>JAKCOX010000064.1:1276853-2553707 GCA_022605575.1 Laterallus jamaicensis coturniculus
CCACGGTCCTGTTCAAGTTCACCACCCTCTCTCTTGCAGACAGAGCAGTGGCGCAGTTAGCAAGAGCACTGCAGTCACCATTGCAGCTATGGACAAGAACACATAGTGCCAAGTTTCCTAAAGATAACTGATTTCAGCACATGCAGCATTGCACCTGTAAGGATTTGTGAGGAGGGAGTGGGGTAAAGTGGCAGAGTGATGGGATTTGCCTACTGGAAGTTCTCTTGGGAAAAATCAATGCACTCTGAAGTCATATTTTGATGCACAGTGGTACATACACCTCCACTTTGTACATCAGTCAGAAAATTTGGGTTTGCAAAAATCATTCTGTTCACCTTTTCAAAGACAAAGGCAGTTCAAGTTTCAGATTTGACTGTAAACAAATATCCAAAGAGAGAGAAAATGGCCAGATCAGACAGAGCTTTGTATCAAGCAATCCAGTTGTTTTAAAGTATCAGTAAGTTAGACTGACACGCTGACCTTAAAGATGCTTCTGAGACTCTGGACAAGGTTTGCAGTGTTTGTCCTGGGAACCAATCCCATAATGTAGGAGGGGTGCAACACAGAAACTGTGGTGACCTTGCTAAAGCCCTGTCAGGGATCTTTTGCATGGGGGATTCCTCTGGGGTGCAGTCCCCAGCTCCAGGACTGTGCACAGACAGGATCCAGCACAGGACAGGAAATACTTGGCATCCATTGGGAGCAAAGGAGAAGTAAGTCTGGGTATAACCAGTGAAACAGAGCACAGCAGGGCAAAGCCAGTATGGATAGGAAACAGACCTGCACCCTTCCAAGAGGTGGCCTACAAGATTTAGGTCTTGGCCTCTGTCTCTAATATTCAGGGAAGGGCATAGCCCCCTGGCAAAATTCCTTGGCATGGGATAGGAGTGAAATAGTTTACACTGGATAGCTGGGATGGGATCACCTTGTCTATGCAAAAGGAGAAGTGAGTCTCACACCCCTGAGTTTATCAAGTTCATCTGCAGGTCCCACTGGGATATTCCCACCCCACATAAGTCCTCCTCAGTGATGGAGGAGTCCAACCATCTGGCAGTGCAACTGTTCACTCAGTGACCTTATTGGAAACTCTAGGCTCCAATGGAGTGGAGCCTGTGGACATGTAACTCCTCTGCAGAGAGAGGATCCCAAATTTACCAGAGCCTTGCTATACATGTGAATAACAAACCGCCAATGCAAGCAAACATGTTCACAACAAAACTGTCAATATTTCTCTCCTTACTTTGTGTGCAGGGCTGCTGAACTCCCAGAGAGCTGGTGATCTCCTGTACTATCAATGCCAAAGCGCAACCCTGAGACATAGGGGACGAACGAGGAACAAGCCCCAGCTTTCAGGCCCTTGCAGATATTGAGTAAATTGGACATGCAGCTTTGCTGCCAATGTGCAGAGATTACACGATTTACTTGGGCAGCTGGACAGTTCAGCCATTCTTCAGCTCAACCCAATCCACTAGCAATAAATCCCGTGGCAATCAGTATTCAAGACACTACAGAGGGAGAGGCCCAAGCTTTTGAAGACTGAAAGACTGATGAAAGTTAACTTTTTATTTTCTATGGATATTTTTTGGCTTGGGTGGGTAGGGAGAGGGAGGAGACATCATTAAAGCACAGCCAGGATTTCTAATGGCTGCTACAGAATCAGCCCCACAAATGGGCACCAGTGCTATGTCACACCAGCCTCCACAAGCATCACATGCCTCATCAACACCCGGTCTTTAACCCATAGTGCAAATGTCTGATATGCCTCAAACACAGCATTTCACTGTCACATTTGCCTGGGATCACACCGAGATGAGTAAACCACAGCACCAGTCTCTGCTCTTTGCTCTGTGGATGTCGGCGCCAGTCCCAAAGATGCAAAAGTCCTGACACCAGTGTCAGGGAGCCACACAAATAGGTCAAACACCAAGTGATCTGAAAGAAATCACTACAGGTGCCTTTCATTCCCACTCTGCTTCCTGAACCTTGAGGGCACACTCGCTTTATGCTGCTCACTTTCTCTCTCAGCTCTAGAAACCGGTGCTTTTTCAAACAAAAACTGCAACTCCAGCTCTGTTCTCTTCCTTCCAACAGCTGCAGCTTGAAGAGAAAGACCAAATATTGCAGTGACATTTCCAAGGTTGGCAGTGGTTTGTCTCTGGCCCAAGGGTGTCCCAGCAAGCACCGATCTGCAAGCCATGTCCCCAAGTTGGCTGTGAACAACCACTTGCGCAAGGATCTACACAGGAGCTACACGTGTAAGACAAGCAGCTCCTTTTGGCCTGCAGTTGAGGCATTTGGGTCTGCACCATCTTAAGGACAGAGTTTTCTTTTGCAACTCCCATAAGAGGGTTTATTTATAAAAAGCTTTTTGCTTGGAAGGCTTGCCAGGAGGAATTGCTGGTCTTTTTATGTCATGGTCTAAAGCGCTGATCAGATTGTCACCGACCCAAGGCACCAGCCCCTTTGGAAAAGGACTCATGCCACAATATATGGCAATAAATACCCACAACTGCTGCAGGAGAGCAGCGTCAAATCTATTACGAGGGGAAAACTGTCAACATGCCTGCTAGGCTACTCCTGCATGTCCCCTGCACTGAAGATCATTTCCAACCCATTAAAGGCCTTTTAAGACCCTGCTTCAGAACCAGCACAACCCTACATAGGGCTAGTCCATGCCCAGCACCCTTTGCCCTAGCTCTCCATCCCCCCAGAAGCGCTGGGAGGGCAGCAGCCAAATAACAGGACTGATTTACTGCTGGAAGGGAGCACTAGTACCTGTGCTCTGAGCCATCTCTTTGTAAAAGCCAGGAAATCCCTTCTGGTCATTGCTGGACTGAGCCAAATAACTTCTGCATGGGGCTCTCCAGAACCACACAGCCAAGTGTATTTCAGCCTATGGTAGATTCTGGCTTTGGTTTCCTCTATAAAAGGTACCAATAGAAAAACATAAAAATAATTAAAAAAATCCAGCTCTCAAGCAGCCTCAGCAAAGCAACCAATCTCTCCCCAAAAAGGGACAACCTGACTCAGGCACCAGACCCACAAGGCTGGTAGTGAATTTGGACAAGGGGATAGCCCCTAGCTACCAAATTAAATGCAACCTAGACCTACTCAGAGCACCCCAGCACTGTATTATGGACATATGGTTCAGACCAAGTCTCCAGCCTCCCGCTTGGTCTACCACAGCGGTCTAGACATTGCAAGTATGACATGCCACTTTTTCTACACTAATAAACCCATAAGGGCAGGGAAGGCTGCAGGAAAAATGAGAACTACCAGAGCAGAACAGCCCCTGAGTTTTTGTTTATCTCAGACTAATTAAAACAAAAAGTATACCATAACTCAACCCTTAATAATAGGTAACCAGATGTGTCATTACTTGACCATGCTATATTGCAGCACATAAATAAAGGTTATAAGATCATTTTTTAAAAAGCTGTGTGCCACAACTAAGAATTTCCTAGCACTTTTATAACAAACTTAGCACCTGAAGGAATTTTACCTACCAAGGCTAACGCACACAGTCCTTCAACCCAGGAAAGGAAATGTTGGCATACCACATCACTGCATGGTGCACTATATGACACCATTACTATTAATAGGAAATACTTCCTCAAAAGACCATTTTTCTATCAAATTATACAAAATGTCCCAAATGAGGAAAAGCATGCCCAAATGCCAGTGGTGGACAGGTCTTACTTTTTTCATGCCCAGAGTTTACTCAGCCTCATACAAAGCCCAACCAAAACATAAATGTTTATGGAGGTAACAAAATATTATTGCACAAGAGATTCACCTGGTTGCCAAAAGGACCAGGAACAACAGTAAAAGGACAGCACTAAAACAAGTCCTAGGCCTCAATCCAATAAAGCCTGTTGGCTTCTAACCTCCCTCAGAAATCACTGTTCATTACATACTTCCAGGTGAGGGTACGTTGCTTATGTCTGAAACCATTCGGCTGAAGAAACCAAGATCCGCACGTTATTAATTTCATCCCACTGTCAATCACTTTCCAATCCACCCAACTGATGTTTTCCACCCTGATCTTCAATATCTCTTCTGTGGATTGAATTTTCAAGTGTCCGGCATTGATTGAACTCTCTCTCCATTAAAGCCATCACGGGCATCAAGAGGAGCCACACTGAATGCTCCTGGGACTGACGGGCAAGAGGCAGCAGGGGCTGCAGCTGGGCTCTTACGTGCCTTTGGGTTTGGTCGTAGGAGGGATGCAGCTGGGGACAAGCCACTCTAATGCTACTTCTGACCCTGAAAGCAGCACTGCCAACCAGGCAGATAGAAGCACAAGGCTGTAAGCAACTGAATGACTCCAGTCCTCAAAATGAGAGGATTTGTCGGTCTGTCCTATGCAGCACGGGTGCATGCAAAGAGATCCCTATGGATAACCTTACCTTTGGCTTGATGGTTCATTTCAGCAAATAAACCAAACATATACATCAGCTTGGCTCAGAAGCAAATAAAAAACCCACAACAGAGCCTGGCACACAAAACCCATTCTGACTGTTGTGCCCTGCCCAGAATCTCCTGTAGACATACAGGCTTTTCTTTCTGAACCACAATTAATGTTTTTGCAATATTGCCTCAGAGTTCACCCAGGCCATCTGATGAATCTGACTAATAGGAGAAGATGCTTTTAACCTGTGGGCTGCCAGACAGCTGGGTACCTCCTTGGCCAAATATATTTGGCTGTCAGGTTGAAAGAAAGGCAGCAGATTCAGGGTTAAGCACTATTCCTGTCATGATTGCCCTGAACTTGCCCAGTTAAATTGCAACAGCATGGGTCTCCATAATTATCTAATTGTTAGTGTTGTGCCTTTACGTAATTTATGATGTAGCATTAAAGCCTGACCTCTGGTTTGAGATGAAGTGCAGTACTGCTGACATCCAAGCTCAAATTAGTAGGTAAGTAAGCACCCAATTAACGATTATGCCACTGAGCTTTCATTTCAATCTGACCACACTGCTACACTAATCAGTTTTCTAAGCCTTTCACCTTCCCCATAACTAATAAGCATTTCTCCTGCTTTTTATGTCTGCAAAAGCCTTGTTATCCTCATAAAAAGCACTCCAAGATTGCTGCTTCCAGTAATTCCTGCATTAAGCCACTGGCCCAGTGGCATATTACCAGCTCTCCAGCCACCCGATCAGTAAAACCCAAGGCATATCATGTGGGCAAGTTTGCACTTTACAGCAGGGAAGAGAGGGAACAAAATCCTTGGGGATGGAGGAGCTGCCTTGGACTCAAAGCAGTTCAGATGAGAATGTAGTCCTGCCAAGGATCACATAGTTCCACAGGAGTGTAAGGACTCAAGACAAAGGGATTGGACGTCAAACCATATTTTGCAGCTGACTAAATTCTGTCATATTAACAAAACAGTGACAAGACCCAGAGCATCAAGAGTTTGGAGTTTCAATCTGAGTTCTATGAATTACCTTTCATTTCCCAAGAGCAGAAACCAAGGGGCTTCACCTACACAGAGAGCTCAAGCTACACGTTGGACACTGTATCACAGCTTGCATTACTGCTAAAAGTGACCTGCTCCTTGAAAATCCGAGCTTAAGAACTGAAGTTCTGTTCCTCTTTGAATGAGATTCCTGATGTTATAGAGACATAATAAGGAGCCAGGACTCAAGGCCTGGACAACAGCATCAGCAGCTCTGCATGATGAACAATTGTGCTGAAACACAACCCTCTGGGAAAAAGAAATCCCCACTTCACTGCAATCCCATCCTCTTTATTCCTTTAATCTCTAGAACTTCTCCTACCTTCACAGCACTTGCAACTTTTTCTTAGTGACCACCTATTTAAATTGGATCTCAACAGTACAAGGGACAGCTTTGAAAAACAGATGTTTTTTTCAAAGGAGGAAAGCTTCACAGTTGAGCTCTGCCACTGGGCCAGGCAAGCACTGCAGAGCTGTGATTAAAACCTAGAAATGTGCAGCAAAACACAACTCCAACCCAAGTGCAAGGACCCAGCGTGTTTGGGATGGATCCACGTGCAGTTAAAAGCAGTAAGGCATAAACAGGTGCAGTAAGCAGTGTCAGGAGAAAGTTAAAAACATAAAAATACGTAATTAGCATCAGGCTTAAGTTTTGAATACCACATCAGGGAACGCAATATAAAAATAATCTTTCATACACACAGACATAAAGAAAGAAAGAATAGTAGGAAAAGTTGCACATTATAGGAAATTAGTAGTGTGAAGTGTGTAGAAAAGCTGACAGTCATATAGCTGTAGAGACCAATTTCCTGTTCCACCGTGGAGACAGCCCTGATCAGCTGGACTTAATATAGCCTTCTTCATGGCAGCTGGGTCAAACAGTGGCCTAAGCACTAGAAAATTGCCTGCCATGTGGATGAGTTTAGTGCACAATAAGCTGCATGGTAAATATACACATTTTGCATGCTCAAAAATAGACAACACGCTCAAGAGTTTTATGATGAAGCCAGAGAGTTGCTGCAAATCAGCTGACTCATGATAACTCATTCCTTTCACCCGGTTTTAGGGGCCCATAAGCAATTGTCTGCATGACACCAAAACGTTCTGAAAAGAGCCACACACACAGAGAGCAAAACACCATCACTTCCATTTCTATGCAGCAATCCTAATAGTGATGCTTTCAAAAAGGAAGCACCAATTTAGAGGGCATCACTGCAAACTCTCCTTGGCTGATAACACCCCCAAGTCATGCCACAGTTTCCAGCAGCTTTTAAAAGCTGCCAACTCTTCCTGGGTCTGGGTCATATACAATACGGTGCTGATTCTGCCACCTGTTTTCTGTTAGCAACTACACCCACCAACTCACACCATCACCCTTGCATTTTTTCAGTGGCACTAATGAGTACCCCGGTGGATTAGGGACCAGACTGCCCGCTCATCTCTTACAAATTACCACAGATTTAAAGAAGAAAAAACTATTAAGGAATCTATAAGGACTTAAGCCTGGATTTTATAGCCACCCTTGCCCCGGCTGAGTCAACAAGAAAGCACTCTACCTGACTAATTGGGAGTCACTCTGCCTTCTGACATCCATGCCTTCAGCTCTTATTCTGAGCTACTCAGAGGAGACTTGGGAATGTTTTAAATTATTGATGAAGATAGGAAACCTATCTCTGAAACGCCTTTGGCAAACTCTTAATATTCTGGCATTTGGCATCACAAAACACAATGCCTCTGTCTCACTCCTGCTGTTGACATCTCTCGCCCATTTACTCACTATAAAATTCCAGTTTCTGATTAAGCCCTTACAGTATGGGGAGGCAAGTGGGGAGTGCATTGTTTATAGCACTGAAAGCTTCTAGATAATCCACATTTGGTGCCAGAGTTCTGCAAAGCTCACCATTTGCAGAATTTTCATCGATGACATGAGTCCTCAGAGAAGCCAACCCAAAACAATCCATTGTCATAAACATATTGGATAATTACCTTAATTATTTATAATAGCACCCATAAGCAAGCCAGCACTGAGCACATGGGTCCTGCCCTGGATGGCTCACATTTTAATCAGACGTGAACACAGTGTGCAAGATGCAAAGCAGGGGTGACATACAGGCTGCTAGGTGAGTTTATTAATATTTTAGAAAAGGGGTTCATTGGTAAAGGAGTATTAATGTTTTCAGACCCTTTGACATGAGTGTTAAACCAAATGTCACACAGCAGAGATATTTTCTTCCCTACACATATTCAAATATGACAAAGCCCTACAGAAACCTTCTCATTATTTTCTCTCAATTCACATCATTTCAGACTAACTGCTTTGGCTCAGGCTGTGCTAGCTATGTCCTCAAAGCCAGCAAAGTTGTGTAAAATTTCCTTGGGTGCCTTGAGAGAGCTTGAGACCAAGTTACCAAATCCAGAAGGGTTAAGAGACCCTGTTCACCTTCAACTTTGGTGGCTCTAAAAAGCCAAGTTTCTCCAACTATCACATGGATACAGTTTCCCAAACCTGGCCTAAAGTGTAGTTGGCAATGTGCACGTATGTACACATAGATTCTGAGCTTCCTTCATCAAAACAATTCCACCTGGATAGGGGCACCTGACCATATTGAGAGCAATGGCAGAGGTTGAATTTGACTTTTAACTTAGGGACTTTGCAAGTGCTGACTGCCAAAATGTGCTTTTTCAGCTGCTTGGTGTACTGGTCATTTGTTAATCAAACATCTTTTATTATACATTAGCGTATATTAAGCTATTAAAAAAAAGCATTTGGAGTGGGGATCCCATTCTTCTTGTCTTATCTCATTTTCTCTTGTCAGAAGTAGTTTATATTTTTCCATTTGAGAAGGATAGAATTACTGCAAAAAGGTCTGTCTGCACTGACAAATCTAGCTTTCTTTTCCTCCTCAACAGCTGGGTTACTATTAAAACTGGCAGAATAACTCATAATGAATAATTTGACACCACTTTTTCAATATATACATAAGACATGTTGCCCACATTTATTTGTTACTCCAAATTATTAACCGCAGACTTTCTGCCAATAAGTCCCAAAGGGGTATTACTGATATTCCTTGTTGTCCCCTCCCACACCAGGAAATCCTTTCATTAAAGTCAGAGTGGAAAACATTAATTACCCCTTATTTAAAGGTAATAACTCATCATGGGTAATCATTCCTCAGAGATAGATGCTGGTGTGATGACCCAAACTACTGCAGAGCTTGAATTTAGCATTGGATGCAGAAGAAATTTCACTGAGAATGCAAGTTCTATCTTTCTGGGTCACATCCTCGCAGAAAGAAATTTCTGGTGGATTACAGTCTTTTCAAGACTGCTTGTGTCCATGAGAAATTACTTCTGCCATTTAAAAGACACAGGAGCCATCCGAGCCTTTAAGCAACCAAGTGTGTTCATTGCACTGTGTGAGCTCTAGTTTGAAAGCTTAAGTGAGACTTAAACAGTGAATAAACCTTGTTTTGGGGCCCAGAGCAAGGGTGAATATGGTCCTTTGGTAGTATGTTATGTACATTTCCTTTTGTGGCCAGTTGTAAGAGCATGAATCTAATATAGCTCTGGGGACATGTGTCTGCTAAGCCCCTAGGCAAATCAGTACACAACTAGAGAAGACGAACGCCCGTGGACATACCCATTGAGCCTCCAAGCTTGTATCTCCTCAATGGGACAACCACACATTTCTCATTTCTCTAAAGGATAGAGCTCGCTCCAACACCATGCTGGTAGTGCATATGAAAAAGAACCAGCCAAAGCAACCTCCAGCTAGAGCAGGTACCTTGTCCTTGAAAGCTCAGGACAGCCAAATACATACTGGTATTAATATTAATTGAAACCACTCACAAAACACTCCAGTAGGCTTGTAAACTGATGACAGATTCCAGTAAAGAAGCTACTGAGTGTAAAACTGTCAGCTTTAGCACGCAGGTACAAATACAATAACCAAAGGCCCAGCCTAGAGATATGGGAATTAAAAGAGCTCACATAATTCACTAAGATTTGCCTGGCCCCAACTGTATGGAGGCTTTGAGTTATTTCAAGTTCAACAGGTGAGTTTAAACAACCTGTTTAACATAAAACATAAGGCTAAAAACTAGAAGTAAGCTAAACATATTGGCACTCTGGCACCTTATGCTGAATAATTCATACATAAGGTACTGCAGAAAAGAAACATATGGTTTTGGTCCACAGTGACTTTTTAAGCAGAACATTTAAGAACCAAGCTCAAATGTGTATGTCCAGCAAAAACCCTCTTCTGCAGAGCAAAGAGAGATCATTACAACTGCCTACCTCTGTCCTCACCATTTCCCATGATGATTTAAATTTGTTTATTTGATTTTGCCCTGAAATAAAACAGGAACACTTAAAAAAAAAACTCATCTAAAAGATTTAAGGTGCTATTCCTGCTCCAGCAGACTAATGGCAGATGCAAATCTCATGTATTAGCTAATACAAACTCTTAGGACAAAGACTCCCCTTCCCAAAGTGAGCACCAGTTGAGGTCCAAACTGTCTACAGAGGAGTTGTCATAATACTGCAGTCATCAGTGCATCAATTCTGTCCTTGGTTGTTCTGAATGCGGTCTCCTACTGAGCACCATATGCATGTCTGATAGCTGCCATTAAAAATCATCATTGCACACACCAGACCCTCAAATACTGTCAGTGGAAAATAAACTCAGAATCCCAGCATGGTAACTGCTGGCAAATGAAGACTTTTAGTACTATACTCAGCCAAAGTACACAGCTACTTTACTCTTGGCTAATGCTGCATCCTTTCTGAGACACCTAAACCTATGTGCAAAGTGACAGCATTGCTGCAGTTACATCTTTAATCACAGCAGTGGTTAAAAGCCAAAAGTAAGCTAAACATATTGGCATTCTGGCACCTTATGCTGAATAATTCGTACGTAAAGTGCTGCAGAAAAGAAGCATATGTTCTTGGTCCATAGCGTCTTTACTGTAAAATATTTAAGAATTAGCCCAGAATGCATACATTCTACAGTTGCCCATCGGTGTGGTGTCAGAAAGCCTATCTGTACCTGCATGCAGTCATACAGCATGTACGTATTTATAGTAAAGATCCAAATTCATACAGCAAACAAATTGTTCAGGTTATCTGAGCACTCTGAACATTTCTTTACAGTAGATGTGGATGTTAACCCCCACTTTATGGGCACTACATGAAGCAACTTGCAGCATACTCTTCTTCTGAGAACACACAGCAATGAGCACATCAAAATTTACAGCCCTTTTAGAGCATCCAATCTAACTTGTATTGCTTTACGTTTCCATAGAAGGCCTTGAATCTCGTCTCATCACATCACCAAGATCACAATCAGGTCCAGCGTATCTGGAAACACACCCAGACACATGCACACACAGAAGAAACCTCTTGGCATATCTATGAAGGATAGACCTTCCAAAAAAACATCCAGTATACAGATGAGCCCTCAAATTAGTAGAGAAAGCATGACGACTTCAGCAGTGGTGGCTGATGAAGAGACACACACATATACACCTCTGCCACCAATCGTGCTGCTAGGGCATTCATCAAATTAAGTACCAAGAGGAACAACACCTCTGATATCTCTTCATTTGGGGCTCCAGTAAATGAGGCACTAGATTAGGCCTGACAGAGGCCTAATGCAGCTTGAGCTTTTCCTGGTGTAATTAATTGGAACTTCGCCAGCTTGACAAATTGGAATGATGAATCTATCTTGTATGAATAGAAAAAAATGCATAATCAGTCAAAGATTTAGTTAAGACAGCTTCTCTCTGACTCCCTGCCATAGCTAAATCCATTAAGGCGAGGAAACATCACTTTAAGAAAAGGCACTGCTCTCCGTATGTTCAATTTATAACTTTTTGTTCTTGAATTTAATGGAGCAGTCAACCTGGACAGATTTGACTTTGGAGGGGTGAGGAAGGGGGAGGTGGGAAAGGTTGTTTTATTTTTAGCATTCTAATCTTCCCTGTGCCTGGGTAGTCTGGGAAAGAAAATAGTCGCTTTGGATTGAATGTGCGTTCCTGGGTTTGAATTTTAAATCTTTGGGGTTGCACAGGGGAGTCTAATACGAGTGCCCCACATACTTTGCCATCAAGATGATTCTGTGATAAAACTCACATGTCAAGTTTTTCCCCTACTAACTTGTTTAATTGCTGGTAGCATTTAGGCTTTGGAGGATGTGATAGATTGACTGCTCCACCAGCACTGCTTTTTCCTCTCTAATTACCTCCTAGCTGTAAAGGCCCTTTCCTGACACATTTAATGGAGAGGCAGAGGGGAAACAGGTTTGCTTACTTTTAAAATATATTTTTATCATTCAGCAGTTATTTTCCATATATTTAATTTAAACCATGTGCTTCCCCCCTCCCTCCATCTCTCCTGTTCAGCCATAAGACCCAAATTTTGAAGAACCAATTAAGCAGCTAATGCCCCCATTTGTACTGAATGTTTAGAGAAACTTTACATTTCCTCTTCCAGGCCTTGGGATGCAAAATAAGTTACTTACACGCTATGGAAGAAATGCTTACTGGTTAAGTGAGAGTTGACAATGATGGTTTTCATTTCAAACAATCCAGAATTCCTCCCTGGCTCACACATGCAGAAGTGCCAGGCAAATGTTTAGCTGACATAATGCAAATGACTGGCCATAGATTTATTTGACAAACAGTTGAGCAGACAGCCCTGTATTGCACTCGCTTGTACCCCACACAACCCCACCAGCGCCAGGAGGATTTTGCTGGCAGAAACGAGGACGGAATTAAACCCAAACACTGTGGTTCACGCATTGAGCCATTTGCTTTTGGCCACTGGCCAACCTGACAGCCACATTTAAATAAGCCACCTGCTGAGTAGGGAGTTTAAAGAGCTAAGTGCTCGAGAGAGCTTTAGCCGAAAAGTATATTGAACTTATGCAATAAGGCGTGAAGTGAAAGGATTTCAGTGACAAGGAGGACACGAGGCCATATTATGGTCCTGACCTCTTGTTCTAGGCCAGATACAGAATAGGTTTTGGCTATGCTATATAAAAGGGATCAGATTGAAGCTCCATCTGCAGAAGACCATTACATATGTGTCCCAAGAACTATCCACAGAGGATGCTCAAATTGCTTTTCATTATCTCTAATCATGAAAGAGAACAGGAATGTGTGTGCAGAACACGTTCTTTCCCTCTGTGTAGGTATTGTGATTTTATTACTCAGAACTGGATTAGCCATGTCAGACAGAAGTCCTTCCCCAGGAAAGCCATGAGATCCCTCTCCTCCCATGCACTACTGTAACGCTGGGCCTTCTCTAAGTCCCCTCACCATTCCTTCCCATTTTTTTCTCACCATCCTTGCCAGTTTTAGCAAAGATGTCTTCAAGCATCTAGATGCCAAAACAGGACACACTCTTTTGGCTGCTGATTACATGCAAAAAAAATAAAAAATTCCTGCTATCACCAATCCTGTGACAAAAACCTTCCCAGAGAGGCTGAACGAAGTGGCAGAAAGGTGAGCAGTTCTGCTGTTCCAGCCTCTAACAAAAGCAGATTGCAAAAGTAGTTTTTGGTTCTTTCTTAGCCACAAATTGTTCTAATCAAATCTAACCAAGTTAGGGCTGCAGAGATCCCTGGGAGACAGCATTACTCAGTGTCAGCCACGACAGCCCCTCCAGCAGTCTGACTCTCAAATTAGATGGCTTTTCTTCCGAACTTGAGAGGCATGCCTGATGCACTACATTCATGCGGGTATCTCAAATACATATCCACACTCTTTCCTCCTTTACACTATCACCATCTAACTTTTCCCTTTCCCAGTCTTTGTTCAGAAAGTACTGATGTGTTCTCCTACCAATGAAAACTACCAGTTTATTTTTTATTTCTTTACCCTCAAACTGTCACATGAATACCTTCTGACTTGGTGGTGACACGGAGGTTGTCAAGTCAAGTTCTGCTGCTGACTCATATGCCATTACTCACACAACTGCCATTCCACTTTTAACCTCCCCAGCCTGTGTTTAAAAATCAAGTAGCCCCTTAGCTATGCTGCTAGGAAACACTTTAAGATCTTTATTCAAATAAAAAAGGATGTTATTTTTGGTGCAGGAGAATTCTTATGAAAAGCAAGTAGTTTTAGTGGCAAAGGACTTGAACCTTTACTTGTTGCAGCATAGTGTGTCACAGGCCTGCTTCTATGCAATGGTTACTTCAGGGTTAAAGATTTACCCACGAAAAAATGTAGCCAAAAATACTAAGAAACATTACAGAAAGGTACTTGCCACAACAGGTCCTGCTCTGCAAAGTGGTTCTGCAAGCATTGTCCAGGAGTGATTTGAACATCAGGTCATTTGTTCCTGATGACTTCTCAGATCCTGCCCTGATGGTGGGAACGATGTGCCCAACGCTCACCATACCGTGCTGCCTGCCAGCTGTGATTTGCCCTTTGCTTAACAGGCAGAACAACGGAGATCAGCAGTGTGCCGCTTCACTGTAACACAGGCCACGGTTGTGTTAGCTTACACAGGACCATAGGAGACTCCAGAGACTATAGAAGTAACCTGTGAGCTATTTGTGCATGCACACACACACCCCCTTGCACAGCACCTCCCTGAAAATCCACATGCACGCTCTCTGCAAGGCCTTTGCCTTTAGCACCTTCTTGATGCACCCAGAGAAATGGGCTAAAACATTCATCTGCAAAACAGAGGCTGGGTTTGAAACGTCTCTGTGTCTGGATGCTTAGCTCCAAAGGGTATTTCAGCCTGACAGAAGTGCAGAAATTTCAATTCAAGCCTTGAGCTCGGTTTTTCCCTACCTCAACACTGAATAACCCAATCCTTCACACACATACCTGCCCCTTGTGCAGAAGGTTTCTTTTGTACTGAAGAGATTCTGATTTAAGCTTTGAGTTCAATTTCTCTCTGTCTCCACGTTGAATATCCAATCCCTCGTGCACATGCGCACACCTGCCCCCTGCACAGGTTTCTTTCTTGTTTGTTTTTTTAACTATCCTTTCTACGCAAGGATGATCAATCGCCTCTGTCTCTTCCTAGTCATGTCCCTATTACAGAAGATCCTGTTCCAATAAATGATTAGTACGTGCAGAATGCATTAAAATGAATTATAATAGCAATCTGATCCCCAGTGCCTCAGCAGAACCTTTCCATCACAGGTGACAGCTGGTTCCCTTGGGCTCAGCTCTGGAGAGAGCGCCAGACCTCAAAACTCAATCCGATAACTTCGTATGAACCAAACTGAGTACATGGAGCATGCAGTTCTTCCATTGTCTCTGAACTAGGAGAGATATACCTCAAAGGCTATTCAACAAGCTCGTATACACAACCTCATCTGAAATAAATGTAAATGCATTTTTCCATATATTATGTGATTACAGCCTCTCTCTGCCTATGGTGCTATGTTTTATTACAGGCCACCAAAAATAATTAGTTGGTGACCCAGAAAACTGATATATAAAATCCTTTTAATCACCAATATGGCTTTCAATTATATAGTGTAAACTTATTAACCTTTTTACTGCTGAGATTTGATTTATGGAATTCCAGCTGCATTAACATTACAGGAGGAGATAGAAAGTGCCTTGTATGAAGCACTGGGATTAACAACTGATAGCTGGCTTTGCTGTCGCAGAGTCTCACAGAGCAAAGGCAGCATCCTGCAAGTCCCCAGGGGCTCATTTCTATCAGAGCTGCGTGGAAAGTTTGGTCTGTGGAGTGAGACTGTGTAATTCCTGTCACTGCATATACAAACCAGAATGCACAGGCCAGTAACAGCTTTCAGAAGGAACAGGGGTTCTGTGAGCACTCACTGCTTTAATAAACAATGAGGGCAAAGATAAGGCTGCATTTGTACCTCTCCTTATGCCCACGGTCAGAAATACTTGTATATTGAATGGAGACAATGTGGGGAATTCTGCTGCACAGGATCCTTACCAGCCACTTCCTCCAAACAAAGGTTGACCAAAGAGAGAAGGACTATTTGTGAGGGAGTGTTGGCAGAAAACATTTTTCAAATACATTCTTTCTTTTTACCTGGAGGTATTTACCCTTTTTAGTGGATTTTTTCTTCTTCCTCTCCCCTGGAAACTGGAGTTCCTAAAAACTTATGGATTGGTATAAGAGGGTTTATTGACTTTTTAGTACTTTCTACAAGGTCTTTGGCATTTCTGGTCATCTTCCCATAGTGCTGTCCCTACAGATACTGCTGGGATCACCAGAAGAGACAAACAGGCAACATTGAAGCCCTTCTAATTCGAAGCCAAACTCCTAATCTGAATTTATGATGCATCAAGATCCAATAAGAGATACCGGCACCTAAAAGGTAAATACTATCATACCAGACATGAGTGAATTGGCCAAGGATGGGAAGACCTCTATTTTCTAGCCCACACGCCTCGTTTCATTCAAGCCTCAAGAATTTACACAGACATAACAAATCTTGCCATAACTTCCACTCACAGTTCCCCTTCTGTTTCTTGGTGGATTATTTATTGTTTCATGACAATAAAATAGAATAGCAATTAAGATAATTTCTGCTGTGAACACCTAATTACCACTTTTACAGTCTCAGGAGGATTAAAATAATTAAGAGATTTGGGTCATATTGGGCAAATAAATATCAGTTTTCAATTTTCAAATCATACCCTTTTTCAATATTAGAAACCATTTTACAGTTAACCTATTTTTTTCAGGAATTTTTAATGCCTAAGCATCCCCAAATGGCACAGAAGAGCAAGGTGAAATAACCAACATTCCCCACAAACTGAACCAAAGCCTCATCGTTCACTTCAGTTTTTGTTCTTCAAACTCAGAAAGCTTTGAAAGCCACAGTGAAAAGAGGCTACAGAGGTAGGTGCTTTGATAACCCCTGCAAAACCCATCATTTTTTATAGAAGGGAAGTAGCAATATTTGCCATCAACTTTCTCAGGATTAAATGTTATTGAATGCAACAGCTTCCTGCAGTGCCTTGCCTGCAAACAGGGCAGCCCAGTTCCCTTTGGGCAGCCCTCAGGTCACTATTTCTTTGGTAAATACAGATTTGTAATGGTTTATTCCACCCCACGTGCTGGGTGAAGACCCCCAAATCCTGGGTCATACCTGAGCATCCTGTAGATTCCTCCCAAGGTCAGCTCTGACATGGCCTTCTCCATGTGTTACTGCCAGCCAACTCACAGCAGCTCCTCCAAGTGCTAATAAAGCCCATCTCAAAGATAGCAAGATTTTTAAGTGTATTCTGTGAAACAAGGAGAATAAAAGTCAATGGCACTACATAATCCAGTCAGTGCCTTTCTTTGCTCACAAATCTTCATTTGTTCAGCTGGGAAAATTATTAACTGTCTAGAAATAATACAGTAAAGGCAGTCAATGACAATTACAGCATAAAGACTAATAGAGGTGGTGGTATGAATCTGGTATATTCTGTTCTGCTGAAGCCCATTTATAATTTTTAATAAAAACGGTAACACTTTACGATAAGTGGACATCATTTAATGCTCAATTACTATGAAATTCCTTTGGAAATATATATTAAACACAGCAGCTCTGTATTTATACCAGGAGGGTTCCTTGAGATTGATGTTATCACGGTGAATACTAAGGGAATGTCAAGTCCAACACTGGTGCATTCAATATTCTTGCCCTCTGGGTCAGGTATCTTCTGCCCCCCCACCCTGACATTTGAGACTAGTCCTTATCTGTGTGGAGAGGAGCCACATGAATTATATACGTGCTGCATTTTTTAAAAAAAGGAATTTGCAACACAGGCTGGCAAGGCCTTTAGCAATGATTAACTGAGACATTTTTGACTAACAATACAAAAAGGTACAGCTCCTAAACAGGCAGCTCTCTCTTGAAGGCCAAGAGGTTTCTGAGCCCCTACATTTATAAAACAAGCATTATTTCAGATAAAGCACAAAACCTTTACAGCAGGACCAACTTCAACTTACTGAAAATTTCTCTTAGCATGAAAAATACCACAAGCCTTTATCCTCTACTTGCAGGAGTTCTTACACTGTAACATCCTTAACCCTACCTTACCTTCTGAGTTCAAATGTAGATGTGAGCCCTCAAGCTTGCCAGCACAGGTGGGATTAGTTACCTTGGAAAGCAGAACAGGATCACCCTGATCACCCACAGCTGGCTGCATCCCTGCTTTCAGACACAGCTGCCAGTGCCATGACTCACCACCCTTCTTTCCTGGCAGGTTGGGGGATAACTTCTTGGTTGTCTCAGAGGCATTTGTAAGGGAAAGCAAGGGGGTGTGATCAGCGAAGCAGCAAATTGAACCCAGTTAGGGTATGGCTGGACTCTGCTGAAGAAGCCTTAAACCAGAGGCCACCAGCCTTTGGTTAGCTACAACATCTGTTAGCAGCAGGGGCAACAAAAATGGCTGGGCTTGATTTGGGAAAAGCTGCCTGGGAAGCTGAATCTGAGGCCATCCCTGGGTCTATCTGCAGCCAGGGCCTTTGCTTGTACACAAAATCTAGGGCTTGATGGTGGTAGCTAACTGGATCCTGTGAGGGTGCTGCCCTGCTCACTCCCCAGCGAAGGCTAACAAGATTAGACATGGTTTGAAAGATGGCAGGTACCAGACACAGGTCTTTGGTTTGCAACACCACTAGGATCCAAAGGAGGAGTACCTCACTTCTCAGACAATAAATACCAGCAATAGTAGGAAGGGGGGAATCCTATGTGCTCTGCTAGAACTAACATTATTCCATTTAATTTTAAATCATATTTTACATCCTCTGCTGGAGCACTATTTATCCCAGACCTCTGGACAGCTTAGACACCTGGCATAATAGCCCATTAATTACTTCAGCATGGGAAATAAATTTTAATATCTTTCTGATACTCGTTACTAAACACCTCACACATTGCCAAATACACGTCGAAGCTTCATCCTTCTGCTATCTAGATGTAACAGTCTTTGACGTTAATTTTGCTTTGACGTTAATCAACAGCTCCCTCAACTCTGTGTGGCACGTGATCATGTTTAAACTCTCATCTTGGGTCACCAGTTCATTCAGGAACTCAAGACAAGGTATTTGTATTTTGCTGCACTTGTGTTCTCATCCCGTTAAAGGTGATTACAACATCAAGTTTTGTCCAGTGTTTCAGTGCCTGAAGATGAAAGGTGGCATGGGGTGTAATGGTAGCAGGTCAGCACTTTCAATAAGCATCCAACTGTAAACAAGTCCCTTAAAATATTGCAGTGATGTGGAAGGAAGCTGCATCCTAATTGGGCAGAGTGAAAAGCAATAGGGCTTATAAATATAACGTGTAGGTGATCTGTCTTGCCAAAAAAGAGGAGGTTCGTTATATGAAGGACACATTATCCTTTTCTCTTCCTATGATTCAGCATGGTAAGTAGTCATTCCTAATTGGCTTACAGCTTAGTATGAAATATTAGGATGCCACACAATGTGATGACACAGCTGGATTCCTAAGGGAAGCCAAAGAGTGATCAGAGAACAGAAGAGGGACAAGAGCAGATGTGGGTCTGGGAAAAAAAATAGTTGTAGCTTACAGAGTAGCATGTCATTCTTTATCCTCCTCCTCCTGTGTACAGCACACCACTCTCCTGCTAGAAAGGCAAGAGACCTGTCATTTCAGAGTCCCTAAATAAAACGTGGGGGAAAAATGTGATTGCTGGGAGTATTGAAACAGGAAGAGGCAAGCAGGCTGAATAAATCTAGGCAATAGCTGTCTCATCACGAAAAATACACCACACAAATTTCACCTCTCTTTGTGCATTGGATGATGATTTCCTCAGATTTATTCTCAACTGGAAAGAATTTGCCAAATTACTGAGTCAAACAATCCAGGGGTCACTCGCTAAAGTTTGGCAGTAGGGAGACACACTGTTCGAGGGGGCACCCCAGTCCTATGATGGGAACTTGTTTCCTGGGGCTGGCCTTGATTCAGGAAGGTAATTAAACAGCTGCCCAGCTGAAGTCAGTAGGGCTATTCACATGCACTTAAGTGCTGCTGACGCCAGGCTGAGGGGAATAGGCTTCTCAGGGGGAGATTTTAACTGCAAATACGAGCGCTATTTCAAAATTCACTTTCTCCAAAGTCCTTCTCCTGCAGTCAGCTGAAATTAGCTATATCCACTGTTGTGCTTGCCAGGAAACTTGATAGAATATTGCCCAAAGTGAACATAAAGGAGAAATAAACACAGTTGAAATTAATAACAGGAGTTCAGACCAATAGGTTGCAGAAGATGTGTTATAAATTTCATCCAGCTGTAATGCAAATTCTGCCAAATGAGTGGGAACATCTCCCTTTTTATATCGCTGTTTCACTACATATTAATAGCAACCAGTTACTGATGCAGTACTAAAATATTAATGATATGGTCATAAACCTGAATCAGTGCCTAACTTGGCAGAACAGCGTAGGGCAACTTTTCCATCACGTGTGAACAAACCCAGTTTTCAGAACCCATTCTGTTACTGCGGGGCCGTGTGAGCAGAAGTAATTGCACGGCTATTTTAGGCACAACAATTGTTAGTCTAACTCAGAAAGCCAACAGCCCCATTGAGGTGTACAGTATGGGCACCCAGGTATTTATGAAAGGCTGAGAGAATCTCAAACCAGGCAGAAACAAAGTTCATGCAATTAATTAGTAAGATTTCATCTGTGATTTCATCTGCAGCTGATATGACTGACTTTTATGTGTACATTAGAGACAATAGCCTCAAGACCCCAGGGACTGATTTTTTTCAGCAGGATTTAGCTCTTTGTTCTGGACTGAGTTGGAATGGGCTCACCAAGTAAGGCAAGATATCCAAAACAAAACCCAGAGCTTCTGCACCTGCCTGATATAAGAGCAAGTGAATTTATCAACTCTGCCTTATGTCACCTGGGACCATAACAAAAATTTGGGGATGTTAAAAGGATTTAAAAGTCAGAGACCTCTCTTGCACCTTTTATATTTTTCCAGTTTGCTAGCCAAGCCATCCTACTCAGGACAAGCAGGGGCAGCTGCCAGCTGAACAAGGCAGCCTTTAGGGTGCTTGGCTGGATCTGTAAAAAAAAAGCAGGTCTTGAATTCTCCTTGCCTCTCACTTTAGCTGTGCTCCAGCAGAACTGGCCTGGTCTGGTCTATTATTCACATTTGTCCCTTCCTATGAAGATGGAGCCATACATCTAAGCTCCTTTCAAACACTGTGAATCGAAGCTACAAATTAAGGCAAGTAAGGACAGACACAGAAGGATTCTGTGAACTCTGCACAATTGCCCACAGCAGCTAGCACCCCAGGAAGAGCTGAAATACTAAAAGAATTATTTTATTTCTGTATTCACACAGGACATGGCTAATGGCTCATGTTCATGGCCAGCATCACTGCCCCCCTGCCACCCCATCAGGATCCAAAAGAGGCACTGGAGGAAACTCATATATAGCCGAGATTTTATGTAGGCATATCGATACTAGACCAAGGTCTTTGCTTTAAAGCTGGTGCTTCTCTGAGCCATTGGTGTACAAATAAGCTGACTTTGGTCATGACTAACTGGGGTTTCAGTTTAGAAGTGCAGAGAATCGTGTGAAATTAATTATGTCATGAAAATGAAGGGTCCTTTTCTTCCAGTTTTCTATGGCAGTCACATAAATGAGGACCCGAAACACCAGTGAGATATCACTTGACATTGTTAGCACCTGGGAAGCAGGTCCGATCCCTGCCACAATGTCTCTATTAGTTGCTGACCAGAGTCACCGCAGTCACTTACAGCAATGATAATCCTTCTTCATTATATCTGCAAGCAGATGCCACCGAGGTGTGACTGACAATCATCCCTTTCAGAGTAAGTGATCATAGGGTTCCCATTGCTTTCTCATCCATCGGCTCCTTGTTTATTAATGACATGGTTGAAATTTTAGTGTTGCTGCTGCTCAGGTGGGAGATAGCAAACATTTACTTGGTTGGCACCTGTCATTAGGAAAGTTTCTCCTGCAACTCAAGTGGTAAATAATGCAGTCTTACTGCAAATCAAGTTGCCAGAAAAAGGAATTGGTTTTGGTTACAAGTTATGAGAGCAGGATTAAAATCTCCTGTGTTTTGAAACTTGTCCTAGCAAGACACTGGAAACGCACCAAGCAGCCTGCAGACCTCTAGGCAGTCATTCATTTCTGGTTTTGGATGACCAGCTCTTCGGTTCCTTTGAGAACAAATGGCAAATGTAGTATTTCAGGGCTCCTTCACCTACCAAAGCAATCAGCATTAGTGAAATACCAGGAAGACAACTATACCTCCAGACATACCTACTCCTTGGACAAAGTCTGTGGCCAGCTCAGCTCCCACTCATCTCTAAGATCTTCTTTCTCCCTCTTTTTTCTGTGACAAAGACCAATCGAGAACAGTGAGGAGAAAGATAAGATCCTCTCAGACTCTCCCCCATATGTGGCACAAGGTGCACGTGCCTATAGATGGCCCTGTGGAAGTTACAGGGCCTGCATCTGCATATGAAACTGCACCTTAAAACTGTACAGAGCAGCTCCTCCAACATCTCCCACATCTAAAGTCTACTCTAAAAACAAAAAATATTATCTCTTGGAAGAAGACAAGTAAAACAACTTGTTCCTTTATTCTTTTTCTCTCTTACCATGCTTTGCAGATGATTGTTTCATCTCATTCTTCTGTTTCCAAGAAAGACCTTTCTAAATCCTCAGGCAATATTCAGAGCAGGCAGATTTTTCTTTGAGTGTTCAAGGCTGAGCTGATCAATTAAAAAAAAAAAAAAAAAGAAGGTTACAGTACATTTTAAACCAAATACCCCATAGTATAAAATCTCAGAGGTCATTCTAGAATAAAAATATTTTTTGTTAGCAAGTAAATGCAAAGAACAGGGATTCAAGCACAGCCCCTTTTCTCATGTGTCCTGTGGGATTTTCTGCATTGTTCTCTCTGTTTAAAGGGTTGAAAATGCAAGGGTAAGGCTGCTGAAGTCCTGGACATGTGAGTTCTGTTCTCTGGCTGGAAATGAAGAGCTGCAGATCACACAAAATTCTTCCCAGCTGTTTTTCCTCCCCACTTTTTTGTCCTTTTTCACTCATGAAAGCTATGAATTCTCTGCAGCCACAGATTTCTCCCAGCATGTGATGCACCGCAGGGCCCCACAATCTTATCCGAAGCTGCTTGGGCCCAGCCGCAATGTAAACAGTCCTCACCACTGGGACTCCCTCGCAGGGTTTAGAGTCTCTCTTTGCAACAGCAGATTTCCAGTGAAGTATAACTGCTTCCTCAAGGTGAGGGTTCCCTAAGGCCTCAGGAATCGGAGCTGACATAACGTGAAATTTGCTTCCCCCTTTACCAACTCCGGCTAAATAAACTCATCTTCTGTACAGTAGGACACACTTCATTTTCCTGTCCTTCATTTTCTTCTCCCTCTTGTTGATTCCAAAAGGAGACCACATAGACCAACCATCACAGCCAATTTGATTTCCAATTTTCTGGGTAGCTTTGCAATCACACTCCATTTGTCACCTGAATGCAGTATCGAATTTGTAGCCTGGGTGTGAATGACTTCTGGAATTATCTCCCTTGGACAAGACACCAAAGCAATTCAAAAGCAAGTAAACAGAATGCAGAAATACCCCTGAATAGGATTATGTCAGGTTTCTAAATCCTAATCCTGTTACTTCAGCAGCTATCTATTTCTCTTTTCCTTCTTCCCTTCTGGCTAATATTTTCCTACCCAGAACTCAGTTCAGCATCACCACAACAATCAAATATATTCTGTAAAGTTACTGGGATTGCATGAACATTTAGAGCTTGGCACACTGTACTGTAACACCGAAATACGTTCTTGACAACCACTGACCCCAAAAGCTGATGTGATCAAACACATCCCCTCCCCCCCCCCCCCCCCCCCCCGTGAAAGAGAAAAAGACTGCAATCAGTTTTACCATTTTAAGGAAAAGAAATCCTAATCCTTTGCCGTTCTGTGATATTCCTCTAATTGCTGTTTCCTTACACATTCAAACATCTACAATTTGGTTCCGTTGTTTGAACGTCACTTGGAATCAAATCAGCGTTGCAGATACAACATCTTTGAACCTTTTAGTCCAGCTGTGAACTTTGGGCTTAATCCTTTAGGGCGCCCTTGTCTAGCAAGCTTTAATGTATATTAAATTTTCTAAAAGGAGAGTGAAAGTGGTCAAAGTGAGATAGTGCAAGATTCTGTGTTTCATAAATTAATAAGCATCACCAACTGCATTGCTTGACCCTTTAAACTCTGTGAAATTAATATAAGTAGACAACCAAAGTGCACTTGGCCCCTGAAGAGCCTTGGAAGTTCACTTAAGCAATCCAAGTTTCCTTAAAGTTTTATAAGCCAGCTTTTAAAGCAAGTCCTTTGTACTTATTACTGGTGACAGTGAGCATTACAACAGCCAATGAACCTTTGCTGACTTCCGACCCCAATATGGTAGAGCACAGTTATCAAGGGAAATATCAGAATCAAAGCTTGTATATTACATTGAGGTCCTGACTCTTGAAAGAGCCCCCCATAGACTCTTCAGAGCATGTCAGTGAAATAAACAGCTAATATTCTCAGACATCTACTTATGATGTACGGATATTTTTGTTTACTTAAGCACTGTCAGCATCCTAACACACCCCCACCCCAAGAAAACCCAAAGCCCCTTACAAAGAAAGCTGGGGCACTCACATTTTTTAAGATCTTTTATTTAGCCCAGGAAAAAAAAAAACCCACTCCACTTAGCAGTGGCGAGTCAAGCAACACTAAGTCTTCATCTTAACCGATTAATGGATTTAAATTATTAAATGGCATTAGGTAGGCAGGGTGAGGAATACACGGGCTTCTCTTAGCCCTGCATGCGGGGTGAGACTGCCTTGAACAATGAGGGAAACGTGTATCCACACCTACTGCGTTTCGGCATTAATCTTGCAGTCACTTGTAATACTTGAGTTAGCATCCTGTAGAAATAAGATATCTCACCCTTGCCAGCTGATTATATTTTTCATAATGTAAAAGGTTCTTGCTGAATTATTCAGGTGTTTTTTTCCAGCTGCTTAAAGGAGAAGGGAAAAAAAAATGGGGAGAGAGAGGCAGGAAAGCTCAGGCAGCCAGGTATGGAGGAATAAACAGGCTGACAGGCAGTGGTGCTCAGTATTGGTAATTATTATTGGACTGTAAAGGCCAATTAATGATGTTGTTTAAGCTAAACTTTTCAAAGGGACAAGCAGAGTTTCCAGAAACAGACAGGCGATGAGGAATCACAAGGTTATCTGCTGAAGGGCACCAAACTCCCATCGCATGTGTCACCCCCACCCCGCAGTGAAGTCAGGGAGGGCATGTGTTATCTGTTCTCTCCACCTGTTTAGAACATTTGGGTGAAGCTTTTGGGGATATTTAATGATACCAGTTTCCATTTGTTCATCTCATTTGTCTGCCTAGATCTGAACACTGACAGAGGCAGCAACATCACAGCCCGGAGAAAATAAGTATATAAACATATATACACATTTTATACATATACCATACACAGTTGTACATAAGAAATTAAACCCAAATAGAAAGCAGAATTCAACTATCAGGAAATAATTGTTGAAATTTCTTACCAGAAACACAGATAACAAGAAGCAGCTGGAAAAATGAGATACTTTCGAGGAATGTAGCTCACAGCTTCCACACAAACTGAATGTTAACAGGGACAGCCTGGTGACAGGGTTGCAGTCCCTGCCAGGCAGATGTCTGCTCTAGGAACAGTGATGTTCATTTAGCAGTTCCCTGATTATTAAATTTAAATTGGACCAAAAGTGAACCTTGAAATATTTTGGGTCTATTCTGACACATGTTGCACCAATTCAGATTTTTTTGTGAGTGTAACCAAGGACTGACACTGGAAATGGAATCACATGAATTGATCAAGATGAATAACATGGCTAATTTGAATGTATCCATATCTTGTCTTGTGTCAGACACAGCATGGCCAGCAGGTCAGGGAGGCCCTGTACTCAACACTGGTGAGGCTGCACTTCAAGTGCTGTGTCCAGTCCTGGGCTCCTCACCATAAGAAGGACATTGAGGTCCTGGAGTGTGAAGGGCAGCCAGGCTGGGGAAGGGGCTGGAGGGCAAATCATATGAGGAGTGGCTGAGGGAGCTGGGGGTGTTTAGTCTGGAGAAGAGGAAGCCGAGGGGTTCACTCCCTACAATTACCTGAAAAGGAGGTTATAGAGAGGTGGGTATTGGTCTCTTCACCCAAGTGAAGCAATAGAATGGGGGGAAATGGCGTAAAGCCGCACCAGGGAGAGTTCAGATTAGACATTAGGAAAAAATTCTTCACCAAAAGGGTTATTGGGCACTGGAACAGGCTGCCCAGGGAGGGGCTGAGTCACCGACCCTCGGTGTATTTAAAAGATGCTTAGATGAAGAGCTTAGGGATATGGTTGGACTCAATGATCTCAAAGGTCTTTTCCATTCTGTACACCTATAGCTATTCACAGGGGTATAAGTGGTTTAATTGTATGGACCAATACTGAAGGAAATGAAGGTATATTCAAATAAATCCCATGCTCTTACTGGCCACATAGTCTAAGGAGCCTACCTAGAGCAGCATAAGCAAACAAATAACAAAGCTGTTGAAATGAGAGAAAACCATTTCTATATTCAGGACTCCTGCATTTGAAAACCGGCCACTAAAGCTCTGGTTGCTGCTCTTCCTCAGAGCTATCCATCTTGTTTGCAAGCAGATCACCAGCTGGTGTGAGGAGAAAATATTCACATGGAATAGAGCAGGAAGGTGACAAAAGAGGTCTGTATTTCCTTCCAGGAAAGGAAAGCCAACTTTGTAAATCCCAAATCTTCTACACCAACTTGAGAAGGCAGCTCTGGTAAATGCTGATTTTGCACTGGTAAAATAGACTCTGCACAAGACAGAAAGACTGAACCACCCATGTAATTCTATCTGGAGTGGAAGCAAGACAGACCTCTCCCACCATGAAAGTTGCTTTCTTTACTTGGAACGGTTGAGAACCTACAGGAGCTTGGAGATGGGATATTAATTTGTTTTCCAGGTTTCCCTGGGAGATTTCCAGGCTTACAGAGCTGATGAATGAGCACTGTCTACCCAGCTTCCATATTCCTTCAGGCCTGTGACACATCCTTGGTTTTTGTTTTCTTGGATCAGAAAAGTTTGCTGAGTCTGGGGGAGTCTCAGAACTGCCATCCAAGCACTAAGGTCTTCTCCAGACTATGTTCCATTAGCCAGCTGGAAAAGAAAAGGCCCTTCTATCAAATCCCCCAGGGGCGAAGTCATACTGAAAATAATTTGTTCTTGGCACTTTTAGAGGCAGGGTTTCAAATGATGAATGAGGAAGAATATTCTCTGTCACAGGGTTTCCTTTGCTTTTAAAGTCCTTAGAGTGAGTTTGTGATCTTTGAAACTCTGGTACTAAGAGCACTGCCATCTTCCACTGAACTTGCCACTGTTTTCTTACGCAGAAGCCAGACTGTGTCTTGCACAACAAAAGAACATACTCATTTATTATCCTTGAAGTATGTGGTTAGAGCATTTCCACAACTAAGGTCATTAACTTGGGGTGAAGATGTACATTTTCTTCTTTCTTTGGACAGCATCTAGTACGAAATGCTGCAATCCTGACGGCTCATGCACACTCCTGCCATGCAAGTGGCTTTTATAATGATGGGAAATAGTCAGGGTATGTCTACCTTCATGGGCTGGTTTTCTGTTTCATTTTAATTTGATGATACATTTTCTCTTTGAAGTGTCTGGGGATTTTTACCTCTTTTAAGTTTTGGGCCATTTTTTCTTCTCTCAATTTTAGTAGATTTTCAATTGGTTTTAGTTATTCTGAGGAAGAACAGAATCAGGCCCTGAAATGTAATTAAGTTTTTTTACAGTTTCCAGTTTCTAGGTTAATTTTCTAAAATACCAAAAATTCAAATGGAAACAGGGAAATAGGTTTTGATCAAGTGCTCAAAAATTTTCAGCACCTAAAAGCTGCCAGAGTGTTATTAACAGCTTGGAAGTTTTCAACATTTTCAGCAGAAGCCAGCACAACTTTTATGAAAAAACAAACCCTTTCCTGAGTATTAATTTTCTAAAAAATCTAACAGACAATGCATAAGAAAAGTGTTCCATTGAAACTTATAACTAAACACTCAGAAAACTGTACTCTGATCAGAAAATTCTGTTTCCACTGTAAGCAAATATTAATTTCAAGGATAAAATTTAGTGACTAAACCCAGCATTAAATCTATCAGCTGATGTACATTACATTGTACAAACAAGTTCCAACGTGACCAAATACTGCTGGTCCTGTCCCAGGAAGAGAGACAGACACATGACTCCCATTGATTTCCCTTGAATCATTTACTTGTGGGTGCAAGTATGATGTTCTTGTTTAGAGTTATCTCAGATACCTCTGTGCAGCACTTCAACGTGACACAGAGATATACACTTGGGGTTCCAGCCCACCAGCAACTGAGACTGTGGGTGGCTTAGTATTGAGAGCTTAGCTGTGATGGCATTTGGCTCTGGAGTCTCACCTTCCTGCCCTGCAGCCAGAAGAAGCCATGCTCCATCTCCTCTATGTACTGATGAAAATGATCTTCACTTCCAGCCTCCAGAAGGGCTAGAAGGGGAAATTCTGCCCACACAGCTGTGACCACAATGGAAAAGCAATGGGCACCTTCCACTCTTAGCCAGAACAGTGTTTCCCTTGATGTGACTGTCTGCCTTGGTTTGGGTGTGCATCCACCCAAGGGACAGTAGTGCAAATCCAGCTTCCCTGTGCTTGAGGTGGAACTGTCCTGGAGGTAACACACCTGATTCTTTTCCAGCAGGTAAGGGAAGGGTTAAAATGGGGAAAATCGGGATTGGACCTCAACATGTCCCTAACTATTGACATTAAAGCGAAAGAGACACACAGGCAATACCTTCAGGGGCTAAAACTTCAATCACTAGCAAAAGGTCTGGTATCAGCTATAAGCTCTGCCAAATAACATCTAATGAATCCCATTCTGCCCAGGCAGGCATTCATCCCAGTGCTCCTTTTGGGCTACTGACACTGCAGCAAATGCAAATACTGAGTTAGCCCCAAAAAGAAACTCCTCCTACACAGACCAAACACACTCTACATCCCCCACAAAGGGAGAAGACTTTTGCACAGCTCCAGAAATGTTCATTTGACAGTTTCTCCCTCCTTGGCTACAGCTCTAGTAATTGATCTGCTCTATTATTTTTCCCCATTCTTTCTCTCTTACATTTAAATATGTCCTTCATATTTCTGGAGCTTTTTTTTTCCCCCAGCCTGTATCTCCACTGTTACATTATTTTTTATCTCTCTCCTCTATTCTTCAAGTGTGAAAAGGGTGCTCTGTTCTCTAATATTCATTTTTCTTTTTTTATTCTCCAAGTACTTTCTTTCCCATCTGTAACAGCCCCTAATATGCACCTCCATTCGATTTTACTTACCCAGCTTGAAACCCTCTCATTCTAATTACCTTTTCAGTTTTCTTCTATTTCTCCCTTGAGATGTCTCAATTAGTGTACTTTTTCTTACTGGCTGTCACCTCTGAGCTACAAGGTGGGTCTAACTCCAACTTAAGCCATGCAGAAAATAAATGAGGAGCCGTTCTTGGCGGCCCTGCTGAAGGTGGTGTTACTTTACAAACTAGTGCACCTTTAATAGATGATAAATGGGCAGAAAAGTGGCCTTGTTAATGCAGCAGCCCTTGATTTGGTTGCCATGCCGTGTCCTTTCATTACTCAAAGATACAGGAAAGGCAACCTATGCTAAGTCCTGGGTGATGTACTTCCATACAAAGAGAGTGAGTAGAGGCTAATTAACATAGTTCTGGTCAAAGCCTGAAATTAACTCTTGTCTTTAAAGACCAAAGCTAAAAATGTCATTTGTCTTTTCCATAATTATGTTTAGAGGTAATTATTGTAGCAGAGTAACAGCAAGCCCCAGTAACAGCAAGCAAGATGACTCTAGGAGTGGGGTTTTCTGCCCTTTCTATCTCCAGCAGAACTCTAAGTTCTATTTCTGTCAAAGAGAACTGGGTAAAAATGCAGGTGACATCCACACTAGATTTCTCTGATTAAAATTGGCACTGTCATATTGAAGTTCACAGAGAGCTTTCAGAAGCAGAGGGGTAAATTCTCTCTCTACGTGCTCCCATGTAATGGGGAAAAGAGCACCTCCTCACTGCAGCCAAGGGGAGATGTGTGCCTGGCTGAGTGAAGAGACCAGAGAGCCGCATCCACAGGAACGTGTCCTGTCACACACACATGTCCCAGGTCACTTCAAATCACCCAAGAAATCTACATAGCACAGAGAGCAGCCCTTGTCCTGCATTACCTCCAAGTTAAAGCATTTCCTTCCTGGGGTAATTAATTTGTCAGGTAGGTGTGGCCATATTGGATCCAGCTTCCAACCTCATTTATCCAGAGCTGGGATGGCTATCTCTGTATTCTGCAGAACAGATATACCCCAGATGTTTGAACCCACTTATTAAAATTTTTTAAAAAGATAATACTGTTATTGCTGTTGCTGCTTCTGCTGCTATTACACCCCCTATGGCATATGCTGCTGTCACCATTCAGTTGGCCTGAGAGCCATCTACCTGCAGTGCCTCTTTCACCACCATCGCTGAAATTTATGACCACATCAGCCATTAGTGGATTGGAAGATTCATCTGTGAGCTATGGTAGTGCTAACTTAAATATTTCACATTAAACTTCTCTAAAGTTGGTATACATTCAGATCAAAGCTTGACTTCTCCCAGGTTTTTGATTACTGAAAGAAATTTCAAATACCTGATATTCCTAGATCGATCCATCGATCTGTGTATCTATCTATCCACTCTGTTGTCCAGTTATTGCATTCATCTCAGGTGCAAAAGCATTTAGATTTCTCCTGCAGTGGGTCTGAAGGTCACTGTGTGACACACAATACATATACACCTGGCACACTGGAGTTCCTACAGCATGTGTTATTGGATCAGCTGCTGGCAGACACCAAGATCTGTAACACAAATGGATGCAGAGAATGTTCACTGGGTTCAAATTTGTCTGTTTGAGAAATTATTACACTTTACAGCATAAATTCAGTCATATCACCCAAGGGCCCATAATATCATTTTTGGCACAAATACAACTAAGACATAGCCATGATTTCACTGAGATGACGATCCTGCATAAAACATGTCACAGCAACTTTTTTGAAGTAGTGGAGGAGAAAAGATCACCTGTGCAGGCTTTTCTAATGTTTCTAATGGAACCACCTCTGCCATTTTCACTAGCATCCTTCATGGCAAGCAGGCAGTCAGGGCAAAACTGCTTCTGAAGTTATCAGCCCTTGGGCCCCCAAGGTATTCTCTCACCGTGCCCCAGACAGATCTCAGTCAGTCTTCTGAGATCAGCGCCGCCAGAGTATCAATTTAAGCACCAATTTAGGCACAGGGGATAGGAGTTCTGCTTCAAAAAAATGCTCAAAACTACAGCACTGTTTTGAAAGTCTCACTGTGCATTCAAAGGTGAATTCCAAGCGACCTGTATATCCCTTGAGCTGTGACTTTCCCCAACTCCAGAAAACTTCCAGAAAGTAGGACTCCTGTCCTCTCAAGTTTATCTGCTTTTTTCCAACTATATCAGTTTTCACAGAATCATAGAATGACAAGGTTGGAAAAGACCTTTAAGATCATCAAGTCCAACTGTTCCTGTCCTATGCTAAACCATATCCCTAAGTACCTCATCTACCCTTTTTTTAAACACACCCAGGGAAAGTGACTCAGCCCGCTCCCTGGGCAGCCTGTTCCAGGCCCTGACAACTCTTTCAAGGAAGAACTTTTTCCTAACATCTGATCTGACCCTGCCCTGGCACAGCTTGAGGCCATTTCCCCTTGTCCCATCTCCTGTCACTTGGCTGAAGAGACCATCGCCCACCTCTCTACAACCTCCTTTCAGGAAATTGTAGGCAGTCATAAGGTCTCCCCTCAGCCTCCTTTTCTCAAGGCTTTTCTGACAGAACTCTTGTCTTCTACCTATAGTTGTTGCCTCACTTAACTCTTTAGACCCTCACAGCTATTGCATTACTACCACTACCTTTAGAAGTGGTGAAAAACCTGTTCACAGTGACATCTGCCAGGATCACCTGACCAATACAACCACCAAAGCCCATCTAGAACATCTGGCTCTTCCCATAATATTTTTGCATCCTTCGTGAGATTTTCTTGCAAAATTTTGTAATGATTTGTTTAAGCATAAAAATGCTTAAGAGTTTTATGTTCCTCTGACATCAGATACACTCAAAGTCTCTTCAGGTTCCCGTTAATGGAGTTCCATCCATAACTAGGTGGAACTCTAGAGCTGTGAAGCTTGCAGAGCTGCTGTTTATGGGACCTTCACTGATGTCACAGGGTACAACTCTCAATTCCTAAGAGCAAAGACACTTTTCTGCAGCACACAGCACAGCTTGTACTCCCAGGGAGAAGTGCAAATCACCCAGAGTACAAAACAGAAAAACTCATTATGACTGAGGTCATCTACAGACAGCAAACAACAACCCTGAAACTAAACCAGACTCTGCCTCTCCCTGGCACAGCTCAGAACTAACAGAACCAAAGATTGGATCTGAAAACCAGAAGCTTTTGAGTTCATAGCTAGCTGTCAGTCATCAGGGACATGTGTGACACTCTTCTGACCCGCAATCCTTCCACGCTGCACCAGGAGCTGGATACTGATGAGCATCACCAGGAGATGGCTATGTCAGTAAGCCCGTGTGGTCCAAACCACCACAAGACTTACCACTGTTTAGAGACCAGGACTGGCAAACAGAATTTCTTTACGTGGTGAACATTGCATCAGGTTCTGAGACACCTTCAACCTAGTCACTGCAGAATTCCTTCCCCATCTGCATTGCCCTGAGGTTTGGTGTGGCTGGACCCACCAGCCAATGTAGAAGTGTCACAGAGAAACTTGTTTGATGCTCTCACCATGGTGAGAGGTCAAACTAGAAAAGATCTGAGAGGCCCCGATGTCTTTAGCCACAGAACAAAACCATTTCACTACAAATTGTTAGCTTGCCCAGGAAGGCCTGTTCTTCCCCTTGTGGCGTAGGATGGCCATCAGACGCTATGATGTTTGAGCAGGGTCCAGCCATACAGCCCCTGGCAGAGCACTTTCTCCTTTGAGATCAATCCCTCTGGGTCAGTAAGGTCATCCTACCAGTAGCAGCACCTAGATCCACAGTTCCCACATCGTACTCCACATACCACTGCATAAAACCACTCCAAGGTAATTTGCTGCCCCAAAAGTTCTCACTGTCTTTCCATCCATATTTTTGGGGTATGATTGATACCAGGTTTTGACCCTGAGCTTACAGGATTATGATATTCCTCTCTTTTATACCAGTGAGATATCTTAAACAATAAAAGATTTTTAATGAATCCCTCAACTCCTGTTGAAGACCAAGATATGTGTTGGAGGGTGAAGGAGAGGATAGAAGCAGAGCTCAGCACCCAGGAGGATGAAACCCACCAATGCCACTCAGCTTCCAGTGGTTAATTTATTTGAAGAAACTCCTTTCCTTCATGGAAACCTCCTTAAATCAGCAGCCACTCATTTGTTACGACTGCTTCCCTATTTCTACAGCTTTTTGAGAGCACCTTGGTCTTTGCAGAGTAGCACAAACCAACACAGACAACTCTAAAATGTCTTACATGGCAGCTCCAAATGCTTACAGTTTATGTAAAGCCATGGAGCCAGCATGATAAGATCTAATTACCAAGTGAATTAGTAAAAAAACAGCTGCAAGGTTTGCAGAAATGTCTGGAAGTGCAGAGTAAATGGCCACAATTGATAGAGTTATTGCACAGGCATCCTGAGGGCACAGTCTGCAGCGCTCGAGTCCTAACCAAAATCACTGTCAACTGTTGTTGTTTTCTCCATTCTGTTAAATGAAAAGAGCATGAAAATGATCCTGCAAACAGCCATTTAATATTCTCATGCACATGAACTGCAATTATCAGCAGCAGCAACAACAAACTCTGCTATAATGTGTTCATGGTTAATCAATTCAATTGATCACTGTTTATTAAATAAAAACCTGCTCTCTAAACAGTTCTTCTCTAAGTGGCATGTTCTGGGGCTCTGGGGTTTTTTTTCCTGGCTTGCCTTTTTTTTTTTTTCTCCTTTTTAAACATGCTGCTAGGAAAATCAGGAGACCAATTAAAGCTTTTAATTTAAACAAAGCTATGAGAAATGCTAGTAACATATAGTGCCTTTATGAAAGCATTAGCTTAAAAAGAGGTCTGAACCAGCCTAGCCACTCCCTGGAAAAGCTTCCCAGCATCTGATTCGTTCCTATTTTAAAGGCTTTCAAGCCATGTTAGCAACAGCTAGCGTATTTATCTGTGTAAGAGACAGTCATGACCAGGTCAGCTCAGGATATCAGGAAGCGGGCCGTTGATAATGCAGATTAGGGGGCACGCTTTATTCGCATCAGCACTGTTGCATTGATCACTCCTATTCTGCACCTTTACAGAACAGATCAAAAATCAATGAATTCCAGGCTAGAGAGATGCTGTAGATAACAGAAATCCTCTGTAGCCAGTTATCTCCCTACAAGGAATAACCACATTGGGCAGAATTGAATGTTTTACAGGGACAAAGAATATACATTGCATTACAAGTTCAATGGAAGATTGATACTGGGCCAGATTAGGGTCTGGGTGTATCCCCAGCCCTGAGCTAACTTCTGCAGTTGAATGCTGCACCCAGAACTTCCACCCATGGTGCTGGAGTCCTCCTTGCCCTTCGGCTACTCCAAATGGTGCAGAAGGGAGGAGGAGGGGAGTGTTGACACACAAAAATAACCTCATGGGATTTAATTAAGACTAGTGAACCTGTGTCACTTGTAATTTATGGCAGATTTGAACCCGTGCCTCCAGAGGGAGAAAATGAAGGCATTTCCAGTACATTAGCTGACTTCAATAGCAAAGTCAAATCTGACGTCCTGTGACCCTCCAGTGAACGAAGACTAAGGAGTCCCTGTTATCCCAATTATTTCTGACTAGATTTGTGAGATGTTTGCACTACCACAGAATTCTGCCACAACCAGGTACCTGCCCTAATGGGGGAAGTGCAAAACCTCCTTGTGCCACGAAACCCTTGTGAGAGCATTAGAAACCTCGCAAAATTGGGCCATTAATGGCATGTTCCATGGAGAAAGAGGGACGTGGGGCATATTCCCTCACTGCCAGCAGACACCTGGCCTCCACAGGAGCTAAGAGAAGGCTTACAAATAAAGCTGTGCAAATAACCAGCTTTGCATTTTATGGCCAAAGTGAAAAAATAAACCTAGCAAAAATGCTTTAGGTCAACTAAATTGTTATGTTTGGCCTCATGTGGGGTGTTTCACCTTTGACCCTTTGGGAGACTGGGGGAAGGGTGAGAACACGCTTTATTTATTGGTCAAAATGAGGTGCACCTTTGCAATAGAAAAATGTTAACATTATTTTCTTACTCTTTGCTTTTCAAAATTAATTGTTAACTATGCAACCAACTTCCAAGTTGGTTTGGCTAACCAAAAATTATCTGTCTCTTCAGTGGTAGGAGAAGAAATCATTGAAATCTCACACTTAGAATAATACCTACAGAATCATTTTTTTCAAGGAAATGGAAAGCAGAGATACCTTCTTTTTTGAGTGGCCAGAGCAAACCAGTTCAATAAAATAATATTAAAAGGAAAGCTTCTCACCAAGATGAGACAGATGTCTTGCATGACTGACCAGTCCTGAAACCAATAACACCACCACTGGCATGGCTGAAAGCTGCAGCAGTAGCAGCAGCCTCTCTAGTCTGACCTGTTTGAGAGAAAAGGGATTATTAGGGAATAAAATTAAATCCTTTCGATATAAGTTCCTCAGCCAGTGAGTTTAGCACGCAGATGTCTAGTGACTGTGTTAAATCCATCTTTACCCCTAGGCTTGCTAGGCAGCATCAGCTAAATGAATTCCTGATGACGCTGATAAGACAGCTGACAGTTGTGTGGAGGAGAGGAGGGAGGCAGGTAGATCTAACGCAGAGGGATGCCGTGGGGAATGCAGACGTGGGGACCAGCACTCGCAAAGATGTCGCCCAGTTTGTACCTAAAACACCAGCTTTGCTCTGGGTGCTCTTACAAACGTGCCCCTCAAGGGTGCTTTTTTTATTCCCCGTCGGAAATTTGCGCTCTGAAGGTAGGAGAGAAGCGATGCCGCATCAAAGCGGTTCATAATTAGGTACAAATTTTGCTTGTAGTTCAGCAATTTATACGGATTAGCAGCCGCTGACCTTCCCAAGGCCCCCAAAAGCCAGTCTCCATCCTTGGTCACAGAGTGACCTCTAGTGTTACCTACAGCGGTGGGGACCGCCGAGTGCTCCCGGCACCGCACCGCAAGCACAAGCACCGGGCTTACACCCTTTTTTTTCTTTGACAAGAGCCCAGGGAACACTAACAGACCTCTGGAAGCAGAGAGCCAGCGCCTCTCTTGCTCCACACGTCTCGGAGAGCCTTTGCATTTTGTGTTCCTGCAAATAGTTGGGAAAGCACCGTTCGTGCTGTGCAGAGTCTCAGAGATCATGTGCAGTCTAAGGGCTAGGACCAACTTCCCAGCTGGGTTAACTCCAGTCTTCCCACTGATGTTACTGGAGCCCTGCTTATTTACCCAGATGATGACATAGCTCCTAGAGGCTTTTCCAGCTGTGCTGTGCTTTGTACCGCAGGAAGAGAGAAGTACCCAAAGCTGGATGCTTTTGACCTTGGTCCTTCTTCTGTCTCCTGCATACTTAAATCAAAGCAACCCTACCCAAGATGCGAAGGTCACTGCATCACTGCACGGTGACAGATGCTGGAAGTGAACATAATTTGTCAGGCACCTTCTGACAATCAGTTCTGCAGCAAGAGATTTTCTTTTCCCTCAGTTGTTTTTTTTTTTTGGGCTGGGAGCTCCAGTTCAGACTGTAAGAGAAAGAAACAGGACTGACACTTCCTCCTTATCCATCACTGACCCCAGTAACCGTGCATACTGGGCAACTATGGAGAAGGGTCAAAACTGCACTGGAGACAAATCCTCTCAATGTTCTCAGTAGGGTCAAAGTATAACACAGGATAACATAACCTAAGCAAAGTTCAATTAGGTTTTACTGAGTTGACCAGAAAATGGTTTTTAAAATCCACTTCAGACCACTGTCAGTTCAAGCAGCTGAAGAGTGAGAGGTCCTTCATACCCCAGGGGTACAGGTCTAGCACAAGACCTCCCTGTACTCCCTTTTAGTCACATGCAGTACAACGTCACATCTCCAGTCTCACAAAGTTCATATGCCTTCCCTAAAAGCTACAGCCTGGACTAGCAAAAGTTCAGCAAGTTGTGAGGTGCCATGGCAGAGCTGCATTAGCTGAGCTGCTGCTAGCCTGCCTGGCACACATCAGCACTGGTGGGTCCCTCTCCCTTGTGAGAATCAAAATTAAAGGACAAGAAAAGTCTCTAGAGATAAGATGGGCTATAGGAACAAATATGGTAGACAAAAGGCACAAGAAAATGGGAATAATTAGTATGAGAGTGGGAGTACAGAGGGACAAAAAGCTCCCAGGAGAAGAGGGAAGAGCAGGAGAGCAGTGGTTGGTGGTCAAACTGGATATTACTGTGATTATGCAACCTTACAACTTTGGTTTTCCTTGTAACAAAACTTAACACAGTATTTTGACATGGATGGGAGACTGAGATAAGCAGATTTTTGCTGCTGGAATGAAGTCAGGGATTAAAGATGCTTCTTTGGCATTTCTGATTCATCTGTGCCTTTAGCTGCTGCCTTTCCTCTCTCTTTTACCCCCATCTATAAGCACTTCTCAGACCACTCTGAATTGTGACAGTCTACTTGAATTCACAGGCAGGCTTCCATCCTGCCCAGACCAGCAACAGCCTATGATACACATCTTTTCCCCCAGATCATGGAATGAAGAGAGGATTGCCTAAGATTTAATCCATAAACCAGACCAAAACATTTCATTTAGAAACCTCATATGATGTCTTTCACCTACACAAAGGAGTCAAAGAGACTAGTGCCTATTTTAAGCAGGGAAGGCTAGAAAGTCCACTAGTAGCTGACACAGTGGCTTTTCCAGACGAAATGAAGACATGAACTGGAACGGCGTGAACGACAGGGTTGGCATTCCTTGCAGGCCATGATTATCACTTATCAAATTACCCATGAGCAGAGCAAGCCAAGTGGAGCAGCACATCACACTGACACACACTGAACCAAGGCCTGCAGGAAGCTTCAGAACTCGCTGTTCTCAGCTGGGGGGAAGAAATGTTGTGGATTAGGCATGAGAGAGTGATTCTGTGTTCAAAATTACCTGTTCTTGTCTCAGAATGATAAAAGTCAGAAAAGGAGCCCGCTGCTCAGGGAGGGAAAGAAAGAAAGAAAAAAGGATATTCTGATAACATACAGGAATGAGGAATACAATAAAAGAAGAGTTAAGGAAGTGGCAGTCTGGAATACATCTGGGTTTTGTTTTAATTCAGTGTTCTCAGGGACTGGCCCAACAGTCCTGTGAGTCATTGGAGTGGTTTCTATCAAGTTCAGCAAGCACTGAACACACAACCAGTCTGAGAGACTTACCTCCAGCAGACCTCAGGTACCATTGCATTAAGAAGAAATCTCAGCTGAAAGAGAAAGCAGGTTTGATGAAGGCTGAAATTATGGCTTGTTCAACACAGGACACCGAATTCAAACAGGAGGGAGAAAAATTAAAAGATGCTTGGAGACTTCCTGGCCAGACACAGATTCTGGGGTAACAGGGCAAATGATCTGCACCCATTTCCAAAGGGCAATGGGCCCTCAATGTGAGCTTCCATGGAGTGATAACCCAGAGTCATTCCGGACTTATATCTCCTCCTGTAGACAAACACTCACTTGTTAAAAGCAAAACGCTGTGTAGTGACAAGAATAAACTGTAGAATTCAGATACGTTTGTTAGGGCTAAGAGAAGTGTAAACCTCAAAGATAAAATTAGTGAAAGTTTCTAGGTGCAACTTGTTGAGGAGTCAAGGGAGAAAGCTAAAATCAAACACCACCAGACAGACAACTATCAGTAACCCAAACAACAAAGAGAGGTACAAAAGGCCAGAGAAATAGCAGCCCAGATGGTGGTCATGTGAAAAAAAACACATTCCACAGATTGCAAAGCACTTAACTTGTTTATGACTGCATGAGACAGAGAAGGATGGCAAAGTTAAAAAAGAAATGTGCTTGGGCCATAGTCATCACAGGCATATACCCGCTGTCCACCCCGCTGATTCTGACCCACTGGTTTTGACTTATTTTGACAGTGAAATACCTTTGTGCTTTAGATCTCCTGGGATAATTTACAATATCACAGAAATTCTAGAAAATGTTAAAGTGGTCAGCAGCTACCTGCCATAGGTGTCCCCAGGAAAAAGATGAGTGAAGCTCTTGTGATGAGTGAAGAGGTAATATTGCAGCTTCTCCCAGTATTGCCTGAGCATCAGTGCCCTAACAAGAGAGAAGAATAACCGTGTCAGGAACATCTGTCCTCTTTGTCTTCATTCATTTAGGTTTTTTGGCTGCACACCCCAGACACGTGCAGCAGAGAGGAATGTGCAGGCTCAAAGGGGCTCAGCTGGAATCGCAGCCCAGTTCTGCCATAAAATGACTCAAACTTCATTAAATAAAATAAACCTGTTGTAGCCCAAGGATTGACTGACTTGCAGTTTCCCTTGATCCTGGGTTAATACAGCAAAGTTGGCACATTGATAGAACACTCAGCAGGACAATGGGCCATGCTGAATTCAAATGAGTCTCCACAGGACTGTACGAGGCACCGCGCACATAGTCGCCTGCTTGGAGGAAGGGAACAGAATGCAGCTGAAGAAGGAAGGAGAAAAAGTAAAAATCTGTGACTGCACACTGACATAAATTTGCACAGAATTCAGAGGATCTTGCAAGCCTTGAAGTGACTGCAAACCAGAGAAGACCATAAATCCCACACTGGGGTCTAGATTAAGAGGATCTTCTGATTTAGACATGTCTGGCTACAGATCAGCTCGTTATAAAAACTAACAGTCCATACATCCCAACAGGCTAGCATCAGGAAGAGGTAGAGGCCATGTCCTACACACAACCTGCAGCACACATGCTAAACAATCATTGCCTACAACTAACTGAAGGGAGGTTGTAGAGAGGTGGGCGATGGTCTCTTCAGCCAAGTAGAAGGTGACTGGACAAGGGGAAATGGCCTCAAGCTGTGCCAGGACAGGGTCAGATCAGATGTTAGGAAAAAATGTTTTACTGAAAGAGTTGTCGGGCTGTGGCACAGGCTGCCCAGGGAAGCAGATATCAGAATGCTCAAAACTACAGCACTGTTTTTCCAACTATATCAGTTTTCACAGAATCACAGAATTACAAGATTGGAAAAGACCTTTAAGATCATTGAATCCGACTGTTCCTTTCCTATGCTAAACCATATCCCGAAGTACCTCATCTACCCTTTTCTTAAACACATCCAGGGATGGTGACTGATATAGTTGGAAAAAAGCAGACAAACTTGAGAGGACAGGAGTCCTACTTTCTGGAAGTTTTCTGGAGTTGTGGAAAGTCACAGCTCAAGGGATATACAGGTCGCGTGGAATTCACCTTTGAATGCACAGTGAGACTTTCAAAACAGTGCTGTAGTTTTGAGCATTTTTTTGAAGCAGAACTCCTATCCCCTGTGATTCTGTGGTTCTATGACAACTCAATCCCACAGCAAACTAGTGACTATCAGAATGCAAGAGCTGCCTCAGATACGTCCACATGCTCAGGTCACAGCTCAGCTGCAAATCATGCTACGCAGGAGATGTCAGGCATCAACCACACAGAGATGATGACGTGAAGTTGTGACACCTCCCAAGAGCATGCGAGGTGGAATCTGTCCATGAGATCCTAGGGACCATCTGCTAGAGGTTTCTACTTCTAGAGCAACCTTAGGAAGAGCTACTGTTCCAGGAGTGCTGCCAGACATCTAGAAGTCAGAATATACAGTGGATGGCCTGTTAAACCCAAAGCCTTCTGCCAAAAGCAATAAGAAAGTCCTTCCAAATCTTGATTCTGGTTCCAAACCAGTCAGGCCAGCTCTCAAGAAAAGAACTTTGGCATTGCACAATCCAGCCTCAAGATGGATAATGTATAATACTAAGCCAGGCCCCATGTTGTCTGTGAACTACTGGCAAGGACTTGATGGGGAGACACAAGAGCCAGCACAATAGGGAACACACCAAGAAAAAGCACACTTCTGAAACCTGGCCTCTTCACAGAGTCAGACCTGCCAAAAGCTAGGCACCTCTGGAAAACTGTAATTCAGGCTTGAAGCTGATTCCCACCATCAGCAAACAGGCAAGTGGGACTGTGGCCCCAGAGAGGATTACATGGTGACTTGACTGCCAAGGCGAAGGTGGCAGACCTCACAGGTCTCCTGAATTGGCTTTCAGGAGGTATTGGGAAAAGCCTAGTCTATTATGGCACATATTATACACAGAAGGGCAGGAAAGAGATTCTGAAATAAAAATTTAGGCTCTGGGAGGGAAAGTGCGGATGACTATTCTCCAAAAACACTCCCAGTAACCCCATGCAGGACTGGAAAGAGAGGCAGAAAAGCCAAGGATTAACTCCTGGCTGAGAAGATGGTCAAACGACCAGATTCGCCAGGAACTGGGGACCCTTTTGAAAGGGATGGAGCCCATGCCATAGGGACAGACATCTCTGACATTGTGAAGGTTGTGAATAGGCTTTTACACTGGAGAGCAGAGGAAAGCAAACCAGTGCAGAGGCACAAACAGCTTTGGCCGATGCCTCTTTACAGACAAAGCCATGGAAATCATGTATCCTCACGGAGAGGACACAGCAGGTGATAGAGCAAGTCAGACAGAAGGACTGAAAACAGAGTAGGTGCCATTTGAGTAAAGTATAAATAGAACCAACACAACGATACAAAATGCCATAAATCTATTAAGAGGGAAAACTGGAATGCCTTCATTTGGTGAGGACATCAGCTAAGCATGCAGTTCAGAAACTTGGAGGCTAGAGGACAACCTGTGAGATTCTCCCACATATCCTCCACTCCATTTAAGCACAAATCAGATAAATATGGGGTGATTTCCAGTACATACAAGAAGAGACACTCTGGAGAAACACCCAACGGCTAATATTTATTCCATGCTAGCTGCATTAGTAGTGTTCTGACTGCAGCACTAAGGCACAAAACCAGAGTTTGTGCCTGGGTGCACTCAGTACCTCTCCTGGGAGATGTTGCCACCTCTAAGTATGATTTGAGTTGTGTTCAGCACATGCAGTTTATCACCACTGAATACAACATGCTGCCTATGCTATCAGGAGAAGAGAGACTAAATATGATTGTGTTTGAGCTGGAGAAGAAACTGACAATTTTGGAAAGACATTAATTCCATGAAACAGAAATAATACATGAAGTAACAAGTTAACACACTATGGTGGGCAATATATTTCTGTAAGGTTCACTCAGTCAGCAGGCACCCTGCCTCAGGAGGTAAGGAAGCAGTACTTGAAATGGTGATTGACATAGGAAACTAAAAGCCTGCAAGTTCACACCTCTGCACTGGCTTGTCTTTACTCCTCTCCTCATTTTGACAAGAAAAACTTATCTATTGGAGGGCTTCTCCAATTTGTTTCCCTGGTTTCTGCACCCCCTTCTGTCCATCAGTCCCACCATTTGGGGCCATGCTGTCTCAGTTTGGTTCCTCTGGGATGAGATGATGGAACCTCTGTGTTAACCTCTATGATCACCAGTCATGGCATCTGCACTGTGAGCTGAGACTGGCCCATGTCCCAGCAGCGTGGAACCGAGGAGTGATAACCTGGCCTCTGTTTGCACATCTCTTTTTCCTGTCTTTCAAATTACAGATTCACAGACTTCAAGGGACCTCATACAGGCATCTAGTTCTGCCTTCTGGCCCAAGACAGGACCTACCTCACTCCTGAGACAGCAATTATCAGGAGGAAGGATTCTGAGAGAAAAAAAAAGTGATTACTTAAACACCACTTCCTTTTAATGCCTATCAGCTTTCAATCCGTATCTGTATCAGTGTGGGGGTGTTTAACACAGGATTGTACAATTCCTCGAGTAATTTCAAGAACAAATTGTACCAGAGCCACAGAAAGAGACAGAGAGAGAGATCCCTAGGAGGTATTTGGGTAACATAATCAATTCATACAGAGGGAGCGGGTGTGTGAGTATGCATGCGAGTCCAAAAAAAGCCCGTGTACACATACACCCACACATCACGCCAGGATGCTGCAGCATCCCAGAGACATTGGGAGGATAAAAGCCAGCCTTTTGCATGCATTATTTCTGAAATTTCTCAAGCCCTCCTGCTTTGCAAAACTGAATTATTTAAAACCAACATGCAGAAGCAGGATTGCACTTTAAAGAGGAGGAAAAAAAAAAACAAATCCAAAAAAAAAACCCCAACCATTACCTGTATCTGAGCAAATCAGATTTTGTTTCATACTCAATTGCTCACAAAGAAAGTTTATAACCCTCATCTGACCTCACCTAGAGCTGCAATTTTCCAACTCACAGGGTGACAAAACTAAGTTGAAACATATATCTGAATACACCGACAGCAGTTTGACCCTGGTTTGACTTAAACTGATTTTTATATGTAAAGACAACAATCATTTTTTTGTGTCGTCAGAAGTAATGTGGGGGGACAACAGTGTGAGGAATGTCACAACATGGGGTGCTATGGACTGGAAAAAGCGTCTTCTTGATGGGGTCCCCTGGTCTCTGGTGTGCCCCTGGTAAAATGATCTAAGCGATTCTGGCCCATTGCCACGAGCCCTCTTCTCTGCTCTGTGTGTGTGGAGAAATGTGTTACAGCATTATGAACATGTCACTGGCACTGTTAGCAGTGCAGAGATAAAACCCCACTCATCCTTAGTGCACTGAGTAAGAAACCATATCGCTCCTTTAATTATTAAGCATAAGTGAGCTATCCTCAGTTTCCCAAAGCCAGTCTAAACTGGATTGTGCCCTGCAGATTCATCACTCACAGGTTGACGTTGCAAGGCTTTACAGATATTTTGCTCTTTCTCTAGCCCTTCTCACTTCTTTGTTTGGGTTTGTTTTATTTCTCCCTTGAACTTCCAAGCCCTCTGACTCTGAGGACAGCAAGCGCCAGGAGTGAGCTCTGAACAAAGCTGGCAGCCATCCTGCCTCAGTGCCCACCCTCCTGTTGGCACAAGACCCCCAGCTCCAGCCTGCCAAGATGTCCCTGCCAAGCTCTGGAAGGGTTTGCTGAGCCTCCTGCGCCTCTCACCTAAGTTCTGTGTGGACGTGGGTCAGTGGAAGGAAGAGCCCAGTTGCAGCAAGCAGTGTGCCTATCACTTTTCCAGGAATGGGGATGTATCCCATCATTCAGGAAAGCATCGCTCAATGCTTCAATGCTGGTACATCAGGTCTTGCAGCCCAGGCTGTAGGTCCTGAAGGAGCCAGGGGTGGATCTGTGAAACAGAAAGGAAAAGATCTGAGTTTGGACTGAAAGACACTTCAAAGTTTTCAATGCAGCATCACGTGGCTGTCCTCTGCCCTAGGCTGTCCTCCACTGCTCAGCACCTCTGAGCTGTCATCCACCATGAATGGACCTACTGACTCATTTGGAGGTCAGAAGGAAGAGCATTTTGTGGAAGAAAGCCAGATGCAAACTGAAGAGGAAACCAAAATTAGCCCTTGGAATAGAGGCCAGCCTAAATCTTGATATTTGGATAATGAATCAAACCGTGTCAACTACACCAAAAGAATCGTCAGTATTCAGGGCTCTGGTTTTGCATCCCTGTCTGGGTGTAAAACCCTGTGTTCCTTCCAGATCACATGTTGCCATCTGTCTCTGCTTCTCACCAACTCCATTTGGCCACATGCCGCTCTTTAGGGCATATGGATGAAACAGCCAGTAAAGAGGAACATTACCTGAGGTTTTCTTTTCCCAGACCTCTTCTTATGTTTCCTGAAGGTAACCAAGTCCGACCTTTCCCCCTGCCCCAAACATGGTGCTGAGTTTGAACTACACCCAGTATCAGGCTAGTTCAGATTGTAAGTCTGATGTGATTTTACTGATCCCTCTTTGTGCAGTCCCTGGAAAAATGGGCACAAGATGGAATTCAAACAGATAGATGAGAAAGAGCTACAGTGCAGGAGCATGAAACAAGAGAACCCTTATTTTAGGGGAGAGACTCATGCAAAAAGTGAAAGAAGGAATTCATCGACATGAGGGATATATACAGCAGGTGAAGTGGATATTGATTCAAGTGCAAGTGGTGTCACTGGGCTGCTAACAATCACAACTAGAAGACAGAGGAATACCCTCTGTCTAGATAGGCATTAACATTCAGATTCCAAAATCTAGCTCAAGATAATCTAAGTATAAACACAGTAACAGCTACTCTAGTTTGTGCAGCATTGAATGGCTGTTGAATCCCAGAAATTGCAGGAGCTCAGATCAGACACTAGATATTTCATCACTTCCCCATGGAGGGCTTTCCTCCCACTTGCCTCCAGGTCACTGTCTTGCTAAGGTAAGGCTTAGCCCAAGACGCAGGGAGAATTCCCTACCAACCCCATGCTCTCCATAGAGCCCTCCAACATCTCCTTACACCTCCTTTCACTCTCAGTTCCTGTTTGGCTCATTTGCTGCCTGATTTTGCTCTGTGCCCACCCTGTGCCAGTGCCTCCCTGCCAGGCAGGACACCACGCATCTGGTTCACATTGCCCAAGGCTGCAGGGGAGCACTGGGGGCACAGAAAAGCCGCGGAGTGAGTTTGTAGCTGATCACTGTCAACTTGCATCGTTTCAGCCACCGAGTTATCTGCTGCTGCAAACTGTCCTCAGAGAGCCCTGCACGTCATCTTCACTGCCAGCTGCCAGCCACAGCCCCGTTTCTATTTACTATTGCAACACACAGCCAGCTCTGGAACCCAGCTCGTTAAATCACAGCGTTGTTCCAAGCTATTCCATGGCTTGGACTAAACCAACACATGCACATCCCTTTTGTTATTCTTTCTAAGCTCAGTGCTGTGCTTCTCTGCATACATGAAACCAGGGGGTGAAGAGAAAGATTATCACAGTGTCTGCAGTGGAATTTTACTCTCTGTTTGTGCTGAGAAGGGGACAGCAGATGCTTAACCCCCAGCAGCAGTGCACCACTGAAGTTAGCTTTGCAACCTCCTCTTCCTTGCCAATGTTCCTGTGAAGCTCCTCCAGGCAATCTGCACCAAGCAGGCTCTGGCTCACCTGCAGTCACTTGCATCTGCGAGATCAGCTGCTTGGTGGCATCCCATTGCTGTGAAGGGCTAGAGCTGCTTCATCTCAGCTCCTGATGAGTCCTGAGGCCAGGAGAAGTTGCTAGGGTCTGCTACATGGGGGAGCAAAACACTGCTGTGCAAGCAGCAAGGTCTAGCAGCCTCTGCTCAGGTGGGAATGCAGCTAGAGATGTAGGTCAGGAGCTCCTGCCTAATACCACAGACAGGATTTTGCTTGCATGAAAAGGCAGATACTACTTCTTCCCATCCCCTGCTTAGCTAGGAACCATATTTGACTTCAAGTAGTGCTTATACCTACAACCTTTCACTGCCTTCTAATTATGTTCATCACTAGATCCACACAGCTCAGCTTTCTGCTCCATAATGTGCTACCTCTGCTGAAACCTACTCAATAGAAACCACGGTGTACTGGCTTGAGGAAAGACTGTGGAGAGCATCTTACCCATCATGAATACTACTTGCACGAGAAGAAACAAAGTGAGGACAAAAATCAGCCTTCAGGATTTCCACCAATGCCCAGACAAGAAAGAATCTGAATCAATTTTTGGACTCGAGAAAGGCTTTCCTTGCTGCCAGAATGCTTTTGAGAGCCTTTTATGGAGAGTTATTTCAAAAACAAGAGGTCCAGTGCCCCAAGATTTTTTTTCAAGAGGAGAACCGTGCTTCAAGATATTTCTTTGTATTTCTGAGCCAAGGCACACCTGCCTTTTATTGATCTACTGTACAACTGGAAGAGAGCCAAGATACTCCTGCAGAGCAAGCCTCCAGCAGAGCAGCACGATGCTCCATCAAACACTGGCCACCTATCCATTGTCATGTATCCTGTATTTGTCACTAGCCAGATCAATCCCATACTGTTCAGCACATTTTAGGAACCCAGGCTAATAAATCATTTACGTGCCTCTCACTTCACAGATGGTAAGTGCAGTTCAATGAAGGTAATTATAAAAAAAATTACTTCTGGAGCAAAAAAATCAAAACATGGGAATATCTGTCTAATAGAAAAGGCCTGCAAAGAGATTTGGGAGTTCTAATAATTCTGAGGAGCAGGTTAAAGGTCTGAGAGTCTGACAGTAGGTTTTCCCACTGATTGACTGAATCGATCCTGTCCCCATGTAAGAGCTCTGGGCCTCTGTATCTACGAGATTTCAGGTCCTGCAAACAGTGCTAAGGAAAAAACTACACTGAGCCTCCTTCTCTCACTAGAATGTTGTTTGGTTTGGTTTTTTTTTTTTCTTTTTGCAAACATAATATCCATCACTAAGAAGATGAGATGGTGGAAAGGTACAGGTCCAGTAAGGTGCAGGGAAAATATAAAAGTAAGACCTGAGCTCTGCTAACAGTGGCAGGTCCAAAGTGAACTCCCAAATTTCCACTTGATTTTTGTTCTCAGATTTTGATGCTGTGGCTGTGTCATTTCAACCTACCCCTTATGCTGATCTTTCTAACATGCCAGAATAAAATCTCCTCAGTTCTTAGATGATGCATATGAAGGGAAGAGGCTCTTCTCATCCAACATCACTGAAGACACATTTAGAAATGGTCAAACCATTCTCTCCAGCTTCAAGACCACAGCAAGTGAAGTCACCTTTGTCCAGGCATCAAGGCTACAGTTGCTACCATCTCTGCAACAAATAACCAAGGGAGAGAATCAAGATAGACTGGAGAAAGCATAATTTCTTTTTCATTCTAGGAGAGGCTTAGAGATTTGTGTTCAGGCCCCTGTCCTGACCCTTCATTTCTATTCTGGTTTGTGTCTCTGACTTCTGACTGTCTCTCCATGTCATCTAGTTCCAGAAGCACAGAAATGGGCACCCTCATCTTTTCCATCCTTCTTTACATAGCTAGCTCAGTCAAATTTGGGGTTGTTGCAGACTCAATGCTCCCAATGCTTCTGAGATATAGAACCAAATACTAAACTGCTGGATTTCTTTAGACGTAGCACAGCAAAAACTAATTCAGCAACTGACAAAATCCCTCCAGAGTTCAAAGCAATTTCAAAAAAAAAGATTTGAAATTATCCATTTACCAGCTTCTTTCTTTTTTCACCTCAGTGCAACATACATTCATGTCCCTCAAGCAATCTACAAAGTTCCTTCACCAAGTTTTGCATTAAGCTATGCACCCAATTTCAACAAACTTGATAATCTTGGGATATTTACCTGATCCTCTTACTACTCAGAAACTTGTGATCTTCATCTTGATCTAAAGACATTATGTTGACTATCCCAAGGGTAAAGCTTAGTTTACAAAGTGCCAAATAATTATAAGTGGCTGTGTCTCCTCCTTGCAGCTTCCAGAACAAATAACATCTTTCTGATTGCAATTACAATTTGAGGAGTGTGACATTTAGTGATGCATTTGAAGCGACCTTCAATTGTTACGTAAAATAAGATGTACAGGCTAAATGTGAACTATGATTCCAGAAACTGCTGGGAGATTCAAGGTACAAATAAATACATTTGATGAATGGATACATTTCTTGGACCTCAGAATTTCTGCTGGATCTCAATAGCAGCCAATCACAAACCCTTTTTTTATTATGAATTGTCCTAACAGCAGTACAAAACACGCAACACAGCCACAAAAGAGAAGAGTTAAGATGAGGACAGTTTGGGGTGAAATTTGTCACCATGCTGGAGGAAGGAAGAACTACCTATATCCCTGAGACCTTGGAAATGCTTTTTTTTTTTTTTTACACATTCTTAGAGACTCAAGAGATTTTACCTAAGATCCATCCCTGGCATTTGAGTATGCATCCAAACAGAATCAGTAGAGTTTTGAGAGCTATCTAATATGAGTTAGCATAAGTTTTGTCTGAAGCTTTCCTGTTTACTTTCACTGAACTCCTCAACCAGTATATAAACTAGGTAGCCCTGAACTCTTACTCCCTCACCCACTTTGACAATTTCCATTTAATTAGCACCTTATCATGCTGAGACATCTCAAGGTGCTTTATGAAAGGCATACACTCACATAATCTGTAGTGCCAAGGTAACAAATGAAATCAAGAAAGAAAAAATAAGAAAAGCCTCAATTCAGATTTATAGAGCAGAAGAGTAGCAGAGGACAAAATAGGCATGATTCTCAGCAGGCATATATCAGTGACTGGGTTCTGCTCTCCATCTGCTGATCCTCCAGTACACCAACTTCAGGAAAAGTTTCTCTTCTTGCCTTAGCAACGTTTCATTTGTACATGTCCACACGTTAGAATATTTTTATAAGTATTTAACAAAGAAAATCTGGAAACAAAGTTTTGATACTGCTGACACGTAACCCCTTACTTCTCTTTAAACTGAGCTTCAGAAGACAGTATGGGTAAGAATAAAAATTAGAGTAAAAACTAATTTACCATTGTTTTCATTGCTTCTATTTAACGTCTGGCCAGCGGGTCAAGAAGTAGCTTATGTCACATCTCAGAGTAAGATGTATGCAGATACCCAGATCAGGGCAGCATTATGATAAGTGAGACTGATACTGGAAATGACACCCATCAAATGAGAAATTAAACACTCATCCGATCTGGCTGCCTCCTGATCATCCAGATGTGCACTAAAGATCCCATGATGCTCTTCACAAATCATGGGGGACAGTCCTGGTGTCTTGACCAATATTCCCTACTCAAAAGAGCAGGGTTTTATTTCCCAGACTCTGGAGAGCCATAAAATAGAAGTTGGTTTCCTCCACAGCATTATTAACATCTGGATCATGGAGCACATCCTGATGTTTCTACTCAGATTTTTTAGATGAAATGCCCAGTAAATGTTGAGGATTTCCTTTGCCCTTACCTGATTCATTATCTTACTAACAGCTCCATTTCTGGAGGCTATCCCAGTCAGAACATGTCCAAGCACTACCTTCAGCAGGAAGGGACCTGAACCTGACAGAAGGACTAAGGCTTAAACTGAGGAGTCCACTCAAGCTTATCAGGTGGGTCAAACAGTTATAAAAAACGCTGATAAGGAAATAGATACTTTTTAACATCACATTGCAAATGCCTTCTCTCATAAAATTCTTTCTAGGCATTGATCTCACTGCATTTTATTACACGTTGCACCCAGCTACATTAATAAAAGTGATGTGTAATGTATTAAGTTCACATCAAAAGCAAATGGTAACTTTAAGACAACCTTTTTCTAAGGGGCAAATACAATTTTAATGACATCAAAGCACAGATTCCTAAGAAGATCATGTGCTCTGGCTTAAGAAAAAAAAATAAATTAAGAGCTCAGGCATCTTCCTGATGTACAACAATGAACCAAATAAATTATACATTTGAAAAAGAAACAAGCAAACAAGAAAAAAAAAAAAGCAACAACAAAACCACCAACCAAAAGGAGGACAGGGATTGAAAGTGAAGAACACATTCTAATCTCACTCCTTCTGAATAGTCAGGGATAGTGAGCACAGACTACTGGAAAAGATTCCAAGGCAACAAGGAAATAACAGTTAAAAAGCAATGATTAAGAATCTCTCTGCTTTAAATATACAACATATGTACAAAATTAAACAGTATCATAAAAAAAAAATATACAAAAAGGCCAGAACAAGTTACACTTTCACCAAAGTTTCCCTGACGTCTCTGGAAGAACTGTGTTTTTAAACCCAGATTTCCCCGCTCTTCAAAGCTCCTGATAATGTGCAAAAGCTCACAGTTTGTTGCTGTAGGAAAAAATATCCTTGAAGACAATTTCATGTTATTCCCTTTTCTCCCTCTTGGTGCCTGTGATGCCACCGAACCTAGAATATATTTCAGTTCAAAAAGATCTACTGGCCTGTCAACTTTCAAAATATCCATCAAGCAATTTTTGTAACACATTGGGGAGAGGAAAGGGGAAACCAGATTTGAAGGACTTGTCAAAGCTCAAACTAATTTATGAATTGAATGGAAAGTACCTTTGACAGTAAGAAACTACTTGCCATGAAACTACTTTGCAGTGAAATAAATATAGTCTATATTGGGATACCAAACTTCTTGCCAGCATCCTACCAGGGGACTGGGCAATGCATTGCCCTCTTTATACCCAATTTACATCACCTCTGAAAGAAGACCACGAGAATCCTAACTGTGGACAGCTTGTCAACATCAATTAGTGGAACAGTCTCAAGGAATGTAAGAGCCATCTTCACTTCCACCCTATACTGAAGGCGCACCAAGTCCTACCTAATTAAAGTATTGCTCAGGTTACAATAGCACACAGAAGTACCAACAGCAGAGACGCTGTTACATTTGGCACCACACAAGACATGAGAGTTGTAAAGCCTTGAGACATTATGCTCTAATCTCACAAGACACCATAGGAAGTGCTTCTGTCCCCCAGTTTCAAGGTCAAGAACTGACAGTACTCAGAATTTCTGGCAAAGGTGGGAGCTGAGATGAAGTTTCCCAAGTGCCTTAATTATAATCTGAACTAAGTAGGACTAAAACTTCCCACACAGCAACAAACAGTAGCAGTTTAATAAAGTATAGAGAAAAAAAGAAAATTAGGACTGGCTAAAAATGTTCTATGGTGTCTGGAAGTCGAAGAGCTCTGTGGAGATTTGGGTTTTAATAAAAGAAAGCTTTGACAGAAGTGTCCTTTTCCTGGAAATAAAGATGGTGTGGATAACATCCCAAATAAATAGCCTCCATCTCTGATAAATAGGTAGTGTCAAGGTTACTTTTGGCAAAGAGTACACATGACTTTATAACTGTTATTATTTCTACAGAAATAAGTTTGCACCAGTATTGCTACGGAGCAGCCCGACTCTCCCCAGCCTTTTCGGGTCAGGAATGAATATATGGTACAGGTGTCCCAGGGAGAACTGCTAAGCAAGTCATCAAAGTGATGCAGTGGAAACACAAAGCTGTGATGCAAGGTGAGGGTGCTTCAAGAGACACAGGCAAACACAAGCCTACACAGAGGGAACAACGAAGCAACTTAGAGCTGGTCGGGTGAGAAAATTGAGCGTGGTGGGCTCTGAAGATGCAGACACTTGTGAGCAGGCACAGACTGAAAAGGACAGATGAATACAGTGTTTTGGGGACTTATACCTCACAGAGCTTCTAATAATAGGCAATCATTTTGGCACAATGTTTAGAGCGTTTAGTACAAATGAGACAGACGATGCATTTTCCACTCTTACTCTGAGATTGAAGAACGTTTGAGGAAACTGAAACACCTCCATGCCCAGTGAAGTGGAAAAAGGGTTACAAGTGCCTGCTCTAACTCAATGCAAGTATTATCCAGCTAGCACTGAAAAGAATTCAGTAGAAGAGTCAAGATTAGGTGGCTCACAGAGCAGCCTAAATCACCAGTTTGTCAATTGTACCCAAACACAACCGAGACTGGAAAGTCAGCTGTGAGAAAGGAGTCAGAGATTCCTTTTGTAAGCCCAGTGGCATGTGGCTGATTAGAATTGCAGGCAGCAGTTTTGGTCATTGTTTGTTCATGTTTTCTCTGTAAATTTGAAAATTGTAATAATATTTCACACTCCTGGAGAAGATTCAGAAGTAGAGAAAAGACAGTCTGAATGGTCCATTTAAAATGACCTCCATTCCTGAATCCCTTTATTCCTTATCTCTCTCATTTAATCAGTGAAGGTTATTAATGGAAATAACCCCATGTTTTATTGGTCCTTAATGCCAAGGTTGCTTCTTAAGGTTGAGAAATGCCAGCATGCAAGTTTTCTTATTCAGACAAGTAACAGTGAGATGAACTTCTAGCCCTAGCAGGAGAGCTAAATAAAACCCTCTTTGCCATGAAAACTTTGAGGATTTCAAATCAGTTTTAAATAATGAACATAACCTTAGGTTATGTCATTCTTTTCAAGCTTCAGCTATTTATTTATCTTTTTAATTGTTCCAAAATTCAATCTTTAATCTGAGTTTAATCAGGATTGGATAGGGTTTTTTGTATTTGTCAGCCCAAGGTCAGAGTTTGGATGAGTGCCTTATTAGCTTGAGGGTTTTAACAAGTAGCATAGAAGCTGAGGGTTCCATTAGTAGCAGACAAGCCAGAGTCTTTTAATATTTAGGATGTTGTTTGGGATCCAGTTCTGTTTTGGTTGCTATGGTATGAAGTCTCCCATAAGAAAAAAAACACAACACCCCACCCCAGGGCATTGAGCAGCAAAAAAATAGCATTATGCCAGTTGTAGGCTTTCAGATCTTTACAAGGTTTTGCAGGAGAAGCGATGGAACCAAGAAAAATGGTTTGAGATGGTTGAAACGAGACTTCAGAAAACAAATTGTATTTGCCTAGCACATTGCATCTCTACACTGCAGATGTTTGCATAGTTAGCAGGTCCTGCTGAAACAATTCAGAAAGGTTTGCCTGTGAAAGCTGGCTTGGAGATGCAACCTGCTGAGATTATTAGTGTACCCCACTTAAATACATTTTTACCCATTTCTAGTAAAAGCCCTTGTTTACAAGCTAGAAAATAATCCCCTTAATATAATGAGTAGGTAGAGTACTCTGCTAAACTTAAAGATATATCCCTAGGGCCCCAAAAGGCAAAAACTATGGCTCTCATAATTCCTCAACATACACACACTCCAAACAGACATTCCCATGGCATTTCCATGTACAAGAGTTCATAATCAAAATGGTGCATGACCTAGCACTGTTCATCTCTGGGAGACTCGAGTCAGGTTATTCAAGGCTTTCTATGATAAGATTAATAACAGGGAGCATACTGAGCCTGGAGCAAAACAGAGCCTAGGTCATGGCAGGATAACTTCCAGTCTATCACAATAGCTTCATGACCTTTGGAAAATCTGAACTAGATGCAGAGAGGTACTGAATAACTCAAAGTTGTCAACAGTTCCTCAACACAGCATATATTTTCAAGCATTTAGGAACTCAGAAGGGCATTTTCATTACAGGGCTCGGGGAAAATGGCTTATTGTTCACTTCTAGTAGCTGCAAAGGAACATTGTGCACTGATTATCGAAAGGCCCCTTTTGCTGCACAGAATTTCTCAGTAGTGTAGGGGCAGAGAGGGGATATTTAGAATAGACCATGGAGGGGGGAAAAGAATGTTGTTTCACTAAATACCAGTAGGCACCAGACCAGCACATCACATTCCTGCCACTTCATGCTCTGGCAGGCATGAAACCTGTTGACATATCCCTCAGAGCAACCCATGCTCCAGGTTTCCGAACAAAATTAGTTACTTCTAACATGCATTGTGCTACACAGTGCAGCAAATGTGTTAAGAAAGGAGTCAGGATCAAGAAGCTACAGCAGAAGAGACAGAGATACTCCTGTATATGCATAACTTTTTCCAAAGATCAGCAATCTCATTAAAAGGTTCAGGACTTGATATTCCTCCACAGCATTTGCTGCCATAACCTCCTATGACAGCAAGTTCCTGTGCTGGGAGAGAAAGTGTTTCTTTTTTTCTGCCCCATATTCATCACCATTGATTTCATTGACTGACCCCCTTTAAATCACACCATACATAAACAGAAAGGGCATCTCATGGGGTTCCAGAATGACATACCGTGACATAATGCAGCCTAATGTGACAAGCTGCTGAAGTCTGAAGAAGATATTCCCAATTCCAGACAGATATCAAGTGAACTGAAACAATTTCAGGTCCTCTGTTCACACCCCTGTGATACACCACCACCCTGCCAGCTCGTCTCCCACTTCTGGCCTCCAGTGTCAGTAACTTCCAGGTGTATGATACATGAGGGAATTGATCACTTCAATATCTACCTTAAATGAGAAGGTCTTCACTGTCATGCACTCCTGCTAAAACCCTTGGCCAGGAAGTTACAACACTCCAAAGTTTACACCTGTGACACTCACATCGAGGAGCTGGAGGATACTGCATAAACAGTTACACCGCTATCAGAGTGGAGGCAGGAGGACAGCTGCTTTTTAAGCACAAGCATGTGATGCTCTATGGATTTTCACAACTCCTCCAGCATATGGAGCATGTGCTGCTCTCTCCCAGTTGCAGTTGCTGACAGGAGCTGATGTTTCCACGGGTTGCTTTCTTCCTGGAACGAGGTCAAAATTTGAAGGGCCACCAGGAAATAAGAAGGATCCTGTCATTCCTGCACAACTCTTAATGCTTTTCTTAAATATCATGTCATACATTACAACTCAGGAGAGCTGGTGATTGCCCGTGCAAAGGTGGCTTCATTCTTCGACACAATGTACTCAGCAACCAGGTAGAGAGCAGCTCGCTGCTGTGCCGGGCTACAGTGAGCGCTCAACACTTTCCAACAAAGCCCAACGCTCTCTCTTCAAATGAAGCCCCTAACTATCTTCACAGGATCTTCTTCATAACTAGGTGAATGTTTCAGTCCCTTCAGACAGTTCAGCTTTCTCCACTGATGATGTGGGAAACCAAGAGGCACTGGCCTTCTAACCTAATCATTTATAGGCAGTGTAAATCACAGAATCATAGAATGTTCTGGGTTGGAAGGGACCCCAAGGATCATAGAGTTCCAAACCCCTGCCACAGGCAGAGCCACCAACCTCCAGGCCTGGATCTACACAAGGCTGCCCAGGGCCCCATCCTACCTGGCCTTGAACACCCCCAGGGACAGGGCATCCACCACCTCTCTGGGCAGCCTGCTCCAGCCATTCCAGTAGTACCAGTGTTTCCCAATATCATATTAGCTATTTGTGCTTGTTTCCAAGAGTGTTTTCCTGCACAGTCCTAGGCACATGGCATTGGTTATGTGCACTCACACAGCACTGTGGGACAAAGTGAGGACAAAGGAAGAAAAGGTTTTATCACCTTGATGAAAGTTTGCAAGAAAATTCTTCAGTTAGGAAGTGCACATTTACAACTTAGGTTTAGCAACACTTAAGGCTGGAGACATAAAAGAAAGAAATAGAAAGCAAGCTCAAGAACACTTCTTTTATGTCATCTGTGTAGGTTGTCAAGGTTTCTAGAAAATCCTCATATGAAAACTTTAGAAGAAAAGACACAGCTAGACAATCCTACGGATGCAGAAGATAAAGTAGCTCTGAAAGCAAAGGCTCCGTGTAGGAGGACAAAATCCACTATGTGATTACCATCTCCAGGTAAGCAGGAGAGTGAAAGGACCTCTCCATTTCACACATCTGCCCTCCTCGTGGTTTCTGGTCCCAAAATTAAATCAAACAAAACTCCCTAATTTTAGCATTCCAGAAACAAGAGAGACCCTGATCTCTTGCCTCCTCATTCTTAACACCCTTTACAAGAACGAAACTTGGTATGTAAATCCTAACCTGTCCTTCATTCTCATTCTTTTACGTCCCTATGAAAACCTTCCCCACCACCCAAGCATTCACATTGCTGCTTCCCAAAGTGTGTAAAGAGGAAATGAACACAAGGTGTTACATTTGCCTTGCAGGTGCCCAGCTGAGCTGGAATCTGTTCCCATCCATCTGTGCAGGTTTTTTTACTGTACGTGACACATAAGGTTACAAGATTAAGGACTGTCTAACTTTTTTTTATAATGGTAGAGAATGCTGCTGAGATGGCCTGGACTGAAAGGTATCATGCTTTTAGAAACCTATGCAGAAAAGCAGAGTAAACCCAAAAGAACTGGGAAGCAAACCAGTTTTCAGGATGGGATTCCCAACAGCATTACTCTTTTCTTAGGGCTCACTAAAGAAGCTCCAGTTTGCTCTTGCTTTCAAGTTTCTGTTGGGGTAGATTCCTCAAAACACCCAGGACTTTTTTTGTCTCTTAAAAAAAAATCCCAACAAAATGCTTGTGTGATGCATTTAGTGAAAAGCCATTTTGGAATCAGTCAGGTGCCTCAGCATCATTGAACCTCAGACACTTCAGAGCCTCCATCAGATTGTACATCCTTTGCTGAACAAGATCACCCTTCCAAACAAACCCTAATCCAGATATATCAGAAAAATCTGGTTGCCAGTGCAGACTGCACTTGCAAAATCAACTGACCAACATTTTCAGTGTGTTATTTTTCCCTCACTATCCATAACTTCTAGATCCAGACACTGAAAGCCAAAGACTAACTGCCTCCAAAATTTCAATTTTGTGTATTTGAATCACTGTAAGACACATTCTTAAACTTCAACAAAGGGTTAGTAAAGAAAATGCTATGGAACTATTGGCACTGATTAGCCATATATCCCTGCAGCAGCCCTCTTTCCACTTCTGCTTAGCTTATGATCATAAAGGAGATATTTTCATGAGCACCTCAGTACCCTGGGTGCTGCTTTCAAAGTTTGAAGGCATTTTTGAAGACCAAGGGTTTTTCCTGGCTGGCTAAACTATATTTTATTTACATTTAAATTGTAAAAGTGTGATTTGGTTCCCATGTGCTTTGCATGTATGTAACATCTGGGTTTTTTTACTTGCAACTTGAAGAAATAGCACATACTGACTTTAAATGGTTACCTATTCAACCCTCCCAAGCCATACTATCCAATACTGAAGCTAAATTCTCCCCTTCAGAATAAACAAGCCTTGAAGCTTTCATTTCTCTCTGACTTATCTCTGATCTGTTTGAAAAAACCTGACCAGATCCTTTTTTTCGTCTCACAAAAAAATTCACGCCAAGAGAAGTAACATCATCACAACCTGTCAACACTTAGAGGCTAAACAAAGAAAGAAACAGATCAAGAAAACAGAGATGAAAAGCTTTCGTGCCCCTCTTCCCAAACTAATACTCTCAAAATGTGTTTGGCGAGAGGGGGAAGGAACCATTGTTTGAGCTAACACATCAACCACTGTGATAATTTAACTAACTATCTCCATCCCCAGACATATCAAATGGAATGCAATGCCAGCTGAAAGTATTATGTAGCCTTCAGTGATGTGAAACATATAAGCTCTAAGGCATACAGTTTGGCTGAAGACTCCAGCTGGCACTGGTTGTTTTATTGTACTGTGAAAACATTAAAGTCCTCAGATGCCCTGCTGATCATGGGATCTGAGAAACTTTCCTCTATCTGCCTGACACGTACTCACACTGCAATTAACACACTCCTCCCTCTTTCTTTTCCCCTTACTGCAAACGTTATTTAGCCCACTTTGTGGTGGGAGTCCCTGTGCTGTTGCATGTGGGAGGGGGGAGGCGTTCTTTGTCCAACTCCTAAAAATTCTGGTACCTCAACTTTCACTTGAAGGTGGCTGCAGCACTTGTAGAGACCATTAAGGGCTGTGTTTTCCTTCCAAACTTTTCACATTTTTTCCTTCCCTTTATGACACATTTATTGGCCTTGAAGGGAGAGGAGGGATCACATAGGAAACTGAAGTCCTCCATTCATCTCTAACTCAATTATTGTGCACCTCAGCCTCATTTAAGGGCAAGTTGCGTGGTGGCTAGGCAGTGTGAGCAACTGGCACCATTAATCCCTGTTCACATCTGATTTTCAGCAAAAATCTAAGCTAGCAGGACCAGGGTAGTTAAATGTGCAGCTAGGGCAATTAAAAAATAATAAAAAAAAAGGGGTTACAGATGAATATTATTTGGTCTGAAAACAAATCTGCAAGGGGTTTTGGAGGCTAGTGCCTTGAGGATTACAGCTTATTTGTAGAGCTTTAACAGGAAACTGCTAATTATGACACCTGCACAACTTGCCTTGAATTAGCCCCTGGGGATGCATTGCCTGGCCTATAGATGTTAGCCAAAGCCTCAGGCTCTTAATCCATAGCCATCACCTAAAGTGAGAACAGAACAGCCAGCCATAGGGCATTTGCAGTCTTAGTTAAGGAAGGGTATTGCCCAGTTTAAACTGGATTTTTCCTTCCAAGGCAAACTACTTGAGTCTTGAATATTCTTCCAAGGAGTTTTACCTTTCAGACCTTTGTGAAATCAGTGGTCTGATCCACTTAAATGGCTCCCAATCCAAGTGAATACCTATGCATCACTTCAAAATTGTTGGGAAAAGAGATCCAAAAGAGAAGAATCAAAGCAATTAATCTAATTGATAGGATTGCAAACCAAGGGAATTTTACACAGAAACAAGGTATCACTGACTTGCAGTTCCAGGCTAAAATGGACACATGCTTCTCAAGCCTTGCCTTGGCCCTCTAGATGAGATGAATACTAATTTCCAGGCTTTAATGAATACATTTTTAGAAGTATTTTCTAGAGCTGCCATGCTTGCACAGTCCATGCTTTTCAGTACACAGTGTTCCCTTTGTGAATAAAAAAGCCAGAGCTTTGTTCAAGGAAGTTTCCCATGAGGGTTTAAGCCAGGCAGTGGTTTACCTGAGATGGACTTGCAATACTAGATGAGCTTGCATGTCTTGCAAAAATTAAGGATCTAAAAATTGCATAAACAGCCACGTTGGGGACAGACTTTGGAAACCATCTGTCAAGACAGGCTTTTCTACACTGCCCACTGGTTATGTAGCAACAAAACCCATGCCCGTCAGGCCCTGTGTCTACATAGCAGGACCAGCACCTCCTGAGTGAGCTGGGTTAAGGTGCTAACCCTCCTCTTCAGCAATTATCACCCATTTAGCCTGTGTGTGCATCTTGGACATGCCACCGGGCTGATATGGCTGTACGTCCCTGTTCCACAACCATGCTGGCTATTTCTGCATGGTTCTTTACATCCTGAAAAGATACTCAGACCACCAACACCAAACATGAGTTGGAACCTTATGGGTCCCTTCCAACTCAGGGTATTCTATGATTCTATGAAATAGGAATCCAGTTTTGGCACATTCCCCATAGCCTTCAGAATCACAGAATCACTGGGTTGGAAAAGACCTTTAAAATTGAGTCAAACCATTCGTGTCCTATGCTAAACCTCTAAGTACCTCATCTACCTTTTTTTAAACACATCCAGGGATGGTGACTCAGTCCCCTCCCTGGGCAGCCTGTGCCAGGCCCTGACAACTCTCTCAGTGAAATTTTTTTTCCTAACATCTAATCTGACCCTGCCCTGGTGCAGCTTGAGGCCAATTCCCCCTGTCCAGTCACCTGTAAAAAAGAAGAAAGCCTCTTTCACAGCTCTCCAGCAAGTTTCCTCCTAAAGTGCAACTCCCAGACAAAAGCTATCTGGATGGCAAATAATGACTGACTACCAGGCACTTTTTTTGTGTTTGGGTTTTTTTTAAAATCAAACTGGTCAGTGGCAAAGACCACTGACACTGCCCTCATCCCAGTGAATGTAACAGGCACTCCTTGAAGCCTCTGAGACAGGCTCTCATTTTATTGACAGAAACATGCCCAAAGTCCTGTCTGCATCTCCTGCACCTGAGCCACTTCAGAACTTGTTGGCACTGAGGTAATAACTGATCCCCAGGTCTCAGGCAGTGTTTCTGTTCAGCGGACTGTAAAGTCAACCTCCAAAAATAACCCCCCAGTGCCATGCTTGGACAGCAGAGTCCAAGCCAGAATCAAAGCTCTCATCTCCTGAGGTCCTGACACTCCTGTGTAACATCTCAGCACACCTCGCTCTCTGACTAGTAGCTTTGCTGCAACTCTGCTCTGACCTTACTGAAAGAGCAATATTCAAACAATGACAAAGCACTGCAACATGTCTTTGTCTTTTGGGGGCAGCCAGGGTTGACAAACGGGTGCCAGGATGAGGTTAAGCCATGAGTTCACAGAAGAAAGCACTCGTGGCTTTATTTCCTTGTCCCCATCAATGACTTTTTGCAAATGTCTCAGCTCCTTTTTGTCTCAAACTGCTTAAAACATGGGAGCGTTCCAAGTAATAATAAACTCCTCGTCTTTAATTTACAACTCCCAAAATTGACAGAAGCCCAAAACACTTTTTTAAGCCTGAAAAGGTGGCAGAGACGCATATTGTGCTCTCAGCACAAGAACTTCTGTGGCTGCAAAGAAAGAGAGCTGCCAATGTGCTTGCAGAAATAGCAGCAGTATTTTATTTATCCCTGTAAAGCTTGGCCAGTGTATTTTGCACCGAAGGAGCAGATTTACCAGGAGGAGAGGGAACTGCTGCCTCCAAACCCTTTAACATTGCCCAGCGTGGATCATGTCCCAGCACTGGGCTGTGAGCTCTGCCCTCCCAGCATCTATCCACCTCATGGCCACATCTACAGCAGAAGCACTGAGAAGGGTTATTACATCAGATGTGGTAAACCCTCCTGCTCAAGTCCAGAGCCTGTGCCTCCTCTCTTCCCAGGCTCTCCTATCACAAAACCTGGGAACCAACCATCAATCAGTCTCATTGCATCCTCCCATCTTTCCAAAGGGTGCACACAACGGGCTCCTGCGCATCTGTGCTGGAACAGCAGCATGGAAAGCCAGGATCAGGAGTGGGGGAACTGAGTACACCAAACCCTCCATCCGCAGCCCAAAGTAAGAGGGAGGGGGGAGAGGCAGAGAGTGGAGAGGGAGGGTGGTGCACGCAGCAATACAAAAAGTAGTTTTTGTGCCAGGCTCATCAGTGTGGCAGGGTAATAAGGTCAATGTGAAAACAACTGGAAGGCACATTCCCCAGTAAACATGTGCTGAGTGAAAACGGCCCGACCTTATGTTGTAGAATCCAAACCCATTGAGTCAATTGCCAGAAAACATGACATGACCTTTCAGATTCAGTGAGCATCAGTTCCAAGAGCAGGCTGCCGTGCTCTTTTCCATTTCACTGCTGCCCCCGGAGGGCCTCAAGTCACCGGAAATAATAGCTTGGGCTCAAAATCTGCACTCCTTTAATGAAAAAAAAAATACACATGGCATCAAGTTTGACCCTGGTGGCAGATTTTTTTCCTTTTTTTTTTTTTTTTATATATATGCTTAGCTCAATTTCTTTAAACTTAACAACCGTGCTTTTTTAATATTTGTTTTATTTTTTAAAATCTTCCCAGAGCTCTGGTTCTCCTGCAGACAAGCCATTTTTGGCAGTGAAGGAAACATCTTGGTTTTGTGAATGAGGGAAATAATTAATAGATAATGAGGTGCTCATTCCAACCCACAGCCTTTCCTCTCCAAACAAGTCAAGAAAAAGCTATTCCAGTTGGAACATACTCTCTCCTTCTAGATTGAGGAACATATAAAGCTCTATTTTTGCCCACAAACCTCCAAAATCTTATTTTAATCCACAGAACTCAAGCCGCCCATGAGAGGAGTAAAGCTGTGCAACGTTCCAAGCACTAGCAAGATGAGAGCTTGTGATATTAAGTGCAATTCAAAACGTACTTTCCCTCCCACTGAATTACTTTCCCTGCTAAATCCTGATTAAAATTTTTCGCCCCCTTTACCGTCTCCCTGACAGACTGATGGGGCTGAGATCTGAAATCAACTTCAGCTTTTAGGCAAATTATTTATTTTGGGGGCCAAACAAGAAGCTTTTTTGGATACTATTCAGAATTTTCCCCTCCTCTGTAAAAAAAGGCAGAAAGGAGAGGCAAGGATCTGTGCCGTCTGGAAATTGTATTTATTTTGACTTAAGCTGTGCCAACCTGCAGTATACAAATACTCAGTCAAAACTGCCTACCATCTGTGTTTATTGTAGAGGAATAGTAACATCCAATGGCCAGTTAAATGCAGGTTAATTGCAGGCGTGTATTGAATTCCCTGGAGAGCCAAGTACACAGTTAGCTCCCCCAGTGTAATCTCTTTCTGTTACATGAAGGAAATCAAAAAGAGAAAAACAACAATGCCAACCCACAGAAGAGCTGGATGCCTCTCTGCACAGAGGGGGGGTATCTGCAGGGAACAATAAGGGTCTATTAAATTCTTTCATTGGCACCAGAGAAGTAAAATGAACATAAATTAATCAGCTACAAAAGACGGCACAAGTGTTGGTGCAACTCTATTGAAGTCCATGGAGTTGTGGAAGGGATGAATTTAACCCAGGATCCTTCAATGTCTGCATATTTGAAAGTGGCTTGTTGAAAAAATTGGGCATTCTTAGGAGAGAAAAAAGGAGAGACTCCCTGTGAAATGCCATCCTTTTAATATCCCTGAGCAGTCACATTTTCACCATATTGGCATTTATCATTTTATTTCCTGGCATTTATAAAGCCATCTGGCCAAGATTTTTGAAAGCACTGACAAACTGTGGGCATCAAACTCTTGAGTCTTAAAAGACCCAGGCTGACAACAGCCACACTGAAAACTGGTGCCCTGCAGAGGTGCATCAGGTTGGGTAGGACCAGATGCAGATGCTATGGCACAGGAAAAAGGGATCTGCAGCTTCACTGAAGTCACAGCCTTGGAAAACCATACCAAAAAGACACACAAAGTTTAAGGTCCTTAGGTCAACCTCAGTATCTTCCTCACAGCTGCCATCCAATATTATGCCTTGCACATGGCCTAAAAAGAGACATAAAACAAGAAAAGAAAGGTGGATTTTGAGGTGAACCCAGAAGACAGAAACTCTGAAAGGTGCCAGAAGGGGAGCAGAGCTTCCAGGGCCTCTCCTGTGAGAGAAGATGCAATGAGATGCAGCACAGGGATGAGGATGTCTCTCAAAGTACCAAATCACAGAGCAGATCCAGAGTTTTACAAGTAGGACCAGATTTAACTGGGAGGGGTGAAGATAAAGGAAGAGAGGCACTCAGGGGGCTGCAGTACCATACACAGATGAGGAAAGGCTGTGCCTTGGCACAGCTTCCCCATGAATGCTGCAGCTGCATCCAGCCCTGAAAGGCAGCCCTGAAAGGCAGCAGCCACCTTCTACGAGGACCCAGGCTAGAAAGCACTCCAGGGAAGAGCCTTGGATGAGATAAAGGCAATGGATGAGATACAATACTTCAGGTGTTCTGCACAGTAAATTGGTATCAGGGAGAGCCACATTATTTCCCTGACATCCCCTTTTGCTCTGGAGAAGTAATTCACTTTAGCCTTAAAATACCTACTCCCAACCTCTCTAGCAAGCTCTACGGCTGGCACAGCGAACTGACAGAAGTGTGACCCCTTCCTTCCACTGAAGGAGAAGCTATGCACCACCCACACACCCCACGAGATCCAGATGGGCTTAATGGGGCAGTCAGCACTTGCTCCCCCCACCTACTTGTGTGCGCTCAGAATTTCATCCTCTGAACTGTTAGCCTTTGGGGGGGTTAATGCGTTTTCTCCTTCCTTTCCACATTGCCAGTGGCGATGTCCTTCTCACAGACTCATATTCTTAGGGGCATTTTTAGCTCTTCCTCCCTCTTCTCCCAGACGTCAAAGCTGCCATTAAATCTGCCTGCCCAATTTATAATGCTGAAGCCTTTCAGCCAAGGCTTAGTCATCTCACGCCTCATCTCACTGAAGCTTTCTCCCCTCCAGGCTTCTGCCCTCATCCCCTCCAGTCCATTTATCCAGTCACCTACCTTCTCAGCCATCCTCAGATCCTTCTGCTTCCCAGCCAATGCTCATCACATCAAAGCTTATTGTTTTCACATTCAGCACCTTGCACAACTTCTTTTTTTTTTTTCTTTTTTTTTTTTTCCCTCTCCACTTCCCTGTCTTTTCACTTTCATCCTGGCCCTCCTCAGCTCTCCCAGGAGGAAACTTGTTCATGACTTTCTTCCAATTTCATACCAGAGTTTCTTGTATATGCCAGAAACCTGATCAGGCTACAGTAGTCTACTAGGTCAGATCAATATGTCTGTAAGTTTAGTTCTTCCTCACTTTGAAATATTAAAATAACCATTAGCACCATGAAAAGTAAAATTAATGCTATGCTTCTCTGCTCCCTTCAGCTACATCTCAACCTTGCGTGCTCACACTGGCCTCAGATGGTAAGCCTTCTTCTCTGGCCTTACATCCTTTGAGCAAAGATTAGTGCTACATGTGATAACATGTAATAACGACTGTGGCCGGTCTCCCTGAAAACTCCCTCCTCCTCCTCTCATATTTCACTCAAACCCATTCTAGCTCCCAGTTTTGAAACCAAATCTTAAAATATCTTTCCATATTACAGCACTTACAATGAAATATTTGTAAGGGATGTGTGGTGGATTCTTAAAAAGCAGAAGCCTGTATGGCTTTGTTGACATCCATGAAATATAATCAGCTTTATTAAAGTGTGTTGAGTAGCATCAGCTGGAAAGTTGGCCCCACAACCTAAAATTTGAATAGAATCAAGTCACTCATTCAGGGTTTAATTCAAAAAGCACCATTGCACCCTGGAGATTTTACACTGCCAAATCTATTTCAGAAACTAAAGAGGACGAATCATGTTTCTCCTCATACCAATTTCTCAGTTCAGAAAAGTAACAGGCAAAGGCTCTGCATATGTTGTTGTTTAAACTGTATAGCCAATGAACTGAGCATTTCAGCCTGAAGCTGATACCTATCACCGTGACCCATGGTGCCCTCATTTACCTCTTGAATTAAAATGGAGCATATCAACATATTTCCTGCCGTACTCCCTAGATAGTCTCTCACACAAGGCTTCAGACTGAGAAGTTCATCATTAAATGCAGCTTATCACTCCCAGGAATTTCCAAAGGCCCAGAGAAAGATGCTACAAGCTTGAGTTCCTACAGTGGATTCAATCACAGTATGCAAGGGACATTGAAACAAGCTTTCCTGGGATAAATGAAAGCAAAGAGCCAGCACACTCAGCATGAGTAAAATAAAAAGCAATCTTCAGCTGGTGCTGGCCATGCATAGTTTGAAAACCATCCCCTTCAGCCATTACCAACAAAAAGTCAGCAAAAACTTATTTTAGAATCTGAAAAGACAGAAATTTAAAGCATTTGGCAGCACAATCTGTTACTTAGGGACAAGCTAATTAAAAATGCAGCACTATTTACTGAAGGCAAAATGCAGACATGCACTTTTGCATGTAAAGCAAGCGCTTATTGAATGACAGGAACACCTTTTCCTTCTGATCAGAATGGGAAGAAGGGTTGCTTTGATTGGGCTGATGGATGGCTCTCTGAAAGAAGGTAATAATTGGAGTCCAAAACCTCACTCCAGTCCATAAGGCTAATGAATAAGAGATTGAAATCAACAAGAAAAGGAGTTAAAAGGAGTTTGGGAAGAACCACATAGGAAGAACCCTAGGCTGCATGTACACTGGGGGAGAGCAAGGGTGGACACTGTGTCTTTGGGAGGAGATAAACTTGTGAAGGGAAAGAAGGACCCAGGAAACTGAGTTGCAGAGGCAAATGTCAAGAATTGCGGAAATAGGAGCAGGGGAAGTCAGAAATCAAGAGACGTGACATGGTGGGAAGAAAATTGTGATTGTCAACCAAAATCAGAAGGAAAGGAGAGAGGGAAGGACCTGGAGCAGAGAAGATTCATTGCTCTCCTTTTTCCACTGAAACTACTTCTCTTGCCTGATGGGCTGCTGTGGACTGCAGTTAAAGTTCATTGGGGAGACTCAGCTATTTGAGCTGAGGACTGATCTTGCCATGGATTTACACTATCATAAATCTCTGAGGTCAATCAAGTAGTTACTCCTCATCCTGACAGATCAGGAGCAAGGCCTTGGAAGTGAAAGGTGCCATAGGAACATGAAGCTTTTTCTTAAAACAAAGAAAAAACCCAGAACAAAAGCAAACACTTGAGGCTCACAGCTATGAATTCCCTTCTACATAAAGCCATATATCAGCCATTCCTACAGTTGATAGGAGCAGATCACTTCTTTGTTTCCAGACTATATATTACACATATTGTATACACTCTGTAAAACATCTGAAAGTAAATCCTATAACCATTCAAATAATCATAGCCAGACTAACATGCTGTGCACCGTTCTAGATCTTTTATGTGGTGGTTTTAATCTCTGGTCCTCAGAGCCCTGAGTGTCCCTGGCTCCCTTCAAAATAGGGATATGAAATTTAACTTAAAAAAAAAAAAGTAAGAGAGCTGTGAAAGGGCTTAAATTCAAGAGTTCCTGATGACAAAGTAAAAGCAGGAGAAGAAGACTGGCAAATTGAAAAGGATTGAAAGTTTGAGGATTGCAAAAGTGAGTAGAGTGTCCTGCTACACCTCCATGGCAACAGTGAACAGGGCATGACCAGGGCACACGTGGAAGGGTAGGAAATAGCTTCCCAGTCAAATAACATCTTTTTCTGATCACAGAATTTCTTGTGCTGTATCTCAATGTGCTATCTAGAAGACTGAACATCATGCCAAACTGCTCTAGCTTCACAAAAAACATCTCCAGAAAAATGAGATGCACAACCCTGAGACCTAGCCAACTTGACAACTTAATACTGCTTCTGACCTCCCCATGTGGCAGCTAGAGAAGCATCCTCTCTACCGGATAATGGGAGACACATGCTAAGGTTAATTCATTCAAAATAAGCCTCATAACAGAGTAGAGGTCTATAAAAAAAGTCATAGCCTCTTCCAGATAATTTTGCTCCTTTAAATTTTCCCAATCTAGCAAATATAAGGAAATATTAGGGGGAAATTCATGGAGGGAAGAAAAAAAATGTTTTATTTTGATGCAAAAAATAATTAGAATGAAATTTTAAAAAGATAATTCAAGAGACCCTTATTTCTTTTTCTTTGGATTGTATCTTACCTTCCACTCCCTGTTCTGCTCCCTTTATATAAAAAATAAAATAGTAAGTGTTTAACACGGACTGTCTGGGAAGGGAATGGAAAAGAAATAAAAGAATCAGTATTCCTGGTGAATAATTTGGCTAGAGGAAAAAGACAGATACAGATCAGATTCTTTTGATATGTTAAAAGCATCCCAAAATGCCTACGCTTTGGATGCTTTTACACAAATTATCTTTCATCATAAAAGTACAAAATACATATAATGGACAGCTCATCTCTCTCCAATGAATATGTAGCCACTAGCTGATAAGATAATAGACTAAACACTGACCTGTCACAGACTTGACGATCATAAAAGTAGAGTTTAAAAAGTTGGTTCTCACGTCTCAGGCATTTAATGGGCAGGCACTAAGATATGCTTCCAATCTTCAAACTCTTTTCAGACTGTTCTGCCTTATTAAGCACAGGCATAACCCCCAAACCAGTTGTATTTGGAGAAATATGCTGTTTGTACATAGACTTCTCCTACAATCTCAGTTCCCAGAACTCACTCCCACTTAACCTTAGAATGACTTTAGTGTCGCGTAGTTACTCTGAAAGAAACAGATTAAAAATCTTTCTCCTGATGCAGCCCAGCCTGGTTTATATTACTTGAGGCATCAGTTGATGGATAGGCACCTGATAAACAACAGTTATTATTGCAGCGTGCAAACCAGCTGAACTGCTGAGAACAGAGCCACACTACTGGAACTCCTTTACTGGCAGCCTTCTCCAAGCCACCCCTGCCTTGCTGTGGGATCTGTGCCTCCTCTCTTCAGTGTGCCACAGTCCCCAGGAGAAACCAGCTTTTTGCCTACATCTCCCTCCGCAAGCACTTTCTTCCAAGACAGGAAAGAAAACACAGTTTTTACCTTAATAATGAGCATAACGGGCCTGTATATGCACCACAGGTATCGGCTACTTCTTCCTCCCACCCTGTAAAAAAGCCTGTATCTGATACTTCGATCCTTCTTCTCTTTTCTCAGTATCCCCCCTTGGAACCTGACAGGGTTCAGGTGAGGATAGAAAATAATAAACAATGCAGCAGGTGAAACCATTTGAACTGGGCAGAATGCCTCAGAGATTGCTTTCACACAGCTTGCTGTCCTGCATGGTGTCACATTCAGATTGCCCAGGTATTGGTAGATACTATATTTCAAACCAACAGCCAGCCTGAAAAAGAAACAGCACGTGGTACTCTGACCTCAGAAGTGATAGGTCTGGGTTCCTTCTGAAGCCCTGCTCCTAACCCACAGTGGGATCTCTGACCCTCACTAACACTATTTTAAAATTGGAAAAACAGTAAGATTAGCTGAAAAGTGGTAAGTTATTAATGAGGTTCTAGCAGCAGCCTCGTACTAGCGTCTCTTCCCATTAAATTAATCAAAGCTCAGCTCTTTAAGGGAATTTAGGTGCTTATTTGACCTCTACAAGCTAGAAGTACAGGCAAATAAGTACACTTGGGCACCTCCTGGGGGAACAGACCTGCATCTCTCAAGCCTTCTGCTTTTCTCCCCAGTTCATGTCACCACCGCTTGTGTGGCACCTTACACTCATTTAATCCAATACTTATTGATTTAGACACTTATATAGAACTATAGAATTGCTTAGGTTGGAAAAGGGTGTTAAGATCAAGCCCAGCAGAAAAGCCATGCATTCCTTCTTGGTGCTATGTAAACACAGCCACAGAACTCAGGAACACCAACAGCTTCTAGATGACACAAACACAAATGCTGACAACATTCAGGGGTGAAGGCAGCCCAGTGCATCCAGGCACAGGTGGAAAGTGGTGGGAACTGGTTCCCTGAGGAACAGACTCATGTATATGGCAGCTACCTTGCTTTTATTTCTTCTGGAGATAGTTCTTCTTATTCTTCCACACTTATGGCAGGCCCTGGGCATCAACTGTTTTCATTTTGCAAAGTCAGTTGGGCACTTGGGATTTTTTCCTTCAAGAGGCTGTGGTGGGAAAAGTGCATGCGTTTTCTTTCAATGAAAGAATAAACAATAAGCAAAAGAAATATAGCTTTAAAGAACTTTTTTAAAGAAGGGTGTGGGGTTTTGTTGTTTGTTTTTTCTTTTTAAGAAAAGCAGCAACATTCTGAAATGGTATTCATTTATTCTATACATTCACCAGGACAACCTCATCCTCACTCTGCTTCTTTAGTTCTGCAATACTTGAAGACACTTCTTTTCTTGATCCAAATTAGTTGTACTGATTGGCTTGAGAGAGGTGAAAAACCCCACACTTTGATAGTCTGACAGACTTAGCATTCAACTCTTGTATGCTCATGAAGCTCCACAAAGACAGGCTGAAGTGCAGGCACAGCTTTGCCCAGGGGAATAGTTCAAGGACAGTGTGTTAGCCCCTTGACTGGCTGCAGTACCACCTGAGTCCCTGGAAAAATAACTTGCATAGAGACACGATCACGCCACTGCCTTATTAAGACACTTTCACAAAGGCTTTTTGATTTCACTTGCACCAGCAGCCTCATGCTGAAAGGTTACACTTACAATCAAAGAGAATCCATGAGCTCAATGCAACATGAGCCATTTCTTAGTCTCAGAAAGAAAAAGACAAAGATTTCCCCCCAGAACCAGTGGGGTATCATTCAACACAGAATCAGAATCTGAATACCACGTTAATGAGACTATCTGTACACTGGTCTATAGCTGAGGGGTTTGTGGAGCCCCGTGAAGCCCTAACCCAAGAGAAACAAAAAGGCAAAGGGATGAATCTGTGGCCTTTCTGCAGCTGAATATACAGAGGTGGGGAACCAGTTTTGTGGAAGGACAGAAGATTTGTTCAGTTTTGTGCAAGAAGTTAGTGTAGAGGCAGCATTTGTCTCTCTATCTCCATGACTGTACCTGGTGTTGCTCATTCCTACCTCAGAGCTATGGCAGGGGCCACTTCCCTGGTGTTCTCCATAGTGCAGGACATTTTTTCCAGCAAACTAATCTCTCTAGCTTAATTCAGCCTCTACAGATGAGTTACCACTGGAAATTATGAGAGGCAAAGCCCAGTCTAGAAACGCAGCACCTTTATAATAGTGCTAGGCTGGCTGGACAGAGTCTCAGGAGCAACTGTTAATCTGAAAGTGGTTTAAAGGGATGAAGATCTGCTGGTAGGTACCTTGGAATTCATTCCCTTCCTTCTTCTGTAAGACCCTCAATTGTGTCATTTTCTGGAAGTGCTAAAATTCTAATTTTCCCCATTCATCCATTTGGGCATGGGGGAGATGGGGACCCTGGTGTTTTGCCACAGGGTTAATTCTGGTAGCTTATTTCATCCTGTCGTGAAGGCAGGCTGATACCTTATGCCTCATACTGCAAAACTCAACTATTTTCAAACATCAAATCCCCAAAATGTAACACAGCCCTTTAAGGAAAGGGAATTAAATTACCTAGTACATGGAATATGAACAATGCCCAAGAAAGGATAAATAAAAGCCTAAGAGGCATAATCTGCCATTGAGGCCTGAAACCCACACTGTGCAGCAACCCAAAGTGGTTATTCAGAGAAAGAGCAGAAAAGCATGTCAGGCCTAGAGTGATGCTTCTTCCACCTTCCAGCTTCTGGCAACCTTCCATTTAGGGATTTCCCGAGCCAGAGGTTGCATCTGCATCAGCGTGTTTAATAGCCCCTGCTGGACCTATTTTCCATGAATTTGTCTAATTGCTTCTTGAATCTATATCTGTCAGCAATAAGTTCCACAACTGAATTATGCACTGTGTGAAAAAGCACTTCTATTTGTTCTGGTCTAAAGTAGCTGCCTGAAAATTCTCTTCATTGACCCTTTAGTCTTGTGTTTTAACAGAGGATAGTCATTTCCAATTCACTTTTCCCATGCCAGTTATGACTTTACACACACCTGTAATACTTGTCTCTCTTCCAAGCTATTTTTATTAATCTTTCTAGGAAAATAATTTTATAACTCTACTCATCCTTGTTGCCCTCCTCTGCATCTTCTTTTTTTCTGTCACATATTTTTTAGGAGAGGATGATCAGGGCTGTATGCTTGTTCAAGACAGGGGTGGAGGATCAGAGATTAGTAACCTGCTTAAGGGCCACTTTCTACTCAGTCATGCCTAACTGCATTCTCCTGTCTGCTCTCTGGCTGTAGGCTGGCTGCTTCTTGCTTGTCTGGTTACTGTGTGAGCTCTTCAGGGGAAAGCTGTTTGCTGATCATGAGTTTGCACAGGGCCTACTGCACAACACAGGGCTACAGAACAAGACTTTCTGGAGGTAGACACCAGTAAGCAGACAAACCTAAGTTAGGTAACCACACTGCTTGCTGATGGTGATTTACAGATTACACAGACAATGTACCTGCTGGGTTAATCCCAAAACTGCATTTTACATACAAATGATGGGTAATATAAATGACACAAACCACAGAGGCAATAGTAAACACTTCTGGTTTAGTAAAAGGCTAAAGAACTCAGCAATGTATGGGGAAAATCTATTATGGGGAATTAATAATTGCCCTGAAACTCCATTTCTGGCTCAAGAAATCCTGAGGCCCTGCTAACTTACACCAAGGGAATGCACCAATGAATTCATGCCGTAGTTTTATCCTCCTCAGAAGCTCTGCTGTTGGCCACTGTTGCTAACAGATAAGGGAATAGACACATTTTTGGTTTCATTTAGCCTGTCTGTCTCTAAGTGTGTAATTCCAACCATCTTAATCGCAGTTGCATCCCACAGAGCCAGCTGCTTTGCAAACCCAGACATAAGGCAATTCCTATCTGAATACATTTCATTCTAAGGAGGCACAAAAAGATCAAGACTTTTTGTGAATTGTGGCCAAATACATTCCTTGTTTGCTATGGAATTGCACCCATCAGAGCTGTGCTTCTCTTCCACTTCCTGCCCAGCACATCCCAGTCAAGCACGGTGTCTTAGGTTCAAGTCAAGAACTTTTGTGGGCCAAAACTCAACCCTTTACACACAAATGTCCTCAAACATTGCTTACATAGCGTGCACTGTCTATACCCCCCCTACTCCTTATCTCCAGCATCCAGTCTCAGTATCTGTACTTTAGAAAGCACTTGCAAAGAGAATCTGAAGAAATTTATAGAACAGATTAGCTAAAAGGCATTGAATATCTGTGTGGACACACTTATTCAGAATTAAAGTACCCCTAATTCAATTTAACTTACTTCACTTCCAAAGTGAATTAAGGTAAATGTAATTGAGGCTACTTAAATTCTGATTAAGAGTCTTGACATCTGCTGCAAGAGAAGCTATATTATCCACAGGGAGTTAATTCACCACCATAAGTGTGGAAACACAACCAACTGCATAGCAGGAAAGCCAGAGAAAAAGGAAATCGTTAGTCCCTGAATTGCAATAATCACCACAGTGTATTTATGTTAAATGCGTATTTAATTTGGGAGGCAACATTCTTGCATACCAAGAAGAGAAATAGACTTACCTCACTTAGAAGAACAATCCCATAAAATTTTCCAGTTAAATTTTTATTTTCTAACAGAATTGTAATTGTGTCAGATAAGATGGTTAAGGAAAAGAAGAGACAAAGTTTCATCACACTAAATGCAGCAGCAATCAAGCTTTCCTTGCTAAACTGCAGTTGTGAGAGTGTCCACCTTTATGTGGGCACAGCAGAAAATGTGTTTACACATCACAGAAAGCCCACATGTGCCTTGCAGTGCTTTCCTTCTCCCTATCAATTTGATGGTTCATACACTTTGTTGTCACCCAATTGCAGAATCAGGAAAAGCTCAAGCTCTTGCTGCTTTGATGCTAGACCTGTCTCAGGCCACATCGATGCAGACCTGTACTGCTTGACAGCAAGAAGTCTTTGGATGTCCTTAAACAGCCCTGTGGTTTCAACTCTTGGTTCAAGGGTGATCTGATTTTACTATGTGTCAAGAGTTCTGTTATTTCAATACCCAAAGTTTTTTAAACTTTGCCCATTATTCAGTTTGTTCCATGCCATTATCATGCTGATTTTTTGTGTACAGCAGCAGTTATTTACAACTAAACTGTGAAACTAAAGCTTAAAAGCTGTTTTCCAGCCTATGCTTCACTTCTCAGCCATAGCAAGAGCAGAATTGCCAGGGTTATGGGCCTACCCTGGGATTAGGAAGACAAGCAAGCTCACAAATAAAGAATACAGCTCCAAAGCAGCAAAACATTGTGTGAGAACAAAACAAGAAGGTAGTGGCCAAAGGAATAGGTACCTTCTGTAGACTGTTACACAGACTAGTAACCCTGTGCAGCTCTCTCCACAGGTATGTGAAGTCCTTGTGATCTTTAGCCAAAGCTTTTGTTGCCCAAGTCCTAATTCACAGTGTTCTATATTCAGGCAGGAGGGACACGCATGATTCTAGAGATGGAAAGCTGTGACCTTTCCCATGAGGAAATCTAAGGCCTTTTCTGGACCAGCCTCAAACCCAGTAATGAAGGGCTAAACTTCACTTTCTGTTGTATGTATGTATTTTTTTTAACTCTATCTTCTAAAATCGTACAAGGTTTGTCACTTCTTCCTTCCTGTACACCTGCTTCCAACAGCTGCACAGCCACTGAAAATTTCTCCATAGTTTCTCACATTCATACTGTACATGTTGAGAACATGGGGTTCTGTATGCTACTCTTCTATCCAAACCCCCCAGCAAAGTTCAGCTTATTTGCAGGTAGTACTGAAACTTTTAAACCTGTTAACTTCTTTTAACTACCTTTCATTAGCAATCAGGGATATTTAATTATTTTTTTAAAAAGCATTTAAAAATCTTGTTTGAAATAGAAATACAACAAAAATTGAATAAAATGATGGGGGAAAAAAATCACATCTGAAATGGAAACATTTCCTTCTGACAATTCCCTTAACAGTCAAAGTCCAGACTGACACCAAGTGAGAAGAAAGAAAAAAGATGGTACTTGATATTTCTGAGAAATTCATTCTTCTGAGAAAATGTTTGTTGACAAAGACAGGGGAGGGGAGAAGAGGAAAGCAGAAAACCACGCAAAAAAATCCCCAAAACACAGAAAGAAGTGGGGGAGAATACTTAAGGGACATAAATATACAAGGGATACAAGACCTTCCTACCTCATCCCCAGAACATTTCAGAGCAAGACTAACAATATGATTTTAATGATACCCATGTAGGAATCAGTTTTCCTACCTGGAATTTCTTGCCTGACAAAGTGATCAAGGCCTCAGCCTCAGGTAACTCATAGAGAAATAATATGTGAGGAAAATATAATTTCAATGTCTTCTACCAAAAATGATGACCAGCTGTGCCCTCTATACTAGCATTATTAGTTCATTACTTCCAGATAATAGGGAAGTAGCTTTGCTGTGTGGTCGTAAGTGAAGTAGACTGGAGTAGTGAGTTCAAAAGTGACAGAAAAAAAATAATTCCAAGAACTCAACTAAGAAGCTTACTGGAAAAGTGGGGCTGAAGATCTAAATGCAGGAGGTGGATGATTCAGTAATGAATGGAAGGCTCATTTTGACAGTTTGGGCTGCCATCCAAGCTAATTTATTTCCAAGCCTTCAGTTTGCCAACTGAAGTGGCTGAGAAATAATAGGCCCCCAAAAATATTTCTAAGGAAACACAATGCCCATTATCACTGAAGGAGAAAGAATCTGCACGTTTCAAAGAGGAAAAAGAAATTTGAGATCTGCCAACTTTGGCCAGTTCCAAATGACATAGGAAAGAGCAGTTACAATGTAGTGAAAGGAAGGAAGTATTGTTAAATAAATTCAAAGTCATCATAAAAAATAGACACAATAAATAGAAGGATGTTTCTTTCACTGAGAGATGATTTTATGGCTGAGCCCATGCAAGCAGCCTATGATAAAGAAAAGAGTCAGGGGCACAGGAAAAATGAAATAGAAGTTGGTAAAGAGAAGTTGTACATAATAAAATGAAAAATAAGGTGATAACCTCTTTGTATTTGACTTGGTCATCATAGAATGTCATACCAACTGGTTTGGACGTTTTATAAACATTGGAGACTTTAAAAACTTCCACACACAAACATTTTGTAGCTCTCACTAATGGCAACAACTGCAAGGAATGTCTTGTAATTGTCACTGGAGGTTAAGCCTGGACTTCTCCTTCCAGTCACACAGCGCTCGTATGATCTCAACCACTTACAATGTGTCTACATTGAGCACAATGCAGCAATCCTCAACTTACCAGCAAGGCCACATGGCACAGCACAGAGCTGGGAAACACAAATGCCATGGGTCAGCCAGACACCAGTGCCAGTCCTGCTGAACAGAGCCGCATGTCCCTGCATTAGTGTTGAAAAGAGATCCACAGCAGCTTTCTGTCTTCATACCCTGTTCCTTCTTGTTTACTAAGATGACAGTGCACCTGGAAAACAGAAACAGGAGATTTGATAGCCATTTTCCATAAAGTGAAAGGGTTTTTTAGAGTAGAGTAACCAAACGTATACCACTAGAAAAAGGAGTTATCTTCATGAGCAATTAAGCAGAATAAGATACTGAGAAAGCAGTTTGTGACTTCAAGAAATATCTGTGGGGGGCTGTACACTCTTTTTCACCATAGACTTTTATGAGGAGGCTAGGCATGGCTGGCATATATATAAATATATATATATAAAGCTTTTTTTGTTTGTTTAAATTTATGAGAAGATACTAATAAAAGGTCTTTCTTTCTAAAATTATAAGAAAATAATTTTTTTCCTACCAAGGGAACAAAATCCCACTTTTCTGGAATGGTGGTATCGCTTCTGCTTCAAGGCCTGCTCAGCACAGTGACCTGTTAACCTTCAGCTTAGGTTTTACTAACATTCAGTGGCTGCAAAACACACCTTTCTCCATGCTATACACTCGATGCTCCAAACACCCTCTCTTTTTTGCCAGCATTGTGCACAAAAGCAAACTAATGTTTTGCTAGGAGACTTGCCAGCCTTTTGCATGACACCATCTCTGTGATGCCCCAACAACAGATGACAGCAGAAATGGCTTTCACAGCCTCCCAACCATCTTCCCGATTTGAAACCTCCTTTTTTTCTGTATGTTCAGCCTGCATTTTAAATGAATGAAGGAAGAATGAACCTACTACAATCCTTCCACTAGGCAGGTTTCTAAATCTCAAGGGGATTTAGATGCATGTTTCATGGCAGATGGTATTGAAGACCATTCCTAATAGATTTATACAGGTGCCCACTACCTCCATTTCCACTGAGAAGGGAACCAAGCACTGAAGGTTATTTCTAATACTATTGTTCTGGCAGGCTATTTAATTAAATGGGCACTCAAACCTAACATGTTCCCTCAGGGTAAATCTAAATTGCAAAGGGAAGGTATGACTGCAACTTATGCAGGCATACCAAGCCCGGCTTCCACCTCATGAGTATCATACCTGAGCAGGCTTCATCGCAGACTATATCACTGCAGACATATTCACACAAGTCTGTCACCTGTTATAGCAGCTAGATCAGGAATATATACATTGGACTCATGAAATGTTTGAAAAGATGAGGTGTGAAGTCCCTTCCCCTTGCAATCACTCAGTGAATTTCTACCCAACTTCATTTCAGAGCCTTTGTAACTGCCCTCATTGTTTGCCCCTGAAGCCAACAGTGTTTCCATGGACTCATTTGCAGCAAAGGTACACTTTTAATAAGTATGCACTGTCATACCTTGCAGTCTTTTCACGTCGGTTGTTTTCATGGGTGGTCACCTCTCCACAGCAGAGACCAAGGGTTTATTCAATACCTCGCAAATTGATTCTTCCTCATGAGAGGGCACTGCGTGGTGCCACTGAAACAGAAATAACCATGTTTCCGGAGGTGAGATTGTTTGTGTTTATTCAATAAGTTGCATCTTCACAATATTCTGCTATTGGAAATCCAACTAGTTTAAGAAATTAACCTTTTGACAGAATTCTGACAAGGCAGGATGTTTTGCTGATAGATGAACAGTATCCTGTCACACTTAAACAGATTAATATTTGTGAATTTTGACATAATTACTGATTTCCTCAGCAGATTTAAAGTCTAAGTTTATCTTCATGTTAATCCAATTTCATGCCTAGAACAGAGCAAGCACAACAGAATGTCTTTCGTAACCTTCTGGTATCATTAATTATTGCTACATTGGGAGTTACAGCATGGAACAAACAGGTTTTTAAATGGAAATCATTTGTCTCTCAGCAGGGAGACTCAACAGTTTTATTTCCTTCAACACCAAGCTGCATTCAAGTAATCTTGTTTCATGGTGATCCTCCCTCGACAACCTACAAGTCAATGGTGAAATCCCATCTATTTTCTCCCTGGATTGGTCAAATATGCTCCCCGTAAGGGGAGGTGTCTATTTCCTCTCCTAATTGTGGAGGAAGGGTTTTCTATATGTTAAGGCCATGCTTTCCCCAAGCTGTGGGCATTTGGTCAGGTTTCCTGGTGGTTTTCCACAAAAGGAAATCCCCGAACTCATTAAAAAAAAAAATAGATTAATTGACCGGTTCAGTAACAAGCTGCCCCAGGACCCAATAAACTTTACAAAGGGTACATTCCAATTACGACTGGGCTCAGCATGAACCTGATAAGTAAGCCAGTGTAATCTTTCTTCAGCATTAAGGGTTTTTTTTTCCTCTTCCCCCATTAATTTAACTCTTTCTCAGCACTTGTGGATTGACTAACTTCTTATTTTCCCTTTCCCTGTGAATGTTAACCCTACCATACAACTCCCAGTGACATGATCTAACAGGTTGAGCAAAATCAGCCCCTGATCTACAGTGACTTTCTTGGCACTGCTGTGTCCGTGGAAGAAGTGCTAGCTGCCTTCTGCCACACTTTGCCTGGTGTCATGAAACAGATCCAGATCTCAGACCAGGACAGGGAAGAGGGAAAGTGATCTTCTCACAGCAGAAACATCTGGTAGAGCAGTAGGAACCACCTGCTGCAAGCCTGACTTCAATATGTGAGAGGGTTGGGAGCAACACAGGTTGTTTTGATAACAAGCATGATTGCAACAGCAGGAGAAGGAAACAGGAGGCAGACAAGTTAGGGAGACAAAAACAAAGGTTACAGGCTCCAAAACAATTGTTTTATATTCTCATACTTTAGTCCCTCATAACATTAAAGAATACACACACATAAGAAAAAGCTCTAAGACTCAAGCCCTCTGGACCATTTTCCATCCATTCCTGTTCTAAGGCTAGAAACGCCCCATGCTTGGTAACACATACACATCAGGTGTGAGTAGGCCTGGTTAGCCAAAAAGAAGAGCTCCTAGTCTTAGGCCTTTGCAGTGGTATCCAACCTGAGGCACCAAGCTGCACAAAGACAGAGAAGACTGAACTTTGACTCCATCTCCTCTTTGCCTATGAGGAATATTGTGGAAGCTCAGGCAGACTCTTGGCCACTCTGGCAGCATCTGGATGTGGCTAAAACAACCATTAGGCATTTCCTCCCGAGTCAGGACACAAAGGTCAGGTGGAAGCGTCCTGTGAACTGCATCTGCTGTGCAGAGCCCCCAGCCTCACCCTGCTGCTGCACAGCCTGCCTTAGGTACTGAACCCAAACTGTTCCACTAGACTGAACACCACCCATGCAAGACAACTTTTCTTCACAAAGACTTATTTAGAATACATTCAGTGATTAACTGACTAACATGTAAAGCAAATTTACACACCTACCTGGTAACTACTGCTACTTTTAACACACAAAACTGCACAGAGATTTGTACAAAAGGCACTTAAACGACTGCTCAGATTTAGAATATCATTTTCATACATTTATTATGCCTAGCCTGCGCTGTATTTCTTACAGGAACAAGAATAGCTGTAATTATTGTTGTCAATCAAAGTTTCTCTGAAGTCCTCAGCTTTACTGTTTCAATAACTCATTTTTACCAGTGGCAAATGTCTTCAACAAACACTAGAGCCTAATTTGCAGTTTGGTTCCCTTGTCATTTTCTGAGTCATCTTGGTAGAATGCTGTGAGGCAAGAGATTAGTTTTAGGACTTTTTTTCATCTTCCCTTTCTTTACATCTGAGGGCTGTTAAGAAGTTTGGTTTCAAGAGCTCAGACATATCCAAGGCATACGACAGGTACCGAAGGAGCAATGAAACACAAAGTTTATTCTACTTCGGTACAAAGAGAATACCTGATAAACTGTTCCAAAGTCAGCCTTAGCACATGCAGGTGCAGCTGTTATTGGTTTCATTGGAATTAAAGTTGCTCACAACTGGTACTGAATTTAGCCCCTTACAAGTAAACTCATCAGCATCACATAGATCTCAACTGTGACTGCATGCACGCCGGTGTAAATCAGAAGTAATTCTACCAATGATGAGAAACCTCAAGGTTTCAGCCTCCCAAAATAACTAAGATGCCAAAAATAAACATGATACAATGCTGATGGATTTATAGGTAACTGGCAGCTTCCTCCGCAGATTCTTAATCAGCTGTCACTGAGAGGTGCTAATATAATTAGGGATGAGATATGGATTAATAGGAAGAAAATATCATAACCTCACTCTTACAATAAAATGGTCCATACGCTATACTTCCCTGCGAACTGCACCATCCTTCTGGTAGCATGACATTTGCTAAAGCAAAAGCCTGTTGATAATTCTCTATAGTCCTATATAGCACTCTGCCATGGCTGCTCTTCAAAAGGCCATATTTATCCCCTGGGAAATATAGCTGTATTAATATGACATTTTGTCACAAATTAATCTTAAACAGGGGTAATATTTTTGACACTGAGTTGAAACTGGAACTAAAAGGCAGTTCAGGTGGTTAAAGTGGCAATATCCTGTAGCAGACTTATGTTCCCTGAGATAATACTGTTATGGTGTAAGTACCAATGTATTGGGATGTATCAAGGGGGAGAACTGTGCAAGTCTGTCTTCATTTTAACAACAGACATACAGGATCATTGGCCTTCTACTCTTTATTACAGCTGGCAGTATAGTCATGCCCACTGACCCCAAATATCGGAGCCTGCAATGCCAGGTGTGGTACAGAATAACAAACCTGGTGCTCAGAAGAAGCAGCCAAGACAGATAATTAGCACCTCATCTACCATGATGATGGGCTGCACTGCAGAAAAGTAGACAGACAGTTTAAAAAAAAAATTCTTTTTAAAAACTAATTTCTCATTAAAGCGATTAAAAGTGGCCTGGTCTGGTTTTTAATTGAAGTCCCATGGCACAAGTCAGTTGTGACGAAAGGGATTCTCTGTGATGTGCTCTCTTCCCTGCTGTGGAAGTTCCCAGCTTTTGTACAGCTTGTCAATGCCAGGCTAATTAACACAATGTAATCTTACCACTTACACCCATTTCCCAACTCATTTGCACATAGCTTCCACTAGTACAGAAATGGGGGTAAACTCATAATGCAGATTTCCACAGGAGCTGACCCTATTATACAAAGGATGCTGTTAACCTTTTTTATTCCATTCCTCCAAACTCCATGATGCTGACGGTCACCGAAGATGACTGGTGATTTGGTACACCGAAATATTACCTTGTGGGCACTTCAGTGTACATCTCAGCTGTTCTCCACCACTTGTATGTCATTTGCCTTTAATAGGATCATTTTCATTAAGACTAATGTCTCCTCCCTGGCTGTTTAACTCAATTCCCCCCCGAACCTGCAGGCTGCAGCCAGAGGCCATCCAGAAATATTTGTGTTACATGAAAGACTAAAATATCTACACTTCTGATCTGTTTAGTATCTATCTTTGAGATGTGATGTGAAGCCCGCTGACCACTAGCGGTCATTAAAGATTCTATGGCAATTTTTGCAAGAGCAGAGGGCATTATTAACTCCAGGATCCTGGCCACATTCCAGTTTGGATAATTACATTCTACTACACTAAAATTCCCCCTGCAGTTTCAGTTGTGGAACTTCTGTTCTTCACTTCCTCTTTTAACAACTGGAGTGAAGTGTTGCTCATGCTGAATTGCCAACACGTTCCAGTCCTGAGCTCAGGTACAGGGCTCAGCCCATGGACACACATTCTGCAAAATGCTCTGGGACTCGTTAGTAAGGAGGTGCACAACATGTGACCTAGAAAACCATAGAAGCATAGTTCCAACCTCAGTGATACTGCAGGTTGAACATAACACTCACATGCAGCTGGATTTTATTTCTGGTAAACGCAGTGAACATGGAAGGTTTGGGTACATATCAATGGTGCCCTGATATTCCCAGTCTGGGCAAAGAGGTTTTGCTGGTGAGTATTATCTGCTGCTCAAGCAAGCATAAAAATCAAGCTAGCTGAGATCTAAAATTCAGGCCTTTCTAAGCCCAAGTAATCACTTGGCTGCACTGAGTGTCCATGAATTTTTAGGTAACAAATGGAAATAGTGCATACAAGGACTTCCCATTTCTGTATTGGGGAACACCAGAAAATCTGATCTGTGGGGAGGGTTCTTCACCTGAACAGGGACTCAAGTTTGTTTATCCAGCTGAGCTGCTTGCTCCTTCCACCTAGGAATGAAACACATCTGCAGTGAGGGGTCGTAGGGGTACCATTTTCATGACCTAGAGGGAACAGAGAGTCACAACATAATGGTTAGAAGCACTTCTGTAACTCTGTCAAGAGAGGCAACCCACCACCTATTTAGCTTTAAAGGTTCATTTGACTGATTTTCATATGAAAAACATTCCCAGGAAATCTAAGTCTGGGAGTCAGAAATTATGATGTCTGAATGGACCAATTCACTGAATTATTAAAGAAACCTTGAAAATACTATTTTTGTGTTCATTCAAGAGCAAACAGACAAACTTCTCTTCTCTGAATTCCTCCAGCTTAGCATAAGAAAGATGATACGCTGTAGATTCTGTTGCTCCAGGCAACTGATGAGGAACCTCTTTGATGTGCTTTGATTAATGTTGGCTTCTTTGATTCAATGATATTTGGTTCCAATGCCTCTTTAACAATAAAATAAAATAAAATCCTTGCTACCACAGGGAAAAACATTAAGGACACTTGCTTGGAAAACACTTGGGCTTATGTTAAGAGTTCTTATTCAAGATCAGAAAGTTTTGTTGCCCGTATTGTTCTCTCTCCTTTATGCTGGTCACCTTGACTGCAAACCTGGACACCAGGTACACTCTCCTGGGGTAGCAGTTCCCATCTTTCAGAATGATTAAAAAAAACCAGGAGTGAAAAGGACTTCTAGAGATCACGTAGCTGCCCTTCCATCCCAAACCACATGATTGTTTCTAGCAGAAATCTATCTGTCTCTGTGATGGAGGAAGGTTTCATACACCCCCCAGAGTGATCTATTTTGGGATTTGACTATCCTACCCACTCACACCTTCAGACAAAGAATGACTTCGGGAAACGTCAGGCCTCCAGAGAAATACAACCATTTCTGTAGTAAACTGTGGATGTTGTACAAAAATACAGAGAGTAAATCATGTCTGTAATGGTTGATTAAAAAATGAAAACGGATTATGGCTCCAACCCAGGTGGAAAGGGATTCAGTTAGTCAGAACAGCTGGAACCTACCAGGATTCCCTGGCAATTCCACAACTTTGGGATTTCATCATCATTTGAGTCCAGCAGTTTTGGATTAATCAGACTAGGTCACAATACCACGCTATCTCAGTCTGCCATCCTGTTAACTGTAGAAGAAACAGAGCCAGCAAGCAGAAGGAGGACAGGAGGACCACCTATTGTGTTTCATTCACAGGGCAGACATCCTCAAGCTCTCAGTCCAAGAAAACTCCCACTTGTTTCTGAACGAGCCATTCAAAAGCAGCGTTTTCCTGAATGGATCAGTACAGCTCATAGACTAAAGGCTATTCTAGAATGAGCCAATGGCATTTCTGTACTGCTCTGAGTTAACATCTGTCTACACTGCAATGTGTATATTGATAGTGGTTTAAAATTTTTTAATTTTTTATTAATTTTTTCAAGGAATGTGAATTCCCGTATGCCCTACTTTGGTAGCTTAAAGATTGTAGGAGGTCAAAAAAAAATAGGTCAGTGAAAATAACATTGCAACAAGAAATTAATTGCAAAGAACGTTTAATATGACAGGGGACTACATAAAATCCTATTATATTTCTTCACTATCCTACTCAGTAGTCTGTACTATTGCTATACTCAAAGGCCAGGGCAGTCTCCCAGGGTAAATTGCTACATTAGTTTGACATTTCTGGCTCCAATTAACCTTATATTTGAGCTATTTTCCGAGGGTTTTTAAAAAAAAATCTGTGATAAGGTTATGTTTTTCTATTAGAGTTTCAATTGCTTAATGGCCTGTTCCTAGGTAAGAAAATTAGGCCATAGTTTGACAATACATTGCCTTTGGCAGCTGGACCAACCTAAGGTATTCCAACCTCTCCCTCCTTGCCCCTGTCCTCACAGGACAACACACTATCCTCTTCTTTGCACCCACCTGACTGAGTGCTGCACTGTCATCCAGGAACTAATCTGGCTTCAAAAGGTTGCCAAAAGATCAATTTTTATCAGGTCTGGGCTGTGAAGGAATCAGGAGAACACAGAAGATCTCTGATTTGAGGAGGAAAGCAGAACATCATCCCAGTTTTGCAGCTAAGGGCAAGGGCTGTACCACACCTTAGATGCTGCAATTAGCCTGACTGTAAATGTTACGTATGGACAGCACAACAGCAAGCATGGAGAGGAAGCATCACCAGGTGGAGATCACTGAGCTGGATCCCACAGCACTGTTCCACTCAAGATAGAAAAGCTGCTGTGATTCTGGCCTGAATACCTTTTGTTTACTTCAGTAGAGACCTATAAAAATAAAACATGGTGGCTTCGTCCACGGGATGGGTTGTGCCAGATCCTGCTCTCTTTCCTCAGGCTTTAAGGTGCAATTGGACTATGGGCCTAACGCAGTGTCACGTTACCTTGAGGACAACTGCCAGATTCCACTCACTCCTAGGCATGCCTTACCATCTGCATCCTAGGGAATCGCACAGGAATGGCATAAATTGGATTAGAGAGGTCTTCCATGTGCAAAGTGTCCTTGATCAAGAAAAAACAAGATTTATCTCATGATCTATATATTACATCAAAGTAACACAGAGTCAGCAAAGCAAACAATTGTCTCAACAAGGAAAGAGCAGGACTCAGGTCTTTCTAATGCTTTATGCATGGAGTATAAGTACATTCCCTCTGTCGTTACTTGCAGCTATTATTGGCATTCTGAATAGATATCTCCAATTCAGAAAATGCTGCCAGGAACATGCAAAAATTCATTGAGAACCAATGGACCCTGCCCACAGCTGCAGGTCCAGCCAGATCAATATCTTCTGGGGACAAATCAAAGAGAAAACCCAAGAAATTCAAGAAACCTTTCTCTATGGCCACCTGCCCAAGTAATGTGCAGTGAACAACACTACCAGAGAAATTCATTTCTTCCCTCTCCACAAACACAAACATATATTCATCATCTGAACTTCACCAGAAAGTCATTCCTGGGAATGAGTCCCAGTCTGTGATTTGCTGGCAAGCAGTTTGCTCCAAGTATGAAATTTTCAAAATGTGAAATACAAGCTATGTGACCTACAGTTTGGCAGAAGAGTCAATTTTAATGCTTTAATCATGATTCTGATATAAATGCTCACATTTATGAATGCAAATACATTAACTATGAGCATTTGCCAAAAAAATAAAATAAAATAATGTATATACATCTTTCTGAAACATTCCCAATGTCAAATCTGTTTATTTTACTGCTTCCAGAATAGATTTACTTGGGAAGTGAAATGTCTTAAATTTTATTTTTATTTTCATATTAATCTATTTCAAATGGAATGAATAACAGCTAGCTTCTGCGGATCCGCCCAGCCCCAGTATTAGGTGAGGGGTAACAATACTGCACAAAGCATCATAGAGACAACTACAGAAGTGGGAGAGCTGAGATATGGTTGGCAAGGAAACCACAATTTACAATAGCCTGGATTTTCATATGCAGAACCCACAGCACTGTAATGTTAATTACGTACAGCAAGGCAATGCTCTGCTTCTGAAGTCAAGTCGCTCCATTGACTACCACATGAGCTAAGCCACGCAAATACCGTGTACTTCATCCCCACTCAGAATTTCCCTGATAGATCAAATCAAAGCAAATGACAAAATTCTCCTTTATTTCAGTGGACAAAGTGCAGGACCTTGGGCCTTATTTTATTTATTTTAATCCATTCTTAAAGCCATTTACCATCCCAAACTAAATGGTACAGTAAAATCCCCACCATGCAATACAATCTCCTACTTAAAAACCAAACAAATGGATTCTGGAGATACACAGTGAGAAAATAATCATGGCTAAAGTTTTCAAAGGATGGATGCTTAAGTTAGATAACCTAATAAGCCATGGTATCATCTTTCAAAGCACAGGAGCTCTTGAAATCACATAACAATAATGAGGACACTTATTAAGATGCCTAAAGAAAATTCAAGTTTGAAGTGAAGTAGCCAACAAAAAAATCCCAAGACTAAAATGGTACTTCTGAATTACAAATACCATTCACCCCAATCCTGAAATCCTGGTCAGTATCTTATTAACATAAAGCATAGACAGAAATTATTAAACTGGATTAAAGCCTCTACTGAAACACAAAGCACAAGCGTGACTTGCAGCCTACATGGAGATGTACCGACTTGCAACAGACTTCAGGCAAATTTCAGCTCCAGTTGCTCAGAGCAGTTGGCTGTTGCTCTCTCCCTTCTTTCCAGGACCTCAGAATGAAAGAGCTCAACCCCAAAATAAATAAGATCCAATTTAGAGAAACCTTTGCAGGCTTTAACTCGACACCACGTACCCATAGCCCATTTTGAACCTAGCGGGCTGAGATACACATCCTGAGGTCACCAGAGATCCTGCCCTCCCTGGAAACCTCCTGTGCTCCACAGCTAACCCCTGACCAAGCCATTCCTCCTAAGACACAAGGAGTGTGCAGGGGTGCACAGCCCAGTGCTGGACCCAGAACACTGCTCACCCCTCCCTGCTTGCTGCTGCCCAAGATGAACAGAGCCGGCCATTATGTAATCTGCTGCCAATTTGCATTGTAAATGCTGCCTGAGCACTGCTTTATCCATCTGGAGGTTACCAGCATATCATTTATTTATTGTGTTGTCTAAAAATTACCTTTAGAAATATAAATGCTAATTTGACTGTTAAAAGATTGCATCAATGCAGAGAATCAGGCTGGGGGATGTTTTCTACATTCATTAATGCAAAATAAACTGTTCTGTTTTTCAGGAGCTAAGGATCAAGGACTGTCTTTTACATAATTAAAACTCTGAAATTTTAATATTATCTTCCCTGCAGAAGATTCAGAATTCAGGAAACACCTCTCTGAGTATTAATTGTGCAGAATAATATGGCTGTCTGTCTGTATGATCTCTCCATCCTTTGATGTTTAAATTGATCCTAGTATTCTGGAGACTGCTTCTGCAGAACTGATTTCCTTGTCTTTATTTTAGCTAGGTTCACTCAAAGGGCAAAATATCTAAGCATTCAGCTTTTGACCCTACTAGCAAATATTTAATATATGAATTAAACTGGACAGGGCTTTGCCAGAAGCTCTCTTCATGTTTTATTTCTGAAGCTATTTTTACCAACATTTAATCGCTTAAATGTAAGGAGATAAAGACATCTCTGACAAACTGTGTTTATTGAGCTAAATGCCATCAAGGAAAGCCCTTTTTTTTTTTTTTTTTTTCCCTATAATGGGCTCAGCACACTTTGCATCTCTGGCTTTATTCTGAAACACACTGTTACAATCCTAGATGATGACACAGTAGCTAATACTGCCACTAAACAAATGCGCAAGTGGATGGACACAGGAGGCAACTTGACAAAGAGATGGATGGATAAACTGGAAACTGCCTTTAATAGGCTCCCAGGAAATAAAAGAGTGGTCTACAATCTCCAGTTACTCTCCTGCCCTTTCTGTATATATTTACAAGGGACCGTTCTGTAAAAAGCATCAGAAAGCAAACAACAGCCTGGCACCTGATTAAAGGTCAAACCAGCGGCAACAAAGCACAAATTAAAAGAGAAAAAACTGATTTTCACACACACCCCTGCCCCCTCCTGCCACCAACCTGCAGGCATTAGAGACCAGGTAGCTGGGAACCAGCAAAATCCCCCAAAAATGTGGTTATCCAAATACTTTGGATATTAATGACCATATTTGGGATGGGCAGCAGGAGGAGAGAGCTTTAAGAACAAATAGACCAAAGGTGGAGAGGGCAGCAGCAGACCAGGAGAATGACAAAACCAGGGCACTGCCGGCGGAAGGGGCATTGGGAGACCGTGATCAAGTAATTAGCAGGTGGAAGGGGATGTTAAGGGTCAAAATCAATCTGTCAGGGGCGGCAGGGAGGTGTAAGCACTGGCTCTTGGCAGGCCAACCCCAGAGGAGGTCTGCAGGCTGCTGGGAGCAAACTGGTGACAGATACTTGGCTCAGCTCTGCATGGGCTCCAGCCCAAACTCTTACCACACACCCACCATGGCTGCTTCTGCCACACGTGCTCAGGGAGGGGAACGCAGGACTTCTTAGGCCTTTGCTTTGCCCTCAGTACACAGACGAGAACTAGGCAGTCTGCTATGATAATTAGCTTTTTGTCTGCCTAAACAGGGGGACAGACATTCCCAAACTAATTCCAGTCTGCGAGCTGTTTTAATCCAAGTAATTAAACATAATGGTCCCTTCAGTTCCCAGCCATCTTGGACCCCCAACTTGTTTCTTTTAAATTGTTTCTATCGGGACTTGCCAAAAGAGTAACACAATACAAACAGCAAGCATGAGCTAGACACATGGGGGAGGTTCCCCCCCCCAAGAGACATGAGGGCAATTTACACACTCCTCCGAATTCAAGAATACAACTGTGTCTCTGTCTTTCTGAACTACCCATCCTTTTGATGTTCAAATCCATCCTCAAGTACTGGGGAGAGCACTGTAGAACCGATTTTTGTGAGGTTCATTCAAAGGTCAAAAATCCAAGTATTCAGCTTTTGACCCTAACCAATCTGACGAGCAGTACCACACACAGGAAAACTCTGTCTATAGTAAAAAGAATGGGAAGTGCTGAGCCCAACTTCCCACCACAGATCCTATGGGACAGACTGTTGACAAATTCCCATTTACAGTCAGGGAGAGAGCAGCGTTGAAGCCCTCCACCACTGTCCAGTCACCCTTTGGTGCCCCTGTGGAGGCCAATAATAGCGGTGATTTTTGTTATGGGGTAGTGATCTGTAATTTAAGTGGAGACATTCATCATTCAGAAGTCACAGTCGAACAAGCTGCTCAATGATGACCTGAGGGCACTCCCAGCCATGAAACCAGACTCAAACAACAAGCCGGGGATATAAACACTCGTGTTTAGGGATGAGTGTTTACATGCTTTCTCTCTCTCTCACTACTTCCATTGTTTAATAAATTGGTTGAGACCTCATATGATGTCCTTCAAGAGTCTATAAAGAGCTACAGGAGTTCCAGCAATCAAAAGAAAAACGAGACTCTGTTAATAGTCCACATGGACGATCCACTCACATTCATCATAAACAGACAAAAAAAACTTCTGTCCAAAAATCTGAAGACCAAATACACCACTTTATTGCAGGTAGATGCAGTAATTAACTGCTCTGCTTCCTTAAGAGCCAGTTCCCAAGTACTATTATTTCAATGGCAACCATGGAGCTATGTGCTGTCTCCAGGAATATGAAAAAATGGAAAGAAGAAAAAAAAAGGTGGGGGGGAATGGGGGAAAAGTGAAAGCTTTCCACCAAGCAGCCTCTCAATCCCTTTTCAGGTGGGACCCAGCAAGAATGCTGAAAGTCCTCATGGAAAAGGACTGGAAGTCAATAAAATTCTGAGAATACTTAGTGGCCACCACACCATGCAAGGGATGCTTGTGAGTAGATGACCGGGCATCTTTATGAGTGTCTAGTTACCATGCCCATATAATTACCTATTGGAAAAATTCTGTCCATCCTCTACTATCTGCCTTCAGTGAGAACAATGCTACTGTCCACTCCAGTCCCCTAGGGAGAGCAGAGTGCCAGGAACAGTAGCAATAATGACATCCCCTCTTCTGTACTCAAAGGAACTGTACTCAGAAATGCAGCTGCTGGGATTCTTCTGCACACATTTGCCAGCTCTCTTGCCAGGATCTAGCTGTAAGACAGACTGGATCCAAAGATGGCTTCATAAAGTTAAAAAAGCCAACAAACCAACCAAACCAAACACCCAACCACAAAAATCCCAGTGACCACATGTACCAAATAACTGAGAAAAGAGACCCTTTCTCTCATACACCTATATTAAACTTGCAGCATTATGCAAGAAATAGCTAAAATATACAATAGGACCATCAGAACTCCTTGGATTTTGCTCCTGCCACTGATCCTTGTGCCTTGGGATCCCTTGTCTAAATGGGGGATGACAGTATTTTCCCATGCCTTTATGAGGTTTAACTCTTATTAACATTTGCAAAGCAGATTGGGACCACTGAATGTAAGGCTGAAAAGAATTTTCAAAGCTTTATTACTTAAGAGAAAAATATTGGGGGGTGGTAATATCCCAATTAGGAAAAGATGACTCTTATCCCCTTCTTGATGTGGCAGTATTCAACTTTTTGGGACCAGTTTAACCCTGTTGTGTAAGGCCATTCTCTGGCTCAGCTGACTCTGAGCAATCATGCTCTGCAACCACCTTTTTTTCATACCCATTACAGAAGGTGAGCAATATTTATTGGTTCAAGCAGGGCCAAGGGCTGACATTAAGCAAATTTCAAGGGTTATTTGAAGTTAATTGAGTTTAATCATGTAATGATTTTATAATTAGTCATAGTTCCCAGTCTCGTACTGAAAAAGTCACACTTAAGAATTATTTAAAAGAAAATTAAAGCCAATTTAAAATAAGCAGAAGGAAACGACATCAGTGATTGGTGGGACTGGGTGAGGGGATCAGAAAGTGTGCTGGCTAAATGCATTTGCTGCTTTAGCACACTGAACCTCTGCCTCTAAGTGCAGCAAGCTGAAGTCCCAGCTGGGGACCTGCACTAAGGGTAAGGACAGCACTAAGGTTCCAAACGTTAGTCATGCTGACTTGGTGGTATTTCTCACTGGCAATGAGTTGGATGGATCCTGCCCCAGGGGAAAAGAAACTTCAGTGTTTTTCTGCCTCACTGGAGCCAGGTCCACCTAGCTGATTCAAAAGCAAAGGCCAGGAAATTGTGTTTATACATCCTTAAGACAGGACTTGCCAGTGGAAAAATACATAGAAGAGAAGGTATGTCCTAGCACATGGCAATCTAGCACTTCAAGCAGATGTTGCAAGTTGAATCTGAAATGCAATTGATTTCTTTTTTATTTTTTCTAAAGATTTCTGTAAAAATGCACAGCAATAAATGAAGCAGAAACGAGATCAACATAAATGAGTTCAGTGAAGTTACAACAATAATACATCATCCATTCTATCCCCAGCTCTGCAACCATTCAGGACACAGGAACATCATACCTCAGAGAGTAAAACTAAATCTGTGCTTAGGGATAAAAGACCTGCTTAGGGACAACGGCCTCACAGATCACACAGCTACCTGCTTGGTAGCAAGCACTACTGCTCCTCACTTCCTACTATTCCAGGACACCCCTTACAGCAGTGTTACACACTCTTGATGAGCAGCGTTTCACCATGTGATACTGAAACACAGCATGTAGTGGTGGGAGTCTCCTGTGGGTTTAAACAGCAGGTGTTTCTCTTGAGGGTGGAGACAACATGCCAGTCAGCTGCATACATTTTCACAGTCTATGTCTCCAAGCCTTTGTATACCCTGAAAATCCGCTCTAAAATACAGCATGTCTGTAGGAAGAGAAAACCTATTGCTTCCAGAGAAGAACTGGGATGCTTCCAAAGCATACCAGCATAAAGCTGGCCCAAGGTGCTGGAAAAGTTGTCAGCAGCATGGGAACCACCTGCAATTGCGATGTTTGAGGTTGAGGAGAAGGTAAAATATAAGGCTGTAACATCCTAGTGAAGCAGGACAGTGTCTCCAAACAAGAGCAACTGTGCTTTGTTCCACCTCACCCCTCTGTGGATAAAGCCTCCCCCTGTTGAACCTTGTGGTCCGGCTCCACTTCTCTGCCAAACCCTCCAGAGCAACCAGTGCCTGACCCAGCTCCTCCCCCTCCTCTTGCCTCTGGAGACTAAAAGGCCCCCAAAACTTTACCTATGCATCCTCACAGGAATGCTGAAGGGCTCTGCTGCTTCTCCTACTGCAGATGAGGCATTGTAAGACTTCACTGCAGATTTTGTTCTTCAGTGTGGTGGGGAATGGCACTGTGAGCATGCACCAGTATTCCCATGCACAGCACCGTGGCTACATTCAGGGCAGGCTCCAAGGACCACATCACCTGGATTTAAGTAGTCCTCCTGAGAAACAGTTGAGCATTTTTAGGTACTGATTTGATACTTATCACCCTGCACAGAAACATAATTACTGATAAAATTGCACTTCTCATCACCCACTGATAATTCTTCTATAATTGTCCTGCTTATTTTTATCAAACCACAGAACTGAGGTGTCCCTAGCCCACTGGCAATGATGAGCCACAAGTAAGAATTTCTGGGAAAAAACAATTCTTTCAAATACACAAATTTTGGGAAAAATTCAGCCAAGGAAAAATAAACAAAAATTCAGAGAAAGAAAAAAAAAGACAAATTAACCACAATATATTAAAAATTAAATTATTTTTTTCATTTCAGAAATAAGATTTTGAAGTGATATCTTCCTAACTGTGTTTACAAATGGATATTATGAATCCATACATATTCCAACCCGAAATTACTGGTTCTGCTTTTATCTAGAGAGTGAGGATTTCAGTGATAAAGCTGTGAGGTGGCACTTCCAGAGCAGCCCAGTAAATATCAGGCCTCCATCCTTTTAAGTAAAGGAACAACTCTGAGGCAACGCTCTACATGTGCTGCTGTAGGACCTGAGGAGTTGTGAAGCCCACCAAGGCGGCCCAGGACAGCATCCCCACTCAACACACTGCGATGCTGAAGTTCTGCCTGATGCAAAACCTTTGGTCCTTCTTGACAGAACAGTGAGGCACAAGAGGAAGAAGAGGCCTGTGAGACAGGACTGTGTTCACATGATGTGCCCAACAGACAGCAAAATCAGAGACACTCAACTCTGTGGATAATTCTTTCAGAGCAAATCCACCTCCCAGGGCAGTTTCCAAAAGCTAATGCCTTATACTCCAGAAGGCAGTGTTTAAAATGATGAGCCTAACAAAGGCTTCTTTTAATTTCAAACACAATCTTATCAGCAGTACTCTTACCCTCTCCCTACAGCCATAAATAATACCAGTGTATTACTTAATGATATGACTTATTTATTATTTATTTAAATGATTTATGTAGAGCCTATAGCCTTAACAACGATAACGATTCAAAAACCAGAAGCAACATGAAAAGGAGATGCTTAAATAATTAAAAGACTCCCTCCTTTCCCGAAAGAGAGCTGAGGAGCAGTGTGTTTTTCTTCCTTTAGGTTTTTAGTTCTCCTACAAGTGAAAGGGCAGAGTGCCATTGGCTAAATGCTGGCTTAGCAAAGGAAAAACAATAAATCAGAATAACCAGTGTTACTGTAGCTCTTGTCTAGCCTTTCCCATCCATGCATCTCAGAGGAGGGTAAGTACCACAGGACCTATGTTAAAGAAGGTGAAACTGAGGATGAGGAGGTGATACAAATGGTCCATGGTCACCCAGAGGTTCACATGCAAAGCTGGGTATAAATCTTCTCTTCTATCTGCTAGAGCACACCACATCTACCAAACCACACTGCTTTCATATTTTCTCTTCTTGATTCTTCTCTTCCATGATTTTCAGCCTTTTCAGCATGTACCATGTTTCTTCTTTATGTCCATCTCTCTTCCATTGCCTCCACTCTCAACTTCAAGCATTCCTCCTCCCCTGGTAGCCTCTACCTCCAGGTTTACCTCTTCTGGCATTCACTTTTTCCCCACTTTTTCCATACAGGTTTTATCCTCTGTAACTAGGCAAATACTTGGCAACTCACAGCACAAGTGGGTAATTGAGCACAGTTGTAAGTGGATTATCATTGAAATGACTGATTTTACACAATGCAGAAAGCTCAAGGCAGCAACAGGGTGCTTTGCAATTCAAACATTGTAAAGAGAGGGAAAATATTTTCAGGTTTCATTTTAAAACTTTCTAAATGCAAAAACAGAAGCTGATTCCCCAATGGCAAGGCATAAATATACACTGTAAACTCCAATCACCAAATGTTTGCCTAGTTCTATTAAGGGGAACAGATGAATTACCAGAATCAGACTTTACAGAGCAGCTGGAGCAGTAAAAAATAAAATGCTAAAAGATATTCTCAACTACTCTTCAAACATCCCAAAAAGACAGAAGTTCTTTGACATCGGTCTTGGGGTGCGGTGACCAAATTACCAGAGCAGATGGACAAGTATCTCCAAGAGAAAACCCTAAATACTTAAACTGTTACACCCATGTTGTGAAGCATTCACACAAATAGCATAGAGAATTCATGGTCTTGACTGGAAATTCCTAAAGCCAAACCAAACAGCTCTCTAATCTGGGGATCATCTCTACCAATTTCACACAAAACTAACTCTTTAGCAAAGGGAAAATTTTGATTTTTCACCAATTTGAGAGTACGGAAATATAAATGCTTATCAATGTCTGAAAGTGGGTTTTCTGGGTTTTGTTTTCTTTTTTTTTTTTTTTTAAATAAAACATAGCCAGGACACTGGACTGAGATTTGGTAAATGGATTCATTATCTAGCTCTGCCACAAAAACTTTCTGTATGACCTTGGAAAAGTCATTTAGGCCTACGTATGTAGATTAGGAAGCTAATCCACCTAGATAATGCAGAGAGACAGAGACAGGCACCAAAAGAGTGGGGATGCAGACCACCTAAATAATACATAAAGATATTATTTTCTCCTCCTCTTCATCTCCTTTATTGAGTATTGCTCGTTCGATGCTGCATTATCTTTATGGTGTAGACTTCTCTCCCACCCACCCACCCCCCCCCCCCCCAGTAGGATCCCAATTTCATACAGCATCTTGAAATATTGCATTAATACAAATAAGTATACAAACCCCAAATTGTTGTATTTATCTCATCAGGGCTGTGTACATTTAAAAGACGCGACTGTCACAGTGAACAGCTCACAAGCAATCTGCTAACTAAAAAGGCAAATAAATGTTTTGTTAAAAGTTATTTGAGGAATGATTCTAAAAACCACAATCAACACAAGAAAACCGCAGTCTACTCAGTGACCCATTGAGAACATAAAGAGATAGGAAGTTTGAATGAAAAAAAAATTCACAACTTAATCTGCCAAACTACCTTCTTTATTCATGAAAAATAGCAAATAAGGGAAAGCATTTGTGAATAAGAACTATTCAAGACTGGGAGCAGGTACATTAGATATGGTGGACTGAGAAAGCAGATTCAGTCTGCTGGAGACAGACAGTCGCAACAATTTCCAGTGTCAAAGAAAAATCTGGCACCTTGTTAAATATTAATAAGCTGTCAGGGTCAAAATGTTTAGGTCCTCCCAACTCAATCACTTTCATTTCTACTTCTCAGAAGCCATTCAGTTGGAAATACCCTTTCCTGTCTTGCCTGCCCCTCCTCATCCTGCCTTCTCACCAAGAACCAAGCAGAATCAGATGAAAATGGACAGTAAATGAGTTGGCAGCCAAATGATGGTTTTTGTCTCCCCTGCCTTTGCATGCTGTTATTTTTTTTAGTGAGGCATGGAAAACTTAAATAGAAGAAAAAGAACAATGTGAAGAGTTGGTTTAGCAAATCTCTGCTGCATTTTCTGCAGGTTAGTGTTATTGATTACTGACACCTAAGGGTCTGACACATAATCGATAGACCTCGTGACCCACATATGTGACATGGCCTGTGGGGGCTTTAGAAACAAGAATGAACATGGCAGCTCCATCCGAAGCTTTTCATATTTATTTTATTTATTTATTTATTTGTGGGCAAAGCTGCTTCTACTCAAATTACTGTCATGGTGAAAACTGGTGTCAGAGGAGTTTGTTCATTTCTTCTCCCAGTAGCTGTAAAAAAGAATAAAACCCCACACAACCTGTTAAGTGAAACAATATTTTAACTCTACCTCATCAAATCTAGGAGCTGACATCCCCCTTCCCCCTGAATTTAGTTACTCTTAATGAAAACTAGTTGTCTGAAAGAGAAAGAACTGCTCAAATAAGAGGAATAAGAGAAAGATGCAGAAGGTGTCTCACCAGCCTACCTTTATCTTTCAGCAAGGTGCCAGAGTAGCACAGACAAGCAGGGAAAGCACCAGTTCGACTTCAGGAGACTGGAGGGGCTCTTTTCTGGTGCACAGTTCTCAAAAGTAGATAGTGAGAAAATCTTTTGTACTTCAGTATGCAGACCACAATCTTCTCCAAACGTCATTCTTTGTTTTACTGCTTTCCTCCCCCAGTCCAAATTGGACACTCAGGATTACTGCTGGGTCTCAAGGAGCTACACCAGATGCACTCATTTCCTTGGCTGCAGCACTGCTTTTAGCTGGGATTTTACACTCCCAGAGCTTTCCTCCTTTTCACAGGTCACTATCTTTGCAGTTTATGAACAGATATTGTCTTCTCTCAACATTGTTTGAAGAGTTTCAGTGCTGAATTCCTACCTATGCAGTCTTCAAATGAAGGCAAACATCTGAAATTCTCCATCTTTTTTTTCAGAATTAAAGTTCTTCCTCCCATTTCTCCCATATATTGCTAATTACATCCACAATTTTTCTAGTTTGTTTATTTTTTTACTGTCTGAGGGGTAATTGCAATAAATTAGTCATTACATAGGCCATACATGCAGGCTGCTTATGATGGCACCTAAGATAAATGCAGGCATGTAACTTCATGAGCACAAGGAACAATTGAGAAGACTCACTGTACAGTATCCTGGCTTAAAGAATGAAGGAATCAAGGGAAGCATAAGTATAATGAGGTCATCTGAATATGGCTCTATGCATCTTCACCCATGGAAACTGATACTGTCATGTAGCAGGGCTGACACCAAAGCTGAAGATAAGCAGGCGTAAGCCTTAGCATAGTCTTGTCTTATTGGAGTGCTCTGCTGCATAAGGGCCAGATTCTTCATTGGTTTGGAGTCCTACCACAACTAGGCACCCTGCTCAATCACAGCCAGTTAATTCTTTCCTGGATAAGCAAATCCATGCCAAAATAGAATGGATTTTTTCATAAGTGAGCAATGGCTCTAATGCAGTGTGTAGCCGCCATTTTACAGCAAGCAGTATAGCTTGCTTTCAAGCCAGGCTCCAGGAATCATGTGGTAGGGCAGCTTAGGCCACAGAAGGCATCCTGCTGTTCTCTTCCCTGTAGACTTTTTACCCTGCTTCTGTCACATTGACACTTCCCTGGCATGTTTTGAAGGAGAATGTGTTTCTGATCCAAAGCTATGAGGACTTACAATGCTTCTCCTAAATCACAAAGGACCAAACTGCTGGAACCAAAGAGTTCCCACCAGGAACAAATAACCAAGACAGAAGCTAAGATATCACAGCAACCCTTTCTTTCAGGAAATGCCTTACAACAGCACCTAATCTTGAAATATCAGTCAGCAAAAGTCAATTGGGAGGCTGCTGACAAGTCCCTCCACAGTCCTGTTCTCTGCGCCAGCTTCTATGTAACGCTGGAAAGATTTCAGTTCTAGTAAATTCTTCGTCAACATGAGCAATGCTTTTATTAGGCCAGCGAAGCATGCGTTCTGCAGTGCGTGTAGGGTACCACACTGAATGTTATAGAGGAGCAAATACGGCTTAGAAACAAAGCAAGAACACACTCCCATGCTCACCTCGTGGCCTTAAAGCAACCACACTTCTGCAGAGGTTCATTACCACTCCCAGTTCTCAGCGTAGTAACTATTGCAAATACTTGCTACCAAGTCAACCCTTTCCACTCAAACTCTTTCCTGAACATCTAACTCCAAGGCTTTTCTGCCCTCCCTTAAGAAAAACATTGGTTCCTGATGAAAAACATTGGTTCCTGGCTCCTGATACAGCTCCACCTCCATGTTGCACTCCACCCCAAGCTGGCTGCATTTAGGGGAAGGTGGCACATAGCATTCAGCCTTCTTGCTCTGTGAAGCGTTCTCAATCACCCAGCACAGAGACCGCCACTCGTTTTATCCCCACACATCTCTCACAAGACAACTACCTACTTGGTTTTTCTTCCCCTCTCTACTTTTCAGTCTCTTGCAAGACACTGTTATTTTATGGAGAGCCAAAAAATACCCGTAAGTAAGTCAGAGGCAAATAATAATACCCATTCAGTACATTACTAGAAACCCTGTGAAGATTTTCTCTTTCCATGAAACCCAGCAATACCCTGCATGAGAGGCAGCCTGCTGCTATCATTTCAGAGGTGCAATCTCTCTCTCTCTTTTTTTTTTCATCCTTCCTGCTGCAGAAAATTCTTCATCAGCTCCTTGTAAACACTATTTCTGTTTTACTCTGTTGTGCTGCATGAGGAAACACACTGCTGGGTGCAGGATCTTCCTGGTATCTATTTTACGCCTCCAGGAGTTTTCCAGCAGCCAGCAATAATATAAAAGATCACCATGGACTGTGATGTGACCAATTACAGCAGACAGCAGCTATTTATAGAAAAGTCAGCAGCACTGAAGCTTTAACACCAGCCATCGCACCCCTCTGCTTCCCATCACTTAGTGTGTGTACTAGCATCCTACAACACCCCGTGTAGCAAGGAGTTTTAAGGCAATTACCTTGGTACCTCACAAAACTGTGGAGACACGTGGCATATGCCCACAGGACAAGGAAGGAGTAGCACTTTACATACACTGTATCTTTGAGCTGCCACTGCCTGTTTCATTTTCATAAATCACTGACCCCAGATGTCACTTTCATTCCGAAATCCTTGTCCGCCTACTCAGCAGCACAGCACATGAGGGCACAGCACAGGCGATGTGTGTAAGACCCTGTAACACACACCTTCCTGATTCCCAGCTCGCTGCAAAGTGGCTCTTCTCATCTTCTCCAGGCCCTGCTGTAAGGAGGTCTGTCCAAGTATTAGAGTAGAAAGGAAGGCAACGCATTAGTGACATACCTTTCTAAATTCAACTAGCTGATACAGCTTCTGCTCTCTGGAAGCAAAAGTGGAAAATCCACCAAAAACCTAGGAAAATCACCGTTACCACGTCGGAGATGTTACTTTCAAGGGTCACATACTGCCACAGGGAATCCCTGCTACAGGGCAGACAATGCTCACGGTCCCTAACATGCAAATGCTCATTCTCAGAGCTAAGATGCAGGATCAGGACACTTCGGGTGCTGCAGTTTGTAACTCAGGCACCTGGCACCAGCCACTGAAGAAATCTGGATTCAAAGCAGAACTTCGAACTATTTTGCTTCTGGAAAATTTAATATACTATGGAAGCGCAAACCCGCTCTTGGAAGCTGAGGGAAAAAGTTCATGGCCCCTTTCTGAGGTGAGCATTTCCAGCAGAGATGCACAGAAGGAAATGCAATATTGCCATCTACTGCCCGGTGGAAGCATCCCCTCTCCCTCCGACACATTCAGCTAAAGATGAGATCAATGTTTCAGGACAAGGAATCTTTTAATCATAATGAAAATGTGATCTTGACTGATCCGAGGTCACATTACATTAATACAGTCTTCAAAGCTTTTTTAATAATACAATTAACGATTTCTGCCATACCATTAAGAGAATTAAAGACCAAAAAGCTTAAGGGGTATTGACCTATTCAGTTTCAGTTTTTAAAATAACCTCAAAGCAACATGGACTTTATTTCTTTTTTTTTTTTTTTTTCACTCCTCCACCCCTTTAAACTCCCAGATACGTAACTCTTGGATGTGTTGTTCTATTTGTGCTCATGGGTATCACACTCTTAGTAATGATTTGGATAAGCTGGTAGAGGAGTTCTCCATTCTGATTAGCTAACCCCTTTTATCTTGGGAACCAATAGGTCAGGCTAGGACAGCTTGCACTACAGTAAGAAGAAAAACAACAACATTAATTAGAAAGGTCAAAACTACAGTTTGATTTGGAAAGAGACTTAGTTCCACAAAGGAGCCTTAATTCATCACCCCCCTTTTTCCGAGCCAACAGTCTCATTGTCTTCCTTAACCTACCATCTTGCTAAAGCTCTCACCCATGCCTTTGCAAATGACTTGGATATCTTTATTAAATTCCTTTAAAGTCCAAAATATATCCTGGCTAATTTTTGCTCACAATGGGTTTGGTCTTCAGCACCAGGAGCCACAGTTTCAAACAACATTTCTCAACAAGTGGTGCTATTAGTTGGCTACTAACTTTAGCTTGAGAATCTCTGGGTTCAAGCTGCTCCTTTAGCAGCAGTGCACAGCATGAGATGCTGCCTCCCACAGATATCCCCCATTGGGACACAGTGGGGCTCAAACTCCCCAGAGGCTGTGGCCTGGAAGGCAGGACTGATGTGCACCAATAGTACGAGCGAGGCAACAACACACTTTTTCACCCTGGACAAGCCCCTGCATTCAGGGAAGAGTTTAGCCAAGCTGGCATTACACCACAAGCCTCTGTATTAACCGAGTTCTGTTCTGCACTTAGGTGTTTTCTTAATTTGTTTTTTTCTTTCTTTTTTTCAGGCATTACATACAAAACTTGGCAGCCTGTGTTTATTTTTAAGTAAGGATAAGTGAATCTGGGGTAAGTCATTTTGAGTCAATTGTAGATACCAGCAGGATTTTGCAAGGGAAAGCAGACCCATGTGAGGCTCCACGTTACTCCTGGGCAGGTTATAAGAGGAGAGAAGCAGAACTGCGCCTGTGCATGAAAAATTGCAGATGAAACCAGGGGACTGTGAAAAATCTATAACAATAATGAAGAACACAACTCAGCCCATGTCATCACCATATGAGCTTATTGTCCTGGGCAGGGGTTCAACCATGGGATTTGGCAAAGATGATTCTTTCTGATCAGTTACACCAATCCACTGCTACAAATACACAGAATAATCTAGCATCAAAGCTGCCAAGATTGCATTTCCCAGCATTGCTGGGTCCTGAGCAGCAGAATACTGTCTGCCTCATGGATTTTGAATACCAGTGTTTTTTCCCCTCAGCTAGGACAGGCGTTATTGTTTGTCCTGACCTTGCTAAGTTGAGAGGTGAATTACGAGAGTATGAACTACCTCCCCTTTAGAACCCATTGCTGGAACTGGAGGGGACAGGGAATCATCTCTGTCATTTTAATTATGCTGCATCAAAAAGACTGGCTGGTCTGAAAGTGAGTCACTGCAAGGCTGGGACCAGGCAAAAATCAAGCTCTTCTGTTGCCTGTAACTGATGTGAGCTCTGCCTTTGGTAGAAACCCGCCTCCTTGTTCCTGCGTGGGGCCGCAGCATCACTCTGTAAGGTTAGGCCTGCATGTCAAAAGCCAGGCAAGGACAGAGCACAGCATGGTACATCCATCTGTTGGAAGCCAAAGGCTCTCTGAAGCTCTCCGTCTCAGTTACCTCAATGAGTAGAAAGACACAAGGTCCCTCCCTCCCATCCCCAGCACGGCAGAGCAACGTGCTTTACGATCTATTTGACAACTCACAAGGATATTACCTATCGAAGTGCTGGTGTCTTTGATGCCTTAACTGTTCGGGCAGGACATGCTAAATATCATCTTGCAGAAACTTCTGATGTCTACAGGGAGCAAGACCTCTTCTTGACCTTTTCTCTTGCTATTTTGCTGGTTTTGTTCTGTGCTTCTCAGAGCTGCTCCTCCATTCCAGATGCACAAAAGAGGTCAAACTAGCAGAGGTGGCTTGTGCCAAAGGCTTTGGCTTCTACCAAGAGACACTTTAAAAGGAAGATATTTGTGCTTGTGACACAGAGCAGTGAGGGACAATACCTCTTTCACTCCAATTGATTTACCCACCAACCTTCCACGCAAACAAGGATAAAAGCAGCATTTCAGTCTGTATTACAGCAGATGGGCTCTGCATGCAGCACAAGAGAAATAGCTTTAAAAAAGATTGAGCCAGCCCCAAGATCTGGAGAGAGTGGGGGAATCAGACAGCTCTTTCATGTCATTCGGCTTGAAGACAGCATTTACCTAAAAGGCAGCTTAGTTAAGATGCTTATCACCTTTTAGGAAGGGTTTTTCTCTTCTTCCTCTCCAGTCATTGCAGAAAGATGGAAGGGAGGGGATTACTGGTTCCAGGTAGGAGGACTGAAGGTATGCTGCACATCTGTATCTTCTAAAAGCAGCATGAAATCAGTCATTAAACCAAGGCCACTCCTGCTGACTGGAGGGCACACACAGCTCCAAAGTGTTTCTCCTCTCACGGACACTGACCTTTAACATACCACAGCCCAGAGAGGTTGAGCTATTAATTTTCAAATCAGATGTTGGTGAATGAATACCGACATCCCCAAATGTACTCATCATGGTGAATGCAACCTCTGATCTCCTCCCTGAGAATTAAAAAAAACAAAAGTTCAACTTCATCTAAGTGTCAGGTGGCTGGGAGAAAAGAATTCTTCCAGATGGAGTTTATTGATCTTCCAAAAATAGAGCCTTCAGTTTAAATTAAAACCAAAAAGATTTCTTAAAAAAAACACACCACCAAAAAAAAAAAAACAAACCCCAACAACCTTCAAGACAGAAAAATTCAATAAAGCAAGGATAAAGTCTAAGGCAAATAGAGAAGATTAAACTAAGACTACCATCAAGTTGGATTGCAAGAGGAAACAAATTGAACAGCATGCTAATTACAAACTCCTAGTTTTGTCTCCTGTGTACTTAAATTTTAGTGCATGCTCATCTGTAACAAGGAATATATAAAGGAAGGCCTACATCGACAGCAAACAACTGAATCTACCTGGATGTATTCTCTGTTTATGCAGCTGAGCAATGGATTTGATAAAGCAGAAATCCTATTTGGACATCTTAATTTTGTCTGCTTCTGCAACATCCTTGCTCTGAAAATATTAAGAAGGATCCAGTTAGGTAACAACACTTACACTGTTCCCTCCCTTCTTCATCCATTGGAAGGACACTAAAATGTGACTGGAACACCCCTAAATGACTCCAAATCAATTGTTGTGTTGTACTGACCTGCCAAGGCTTTCTTTAGGAGCATGGGTTAGTTGAATGGAATCAATCCCAATTACGTCAGCTAGGCGCTCAGCTCAAAGGATGTCACTGAGCCTTTGTTTGGACACAGTCAATGCAAAGGTGCCAAGTTAGTCTGTTTTTCAGACTAACGAGTTCAGACAAGTTAGCTGTTTTCTCCTACTCTGGCACCTACTTATAAGGCAACCTTGTGGCTGTCTCCCTTCTCATAATCAAGTAATGCAAGTGAACAGTGGTTATTTACAAGTCTTCTCATTTGTATTTCTAAAACTCTACAAATTTCTACACAAAACCCACAGCAGAAAGAAGGCACTGCAAGTTTCTGTAAGCTGACTTCTAGCAGATCCTTCAAGAGCTGTCCATGAGTGTCCAAACAGATCTCATAGTACATTAATGTCATCACTGAGCTGGGAGGGAAGGATATCAGCCCAAGTTACTGATGTGATAAACTCTAAGAGTTGCACAGAGCTCCTACTGTTTAAGCAGACAGACATATCATGCCACAGTAATCATGGAGTGTGATACTGCAACAGGCCTGGAGAAACTGGGAAATCACCCCAAAAATAGAGTTAGCATTAGGCTGACAAGGAGCAAGCAAAAAACCAGAGCATGCTCTGGAATGTTTGCATTCCATACAATCTTTGCTTAGGATGACAAACTGCCTTTAAGGTACAGCTTTATATTTGCACTGAAGTTTTACCATATCAATTAAACTAAACTCAAAACATTTCAAAAAAATTAAAAATTAGAACAACATGTTCTGCTTATTTAATCAGCTCTTCTCTCCTTTGGGATGGTCACATATAAACCTGGTAGCAAAGGAAGAATCTTAGCCTTTAGGGCAAATATAGACCATCCCTGCTTTTCTAATGCTAAGAATATTTACAGCATGTTATATGGCAGCTGTTATTACATGGAAAAAAAGAAAAGTGCTCAGGAGTCCTTTGAGGCAAAGTACACAGCTGACAAGAGAAGGGTCAGAAACAAAGAATTAGATGTTCAAGTTATCTGAGCAGAGAATCATTTAGTGCTGGCAAACCATGAAATACACCCAGGAGAAGTCCCACCTAGGCTTCCCGATGAGACAGGAGTACAAAGGGACACAATCTGGGTGCAGTCTGCGTTTCGTGCTACCCTCTGACTTCACGGTGGCTTCACAAATATTTGGAAACCTCAACCCTGTGCCCACTCAAGATAAACTCCACAGATAGAACGCGACTGAATGGCAAACACAAGACAAGCTCTACCACACCCACATTCTCCTTCCCCTCAACCGGTAAAGTCAAGCCAACCAGTGATGTATTTAAATCTTGGGCACCGTCTCCAGCACCCAAGAGATGACGACAACGTTACGCTATGTAATGGTGCCATCTCGTGGTACTAATAAAGATGACACTGGATCGACTTCACATTTTCAGTAGTAGTACACTGCAACCATTGTGGCCATTAAAGACACCACACGAGAACAGATACCACTTAATTCTTCCACGTCGTTTTAGTTTTACGGGGCACGTTCACCACTAAGACACCCACAAGCACAGAAGAATTCTGGGATGACTTACAGCCACAGGTCATAGCAGCCAGGAGATGGTAACCCATAATGATCAGCGTGATTGTAACTGGAACTGAGCCTCTGATGACATTCAGGCTTCTAAGAGAATCTGAAAAAATTAAAATTTCTCTGAAAGGACAGGAAGAATTAATCAAGATCAGGAAAATATGCCTCATGCAGACAGATCCCAAAAAAACCAGTGCTGTTCACTGATACCATGACAGACCTCAAGGTATCCACCCCCACACTGAAAGAATCTTGACAGTACCAGAGCCACAGCTCAGCATTAAACAGAAAAGCAAAGCCTATCATAGGAGACTAAACCAAAATTAATTCAGACTAAAAAAAACTGGGTGCACTTGTAAACATAAAACTTTAGAAGAACTTGCCAAGGAATGTGGCAGATTTCCCACTGTCCAACATCTGAAAAATCAAAACTGTCAAATCAAAACAATCTTTCTGAAAAACGGGTTGCTTCAACCAAAACCAATGATTTTTGATACAGCAACCATGCATGAAATTGTCTGGCTTGTGTTATGTGAAACATCATGACAGATTAACATAAGGAAATTTCTAGCCTTAAAATCCAAATTTACTTTTCTTAAGAGAGATTCAAATACTTGATTCAGTTGGCACACACTCAACCCAGATCATTGCTAACACTAAGGCTGATGTCTAACATCTTACACATGTGCCAGAGTTAAGAGTCTACACTCATAAGAACAATAGGTACAAATTACTTTTCAGTAGATTCTGCCATCTCTCATGCACACACACTTACCTCCTTGTCTCCTAAGCAGAAATATCACCTTGCCAAGCCACAACCACCAGAGTGTAAATTCAGAGATTAAATCCAAGGTTTTGAAAACTTAAATCCAAAAACTGGAATGCTCTTTCAAGCCTCTGCCAACATTTTCAGCACTCTGAAATGATCCTACCCTTGAGTAAATGCACATTTCTTTTAAATAAAAGAACTTCCACTGCAAGAAAAAGATGTTTGTGCTGTTGGCTGGAGGGGTGTGTTCTATTTTCTTCTATAAAAAAACAGTGAAGATTGTCTGTTTCTGCTTCAGACCCTCTTAGGATTCTTGTGATCTCCCGAAGAAAGTGTTTCAAGCTGCCAAAAACGAGTTGCAGATCCAAGTTTCTAAATTAATCAGATACCTTAAAGCACTAATATACCAAAACCAAATCAGTATTCAGAGCAACTGTTCTGTAACTCACCATTTCTGAAATAACACTTCGCACATCTGTGTCCTCCTGTAGCCCAGAAGTTTAGTACTGTGATCTAGGACCTCAGACCTCCTGCCTCTGGTTCTTTACTGGATATAGGTAACAGGCAAAAGTCAGTATCCCCTTACTCTATGGTTTCTGCTCAGTGTGTTTCATTTTCCAGGCAGGGCAGTTGAACTGAATGTACAACATCCACAATTGTCACAAGTTTTGATTAGAAGGATGGTGTGATTATTTTCTTTGATCAGAAAGTACCAAGCCATCTGCCAACCCCACCTCATCAAATGCACCTTTGCTTACTTCTAGAACATGCCCAATTGTCATCATGAGCATTTTTGGATGAAAAAGCGTTACTTAGAAACAAAAAGCTAAACAGAATCAAGGAAGACAAATCTTACACAGGGGAAAGAAGGTAACATTTCTGTGAGAACAGCCAGGAAAGTGGCTGCTAATGCAGCCAGTGGATCACTGGACAATAAAGAGATGAAACAGAGATTCAGTTTGGGACTATTGAAAAATTGCTAGTTCATCCGCTGTCTCAAAGTGTCTCTAGATAGAGCATTAATTAATCAAATTAGGTGCCTGCCCATTCTGTACACATTACCTTATCCATCTTCTTTATTCTAATACAAATTCATGTAAGTTTCCTGGACACATGTCCAGCTTGCTAGGCTACTGCAACTCCAGAATCAGCTTTCACGAGGACTGACATCACCACTTCCTATTATACTTAGGATTAACTGGTATTGCAACTCTTAAAAAATACTGTATTTAAAGAAAAAAAAAAGTATTTAACCATATACTAAGTAACAGTGTAGGCTGCTGCACAGCAGGACACAGTTTATAGCAGTCTTTACAGCATGCCCTTTGTGATTTAATGAAACAACAACCTGAAGATTAACTGATTATAAAGTTAGTCTTAAATGCATTCTCTTTGAGACAAGAGAACCATAGCAACATGATTAAGGCTGGCACACAATTCAGTGTTTTAAATCTCTTGGCAAAAACTTCCAAGTTCCAATTATAGCATTTTTTAATTTATTATTTTTAATAGATGCCCGGAAAGGTCTGATTTTGGTGTCTCTTGGGCATATGGTTTACTGAGCAGCTCAACAGGGGAGGAGTTCCTTGGATACATGAATAAACGCTATGTTAAATCACGACCTTAAAAAAAAAAACACCCCAGGATGACAGAGCTATGTGTGAGCAATTATGCCATACAGGGGGAAAAATATACAACCTTACAGTGTACCTACAATGCCTGCCTACAGAACCGTCGCCCTGGAAATGCTGGATTAGTTTCTGGAAAGAAATAGCTACCTCTCCTTGTTCCAAGACACCCACTTAAGAATTACAGGCTGCAGAAACTATTCAGGCTCATCAAAACCCTGTTGCTGTTCACTACTGCGGCTACCTCTTTGCAAAGCCTTCTCTGCCACCAGACTAAAGCCCTGATCCTTAAGAGTTTCACCTGTAATCATTAATACAACATTCAAGCTTTAGAAATTCCTCAGTGGATAAAGAAAATTCTAATACAGAACCATCTTGTGTTGAAAGAACAAAATTTCTTTACCAAGCCATAACATGAGTAATCTGGTTAAATATGTTCTACTTCAGGTTAGTTAAATGCAAAACATTAGAAAGAGTCTACAGGGAATAAAACACGTGATATCTAATCGACACAAAGTGCTACACCCTGAACTTAGACACAACATGATCACAGTGCCTGAATTTAAAAGCAGCCTAAGGCCTGTGCATTGCTCACTCTTCTTCTCTGTACCAAACGTTTTCTTCATTAATGGAGTCTGTATTCCATCCTGTCCACCACAGGGTTCAAGACAGATTTTTCTGCTGAAAAAAACCTCAAATAAAAGCAATTCAAGATCAATTGTTCTCTTTGAAAGGCAGGTTACAGCTGTCATTCTGATACCAACGTGTGTTGCGGTATCTCGCTTCCATAATGCAGGATGTGGTTTCCATAGAAATATCTTCTTACATCAGTATCTACAAGCCCTCCAATTATTCCCATTTGGACATCTCATGCAATCCAATAAAATCTGTTCAGAGTAGGGAAATAACTACACTCAACTACTATTTAATTACTTGGCAAGAAGAAAAAGAAAAAGACAATTAGCAAACAAAAGCTTTATTTAGAACAAAACACAAGATGATGAACATGTGTCTTACAAAAAAAATTAGATCTTACCTGAAGAAATCTCTCTAGTGTTACAAATTATGAACAATCACAATTTTTAAAATCACTTTGAGATTCTGCTGATATTTGGAAGTGCAACTATGGTGCAATTCTAAACTGTTTGGGGGCCTTGTCTCCAACTAAGTCCCCAGGGCCTTCTCTTTTTCTGAATCCTTTGCATTGCTGAGTATTGCCTGCACCTTGTTCTAAGTCCTCTTGTTCAGGACCGTGTGAATTTAGAGTCCTTGTCGCTGCTGTGTCATCTTTTTCTTCTGCGGCATCTCCTGCTGCTTTCCCAACACCAGGAACATATTCAATGCCCTGAAATTAGAACCAAGACATAGGGAACACCAAATTATACACAAACAATAAACATTGGCTTGATCCTAATATAAAACACCTCAAGGCATCAACGAAGGCCACCATAAACATGCAAGGAAAGAGTCTCCACTGCATTGATTGATAGAACAGCATCATTCCTGGTACTCTGCCGGAATTCCCAGAAGCACCAGTATAAAGAAAACTGGGAGTCACATGGAGCCTTGATCTGGATGGGTGGGCTCAGAAGCCATGACCACAGGACATAACGCAAGAGTGTGCACTGCAGGGGCCAGTGCTGTCATAACTCCCCAAGGAGACCCATGTCTGAAGAAAACAAACTGATTTAATTGTCTGGCAACCAAAATGCACTGGGGAAACAAACCCTACAGCTCTTTGTTCTGCTTACGCTCATCTCTCCTTTTTCTTTTTTACTTGAAAAAGCTTAATTCCTGTGATTTGTTTTCTCAGGTACATGCACCCCTAACTGGGTTTAACCTTCACTCAAATCTCTCAGCATGTTTTAGGTCTTCAGCCTGTAAAAAGCTAAGCTTGATCAGATCTGCAGCTCAGTACTGGGATAAAATAATTGGAACTGTAACGAGCTTGGCTTACTCTCTGTAAAGGTATCACACTCAAGGTCCTGTACAGGCAAGGAAAGATCACAGTTCAGTTCTGAAAGCCACTGCACATGAAAACCTTGGAATTCACCCTGTGCCACCATGTTACAGTCCCTTATCTCAGTAAGGATCAAACTAAAACATCTAGCAAAACCCGTCCTGTACTCTTTACCCTCTCAAACTACTCTATCTATATAAACTAGCTATATGAATCAATTATTTGTGTGTATATATATTACATAGCTATGATTACCTACATAAACGAATGGGTCAGAACACCAACAGTTGTCTGGTGGTCTCTCATACTTAAACCTCACTCCCTCACTAGAAAGGGGAAAAGGCCACCAATGAAAAAGCCAGTCATAAAAGAGCAAATTAGTCACTGTACCTTACTCATCTGGTCCACATCTGATTTTCTACGTTTATTGGTTTGAATGCCTGCTTCAGCCTCTGGAGAAATGGGTCGAATAGTTTTGTCCCAGAAAGAGATTAAAAAGGGAAAAATGTCAGTAGACCTCCATGGCAATTTTCATTTAAGAAACACACCAGAAAAAGCCACCTGAGTGGTGCCCTCAAGTCCTTTTGCCTTGTTTTTGTTAATTAACCAAAGCAGGGGAACTGATAACATATCACAGAAGAGTAAGGTGAATGACTATACTAGAAAGAAAATGTCTCTGGTTCTTTCCTTAGCTTGAAAGTTCTGCTAAACAGATAATTCATTCACCTCTTACACCAAGAAAACCCATATCCCTTCCTCCCTTTCAGAAAATGCAGATATTTTGATCAATTCAGACAAAGGATTCTAAGATATCATTTGAGACTGAGTTTAATTCTGTCTCATTCTACTTATTTTTTGCATTAGCTTTACAATTACATGCTTTATATATGTAATACTGAACTACTTCAACACACCTCTATTCACTGCCTCGTAAATTTAACAACTAGGAGCAAATTATGTTACATGATTTCTATTCCTCCAATCAGCTCCAGAAGAGAAATGTCACTATGTTCCTGTTACTGAGACTATATGCTGTAAATAAAACCTTTCAATTTTTCAAGTTATAAGAATTAGTTCAGAATGAATTATTGCCACTATGTGTGACAACATGCTAAGGAGCAGTATATTTCTAGATCTATGTAGACATGCAGACAGAAATACATGTGTGTATATGTATGTCTATGTAACTGGGCACATCCAAAGTGAAGTATCAGTTGCAGTAAACAGAACGCTGCAGTTTATCTGTACTGCCACTAGATGCAGCCACATTACCTTCCAAAATTTAAAATTCTGACCTCAGGGTTGTAGAAATCTTTTCTGGAATATCTATGATTGCAGAATTGTTACAACAACACTAATAGTACTCAATCCTGAGTGCTGGAGAAAAAGCTGGAATATGAGCAGAATTTTCAATTTTTCTTCTCAATAATTTTTTACAAGACACACCATTGCAAATGTCAACAGGGATCGAAGAAATCTGAGCAGAATAAGATTTGTCTATTTCTGTGGTTGTTGCCATAGATCCAGATTGAAGCTGACAATATTGAGTTACATTGTGGTTTGCTTTCTACATAACAGAGCAAGTAGGAATGAAGCTCTGTGTTCCCAAGTGATGCCCTACAGATCTATTGACTGTACACATATGCAATAGGTAAGCATACACCTCCAGTGGTTTCTATGTTATGCCACAGCGTTTTCCTCTCTGTGTCCCTGTGCTACAGCTCTGGAAACACAAGCTTCTCTTTACACACGTGGTGAGCAGCACAATAGGTCAGATGATAAAGGATTCCTGCACTCAGAAAACATTTCTGCTTTATCTACTACTAACAGATAGCATGAAGTCCTGGGAAATTCTCAGGTTATTTCCTCACCAGCTATCAGAGCTACACAGGAGTAACGCTGCCTATAGGAAAAAGGGAAACTCTCCCCTAGTTTTAGAAGGCATAACTGTCCTCTATCTCCCCCTTGGTATTTCCCTGGGTGCCTAATAGGCACAGTGCTGGGATAATACAAGCACAAGAAGCATGCAAGTAGATTCCATATGTAAAACAGATATAATAAATGTATTACATGCTGGTTTAAACACTGGTTTTACAGTGGGTTGATTTTCCACTGAAGATAGATGAAATAAAGCCTGTTACCACATTCACTGTAAAGGAAAGCAATGCCCAATGAGCTGTGCACCAGAGTGAGGAATACAATTTTAAAAGCAGATTTTTATTATATATTTTAGTGCCAAATTCACTTGCTTCTGCTCCCTTCCTCTATTAAAATCACATTGCAATTCACAATCCATATAAATATGTATAAACCCTCCCTCCATTTCTGGTTTATACTTACCCTCCTTCCTCTTTTTGTAGCTATGAGAGATCTCATTTATGTGTAAAATTGGCCAAGGCAGTTCTCAGGCCTCACGTGGGGTTTTTTAACTGACAGCCACTCTGGTGGAATTATATTACCCATATTTTGGGTTGTTTCTCTTCGTTTTTGTAGAAGATGGCAAAAAGAAGAAATACAAAAGAAAGTACACTGTCCCCTGGGATCTGTTCCCTGTTTGCTGATCTGATCATAATTCTTTTTAATTGTCATTAATAAACTGAACTGACCAAGATGGATTAAAGGAAAGTCCAACACCAGTTTTTGTTGGTTTAAAGCTTGAGGAACATAAATATAATGGCTTCAGAGGAACCCAGCTTGGAGCTAAATTCTGACTCGATCCTCCTGTGGGGTGCTGCAGACAAGATAAAATACAGTGTCTCAACTGAAGGTCCCAAGCTAGTACAAAGCAGGATAAATGTGGGAAGGCATGGGAGCAATTTGCACTGCAGAACTCCTTGCTGCACTTCCAGAGAGGGACAACATGTGCCCTTCTTTTGGAACCTAATGCTTATCACAGCTTGTGTGCATGCAACAGAGGGGCCTGTCTGGATCGCCAAGCCAGCTGAACAGATTACAACAAGATCCCCATATGAACTGTCAAAAGGTTTTCCTACTCTGTCACTATCTTTTGTGAAGTAGGCAGAAAATGCTCCCAGCAAGAAGGATTTACCCTGTAGGAGAGTATTCTGAGTCTTCCAAAAGCCACAATGAAAATGTTTGCGTTGCCATCCAAGAATGGTATTGGCAGCAAATTGAAGGCAATTAAACACATTGCCCACTGGCCATACAAATTTCTTCTTTGTAATTATTTAAGAGAAACAAACCCCTCTCTATAACCCAGACATTGTGTTGTGCAACAGGAATTTTTTGGGCTAACTTCTACCCTGCTGTAATTGCACTGCAATGGGAGTTACAGCCACTTTATGCCAAGACTGTGCTTTGTTCAGTATCTCTCAGATGCTCTGCAGTTCAATTTCATTACCTCATAATTTCTGAAGAATTGCTCTGTTTACTGGGAAAAGACTAGTGAACTGGACTCCACACTCATTAGTTTCTCCATATGGAAAAAGTGAAACCACCTACCTATTATCACTACCTAACCCTTGATTTTATTTCCTATCTATATAACTAACATGGCCAAGTTCACACTGTTTATTTTAACTCACTTCCTGAAGGAGATGACTCCATCTGAATTTTTAACCAGATATTCACTCGCTGGCTCCAATCTCCTGGTGCTTCCACCTCCCACAGTCGCTTCTGCTCCTCAGGATAAGTCTGCAAGAATTTCTGGCAAACTGAATAGGAGAAACCAAGGGGTAAAAGCATGAATGAGTGGAAAGTACAGTGGAAGGAGGAGTGTATTCTATCCCAGAAATTCTCTGGGACCTACTTTCATTAGTTCCTTTCGAAATCTTTTCTTCTCCCTTTCTAAACCAAAGCTTTGTATCAGTTTGTTCTTGGGCCAGCATCACCTTCCATTTTACTACTGCTACCCTATACTCTGTTGCTGGAGTTCATTTACTTCTTTGGGTGTAGAAAACAAGGAATCAGAAGAAATAATTGAGGAATAACATGAATACCTGTATCAGATGTATGATCCCCTTTAGAAATCATATTTCTACAGATTCCTGTCACTGTCAGTACACACTGAACATTAATATAATTTGGATAAACAACCAAATTTAGGTTTGCTTGTGTTATTAAACTGAAATCTGTCTTATTTAGAGGTTTCCTTAAGATGTATGCAGAGCCAAGAGGAGACAGGCTGTAGGACAAACAGTTCCAAAAATTTTAAGGGGATTTTTAAACTTTCCTTAACTACCATTCTATCAGTTCCATCAACTGTACTAAGGCAGCAATCTGTAAACAACAAAATCATTTTCATGCTCTCTTCTGTCCACTGTTCAAAATACTACAGAATGGGTCAATTTTATCTTCAACATTGAATTGAGTTTAACAATGGGATGTCGAAACAAAAACCCTAATTCTGGCATGTAAACATTTGCTTTACAGTAATGAGCAGATCACTGCCATTAATTTTAGCCAAGGATATAAAAAATAATGATTTCAATAAAATCTACTGAAATTTAGGCATATGCAGATGTTTGCTAAAAGGCTTTTACTTCCTTTTAGGCCTCTCACATTAAATAACATGCTAGTGAAAACTGTACGTATTTAGTACACAGATTTAGAGTAAATGGTTGCATTCTTCTGTCAAAGTATGAGATTGTGGTTCCAATGAAATTAAGAACAGGCAGTGACTTCAATATGCTCAATATTTAACTTACAGTACTAGTGATTTTTATAAAAATAGGAACTAGAAAACCCAATTAGAACACAATACAAATCCAATTCATTCACTATTAGCTCTAAACTTAATTGTGACAAAAGCATAATCTTGCAATAAAGCACTAGCATAACACATAAACAGTGCAGCTTTCTGATCCACAGTGTCTAAACCACTGATGCCTGTCACAGGAAAAATGGATATTACTGGGAGAAGAGAAGGAATGCTGTCAATACTGCTCCTTCCTGAATTTAGAAGTACCTTAGACATTTCTGAGGTACATTTATATATATTGGATTAGATTTGTGTACATCCAATGGCACACACTGACTGAGAAAAAGAACAGATTCAGTCAAAATTTTGTTCACACTTAATAGGAAATGGCTGGAAAGATGTAAGTCGATAGAAACATCTCCCAGAAATTGACAGTAAAGATTGTATATATACCATACAGAGAGCAACTTTAGGAAAAAATGCTTTTCTAAAGAAAACAGATTTACGAATAATGTGAGCCCAGATGTTTTCTGTAAATTCTCCTAGCAAAACTAGAACTTCAACCTAAAGACAAAGAAGATATACAATGATGATATTTTTTAAAATGCCAAATATTCAAAGACAATCAATATGAAACAAGTACTGATGTGGCTGGATGATTGAACTCAGAGCAGGTGTATGGCTTATTAAATCTTATCTCTTACAAATGCAGTACCTACAAGAGCATTATGTGCACAGTGTAGGCTTGACAACATCTTAGGATTCTTTTCCCTCTGGTGTTGAATAAAATGGGTAAGTCACTGTATAGGGCAATGACACAGTTCTATTTCTAAGAGAGAATGAGATCAGAAGGCAGAATGTCAAACATGCAGTAAGTCTTACGCTTCTCATTGTCTTACACAAATATTGGCCTACCTTTCTAGAGGAAATTCCAGATGTTTCAAGACAAGTAACCAGCTGCACAACAGTTCAGTTCAGACAGAATCACAGAATTGTAGGGGTTGGAAAGGACCTTGAGAGATCATCGGGTCCAACCCCCCTGCCAAAGCAGCTCCCCAGCTCATACTGCACAGATAGGCGTCCAGATGGGTCTTGAATCTCCCCAGAGAAGGAGACTCCACCACCTCCCTGGGCAGCCTGTCCCAGGGCTCCCTCACCCTCACTGGGAAAAGGTCCTCCCCATGTTGGTGTGGAACTTCCTGTGCTACAATTTGCAGCCATTGCCCCTTGTCCAGTCTCCACTGACCAAAGAAAAGGGGCTGGCCAATTCCCCCTGCACCCCATACTTAAGATATTGATAAACATTGATTAGGTCCCCCCTCAGTCTTCTTTTCTCCAGGCTGAACAGCCCCAGCTCTCTCAGCCTTTCCTCATAGGATAGATGTTCCAGCCCCTTCATCATCTTCGTAGCCCTTCTCTGGACTCACTCAAGGAGATCCCTGTCCTTTTTATACCAGGGAGCCCAGAACTGGACACAATACTGCAGGTGGGGACTGACCAGGGCAGAGTAGAGGGGGAGGATCACCTCCTACGACCTGCTGGCCACACTCCTCCTGATGCACCCCAGGATCCCATTGGCTCTCTTAGCCCCCAGGGCACACTGCTGACAAGTGCACTGAACTCATACAGTTTGGAAAATCTTACCAAGACCATACTGAAATTCATACATTATATATGACCCTTACCTAATGCTTCCACATCAAACTATTTACCTTGATACATGGCAGCAGAAATAGGGCAGCTGATCCCTAAGGCATCCTCAGCCATGAAAGACTGACAGAAATCATTCAGCATTTTCATCCCTAGGCCACCTCTTCGGTACTTTCTCCGGACAAATATAGTATCCAAAACTGGCAGCAAGTAACATTGACTGGTCATACCATCACAGAGGCTCCCTGAAAGCAGACAGTAAAAACCAGATGAATTTGAAAACAAAGTCAGTATTGCTGCACTAACTAACTGCTGTGTGATTCTAGCTGCCCTGGTATCTTTCCACAAACTATGATGATGAATCCAGCTGAAGTGCATTTGCCTACACTTTCCAAGAGGAAGATTTGTGCCATCAAGCTGAAAGCACCTGCTTAACATGTGGTTGACAGCTCTCACTATGGTTTTGCAGTGGAAAAGACCGTTTTTTATAATCAGACCATCTAGGTACACAGGAAAGTTCACTGAGAAGATAGAACTGGGCTGTAGTAGCCTAAGAGGCATAAATATTCTGAATGTAATCTCAGTATATTCCTTTAGCTTTTGGCTGTTCCGGTAAATCACCTCCCAAATTCTTTTTATGAAATACATTGAACCACACAACACAGTATCATTTCAATGCTCTATGCTGCCAGATGCAGCTGGACAGTGGAGAAGGCTTCCAGAGAAAACTTGCAATACTGTTTAAGCTAACGATTCCATCATGATTACAAGGAGACAAGAGAGGCTCTCTTGGCCTCGTGCACATGTGTTTCTAGTCCATCATTTGAACTACTACTGTCTGTGTTAAAATAGGATTTTTCACTCAAGGATGGTCCTTCCTTATATAAATATTAAGTCAGTCCCTTGAAATCACAATGACATATTGCTCTCCATAAGGAAAAAATACAGACTCATTTATAAACCTCTAGACCTTTAAAACTCAGTTAGTGAAATGTCAAAAAAAAAAAAATCAGAACCAAGGGATTTATTTTCCAATTATGGTAAACTCTAATTGGAGTCAAGAGAAAGTTGATTAAGAACAGACATTCAGTGTCCAAAATTTTCATGATCACCCTGATCAATTCAGGAGGTACATTAGCAATTCACTGTACAAATAGCATCCAGGGCTACATACCATGAAAACAAAACCTCAAACTACTTGACAGCAGAAGCATTCAGCATTGAAATGAATGACCAACACCAGTCTCCAACTACCTACTTATAGGATAAGGTAACCATAGAAACATCTCACTGATTTATCTTCATTTTTAGAAAATATTTACAAAAATTTCTTGCTGCTTCTATCTGTGTACACGGCAGGTTAAATAGAAATGTATATCCACGTCTTTATAAGAGAGGATTACAGTGTTGCTTAAATCTCATCAAGTCCTTCTTTGGTTTTCTTTCTTATCACTTACTAGTGTACCACTGAGTCTAGTTTTCAGTGTTTTGAGACATGAAACTCTCAGCACTCCACTAACAGATTCACAGAATTTTAGGGGTTGGAAAGGACCTCCAGAGATCATTGAGTCCAACCCTCCCACCAAAGCAGGTTCCCTGGGAAAAGACCTATTTCATAGTTTCACAGACATCCTATCAAATGGCTGCTCCTGAATTTTAGTCTAAGGCTTTTACTTGAGAGCCATTTTCTTCTTTATCACATCAACAATACCTCTCTGAAACTGAAGTGCGCTTCTGTTTCTCAAGTCAGTGTCTAGTACTATTTTTTGCTTATAGTTGCTAGTTCTGACTTTTATTACTCTCTTCTCCAAGATGCCATTCAGCAAAGCATACATGACTATATTCAAGTCTAAACCTTGATTTGTCAAGGATGTAGCTCTCCAGTTAGCAAGAAACCACGTCACACTTACATACAAGAGTATGTATCTACATAACCAATCCATTTACATGCAGGCTTGGTCCACCCTTAACTTCATCAAAGTGCATGCTTAACTTCAAACACATATTAAAGCACATTGTTGGGAAAGGATGGGTTGTGGTGGTGCTTATAACCTTTCAATATTTCTAACATGATAGGTAGTTCCTCTTTTTTCATGAGCCAAAAAATTGAGTATATCCCCAGTGCCATTGTTAGCTGCCAGCCCAACAGAGATGCTGAATTCTAGCGTGCCCCACACATTCTAAGGGACAAACTTTTCCACATGAAGTCAGCAGCTTTAAGAATTCCTGCAGGTTTCAAGTGTCATTATAAGCTTATTATTACCTCACATAGTCTGTCTCCTATAAATCCTGATGAGACTGTTGTGCAGCAATCCCAGGAGCTGAGTGATTGATTTATGTCTGTGCTCCTAATTTTGTGTTGAGAAGACAAAACCTTGTAATGTCTAAAGGCACTGTAAATAAAGAAATCATAAAGCCATTCTTCACCTTATCCCTGGGAAACATATTAGAAGAGTCATAACCCATAGCCACTTGAAATAAACTAAACAAACAAACTAACCTTAGGAACAAAGGCCACTTTGTCTCTAGTTCCCATCCAACAGCAAAGAGGTTACCGTAAGCTGGTGGTGGCCCAGAGGTGACCACTAGGCTCTCACCCATTTGGTTCAGAGGTTGGTTTCATTATTGAAACACACAAACTGAGTAAGTTTTTGATGTGAGGGAGGAGACAGAGAAAATAAGGGCATTGGCGATAGAGATGGAAGTACTCATACAGTCTGGCCTTTGAAAGCCTTTGATCTGTTTGGTTAGGTCACGAGTGCCAAATGACCAACTTAGGAGCCAGCAGAATGGTAAACAGATATTACAAGGGCAGGAAAGCAGACAGCCATTAGCATTCTCTAAGAGCCACAAACCAGAAAAACAAAACAAAACAAGCCAGTCCCCACATCCAACAGACCCAAACAAAACAAGGTTGTGCATACTGACTGTTTCCCTGCTGAACAAGTTGGCTTGGCCCACACATGTTTGGACAGGCCTTCTGCAGGCTGAGTGCTTGTGTAAAGGGTGGGGAATATTTCTGCTGCATAGAACCCAGGGTCAAACCCATTGTGTGAGTTTGTATGTAAGAAGGGGAACAAAGGTTCTGGCTTCAATAAAATTAAATTACTTCATGTCTTGACTGGTATGTAGTCATTTAATTTTTATTACAGCCAGAACCTTCAGTCTGCCCCAGAAATGCACATTAAAAATATTATTGCTAGAAAACACAGAGAGATAAAAGCAACCATCCAACAAGACTTCAGCTAATTGTCTGTCAGGTTAACTTCAATTCTGATTATTATTATTTTTTTTCATAAAGAAACATATATAATCAGTGGAAAATAAAACCCTATCAACTCTTTAAGGGGTCTATTTCTAGAGAATACCACCTGGGCCATCAAAGTATTAAGAGAAATTTGCAAAGGCTTGTATGAAGAAAAGTGTGACATGGATTTTAGCTAGGGTAGCCACTTCCAGAGACCATCTCTAAAGCTTGTTCATCAAACACTTGTTCTTCCCATAGGTTCCTGACAGGTAGAAAAAGCAGAGGCTGGCCCCAGGTTGCTTTGCTGCCTACTCTATACCAGCATTGAGTTTTTGCAGTCAGGTGTTCCTAAACGTGATATGTGGAGCATCCGAAAAGGATGAATGAGAACCCTACAATGCATTTAGTCCTGGTTCAGCTGCTGCCTTAAAGCCTTCTCAAAGGACCCAATTTAGTTTAAGGCTGGTCTGTGGTTTGACTGCACAGAGAATATTATCTTTCTCCACAGTTTTACTACTAAAGCTTGACAAAAAGAACATGGCAAGCTTGGAAAGGGGCAAGCTTTAGCAACCTCATTTCCTTCCATTCTGTACTGCAGACAGATTAGTCCACAATTGGGCAGCTCCTATGTGTTACAGAAACCCTAACACATAACAGTAGGGGGAAAAAAAGCTGAGGTCTTTTTTTCTGTATAGAAGAAAGGGGAGTTGTTCTGGTTTATTCTTAAAGGAACTCAGCCACTCTTGGCTCATAGCATCCTCCAATTTCCTTACTGATTTATCTGCATGATGAATCTTTTACATTCTCTGACATTTATGTGAATGTGGTAAAAGTCCATTTTCAGTAATTACTAATCCTCAGTAAATAAAAAAGACAAACTTGCAGGGAATTACATGGTCTCATTGCACAAAAATAGTGTCAGTAACTCCAGTCATTAATCCTACATTGCTATACAAAACACATTCTTTCTGAGGTTTTCACACAGATTTAGAGCATACTAAGAAAAACATTTTAAATAAATACTTAGAATATAAAACAGATCTCAAAACCAAAGTATCTATATGAATGCTTTCTGCTAATTATTTCATTTTCTAGCTGATTTCTGCAAAGAAAGGGACAAGGACAGGAAAGTGTCATTTTCTGTTGTACCTTTAAGTAGCTACATGCAGTGAGGTCGAACTCCTCAGCTGTCTAATATGGAAGCCACTGACATAGATAAAATTGGAGACATTTATCTTGGCACGTGACAAAGTGTCTTATCAGCCTCATTAGTGGCTTAGTACGTCTCATCAATCTTTAGTATACCCAGTGGTAAATGCTGCATGCCTGTCGTTGGAAAGGAATAGGCACATACCAGAGAGGCTAGGGTGATGATCTGTGTAGTCATGAATAAATTTTGTTTTAATAAAGGTGTCTAATGCTCATGAAAAGTGATAGCCTTGAAGAATGAGTCTTCAGTTTATCCACACAACAGGTGCAGGATGGTCAGTGTCAGTAGTTGCCAAATTGCCTCAAAACCTTGACCTGCAGTTACTGTGCCTCTGAGTGAGGCGGGTGCTCAAGACCATCTGTCCCTCTTTAGCTAGACTATCAAATGAGATCCAGTTAAGGATATTCAGAAGATGAATGGATGTGTGGAACTGGACCAAAATGCCCAAGTTCACTTTGTACAGGCCACCTAGGAACTGGCAAATGGAAATGACTTTGCAACACTGCCAGGATAGTTAATTGGAATCACTGTAGTCCATTGAAGATTTAGTTTGCATACTACTAAATCTGTAGCAGAAACAGAACAGACTCTTTCCTCCTTGGTCATCGTTTCTATGATTCACCCAGATAACTTATGTTTGAAATAGCCATGCTCCACAGATCTGTTCTGGCTTATTTGGCTCCACCAAAGTATGTTTTTTGTCATACTGTCGATAATGGGATATTCACAGATGAGAAATACAGTTGAACACAGCATCAGCATGAGTCTCAATTACCTAGTGAAGAAAATAAAACTATTGCCAAGCATGGAAATAAAGGGAATCAGAATCACATGGTGGGCACAGAGGAAAATAACTTCTTCCTAAGAGCAGACACTGTAACAGAGGAATATGAAGTCCTCCACTTAAAGCTGCCCTTACTAAATGTTCTGACCAAATCATTATAAGGAAAAAGAAATTACATTATGTTTTAAAAAAAGATAAGTTTAAAAAAAAATCTAAACCAACTATGTGAAATACAACTTCTAAGAGAAGATACTTATCTCAGCCTGTTTGGGCCTAATATATCCATGGCTCTTCTAAAGAGTAGAGAGAACATGATCAGCCAGAACACAGCTGGTATGAATCTGAAATCACAGATCTTCAGAAAGAGGAATTATTTTCTAAATGCATACAACAAATAGCAAAAAGGGGCAAAAACAATCAGTTTCAAGCTTCCCAAAGAGGCTTTGGCAAAAGACTGCAGTAATTTGTGAGACAGGCCAAAAACTAACAAATATAGCTGCCCAGAGGAAAAAAAGCCCAAAACCACTGGCAATGAAAGACAGATGCTGACAAAGCTGGACTTGAAGAATTTGTATTTTATGTGGACCTGGTTTAAAACCAAACTGTGACTCTCAACTTACTCAGAAACAGTTTCAACTTGGCTAATGCTCCACCCATAACAGACTACTGTGCAAATTTATTTTACTGTAGCATGAATCATTACAGCCCATACAAGTGTTCCTTTCCAAAAGCTTTGCTCAGAAATATTTATGGACTTAAAGGAAAAATGTACTATGGCAATTCAAGTGTTTGCCAACTTCAAGCCAGTTCATCAGCACATTCATGGGTATATATTCCTTTAACATAGGCTGAGACTTGATTTATCATTGATAGTACAGCAGCACCGTGCCAGCACAGTGGTGTACAAGTTACACCTCAGTGTGAATAAGGATTTTTGCACATCCCAAGGCAGCAGAAGAGCAAAAGTTTTCTTATTGCTGCTGGCCTTTGAGAGTCTATCAGAGTCATCTGGAATTCAAAGCAATCTATGCCTGTAGGGCTGGCATGCTGTTTCTTATTCTCCCCTTTTGGATACATGGCTACTGATTGCTGACTTGAGCAATACATTTACCTCCAAAGATACTGACCTCTCTGTGTTTAAGCTGCTGGTATCAAGATGACACCCATGAATCTTAAATACAGACTGGTAAGCAGCTCCTACATGGTACTCAACTGCATACCTGGAGTTATCTAATGAAGCCTTCACCACTCTAGGCTGGTTAACAGCAATGTACCTTTATTAATACAAACTATTTAATAAAAGACCTTCGCTAAAGCTTATCCTGATGCAAGTACTCTGCTCTAGTGAAGACACATCTGAAATACTGAATCCAGTTCTGGGCCCCCAAATTCAAGACAAAGACTACTGCAGAGAGTCCAGCAAAAGGCTATGAAGATATTAGGGGACTGCAGCATCTCTCACATGAGGGAAGGCTGAGACACCTGGGTCTGTTTAGCCTGGAGCAGAGAAGACTAGGAGGGGATCTCACTAACACTTATAAATATCTAAAAGGCAGGAGTCTGGATGGGGCTGGACCCTTTTAGGTGGTGCCCAGCAGCAGGACAGGGGGCAATATGCACAGACTGGAACACAGGGAGTTCCATATGAGTATTTTACGGTGAGGGTGATAGAGCACTGGAACAGGCTGTCCAGAGAGGTTCTATTCTCCTACTCTGGAGATACTCAAAACCCACCTGGACACGTTCCTGTGCAACCTGCTTGAGGTGATCCTGTTTTAGATCTCCAGAGGTCCCTTCCAAACCGTACTGTTCTGTGATTCTGTGAAGTATCCCTAAAGAATCACATACATTGTTTATTTTCTATGCTAATTAATCAATTAATGATGAAATCAGATAACCATCATCCTTTAAACTGAGAGTACCACAACTGGACAAAGCATTTCAGGACTTATCTAGCACATACACTTTCCTCTACACAACCCAGCCACTGTTCCTTATGCATCCAAGGGTACTGCCACTTCTGGCCACCAGCCACTCTTGATACACTGGTTTTCCAATGTGAACTGCACTCCTTTTTTCAGACACTCTTTCTGTGGGTAGGCCCTGCATCCTTTGTTCCTAGATGTACGACCTTCTACTTGGCTGTATTAAAGCATATTTTATTGAAATAAGCCTGTACCTCAGATCAGCCTATATAACTGAGAATAGAGTTTGGAGCCATCATGTTTAAATGAAAGTAACATGGATAGCTTCCAAATTTTGGGAAGGTTTGTTCCCCAGATTCATTCTGAGAAAGATTTGATATAAAAATGTAAATGAAAGCCAGGATTATTTATATTGAAAGATAAACAGAAGGATTATATTTCTAGCAATTAGGAACTAATGGAAATGTGTCTTTAAAATGACCTTACCTTTCATCTTGACCGAGTAAAAGGCAACAGCCTCACCATTGCTCCAGAGTATCTTGGCACACTCGGTGGCAGAATGAGGTAGAAAGAATGCATCATTAGCTGAACTCCCTTCCAGCATTCCAAAAATAATATAGTTCAGAACAAAGAGGACAATCCTTTCTCCCAATGTCTGGACCTTAGAGAACAAACAAAAACAGACCAAAGAAAAATGAAGTAGAGAATAGTATTTTGTGTTTGATAAAAGGCTGCAATATTGAACGGGGCTGGGAAGGAGTAGGTCAGAGAACATGTACACTTCATTTGGGGAAAATACCTCATAGATTGGTTCAGACAGAAAAACAAAAACAGTTTTTCACACTGTTCCACCCTCTATCCATAGAGAGCACAGAATAATTTAGTTACAATTTCTAAAGCTTGATATATCTCCTGTTGTCACAGAGAGGAATTCTAAAGCAGCAGGAAAAGAAGTATCTTGATTGTAGTCACAGCAAAGTAGTCACAGATTTGGAAACAGCATCAAGGCAATCCAATTCTACTCAAAAGTGAAATAAAGACAGGATTCACTGTATTATCCTAGTCACTTCTCCCCTATTACCTGCCTTGCTCCGGCATCACAGAACTTTAGTGGGCCATGACCTTGCTGAGGTAGACACTAAACAAAACAGAGAACAAATAGTCTATCCCAAACAACTTACAAACTAGGTGTTACAAGAACAATTCGCTTTTATGCCATGCTTCTTACTGAACAACCAACAGCACAGGGAAATGGAGGCATATGAAGGAACAAGATCATACTGGTCATCAAGGTAAAAAGCAGTGCCATCAAGGCAAAAAAGTGGTGCCACCAAGCTTTATACACAAGCTGAAAAAGAAAGTGTTTCCAAAAATAATGACAGCTTACCTCTTAGCAATGAGCTAGAAGGGGCAAGTTTTCTATTTTCAGATTTTTTTCATTCTCTGTTCATACATCAGGTGCTTGAAAGCCTGAAGCCTGTGTTTCTGCCTCAAATTCTATCTTGCAAGGATTTGTATATGAAAATCCTTCCAGATCAGTTACCCACAAAAAGCCGACTAAATAGAGTGAATAATTATACTCTATGTACAGAAGATATTAGGGAAAGGTGATAAAGGAAAAGAATCATTACAGATCAAAGCTGGACACAGAGGGTTGGGTATCAACCATTTCATAACATGAACACAATATAAGAATTATCAAAGGCAAAGAAAATCATAACTGGCTAGACAAAACATTGTTCCAAAGGGTAGTAATACCGCCCATCAGACAGTTGAGCAACACTAATATTTTTTGCTAATGTAGTAATGTGGTTTATCTGATTATTCCTTTAGTAGGTAGTAAGGGTAAACTAAAACCAAAACCTAATAAATCCCACAGATGAATCATAAAGTGCATGCAGAAAATTATTTAGAGAGGGTTAATGTGCATGTCACTGTGCAATGGGAGGCGTGGGAAGTACTTGGTGAGCCACATAGCCCAGATCCCACAGGTTATAAAGCAGGAGCTACAGGAGACCAGAGACAATTACATACGATTGTTCTAGTTGGAAAATTCCAGGGTAAAGACAACTGTTTAAAATAGCATACTTACCAAAATTAGCCCATCTCTAGAAGGATCAGCTGTCTTTATTACATCTTCAAGAGGCCACCAACACTGATTCAAATAAACTGCCAAAACTACGAAAGGAAAAGAGAGTGGAACACATTACCTGCAAATAAACACAAAGTTGGTTCTGAACCTTTCAAAAGAAGCCTCAGATCTACTTCTCCCTCCAGCTGACTCTAGTTTGATCTGCTGTGAGACAGCAGAACAACAATTGTATTTCAATTTCACCTCCGTGTCCCCTGATATACAATTTTCAGTGCATCAAGCAAAGGTAATTTTTCTCAGGAATTGATGTGACTTTGATGTGACAACCTGTGTGCCATATGAATAAAGCATTTCCTGCATAATACCTGGTTGGTAGCACAGTAAGCTTGAGTGGCATTTGGGACAGAGAGAGCTACCCTAGCCAAAGGTTACATTTGTGATGTTTCTTTCAGACTGCCTCCTGCCCACACACATACCTGTCCGTGTTGGCACCCGTGCAAGTCGAACACAAAAGTTCTCATATCTGCTTTATCAAATGTTTTTTCAGCTGGCTATATGATTGAATGCCTACATATCTGTACCTTTAAAGTACAGATTCCTAAATCTCTGCATGGACAGATATTCACTAAAGTTCAAATGCATACTGAAAGATTTTTATCCACAAAGGAAAGGCATATGCACACATGAGTAAAAATACACTTTGCCCTGAAGCAGAAGTGTATGACCAACCTACATTTAAGTCAGGTCCTTGTGTATGTACCATGCAGAACTTCCACTCCACTTCTTCCCATCCTTCCTGAATTTTTAATGTATGCAGAAACAAGTATTTAATACCAACTCCTACATGTTCATCCACAGAATTCATTGTCTGCCATAAGATTTACAAGAGAAAGACTGAAGCAGCAAAGGTGACACCGAAATTGCTCCCAAGAATTCAGAAAGAAAAGTTTAAACACAGGGTCATTTCAAAGGATAAAGAATAGATTTTAAGGGTTTAGATTAGGTTTTTGAATAAAGACAGACATTTGATCATTTATGACCACCAACACATCAAAGCAGCAAACATTTCAGCAAAAATAAATGTCATTACCTGTACAGTGGTAACATCCACATAAAGAAATAACACAGCCACAATTTCAGGACTGCTCAAGAACAACATCATCTTTACTATCTTCAAATAAGGCTGCTTACATTCCCATTTTTAGACAAAAAAATATAATATAGGAAGTAAGTTGGAAAGAATGGTGTGGAATTGACACCTCTTGAGTCCAAAGGGAGTGCGTTGTCTACTGGTTGTCCAAGCTACCCAACTAGGGACAAATGTAAGCAAGTTAAAAAACACCTGTGAGTTAGAGACAAATCCACACACAAGGAAGTGAAATGGCTTTACCAGGATTCATCATTTAACTGTTCTGGCCTCGGGTTATACAAATGTTGCTGATGTACACAGGTTACTTGCTGGTTTAGCTTCAGCCTCTACCAACTCCTGCTGGCTTTAAGGCTGGAGATGCCACTTAGCTAGCTTATATTTCAAATAAATTATTAAAGCATGTGCCAGAAAGCGTTACACTTTGTGTACTGGGTTAACAATGAAGAAAGTACTGCACGCAAGGGCAGATGCCTGTTTATAGCACCAGCCTCAATTCATTAAATATTATGCACTTACTTGCATGGGAGTCTCATACTCTTTCTGTGATGGATTCAATCTGTTCCCTCAATCCCTTCACTCTGCTTTCAAATGTGAGCAGTCACTGCTCCATTACACATCTATGAAACATGCAGTGCAGAGGGAGCTGAGTCAGACAATGGGAACAGAATGGGCCAAATGGTGATTTCCATGGGCGCTGCACAGAGGTTTGGCACACAGTTCAGACACATACAAGACACACAGTAAAGGTCAAAAAAGTTCTTAAAAGCTTTGAGGAAAATACAAAGATGCATAACCATGCTGTAAGGAGCTACTTTTATAGAACATTTACTGTGCTATTCAATAATTTAAATGTGTGGAAGAGAACACTAGTTGACATAGCAACTGTCACATCACATTACTCGAGCAACCTTATCTATATGGATGCCTGCCTTGAAGGAAAAACATTCCTCCAGATTTCACACAAACATATGTACTTTGCTTTTTGTTATCATTTTTTAAGTCAACATCTGGTCTGCAGTTAAATCCATCCATGCTTCCCCATATTCTCATTTTCATTTTATAATCAACTTTGAGGAACACTATTTCAAATGCAAACATGTTTTGTGGGACCACATGTTCCTTCACTCTCCTTTCCCAGTCTTCTTTCAAAGACACTCAGTTACGTTCACCTGATCATAAGAGATCAGGTTATTGTCAACAGTAAGTTACACACAACATCTGAACCCTGCGAATCATGATGGATATGATTATAATGATCTTGTGTTTGCAAGACTTGATAGACTTGATGTTGTAATTGCAAGACTAGGTGAAATAGATTAAGTGAAATATGTTTCAGTTCACAGTTAATGGAGTATATACGTGCTCACTTGGGTGGCTTGCCCTGTAAGCCCTAGCTTGCTAAACCTCAGTACTTTGATCACTTACAGTCACACAAACACACTCAGAGCACTGCAAGAAGCTGAGAGCCTGTGAAGCACACGATTCCATACCACTCCTGGTATTTGGAATACAGTAGGGAAAAACACTGAGTTGAATTCGGCACTAAGTATAATGCAACTGTGCTTATGGAATGTCTCTTTTCCTAGGCACACATGGATCCCTTCCCAGCCCAGGTCTGGATTATATTTTTACTTTCTAGGCTATGCTGGCCAAACGTTCCCACACTGCTGTGCAACTGTCTGAATGAAATGTGCACATCAGGACTCTACACACAGAATAAAGCAGAAAAATTAAAGCAACATCCAGTTTGGTACTGGTTTTTTCCCAGCCTTCATCTGAATTGCTGAAATGCATCCCACAGTCACAAACTAAATTTAAAGCAATGTTATATATGAGAAATGGTAAATTTTAGTTTGTTTAATAACCATATAATGTACCATTTTGTTACTTTTAAAGTCATCTTTACCCTTAATTTTGGCGGTATTTCACATTGGTGATACCCAAGAGGCTGCTTTTGTCAGATTTCTACCTTGTGAGGAGAATGGTAAATTACTCCCACAAGCAGTTCCAAGCAACCAAACTTAGGTCAACTCTGATAATGGAGCAAGCTCAGAGATCCACTATTAAACTGTGTTCTGCAACATTGACATCACCTCAATAGCTGTGTCCTTCAGTCCTGTCTTTAAAATGGAGTAAGAGGCTTTCTCTCTCCTGTGAGTCTTACCAAAATAAATACATTAAAGCTTCAGAGGGATGCAGATGCTGCAGTAATGGCAGCCATTCAAGTATCTAAGATAGGTATCTTTCCTGCAACCAATTACATTTTCTTATACAATTCGAGTTTTACTCAGTCATTTGTGGCAAATGTCTTGTGATAAATGTTCCATGGCATCAAACAGTTATTTTAAATTATGATATACAGCATACGGAAAAATGCCACAATAGGGTATGTTTATTTAGTGTTATAAAGATGTTAATCACCCATGCTATGCTCTGTAAGCCCTTACAACACAATTTACATTCTCATAAAAATATTTGTACAGATATACTAACAGAACAGAACACTCAGCCCATCAAAAATAAATTTAAAGTGCTCCCAATGAAGACCAAGTTCTATGGAAAAGCCACCATATCCATTTCTCTTTGAAATATGATTGTCATTTTGATTACTACTGGACAGCCAATCTGATCAAGTGTTGGAATCAAACCCCCTTCAATAATTAAATGCCAAGAAACCTTAAAGCTCTTCACAGGCAAACTTGCAGCCTGGCTACTAAATTCAGTATTTCTCTGGAGTCTAAATTAGTCAAATTTCAAGCATAAATTATTAGATTAACAATAATTTGCTTTGGGAACTTCAGGAAAATAAGTGTATTACTATGGAAATTATTTCATAAGTATTATAGACATCACTTTATCTATGATTTATGATCTATGAACATTTTATCTGTTCAGTGTGCAATGCAATACTTAAGCATTACACACTGAACAGAAATGAACCTCAGAGAGGAAATCCCATCACATATGAACATAAGACATAAAAGGTACACATCCTTCTCATAGTGAGTATGGTATTTTGCCCAGGTGTCTGGTTAACTCCAGTAATTGTCAAGGCTTTGTCCAGAGTTCGTTTTAGGAGATAAGGGGTGTTGAGGAGCCACCAGGAACAAATGTGGAGATGTTAGAACACACTCCACACTCAGTTTCTGAGACGTACACAACTAAACATATCCTACACACTTACTAGCCGCATCTTCTACTCTGTCTTAAATTGCTTCTCAGTAAAGCATCCCTACTCCTCTACCCCAGCATATCTTGGGACACCCTTGGCTGTCTTCAGAACTATGGACTTCTTTGGATTTCAGAAATGTCTGAATGAATTGTGAGAGATAAAATCAGTGGTCCATGTTTGCATTAGCAAGACTACCACTAGCAAAACTGAATTCACAGGGCAAAACATCTGGTACAGAGAAACTGCCATTCACAAATTCTAGCATGTTGCTGAAAAATAAAAGCCCATTAGAGGTTGGGACACATCACTGTGCTTCTGGAGTGCATCCTCTAATTTCATTTCAGCTTAAACTAATCCAGTGTACACACTTCAAGAGTGATCCTTGATATCAACTTAAGCACAGTACATAGGGACAACCAGGAAATTTGCTTCTAAGAGCATTCCTGGTGTGAAGCAAATCTAAAATGCAGATGGAGTGGAGAGAACATGAGAAAGAGAAGCAATTGACTACAGCAAGATTGTTTGCCTGAGTTCACAAGAAAAGTGTAAAGCTCAAGGGAGGAAAAATAATAATGCAATCTGTTTAGTGTTTTAACTTTCTGCCTGTGTCCTAAAGTAAAGATGACTGAGTTAATAAATATTGCTTTTCTCTGAAGGAATTAGTTCTGAAACAACTCAATCTGCTCACTGGTCAGAACAAAAGGTCATGTAGGTAAGCAAATTCATATGGATTTACCACATTAACAGAGTCTGCTGTCTTGAGAGTCAATTCCAACCCTGTTAAACTGGGGGAAACATATTTGGACAAAATACTTTCAATGTGTATACCCATATGTATAGGTATGCACACACACTCACCCCAGCAGACCATAGAGGACTAATGAAAATTTATGAAAAATCAGGTGAAGGGAAAAAAAAAATCACGTCAGTCAAATGTGATTTGTGCAGGAAGGCTGGCCACAGGTTTATAGCATGTAAAATCCAGAAACAAAGAACTTCCAGTAAAATCCAGTAATACCTTTAAAAGGAAATCTTAAAAGCCAGATGATGTAGGCCTTATTTAAATAGACTTACTGACCTCTGTGAGACTGTTTCTGTGACTATGGGCTCATGACTCAAGCTAAAGCTTTGCAAGGGACTCACAGCAGTCAGTCAGTCTGTTGTTTATAATATATGATGTTTATTCTGGTACTTTTAAGCTTTTAATGCAGATAGCTATCATATAATTTAGCGTCCAATGTGGACTTGTTTGACTTGTTCCTGTGGGAAATATTTCTTTTTTCCTTGTGTACATGGATCTCATTAATACATGTTGTTCCTAATAGTATGAGATCATTTAACTGAAGATTTGTTCTAAATGAACTCATATCACCTGCATTTCTTTAATAATTCATTATTTTTGCATTGTAATTGTTACAGATCCCTGTTCCTCTTGTGCAGCCTAAACTACCTTAATGCTGTTTTCAACTACATTCCTTTGGACATGAGTCAGTAGGTATGTACAATTGCACTCACAGAGCAAGTCTGGCTCCCTGCTATATATATTTCTCCCCTTGATCACACCAGCCCCTATCTCTCTTCAGCAAAATGTTAATGGAATATAAAAATTAATGTCAGGAAAGTAATTCTGTATCAATAGTTTTAGAAGGGCCAGGAAGTCTTTTGACTACACTTGGTAACTTGGAAAGGTCTCCCACCTTCATCTGTGTGAATTACAACATTAGCAAACATCCAGTTGAAATCATATGTAAAAGGAGCTGGAAAGCATTGCAGAGTTCACCTCTAACCACAGATGATTTTAATCTGATTTTTCATTCTTATGAAGAAATTTCCTGGTTACAGAGTTTGGACTGAACAATGAACACTTAGCTACACTAACAGTACCTGTTCTAGGAGTGTAAGATCTTTACCTGGCACACTTTAGAACAGAACATAGCATGCTAAACTTCTTTGCCTTGCCTTTGTTGTATTATAAAGAATGCTGGCTATTAAACCTTTCAAGGTATAATTTATTCCTTAAACTTCTTTTAAAAATAAATATTTTTAATGAAGGATATCCTTACTTTGCTGCCACATTTGTAAACTGAAAGTTTAAGAGGTTTCATGTATTCTGTCATTCCCTAAACGAGATCAGTGCATAGGTTTGTGTCTTTGTTATAGATGTTCCAAAAATTCTATAGCCCATTGCTTCACGACAGGTCCAACACACCTCATTTAATCCAGGTGGGTCACAACCTGGACTTGTGGTGCAATGCAACTTAAGAGTCAAATTTCCCAGCAATGACATTGGTATCAAGAGCTGTTGCTTATTTGTTATTTTTTCATAGTCAAAGATGCTTGCCTAAGAGAGTAAGTAGGAAAAAATCTCTGAAGATACCATGAACCTGATAGCAGGAAGATAAAACTTAGATACAATTATTGATCAAATCTTAACAACCTGTTGCTACTCTAAGCAGTGACTCATGAAACAGAAACACCAGTAAGCACATGCTGACTTCTACTGCCTGTAACACTATTGTAGTGTATCCCTGTCAGGCTGACACATGGCTGTAATAGGAAAACCCCAGCATTACTTGCAGGAAGCAAGGCAAAGCTGGTAGAATTTAAAGAGTATCTTGGGACAACTGCCAAATAAAATGGATTTAACTCAATTCCTGAGCATGGTCTCACTCCAAATTTGCTCCTCACACGCCAGGGCTGGAAATAGGAGGCAATTAAACCTAGGACTGAAAAAGATATCATAAAGTAAAAATAATACGAATAAGGTTCAGTAAGACCTAATGCAATTTCACATCTGTATTTGCTTGTTTAAGGATTTCAGAATTCTATCCAAATTATAATGCATTAAATTTCACATCATCCTGAATTAGAAAAATATTACCCCAGTGATCAAGCTCAGAAAAAATAAGAGATTTACCCAAGGTGATTTTTCAGCTATCAGCAGAGTTATACATAGAATTTAAAAGCCTTGATTGTCAATCATGCCTTCTAATCAGTAGCCCACCAACACAAATCCCATAAGGTAAACTGAATCCACTTCATATTCAAAACAAACCACAAAAAACTCAAATATATAAACCAGCAGACCATCTTAAAGTACAACTATTTAAATTTCAAAATATTTTGCCCAATTCTAACCTGTCTCTTTATCCTTTGGATCAGTTAACAGCAACAGTTTGCAAGTAGGATTATTTCGGTAGAGAGGGACAAAACACACACAGGAATCTTCAAGTTTAACCTAAAAAACAAACAAGCCCTGTAGCTGTTCATACTGTGAAGCTCACAAGAAGCATTTCATGTATTAGATGCATTTATGCTATATTTTACTAATGTATATGGTATAACATTAGCACAACACCCTCTCAATCCTGAACTTCAAGGCACTGAAACATACATAATATTCTAATATTATCAGTAAGTAATGTTAATTTAAAAGAAATCAAGCTACAAAAGGTAGTGAAGACTTCAACACCAACTTACTATGATTAGTACATAACCTGGCTCTGAACACATGCAGACAAATGGTGTTATGAAAGACCAGACACATCAAATAAAAACAAATACAACTTGCACTTCTTACAGCACAGTCCAGCTGAGTACTTGTGGTGTTTTGCAAACAATGAATTAAGCCTCAGGGTACAGGGAGTATCAAAGCATTAGGGCAGTGCCTGGGCAGTTTATCTGTGAGGCACAGGGAGGGTAGATAATTGGCACAAGGTGGTTATGTTGCAGGCAAAGCTAAAACCCAAATGCAACTCTCAAGCTCTCAGTCTTAGACTAAACTTCTAAACGATGTGACATATAAACACAAAATTACTGTGCTCAAACAGCTCTATATGCATCGAGATGACGATTTCCATATGAATATTGCAAATGCTCTCATGTAAGTTTAGGTACAGGCAAAGAGCATGCATAATTTAGCACAGTATGTACTGTACTTTCAAAAATCTGGTCCATTGTGTATGTGTGGGTGTGCCTCTCTCTCTAATTGCACCCATTTGTCAGTTTGCTATGAAACTCAAATCAGTCATGTGATACATTTAATATTTCTTGGTGCATGGAAAGAGTAGTATGAATATGGATTATTCAAGATAACAACTTTTAGGTTGAAGCCAGCGTTCACCAATTTGTGAGTGCCAGAATCCTTGAATCATCTATGCAAACACTGGACTCCAGGAAAAAAAATGGAAAAAAAAAAAAAAAAGAAGAAAATTGCCTGAAATCTGTATTCATGAGCTTCCCAAAATCTCAGCATGTTCTGGGGATTCAGTCATTCTTTGCATGCTTCAAATATAACAGCATCGATGTCAGTATGGCACCTGGGAGCACTACTACAATGAAATGGGCAGTATTATTTCCACTACCGTTATGATTTTTATCAGGTTTTATAAGGTAATGGGCACTTTCACAGGTGCTAATAACATCAGCAGGAGCCAAGCATAGCTTTCTGTGTATGAAGCTGCCAACGTGCTTCCATCCTGACTTGCAATAATCCTTGCTATTTGTTGCTATTTGTGTACTGAATGCTTGACCAAAGACCATGCCATACCAAAAAGAAGTTCTGTGACCCGAGCAAGTGGGCTGACAGCCCACTTAACACTTGCTAAATAATTATTCATGGTTGCCAGTCCTGCCACATAAAGCCTGCTTTAATTCAGATGCACAGAAGAAAAATAAAGTCAGGTAACTGCAGCCATTATTCAAACACCAAAACCTTATCCTTCAGGTTGTAGGTATATAATACAGATTGTGAGCTCAGATGTTTACTGTTTACCTTATTACATTTAATTTATTTTTAATTTCAAAATATAAACTTTCTTTGAATTAGGCATTATAGAGTATAAGGAAAAAAACAATATAGCAAGAACATTACCATTACTTACGCCCTTGACTAGCTGTCTGACTGCAGACTAGATTAGATCCAAATTAAACGAATGCAAAGAGAAATGTGTTGCTATGAGACTCAAATCAGACATGTGATATAGTTAAGGTCTGATGACAAGCCAAAAAATCGAGACAGTTCTGAATCAAAAGCCAGAATTCCACCTTTAACTGACCTCGTTGTGTCTGGCTGTGGCAGGCATACACACAGCACTACTTGGGGTTTTAACTTACCCTCCCTTCTAATAGAACTGCAAATGAGCCCCTAAAAGTACTACCAGGCACGAAAGGCTGAGGGAGGGTCATAGAAGCCCTAAACGGGGGCGGGGGATCTTTGCATTTTCAGGTTTGTTTGTATTTAACTCTACAAGGTCCACTAGAGGGCATTAAAAGAGTATTTAAAGCTAGTTCATGGCTCAAAGATAAGCTACCCACCTGAAACAGTATTTTTCTGGAAAGTACTGCATATTATTTTCCTAAATTACAGAACAGCCACCCTAAAGCATTGCCACCTACAGTATTTGTATCACCTACCAATCACATCTGATCAGAATTGCTTCGGGAGAACCCATTTTCCAAATGATCAATACAAGTGTTGGAAAAAATGGGAACAAAAGATAGACTCTGTACTATTCTGCACAGTAGAGGCAGAATACAGAGCTGTGCCATGTTACAAATAGTCTCAAATTCACTTTTGATTCAGTCCTATAAGGTGGCAGTTCAAGATGCAAAGTTCAGCCTCATCCACACTGAGAGGCTTTAGACTTGTAGTTTATGCTTATCTTTCACTTGCAGCATGAAAACTACTTGAAATAATGCAGAATTTGCTGATTTTAAGAGATTTGTAATCTGGCCATGCTAGTTTGCCCCTATACACAGACAGACTATGAACAAAAACAACACACTAGCTTGCAAGTGTGTAACGTGCAGTATGAAAAAACACTAGCCTACTTACTACCTACCTCTTCTCCTCCAGGGACTGAAAAAACATCAGGAGTGGATGATGATTTCTTCAAGAGTTTTTCATAGTATGCTTCAGCTTCTACTTGCAGAACCTCTGGATCTCCTGCTAACGTATCTACCAAGTAAAGGTGACCTGTAGTTAAAACAAAGCACAAGATGGTTTTACTTTTTTAATGAACTAAGAAACACAAGTTCTAAAATCTCCATTGCCCCAGCAGCTGTATGTGTAGCTGAGTCCTTCTTGTTCCCATTAGAGCCTTTTGTTCAATCTTGAGAGTAAAATAGTAAGGCTGGCAAAAACCTATCCATATGTTATGTACCTCTTGACATGCAATTTTACAAAGTAGAACCATGACAGGATCAAATCACATTTGTCTCCTTTGAATTCAAAGAGCACAGGCTCATATTTCTCTAGGTATAAATAAATCGCTTTAAAGCTGGAAGAGCAAAAAAACTTCAAAACACAGCCTGGGTTTTACTACTGTCCAAAAATATAACAAGAGAAGAATTCCAAAGCTTCCACTCTTTCTTGGAAGACTGCCCCTTTCTGGGTCAGTCCAGGAACTGTTGTATATCCTTAGTTTTCTCCTTTTTTTTAAAGTAACTTCAATTAGGCACTTTCACAACAATGAAATAAAGTTAAAAGATATTAAAATATTTACCTACATAAGAGTTCCCATCTTTTATGCAACCTAACTTTTCATCCCTGTGACTTCATGCTGAAGGGTATTCCTGCAAGTTATTTGTTAACTGCATGCAAACAAAAATGACAGACCTCTGATGACGGTTCCCCAAACGCAACGTGCTCAGAAGGAACCCAGCAACCTTTTTCCAATGTAAGAAATTATACTGAGTGGTGGCTCATCACCAGCTCAAGATACAGAACATCAGAAGAAATGGGTATAGCAGCCCAAATAGTCTGCTAGTCTTCTATTATAGGAAGAAAATATATTTCAATTTAAGGGGCTTGAAATCAACAAGCTTCACCTGCAGGTCTTGTAAGCCCCAAACTGAGGACAAAATCTTGCTTTTACACTTGGAATCTTAGCTCTGAATCCTCTCTGGTTTTAATCATGCTTTGCTGTCACATGGCAGCTCTTATGACCCAGGTTTAACGTGAAATGACTGCACTGATAGTAAGCGCAAAGTAAACAGCTGAGACAATACACAGTCTTACAAGGACCACTGCAAGAACCAATTCTTAGTATGATTCAGAAACTATGAATCATAAGAGCACCATATTGAAAATTACTGCTTTCCATGTAAAAGTAGGGGCACAGGATTTTCAGTACAGGGTCAGACTATTCACCCCTGGTTGCACCATCCTCCCTCCGGCAGCGATCAGCATCTGATTCCCCAGCAAGAAGGTAGGAAACTACAACTGATAATTCACCACCACACAGCGCTACTTAAAATGCTTTAAATGCTATTTTCCTGCCCTTTGCAGGCAATCAGCTTACATCTTGAGGCTTGACAGCAAAGCTACGTAGTCAGAATGCTGAACAGAAGCTATTCCATAAATGGTTTTCATAGTATGTTTGTATGTGACAAAATGGGAGAGAAAGCAGCACTGCAACACTGGCAAGTTGAGTCACATAAAATCCCAGCCAGTACTTAGCAGTGGCAGTTTTCTTCTGCAGCATCCTTCTCCAGTGTAATGCGTGACACCATCAAGCAAAGAAGCCATATTAGGGGGGAAAAAAAATAAAATTATCTAAAATTTTCACAATTTACTGAAGTAAATTTACTAGTAAATGAATTCTTTGCAAAAGAGCAGCACATAGGACTTAAGTTTAGCACAAAGAAAAATACTGTCCAGGCTAATAAATATTATTCGTGAGATGCTGCTTACAAGGCTACATCCTGCCACTGTTAAGCCAAGGCAACTTAATAAGCACAATCATGTTTTGTCCTCACTAAACAAAACAATTAGTATTCTCAAAGTTATGCTAACTTTCTGGTACATAATATGCTTGCATTCTAAGGGAACTGCAAATATTTGAAGGAAGAATGAAATAATGTCCTAAGTTTAAATAATGAGGCATTAGAAAAAACTTCTCATCAATGTTTCACTAATACAGCTTTCCACAGAAGTATTTTTTTTTTCTCTAAAAAAGTCTGCTTTTAAACTTCCAGGTAACTTGCCTTTCCCATGTAGTACTCTGATAACAGCCAAGTAAGTTAGGAGCACATAGTCCAACGAAGGGAAAGTCCAAAAATTTTTCATCAAGAAAACATATCTGTCCCAACTTCTGTATATATACAGGACTGGAAGAGAGATTCTTTTAGGGACAATAAGGAGCAGAAGTCTAACTTTAGGTACCCTGGAGCATCCTCAAGAAGTCTGTTGTGCTAAGGCTGGTATCTGTAAACATTCCCCCCAAGCTTACACACACGTACATACCACTACTACTATTCAGCTCCCATAGGCAGGAAAAATCCCTGTTAGTTTGATTTTTTTAAATTTAACTAATGTGTTTCCCAGGTTTTCCCAGTAAAGTTATTATATTCACCCTCTTGTATATGTTCCTTTTCTTCATTTTACATATATAGAAACAACAAATAAAACCCTCTACAAAGTCTAACCATTACTAGTGGTATTAGGGACTTGACTACAACAGTCATTATTGCTGGCTAACAGGGTATTATAAAGGTTCCAAAATCAATTGCAAAATAATTTGTTAACTTTGCTTTAAAAGAAAAGCAGTGCTATTCTCCCGTGAGTGCTTCAGTCTGAGGCCCCTATCAGTACCTTGGGATACCAAAATTGCAAAGTCTGAAGGACAGCCTTTCAACCTAATTTGAATTACAGGATTTCATTTGAATTTGATCTTACCTAGAGGCAACAAAAGGCCACATTGTGGCAGCCAAACTGCTAGACACCCAGTGAGCATTTCTTTCAAACAGGCCCTGTGCACAAAGGGTTACCATCTCAGGGAGGGAGGGAGGAAGGGGGGAGTGAAGGGGGGCAGGAGGGGTGAGTCATAAAAAGGGGGCCTCTTGCTGCAGCCACAGAGGAGGGACCATAAACCATAAGGAGAGTAAATTTAGAACGGGAGGCCTACTGCATTAGAGGGATTCCTGACATTCGCGCTGAAGTGTCTGCCATCTTAAATAGCCAAAGCTGGTAAACAGGGTCAAGACATCATCTGGGCGGATTCTAGGGCAGCAGCAGCGAGAAGGAAGGGCTTACAGACAAGTACCAGGCTTTGTCTTTTACAGGGCATCAGCATTCAGGGCAAAGGAGGAGGAAGGTGTATGCAATTCCACCAAAAAAACACCAAAAAATTTGCCCAGAGATAAATAAATGAGAAATCTGAACAGGCACATTTCCATTTCAAGCACACAGAATAAATTTTTAAGCAAAAACTAACAGTGCTTCTGCTTCTCCTCTCTTTTGTTTCCATGGAGCAGTCTGGGCCACGTTCTCGAGCGAGGATGTGTAAGTGCATCTCCTCTCACTCTAGTGATCTGTCATCATTTTGCACTAAGAATCTGATTTTTGAAGTTAAAAGCTCCAGATAAAAACAGCTATACAAACAAGGAGGCTGCCCATACAAGTCAGTCATCTTTATGAGACACTACCCTCCAGCACCTATTGGTACCTCACCCTAAAACATCACACGACTCTGCCAATAAGCCATAAAACAAGGCTCCTCTCTCAGTCCTTGATCCATAAACTCAGCTTTTTCTGAATTCATTGCTATTCCACCTCTGGTACAGAGAAATGAATTTTATGGTGGTTTCATGAAGTCAATAAATACCCCTCTTCAGAGGTAAAAGTCAGACAAAGTTCACTTCACTTATGATCCAAAAAGATCAATATGTGGGAATCCAGAGAGATATTAACATGCTTATGTTCTGCATCAGGTAGATAAACAACAAATGTGATACAAAATAGAAGACAATAACCTTCCTTAAACAAAAAAATTAGTTCTTGTCGATTAGACTCAGACCCCTATCATTACAGATTCAGAAAGAATTTCATTCTATCAGTTAAAATAAGCAGGAAATATTTTTCCATGGGAAAAGAATTTATTCTCAATACAACAAAAAACACATGGCTCACACACTCGTATGTGAAATTCCACAAGTGAAACTACAGACTGCTGTAATGCCTGAAGGCAAATGACATGCTTCAATCTAAACAGATATTCTGAAGATTCTTTTTGATGATCCTTCTATATCCTCTACAGCTAAACTCCATGCCATAATATAAATAATTTAACTTAAAATATACATAACCACAGACTTATCTTATGATGCTACAGCAATTCAAATCTCTATTATATTCCTCAAAAGCTCTCTTTCACTAGACTATTCATTTTAGTGCCAAAGTATTAGTTTTACTATTTTGCCATTATCTAACAAATCAGTTACAACTTCAGACAATCAACTCTGTCTCTGTAATGTGTTTTAAATACTCATTTAAGTTTCAATTTAGCATGTACTGCCAATATACTTACATCCTTTTGGATCATGAACCTGGTACCAAATTTATTAAACATGAGATTATGTGCTTTCATTGTTAAGAAAGTTCCACTCATGCATGCATATGTAGCTTATGAATACTGTTTCCTTAAGCCAACAATTTTGTGATGCAGTCATTTCTGACTAGACAGACCACTGGATTGATTAAGATGCACTGAGGTATTGCTGGCACTCCCAGGAAAAACTTATTGGTTGAAAAGCCCATTTCAGAAATTTGTAAGGGCATTTAGGATGCAGCCAGATTGTAAAGCAAAATACATCAACCTCACTGTAGATGAAGCATGAAAAGTGTTATGTCTGAAGTGAATTAATCATTTATCCTACAACTACTTTTTTATGTTCTACAAACACAGAGAAGCGTACTACATGCATCCATTAAGAACTGTATGTTTACAGAAGAGCCATCAGTCACCACAGGACTTGTACCTGGACTGTGAATCTTTGCATGCTTGTGCAAATTTGTGCATACCTTTACATGTAAAGGTATGAAAAATACTTAAATATGATTTCTAGTGGAGCAGAAAGACAGATAAAACCACCCTAATTTGTCAAACTTTTGAGTTCCATTTTTTATTCATTTTGCCATTTCTAACGTTTGCAATAACAATACTGGGCTTTACTTTACTTTATTTTCATGCCAATGTGTTTCACAATAAAAAAACCCCTTCATCAGATTCTGAGTGTTTCTGACAGTTTTGTGAGGATTTTTGTCCAAGAAGTTTTTTGGTTTGTTTTTTTTTTTCAATTAGAAAACACATTGCTCTATGAGACAAACATACGTGCAGCAACACAAAAAGACTGTGTATCATGCCAGTATTCTGAAGGGAATGTTCTTGTAATTAAACCAGGCAACTGAGACCAGAACTCCTAAGATTTATTCTTAACACAGGTGTATGTTTTTGTGGTCCCCAACAAATCACTTCATCTTCTGTCTGGTTTCTTATCAGTTAAGTGTGTGCCTTATCTACCACTTCAAAAGGGTGTGACATTTTCCTTATCAGTGCCTCTGAAGTCACAACATAAAAAGACAAAGTCATATAACATAAACTGTTCTCTGTTCTCCTGCAGACTGTCACTGCCACACTACAGCAGCACAGCCATGACAGTCTCTAGGATCTAAAGATAACTTTTTTTGCCCTTCTAAATTGTGCACATATAACAAAAGTGCTTTCCATTACACTCTCCCAGGAGTAGGAGCTCTGTGTTAAACAGCAGTGCTCAACATCAATTCTTCTCTGTTCCTTCCAATGAGTTTGAGCAGCTCTATCCATGTGGTTATCATTAGACAGCCATATTTGTTTAACCTCTCAAATGAAGGAAGAGGTCTCTGGCATGTTCCTGGGAGTACATGCAGAACCTGACTCTCATATCCTGAATTTAATTGAGCAAGTGCATGTCAAAAGCTGAAGTTCTAGCCTAAGTGAAACTTCAGTATAATTACAATGTGTGGTGGCAATGGAGCTAGTGGGCAAATGCTGCGGCGTGGTGTTTGTCCAACATGGCAAGGCAGCTCTTAACCACTTGCCCTACATCATTAATGAAAACAATGTTCTTCCCCACCACACTGCTTTTCACCATTACTAACAGAGCAATCACTCTTAGAACATAAAGGATGAAAAAAAATCCCAAATGTATTGGCACTTACATCTCTATCTGGAGCTACCTGCAAGGCTGTTGCAGAGATGCCAGGGTTAGTCTCTTCTCTTGGGTGACAAGCAATAGGATGAGAGGGAATGGCTTAAAATTGCACCAGGGGAGATTTAGGTCAGGTATCAGGAAGAATGTCTTTACTTGAAAGGGTTGTCAGGTGTTGGAACAGGCTGCCCAGGGAGGTGGTGGTGTCACCATCCCTGGAGGGGTTTAAAAAGCATGTGGGTGAAGTGCTTAAGGACATGGTCTAGAGGTGGGCTAGGCAGGGTTAGGCTGTGGTTGGACTTGATGATCTCAAGGGTCTCTTCCAACCCAGGTGATTCCATGGTTCTAACAGGTCTCCATGTTTCAATGCAAAAATGCCATTTAAATAATACTTACTACTCTATCTCAATTCAAATTGCAAGAAGGTCTTCAGAAGACAAACTAAATACAAGCATCTGTCTGTAAATAATTTTCTGCTGTGGAATCAATGAACGAAGGCAGAAGGGAAATAAATAATCCTAGTCCTGCTGCCAATAAAGAAACCAAATAGGTTAAAGAGATGAGTTCAGCTGTAGCTATACATATCATTACTGCAAATTCTGCTGCTGACCAAATATTAGACAAATATTGGAAGACCAAATATTAGGCATCCCAAGTGCAGGATGCTATCATATCAGCGATTCCATTCCCAACAGAACATTTTCACTACTGATTTCAGAAAAGAGAAGAAAACAGCTTTAAGAATACACATCTATTTAGCAGAATGCAGATGAGCCAAGGCAGAGACTCAGCAAGCCTAACTTTGAAAACTGTCAAACACCTTCAATTTCTACTCACTTCAATGAGCCCTGCAGGCACTCATAACCTTGTATGACCAGGGTCTATAAGCCAGATGTGTTATTTACTTTCCAAAACTTAATCTGCAACTTATGAAATAGAAACAAAAATAGACAAAGGAATAACTGATTTAAGTATTTAGCTCTTTTTGAAAAAAAAAACCTAGATGAAACCACATTATTCAAAATGTTTTCAAATCTGGGAAAGCAAGTGCATATTGAAGGGGTCACATAATGGCATTAATCAACTCTAACCTGCAGTACTCCTGTAGTCAAAGTTCCAGCAAACAAGTTCCATCCCTCAGATGGATCTTTAGCAATGTTACACTTAACAAAAATAAAGGCACACCCACTCACAGTACAGATAAATTAAAATACATCTGTGAAAACAGGCTACCCTCCATCCTATTATACACAGAATGCACATCTGGACTGGCATGTTTTGCACAAAGCTCTAACCTAATGTAATTGAAAAAAGCTGAGGAATTACAGCCCAGAAACAGCCTTTATGAATAAAAACTGTAGCATACTGTTAACCCATGGAAGCGCTACCAGCTGTAACTATGACATATCAGAAATTCATACTTCTGCACATTTAACTTGCTTTTTCACAGAGCTCAGCTGTAAAAAACAAAGAGGGAGCTTACAGAACGATTCAGAGAAGATGTAGTCCTGAAGAAAAGGGATGTTCAAGATGGTAATTTAAGGCTCTGATGTTCACGTTCACATCAGGTTTTCCTCAAGGAAATTCCACTGATTCAGTGGGTTTGCTGCTAATACCTCTGAACCTGTGTACATCAGAGTTGAGTTCTTAATATGTACTGCTCTTTATACAACCAACAAGTGGACAGAAATGTTCCTGGAAAAATCTAAATTAAATTACTGAAGGCAGTGGTTTCCATAAGAAAAAAATTCAAAACTGTCAACTTAATTATTTGTCTACTCCCTAAGGAAAATAAAACATGCAAGAAAAAAATGCAAGTTTTCCAGAGCAACTGTATGCATATCAAGGGGGTTTCCCAGCAGGTGTATCAGTGCTACCTCTCACTTCATCATACCAACAGGCAAAACAGCTATGTCAGCAGAAGCTCAGAGTCTAGGCCTGACCTCAAATTACCGTCTGACTCTTAAAACCTAAGTAAAGAAGAAATGAGAGGTCCTGAATGACACTGAAATATACCACTGAAGTATTTTTATTATTCAAAGAGGCTAATTTGAAAAGATTCGGTGAAGAGCAGTAGAGCTTTTATGAATCACACAAGTTCAAATGTAGATAGTGGTAATCCAACCCTTTACAAAGGTGGAAGGTAGAAAAAAGGATGCTCTGGTCAAAAGTCATCCTATAACTTAAGGGAAAAGAGGAAGACAAGTGATAAGCAAGGAATAAGTGAAATGGCAGGAAACAACAACTGACTCTGGCAAATGCTCTAGCGTGAAGATGATTTCATCCTGTGGGGAAAAGCCAGCCAGCCAGGACACTTTCACAAAACAGTCTTATTTTAAGACCAAGGAGCATTTAAAATTATTACTGAAACACTGTCACAACCTGGCACCAGGGCTAGTATTTACATACCACGTTAAAATCTCCTCCTTATTACTACCATCATTCAAACAGGTGTGGGAAACCTAAGGCCGCACTACACACAGCCCTTATCTTCATGTCACACAAACTATGGCAGTACGTGTAGCATACCAAGAATACCTGAAAGCCCTGGTTTGCTATCAGAAAGGACAATGTTCTTCCCTCCCAAAAAAACAAAGTAGCAATAAAATTACAAGACAACAGTCAAGTTTTTCAGGGATACGAGTTTCAGCTACGATATAATTTGAGTTGCAAATGCTTTACCTCTGACACATCCACCACTCCCACCAGTAGAGTGCATAAGTCTGCCTAAGAAAGCCCAAAGCCCTTCTCCAAATTACTTGCAAGGAGCAATTTGTACAGCCAGAATAATCTCAAAATAAAGCAATTAATTTGAGAAAAAAGGGAAGAAACAAAACAAAATTAAAAAATCCCCTCCCCCAGTAATTTCCACTTTACTAAATGCATTATGTAGCTGTAAATCCATATGGTACCTGCACTATCACAAGCCTCTGAGCCTGTCTCAGAACATGTTTTAATAAAGAGCTGCAAGTAGTGGAGGAAATATGTAAACATCTCTCTTGTTTCTCTCTGCCATTGTGTCAACTATTCTACATGTCTTTGAAAGTTCTCCAAAATCAGCATGGCTCTGCTTTTCCCTTTTTCTCTTTTTGGGAGGAAAAAGAAGCAGAGAAGGAAGGAGAGGCTGGCAACAGAGGGATAACTCTGTGCTTGCTGTGCTCTTGACAGTAAGGCTGAGCTTGTTTAAATTCAGTTTACACAGGCTTTTCTGTAAGAACAAAAGAAACCACTGCTGGTGGTTAAAAATGCAAAAGGTTTTGACTGTAATGGCTTGACAATCAGCCAAAGATATGACATGGGGGAAAAACATGGCAAAGCAGCTATGACCAGAATGGAAGAAACAAGGAAAAACACATGGCTTAACTTCAGAGCAGAAAATTGACTTAGGCTTTGCATAAACGACAGCATACCTCCAAGCTTGCCTGATCCACAGTCTGCCTGGAATGAGAACATGCAGTCTAAAAGCAGAGCCTATTAAAAGGCATAATGTTTCTAAACAGCATCTGTTACGTACTAATAAGCATTACTTAAAGGACACAGGCCTTAAATTGCTACCAAACGTGCACTTATCTGAAACTGCTGCAAGGCAATCATTACAAAAATGTCACATGACACCATGGGAATTTGAATAATAGAATATGTTTTTATTTAGTTTGGCTTGAAATCATTACGCGGAAAAAAAATATGGAGGCACCTTCTGAGAGTCTGAAACTGTGCAACTTCACAGGAATGAAACACTAGCAAGAATTACATCAGCAGAGCCATTTGCCATCTGTTGTCAGTAATACTATAAAGACCAGCCACCAGCCAGCAGTTGCAAAGGTTACACATTTTTAAGCATCCACAGACCTCTCGGTAATTGAGCAGGACACGGTTTACTTCAGGTATGTGTCACCTGAGGGTCTGCCAATCACTCTGCAAAGACAACACAGCAGAACTGTGAATTGCCATGCGAAGTGTTTAAGACTCTCTCAGTATGCAGCTGTTATACAATGTGGAAAATACATACCAGCCTGTTCTACGTAGGTGCTTATAACATACGCACAACCATAATGTCTGCACACCTCCCACTTGCAAATTTAAACCGGCTAGACTTTCTCTGGTGTTGTTTGTTTTCCCATACTTTCCCTCAAGGGAAGGAGTGTATTCACTGCAATGCTATTATGGAAAGGGACTCAGATTTGTTTGCTGGGTTTTGGACTGTATTTCTTCTTTGAAGGAAGTAGTTAGGATTTTCTTTCCTGTTTTCTTTCCTTCTAGACCATAACTACATATTTATGTTAAAGAAAGCTAGGTTTCAGTGACTTGTTTTACCTGTGGCACGGAAAGCAAGAGGGTTATGACAACCCTTACCTCATACATACACACACTCCCCAGTGTGAGTACCTATCCCATAACATGATATTTTAGTTATACTGAACAGGTATGGCTGTTGATCAGTATCATCTTCAAACTCTGAGTAGCTTTCCTACATGTAGGGTCCAAATTCATGATACACAGCACCTATATGCTACTTGAATTTTATGGGTCTACCTTCCCAGCTACTGACCTTCTGCCTGTAAACTCATTAATGTGGATTTCATGGAGGGCAGGGAGATTTGCATCTTCCTAGAGAGACAGATGGAAATTTAAGGCTTCATTAATGCAACTGTTAAACTAGAGGTACAGGTTTCTCATCCAGTAACTAAACGAGTATATACTTTGTTACTCGGTGATGTCCTTCCTAGCCTTTCTGGTAACACACACAAATCTGACTTTAAAAGTGTTCTAAATTAAAAAAGAACTTGTGCCAAGGCTGAATTTAAAACAAGAACCTCAAGTTCTAGGTCAACATCTGGTCTATTTCTCAACTGTAGGGTTTGGTTAGGACCTACCTACCAAAGGGCTCAGAAATCTGGAAGTGTTAGCAATTAAATGATGTGAGAAACAATTACAGGAGCAGACCTCAAGACATAGTTGTAGCATCTCAATTACAGCAGGACATAAGCTGAAAGGCACCATTTGGACAAGAATAGATAATGCTCCATTCCAATATGCTCTTAAAGTGTGCTGTATACTCAATTTCCATTTGTTCCATAATTATTTTAAACATAGGTGTATCCAAACATGTAACTACGACAAGACTCAGACAACATCTAAAAACAATAGCAACTATCCCAAAAGAAGAAAGGGATGGAAAAACTATACTAAACATTCCAATCTGAGAGTAATGAAAAAACAGGAGAAAAATGTAGGTATTAACTGAAGCGTCCAACAGTACAAGGTTTGCTTGGACATGAAAAAACAAGTCTCATTCATCTAGAGATCTTTTATTTTAAAACATCAGTAGAATTAAGTGTCTTCAAAGAAAACCCAACCCCCAATAGCATTATTACAAATGTTTGACTTTCATAAGTGGCTGATAGGAGGAAAAAATAGAGCAATCTGACTATGGTGCATTTAGCCATGAGCAGCTAGAGGAACTAATGAACAACATCATTATTTTACTGAAGGGGATGAAGTAGGTGCTTTAGATAAATGGCAGCAACTTAAAATGTGTTTCAGAAGATAAATTCACTTTCTCTCCATTTACCTGCTAGCATGACAAATTAAGAAAGACGACTATAAAAACAGAGCAGGAGGAAAAGCAGTGCAAAAGCTAACTGAGGTGATGCAATGGGCCCTTATCCAAGCGAGTGCGTGAACAGAGACTGTTGGAAGTGCTCCTAGTCAAATATAAACCAGGAACACTACACACACCAGACTCCCTTGGAAATCCACAGTGGAGCATGTGCAGAAGAAACACCTGTCCTAAACCCAGCTCCCTTACCAAGCACCAGGAGCATTGCCCTTTGGGAACTAACAGAAAGGCTGTTCATTGCAAAGCAGTGTATATCCACTACATATCGAATGGCTGAGCTCTCTCCAGAGGGGAGAGTGGCTTTCCCCCCCCACACCAAAATTCAACATGAGAGAACATACATTTAATGTTCTACAGTCAGCTTACAATCAAAAGGAGTTTTTACAGAATACTTTTAAAAGAAAGGATTGGTACCCTGCAGCACAGAAAGCCTCTTGTATCTCTACACCATAATACTACAACTAATCAGCCTTTTGTGATCAAGCAACGTGTTGACTGCTCCTTCTGTCCCTGTTAAACCATACTTCTTTTGCTCAACCATGTTTTAGCTCAGTTTGGGTAAACACTTGCAGATGCTGCCTGAGATTTGGCCATTAAAATACACATACATTTTTACACAGTATTCCCTCTGCTCCTTAGTATTCTCAAGCACTTGGCCATTAAAGCCCCAAACTCGTGCACCTGTGTGCTGTGAGACCTAGAAACCCACACTGGGAACAGGCGTTTGGAGACGAGCCTTTAACAAGCATCACCTGGGAACCAACTCTGACAGACATCACTAGTTTACCTCTGCTTCAGGACGTCTGGACTAACCTAAAACCTGGAAAAGTTACCTATGTGCTTGGGAAAAGGGAAAAAAAAACAACCCTGTACCAGCCTGCCGTGGTGGACCCTGCCTTGAGCAGCGGGATCGAACTGGACCATCTCCCCCAAGCGACCCTTCGAAAGCACGGCATTTAGGAGTCAGGCTCGCCCGGTCACGACCACAATCGACTGAGCTAAGTTTTCCTGGAAAGGCCCGAGTGTTTTGCTGCGTTTTGGCCGCTTTTGGAAAGCCTGGCCGCAGTGCCGCGGGGATCCCGCCATGTCAGGGCGCCGGGGGGATACGCCGCGGGCTCCTCACGGGAGGTGCGGGCTGGCGTCGGCGGCGACCCCGGACAGCCCGGGCGGGGGGTGCGTCAGCCACGCAACGCCGTCCGGCCTCTGAGGGTGAGCAGCCGGCCCGGCATGAGGGCAAGAGCAGGAGGAAGGCGAAGCGAGCAGGGCGGCCTCATGAGGGGAGAGACAGGGCAGGGGCCAGACGTAGGAGGCCGGGCCGCGGGGGAGCTCCCGAGCGCTCTCCTTCCCCTCTTACCAGCGGCGGCTCTTCCTCCTCCCTCGGCCTCCATCACTTCCTCTAGGCGGGTTCTCACCGCCGCGGCCCGCCCCGGACGGGGTGGCGGTGCCGCCCGGTCCCGCGCAGGCAGCCATGGAGAGCTGGCCCAGGGGGGCGGGACGCGGGGCAGCTGCCGGGCGGGCCGGTGCTTGGCTGACAAGAAAAGCGGCCGCTGGAAGGCAGGGTTGTCGGTTGTGGGGCGGATGAGGAAGCGAAAGGAGCGGAGGCTGGAGAGGCGAGGGAAAGCTGGCTGCAAACTCCCGTCAGGCGGAGGGGACAGCTCGCCCAAAAACTCGCTCAGGTTGCACCTCGTCCTCCCCAGTGAGGCCCATCCTTGGGTAGCTGCCAGTCCAGCAGCACGCCTTACCAGAACTCCAACACAGCTTCCAAACTCTTTGAGCTGGGCCCAGAGTGACAAACAACAGAGCTAACACCAGTTTCTTGAAACTCGGGGCAGAGGCAGAAGGTCTGTGAGGGAATAAGTCCCCAAAAAATGACATTTTTGTAGCATTCTTTAACTCTATTCTGCAGTGAACATTGTCACTGTGAAAGAGGCTTTTGGAAAAGCCAGGCAAGCTGCCTGCTGTTAGTACAAACCATAAAATTGAGGTACCAAATTAAAATGAACGCACAGATGTCAATTAGAAAGTAGAATCCAGGTGTTGACTCACTCCCAGGAGCCTTCCTAACTTGATTGCTTAATTATTTCATAAATAGCAGACACAAGTATCAAAGAATAAGATGTGAAAAGTACATGGAAATCATAGTACCTCTGCATAGGAAGAAACTTACATTTGCACTTGACACCTCTGTGACCCGGAGACAAGCTTTGAAAACTGTGTCTTGGGTGCTTTGCATAATTGTTATGCACTCTCTCTCCTGTCAGCACAGTGACCCAAGAACTCTCGCAGGTTGCTCCTCTTTCCAAACTGTTCAAAGGACAAACGGAAGCTGATTTGTATTTTCTTTCTTCAACAGGATGAAACGATCTCACTGATGCTCTCAGAAAAGGAGCTGTCACGCAACCACGCTTTACAGCCCATCAGTGGTTTTCAGCACATTCTCATCTCTCAGAGCTTTCTACCTTCCACCACTCCTTGTGGCACATTCAGCCCAGAGGTTGGGCAGTGCCATGGTCCAAGGCCTAGTTTGATGCAGCATTGACATGTGACCTTGCTTGAGTTTTACTGAAAAAACTGTTAAGCTGTGAGAAAGTACATGAGCTAAAGATATGGTAGACAAGAAAGTAGTTGCAGAAGCACTGTTGTGGGGATGATAGTAGTAAGTTGGTGAAAGATTCAAGAGGAAAAAAAATACAGGAAGAAAGAAAAGCAGAAAACATGAATATAACTCAGTAATGCTAAGGATCAGCCCATACTGACAGAGATGAACTTTTCCCAGCATATTGGAAAAATCCTGGCCAGGTAAGACTCCTCAGTTTGCTTATCAGGAGTGGTAAGCATATTATTATTTAGCCTAGTAACCTGTTAGTCCTGGCTACCTATTTTGCATATTAACTCATAAATAATTATTTAAATTGTGTATATCCTGCTTGCAGAGTCTCTTTGTGCATGGTAAATAACGCCTGAACAAAAGCAACCCAATTAATCATGAGTTACATGTTCTCCTGAGAAAATTCTTTCTCCCTGCATTACACTATTATATATAATACAAAAGAAAATTTTTAAAATCTCTCCATAAAGAGCAGTTAGTGTTTGCTAATACTGCAAGATGACCAGAACTGAAACTATAACCGACAACTAACAGCTTGGCTACTTTTAAATTATATACAGTTTCATTGTTTTCCATTATTGCTAAGCACCAATCATACACTGGTGGTATTGGTTACAAAAGAGCATATATAAATAAGGCAATAACATATATAATACATTCTATTAAAAAAAATAGTTAAATAACCATCACATTCTGCCATTTACCATTTCTATGGTGTTTGTTATAGAAGAGACATTGGTCCACAGAGAACAGTGAGCTCTAGACTGAGATGTTTCTCTCCTCTCACTTTGCGACATTGCATTCCATCTACCTAAAGATCAGCTTTGGCCTTTCCTGAGGATCATTTATTTTTATTAGAATGGAAAAGAAATAGTGTTTGATCCTGACATTTCTATTTAAAGTCCCATTATAGTTTAATGTTAAATAGCACAACAGCTTGCTTTCTCCCTCCACTCATTAAATGTTGAACAGCTGAGATAAAAACTGGAATATATTAAACACTTCCACTTAACAGTTTAAAGAATTGGTCAGTGCCTGCCAATAACAAGAAATAAAAAACCCTGTATGTAAGTAATAATAGATAAAAATTAAAGAGCTGTTTCTAAATGAAGGGTCATACTTAGTTCTTACCATCAGTACTAAAAAGCTCTTCAAGCAGTGTTCTGGCAGTTCTGTGGTCAGAATACATTTGCAGAAAACATTTTTCTCTTACTCAGCAGTTCAAATAATTTTTAAATGTATCAGACAACTGTATAGAAAAATATTCAATGTGATAACCAGGGCTTTTATTGTTGAGTTGCTTCTATTTCTTTACCTTAAGATGAGTGCCATGCCAATCACGTTTGTGTACAGCAAGAAGAAAAACAACCAGTGTTTAGCTGAGTCAGCTATGTCTGTGACTTGCCTTCAACTACCTAGAGCTTGGTTTTTAATTATGGATGGGGAGATTAATTTGCACAGACCTCTAATATCCAGTGACCGGGGTATTTATTGGTGTGGGCACATTATCAGTGCTAATATTAAGGCTACAATAATTCTTACACAAAATTTTCAAGAGTAGCTTCAACTTCAGCTGAATAAATGTTAGGGGAAAGAGGAAGGCTTGTTTCTCAGCTGCAATACATGCATGCATTACCCCTCAAGTATACTACCATGCACATAAAGCTTAGGAACAGAAGGAGTCAGTTAAATTGCAGAAAGGAATATCAATCCACTTCAGATTCCTGGTTTATTCAAAGCACTAGTGTTCCTCCCACATTTACACAAACATATAACAGCACTGGAAAGCTCCAAGAATCTTTACAAATAAGCAAACTTATAAGGGACTAACTTAACTGTTGAAGATATTACTTAACTGATGAGTTGTTCAAAACCATCTTGGCTTTTTTTTCTTCCCCAGAAATTTCTATCAGCTTCTTCATATAGGATTAGTGAAATAATTTTTCTTGGTCTGTATTTTTTTCTACTATCTTTTGCAAGTTCTGAAAACTTTGAAAACTAGTACTACAGTCCAGACAGATATCAGTTGTTTCAGAGTGCATGGTTCTAATAGACTTATATCTAAATTATACAAAACCATTTGATAAAATACCTAGTATTTTACAGCATTCAAGCAATACCCCTTATATATAACTATGAAGCAGCTACTATGTCCTAAACATGTAATTTCTCATGCAGGAAATTAATTAAGCAACTATAGACCCTTAAATCTTGCTTTATTCTGCATGTATGCCTTGCTCATTAGACCACCCTGTACTTAGATGTTTTTAAATTAATAATAGCTATAAAAAGCATAAATTCAAAATAACTATGAGAAGACTGCTATGTCATTGTCCTCTTCAGTATCACAGGAAGAGTTTTGCTAGCTGGTCACACAGAAAAATTAATTGATAAAAACATTAATTGACAGGTGAATGAAAGACTAGAATCTTAGATGTAATTCACTGATGTCGATGGCAGATTTTGTCTTATTTAAAGCTGCATAAAGTTCTGTGTTTACTGTATTAGGTGCTTCTGCTGCTTCAGTGGCTAGGAAAAATCAGCTTTGCAAGTTGTATTAGTCAGGGGAAGAAATGGATGGTGGAATCCAAGTCCTTTTATTTAAAAGAATCCACAAATTTATTTGTGTCTCATCACAGGAGGATTTACATGACAGACACAGCTCATAGTTCCAAACCTCATTTAGCCACCACCCAACCAAGAGATGTCTTCAGAGATTATTTTTTTTTCTTAAGGTCTCACAATTACCAGCTCCCTTGAGATTATATAGTGGCTTTCTATTCTTAGCAAATTTCTCCCCTCCCTCTCTCTCTCACACACACACATATATATACACTTCCTACTCAAAACAAGACCCAGCTAAACCCTCTGCCCACATATTTATAATTCCCAAGAGAACTTTCATATGCTTTTGTTTTGGGCAGTGACAATGTGCATATGTTTTGATTTCAGGCCCCTTATTGGTTCTCATGCTGCAGTTCAATGAAGACAGGCCAGCTATTAGACTCAGTGGTTTCAGCAAGCCATAACCCAGCTTCTAGAATTCCTTTGACCTTGCAAGTTCAAGTGAGATGTTTTAACATTTTTGGCTATTCAAGGATATCACTGAGTAAATGTTTTGGTTTAGCACACAGCACACTTTCCTGTCAGTGTTTGGCTTTAGAAGGCTGATGTGCTTAGACTCTTACAAAGAGCGTAAGATAAAGATTAGTAATCTTTACTGGTAAATTAGCTATCTGCTGTGAGGAGGAAATGCAAAGTTAGCCCTAAGTTTTTTAAGTCAGTAAAGAGAAGTCTAAGAACAGTGGAAATGGGCAGATATGTTTTTGTAGCTAAGTCACTGATCAAGATTAAACTGAATTACAGCTGTGCTAAAAACAGAATATCTACAGAGTTATAATAAAGTTGATTATATTAATTTTCTGGTTCCTTGTACATAAATAGGTTTCTGATGAAAAATATTGCTGGATATTTTTCTTTAAGTCTTTCCTGCTCTTCCTAAATGTTACTGCAAGCCTGAAGAAGGAAAGGAACTTTGGAGCAGCCCCAGTCAGTCAGCTGCTCAGACTTCCGTCTTTAACACAGAGAGGTTACAAGTTTTGTTTTGAAAGTTACATGACTCACAAGTCATCCCTCATGTGAATCCAGACACATCACAGTTTGAAGGAAAAAAGGTGCCCCAAATGAAAAAGTTTGCTACAGATGAATAAATTACAATACTTTTTGGAACTGAAAGACAAGAAGATCTCACCTTACGGAGCACAGATTTCATGGATTCAAATTCCAACACTGTGGTTGTAACTGGTAAGGCTTTTATTTTATCCTTCTTTTAGCTAGAGATGGTATGCACACATGCTTGATCTTTGTCGTAAACAGTTCCCTGGAGGGAAAAACAGTAGCAAATGGTCATACTGACAATTCCAAATGGAAAATAACTTGCTGCTGTGCCTTCCTAAGAAAAATCAGATGCATGTCAGAGGAAACAGACTGCAGTCTGCCCTCTTTACTGCCATCCAGTTTGGTTTGTTGTTCATTCTCTCCATGTTTTAATCTTTGTTGACATTCCCTCTGATCCAAACCACATAGCTCAAGGCAGTGCAGGCTAGTATTAGATAAAGCTTACCCAAAAGGAGCTCTGAAGCAAGAAAACCAGGTTGCATCACAATGTCACATAGTCAGTGTCCAGAATTAGAGCAACACATGGCAAGTTTCAGGGTCTCAGTTTCATGGGAAGGTAAGGGAGATTCAAACAGGAGATGCTGCCTCATCACTGCTAAACTAGACCATTAAATTTAAATATACCAAAGGAGCATGCCTGAACATGCAGCACAAGGGACCAAATTTGGAACTTCTCTTGCTGCCTATAACTACTGCTGAATCACAGTGGCAGAACCACCAGCTAGAGACTTCTGAACTTTAAAAGGTTAAAGCTCTTAAGGAATGATGCCACTCGCTATTCCTCTTGTTGCCACTGGCTCATCTAAAGCAATCATTACACATATCTTGACATGTGAGTTGCTGGATAATTTTCCACTGCAGGTCATCTGGGGACATAGGAATGAGGTTGAAGCTACATCAAAGAGATTTGCATCTTGCTGTTTTCAATTAAACACTTTTTTTTTTAATAGCTGCAAGATGGGCAAAACTAGTTTGGCTTGCTCCAGACATAACTGCAGTTGTGCTGAATGGGAGTGCAGGAGAGAGCCAGATATATTTGCTAACCTCTTAAAAGGCTATGGTATTTATGGCACATACCCGTGATGGGCACACTTCTTAGCACCCTGTGTGTTTTTTCCTCCCCTTAGATAGCCATTTAGCTGCAGAAATCTATTGTTCAAATAGTTTTAGACTAGTGTGTCCTGTTAAAGACACAGGTGCATCTTTGAGCTATTACAGAGATTATCACAGCATGCCCCTGTCACATTTTCACCAGCTCATAATACAAACCTGCAGGCAGTGAGCCCATTTTATCATGCAGCATTTATTCAGCCAGTAAGCTCTCCAGGTTGTTGCAGGTATTTCAGTGCTGTAAAACTTCCCTGCATTTAGTAATTTCTTTTCATAGAACAATTTTATCCTAAGCAGTAGATTCTTACAGCCACCACTGAGATGCATGCATTTCATTGTGATCTGTTTAACATCTTTACTGTAATTGCACAGTTCTGCACACATGTACAGAAACATGGACAACAACTACAGCTTCAAAATAGAGTAGGTGTCACCCTGATTTTGCTCTGAAGGCAGAGTGGCACTAGTGTGGTTTTCTATTCCCTGTTAAGGTGAAATGATTACTCCTCCCCTTACTGCTCCCTCCCAACACTAGAGACTTAAACCTGGGGAAAACATTGTCAAAAATATTAGTACCATCAGGCTTTTCAGTTATGAAATAAGTATTACAAATTAAGAAATACTTGAAGTCTAGCATTAATTAAGCTGCCATGAGGCTGTATTTAGGCTTAATTGTCCCCACATACAAGTACCTTTTGCTGTGCAAAATAACAATCATATGCTGTCAAGTATTTATTTGTCTACTTAATATTTTACAGTGTTAAAACCATTTCACAAACTCATTTTCCTGCCACTTAGATACTCTAAAATCAGGCAACACTCTGGATTGAGAACAGCAGTTGAGAGTAATATAGTGGGAGTTTTCCATCAAACTTTTTCCATCAAACAAACAAAATGCCCATCTAGCTAAAAAAAAAAATTCCCCTTTTTATTTAAAAAAAAAGAAAAAGTCTTTCACAAAAAAAAGACACTGGCACAGGTTGCCCAGAGAAGTTATGGATGCCCCTCTCCCTGGAGTGTTCAAGGCCAGGTTGGATAGGGCTTGAACAACCTGGTCTAGTGGGATGTGTCCTTGCCTATGGCCAGTGGGTTGGAACAAGATGATCTCTAAGGTCTCTTCCAACCCAAACCATTCTATGATTCTATGAAAGGATAAATAAAATTAAATTTTATTCTTTGAATTCTGAGAGTCCTTTTCCCTTTACTACCATCTTTGCCTGTGAGGAAAAAGTGAAGGAAAAGATTTGCCCAGCACCATCAAAAGCTCATTTTCTGTGACAGAAAACTTAAGCTTTCATTATTTGGGATTAAAATTAAAAATTAAATCAAATTTTACTTTTTCAAATATTTTCACTAAATATATATACTTTCCTTTTCATGAGCTTTAACACTGAACACATTGACTGTGACCTAGGAGCATTTAGAATGAGACCTTTTAGTAGACCCTTCCCCATCATTTACATGATCTGTCCTATTTGCTCTAGTACATTTACAGCTTCAAAGTTATGACATAAGTATTGACACAAATGAAGATTGCAGGATTAGGTTTTATATCAGTGCATATAAAGGAATAATATTTTAATTTTTTAAAGGGTTTTAAAGACTAAATTCTATCTAAAAATCTTAACCTCTGTAACCAAAAGCATGAAGATCAAGAACAAATACCCATGTGCATACATGTCAGCAATTGCAGAGCAAGCATGGGTTAAAAGCACCTTTCTTTCTTTTCAGGTTTTGGTCCCTTTAGACAATACCTGGTTAATTCTAGCTGGGAAGCAGTGAAGGTAAGCATTAAAAATAAAACCAAAACATAGAGGTGTTTTATTTTGTGCAATCCTAATACAAGCTGTTTCCAGGCTTTCTATTCCCTTCAAGAAAGTTATTCCTCATGACTTATTAAAGAAAGTTGTGCCTCATGGAGCAGATTCTCAACATGGAAGAAAGAGGATAATTGAGAAATAAAATGCTATTTTCTTTGCAAGAATTTATTTTTTGTGCTATTTAGGCACTTTTCAAAATACTATTCTTGATTTCTAAAAAGGATGGGTTTTACCCAGGGTGGCTTCTCTGCAACTAATGCACATGCCACAGGTTATCTCAATTTCCTTTTCATACACGTGTGACCTATTGAGTTCTTACATCCTACTTCAAGAACACAAATGCAAAAGCATGCCAATTCTAAGTATGTTTTCATATCTTGGCTTTGACTTCCACTTTCAAATGACAGTGATGCCCCCAGCTGAAACTGAAAACAAGGTCATTCAGATTTCTTCCTTGTCTGTACAGTTTGACAAGCAGTAACAACATATCTATGATGGAGACTTGAAAATTCCTGCTTATTTCCTAAGCATGTGTATTAAAACAAATTTAGCTGGGTGATACAAAGATGAGGTTTGGATACCTGGCTTTCAGCATAAACTTTTCTGCTACAAATGTTTATTTTCTAATTATTCATAGAATTGTTTTTGTTGAAAAAGACCTTTAAGATCATCAAGTCCAGCCACTAAACAATGTCCCTAAGCACTACACCTATGTGTCTTCTTAAAAGACACATCCCACTCCAGGGATGGTGACTCAACCGCTTACCTGGGCAGCCTGTTCCAGTGCTTGATAACCCTTTCAGTGAAGAACTAACATCCAGTCTAAACCCACCCCAACCCCCGTGACAACTTGAGGCCATTTCCTATTGTCCTATCACTTGTTACTCAAGAGAAGAGACCAACAACCACCTTGATACAACCTCCTTTCAGGTTGTTGTTGGATGAAGATTGTGGAGCACAACTTGTTGTTTGGAAGAACAAGTCTGTTACCTGCTCAAAGCCATGAGGGATTTTATCCCTGTAGCCTAACAGGAAAGAAAAGTACTTCTGATACTGTTCCACACCCCAGTCATCGCAGGAGACCCAGAAATTACCTTAACTCCAACTTGACGTGTGCCTTAAACAGTGTTTGTCAGTTGACAGTGTTCTTGCTCCCTGTTTCCTGATTCTTACTGGTTCTAATTTTGGGTGCAAGATCATCCTCTTCTGGTTCAAAATAAAACATGTTCTTTATCTACAAGCAAAACAGCCTCAAGCAGATATGCACCGATGAGATGAGTTTTCTGTAACAATGCCATGTGCTGGCTACGCCAGGAGGTTATATAACAAGGACTGCAGCAGCCCATAATGAAACAGATGTCAGTCCTTGTGTATGGAGGAGAACAAATCCGTTTCCCTCTGATGTGACACTCGGTGTGTGGAATTAATTTGTATTCATACTGGTGATGCTGCTTTGGTTTCCTATTCCCTGGCAAAGGTGGTTAATCCAGACAATTCAGGGAAATTTGCCGCAAATCTGGAAGTACTTTGAATGTTGATAGGCTTCTCCATGCTAAGTAGCAATCTCATGGTATTGTTCCATTGACCTTGTTCACAGGAGCAGCCCTGTGGTCTTCAGGAAGCTTGTGCAGATATACTAAAGATAACTAATATTTACATCTGGAAGTAATCCTGTCTTGGCTTTGGGGTTCCTGCATACATCAGTACAGTGACGTAAAGCCCACCTGCTGGGTCTCTTCTGAGAACCAAGCAAGAGTACACTCAAACTCATTCTCAAGAAAGTACTGAGCAGCCAAGCCAGAGCTGCTAAGCATGATTGCTCAGGCTTAATGCATATGTAGCACTATCCATAACTATTCTAATTACTACCTCAGAATGAGCTAGGTTCTTATCACAGAAGCACAGAGTTGTAGGCATTGGAAGGCACCTTGAGAGATCATCAGGTCCAACCCCCCTGCCAAAGCAGGCTCCCTAGCTCATACTATCAAAAGCCCATCAGTGATAATGTAATACTGATACATGGCATCTTAAGAGTTCACATCCCAGAAGGGTCCTCACAGCAAAAGCATCTGAAGTCCTGTAAAAATACATGTAACAGGAGTTCTATCATCCCAATTCTCAAAGCACAGCTGTATCCTCCATGCTTTTTGCAATGGAGTCTTTGCCAAAGAGTGATGGCTTCACTTTTGTGAGCAATACTTGCTCTTACACACTTCAGATCCCTGTTACCAGCTTCTCTGTGAGATGCTGCCTTGTTAATGGGATCGGCTGTTTTCCTGAACCTCTCTTCTTGCTATTGGATGGATCAGATATTGATCCAATAAGCTCACAGCCCATCTCAATACTGCATCCCTTCTATGCCCTCATTAGGCACTCAGAAAAATGGTTGTGAGATAGTATTTCTATCTTTTTGGTGAATAAGCAATTTCAATTTCCTGGAATCCCCAAGGATCAGATGATAAATGTCAATAGAAGTCTCCAGTTCTCTATTTCTGCAAGTTTAGAAAGAGTGTTTGTTCTGAACTCTTGGATTGCTAATGCACTAAATAGCAGTGCATTCTCTGCATTGTCTGTTTTATAATATAAAAAAAATAAATTTCCAAGAATATGAGGAATACCCACTTGGTTTTGCATGAACTAAAGTTCTTATCACAGCCCAAGACAACTCACACACAAGGAGTTCATCAGCATTGCATCCACAGAGTTCTCATTCCTCAGTGAGTACCCTCCAAGTGTTCAGGGAAAAGGACAGTCAAATGGATCTGAAAGTACAGGTGAACCTGTCAATTCAGGGTCACTGAGAAAAGCTTCAGAGCTTTTATAGACCCTGTCACATGGCCCAACATGGCTGTCTAGCACTAGAAAGACAGCTTCTCTTTTAGAAAACTGTCTCACTAAGTTTTTCATGGTTCTCATAACTCCATTCACCTGAAATAGCCTCCTAAAATATGCACGAAAGTTCCACCAGCAGCACTTTTAACTCTGGAAGTGCGGGGTGTTCTCTCTGCAGGAAAACACCACCAGTCTGCAGCTGCTGACAGATCACATTGAGTTACTGTGATGAGTTAGTTTTTCAGCACCACATGGGACCCTCAGAATCCCAGATCCCCTGAATTATTTATTCCATATTACAGATTGATGGTTCCACCTAATAACCCTTGATCTGGTACTGTTGCTATATCTCCTCCAGAAACTCCTGTCTGGCACTTGGCAGCTAAAAAACCTTTCAGGGCAGTCTACCATCAAGGTCAAAGTCCCCAGTTAATAGGGCACAAGTGTAAGTTGAGTGACAACATTCATAGTAATTAAACTGTTAGTGCAAAGAACAGGTCATATTTCCAACTGCTTCTGGGAACTGTGTTTGCTATCAGGAGATGAGGATCAGATCTCTCAGTGCAGTTATTCATCCTGCCACTGACCATGTGGTCTTTGGAAATCTGTCATTTAATCTCTCTGTTTCTCTCACTGCGTTAGTTTCATCATCTGTGAAACTAAGACGACATTGCTATTTAGTTCCTTCGTTTCTGTTCTGGAAGCTTCTTACATCCCTAAAGCTTAAAAAAGGTATTTTGCAGGATTAAACCCTCAAAATTCCCACCAACCAACCAACAAAAAGCAACATACCTGCAGACTCACCAGCGCAACCAGTACCTTCTGATTTTCTTTCTGGACCACCACAAGCCTTTTTGAATGAGGTTCACAAAATTAACAGCCCCCTGCTCTGCTCCCTGACAACCCAAATCAGTGAATACTCAGGCAAACTCAGTGAAATTTTCTGGAGCTTTCTGAAAGTTCAAGATGCTTCTAACACCCCATGTGACATACAGCCATGACACTTGAGCACAACATTCTACACAGATCACTTCTCTTTGGGGAGGCTGTGTAACAACATGGGCCAGAACTCTGGTGGACTGGGACTATGGTCACAACTCAAGGTTGATAACACTGGATTTCAGTTCATTTTTTAGAATAACATCTAATCAGAGAATATCTATGCTTTCATTTGAATTTTTCCCACAAAAATTTCCTCCAGAATCTTTGTCCTCCTTTGAAGTTTCCTTTGCTATTCCAACTACAAAAGACAGGTACTTATTCACTTAATTAACGCACCAGTGTGAGCTCTAGTTACCAGATGGCAGCCATCCTCCTCTAACCATCTTCAGTCTCTTATCTTAAATGCAAAAATGGTTTTGGTTAAGGCTGAGACTTGACTGAGGCAAGGAACCACCTTCCTTTTTTTGCTCCATGTTTGCACAACATCTGGTCTAATGGGGGTATAAGCCCATGGTTAGGATTCTTAGACAACAGGGTAATACACATTATTGACAGCATGCTGAAATTGCTTAGGACATAGGGAACGGTCTTCCTTTGACACAAATTCTCATCTGTTTGCTATTGGCTGGCTTCTGGTTTTGTCCTGCACAAAAGTATTTCTGCATGTTTCTCCCATGACAAATGGTGACAGCAGAATGTCAACCCAGAGAGCACAAGAAAACAGCCTAACAACTTCTTTTGGGTCTCCACATAGCGTACCAAAGTTAAGGACAGTCGAGTCCTCTAAACCTTGCAATTAAAAAGGAAGTATCTCATTAAATGTTAAAATTAAAGATGCTTTAGAAAAGAAAACGCTAATTGTGAACCAGCTGGGGTTTTCTTTTTTGGAAGCTAAGACACAGTACAGCATTCTTAAGCAAGATGATGCAATGGTCTCTCAAAGACTGTCAGCACCCAAAGGAAAAAAGGCTGGCACTGTTCTCTAAATGTGTTTACTTCCCTGCAGGCATTGTTTCCTTGCTTGTGTCAAATAGTTTATTGAGCACAGCTAATCAATGTTTCCGCTGACAAGAAAATTGGAACAGTTTATATAGGAAGCCAGTGTTGAAGGGCAAATTTCCCAGTTAGCACAGCTTCAAACTGTGGTCCTCATCTGCATGAGAAATGAAAGCTTGAGAAGACAATGACATTTAATAAAACGTTACAGGTTTCTTGGGCGAATCATATACCTCTGCTGATGGCTTTTTGCCTATAACCTCTTAGAAACTTCAGCTCCCTCCTTTACTAGTGCTCCTTCTAGGTGCTACAGGGATTTTCAACCACCATTTTACTTTTCTGGGACAAAGCTTTCTACCTCACGCTGTTTTACTCCTGGCATCTCCCTTCTACAAAGAGGTTTATGCCTTGTTCATTAGTCCCGTTCCACTGACAAAATAATTTCAAGTCCTTTCCCAGTGACATTTATTCTCCATACCATCTTCCAACCATCTTGCCAATCTGCTCCTGTGAAAAAAGGTTCCAGCTGGAACTTCAACTCTATGTAAATGACAGAGAAACAACATCCCAGTAAGTGACATTTGCTTTTACTAGAGAAACATTTTAGACCAAGAAAGAAATTAACCCCATTGTAAATGTGACTTCCCTCATGTTGACGGTCACCTCCAGCAGAACTTAACCTAAATCAGTTCAAACGAGATCATGTCACTTGAGTGGACAGCTAATTGAATTCTCCCTCATTTGTGTCTCTTCAGAAGAACAGGTTTATCTACTAGATTTTTCAGAGGAACAGCTATTACCTACATCAAAACCTATTCAGATACTTCCAAGTGTGGACTCTTTCTGTGAGATCCTGTATTGCATAGCCCCCAAGCAACAACCACTCTCACCCAGTGGAGACTGAGCATCCCTTTGGAAACACAACAGCTCTGCATGGACGTGACATTAGGAAATAGGTTACCACCTCTTAGTCTCTTCCAGTTACAAAAGGGGAACCACCACAAAACAAACCAATCTCACTGCAGACCAGTATTCAGGAACCGTGGGCTCTGATAGCATGACATTAGTCTTTCAGGTGTTTTCAGCCTGATTTCTTTATCACAGTCTGAGAAATCCAACTCTCTTACAAGTCCATGGTGTTTTTTATTGTAAACCCAGGAGCTGTCTAAGAGAGGCCTTGGTAAAAACATTGATCTCCATATCCTGCAGCTGCCAGTGGTTTACCAAAAGGCAAAGGAGCAAGTCTTCAAGATATGGACAACTCTTCAACCGCTGGTGAGTAATCAGTCACACGATTTTCTCCCTTCATTTATGAATACTGTTACTCTGAGTGGAGCTTTTTAGCTCCACTCAGAATAACATAATAAGTATTGCTCAATACTTTGCATCAGACAACTCTGGGAAGTGACTATTAAAACTGTGATAAAGGTTTCAAACTTAAGTTTGGAGCACACAATAATTAGCGTGCTCTTTTAACCCCCTGCCATTTAAACAGCATAACTGCACACAGAACAAAGGGGGGAAATATCAGCTATAAATTGCAAAAAAGGTACAACAGCTCTGAAGTTCTGAGCTGACTAGACACAACAAAACCAAAGGAAAGCACTTTTTTGTTCTAATTTATAATCTCTTATGGAAGTTTTCTTTAGACATAAGCTACAGCAAGACTCTGTACCTTGAAGCTGGTATTTCACATAATGCTTTATACTATTGTATTGCATGGGTGTTTTTTTTAAATAAGTCTCATTTTTAATTTCCTGTTATTCACCCTGGTGGGAAAAAACAGCGTACTGTTCACGTTGGGCTGGCTTCATCCACCAAAGCAGTCATCATCCTTGAGCAGTGTGGGAAGAACAAAGGCTACCGAGAGATGGATGCTTGTGGTTTTCACCCAGAAGGTGGCTGTTGCATGCTAGATGGCCCAGAAAAGATTGAATCTACAATTAATATGAAGACTCTCTGGAAAAACATTTCAGTGGAAGGGATGGATATAATCTTCTCCAGAGATGCAGGAAGGTAAACATGGCGTACTGGGGTCTCACATGAAAAGCAAAATTAACTCAAAACAGCTCATTTAACCTTGAAGAATCTTTGCAATGTGTTTTCCTCAAACCAAAATCACTTTGAAGCGAAGTCTTCAGAGGGCCACAGGTATAAAATTGGGATAAATTTAAATTTTGTGTAAAGCAGCCTTCATGAAAAGCTGCAGTAGATAACCTTTCCATGGATTTTTAAAGTCCAAAAGAAACAGGTTTCAACATAGCATACCCTGTGATTAACACCACCAGTAAACCTGAGCTATTAAGAGAGTCTGAAAGCAATCCTGACTGGTAGCAGATTTTAATCTATTTTTCACAACTGGGAAGGCTACAAAATGTAAATATATACACCGAAGAACAGAGCAATTACAAGTGCCTTTAGAACAACGTCTGTGATCTTGTTACGTGTTTCAGAAGCACTGAAGCAATTTTCTCTTATGCTAGTCTTCATTTAAAAGGAAAACAGACACCAGAAAATGATCTCATTTAAAAAAAAATAAAAAAAATCAGCAGATTTTGGTCCTTAGCAAATTAAAAGGTTGGGTGGGAAGAAAAAAATCCCTCCAGATGAAGAGACTCACACAAAAAACTATATTAATATACTAGAATGGCATGGTTGCAGTTTCCAGTGGGCTGTGTTACCTTTCTCATCTCACACAGCTGATAGATGCCTAGAAAAGAATGCATTCTTGTGATTTTTTTATTTAAATTTCTTTCTGGGTGGGTATCTGAGAAAACAAACCATCAGATAAGGAACATTTGTTTCTCAAACTTGGTTTCTTTCATTTCGTTCACTAAGCAAGTATGTTTTAAGTAATTTCATAAACCAAATCTGGTTTGGCTACTTAAAGAACATTTAGATTTAAGCAAAGTTTTCTGTTCCTTAACCCAGGCTTCTGGTTTGATTTTCTTCTTATTATTGCAGGTATATCTGTGATTACACCTACTATGCCTCTCTGTATTACGGCAATGGAAGAGCCGTGCTCACCCATGTGCCTCCATTATCCCAGTCGGTAACAGCAGACTTTCTAGGAAAAGCATTACAGACAATTATCTTAGAAATATTCAAACAGTGTGGGGAAGAGAGAGAGTATGATGGATCACAGAAGAAAAAAGTGAGGATTTCTTAGAATGCAATTCCTGACTCTCTTAAATGAAGCAAATCTGAAGGTTAAAACCCCTGCATAAAGGAATTTATATTCCACATTACTTTTAGTGAAACTTCTTTACAAAGCCCAAACACCTGTTCACATCTCTCTGGTGTCAGAAGCTTGAGGGAAAAAAACCCAAGTGATTGGCAGTCTGGATTGCTAACAGTGATAAGCTTGCTTTGGATTTAAGGAAGTGTGAAACCGTACTTCAAACATTTTAGATGCTTAATCCTAGTTCTGATGGTTCAAAAGAGATTAACCCAGATGGATGTTTACAGCCACCTGGGCATTCAGCATTAGATGGATATAACAAAGGTCCACCCCAGCCCCTGTCCAAGTCCAGAGAGGTAGTTCAGCTACACGACATGCCCATGTGAAAAATAACATACATATGGGGGGAACAAAACACATATAAGGATCCTTTTATCTTAAGTTTCATAATTATCTCTTACTGACCTGCTTTAAATGCTGGTTTCCACATCAGAAACAGCCTTTGAACCCAGGTTGACTTAAAAGAAGGTAATGGACAAGCAGGAACTGTAATGCTGTTAGTAATTTGGGCTTCAGCTGCCTGGCAGCACTGCTTAACCCACATGCCCAGCGCCTGTCCCAGAGGAAACCACTAGAGCCCTGCCGAGCACAGCCCAAAGACAGCTGCTGCCAGAACAAGTCATGGCTGTCCACCAATTTAGGTATCAAAATCAAAAAGCTAACTTGTCCCAAAAAAGGCAGTTGTTGAACGCTGTGCCGTGGCACCTCGTGTTACTTAACAAACAGGAACCAAACAAGCTCTCAAATTGTAGAACTTGGACAGTGAGAGATCATTTCTGTGCTTCTCTGCCAAGCCAGGCTGCTCCACATCTCAGACACAGCTGGATACAGAAGTACTGTGCCATGAAAGCTGGGTATGGCAGAGGTGAACAGCGCTTCCCCTTCAGCACACGGTGGATGTCAACACACGCTCTGCTTGATAATCTTGCTTGTACCAGGACAGTCAAGGATGAAGTAAAATTAGCAGGTATTTTTTGAACAGTCACTAGAACAAGGCAGCAGCAGCTTCATGTGCCCACCTGGGATTTCTCCAGGGAAACAAAAGCATCACTTCAGTAAAAGGGACAACAGCAGAACCTGCCAGCACAGAGAGCTGATGATGCTGTGTGCCACCATCATGCCTTACTTCAGTCAACACTGACGAGTCAGAAGAACTGGAAATGCCAAGGTACCACATGTATTCCTGACACTCTCCTTTCCCATGACTGTTAAGAGAAAACTGATAACCATGTGCTGGAGGGCTGAATGCCTCATCTATGAATTGTTCTAAGGGTAAATAATCAGGTTCTTGTCAAAGGAATAAATAAAAATGCTTACCTTGTTCAAAAGGACTACCTACTCCAAAACAGGGCTCAAAGTCCCATTGAAAAGGGGTCCATGAGTTCGGTGCCACTGGATGGAAATACTTCTGATTTCACACAAGTAATGCCAGTTTCTTACCTCTACCAAGATTTATCCAGAGTAGCTGAATTAAACACAGGCAAAAAAGGGCAGGAGAAAAACAGAGGAGATAGAATACTCTGAGTTTTCTAACCTGTACTTGCTTTGCATACGGAGCGACAAATTCAGAAACAGGCAAATGCATACAGAATTCTTTTATTTAACTTAAATCATGTAGTACTGAAACTACTAGAAAAAAGCAGAGTAAGAGAAACTAAAGGAGCCTTAGCTTCAGCCATTCAAAATAGACAAAGTTTCTTCTTTTCATAATGTAAAGAATCCCGAGTATATCGCAATAACAGGAATAAATTCTTACAACAGAATATACAAAAACATTTTGAAATTTTTTTTATCTACTGATTCTTTTTAATATAAACACAGGAATTTCTTTAGGAATAATTTATACACAGCAAGTCTTTTTATGTAATAAATTGGCCATGTTATTGTTTAATTTTCTCTTAAAAAAATTTAAACAAGAAAACTTGGAAAATGTTGTATTTGCAACTGCATCCATTCCTTAGCACTTTCTAGTTTTGTTTTTGTCCCAGAGGTAGACAAACTCTGGCCAATCCTTTCGTCTCAAACCTCACTGGTTCAGAAAACAGAAGAGCTGATTTTTCTACAGCATCTAAATCGTGGTAACCCTTCGGCGATGTGGTTGGTCAAACGTGGGGGGGAGTGAGGGGGAAAGGATCTCAAGACTCTGTTAAATAAAAATAAATAGGGACCCTGCCTTGCTCATTTCAACAAAGCTTCGAATGGTGCTCAGCATCTTTAGAGGCTGCATACAAACTTTTAAAGTGATAAGAAATCCGCAAATAGTTCTTTGATAGGAATTATAAAAAACGGTCTTCCCTCTTTCTCTTATGCAGTCGCATCCTTCAAACCACACGGCCACCGTCAAGCAGGTACTGAACAGCGCAACTGAGAGGCTGGGTAGCAGCAAAACCCGTTCTGTTTCCCTGACCAGTGAGGTTCCTGTAATCCCTTACGGTAACTGCCCTAGACAGTAAAGTGAAGTGACCAGTTAAGATGATCCCACCCCAACCAGAGGGCTCTGGAAGACCAGGATACTGAAGATACAGAACATTTCCCCATCTCTTTAATTCGCTCGCTGTATGCTGGGACACAAAGCTCGGGCGGGGAGGGGGAGAGGGACACGCCGTGAATTGGACAAGTTAGTGATCCTTTTTGGCATATTGTAAAGCTAGCTAGGTAACTGGAACCATCAAAAAACCCCATCACAGACAGACACACCCATACACAGACACAGAAAAGTGCCCTTAAATTATAGTTTAGGCATTTATAAACTACAAACATTTTATAAAATTATTCTATGAACTTACAAAATGCAATGAAACATTTAATTAGTTCTTGTAAACCAGATCTTCGTCAACTGACTACCCGTAATCTACTGGACTTAAAGCCCTATTGAAAATGCTAATGAAATACTTATTAACGCAACGCAAACCAAACAGACGTAAGAAAAAGATGAGCACACACACACATATGCACACACACAAACTCGTGGTTGTTTTAAGGTACTTGCAAACAGACCAATTTTAAGTTGAGCCCGATTCACACAGACTGATGACAACCATTGATTAACTCCTAATAATGAGCCGACCGCTCCAGCTGCAGAGTCCAGAGCTGTATTTACAAGTACCAACCATCAGAACTGCATTACCTGAGCTCTGATGCTGCCCTGCAAACCAAGCTCAGGAAACCACCTCACACTTCTGCCAAGCCCCGTGTCTCTGTTAACTGCCCACCTCCATAGCCTTCACTTCCATGTGCCTCTACACAAGCCCTTCCCAGTTCCAACCCACCTGGCCGCACTCAATGTCAGAGGCTGTTTTGTTCACTGTCTCTGAGCATTCAGTCTCTGACCTGAGGCATCCTTCGAAGCCCTCCTGCTTGTTTATAGTTCTGTATCTTCAGCACCCCTGGCCACTAGTGTTGTTTCTACACATCATTCTTAAATTCTTGTCTGCGCAACTACTCATGGGTTAAGTTGCAATATCTGGCTTTTATCACTGGTTAGTAAGGAGTGGATCCCTTGCACCTTCCCCCACTGTTGTTCAGCCCAGTGATTAAGTACACTGTTGACAAACAAAGTAACAGGAAACAAGTGTTACTCATACTAATGGAATGAAAAGGGTTTTTATATATATATCTATATTATAGATATACATATGCATATATATATGTATATATAGATATATATGTATGGAGTTACACCAACGATAGGAGTGTTGTTGACTTAGACCCAGATAGTACTGAACACCCCTCAGCAGTTCCCAGAGAACCTGAGAGCTGTTCCCTCTGGTGACCAGTTGTCCTGGGCAAACTGGGCTTTCTTTCCTTTGTTTTGCAAGACCAAGAGGAGCGTCAGTGCGAACGTGCCTAGAATCATACATCGCTTAGAACCAGCTGAAGGAGCAGAGGCATCACGCTGGGAAAGCCTTGATGCACGCAGGCTGGCCTCGCGCTTCCCATCACGCTCAGCTTCTGCACTGAGGAGTGCCTCACTCAGCACCACGCGGCTGACACCTCTGCGCTTACGTAGGAGCCGCGTTTCTCTGCAACCAAACCACCTTCTGTGCCACCCAGCAGCTTGTCACTGAGAGTCAGGTGAGAACAATAGCCGAGCACTACAGGCAAAGCTGCCTGCTCCCGCAAGTGACACCAATTTGTCATCCTACTGCGTGAAAACATCTTGGTACCATTTGTCAAAACGCTGGTTTTCAGGGCTGGGTGGGCTTTTGTTTTTAATTTATAAACAAATCAGATTACTTTAACTTTATTCAAACATAGCTGAAGTTCTAAATAAATTTTCCATACCAGACAAGCCAGCGGTCTCAGGGAAGAACAACGTTACAAACCATATTATGACTCTATCAAGCCAACATTAATTCTCCGTTGTTCACATGCACAAACAACTCGATTTACTGTCCAAGGGAAGTCTGCATGAAAAACCCACGTGAATAAAGCTATTCAAAACGCACAAAACACAACAAAAAAAAAAGCTATGGAAACAAACAGAACAAAAAAGGATTTAAGCTTGAACTGCAAACACAGAATGCAATGGTATCCTGAAGGTGGTTTGGTCCAGGAGAGCTGACTGTCATCACACATGATGTCACATGACTGTCTTCTACTGAAGTGCTTTTTGAAATGTTTCTCATGATGGGTGCTACGTCATTAGTGTTTCTTCCTAACACATTTTAAAACCATCTAAATACAATTATATTAACCAGTAACTTGGACAGTTTTAACAAAACCCTCCTAGCCAGCTGAAAGATCTGAGGATCTCCAGTTGTGGTAATCAATATGTGCAAGAGAGGGGAACAGTCACTGCACCAAAGGGGCACTGGGATCTACTGAAAACCAGAACCACCTAGGAAAAACTTGGAAACTTAGCTGGTTTCTCAGGGCTGTAGAGAAATGCTCCTCCAAAGACAAACTCTGCAGGAACAACCGCAGCGCTGTACGTTCGAGAGGCCATGAACACCTTGAAGTAGCCAAGCACCATGTTACTCAGATACCACAACCAACACGTGTACCAACCCAACAGCTGCCACAGCTAAAGAGAACAAACAATATACATCGAGTTCATAGAACTCCGGACAGGTTTAGGTTGGAAAGGACCTCAAAGGCCATCTAGTTCCACCCACTGCCCCATCCAACCTGGCCTTGAACCCTGCCAGGGATCCAGGGGCAGCCCTAGCTTCTCTGGGCACCCTGTGCCACGGCCTCACCATCCACACAGGCAAGGATTTCTTCCTAACATCTCATGCAAATCTCCCCTCATGCAGCTGAAGGCCATTCCACGTTGGCCTGTCCCTCTGCCCTTCTCTGTAAGGTACAGTTAAGGTCTCCCTGGAGCCTTCCCTTTCCCAGGCTGAACCAGCCCAGCTCTCTCAGCCTGTCTCTGGGGCAGAGGTGCTCCAGCCCTCTGAGCATCTCCATGGCCTCCTCTGGACTCAACAACTCCATATCCTCTTTGTCCTGGGCACCCCCAGACTGGACACAGAACTGCAAAAGGGTGTCCCCAGAGTAGAGGAGCAGAAGCCCCCCTCCCCAGACCTGCTGGTCCCACTGCTGGGGATGCAGCCCAGGACACAGTTGGCTTTCTGGGCTGCCAGCACACATTGCTGGGTCATGCTGAGCTTCTCATCCCCCAGACCTCCCAAGTCCTTCTCCTTGGGCTTGCTCCCCATCCATTCTTGTCCCAGCCTGTTGTGTCTGGGGTTGCCCCAACCCATGTTCAGGACCTTGCCCTTGGCCTTGTTGGACTCCATGGGGTTCATACAGTCCCAACTCTCCAGTCTGTCAGGGTCCCTCGGGATGGCATCCCTTCCCTCCAGCGTGTCCACCCACTGCAGAGCTCAGTGTCAGTGGCAAGCTTGCTGAGGGTGCATTTGCAAATTGATGGCAAGCTAGTGTTCGTCCTGGGTGCTTATAACCCAGCTAGATGCTGTCAGAGCACAGTTAAATTTCATGGGTAGTCCATCAGAATCCACAGTAACCAAGCATCTAAATGGGAAGAAAAGGGAACTGACTTTTTACTAGCATGTTAAATCAAACCAAGGGTAGTTTTGGAAAAAAACCCAATAAATTCAGTTCTGTCATGGAACAGAAGCAGCAAGATGTGGTGGTAGCAGGCAATGGTAGGCAGGCTGCAATGGGTTTCTCACCGGTCCTTTTGGGCATAAAGCAGCGTTATTGCTGTAGGAGCCAATTAACTTCCAGGTGCTGACTCAGCCAGGTACCTCGGAGGTGGTTGTGGCATCTGAGCAGAAACTGGCAGGAATGACAGTCCCTTCTTTGGGACAAACAGACCATTCCCTTTCCTCCAAGCAATTCCTCTGGACCTTCAAACGTAGTAACCAATTAATTTCTGTAACAGATTTAATCAAATACTCTTAATTTGAAGCTTTGATAGCAGGTCAGCTACGTCTCCACTCACCTGAAGATGCAGCATTTCGTTGCTGACCTGAGGACTGCCATGACAGCAGCACATTAAAGATTCTTTGTTTCCTTAAAGAACGGTCACCTGAAGTCAGGCAGCTCTCAGATTTTTCCTCACAACAATGAATCTGAGCCAAAAAATTGGAGAAACTTCTCAGAACTGAGGCAAGTACTCCAAAGTGACACCCTTTGCGGCAGGCAGTGACTGTTCCCCTCCAGAACCTAGAGCATGTGGTATATGGAGTGAGAGGTTACCAGTATCAACGGCATTTATTGGCTGCTGAAAAATGTGAGATGTATTTTTTTTTTATATACACACATATAAAAAAATAAGAGTGAGGTAGATAAATGTTTGAAAAAAAAAATAATCAAAAACTGTCCCCCTGTCATACTCAAAAACCCTTATCTCAGTATTTAAATTTATTATGGGGCATCTCTACAGTGATTTAAACTGATATCACAAAAATAAATAAAAAAATCCTACATAGAATACCTTCTTAATTAACTTTTTTGTCTTTTTCATTTTTTGTAAGGGAAAAGTAACTATGGGACAGAGGCAAGAGAAGATAATGGGACCTAAACTACACAAGCAAAAAGCACTACAAACTTTTTTTTTTAAAATCTCCAGTCAAAACTAGCAATCAGTCTACTTTAATTCTTTGTTCTTACTCAAAGAGATCGAAACGTTTCCGTCCCAGAACCACCTCTTCACTGCCATCGTTTGGTTGGATCAGTGCTGAAACAAAGGCTTAGACGCTGTCACTAAGGTAAGATGAGCAACTGTAAGGACTCCGGGGTTGTAGACTTTCTGATGGCCCCTCCGCCCCTCACTCCAAGGCTTCTGCCACTGAACGAACCAGCTTCCTGGTTGTCCTGTCTTCAGAGGTTTGGTCTACGCCTGACGGACCAGCTGGTACTTGTACAGGTTCCCATAGCTGCCGACACGTGGCTGTTTGCTCACCCAGCCCCTGGTACCCGCTTTCCACACAGCCCCACGGCACTGGCCTCCTGGGCTTGGTTTTATCAGCTTGGTTTTTAAGCAGGGGGGCAAAGCACAGCCCCAGGCACCCTCCCTGAGCGAGGGCGAAAAGCTTGGGGGGGGGGGTCGCTGGAGCTGGGTGCCACACAGCCCCCCTACAAAGGCCTGGCATCGCCAGCTGCAGCTGGTATAGCTCTGGTTTGGGGGAGGGTGGAAGGGTTAAAACAGTCTCTTTAAAAATCAGTGACCCAAAAGCCTGGCTGTCTGCTGTTGTACCCAACAACTGAAACAAACAACAAATAAAATATATATATATATATCTCTGTGTGTCTGTGTGGGGATGGGTGGGTAGATGTGTGCCACAACCAAAACAAGCGGGGAGGGAAGGAGGGGTAGGACCCTTGTACAACAATGAATATCAACACTGAACACGAATGTACTAAATATTTACCTTTTTTTTTCTGACCTGAGTTTGTATCATGCCTTGCACTGTAAGAGACTCGCATGCTGTCTGGGCAGAGGTTAGTGGGAAGGAAGGAAGGAAAACTGGGAGTTAAAAACACCCCCTCACGGCACTACTAGAGTGTTTCCGTGTGGGGTGTCCCTTCTTTCTCCATGTCCCACTCAAAAGCCCTGTAGCCCACACAGCCAAGATGTCATAAAATAACTAATGGGAGGGGGAAAAAAAAAAAAAGAGGGGAAAAAAAAAAAAAAAAAAGAGGAAATGTATTTATAAAAAGGCATTAAACAGTTCATGGCAAATCATACGAAAGGTATCAGTTACTGGGAAGGAAGAAGTAAAAGTTACACACTATAGTACAAAGCATAAGAAAATTTGTTGAAGTGGAAGGGAAGGGAAGGAGGGCAGACCTGAAGGTTTTCATAGATTAAATCCACAAAGATAAAGAACAAAAAAAATAGCAGCTTTTTTCTGTACAGACATATAGATGAGTATCTGAACCGTAAAAAAGTTATAAAAGTGACACAAAAGACAATGTGTATGCAAATGATCCATGGTCTAACATAGAACTGCAAGACCCTTCGAGAAGTCTTAATAATAAAGAGAAAAGGTCAACAAAGCATCAATATACTTGAATCCAGATACTGCTTTTTTTTGTCTTCTCCAATTTATGTTTCTAGCTGGTTTTTTCCTTGCAAGCCCGTGAAGGCAGGCAGGCTGCATCGGTGGAGATCTCTGCCGGGGATTTTCATGGTTCTCATGTTTGGCATGCGGTTGCCTTTGTTTGTTTGTATGAAATTCACGTGTTTGTTTAGCTCACCACTGCCAGTTTTGTCCAGAAATCACTGGGATGGGGACAGGGGTGGAGGGAGGGCTGTTTCTTTACCCCCATCCCTTTGATCTTCTCCATTGTAAGAAAAAAAAAATAATAATAGTAATCACATTTAGTCCAGTTTTGAGAAAATATCTAGACAATTTGATTTTTTTTTAAATTTTTGTGGGTTTTTGTTTAGTACCAGTGTACAATTGGTATTGGTCAGGATCTCTTTTAAACAGAGCAGTTGGTTACTGTGCTCCTTCCATGCCTACAGAAGAGGGGAAAAAAAACCAAAACAAAACAAAAAACCAAACCCGAAGTAGTTCAGGGGTTTTTTTGGCAAAATTTGGCAGCGTTGAAAATGGTAACAACCTTGGACGAATGATGGCCCTTTTTTAGTCTTTTACATGTTCCTAAAAAGATTAAAGAGCAACATTAAAAATCCAGTCTTAGTATTTTTTTTTGTGTGGGTTTTTTGTTTGGGGTTTTGTTTTTGTTTGTGGTTGGTTGGTTTTTTTTGTCTGTTTGTTTTTTTATAAAGACCTACAGTGTTAGGCAGGTGTTTGCAAGGGTACCGGGGAGCCACCTGGCCTGCGATATCTTTGATCTGATAAAAGTGCTGTACGGTTGAACTTGCACGCAGATATGTTTCCCATTATGAAGCAAAGAGAGAGACAGAAAGAAAAGAGAGAAAAGAGAGGAGAGAAAGAGAGAAAGAGACATCAGATCTCAAGTTTTCTGTTGCTATTAAGTGTTAACATTAGAGTTTTAAAAGGCCAACTGTGTTCCCCATGACTGGAGTCCTTTACTGAAACAAACATCTGCTTGCATATTGAAAAAAGAAAGATACGATAACTTGTTTACTGAAAAAAGGGTTCTCCCAAGTGCAGCTATGGCAGTTCTGAAGATCCACTGAGGTACAGTAGGCTTTTGAATATATTGTAATTTTCTTTCTTTCTTCCCCCAATGCACGTGTTTGTTTGTTTTACTGTGTGATTTATTTCTGTGAGATTCTGGTTCTAAGGATCAGCAGGCCGAAGACTGGGGCAAAGGTAAGGCCCTCTCGTTCTTGCGTCCCCCGTTCATGTGTGCGTACGGCTGTCTCTCCTCGAAGCTGGCCCGAAGGACCACCACGCCGGGGCCGTTCTCGGCTTTGTGTCCTGAGTGCTTGTCAGTGGGTTGGAGGGTGGAGGAGGGATCTAAAGGAATGCTCTCCATGTTTTCAGTCTCCAGGTCAAGCTCCTCTGTGTCCGGAGGCTTGTTCTCTTCACTGTAGAAGAAGGAGACCTCTTTGAAGGCTGGATCCAACTCGTCTTTAATGCTACCAATTATCTCCAGGAAGGAGGGCCTCATCTTCGGGTTGTACTGCCAGCACATGCGCATCAGCTCAAACCTGGACAGGAAACACACAGCAAAACCATTTACTGAGGGGTTTTATGAGCCCCGGCTGGAGCCCAGCTGACCGCACCTGAAACGGGCCACGTGGCTGGGAGAGTCATTCCACGCTGATGGAAAACAAGTGACACAATCTTCACAGGCTGAGATCCCCGTGTCACTTTGCGACCTCCTTGCAACCACTGATTCACTGCAATAGCCCCTATCTCAACCTTCTCCACTCCCTTCCACACACTTGCCCACAAACATTCTCGTGGACACCTGACATCCAGAAACATTTCATGTTTTTACCATGACTTCACAGAATCACAGAATCTTATGTCTAGAAGTAGCTCTGTCAGGTAAGCGCAGAGACCCAAGAGACTTGCTATTTCTCTTGAGTTTTTCTCCAAAATATCACGTACTCACTCCCATCATACAGCTACCGCCTCTCCAAGCACCCTTTTCCAGCAACCCATCCCTTCCTTAGCAATACTGTCTGGAAAGAAATCAAACCAGAATATGTGCACAAGGTAGAGTGCTGCGTTTTCCCCTTCCAAAAGAAGAAAATGCCATTAAAATTAATTGTAATCACTCAAAATACAGTCACCAATCTTTTAAAATTACATTGGTTTTGCTTACTCAGTTTTTTTTACCAAGTGTGAGCTCATCTCTTTAAGCATGTCCATGATTAGATCTGCACAAGGTGCCACACTGGCCAAACCAACCCACAGAACAGACCGGTAACACATACACAGTGAAACCAGCATTTCCATGACACTGCAGGATCGGGTCTTCCCAGGAGATCACCCTGAGCTTTACACACACAAGGCAAGAAAGGATTTCGCTGTCTGTGAAGGTGGAAGAGGGATGTCTTCTGTTCACACAGCCCAAGGAACAGGACAAATTTAAATAAGAAAAGGAAGATTAACATTAATTCTTCGAGCGAATCCTCTGCACACACAGTTCACGGAGAAACAGGCTGTGTGTAGGACATCATCACTGCCCCAAACTACTACTTGCCATGTTAGAATAAGAATGGATCTAAAAAAACAACCCTGCAACTGAAGAAAAAGCACCCCATTAAAGTACCAGAGAATCCATCCCACCTTTGGCTTCCCTTCCAGGCCAGTGACCCCACAGCCCCAGTCAGGTCCCCAACCCCACCAGATCCCCCTTGCCCTGGGCAGTCGTTCATTCTCCACTTTGCCTTCCTGGGCAAGGTTAGGCAGGTCACTCACAACTTTAGCTTTAATTCCATGAGCTGACAGTACCCTTTTCCTGACTTCCATGGATTTTCAGAAAGCCAGTGAGCAATCTTATTCAGTGCCGTAACTGACTCTTGCTGCCTCACGCCCCAGCAGCAGTTTGCTAGATCAGGGTGTGGAATGATTTTATATTCATTTTCAATTAAAAGAGACAAAACCAAACAAAAAGAAATTCTGTCTTTTTGTTTGAACAGCACCTAAGTCCATCACAGTAATGTCTCAACGTCTCTGGAGTTCCTGCTTTGGAAGAAACCTTCCAGCAGGACTGCCACAGAACAGGAAAACCCTGGCCTCTCAAACTGTTGCTGTGCATCGCTGCACACAGCAGGGTCCCAGGGCCTGGGAAGCCTGGCCTGAAACAAAACCAGAGCAAAGAAATCCCCTCCCACAGAAACTGGCTCCTTAGGAAACGCCGCAGCCTTTCCTCAGCAGTGCACAGGTTCCCAGGCAGGGTGTGAGTCACTGGGGTGCAAACACCATGCAAGCCATCAACCGAAGCAAAGCACATCTGAAGTCACACGTCCTCCCCTTCACACTCAGCTGGCACCACTCTGCCCAAGTGGCGCTCAGCCACCTGAGCATGGCCTTGTGACGCCCAAAAAGCAGCCAGCAAAACCAGTCTGTGCTGGGAGAACTCCCCAGTGCTCAATGCCGTATCGTACCAGGCACGTAGACACACACAGGCTCCTCAGCGAGCACCCGGCTTGAGTCCTTAACGAGCCTTTCACAGCGAAAGCGAAGCCAAGCTATAAAACTGCACTATACCCTCACCCATGAGGGAGGGGGGAAAGCTTGAGACATAAATATATAAAATCCATTTCTGTTACTTCATTGCTGTTTCCTTTCCAGCTGACTGCTGCGTCCCTGAATAGAAGCGTTAGCCCGAGCCAAGAACACTGGATATTCGCTGGCGCCTTGCCCCGAGGCCTAAGGGCAACGCTAAGGAGATACCACAAGCAGTGGAGTAATGCATGTGACATCAGCACAAACAAGGACATGTGATGTTTCTTTTAAGCCATTCCAGATTTAAAAACCCGACAGAGTTCCCATAAAAGGATTTTTTCCCCCCTCCTTTTTAACTCTGGGTTCAAAGACCTTGTTTACATTATCTCTAAAAAAGAACCAACCCCAAAACACCAAACCCTTTCTGTAGACAAAGGGAGAATTGACAGGCTGTTAATAACAACCTGAGCAGCGTTATAAAGCGTGTTTCGAGGAAGTTGAGAGCATCGTGATGACAGAGGAACAGCCAGTATCTCTCTCCTGCCCAGTTCTTTGAGGAAAAAATGCACAAGAGGAGTTATGTTTTGCAGAGACATTAAAAAACAAAAATGGAAAATTACTATAGAAACAGCACCCGATTGGAGTGTGTGTTTGTACTTTGCATCAGGCTTGACTGGGTGGGGAGAAGCAAGAGGACCTCTCCTGCTGCTGCTCCACGCTGACACCACCTCTGCACAGCAGAGCCCGGCTCCTAACCGAGCGCTCGCCAGGAACAAAGGGAAAATCAGCAATGCGTAAATAGTCTAGTCATCTACAATCCATGTGGGGGAAGCAATTTTGCTTCAAAAACAGAATTCCAGCCTCCACAACATTTAAAAGCCCCATGGGAACACACTGTCTGAGAGCTTCAGCTGCAACAAACCTCCTTGCCACGCAGCCATCACCTGATGAACACCGCCGTAACAATGGGAGTACATAAAAACACAACTTATTACACAGGAAGATGAGAAAAACAGCAAAGCTTCTCCTGGCACTGTCTTATTGAACCATTTGTCTTACTGCGTGGTTCTGCCTGTAAAACCACGCGAGCTATGCCAAGAGGGTGTAGCATAAACAGAACTGAGTCTTGTTTCACCCAGTGGAAGAGTAAAAAGCCTCTAGAAATACCATCCCCTTTCACAGGGACTTACAACCTCTCTGAACCACGAGACAACCGCCCTGTAAAAATCCCCCTCCGCACAAGCACCCAGTATCACAGAATCACAAGGTTGGAAAAGACCTTTAAAGATCATCAAGTCCAACCACTCCCATCCTAAGCTAAACCATATCCCTAAGTACCTGCCAAGCTACAGAACAGAACCTCTCTGGTTCTCCAAGCACCCTTGGTGTCTAGTCAATCCCACAGTTACCACCTCATCGCTGCGAGCACAGCAGAGCCACTAAGAACTGTGACCATCATCGCAGTCCTGGGGGAGATGGAACGGCTGAGATCACTTGCAACACACAGCATTTGTGCAGGGGGGACAGGGTGAGGCACCTTACAAAAACTACTGCCCCGTGGCTGGGGCACGCGTGGCTGTGTCAATGCACACATCATCCACGAGGGTAAAAATAGCAATTTGGTGACAGTTGCAGCAAAATGCTTCTCTCTGCTCTCATCCCCACAGCAGTCTACCTCCTCCACCTGTTCTGGAGGTTTTTGTCTGTCACTACACTCCCCTCTTTCTACAGAAATTTGTGTTAAGCTCATAATTTCAGTTGTTTCTCAGCAAACAGTATCTCTGTGTCTGTAGCACACAAGGAGTGTATTTCACTTCCCTGCAGCAGATGCTCTTTGCTTTCCAGACACTGTGAGTTAATATTAAGCATCACAGACCAGTCAGTGCCCACCAGTGAGACCCTCTGCTGCCTAGAACACACCTTCCCACTGCCCGAGACAGCAGGAAACCCATCTTTAACACAGCCTGTTAGCAACCTCCACAGATCAGAGGAACCCCTGCGCTTGTGAAAGCAGTTGCCTGACACGTGCTGCAGATGAACAGCAAGATCCATGCGCAACTTCAGTGCCCTTTGTGACCCTGTAACAAGCACACTCCTGTCCATCCAGTAATTCTCCTTGCAAGGTGCTTTGCAGGTTATCAGACAGCTGGATAGGGGAGAAGAACTGTGGGCAGACCAGGGCTCGGCACCTGCCAGCAGCAACGCCCGTGAGGTTGGAGACTGGCAGCAGTTGAGAGGCTGCTGAGCGTCACACAGCATCTTTACAGCATCCTGGGCTAATGGGATGGAAGAGAGGGAAAGCAGCGAAAACACACATACACAGAGAACAGGCACCATAGTAACACAAAACAGGTTGTTCTTCTGAACACCAAAAGCACATACATGGAACAAAGGTGAAGGTTATTCCTGGAGCTTCCTACTGTTACTCCTACTGACGTCTATTTGAATTTCAGCAGACTGGGGCATCTGTCCTAATACGAAGCACAAGCTGAAAGGGAGCTAAAGCAAGTCACAGGAAGCTTCTTCTATGGGCAATACATTCAAGTCTATTTCTATTTTTCCTGCAGTTTGGACAGTCAGGATGTTTTGTATATGACTGCATCCCTCTCCACCCCTCAAAAACCCTAAACCCTCTCAGCTCACCAGCCAGTTACCCCCAAAGTGGACTAACACAGCAGTGACACCCAGCAAGCTGAGGCTCCTCTCTGAGGAGGCAGCAACAGTGCTGCAGGGTGGGCTGCAGCAGAGAGCTTCTTGCTTTGACTGCCCTCCTGTTGCCCCATTCATACCACACATGCCCCAGGTTAACGGGTAATTCCAAAGGCTCTATCTCTTGTGGAGCGTGTTCTTGCTGCAGAGAGGTGGGTTTTTTTCCCCTAAGGACTGGGGGAGCTGCTGACCCCTCCCCACATCCCACTCTTTCCCCTTTTCTCCCCCTCCTTTATGCAGCTCTGACTGTGTTAAACAATCTCCAGTCAATCTGCCTGCCAGGAATTCTCCGCAGCATCGTGGAAGGGAAAGAATGTGAAATTGAGGAATCACATGGAAGCTACACCTCCCCCTGCATATACCACCCACCCCCCTCAAACAACAAAACAACGCTGCCTGGCATCTGAAACCAAAGCCAGCGCTCCAGCCAAAAAAGCTCTTTTCCTAAGCATCCCAAGCAGCTGAGGCCCTTAAGTGATTGTATCCCTTCTGTGGGCCTCCGACCGCCTTCAGTAACTGCAAGGCGCAGTATTTCCTTCCCAAAAGCCAGTTTGGGAAGTATATCAAAGTAATAAAGTCTGAACAACTGAAACTGCTGTACACAAAAGCCAAAAGTATTTCAACAATGCAACACTATAAAGTGAAGCCCGCTGCACACCCGCCCCTATGGCAAAGCTTCGTGCCGACTCCAGGGCAAGGCAAAGGGAAGGGGTTGTCTGCTTTTTTCTGTGCTTTTGGGAAAGGAAACTGCTAGCAGGGGAGATCTGTTTATCTCAAAGTGATGGGCACTGGGACCGATCCGATGCTACTTTCGACAAAGGCACCATACATTCATCTATCTGTACGCTGAACGGGAAAGCGGAACTCCATGGATTTTAGGCATGATGTATTTCAGCTCAGCCTGAGCTTTGTTTTGTCTTTGTGCTCAGCAGAATTACTCTAAGCAAGAGACAAGATTTAGGCACACAGTCTTCTGCTGTGGCAAAGGTCTCTTATGAGCTTTATTAAATCTAAATTTATTCAGGAACACAAAAAATGGGGTTTGTTTCCATATTAGAGGAGATCGCCCCAAGTGAGACTCTGGCCACAAGTGAGATTGTTTTCTGCTTTGGCTAACCACTATAAACCAGTACATTGACATATAACCACTATAAACCAGTACATTGACATATAACCACTATAAACCAGTACATTGACAGGGACGGTTCAGGCAGTAACTCCCATTACTATCACTCCTTAACAACCCCTCCTGGGGTAGACGGGGCAGAAGCAGACAGTGAAGGGATCAGGAAGAGTAAAACATCACTGGAACAGTGGAAACTGCTGATACTTACAGCATATCAGGACAATTGTCTGGTTTCTCCAGCAGACCTCCTTCCATCACAAAGCGGAGCACTTGTTCATTGGTCATGCCTTGGTAGGGCTGCTCCGCTAACGTTGCGATCTCCCAAAGTACAACGCCAAAAGACCTGGAAAACAAATGAGAACTTTAGAAAGCTGAGCAATCTTCACTAGACTATTTTCTGAGTAGGCAGGTGTCCATGGGTATCTTCTTTTATCAAAAAATTCTATATTGCTCAGAAAGTATGCAGCTATGGTGACAGCCAGATCACCGAGTGTAAGACTGCTGACTTCAAACCCTCTGGTCAGCGGTGAGGAGCAGGCTCCCAGTTCTGACCTGACCCTTTAGAATGGCCTCTGTAAGAGAAGACTGGCAACATTACATCTCCACTCTTCATGCCTGGTTGTGATTATGATCATTCAGTGTCCCACCATGGCTCAGTTACAGCAGTTCTGTGTAAGTCAATCAATAAAAAAGCCACCACAAGCTCTCTGCATTGACCAAGAGCCTCCTAACTTGGCATTTAAACTATGAGCTTGCCTGGAGAAAGGACTTGATCTCATCTCCCTTTCCCATGGGGTTGAGTTCAGGCTTCAGGTGCACTGGGAGGTGGAAAGAACAGTGGACATGTGAAGAGGAAAGATGCAGGTAAGGGGAAAAATGAATTTATTTTTAAAATTCTACCCTATCTCTGCATTTCCTGTACAGAAGACCTCAGGCTGGACCAACTTCTCATTGTTAAAGTCTGCGAAGACATTCCTGCATGGTGGGATGCAGGGAATCAAACCTTCTAAGCAGGAGGAGAAGTTGCAGAGACTGGTTATTTAAAGTGAGCTTGACAGTCCCCCCTAGAAGCCCCAGAGACAGCAAGGAAAAAAATCCATGTATTTAAAAAAGTAAACTCAAAATCTTCATGTAACAGATCTCGAGTACTCCTGATAGCAGCTGAGAAGGAAATAACGTAGAACTCCAAGTTCTCATTCCAGCATAAGGTGCTTTTCATCAGAAATACTTGAGGCACACAAATCCCTTTTCAAAGCTGCATTTTTCCCCTCACTGCTCCAGCAAGCCCAGAGCAGACAGCAACTGCACATCACTACACCTGCACGCCACTACACCTGCACGCCTCATCTGCTGCACTGCTAAATGCAAGCCAACCAGCCAACCTCCACTCCCCAGGCACAAAACCACTTTTTGGGTAATACTTTCCATTTCTCCCTCTGCTTTGGTTTCTTCCACGTTCTAATTCAAAGGCTCCCAGTTAAGGATCAAGGCATTCAACACCCAGCACTGAGCAGTAAAATCAACTTGGGAATAAAAGATGTGGAAGAGATGTGGGGTGTTCTTAGGTTCTTACACCGAGACCCAAATTTGCTGCTTCAGCATCAAAACATTTAAGCCCCCCCCAGGTGAAGTTACCCCTTTTGCAACATGTTTGTGACCATGTTCTTGATAAAGAGCTCCTAGCTCCTTCCAACTAACGGCAAAGGACGGCAGAAGTGAAAAAAGAAGCCTGTCTAAGAATAGGAATTGATTACTGGCGAAGGAAGATAAGCATAGTTATGTAATTGGGTGGTGTGGACGTAAGTATTGACACTTTCTAAAAATACCTCCATTTAAAATTAGTTTATTGAGCAGACATGGCTCAAATTGTCTGCCCTGTGCTGAGGAGTCATCTACTTTTAGAGCTGCTGCGCAAAGAAAGAAAATGTAGATGTTGTCTTCTGTGGCTGAAATGCTGAGTCGAGCTTAGAGGGGGGAAGAAAATAAAAGCCTAGTTTCAATAGGGTATTGTTGTGAAAACAGGAGTCCAGTATTATTAGCTGGTTATGGCAGAGTGGTTTTATCTTTCAGTTATCCACTGTATCTAAAATGGTTTGCATCTGGAGCCAGGAGCCACAAACAGACTTGCAATTGTTTGCCTTTCAGGGGAGGCCGGGACAGAGGGTCAGCTCAACATTTGGATGCCTTTGAAGCCACTTTGATCACTACAGGAATAATGAGAACAAGTCTCACGCACCTACCAGTCATATTATCATAACAAATAAACTTATATTGCTCCTTCAAGGCAACTACCAGCTCTGAAAGAATGAGAGATGCTCCAGAGTTATTTATAGCAATACACCCTCACCCTGCACAGCGTTACATTAATTTTATAATGTTCTCCTTCCCTAACTTCAACAAAAACAGTCTGGTCTAATTACCTCATTCTTCAGCCTGAAAAGCAATAAAAGAAGGAATTGCTAAAATAAAGCTCCACCCTTCAAACCCTCCAGACACTCTTGTTGCAGTCTGCCACTTCACCTTACAGCTTGTAAATCCCGGGCCCCTGGCCACTCACACTGCTCTGGCTTTCTGACGCTTTGGCTTCTAAAACTTATCTCCAAGAACATGGAACCAGCTGTCACAATGCCCTACTGAACAGGCAGGAGAAACAATCTCAACATTTTTTACTGTTTGATGAACTGAGCTGCCCCTAAACCAGCCCAGCTACACCGTTTCCATGGAGCAACTCCAAAATCTGAACCGATACAAGGAGTAAGGTCACTTTTCCTGGCATGGAGACCTTCAATGAACAGCGACTGTTCTAGAAGTTATGAGAAGTACATGCAACTGACCTTTTTATGAAAGATCAACCAGACACCATTTCATCACAGTGATGTCAAGCTTTGCTAGGCTGGGAATTCAGACTGAACTTTCTCTATCTAAAGCTGTAGATACATGCAGCAAACACAACCATATACGTGGTGTTCTAAAAAAGCAGCACGTTCCTCATACTGAACCAGGTCCTGCTGTACCTCATGACCGGGGCACCCAATTTCAGAGTAAGTCACTGCTTACAATTAAGACAACAAACCATCCCAAGGAGGAACAGAAATACTGAGGAGAACTGTGGAACTCCTCTCTATAAAGCAATTTTTTTTTCCACCCTATGCTTTCAAGTAAAAATTTGCCAGGTTTTTTTTCTTCCCTTAAGTTATCCAACCTTCTAATCAGAAATCCTTCCTATGACTTCTGGCTAAGATGTTTCTCTCAGACTGCCCCATGGATACACTGCAATGCTGTTTGCTCAGCCCTGCTTTGGACTGAACGACTGACGAATGCCAGATCTAGTCAGCACTGAAGGGAGAACTCACGTACTTCCTGCAACACCTGAAGCACTGGTTTACTTCTGAAGCTTGATTTGGCGTCACATCTGCAGGTTTTGGGGGTTGGTTTGTTTGGAACACAAGTTGCATTTGAAGAGTCACTTACAGGTTAAACTCAAAGCATGTAGGGAACAAGTGCAGTACGTCACCGCGGCGAGCACCTGTCCTGCTTTTGATTCAACGGCTGGACTTAAAAAGTTACTGTTGTGTGTTAAGAAGGGGCAGGTCTGCCAGCTCCTCACTCCAAGCTCATTCAGTTCTACATCTGGGGATTTTCTAGGGATATATTCCAAATTTCTGTCTGCTTTGTGAAGCCATTACAAGTCCCAAAATTCTTTTACTGCAGGGGGACTGCCAAAAGCATGCCTGCGCCGTTCCATTAGATAAACGGCTGATACAGGGCTTCCCCTTGAGCTCAAAGTGGTTGTTTTCATCTATTTCCAAGTTTGAGGGTTACTGGATTCATAAATAACCTACTAGCCATGTGCAACAAGAATTCAAGCAACGTTCTGGTGCTTTGCTTTCTCCCTCGCTACGTAACAACTCTCGTGAACCTTTCAAAGCTGGTGCTGTGGACGAACAGTCTACGGACTCCAAAATCCTCAAGCTTTTTAGAAATGCAGTTTACTACTAAAATACCATTCCTACTGACTTCCAGGCATTTGGAGGCAAATCAGCTGCCAATTCTACAACAGATCAGCAGTAAGAAACATCTTGTTAGAAAGGCAGGGAAAGCAGAAAAGGCAGAGTGGAGTTCTTGCCAGTACACATTCATGATCTGCCAAGTCCTCCCTACCTATCTACTAAAGTTTGGGGTGTGCACGGAGGGGAATCATTCCAGAGTATTATTTCTTATGAGAAGTCTACTCTGAAATTTCTTGAATGCCTCTTTTACTAACTTCACAGAGGCAGCAACTAGGAAAATGTGCTTTTAAAGAAAAAAACCAAACCCTATTTCTGCATCTTGTGGTATATAAAACAAGCAAACAAAGCTCCAAATGGAGAAGGATATACACCAGGGAGAACTCCCAAGAAAAAAACCTGCTAGTGTACACAAACCGTCTGCGGGAAAGCTGAGTTATTTACACAGAAGGTTTTGATAGAAAAGCAGGTCAGCACTGTGAACCCTTCTATATTCTTGGCAACTTTTAATGCTTTTCTTAAAGGAGGGCAATTTGAAAAATGACAACTTGCTCTTCCAGGTGAAGGTAATGTTTTTCACTGTGCAACTGGTGTTACAACCCACAGCAGGAAATGTGCCTCCACCTCCAGTTTTGGAAGTCCATTGTTCTCGGTTTTGCAATGGAAATATGAAATATGCAGTGGAACGCTTCACAGTGGAAAAACAGAGTTACCTTTGAGGAGACAGGAGAAGTAGTATACTTCCTTAGGCCTACTAAGCAAGAAAAGAGGGAAGAAAGAAGAGGGGCTGAGAGTTTTTCAGAGCCCCTTTTTCGTTACCAGACATCGGAGTGTGTTGTGAAGACTCCATCTTTCAGTGATTCCGGGGACATCCAGCGCACAGGCAGCAAGCCTTTCCCTCCTTTACGATAATAATCTGTCTCGTAGATATCTCTTGTCATGCCAAAATCTGGAAGGTATAGATGTTTTGAGTTTGCATGATGAAATGACGAGCATTTCCCCTTACTACAAGCCATTGTAGCCAACAGGTAAACAGAGGTTGGTGCCCAGAATCTGCAATCCATCGCCCCTTGACTTTGCAGGCACTTCACCTGCTGCCTTAGGGCTTGGTTAATGTCCCTCCCCACAGAACCGAGGTGGTTTTACCACTGACTTCAGGGGACAAGCAGTCTGAATGGTCTCCACATGCTAATATGAGAAGTTACAGGATTTATGCTCAAGCATTGCAGTAAGCGAAGTCTTCTGAAGGTCATGTATTTCACCAATCTGTTCTCAAAATGCAGTGATTTTCTTTTGGTTTTGAAGAGCATAAAGAGCTCCTGTAGCACTCAATACTAGTGTCTAACAATCTCCCATGTTGAGGGGAATGCTTCTCTAATTTGCACCCAAACTCTTACTACTCTTACTACTATATTTAACCTGTCTGCTAACGCAGCAGACTGAGTGTAAAGCCACTCCTTTGGTTCAGACCTGTAGCTGGCTCTCGTTTTCTGGAGGAAAGTAGAATGGAAAAGAGAACAGAATTCCTCCAGTTCTCACAGTCGTTACTACCAGCCTAAGACTTGGATGAGCGACCACCTATCTTTCTCATTCCTTGTCTGCTAGAGACACTAGTACCCTCAAATGAGGATGACTAAAAAGCTCATCTGTGCAGCTACTCCATCCCTCCCACACACCAAGGTGACTTTATCCTGAATGGAGAATTTGTTAAAAATGTAATGCAAATAAGAAACAGACACACACTGAGCACAGGGCACAGCACAGCATAAAGCTCTTCTCCAAGAACTCAACAGCCTGAGTTGGCATGTTCCTGTCATGATGCTCCTAAACTGTTTCCACACGAAGGGCTTTTCAATGCCGGTACGTAAACAAGAGCAGTGCAGGTGAGTTCATGAAATGCTTTTGGGGTACCCACATAAGATGTTGAAGGGAAGAAACACACCATCATTAGTTTAAAGAACTGTAAAAGATGCTGGTGGGGAGGAGGAGTGAGAAAACTGGAACTGAAGGGATTCAGGCTGATTTCCACCAAACCTGCAGAAAATGCACAAAATCCCCCAAAGATCTTATTTCCTAATTAACTGACTCAAAATGAAATCATTTTTCTTTCTCCCAAATGACAGGATTACTTACACACATTATCAAAGTAGCTGAGTTAAGCTCAGAGAAAAAGAATTAGTTTCCTACAGCAGAAGGCTGTTGCTATACATGTTGTTTTAATATGCACAACTCAAAAACAGCCAAAAGCTTAAAATCATCCTCTCTGGAGAGAAGTCTGAAAAAAACCCTCATCTGACACTATTTTGGAAGGATGATGAAGAGGGAAAAGGAAAAAAAAAAAAAAGCAGTGTTCTAACAGCAGAGCAGAGGAAAAGCCATTCTGTTGTCTGGAAAGCAGAACTCCAGTTCAGACTGGAAAGCATCCAGCTGAAGTCAAGCCTTACATTCCCCTTCCAAATCAGATATGCTTTAAAATAATCCTAAAATTCTTATTCTTGAATCAATAAACAGGAGGTGGAATTATTTCTGCGCGTTAACAGAGAAGTGAATGACACACCAGTGGTAACTATGCCATCCACCCAGATGTCTACAGCATCTGCACCTCCAATCACTGCTTCACTCTTTTTAAACCCACACGCTATACTATTTCCTCACTGGAACAACAGCAAGTAGAGGTATTCCAAGAGTTTCAAGTCAATGTTGACTGCTCACAGGTCTTAAATCACAGCAAGCCTTCCAAAGGAACATATTTCATTCTGCAGACATTACAACTAGAGCTAAGTTTTAAAAGGTCTTTCAAATAGCTTTCAGGAAGTTAAAATGCCTCCTAAGATGCTGTTTGTTCAGAGCTGTGCTTTTTGTTTGGGAGGCAATGGAACACACCTCCAATTTTCACTGTGAAGTCTTCTGCCACCATACAGTTCCTCGCCGCAAGGTCTCTGTGAACAAACTTGTTGGCGTTGAGGTATGCCATCCCATCAGCAATCTCTCCTGCCATCTGAATCATCTTCTTCAGAGTTGGAGGTGCCTGGCCAGGATTATTCTGAGCAAGATTAAGATGATAAAACAGGTAAGAAGGAAGGAAAGAAAAACTATTTCTATATCAAACTCTAACATTAAAAAATTAATTAAAAAAAAATCACATTATCACAATTTAGCTTGACATGAGCCAGGCTGAACAGGAACTCATGATTACACACACCATAGCATCTGCTTGGTGGAAGAACTGGCCATATCAAGCTGGGTTACAAACAACATCTCTTCTGTGGTGTGTCATGCTATTTTAGAGAAGCAGAAGGCTTATTTTAGAGATTTCTACATTTTACCACCTTCACAAATGAACAGAAGATGTTAAATGCTTTTATTAATTTCCTGTTCCTCCATAACCAGGTATCTCTCTCCATTTTGTAAAAAGAGAAAAGCTTCTGGGACAATGTCTTCTGAAGCAAAATTCACTCCTAGGCATCCATGGATTCATCCATTCTCAACCTCATGGATGAAGAAATTCAGAGATTCATTAGTTCAGTCCCACCATCCCTTATCAGTATGAATTTGCCTAAGCTTTACACCCCTTGGATAATCATCACTGACAGAGAAACCAAAACCATGGCCTCAGATACTGAATTCTGCTAATGACAAAGATCCTAAATCACAAGGAACAACACATTGAATTATATCAAATCCCCATCCAAAGATTAAATAGTCCCTTACCCACCTTCCAGGAAAAGTGTTCATGTTCAGTCCCAGCATCACTTCTAAACTGTGCTGCTTTGTGCTGCGATAATGAGCAATACCCACAACTTTGAGGCTCAAATGCAACACACCAGACAGGAGCCAAGAAGATACAACTGAGAAAGCCCAAGAGGCCCCATGCAGGTTGAATCCCCAGGAGGAAGAGATAGAGTTTATACCCTACTCGTTCCTCATGCACACACTGTGCTCTTGTTCTGTTCCTTCATGTTATTCACATCAGAACCTCTAGATCAAGGGCAAAAGTTGCTGAGCTCATCTTCTGGACAGTCTACGATGACTTCAGTGGCAAGTGACCTACGTGTCATCTTTATCCTTCAGACCCTGCATCACGTGTGGCAACTTGAGCTGTTAGATTGATGGCCTATGTATTAAAGTATGCATATTGGCTAAGATACTAGGTTCTTACTTTCCAACAGACCCAAACAGCAGGATATACACCATGAAATAATTATCCTAACATCCATGCTTCAACTAGCTAATTTTCTGCTTACCATCTTGATGAGAAATAAGGTAAGAGACTCATTTCCAGTCAGGAAAGCAGGATTCAGTAACACAAGCATGCAGTACACTGGGCTATTTGCAATAGCTACCTCGTGAGAAAAGCTGTTGCAAATCACAGAGCAGCTCATGTTTTGTTCTTACAGCTTAAGGAGAAGGGCAAGAAAGGCTAATTGCCTGCTGCTTCCAACGTGATGCTGTTTCATTTAAGCTGATTCTAACTGAACAAAAAAAAAATAAAATACTCCTGATTCACCTCTGTGTCTGGCCTCAATGATCTCAGGTAACTTTTGAGGTCCCCACGTGTCATCAGTTCCATGATAACCAGTGTAGGCTGGCCCTGAGAAACAACACCAAGCAGCCGAACCTGGAAGAGGAAAACCAGTTCAATTATAAACACAGCTAACTGAACTGTAGTAATCATTTATTTGTATTGATACATATCCCCAAACACATGTGAACCTGCAGAAAGTCAGAGTCAGTTTGGTTTCACTCCCTGACTCCTGTTTAAGAACAGTATTAAAGCCATGCAGTTTCCAAGTTCACAGATTGCAGAATCCCAAGTTCACCCTTCGGTCAGTGAAGGCAAGTCCTGAACACCCTCCTCACACAGCAAGCACCATGGGTGTATGAATCACAGCCTTGCTACATCTTCATGACTTACCACATGGTGACAATTGAACTCCTTCATCACCGAGGCCTCATTTAAGAACTCTATCCTCTCACGCATACTTGCAGACTCATTGACAGTCTTGATGGCCACCCTGGTCTCTGGCTCATCCTTCACCACTCCCTTGGCTATCCCCTCATACACCATTCCAAAGGAGCCTTGCCCAAGCTCCCGACACATGGTGATCTTCTCACGGGGCACCTCCCATTCATCGGGAACGTACACTAAGGAGAGAGAGAAGAGGTCATGATGTTCCTTCCACTTTTGTACACACTGCAATCACTTGGCACTATTATAATGCCAACTGCCCAAACAGTTTCACTGTAAACAGAAGCAAACACAATGCTGAGATCCAGCACCATGTATGCAAATAGCCCGTGGTCTTTCCCATACAGAGACAGGTAGATTCTTGGCACACAAATACACCTTAAAGAAATGTGTAGTTGGTCTTGAAGGGGTCTTACTATAGTACTGATATGATGGGACAGAGAGAAGGAACCTCAAAGCACCAAACCAGGTTGGGAAGATGTTTGAATCCATACTTTAGGTGTGAGCTTTTCTTGGCACCCTTGGTTTCCTAATTCTTCCAGACAGCATCAACCATATTTGATCATCTGTACCAGTTTAGTGTCTGCTACATTCGCTATTAGCGGATTGATTTTATGACTAGAGGGAAACGGGCTCTCTGATCCCACAGGCTCTTTGCATGAAACAATCCTGATCACTTGCACACACACTGTTGCATCAGTAAAGGCAGAAGTGCTGCGAGCCTTTGATCTGAGGCAGAAGAGAGATCTCAGAAGGTGACTGCAGGGAGGGAGGACTGCCTCAGGCAAGATGACATCTGAGTAGTCACTGATGCGGCTGCCTATCAGTCTCCAAAGGAGGGGACAGTTGTGTCACATGCTCTGCATGGGTGAAATGATGAGATGCAAAAATAGAGGATTATAGCATGAACACTGTCCCACCTTTAACCCTAATGGTGCTGCTGTAAAAAAATAACTGTGAGAGTCTGCTGCCATCCTAGCTCTACCCATTAGCCTCCTGGGGGCTTTTGGGAACACCATTCCACCAAGAAGTCTACAGAAGTAACACCCAATTAAATCATAAACAGAAGAACAATCATCACCAAAGATGACCAGAAGAACTGTCATCACCAAATACATGAGGCAGTCAAAAGACATTAGGTCAATTTCAAACTTATGTTAAAAAATGTTTTGCCACCTGGAGAAAAATGGGTTTATCCACACTCCAAGCATTAAAAGAAACCAATATGGATTACACTCAACATTCAATTGCATTTTAACACAAAGATTTTACATGTAATAGGTCTACAAGCCCACAACATTGACTGTTGTCCCTTTCTGTAACTGTGAAAACTTGGGATAGGAAAGGAGAAGACAGTACTGGTTTCTGTGCTACTAATTTCCACACGGGAAGAACACAGCACCAAGCAGTGGGTTTGTTTCAGTATGTCAGAAAAGGACCTGAAAGAGCAAACGTGAAAGAGGATGAATTCACCAATTCTTTTCATTCCAGTGAAAACATCACCAGATGATTAGATGATAATCTGAAAGTGAAACTAATGCATCCAGATTTGCCTCAGCTGAACAAACTATAGTAGGCGTTTCAAAACCTCCCCTGTTTCAATAGACAGGTGTATTGTCGCGGATCGATTCTGTGGCTGTGCTAACACAATGAAGAGAGCAGGCATGTTTACAACACCCCTTCCTGAGCTGCAGACCTTTCCAAGTCAGACACTAACAGAACATGTGAAAGGAAAAGCCCGGAAGTGGAAGGCCATGCTTACCATCTGAAGCACTGAAGTACTCGGGGTTCACAGAAGCATAAAGCACTCCATTGCCCAGTCTGTCGCTGTTCCTGTTGAAATATTTGTTTTCCTTTTTTAATCTTTAAGCCTAGGTACATTCCAGACCTCCTCTTCTACAGCTTTTTCACAGTGTGCTTAACGACCAAGTATTATTTACTCTACGTGGAGAGCTTTTCTCAGAAAGGAGACAACCCAAGTTCTTATTCTACCTCGCATAATCAATGGGAAAACAGCCCAGAGTAGCTTTCCCAGGAGACCTGCAGCCTTTTCTACACCAAATCAGCACCAGAAAAGTGTATGCACAAGGTGCTTTTAGCTGCTGGGTAAACTTCCTTGAAGAGAGGCAGCTGTATGGTGGTATAGCCAGGAGACCCGTGGCTGAGAACATACTTAAGCTGTGGTAGAGAAGCAATCTAGCAAAGGACAAGATCCCTCTTTTAATGGGGAATTCCACTCAACTATTTTGTAAGTGTTTCTACTATTTCATTTTAAAACACACACACACCAATTTTACTGGGGCAATTTTCAGAGCAAGACATTTATTCAGCATTGACAGTGCTCTTGCAGAAGGCAGGCTGCAGAAATAAAATGATCAATCAGACCTCAGAAAAATCAAAGACAAAACACTCTTGTGGGCTAGAACAACAGTTTAAAGAAGGTTCAGTTATCAAGCACTTCACCTAGGAGAGCCCAAGGGAAGGCCAAGCAGGGATTGTACTTCACTAGGTACAAAGCCCTTTCTGGAGTGCTTGAGAGAACCGGTACTACTGTCTGCACACAAATGAATAGAGCTGGAAACAATGGGATACTCAATGAGAGTAATTTATATGAGTGTAATAAAAACCTTCTGTATCTAGAAAGTTGCAAGGCTGAACATTTGGCACTGACTTCCCTAAAGTTCTCCTTATGTATTTCAATTAAATAAGAAAAATAAATCACTAGTTACAAAAAAACCCCAACAAACTGAGGAAAACAAATCAATGCAACAGTCCCCCAGACTGCTCTGCCTGGGATGTAATTTTTTTAAGTGGATATAAAGACTTCAAAAAACCTCTAGGATTTGCAAGAAATCAAATTAACCTAAACTGAACCAAGTTTCCATGATTTATATTGACCCATATTTCAAAGCTTCTGATTATATAGGTTCAGTGCCTGCCATCACTGTCCCAGTGGATATGTTCCTGACAACCCTTCCCTCTCCAACATGATACTGTAATAAAATGCCTCTTCATATCTCAAACGAGCCAGATACTTGCTGGTAACTCTAAACCACCTCCCCTTTTACACACCAACAAGACAGAATCTACTTTAGCTTCTTGAGCCCTCTGAATGCCATTTCCCTTTTTCATTTCTGAAGTGTTCCATGGGCACAGATTTGAAAATAAACGTTCCCCTTCTGCAGTTTTAACCACAAAGATATACAACTCACCTCTTTTTATTGACGACATACAGCATTACCAGTAATCCCCCAATGATGAGCAGGAAAGCGATAGGGAGCACGATTATCAAGTGCAAGAAGTTGCCATAGTTTGCTGCTGCAACCAACAAGAAAACAATTGTATCAGGGTTTCTATAAAGTCTCCGTTAACAAAGACACATTCAAAACCCACTCAGTATATTTCCATGCAGGGAAGAAATCAAAGTACTCATTTTCTTGTCTCATGTGGAAAAATGTACTCAGAAACACTCCCTGACTGCAGATGAGTGGAACAAGAAAACAGACAGCAAAAAGTATTAATTTTGTACAGAACAGTGTTTGTCTGGGGTTTGTTTTCACAAGTTATGTTTAAGGACTTGCATTCCTCAGCCAACAACATGGAATTGTTCACTTGCACAGTCACCTTTTTTCACCTTTTGTTCACCTTGCAATTTCTTATCCTTATATTGAGAATATGTACACACTATTCTTTACTCCCAGTTCTTCAAAGTCCAGCAATTAGAAAACCAGAAAGGAATAAAAGACAGGGTTCCAATTTTCATGTGGATACCTCCGCTCTACAACCAAATACAGAAGTTCTTGAGAGGGTCTCTGTGGACACTGTGGTGGTGTTCTTCCAAAATACACACTACTCCCACTCTCAGGGTCGGCATCACCCTTTCATCAGGGTGTTATCTTTATGAAATACCATTCCAATAGGTCATATGAAAAAGTGTCCTGGTATTTTAAAAAACCTGCCAGCCAAAAACCTAAACAAATAATTTGTTTCTTGTATTATTTTGCAACTTTAAAGCACATTGCCCTATTGCCTCGGATTTTGTACAATCCAACCCATGCTGTCACAGCTAACGTTACATTCCCAGCAGAGCTGTGTATCACAGAAAGCCAGAGTATTATTCTCTAGACACCTACCACCTGGTTGCATGCGTTCATGTATACATACATATATATATATATATGAACACATGCATGAAAAGGACCGCCCTCAGATATACCTCCTGGTTGTCAGCACTTCCCAGAAAATGGAACAGAGTTCCCAAGGAAGCATCAGCAATCAAGAGTAATTCAGAGTATGGGCACGGTGCTCACATACCCACTTCCATACACCAACATCAGAAATTATTCAAAAGAAAACAGTACCCCAATCTGACACAGCCAAACGCTCAGCTTACATTTGGGTTGCACGTAGAAAGAGACTGGCTCGGTCCATGACCCATTTCCAGCTAATGAAGTGGCCTGAACTCTAGCAGAATAGTTTCCAGGGTTCAGATGAGTTAGTTTAGCTCCCCCAAGCTTCTTGTATTCCTGTCTGGAAACACATTCCCGCTTCTCCTATAAGGAAAAAGCAATTTACAGTTCACGTTAATATCTTCACATTCATTCATCCTTGAGAAATCTGGGCTGCAAATAAGCTAATGCTTATAACAAAAAGCCCCATCTGATCGGTTGTTCCTCAAACACCTTAAGGAGATACATGGTAAACAACAACTGTCAAAATAAACACAGGAATAGCATGCTGGCTGGTGCTGGGTGTCTGAAATCACAAACCCTATCTTTGGTCTGCAGCACTGCACAGAAGCACGTTGGGGAAGATCCCGTTTTGCCCGTAAATTCGAGTGAAAAGCACTAACTCTTCAGAGGGAAGTGCCAAACCCTCACCTCTCCATGCTGCCCATATTTGATTTCATACATCAGTATCAGCCCGTTTGGGTTTGCAGGTTCTAACCACTTCAGGTAGACGGTATTTTCTTCTTTTGCTTCCCATGCTACCGTTCCTGGAATGTTATCTGCTCCCTCTGTAAAATATTTACAAGCAATGTGAGAACAACACCTATTACTGAAACAGGAACTCAGGCAACAAACAGGACAATAAATGGTTCGTACTATTCTTTGGGTATCAAAGCATCGCAGTAAGTGCTACTCAAGGATGTGAAGTACATCGGCCAGGGGCCTGCTGGAGAGCTCAGCAGAGTCTGAACAGCTGATGGCCAGAAATACAGCTTCACCTCATACAGGCTCCCTGTTAGTTGCTACCTGTGACCTGGTTATCAGCATCTCCTCCTCCCTTCCAAACTTTGCACCACTCTGAAACTGGGCAGACACAGCCATTCCCAGCCAGCGGATGCAAACAGCAGCCCATCTGCTGTGAACATGGGATCTGACCCACTGATGCCTCTCCCCTAAAGCATCTACTCTTAGGAAAGCTATCACAATATAAAACAGAGCCCCAGCAGCAATATTTCTTTCTTGATAATTTTATGTGTTTTGTTCAAAACTGCACAGGAACGTGAAGGCCATTTCAGTCAAAGAAAGAAGCCCCTTTTTCAAAACTACTATTGTCAGGATTAGAAGAAAACAGAATTCTTTAGCCTTTAATTTTCAGAGCCACTTGTCTCCTTTTCCCCCATCTCCCATATTTCCTTGAAATAAGCAATACTTCTTTTTTTTTTTTTGCCTTTTTTACTGACACAGCTGGATGGGGATTATGATAGCCTTTCCTTCCCAGAAACAAAACAAAATTGCTACCATTCTGCATCAAAAATTCCCAGACATCTGCTGGAGTCAGAAGCTCTTTGCTGGATGCGTATGAGCTTACACTAAAATCATCCCTATTCTTCTCAGAAGAAGTACAATCTGTAGAAGTCCCAAACATGAGTACAGCATTCAGTGCTTCCTATTTGAAGTACTCTAGATGCCAGTGATTGGGCACAAGGCAACACAGTACTCCTCCTGTTTCCAGTCTGGACAAATGCATGGTCCTTCTGTGACAGAAGAAACATTTGGCAAACGTTCCCACCAGCAAGACTCTAACATCTGCAAACAGTTCAGACCTAACACAGCAAAACTAAACATTAGCAGAGAAGCATTCCCCTGCCTCCATTAGGCACACAGGGAACTAGACAATAAAGCCTCTTAAACCCACCAGAACTGTGGGTCTTACCTACCTCACTGGGAAACGGATTATCTTGTGATTATCTCAGTACTCAAAGCACACACTTCTACCTGTCCAGGTCACAGGACAGACTTGACACAGACCTCTCAGTACACATGAAACACCAGTCAAGGGCATTAAATTACTCTAACAAAGTTTTATATCATTCTGATTCATTTTCTTGCATATAATGTTTTTATTATACCCCAATGTGGGGGGTTTTGGGGTTGTTTTGGAGGGTTTATCTTTCCTAAAATCCCTCTCTGCCCCATAAATAAAACAAAGCTTTGCACTTGTGATAGCATACCTGAAGGCATGGTTCTTGCAAAGACAAAGTTGGAAGCGCTACAACCAAGAGTATCAGCCTCATGGTTGCAGCTGTGGATATCAATGCGGTAAAGAGTAAAAGGCTGGAGATGGGAGATCACAGTTCTCTCCTTGCCATCCACTTTGGTCTCAAAGAATGGGTATTCCACCTCACTCTCCTCTGCATCAGAAATGTTGGTGAAGTGATCTGTCCCAGTCGCGTTCCTGTTTCGAGTGGCCAAAGTGGCATTTGCGATTCGGAACACGTCCCTCCGCTTCCGGTCAGGTCTGTGGAGCAAACAGACAGGTACTCTAAAAGGTCTCTCTAGCAAAACGCTGCTTTTCCTCCAGCTCTCTGCAAAAAACCCCCAGTAAAATACATGACCCTGCAACTAAAAAAGCTAAATAAAGAAAACCACGTAACAAGACAAAAGCTTTTCTCCTAATCTGCATGTGCAGCCTGTCAGTACATCCTATTGCTCTCTCTCCTGGTCAGAAAGTCTTCATAAGGCCACAGCACTGCTCCTGCCTGGGAAGCAATGCACCAGCAGGGTTAAAGGAAGATTCACACTGCAAAACCAGTTCTGGCTTAAACGGTATCCCCCGCTCCGCGACAGCACTGGACCAGGGCCCACTTAGCACCTGGTCAGTGCAAGGCTTATCAAGGACAGAGGTGGAGTCCAACATGTTTCTATCACAGAGTTACAAACCAGGCAAATCACAAACACACAACAGGAAGAAAGATGACTCAACAGGAGAAGTTAATTCACTGTCAAATATACTGTCTTAGTACATTCGGCCACAAAACAGCATGCTGCAAGAGAGCCAAGAACAGGCTGACTTGGTTTTGAAATCTTCTGGCAGAGGTTGGATGGATATTTTTTTTTTTAGTTCACTACAAAATCTTCCAAAATCCTTTTACTATGTCTCGTCTTTTTGATATTCTCAGATGTCATGTAAACCACAGCACAGAAATAAACGAAGACAAGGGGGGAAAAAGATCTTCCTAAGATACCAAGAAGTATTTTAAGCTACAAACAAGAGAACGTCCTAACTTGTTGGTGGGGTATGGGGGAATTTCACAAGGGATGTAAGCACTCGTGCCTCCTCTACACTGGTATTCATTCAAGTTATTAAAACTATTCATCTTGTTTAAGATGAGAATTCATTTACTGCTTTAATTCAGTGGAAAGAATAAACTTTTGAATTGCTAAAAGCACACATGAACAGATTTTGTGATAAAAGCAATAAATATAAAGTAAGAAGTTAATTTTCAGTCAACCACAAAAGAATGTGTTAATGCAAGAACCCAAAAGGCATGACTTTATCACTGCTTTTATGGGATGCACGAAGTTTAAACTCTTTGGTGCTATCTGGGGTTAAAAAACCAAAAGTACAGTCCTACCTTGGCCTTTGGGGAAAAAGATAAACAGAAAAAAAACATAAAACCTGTTGGTGACAACCAAAGTCATATCAGGACGAGATACCAAAGAAATAAGGAAAAGTCTAGAGATAAAAAGTCGAAAATTCACCTGTTCTGTTAAATGAAAGAGAAATGCAAGAGAAAAAATAGAAAATAACGCTATAAAAATAAATCAAACTGAAATTAAAAGGAAAAAAGGGGGTCATTTAATACACAAGCTGTCTCTCATTTCATGGCAATTTTAATGTCACTTCTCAGATCCATGAAACACTGAGCCCACCTCATCCTGGCTCATCAGAGCACCAAAAACACCTGAAGAGTAACTCATCCTCCTGTGGTTGCAAGCGTGTCTTGAAGATTAACCATTGTCCTGATGCTTGAAATCTACCTCAGCACTGCAGTAACACACACGGGGTCATCCAGAAGTTGCACACAACATCAGATCAACACGCTTTTCAAAGGGCCTTAAAACCACCCAGTCAAATATTTCCAAGCTGTATTACACATATTACTCTTTCATAACGTCCTGGAAACAGGTAGAACACTGGAAACAAATACAACTATTGAGGTTTGCATTAACACATTCATTAATTTCTCCCTTGGGAAAGAGAGAGAGGAAAAAACCAAACCCATCAGCAAGTAAGGAGCTGCTTAGATTTGTCCTACGGAGATGTCTCACAAGCTTATCATCTTTAATTTCCCTGACATCCAGTCTCTGTAAAGTGCTTAGCTACGTGGCTGTTTCCGAGCGTTGTACCTTATCTGCCCTTGCTGTTACAAAACACCCCCTTATCAGGGTAAGTTCAGGAGAAGGGGGCACGGTCAAGATTTCAGGACATTCTTTGTGAACTGGTCAGTTTGTTTGCTACTGTCAGAGTTCAAGGTTCTGAGAGTTTCCTTTGGGAAGGGGAGGGATGTAGGAAAATCTGGGAGAAGATAAGCAGTGTGTTTTAAATGACAAAGCTTTGGTAAAACTAAAAAACTCCTTTGTAACAGGCTTTCAAATATTTCAGACCTGACACATGACTTTCAAAACTCCTTGCTCTGCACACATCACAGTGCCAAGCACACATCAAGCCAACATAACTTTGAATCAAAGTCCAAAAATCACAGTGGAGAGTAAAATAAATCCGTTTTAAAGCGGAAAGCCACACTTAAGAGATCTAAAGCTCAGGACAACACCATAAACTTCACCTGCCAGAGACAATGAGGTAACACTCACAATTGAAATCTGATTGCTTACAGACAGTACCATAACAGCTATACTCTGCATGCTGGGCCCCACGATCCAATTATCTAATGTAAGAACAGCTTACATGAAGGATAAATTGGGAACTCAAGGATCAAAATCACCAATTAATTCAGTAGTATCTACTTGATGCTGCAGCATAAAATCGTTACTATTCCACTTAATGTGTAAGCAGTGGTGTTTATCATGGAGGAGTGGGTGTATTTAATACTGCTCTGCAGCACGGACCCAGGAAACCAACGTGTTCTTTGCAATTAGTAAGAAAGGAAGACCAGTTTCAATTCTGCAAGGTGACTACGCCCTCAATTTCAAAGGCAAATAAATCTTCAGATTAGGAACACAAGAACTTAAATGGCTATTTAGAGAAAGATCATGTCTGAAACCCTTTGTCTGCCACACGTTGCTCATCTCCGAAACCCTTATAGACAAAGAGCTCCTCAAGTGACTCTTGATTCTGAAAAGAAACCATCACTGAAGTCCTTGAACAATACAGGTAAGAACCCTTACTATTAGGTGAAATTGAGAGAAAGAGATGAAAATGAGTGAATAAGAGAAACTGCAATGTAATGCTGCAGACTGCCTCACAAAAGGCAAGGCGGTGTTAGTGTGTTTCAGGTGTTACCTACATATGCTTTCGAGTCCATGAAACCTGAACTCTAGAAATGTTTAAAAGAATTACATCATTAACCCCACTTGGAAAGACAAAGTGTCCAAAATCTTACCTGGGGACAAAGATGGAGTTGTGAAGGAAGTTCTCAAAGACTTTCCGGTACTCTGCTTCCTCCTTCTCAGCTTGCTTTTCTGCTTCTGTCTTGGGACAAGCACAACAAGGTCCTTTTTCTCCCCCACAGCCCTCTGGCTTGGTGGGTTCAGTAGCTTCTTCTGTATCAATGGTCCCATCAGCATATCTTCGAATTGGGACTTTATCTTCAAAGAAAAGAAGAAGAGGCAGCTTATTTCTTTTCTCTCCATATTGTGAATAGGCCACAAGCCATGTTTACTCATTCCCTTCTACTTGCTGCTATTCACAGAGCGTTGTGAAGCAGGTCATAGGCTTGTAAACAAAGCGTGCTGGCAGGTAAGAGTCACATGTCAGCACAGCCACATTTCATTTTCCTACCTTTGGAGCAGTAATTGTGCCTATAAAGGTAACTGTCCTGAGGTTGCTGCTGCCATCGTACAATGTAGTATGAGAGGTTGCCATTGGGAAGAGAGGGAGGATTCCATTTCACAATCAGCTGGGATGAAGAGTTGGATGCTGAAATAACATCCAAGGGAATGGATGGCACTGGAAGAAGAAAAAAAATATTGCAGGCATTTAAATCTAGAGCGTTCTGCGAGGTATTTTGGTGCATGCTTTTCAAAAGTGAATCCCAATCCAAGAAAAAACACCATCCTAACTCAAAGATTTCCTACCTTACCTCACTAACAACAGTTATCAAGGGTTCAACTGCCACCATTTGCAGTCCTAATCCAAGGTTGTACTTAAATTTGCCATCACCAATGGACCAATGTGTGAAAACTTAACTCCTAAAGACTCTCATAGTTCCAAATGAAAAGATTGTCTGAACAACCAGAGTTTTTATTTAAAATCTTAATATGCTGCTTTCATAATTAGAGACTTTTAGTCCATCCAGACATAAATTCAACTTCTCCATTACCAGCAGAACTAATAATTTAAACAGCACAACTGCAGCGCTATCGACCTCTTACCCAGGCGCTCAGGACCTCACCTGCAGCATTGGTTCGTATATATACAATTTCACTTTTTGCTCCATGAATGTGATGGTTTTCCATCATTGTGAGGGTAACAGCCTTGACATAAATGGCATATTGAGTCCAAGGTTTCAATCCCTGCAGCAGAATTCCAGGATTGTTCTCTTTGTTTGGTGGTAGGTCAACATCAACCATGTTCCAGCTGTTTGAGCCACATGCATCTTGCCCATCATACTCTGTCACATTTTTGAATGGTCTGAAATATTACAAGAAAAAACTAGTACAAAATACTTATTTTCTCCTAAAAATCCTCACAAGTGTCTCTTCAACATTCTCAATGGAACAAATACAGCCTGCTTGTTTTCCACAGAACAAAGCTCAGATTTCCAGCACTATAAAATTCAGAGGTCAGCTGTAGCTGCACATCTTGCCTTCTGTCACTAGCAGTAAGGCAGGGTAGCCAAGAAAACATTGAATTTGCAGTTTTAAAAAACCAAAACAGACAGTGAAATGCTTCAGACACATCTGGAATTTAGATAAGTGGGTATGAAACAGAAGCAACAGTTATCAATGGTAGCCGAGCTTTTTACCATGAAGACTCTATACATGCAGACCTGACCTTGATCAGTCCAACGGGCTTCTTTCCCCGCCCCACCCATCCCCCCCTTTTATTTCTACCCAATACAAACATATAGTCATACAGTTCTACTTGTCCTAAGCTGAAAGAGCATATATAGTACTGTTGCTGTTTTGAATTACTACAGACTCATGAGTGCTAAGTTTATTGCATCTCAGTACAATGTCCAAGTGATATCCTTTTTCAAGCCATGCTGACATCAACGCTTTGTGATTCTGTGTCTTGCAGCCTTGCTCCATACATCATCACCAGGACTCTGAACCTCCTTTCCACATCCCCAAAACACATGAAAAGTCATCAGTGCACTCATTTGCATTTTTGATTATTTTATAACTAAGACCCTACAAGGATGTGCAATGGCAAGATATCAGGATGTCTCCAGCAACTGCTCCACTCCTCCATTATCAAGGGACAGTAACGCAGAACACTACCAAAGCTAGATAAATTAAATAGCCCCAAACCCTGAGTAGACATGGCATCAAGGTGATGGGGCAAACTCCTGATCTGTGACGCTCTCCAGTGACCACTATGACCGAAGAAAGAAAGGCTCTCAGTAAACATGACATGACTTATGAAGTGCTCTAAATCAGACCACTGGAAAGAGCCAAGCCATACATCATCTTTGGTTTTTTTCCAAATCTGAAATTTCCTGATGGATCTGGAATCCATTTGTAGGCTTCAATCAAAACAATTCTCTTTTCACTTGTGCTCCAGCAGGAAAAATAATCTGAACAAAAGTGGGACTCAACAATGAAATACATAGACTGGACAAGATACATAAATGGCAGGAAACAAGAACTACCCCAAGGACTTTGCTGAATAACTTTACTCTCCAGTAAACCAAAAGTCAGAGTAGAACTGTCTACCATCTCTTTCAAGACTGTCCTGATTATTCTGTGACGACATCTACTTACGCTTCTTTGTAGTAAACAGTGAAGCTAATGAGATCTCTGTAATCCGGAGGGCGATACCGCTCCCATGTTAGTTTAATCCGATTCTTGAGCGTCGTGTTGGAAACAAAACGCAGAATGTGGCTTTCACCTGCAGTACAAAAGGACAAGACATGACAGAGTTAGCATCACATCACCTATTACTGTTTGCTGCTTCTTCAGTCATGTTTAGCTAATAAGCCTTTCCAGCAGTGCCCAGGATAGCACAGCATACCAACAGCCTTTGTCTCTGTAGAGCTTCCTATTTCATCCTGCCACCTTTGAGTGCTTAAGAGCAAGCAGTGACCTTTGCAATCATTTAGAGTACGTTGGAGCTACTTGTTATTTCTGCTGAAGCAGATTTTCTTTTAATGCACCATCAGAAAGCTCTTGAAAACTACTTCAGGCTCTCCCTGAGCGAGCGATGGAAGGTGTTTATTCGCAGGACAGGTTCAGAAGCACTTAAATGCATCACCCAGCTCCAATGCATGCACAGAGCAGTAACTGGTCTCTGTGTTCTGACTTCCTGGGACAACTTTTTGAACAATTACAGTTTCTTTCTATGGGGAATAGACAACAAGGAAAGGAGAAAGGAGTTTACATACCTATGCATGAGAGGCTGGACCAAGAACTGCAAAACTCAGTTCATATACGGCACAACCATTTGATGGCAGCAGCTTCCAGCTACAATTCTGAACAGAGCTGGATGGATGCTGGCAGTTTGGAAATGAATGGCTTCCCACTACCAAATCAGTGAGCCTTCCAATCCAGAACAAAGTAGCGATTTACAAACTTAATTGTTGGGTAAAGAAATTGCATTCTAACTGCAAGTTCATTTCTAACGGTCCATAGAAGCCTCTGAAAATAAAGGGGTTTTCACCCTTGTACACTGGCACTATTGGTGCTATCTTTTCAAGGGCAGTTTAGCTTTTGTTGATTCTTTTCCCCTTCTCAGAGTCAGAAAGCTTTCTGTAATGTTTTTATAAAAAGCAGGCAGCGGCTGGCACTAGCCTCAGTGGTAGTAAGGGCTGGCTGTGTGTCTGTGGCTCCTCCACGACTGCGAGCCTCTGCGCTATTGAATGTGCGAAGAATGAAGTGCGCTTACAACAAGGATCCACGCCATCTGCATTTATGCATCGTGCCTGGAGAGACATTCAGCAGAGTACGCCTCCTAGTTTTGTAAACACCTCCCCGAACAAGGGGACTTGACTTATACACAAGATCTCTGTTTTAATTTACTCAGCTCTGAGAAGACCACAAATAAACCAAAGAAAAACACATCATCGGTGCTAGGAGTCTGAGGTCCAATTTGTCAAGCAGTCCATCATCTTTACTCCTAGATGAGAGATGGGTTTTAAATGTGTCAAGTTACACCTGGAAACCTGATGTGATGGCCACTGAAGCTAAAGGAGTGCTTTCCAGTAACTTAGACCATCACAGAGACAGTGAAGTTTAGGAATAATGTAGAATGCTAAAAGGTGTTCTCAATTCAAAAGCAAGTAATTTGAAAATAATGAACAGAAAATTGAGCTTATCACAATAATTTCTAGTAACAAGGTACGGTATTTGGCAGGAGCTGAAAAGAAGATTTAATATAACAAAACCTGCTTGTTGTGGTGTCTGTGAAATTGTTATTCAACAGCCTCTTTAGTTATCAAGAAGTAGCTATCAGAGAGCAAAATACTCATAACGATGCCCATTTACAAAGGAAACAGAGAAATTCTTCCTCACTGGATATACCAAAACGCTATATAGGGATGTTCCTATTGTTCCACACCACCACGACCACAAAAAGGGTAAAAAAAACCCAAACAGTCCTCTTCATCAAATGTTTTTTAGGGACCAGATATCAACTACGTAACCACATAACTTTGCATGTATATGAACAGTTTTTAAAATGTAGCTGTCAAAGTGTGAACAAGTAGAATGACTGAAAGCCTGCTGTGATTTCTAACCTCTAGATATTGTAATGATCAGCAGTGTGTTGGTTTGGGTTTTTTGTGGTACCTTCTAATGCAGCTTGGCTTGAGGTTTTGTTTGTTTACTTACAAGAGGCTCTCTCCCCGTTGTTCCTTGGATTTATATCTCCTTTGCTCTGTCGTCCCTTGGTTCCCGAAACTTCCTCCATACGGTATATCTCCGAAACACACAGTTTAGGATTAAATGCAAAATACATTTTCCCCTCCTTGATCGTCAAGTTATGATGGTTCCAGTCCCACAGTTGCTGAAGATTGTGGTTGTCGAGCACGTAGAAGGAGTAATTCCTAGAAGGAAAAATACCAGTTCTAGTTCATAACCAGTTCCAACCAAGGATATCATAACACAAGCAAACATTAAAACCCTGCATTCCCTCTTATCACTTTAAATTGAGTTCAGCAGAGTGAAGTGTTTTCTTTTCTCCCACAGCTCAGGTTTTCCCCAAATGCCCACTTCAGTCTGAGGGCTGGGAAGTGAGTTAACACAAGACTCTGAGGCTGACATCACACCATGTAAAGCCCACTCCAACATGTGCTTTAGTAATACAGAAGCTGCTAAGAGAAATATAAATTCATGTCCCCTGAACAGCCAGCCTCTCTCCACTGGATTTTCCATTTTGTGGTGAGAGGGAAGCAATAACCTTACGTACCATCTGCGAGGACAAACATGGTGCAGGTCTGAGAATAAAACACCATCGTGAACACAGCTGTCTGGCTCATATTTAAAAAAACAACTGGAAGAGTTTGCACAGTGAGGGTTCCTCCCCTCTCTTAGTTTACCTCTTGGCCCAATAAAGATTTCCAACATGATGCCAAGCACAGTTGCACCTATACATCAAAACCAGACAGTGAACAGTTGTGCTGATGGCACAGTACAGGAACCACACTTTAACATACAGAACTAAGAGCAAAGGCAGCAGCACGTGCAGAGCCCATTCCCTAAATGTGGCAGTGGAATAACACAAACATGCTTTATTTCCACAGACACTGAATGCAAATGTGTGTGTGTAAATCCTATTATAACATTAAGAAAAAATTCCTGGCACTACTCAATTGTGCTGAATTGGCAACACACACACCCCCTCCCCCCCAAGATCCATGTACAGCAAAGGAAGATTATAGGCTCTATGTCAGGGGCAAGACACCACCTGCAAAGGCACTTACATTTTGGGATGATAGGGACGGGAATGCAAGGCTGGAAATGAGTTAAAGGTCTGTGCAGCTGATGAACCTAAACCATGTCAACCTCTCATGGCAGCATTTTTTATAGCCTTCCATGGAAATTCCCACCATCAACTACATCAACATGAAGTCCATTATTAATACAATGAAGCCTTGCAACTTCTGCAGGCCGTTTTGCATTGGTAAGCCCGTGTCAATGAAGTTCAACTACGTGTCTACACATCCTCTGAGGTACAGTCAGAGTCTCTGCAGGGTAATGGGGCAGATCGACCATGGGGCTCACAAGTAGCTGACATTTACAGCTTTCCTTCAACTAGAAAATCCCACTAGACCAGACAGCTGGGACATTAACAAGTCAGAGAGGAGACAGGAATGCCCTTATTGCTTTATATGCACAGAACATGCCACACATTGGCTAGAAAGTGTTAATTAACAAGGTAAAAGTTCTACACCTGTATGACAGTGCACCGCTGATCCCTGATGAACGCCCAGAGTCAAACATGGCTAGCACACGACCACACCAGAGAACAATACAGAGGACAATACTAGAACTAAATGCTCCATTTGATGGTCTCTCTTTAAAGAGATCTGTTCTTCACCGTTTCTCTACAAGCCTAAACTTCTTTATAACATTCCCAAAACATTGCTAATGTTTTAATAACACTGGTGTATTCTTCTGCTTGTGTTTGCCCACCCACTTCAAACAGAACCACTGAGGTTGTTAACTGAACATCTGTCTCTATAAGATACTCACACACACCTGGCTAATGCAAATTGCAACTTGGAAACAGCTGATTTTGACCATGAGCTGCATCTCCACAGGCAAACACATCGGTAGGGAACTAGGGGTTTTCTTGTTCAGTTCAAAAAGGTAAAGCAATGAGCTTCTTCAACAGCCCTGCCTCAGCATACAAACTTCTCAGTGCACTTGTTGAAACTTCCCTCACATGGACAAGATCCTTAGAGGATCCCCTTAAACAAAGCCAAGGAGCATTCCCCCATGGGAGCCTGCTGCTGCAGAGGAGCTCAGCATCTACGTTCACCACCAGCCTGGGAGGGTAGTACTCATTCCTAGAAGACACACACAGGGTGACTGCTCTGATGAAATGCTGTGGCTACAACAAACCCCACTGATACTGTGCTGTCTGAATTCACCATAATCTGCCAATAATGATCCCAGGAAAATGAACAGTGAATTCTTCAGTGGAGAGCCACACGACAGCTAGAAATCCCATTCACACCCTCCAACAGCCTGACAGCTACTGATGCCTCTGCCTCAAAACCTCAGAACACGGGGGTGGTGTTTTGCTTTCCTACAGACCATCCCCCAGTTTGCTGCAGAAGTTGAAACACGATGACAAGCAGCCAGTTGGTGCCACACCAGGAGCTCTGCCTCAGCCACTATTGCCTTGCCTGCTCCTCAAGGCCACAAACTGGTCATTTTCCAGGTACCCAACCTGGAGATGCTTTTGAGAAGCACTACCCACATGGATCATTCATTGCTTGGCAGCTGCAGTCAGTGACAGCAATGAACACACAGCACCACGGCAGAGGACAGAGGAGCCTGGCAGAGCGAACGCCAGGCTGGGAATCACAGTCCTGCTGCAGACACAGGGACTCCTCCAGCACATCCCCACTTCAGCTTCCCTATTTGCAAAGAGATTTTTGTCTTGCTGCAGGAGCACATCCATCCCCGGCAGTGTTCAAGGCCAGGTTGGATGGGGCCCTGGGCAACCTTGTGTAGATCCAGGCCTGAGGTTGGTGTCCCTGCCTGTGGCAGGGGGGTTGGAGCTTTATGATCCTTGGGGTCCCTTCCAACCCTTGCCATTCTATGATTCTATGATTATGGACACGGTGTTCAGCAGAGGCGAGGAATACTCTACAACCAACAGTTAATTCCCCCTAAACTTCACATTTTCTGTGACAACCAAGACAAGCACTGAAAAAGGAAGAACGAAATACTGAAGTGCTGTTTTGTGAGTCTAATTCAATTAAAAATATAAATAAAAAAAAAGACAGTGGTGGTGGGGTAAGTGGTGTACTCAACAACTATCACAAGGGATCAGAAGTTGACCTCCCCTTCACCCCCAGGCAATGCTGCCATGAACAGCTATTGTTCCAGCAGCCCAGTATTTCCCAGGTTAAGACCCCACTCCCTGTTACTCTTCACCCTGCCAAAGTTATTGTTCAAGTTCAGTTCTTCCTTGCCAGGTGCCTACTTCCATCTTAGTATTTTTGGAAACGGTATTTAGACTGTGGTAATGCCTAAATTATGCTAGGCATTTTCCAGACTGCCCCAGACCCTGAGTATGTAACTGCAGTAATTTCCTAGCACAAGTGAATTTTAGCACGTGTAGCTCATTCCTACAGATCTATTTTACGTCCCCCACTCAGCCCAGTCTTCCTCTTCCAAGTTGCACCATTCACTTCTCTATACGGGAATTTGATCTAAAAACCTGCCACTTCCCTTCACACCAGCTCTTTTTGCTGACATACGAGGTTCCATAACGTAGTTACTACATGAAACACCAAGCTAAACTCATATTTGAGAGAGTGGGAGAGAAGGGAAGACAAACCAGTAACTGGAGTATCTGTGAGAGCATGCCATATCGTAAGCAGGCCGAATGAGGCTGGTGCTCAGCAAAGCAACAGGCCTCTGGGATCTGCAATTAGAAACAAGCTTTTCCACCGAGCCACTGTTCTTCCTGAAAAAGACAGTGTGCTTCTCAAGCACAGGGTGAAGAGCTGCCCTTTAACTTGCTCTGTCAGATAGTGGAATTTTAAGAATTTAAAGCTGACCAAAGACTAGCCTGAGAGAAAGAGGGAGGTTGTGAAGAATCCCTCGTGCTGTAACTTTATCCTGTCAGGGCTGATAAATCAGATACAAGCAACCTTTCCCATGACCCTCCCACCACCTTCACTTATACCATTTCCCAAAAATTCTTCATTGAGTATTTCTCTTGTTATTGAGGGAAACTTCTTTCTCACAGAGAATGCTGGTTTGACCTTGGGACAGCTACTTGTCAGAAAGAGAAGAAACAAGACAGTTTGCTGAAGGACCATCACCACACCTCAGCACTGCAGGTTCTGCAGAGATAGAAACTCTGGTCTCATCTATTTCTTACCATCCTCAGAAATCAGGAGTTGTATATACAAAAGGGTCAAAGACTGTCATTATAGAAGCGATAAACCCACAGCAAACGTTTCAAGGGATCAACTTTACTGCTCCTGCCCAGTCTTTTCCCTCCTCAACAGGTAATTCATTTAGCACTCGCGTTTCAAGGAGCTGCAAGCAATTGCAATTTGCAATCTACTTCACACTAGCTGGGTCACTCTAGTTTCACTCCTAGGTTAGGAAAGTTCAGGTTCCCTTTCAGCTGATATTCTCCACAGAACTCTGCAACAAGCCAGCAGTAAAGAACTGCAAGGAAATCCAAGTTTCTGGAGATTTTTCTCAAATAGAGAAAAAAGAACAAATAAAGACTTTACCAATGTAAAGAATCTCCCTAAAAAAACCTGCAGTGAAAATCAACAGCAACCTTACCACCAAAATTCTTTTAATATACTCAATTTAATATGCTGATTGGAATAGTAATCCAAATGAGCAATGACTGTGCAGTGGTGTTCATTAAGAGGAAAACGCTGCACGTAAGGGGAAGAGAAGATTCTATAAATGGTACGTGAATGTTTATTAGGAGACTTATTCTCTGCAGCTTTCTATTAAAGTGAAATCACATCTACAAATATCCAAACACTTACCCATCCACCTGTTCCTCTCCCAGAATATACCGCAGGTTCTTCAAGAAAGACAGGGAGACTAAAGCATGGGAATGGCGAATCTTCACATACCCTGTTACTGTCTCAATCAGACCCATAAAATTCTCCAGTTCTGAGGCAATGTTATCTACAGGAAGAAAAATGTAGTTTTGTTATTGCAAAATTCATGAGTTTAGTGACCATTCTGCTTAGTTCAGTAGAAGAAACCATTTGCATTTGTTGCTTTTGAGAAGGAGAGACCCTGGTATTCCTCCCCCAGTAAGAGCTGCCTGTGCAGACACATCATTGAAGGGCAAAATAAAGCCACAGAGCAACAGTAGAAAGCCAGGACTGCTTTTCCAACTGGTGTACCTGCTTTTTCCATGGACACTGCACTCTAAAGCCAGCACCAAACGTTGAGCCAGCATTCTGGCAGGGATGAAAAGACCCTTGTGTAAATGTACACATCCGTAGGACTGGAACTACTCTTTGGCTACAGAGCAGAACTCAGGCAGAAAGCTCCAGTGGAAAATGGAGAACTAGAGTGGAGAGGAAGAGGTATGCTACTGGTCATCTCTGGGGTATAATGCATTCCTTTCAGTGACCTAAAGAGCTTTGGCTACAAAACTGAGAACTCTTGGAAGAAATGGCAAAGATAAAACTATACAGACATCTTCATGCCACAGAGCACGTTCCATACAGCTCACTAAAGGTGACTTTCTATGATAAATTATTAAACCCACTGCAGAGCAAGCTCTGCTCTTCAGTACTGCCCCCTCCCTAGGATCAGCACTGACCCTGGCTAGGCCTGCAGCACCACAATCCTTCCCCAAGCTCCAGCTTTGCAGTCCTGACCTCCAGCAATCCCTGGCCCATGCCCACTGCCTGGTGTCATTATCTTGTGAAGTTACACTGCAGTTGTGAGGGATGTTTTTAAGCACTCAGGGTGGGAGATCCGGCTACAGGGTGTGTTTGCTGTCAGAAAAAAACCAAAGTCCTAACAGACAGCTGGGAAACCCAATTACCAAACACAAACAGCTGGTTCCCATACTAAATAAACTGGGAGAAGCAACACTCTTAAGATAATACTTTAAAAATAATTAAGAAAAAATAATCTACACTTGTCCCAGGTAAATGGTACACCTCCTGTAAGGCAAGAGCATACCTGTAGCACTGGCACCATGAGTGAAATAATCCACATGCAGCTGTTTCTACATCCTGATGTTTTCATTCAGCAGCAGGAATGGGAATCAAATATATCTCAATCTTTCAACTTTATTCATGAAACCAAAAGGAACCTTCCATAGGGAGATACATTTCCAATAAAAACTAACAGTGATTTTTTTACTCTGCTTTTAAGAGCTCATCAACTGTCAACACTTCCCTGCATGATGAATCACTGCTCTGACAAATTTAATCCAGAGCTTGTTCAAGACATGTGACAAAGGTGGCCAGCTCACTAATGACACCCATCCAGAGGCAGAGGGTGATGCTTTACGTGAGCTCTCAGCACTCTCAATTCCATGTTCTAGCAAGACACTACACCTTGCCTTAAAAAGTGAGGAAACACAGCCTTACAGTGCCATGCTTCACTTGTAGGCAAGTTACTTACCTCCCCAAACATAAAGAGTTTTAGACTTTTCCACCTTCTAGGGCCTTTATTACTCCTTTTGGACTATGGCTCATCTCACTGCCTAATTCTGGTTCCCTGCCCTGCCAAGAAAGCTAAAAAACCACCAGTTTTTGCTGCCTTCTAACTTGGTAGCTGCCTACTTATTCCACCCATGTCCTGGAGAATGGCACTACAGTGGGCCAAGTCAAACAGGAGCACTGCTACGGGACTGGGAAGCAAACAGTTTGCTGAGTTATTAGTGTTCTTGTTATGCTGACAGACAAAAGGAAAAATATTAACAGCAGTCTTATCAAAGGAAAGGGCAATCACTTACTTCCACGACGGATGTTAATCAGCAGATTCCCCTTGAGAATTGTGCATCCCTGCAACATTTGTGCTGACGTGACAGAGTCAATGGTCTTTGTTTTCCCATCCTCACAAATTTTGGGGCAAGGCCCCTCACAAGGACTGCAGAACATGCTGTTAGGAAAGAAAGGGAGACTGAAAATAAGCAATGATACACAACTCTGAGTGTACAGACTACTTAGAGTTAAATTTTAAGAGACATTTTCCTCTAGAGGCCAATTCTCCAAGCTAGAATGAAAGCCACCATACTTCTGCAGAAGACTGTAGGTAACTCAGCACACAGAGACTGGACTCCAGAGAGGCTGGAGCATCATCCCTCCCATTTACAGCAACACTGGAGTGAATCAACAGACACAGACCCACTGCCTGCCAGCTTCTGAAAGGCTCTGTGGTCCTTCCAGAGGGGAAGGAACTTCAGGTGAAACCCAGCACCCTTGAGTTTGTGCATTTGCTCTAACTTTACCATACCGAGATAGACCATCTTTGTCCTTTATGTGAACAACCTCAGAGTGTTATGAAGTTTCGTGCTAATCCAAGCCCAAATTCCAAAAATAGGCCAGCCAGGAAGCGGAGATGGGAAAATACTGCTCAAGTTCTTATAAAGTTGTCAATCTCCATGCCCTTAAACCAACTTTTCAAGCTCAGTATTTGGGAATTCCATGCTCCTGGCCATTTTAACTCAGGAAATACAACCAGAGGAGCATCCAGTCACGAATGATGTGGGCAAAGCAAGCAGTGAATCAGTCACTATTTCTTTTAGCTTAAGAGGTATTAAGCAGCACATTTAAACAAACAGAAGGATGCATCTTGATGCAAGGGAAAACTAATTTGCAACAACAATTGGGACAGAGAGGCCAGAAGTCAAAGCAGGTTCAAAATGGATTACGCAGATGCAAGGCGAACAGGTTCACCAGTGACTGTAAAACACAAAGACAGACACAGACCCCAACTCAGAAATTGGATTGTCAGAAGCTGGGAGGAAACGCTGAAGCCCAGGCTCACATCTGCTGCTTCTACTCACAAGCATTCCTAAGTATTTTTTACTGGCCAAACTCAAGGAACAAGAACTCAGGCCAGCCTAACCTCTGGCTACAACAGCTTTTTAAAGGCTCCACGTTTCACTGTCTGCATACTTGTCTCAAAATTGAACACTTCATGTGTGCATAAAACACACCCTCTGATCACTCCTCCGGATAAGTCTCTTTCCCAAGTCCCTTTTTTAAAAAATTAATGTTATTCTAACACTATTCTTAATATTTCCTTATTGCCTATTCTTTTGCTTTAGTGTGGAAAAATGAGAGATAAATGCTGCTGCATTATTTTTGTCACCATCTACATGATTGCTCCCTTCTAAAACACCATTGTTATCTTCTAAAAACAATGAAAAAAGGGAAATAAAATTAAATATGCTAAATACCACATGTGTCTAAAATGCAAGCATGTGTAAAACAAATAATACACAAAGCCAGATAACTCCTATGAATTGTTCTGTGTGATAAAGGTCATCAGCCATCCTCCAACCTTGTGGTTCCTGGGCTTTTGCTTTGGTTACTGTCTACATGAAGAACCGCTTCTGCAGTGTACTGACCTCAAGTGTTTCAGAAGACCCAATGGCAACTGACAACGCCCAGGACCACATACAATCTGACCTTTCAATGGCAAGTTCATCCACGCAAGCGTTTCCCAGGAAGTCGTTAACTCCCCATCGTATGTTCTCGTTTCTACCCAGTGTAATGTGCATCACAAGCTCCCACAGAACAGGGGGTGGAAGAACCCAAACATGCCAACTCTGACGGGCCTTCCAGAAGCTGCGTTACCTTTGGCTCCCGTTGCGTATAAATCCGGAGGGGCATTCTGCCATGCACTCATCGTTGTGGATCACAAACCTCTCATATTCACTCGTTTCAGTGGCAGGGACTTTGGAGCAAAACTCTTTAGTCACACAGCGCCAGCCCTCGAACTTGTAGGTGTTGGGGGGGCAGGTGGGCATGCAGACTCCTTCGTAGTAGTAATTGCGACAGGCGACGCAAGCAGTGTTGTTGTCAGGTGCTGTGCAGCTCCCCAAGCATTCGGGGTGGCAACACTCGTTTTGGTCTGTACAGGCTCGCTTGCCACATGAGCTGGGGCACACTGCAAGACAAAAAGCAGGGTAGCATGAACAAGAGCTATTAAATAAAGAGAATGGAGTTAAGGGAAGACCCCTGACCCATACAATTCCATGTTTTCGTTCCCTGGGCTGCAAAAGAACCAACTCCTGTAAAACTGACAGACTCCATTTTTCTCAGTTGTAGTTGCCCTAAAGTATCTTTTTTCAGCTCAAATGTATAACATAAATCAATTAAAGAATTAAGAATACCACAGAAAGCAAGATCAACATAAAGATAATGGAAACAGCCAAGTACTAGAACCTATTCCACAGCCCTAGTATTATGGTCAATTTTTTCTTCTTTGAGCACTTACCATCTTTCTAATAATTTCTTGTCTTATTTGTACTTCAAATTGGTGTCTTAATGTCAAGGAAACAAGCTTCCCTGAAACAACTTTGTTACACTTGTACAATCAAGCACTGCTATACTGTAGCACACATGGTTCAGCTGACCCCAGTGTAGCATCCCCATGTTGCTTATGTATGCAAAATGAGGCTTAATAAAGTACAGATGGCACACATCAAATACTGGGGAATTGTGGAGCTACGATTTTCCTCCGAAGAGTGGAACAGAATTCTGCCCTATTCCCAAATTCTGGGCCCAGAGAACAAAATACAAAAGGGAGAGGGGAAAAACAGGGTGCAGATTTACATGAAAACATTTCAGCTTGGAAGACACAAAGAGGAGCAGAAGCCTCAGCAGACAAGCTCGCCACTGTTACATCAAACGAAGCGGCAGCATTGTATTTATGTAACAACACTGGTTTGATTACAGCGCTGTATGGCCTTTTCACCATGTGTGCCAGAGGCTCTGTAAACAAACACAGATAGGAAATCTGGTTTGCATTAAGTACCCGTTCTCCACTTTCTAACTTAGTTAAAACACAGGACCAGTAACAGCGGCATGTACTGAAGTTTCTGTAGTACAACTACAGCGAGCTCTGAGAGAAGCTCCACAAGACATTTGAAATGTGGGACTTGAGCAAAATGTATATATCCCAAAGTTGATATCCCAAAATGAACACGGAAGCAGCAGAGCCCAGCCTGTAGAGACAGACAATGCTTTAACAAGCTGTAACACAAAGTTCTGCATTGCAATTTCTGTTTGCAACTACAGTGTTGTTTTAATGCAGGACTAAACACCCTCCAAACTTGACCCCTTCCTCTTCCCTAATGAGATCTGGACTTTTCAGTAAGTTTTTACAATACTACTGAGCAGAGCACCACAGTTATGACATTAAATATTATTGCCCAAAACAACTGTCCACCACTCTGCAGCAGGATGCAAACATCCTACATGAAATGTTGGTTCTCAGAACCTATTTTCTGGCAGCTGTAAGGTAGTGTCCGCCCTGAAAAGCACTTGTAAAACTGTCATCAGAGAATTCTGCATGGTTCGATACTAGCTTTGCTTCACTTAATTAACTTTTTATTTTAAGCCCTAACTGCCAGCATTCCAAGTTGAAGCATCCGGGTACTGAGATGGGTTCTCCTTATACAATTAAGGCTACAATTTTGTGGAGGAAATTCAACCTGCAGATCCTGCCCAAGTAACCTGACAGCATTAAGAGTATCTCCCATGTATTAGCAGGTACTTACTGAGTATCCTCATCAGAGCCGCTTACAACATCTGACAGTGTATGATGCACACAGCAAGCTCATGTTGAAGACAGCTTGGATACCCTGAACTGAAGGAAGCAGGTCTACTGCATGAGAAGGTACAACTGAAGTTGCCCAGAAGCTCATTTGTCTTTCCAACTCAAAAAGGAACATGACTTAACCCTGCAAGCCCTACCTTGCACATACTGCCGTTACAACCCACAGCACTGCTCCGTACCTAGACACTCATTTTTCCAGAGCAGAACCAGGCAGAAAAGAAGGGGATAGAAAGGGAAGACTATGAGAACAAGGAGATTTGAGCATGGGGACAGGCAGATGATTCTTGCCCAGGTACCAAAAACATCACATGCAGGTCAAATTAAGAAAATTTTTGCAGAGACAGTTACTTGTAAGAGCAGGAATGCAGAGGAAATCACTGCTAAATAGCACATTGCTTAACAATGCTGGATTATTTTTTTTTTAAGGAAAAAAACCACACACACCAAACCTTCAAACAAAATATACATGCAGGTGTATGTTCATCAATGGTTACCTGCTCCAGTGTAAAAGGAGCAAATCCTGCCCAGATGCCATCTCAGCAAGGCATCGCACATTGCCTCTCACCTGAAGATATACAGTATTCCTTGCATTTGCCACTATTAACAGATTAAAAGAACTAACAGATTAAAACAATTTTAAAAAATAAAAAGTCAGCATGTCTTGCTAGCAGATGGACTGCTGTTCCAAGTGGGTGCCAGAACTCAGATTTTGTGTGGTAGCTACATTTCCAGTTCAAAGCCCTCCTAACAAAGTACCACACAGGCTGTGCTTCCACAAAGTTCGTTACTCCATATATTAACTACACCATCTTTTTGTTCTCGTCTAGACAATTTGCTAAAATCCCAACGCTGCTGTATTGAGTGTTCAGAGAAGCATCACAGAAAAAGATCAGTTTTATTTCATTCTCGGGGAAGACTTTTGTATTCCCTTAATGCCTCTGCCATTCATGAACAGTCTGCTACATAAATAGGATTCCCTGCGTCTCCTGGTAAATTTGCTGACTCTTGTCTACAGAAATATAACTTGAAGCACAGAGGATATACACACATTCACATGAAAAAGGCAATCAGTGAACCAGGTTTTCCAAATTTCAGAGTAGCATTTCAATTGCAACCATTTTATCAAGAAGCCTTGAAAGCATTTCAGATAATTTTTTAAAAGCTCAACACCCTGGCTTTTCTCTCAGCCCTGGGGGTTTTGCTTGTTCTTGCCAGCATTGGCATAGCTTTCAGCCTGAAGACAATACGGGCGTCCTGTTTCTTTGAAGAGGTAGAACAAGAACTTTTGTGTGTTAAGATATATTATGAACATCTTATCTGCCTGACATTCCGGTTCCCTCAGATATCCCTGTTATAAAAGTCTTACTGAACAACACCGGCTGGCCTTCCTATCTCCTGCCCTGCTCTCCCCTCCCAAACTGTGCTACTTTGGCTGCTAAGTTTGTACCAGAACACTTAAGAACACAAGTTCCAAAGCAGTCCTGCCAAAAAAAACCCTGAAATACACTCGATAACTTGTTGATTTTAGTCCGCAAGAACATTAGAGACAAACATAAGCAAACAGTGGGTTGACATTTGGGCATGGAATAATTTATCAGCCAGGTACAACAGGGCCTTGGATTATAAAGGCTGAAGACTGTATAAAAAAAAATCCAAACCACCAAACAAATCCTTGCTGACAAGCACAAGGGCAAAAGATGCTTAATTGTCATCACATGGAGCAACCAAGATAATGGAAAATTTCAGAGACCTTGGAGGGTAGCCATGGAGGGAGGAAGTCAAAGCAAGACCTGGACAAGGGCAGACCCTTAAGCGGCATCATGACTTTAATAACAAGATGATGGAGGCTTGACTAGACCAGAGTATCTATTTACATCTTGGGAGTTAACGTTCTGAATAATCATCAGATCTTGAGAGAAGGATGTTACAGGAGTACCAGTAGCTACAGATCATATTTACTGGAGCAAAACCAACAACAGTAGGTCCTCTGACCACCCATGCTTTGCCTTCTCTCCGATTTCTTCAAACAAGAAGTTTTTCTCATCAACAAGGTTCAGGAGACTTTCCAAATACTATTAAGACACTACAATCGCTCGCAGAAAAGGCAAGAATACTTCCAGATGCCCACTTGCAAATCAGATTCAGACCTGACATACAGAAACAGAATACTTCAAACACAACGATCTGACAAACAAGGGGAGCACCAACAGAGTCTGCCTCAGAGATTCCTTATTCTCCCATTAAAACCCCCATGATGTTAAACCAAAATTGTGAACACAAAGCAAGGCTGGGAAATCCTCAAAAACAACTCTCCAAAAAAAGCAAGAAACAAGTAATCTCTCTGTATTTAAGCCAGCTCCTTTTCGGATAGCATCACGCTAAGGAGGTGGTAGTAAGTTCGCCTGACATCTAATACCTCCCGCTAAAGCTCGCTGCAAACACTCCGCGTTGACATCATGGCTATTGTACAGCTTGGACAGACAAAAGTGTTCTTATCATCTCCAAGACGGTCATGACTTCAGTGAGGCTGAAACAGAAAAATCAGGTGAATAAACAGTCACAGGGAGTGAAAACGCAGCCAGAGGAGGAAGACTTCTGGCAAGCGGAGGCACTGGCCTTTGCCAAGGATGGCACCGTGCCAGTCACATGCGGGCGAGCAAAAGGTTGCCAAGTGTGGGATAAATATTTTTTTTAAAGATTCTTTCTCTCCTTGTAAAACGATATTTGATCCTTCCTTTTTTCATACTGTTTTTGCTTTTTTAGAGCATCCTTCATATAAAACGTTTCAGGAAGAAAAGAGGAAGAAAGTCTACTTTTGAGCTGAAACCAGAGGAGGAAGGGAGAGCCTTCTCCTAGCCAACTACTGAAAAAATTAGCTGTCTAAATTTATCCTCAACGACAGAAAAAAAAGCAGTAATTTTTGGAATGTTAATCCCTCTACATGACAGAATTTTTAAAATATTGCATTTTAATGGTCTAAACTTTGGTACAGTCTTTCAAACAGCTGACTTCAAACGCTCAAGCAGCCTATACAAGACCTGATTTCTTTTGCCCAGGACACTAGAGAGACTGGAGAGAGACATTACTCAGAAAATCCAGTTCCAATGATTCATGGCTAGAGCTGGAATCAAGTAACTACAGAATAAAGGCCGCAGTAAGGAAATACACACATTAAATACATGCAGTGACGTGCTCCTATCACAGAAATATGGGTCCAAGTCATCTCCAAAGAACTGAAGAGGCCACTTAGAGCCGTTGTATAAAACCTTTATATTACTACAGAAAGAGGTTATTATAAAAAAATACACCATTGTTAACCTGTTGCTAATCTTATCTGTTTTCAACCAGATTTAGCGTGCCAGGAATTCTCATGTTCAGTGAAAACCCTGAAGGAAAAGCCCACTGCTGTACGGAACTACTTCCTAGCAGTTTGACATAAGAGTTTGGCCAGAGTTTGAAATTAACTATCAGATCCCAAAGGTTCAGTTCAACCCAGCACTGACAGGAAGACTCAAAAGCGATCACTTCCTTCCTCGAGTATGCACACAATCATGCCCACCCCAAAAATATTTGGATAGGTCTATACAAACTTATAGCAAGGAGGCTGCAAGCTAGGTCTGACTCGAGATCACTTCGCTAGTCATGTGTTTCCATGTTTACATCCTAGTCATTACCAGCCTATTTTTATCTGGCAAACCTTTCCAAAGATGTTTAAGTTATTCTGAAGTTGTTTTGTGAACTCCTTTCTTCCCCCAATAAAAACCCAGCTGAAGATTTAACTACATCTGGGCAGCTTTCACACAAAAGCTCTCCCTTCTTTGTGTTTCAGCTGTCAGAGATGCTGTATATCGTATCTCCTCAGCTAAGCAGGTGGTGTGACGACACATCCAGAACCTCTAAACAATCTCCAAAGATTTGCCCAACCTGACACCACCATTAACTGCTCCATCTTTTACCATATGAAGGGTCAATAAAGAAATCCACTCTTACATCCGCTTCCTCAGGGTTTTATGGCTGAAATACATTACTGAGCTAACTGCCTGTACAGCTTGTTGGGTAGCAGCTGGATCTAACTGCTCAGCTGGAAGTACCTGTAGATGATTCTAGAGCAAAAGAAGTAGGAGGAAGGAGCCCGGGTTAGGAGAAGAAAGCCCAACACCACTGAACACTTGGAGACTCTCAGATACCACCAGATGCAGAAAGGTGCATGAAAAAGAGAAAAATACACATGATGCAGTGAAACTAGCACTGTGCTGGAACCTATCACAGCAAGGAACTTCTAGTTTTACAGCTTTGTTCTTCAATATTTGTATTTTTCCCTTCCCCTCATAGCAGTTTTGGTACCTAGAGCATTTCAGCCAAGCACACACAGAGCTCTGAGGAGCCACTGGCCCACAGCACGCTTTGTAACCCCTCCAATACACAAATGCCACAGCACAACGGACTCGTAGCAGTCCTTCCCAGCTGAAAACAGAGCAGCCTATTAAAAATGGGGATGAAAACAACCCAAGTATTTCAGCTGGATACACTGCAGCTTAATGACACCACCAGTTTTTCTGGCCATCTATCCTCAATTCTTTACCCTGCAAATTACTTCAAAACAGCTTCCAGGCTTCCCAGTTGTGATAAGTAACAAGCGCATGTTAAATCCATTTTATTTGGAGTGACTGGAGGACTTGGGGACACTATTTGGCACTGTAAAACCTCCCATCCCTTCAGGTTTTCTGCAAGTGAAGCAATCAACCCTGCTAAAAGCTCCAGCAGCGTTACAGCTACTTACATCACACCGAAATTAGAGCAAATGGAAACCCAAGTGAAGAAAACAACTACCTTAAACCACAGTCAACAGGAACCGATAGTACAGTTACTCCATTTGCTGCTAAGTGCGTAATACTAACGGCCAGGAAGGTGCAAATAAACACAACTTATTGACAAACCCAGGCAGCACAAATTGCATTCTCTTTCAAAACAGTTTATGTTGCCCAGCACAACCCAGACTGGCAGCGCTGCAGCTGGCACTGCAGAGGGAGAGGAAAAAAACAAGCCCGTTTTGTCCCTTCCACGCCAGCACCAATTTCATCCATAAACAAACCCAACAGAGTCACATCTACCAGCACCCATGAGGCTTTCAGGCTGGTGCTGCTCTATCTTCCACACTAGGTAAACAAGTTGGTTGGGAATGTTTCGCCATTAGCGCTCCACTGTTTTAGGAAACTTTCAGTTTCTCTACTTAAAGGGAAATTTTCCCACTGGAAGATGTCAAGCAGAACAGCAACGCCAGTGCCAGCAGGAAGGAAGGGAGGAGAGCAAGGGTTACCCTGACCTGGTGAAAAGCTGCTCCCCAGTCACTGCCATCGCGGTCACAAATCTGTTTGCATTTCTGAAGGGGCAATAGAAGCTCCCAAACTCTTTTTCGGTCACAGAATCAGAATCACAGAGAATTAGGAGTGGGAAGGGACCGTGAAAGATCATCTACTCCAGCCCCTTGCCAGAGCAGGGTCACCCAGACTAAATCCCACAGGAACACATCCAGGCGGGTTTGAATGTCTCCAGAAAAGGAGACTCCCCAACTTCTCTGCGCAGCCTCTCCCAGGGCTCCATCACCCTCACAGTGACAAAGTTCCCCCTGACATTCACATAGAACTTCGCCTGCTCCAGCTCACACCCACTGCCCCTTGTCCTATCACAGCCATCCCTGAGAAGAGTCTGACTCTGTCCTCCTGACTCTCACCCTTCACAGAATCACAGAAGTGTAGGGGGTGGAAGGGAACTCAAGAGATCAGAGTCCAACCCCCCTGCCAACACAGGTTCCCTAGGACGGTAAGAAAGGGTTACACATAAGGAAACGGTTGCTGCAGAATCACAGAATCTTAGGGGTTGGAAGGGACCTCAAGAGATCATCGGGTCCAACCCCCCTGCCAAAGTAGCTCCCTATCTCATATTACATAGATAGGCGTCCAGACAAGACTTGACTATCTCCAGAGAAGGAGACTCCACCACCTCCCTGGGCAGCCTGTCCCAGGGCTCCGTCACCCTCACTGGGGAAAAAGTTCTTCCGCATGTTGGTGCGGAACTTTCTGTGCTCCAGCTTACAGCCATTGCCCCTTGTCCTGTCCCCACAGACACTGAAAAGGGGCTGGCCAATTCCCCCTGCAACCCATGTCTAAGATATTTATAAACACTAATTAGGTCCCCCCTCAGTCTTCTTTTTTCCAGGCTGAACAGACCCAGCTCACTCAGCCTTTCCTCATAGGGGAGATGTTCCAGACCCCTAATCAACTCTGTCGCCCTTCTCTGGACTCTCTCCAGAATGTCCCTGTCTTTTTTATACCAGGGAGCCCAGAACTGGACACAGGAACTGCAAGTTATTTTGCTTTTTGCTCCTGATCACAAGCAATGCATTGGGGTTCCACATGTTTTTCTCAGAGCAACATTCAAATGCCCATCTCCCGAATCCTGCCACTGTCCAGCAACAAGCTTTTTTTAAAAACAGGATTTTATTAGTATACCACGAGCAAGGAGTGCTGGTCAGTCACCTCCTGGCATAACCCCAGCTGGAGGAAGAATACTCTCCACATTCCAGATTTATTCTGAAGGAGGAAGACAGTTTGATAACATCACATTGGGCTAAATCACACAGTTCTCCTCATACTGAGGGATAAAGAGGGTTTAATCTTCAGCACATAAAAAAAGTCCCCAGTTTGGAGGGATTCAAGTCCGGCTTCATTTCAGGAATGCCCTTCACATTTATGCATTAAGCCCATCAAAAAGCTTAACCATATGAAACATAATTCTCCTCTTAGAGGCAGACATCAACACTGCTCCAGCCGAAGGCTAATTACCCTAAAAAGATGTCAGGGGGAGCAAGCTTCAGTAAACCTGATGTCTGCAGTGCACGTGGTAGGGCAAAACATTTAGAAAGCTTCTACTCTCCCAGTTAGCAACAAATAACAAAATCTGTTGAGTTTTGATCATCCCTAAGATTTAAACTCAAGGAAACAGCCACAAAGAGCAAGAACGTTCACAGGAGTTTACTACAGAGCAAATACTTTGAAGCTATTCACACCTGCTAGTGAGACAGCCCACTAAAACCAGGATTAAGATCCAAATATTCAGGAACCTGAGAAAAAGGGAAGAACTACAATGCAAGGGCAATACGAGACACAAATCACGGATGGTCTGGAAAGTTACAGGCACCCAGGTGCATTTGCTTTAAATTCCAGACTAGCAAACCTGGAAATACGTCATCACTGACGATATTTACTCATCCTATTAAGATCAACACCACTTGAAACAATATTAATGGCAATTATGTTCAAAACAATTAAACAAAGTATTTCCTTCACGACTTCCAGGAATACAAAAGAGTGTAAGCAAATTCGACAGCAACTGAGGGCTGTGCTCTTGGCATCAGCAACACACAGAAGCTGAGCTCTTTCTTGGGTTTTAATGGTCATGGAATAATTTTAATAATCATATTATAATAATTTTTGTGTAATTCTAGGTTTTTAAAGAATTATTCTGTGTATTTGTGGGTTGGCTTTTTTTTCTCCATTCTAAGTTTGCTGTCAAAATCAAGCTGTGTTGTGGGTAGACATGCTGGACAGAAGGGATGCCATCCAAAGGGACCCTGACAGGCTGGAGAGGTGGGACCATATGAACCCCATTGGAGTCCAACAAGGCCAAGGGCGAGATCCTGCACATTGGTCAGGGCAATCCCAGGCACAACAGGCTACAATGGTTTCCTGTTTGCTTGCAGGTTACTCAAGACCTCTGTAGCTAGAAAACGCTCAGCCAGGTTAGAGAGCCTGCTTTGAGAAGGACAGGGATGCTCCCAATCCGCAGAGGCGCTGGACACTGCCATGATCCCAAAGGAAGTCCCTGGCAAAGCAACCCACATTCAGCAGCTCCGAATCCCCAGACAAGCAAGGGACTGAAACATCTGAAATCAGATGACACTGGGAATACATTACTTGGGGCAGCGATGGGGACAGCGTGTATGTTTGTTCAGTGTTTTGTTCTAAACAGCATATCATTCAGGCTGTACCTCTGTCCACTATCTTTAAAAACATCCTGCATTAGGAGATAGAGCTATTCCAGTTCTTCCAACACTTTGATAGAAGCTGACCAAAGAAAGCCACTCTTTGTATCATGCCATCCCCCCAGAAACTGCAAGCACATGTAATGCACTTGCAGGACAAACACACACACTACTCCCAGCCATGCAGTCCAGTAGAGAGTTAATAACACTGGGCTAGGCGAGCTGTCTCTGCTTAAACACATGCTTTTGAGGAATTCCTATTAGTATGACTGGAAAAAATAATGACATTGCCCTGGACTTTCTAAATCCTTTCCTGTGGTAAGGATTTGTGATCAGATTAGGGAGCACCAGATAGATTTATTTATTTAATTAATTTCCTAGTAGGAAGGACGGTCAAGGTGAACTGCATCCCTGGATCTGACAGGGGCTCCAGGCTACAGCAGAGCCAGCCCAGCGATGCTGCCCTGGCTGCTCTGAAGCCAGAGACAGCATCCGATGGCACTTACTAAAGAAAAAGGGGGGAATTATGTTTTTGATACTGGCACAAAGTAGGAAGCACATGGCTTCCCACTCTGTTTCTGCTCAAGTTTGGCACGTTTGAATTACACTTTTCCCCTCTGGTACCTTTTTTTGTCATCTCAAGTCACATTCACATGAACATATAAATACACAGATCTTTACACACTGTGTGTAGCAGATACTTACATGGATGGTCTCAAAAAAGAATATTCTTTTCACACACTAAAAAAATTATACAGAGTTATTTTAAATTCAGAACTGTTTGTATATTCCTTATAAGTTTATAAAACTCTCACTGTCCTCCCATGACTAACGAAACTGGAATTGAGAGAGTAGTCTATATTTATAACTCGTCTGGTTGCTCATGCCTATGGCCCTATTTCCACCCTCCGTTACTGTACACAGAGCTATGTGAGGTATTGTGGGTTCCCAAACTTCACCGATTTCCTAACAAGGCAGGCCTGTGTCCCGGAGGAACAAGCTGGGGGCTGTTTCGTTCGAGCATTGGCCCAACTCAGAGGGAGAGGCCTTGAGCACTGTGGTTTTGGCAGCTCTTCTTGAAACTGGTATTAGAGGCCATTTCTGTGCAATTACATGCCTAATTGGCACTGGATTGTGTATAGATGCTACTGATACATCATCTACAGCCCAGGCCCGCTTACAGCCCAAACCATACAGCTGTTGCTACACACTTCACCTTACCCTGTTTACTTTAGCAGCGTCTGCAAGCCGAAGCACTTGGCTGAGCAGCTCTGTCAGTCACTACGTTACGGACATATCGGAATTACAGGGCAAATCCAAGCCATTATAAAGTCCAACACTGGCCTCTCAAAATCAAAAGGAGGCAAACCCCTTTAACTTTACCCAAAACCCTCCCCTGCATGACGATGCTGCATTCAGTGATGCTGCCACGCTACAGAACTCAAAGGACTGGCACAGAAGGAGACTGTATCAGCTACCTGAAACGCAGCAGAATGAGGAAGATGGATTTTGTAGGAATGTGGGCTGGGTGACACTCATAATCCGTATTCATGTCCAATGGTCTGCCCAAGAACCACGCAACCACCTCACCTTTCATAAAAAACAAAACCAAACCAAAAACTACTTCATTACTCTGTGAATCCCAGAGAGAAGTCCAGCTCATTTTCATGACAGAGGTGCCTCGTAATTGATGGATTGTTAACATATGCCAGGTGCCTGTGTGTCACAGTTTATAATTTGCAGACCCTGTATATGTTCAACAATAAAAAATATATTAATACTAAAAAAGGAGTAAAAAATCCAACCAGAGGTAGATTCATTACAGTACTTGAGCTATAATAAACCATAAAAATCAAGAAATCCACAGCTATGAGGTTTTGCAGAGTCCACAGACAGAATACAACAAAATGATGCCCAAGGAACACTACCAGGAAAGTAGTGGCCAACCTGGAGAAATTTAACTCAATTGAGAAAGTTTTCCTCTAGTAAAATACATCTGTCCTAACAACATTCTAGCTGAGAGAAATGACCTAAATCACTGTATAATGCAAAATTATATTTTGAAAGGACAAAAGGGTACAGGTCAACAGAGATGTATCTTGGTTCAGTCAAAACAACTGCTGCTTCAGTGGGGAGCAGAGTAACACGCCACACCTGACGACGCAGGTACTTGTGATGAAGAAATGCTACCTTAAACCCTCGTGGCACCCAGTGTCTGGTTTGTTTGCATGTTACATATGCTGAGAACAAGTACCAGCACGGGGAGAGCCCCTGAACATGTTTTGCAAACAATTACAGCAACGTGAAACAACGCGCCGGGGCTGAAGTCATCTCGGCAAAGGCTCCAGCGGCGTCTGCAAACTCAGTTCTCATCAGAGGCACAGAAGGGAAACACCCGCCCATCCTCGCTCCTCCCGGGGTCACGGGCTTCACTGCAGGTAGGCAGCACTGCTGCAATATTTGGTTTTCTGTTTATTCAATCGCTTGCTTTGTTTTGCAGTGAAGCTGTGAAGATTAACAGGCGAACACTGGCAAGTCAGATGGTCAAAGAAGAAAATCATCTGCACTTCTCACCACCTAATGAGTAATGTTACAATTGCTTTCTATCACTTTGCATGCCCAGAGCACAAGGCAAACTTTTATAATCTACTAAAAACTCCTCCCACTTAACAAGAAGAAAAAATACCTAATTTATCTCAAGAAGCTGAAGTTCACTTCACTTGGAGGGAAGTATTTAAACATGGAATACATTTCTTCCAACAAAATTAGGCAGGAAAATTATAAAACGGTCTTTGAAGAACTAAATGCAATTTAAAAATAAAGTTCTATGTCACAGTCATTAAAGCAGAGACGTTCTTCCACTAAAGCATTCTAATTTGACTGACCCTTTTCTGGAGTTTTTTTTAATTATTTTTTTAATGTTAAAATTCTACTGAGCATATTTATTCTGCAGAGGGCTGGTATTGGGTATAGAAGATGCAGGTTCCCAAAAGAAACGATTCAGTAATGGAAGTATTTATAACTTCTTCATGCAGAGCATGCAGACTGCAGACACGCTGTAAAGACTTCTCAAAACTCGTTTACTCTAGAATTCATTAGATTTATAAGACACCTACGAACACCTACAAATTGAAAATTAAAGTAATTCTAAGCTTTATTTCTCAATAATACTGCCATAAACAAGATGGCAATTACCTTTTCTTCCAGTTGCGGGTCTCCTTGAGCCAATAACTGCAGATATCTTTGGTTATAGAGGTCAAACAGGTAAAAGCATGATCACGCTTTCCATTTTCAAACTCCTCACGATGCTACGCTGCCTTTTTATTATTCAACAGTGCATCCTTCTCCTTTTACTGATCTATTCTGAATGTGTCAGCCATGCCATGTGGCAAGTTCTCTCTATGTGCATTTACAACACACAAGCCAGAGCAAGAAGAAAGTATTTCTGGCTATGCTGGAGTTAGCAATATTGTATCATCCCCAGAAAGATTTAACCCTGACACTGAGAAACGTTGTGACAAAGATTATTTATCACCTCTGGTCCTGACACATGGGACTACAAAAGGAGCCCAGAGTCTGATTTTGCCAGCTGCACAGGGCAAGAGCAGTGCTACCATCAGACCACACTCTATCCCAGAAAAGCTTTGCAATTCCATCATTAGAAATGACATCTCTCCCCTAATATCTACAACTGCAAAATGAAAAAACAAATGGATCTGTCTATATTTCATGCAGGGAAGGCCCTGCCTTCTCTGCAGTTATAGGAACCTAAACTTCCACATGTGGTAAGTAACATTGTCTGTAATTGTTAACAAACAGTAGCCTGAACATGCTGTTTAAAAAAAGAACTAATGATGCCGATTCAAGTGAAATCACACAAATCCAAATTTGCAGACAGAACCTTCAATGAAAAACAAAAGGGAACTACCAAGTAACAGCAGACTGCAGGATCTGTTGATGGTTACGAAGAAAGAAAGGAGGGGAAAAAAATTATTAGCATCCCAGGATGTCCTACACACCCCTCCCAAAACTAAAAGCATTAAATGAGATGGGAACAGAATAGCTGATTTTGCCCACAGTCAAATATGGAGAAGTTTCATTTGAATTGCAAATTACAGAGCAACAGATTCTTGCACAAAGTTCAAGGGGGTTTTATGGTTTGTTTTTATGAACTAGGAATGACATGGGGAAAAATTAAGGAGGCTGGGCTAGCTACTACCCATAATACATATTTCAGCTTAAATATTACTCCGACTCGTTTGATGCACTTTATCTAGGCCTCATTTATCTAGGCACCATGGCTTGTTAAAGTGATGACAGAAAGTAAAGCGGCTTCTCAGAGATCATCCCTAAGGATGCAGCATCCACTGGCGGCCACGCTGGCGCTGGAGGATTAACTGCTACAGAAGGATCTCCAAACTGACTAATTACTCCCTCCTTCCTACATCATGCCCTTCCCCACAAGGGAAACTTTTAATCCATTTATACCTTTCCTGGGAAGTGCTTTTCAACCATCAGTTCATTTGACAAACCTGCTTTCCCTTCCCAGGTTCTGAAGAGCTTGTTCTTACTAACATCAGCACCTTGGTTCCTACAATTAAACTTCATGACTGCTCAGCAACAGGAACATACTTCACATTTATACAGCACTTCTTAACCAGCGCTTCTCAAAAGTCTTTACAAAGCGTGAAATCTAATTGAGTGGTTGTTTCCAATGCCCATTTTAAACCAGGAGGGTACAACCACAGTAAAAAATTACAAGTTACTCAAGGTTACAGCAAGGTTTAAGAACAGAATCACAGAACATTAGGAATTGGAAGCAACCCTTAAGAGCTCATCTAGTCCAGCCCCTTGCTAGAGCAGGGTCACCCAGACTAGATCACACAGGAATGCATCCAGGCAGGTTTGAATGTCTCCAGAGAAGGACACTCCCCAACCTCTCTGGGCAGCCTGTCCCAGGGCTCCATCACCCTCACAGTGACAAAGTTCCTCCTTACATTCCTGTGGAACTTCCTCTGCTCCAGTTTGCACCCACTGCCCCTTGTCCTATTGCTGCCATCCCTGAGAAAAGGCTGGCTCCATCCTCCTGACTCTCACCCTTTACATATTTATAACCGTATTTATAAACAGAAGCAGCTGTTTCTCTTGATATGCAAAAGCCCTGACACCACACGACTGTAATAATTTTTGTTTAAATGGCAGCAAGTCCCAAATCACAGACTTCAACACATGACTACAGAACACAATTCAGAGGACCTGGGGTTCAAATATTGAATTGCCAGGCTGTCAGTACATGACAGAGAAGAGACAAAGCAGAGGACAGATTACTTTTTACAACATATTTTGGAGATCAGCTTGTTGAGGGGATATTAAGGGGGAAAACCCAGTGCCGGTAACCACAAGGAAATAGTTATTTCAACCCTACAATGGACCACAGCCCAGTGTGCAAGTAAAATAACTTTGTAGTAACAGGCGTGGGCCATTTGTCACAAACAAATGCAAAGATACTCTGTTCTGGTGAAGATTCTACAGACCTCAAAGATGACAACAAAAGTCACCCTCTTGAGCAGGGGAAGAAGCGAGGCCTGTCTGACAAAACAGTATGGAGCCAATGCCTTTGTGGGGAGATGGGACAAACCCACACGAGTCAGCACGTGGGTTAACTTACTTAACTGTAAGATTCAGCTGGAAAGAGTATTAGGATGTAGAACAGAGTCTTGGGATTCTTGTAAGAGAACACAGACAAGATACCTTACCCAAAAGTTACTCTCTTTGACATTTTGACTCAAGAGCTTTTTGTGTTTTGGAGTTTAAGTGGAAGCCAAATGGTTTTAGAAATTTATTTCCTTTTTTAAACTACATTGGTTCGTTTTGTCAGAGATGAAGCCAACTGGGCAAGTTTAGCTGCTTATACCACTGTGTATCTTCGAATTAACTTCATGCCAGTAGCTGTTTTTAAGATAAAACATTGCCGGATTTGGCATTTGAGAACAGAAACGTCAATGTAATTCTGCTGTTCACGCTCACGGGAGAGAGATGGTGGTGGTCACTTCCACTGCAGGACGGACACACACACAGCATTTGTGTAGCCGCTTTCAGACACACACAGCTCCCAGATATCTCTCAGCCCCGCGTTTTTACCTCTGGTCCCCACTTACCTCTACTGTCCAAAGGCTAATGTAACTCTTGCTACACAACCAGTGTCAATCATGACTGCATCTTCTCAGCCACCAATAGCCCCAGTGTTCTAGTACCCTGTGGTCACTGGTGGATTTAGCTGCTTTACACAACACTAATTGGGAAACCTGGAGTTTATCTGACCTGCCCACAGCTGCACAGCTTGGGACACAGTCCAAACCATCTGCATCCTAGCTAGGGAGATTTCTCCAAACTGCCTTTCTTAAGATTAACAAATGTATTTGGTTTAAAAATTGTAATTTAGAGAATGACATTACCAGGTCGATGTGTTCCTGAGCATTAAGCACCTCTGAGAAAAGATGACTTTAAAAGCATTTTGCGGTTCTCAGTGCAATGGATAACAAAGAAAGAATAGGCTCAGCACAAATAACTTAATAGCAATGTCTCTGGAAACCAAAATCTCTTTAAATGCAGTCTGAAACCTGCCAAGCTAAACTTAAAAGAAACTCTACCAGTCCTTAAGTCCCTTAGCCGGCTTCTGGCTCCCTCAGACTCCATCCCACTTACACTGCTGTGCACAGCTTTGCTCACATCTGTGTCTTCCTCTGGACAGATGAGGACAGCATCCTGCTCACACTACCATCTCCTGCCATACATTAGGTGTTCCCCTGCTCCGCTCTTGGACTAAATGCCCTTTGAGGAGCTCATACACCCCACAGTCTCTTCCTTGAGCCCCTAAATCACTTGTCACACCTCCTCCCTACCCAAGACTCCTAAAATGCAGCCTCATGAATTATTCCCTCCAAACCATTAATACAGTATCATCATGAACATCAGCAAGTCTACATGCAACCTTATCAATAACTAGGGGTTGCAAAGTTCACGCAGGCACCCATCTAGTTGCGCTGGTTTAGATCGGGGTTGGCTTGATAAATCAGTGATGCTGACACACATCCAACAAGCTAAAGGATTGCTGAGCTCCTGGATCTACAGATGAAGACTACAACTAAGTAGTATTTAGCTGTTAGTCTGATCTCATGATCTAAGTTGTTGTCTCAGCTAGCTACTGCAGCATGTATTGTTTTATGGACAGTATCCTACTAATTTATAATGTGCACGTTGTAAATCTAAAGGCAAGACAGAGAAGCTGAGCTATAACCACATTTACAGCTAAATGCTTTCCAAGTCTAATCATTTGCCATCAAGAGTTAGCAGAAGGGTTCCAAGAATCATCCTACATCCAGAGCAATGCTGCTTCCACTGGGTACGTGGTGGGGTCTGAGGAATCACAGAACCACAAAGTTGGAAAAGACCTTTAAGAACTGCACATCAGCAGAGAAATCAATTAATCAACTGGTAAAATGGGGGGGGGGGGGGGGAGGGAGGGAAATACACATAGAACAAACATCTTTAAAAGCTCAAGTATATTATTTTATCTGCTCCTTTACATTCTCTCACATGACAGTTACAGTGTTTGCTCATGCCAGCGGATTTTTGCCAAGAAAAGCAGGCTGCATTGCAAGCACCTGCATTTGGAGAAGCCTCTTACAGCTTCCCCAAACCCCCCCCACCCCCCCAGCAGAAAAAAAAGCTGGAGACAAAAGGAAAAGGGAGAAGAACGAGGGGAAAAAAGGGCGCCTTGTGTTGTTTCATTCACCACTCATTCCAAAACATTCAAATCAGCACCAGCTCGGAGGGGAAATCCAATAAGGATAATGCTCTCGCTGTCTATCCCTGCCCGCATGCTGCTCTGCAGGGCTGCACAGCCACGTGACGGTTTGTTTATGAGTCTGGAGCAGCATCACGAGGCGCGTCCCCCGCTGCGCCCCACGGGGACCCGCTCCGCAGCGGGGACACCCACCGCCCCCACGCCAAAAATCAAACCAAGGCAGCAGAGCACAGCAGAGCTTCGTCAAAAACACCTTTTGAAAGAACTCAGCACACGTCCCGAAGCATTCTGAAACAGGACAGCACGCTCCCGTGCTGCTAACGCTTCAGCATGGCTTGCACCACTTCAGCCTTAAAGGGAAGCAGAAGCAGGCATTCAGGGCACAGGGGGGAAAAATGCACTTTTAAAAGCACACAAGCACAAAACAAAGCAAGATTTGAAGGCAGATCTTGCCATAACCTCGGTGTGATTCTGGAGGTATAGATTTCTCTCCATAAAAATCAATAGGAGATTATTTTAAGCTGTTTGATTTCATTACCCTGTATCAAATCTCTGCTCTGAATGGAACATCTGAATCAATTCCTAAAGCTCCTACAGGCTACACTGTTCATAGGCATTCGAGGGCCTTTTCTCTACCTCTCTCACCACAAAGACAGCAAGGTAAAAACCCCACGCTGGAGGTTACTTGATATCAAATGAAAACCAGTGGATTTTATTATCTTTGGTTATTTTTGCCAGAGCTGTTTGTAAATGCACACAGGCTTGATGCACCTAGAAGATGTAAAGTATGTACCTGCGAGGGAGGCACACTGGGCCCTTCCTGTCCTTCCTAATGCCCCGCATGCTCCCTGAAGCACACCACTTCGCTGCAGATCTGACCCAAGTCCTAAAATGTCCTATTTCCAGTTGGAAAGAGCAAAACATGTGGAATTAAACACAGACAGACATGCACCGTGAGGTTTTCATGCTGAGGCAATGAGGTCTCACCACAAAAGGAACTCGCTGTGGATCATTTTGTGCATTTAAAAAAAGATGGTGGAGTTCTATGCAGTGCTTTGAATTTAGTAAAAACTGAGAACATGACACACTAAAACTAGTGGCATGGCAAACAGGTTATTGTTGGTATCGGTTTGAGTCAGTACATTACAACATGAAAACCCTCGAGTTTCAAATCCTGGAGTTTTTAGATTCTCCTCTCCCCATAAATTATGTCCCTTTAGTTAAATTGCTGGCTTTGTAATCCAGTCACCGCCTCCCAAGCTCCACGTTAGGAATGAGTACAATCCCACTTGTTTCCCATTCATAAGATTACCAGCGGGAGGGAGCAAGCGGCACAGCACAGTCTCCCACACGCACCCCGACCTCTCCGAATCCCCACAGTCACCCCTCTTCTAGGAACTTCAAACAAGTCTCCAGTCCTGCTTCCTCACATCATTGTTAAAATTACTTAGTGAAAAAATGCCAACAATTTGCCCCTCTGGTACACAGCCTGCTCCTGACACCACCAGTACCAGCAATTTGCTGTTTTGGAGAAAAAAAGAGAATACTTCAGAAAAAATCAGTGCAAGCAGAGTGTCAGACTTGTAACCTGTTAAATAATCGCTGTGAAATTTATTGTTAGTATTTTCTTTGTTAAATATGGCTATTCTGGATTACAGAAAGACTCCTGTTGTACAGAAGATGGACACTTCTGTTACCTGCCTGGTCAAGTGGTGTGGATACCACACTGTGTATCGGCACGTCTTGACGTTCTGGGGAGGCAGGACACCGAGGGAGCAGAGGGGTTTACTTGTTTTTTTGTATGAAGAGTAAGAAAGTGAAAATGAATGCAAACACCTCCTTTCTTGGCAGCAGGCAGCGCATTGTTAGCATCTCAGCCTACTAGTCTGAGCACTGCAGCTGCCGAGAGGAAGAAATGAAAAAGATCCCAGCCTAACAGCAAGGCGTTTCCACAGACAAAGGATATAAAGGGAAGAGCTGCAACAGAGATTTCAGTACAGCCACAAGTGAGAGATCCTCAACTCCAAGTTACAGCCACTCTCAGCTTGCTCCTTCCCTTTAAACTCCTTACTGTAAGTGCTACTTATTAGTCATATGTTACCCAACCCCTGGGTTCCCACCCTGTTGTGAGTTGTTACAAAGGCCATCCACCATCCATCAGCTCTTTGTTGTTACTCTGCTTTCACTGAAAAGAGATACAACAAATCCGGGCATCCCAGTAGCAAATCCAGTTTAAGGGCACTGAGTAACAATTTACACCAACACTTTTCTGTGCTGATAGCGGGCAAGCAGTGTTGGGTTTGGGTGTTTTTTAAATGACTGGAGCAGTGCAGGTTCCTGTGCAAGCCAAGCAAGCGATGCAGAGCATCGGGCACCATGGCCTCCTGCTCTGGGACAGGAAACCAGGAGACACCTAGATGGAAGCCACTCCAGTACTTCCAACGTCTGCGTTCATTTCATTTGGGTTGTCTCAAACTAGAAATGTAAACATTAGCTGGAAGAAGGATAGGACTATATCCAGTTGTGATGCAGCAAGGAAGTGACAACCTTGAAGACACATGTAACAGCCTGGAGCCTTCCCAGGAGAAGGGACTCATTTCCAAATGAAAGCTTACCAACTCCTGCTCACACAACCCCAAGCCTGCTCAAATCTTCACGTAAGCGGAAGCCCACCAGTGCTGGCTGACAAAATCATGTGTAGGGAACAGCAAATGAGGTGATGCAGGTACCAACCATGGACAGAGAACTTGGTGCTGTGTTTTGCTCCATTTCACATCATGTAGCCTTGAGTGGCATAATTTGAGGGGGAAATCGTTACAGAAAGGAGACCAATTACTAGCATATGCTTACGTTTAAAAGCTTCTTAGCAATCCTCCTCACTGCATTTTTGAAACACCAGGGAACCTGTGCTGGCCCACAAGGCAGGAGATCGATTAGTTGTACCAAAGAGTTTATCACCAGGGGTTTCATTTCTCCAAATCTCACGTACTCTAGACAAGCCCAAATGAAAAGGATCTTATTAGACTGCTACAAATTCAGTAACGCAAGGCTGAACTTTTCTTTTTAAAAAAGAACTTTTTTAAAAGCAGAATTTAATTCATGACTTGTCAAAAATTTAAAAAACCTTTCGTTTTGATTTATGATAATTAGGATAATAACTTGGCATAGAGATGCTCTACCCTTAAAACAGTGTGAGGGCAGGATGATAGAGGAGCATTTATTTTCTGAAGAGTTTTTACTGATTATTTTGAAAGCTGGAAATAAAACCATACACCATTTGTGCCTCTCCACGATCAACAGAAAGATGTGATACCTTGCAAACATGCAACACACAGTAAATGAACCCCCTTTTTTTTTTAAAAAAAAAAAAAGAGAAATCCCATACTTCCAATTTTTACTCAGAAGATAGTTTTGGAATAAAAAAGTTAGGAGATTAATCTCAGTAATCTCGAACTGCTTGCAAAATTCACTAAGTAGAGATACCAATTGCTACCCTACCCACATAGATTCTAACTTCCTACAAGTTGAGCCTAATTCCATACAAGTGATTTTATCAGATCCACATTACTCCGTGCATTTGGAGATGACTGCTACAAAATATTTCAGAGCACAAGTCAAAGGGATAAACACTAACATCGTTCTTCAGCTTCTATCTAAAGACCTGTCAGGTTTGCTGGCTGATAAATACATGAAGTAACTCTTCATATCTTCAACACGGCACATATCTCTTCTCACAGAAAAACCCTTTGTAAAGCCCCTCACAAACTCCCACCCCACACTACCCATGACTTGTGTTTAATTAAAAAACCAAATAGTTGAGTACATCTGTCATAAATCACCACTCTCGCAACAGAGCAAGGTTTCTTGGTACCCATATTGCCGCTGGAGTCTGCTGCAGGGTTCCCTTGGAGTACGCCCATCATTTATGCAGCACAATAAAACCAATATAATTCATATAACAAATAATTCCAGCAGAAACTCCATCAAGTTTCACAAAAGGCAAATAGTTTTTTGAAAAGCAAATCCTAGTTATGAAGTTCATCTTCACTACAGAAGACAGCAACAATTTTGAAACGGAAAAAAAAACCCTTCTTCCAGCACATTGGGACACAACAGTGGTGAGCTGTAGGGTTTAGTAGCTTGAACAGTTGCAGGATAACCAAGGGAATTTTTACAGTCAAAAAAAAGGTTATCAGATTAGTTTTGGAGGTTAGTTTTGGAGTGTACAAGTAATTTTTCAGGTCAGACACATGTGTTCTGTTAGGGGACTTCACTAGCACTGGTTTTCAACGAGTTTTTCTTTAGCCAGAAGATGCGGCTTGTCCCACCTGACTCCTGAACAGAGCAGGCAGTAAAATATTTAGGAGATTTGACAGAGCTGGTAACAAGAAGAAAGTGCTGAAAATGAGAGTGTGGATAAAACACCAGCAAACTAGGTCAAATTACTAGAGGGGAGAGCACCCTGAAACACAGCAAAAGTAACTATTGTAATTGTAATTTCCATCTCAGATAATTTAAATGATTAATAGCAGGAGTTAGCAAAAATGAATTAATTCCTGCAACTAATTCAATTTGGTTGTATTTCCTTAGGGTGTCTGGATGTTTAAGCTTAGAACCCAAAGTCCTTTACGCTTTCCCTGCAATACTCAGACAGATTTACATTTTTACAGGTTGGTTGGGGTTTTTTTGGCCAAAATGTTTCACAACTGTTCGTATTTATCAGCATCTTCTCTGAAACTTCTCTTCTGTCAGGGTCTGCACAAGAGGTACCTCAAGGATCCAGTCACACTCCATCTGCTGATGCAACCAGAAGTAATCACTGCAAATCATCAACTGCACAGGTGCAAGGGTCTGTCTGCAGGGTGTTACACCAATGGACGCACCCAGCAGATGAAGCCACCAGGCCCTGCAGCCTGCCTGAGCGATGTAGCGATGTTCCAATCCCATCCAGCATCACCCACACCCCGGCCACATCACTGTCACAAAAGGGAACTAGTTTCCTTGAGTACCAGAGGTATCGATAAATAGATGTAACATGCAACAAGCCCAGGGAAAGCCCCCGTCCTTGCATGGTGCCACAGAGCACGGCAGCTCAGTTTTTCACCAGCCTGGGAGGCCAGAGGCAGCCGTTCCATGCACAGCTCCACTCCACGCATTCCCAGCAGCCCCAACACCAATAACTCCTGTCCACTACTCCTCCATCACACCCACTGCAAGCACAGCGTGCTGCTGCAAAGGCGGAAAAGCACAGGGTAAAAATGCCCACTGACTTTAACACGATCCTGCTATGCTTCCTTCTATGTGCTCCTCAGACCCAGGGGCAACTACACCCCTGCGGAAAGGTTGCCCCTTGCCTGGGGAAGGGGAGATGGAAACAACATCGCCTGTACACCCCCCCCCCCCTCCCACAACACAGCCATCCTGCACGGCTCTGGAGCTGTGTCTGCCCCAACGCCTTTATTACTGAGCAAAAGAGCTGCCCCCCTCTTTTGAGTGTCCCCGCAGCAGCCAGATTGGAGGCGAAGAGGGAAACACAGGACTCCCTGCTACACAAAGGAGCTCAGAGCAGCAGACCCTCCCTCCGCCCTCCACCCCTTCCCTTCACCTTCCCTCCCCTTCAGTCCTCCAAATCAAACCTTGGCCTTTTATAAAAAGTGGAAATAAAAAAACAACCCAAAACCAAACCAGAACAACCCACCCTATAGCAACCATGTTTTTCCCAACAGGGCAATTAAAACAGCTCGTGCATTAATGAGAAACCAAATTTAGAAGAGGTGCAGCATCCAAATATAGGCTTAGACACACCTCGCTCTTGAAAAGGGTCTCACTGTTTTCTTTCCCACTGCAAGACACGGGCTGAACTTGTGCTCCCGGGGGCTCTGCTTGCCCCACGCTGCTCCACAGCATCCCGCACCCCATCGCCCCCCAGGCAACATCCCCACGGGCAGCATCCTGCCACCTCACAGGGACCATACCACAGCCAGCATCTCGCCACCCCCATCGACACCATCCCTCCGGCAGGCCCAGCAGTGAGGTGGTATTTTGGCAGAAACCAATAGTCCTGTTCCCCAAGGGAGGATCCCTGGTACTGGCCTGTTTTTCCAGGCAGAAAGTAGTAAACAACCTCCCAAGGGCTGGAGACAGAGGTAAACCCCAAAGATGCCGCGCGTCCCTGCTCAGGCGAGTGTTATTACAGGACAAAAACAACATGGAGCATCTCAGGCTGCTCTAAAAAAAGCTGTAAGGCAAAAGTTAAGGATGCTACTCCTGTAAGAGGGGGAAAAAATAAAAATCAAAGTCATCTGTTTCTCCAGAAGGACTTTAGGAATTTGTTTACAACAAGCTGTGTTCACAAACACTCTGAATTTCAGAAAGTAACTTATTTTTTATAATGCAGGTAGATTTTTATAAAGATCTTTCTCCCTCTTCAACCCCTTTCACAAACAGCATTTGTTTTCTTCCCCAAGACAAAAACCAAAGGGGGAAGGGAAATTACCAATGCACTGAAATCAGAAGCAAGGGTTTTTTTCCTGCAGACAGAAACATTCTAGCAAAACCAAGACTTGGTATTTAGCTTGATAACCTACAGATGAAGGAAGAACACTCCCAATACAGATGCCCCACCAATACAGATCCTCCCACCAGGGAGGATTTTAAAATTTGTTTAAAATACTCTTTGACCACACTATGTTGCTATATTTGTGTGATGTCATGCTTGTCGCAAGACAGAGAATGTGCTGCTCAGACTAAGATCTAAGGCAGTTCTAACCAGGATGGGAGGATTAGTTTGGCCTCTTTCAAGAGAATAAATTATTGCTGAAGATGTTTACACAATGCAGCTTCATGAGCCTGAAAGGTTGCTTTCAAAAGAGGCCCGGGCCAAGGCTGGAGGAATGCAAGCACAGCCCATGTGGGGAGACAGCCCGGCAGGGCAGACCGAAACCCAGCAGCTCAATTTCATCCTCTGTGTTTCCCTTCAGGTGACTATTTTTGGGAGGCACAGAGTTGTGTGTGTGTGTGTGTGTGTGTGAGTCCTGGAACTAGCTGGCTTTCAAAACATACAGATTATTTTATGCATGATGGTCTCAGTACCATGTTTTAAAAGCGATTTGCATTGTAGAAAATGTTAAAAGAGAAGAACTCCACCAGCAACAGCCTCCAGCTCTAAAGAAATCTGAAAATCAAATCACCAGTGAGAAATTGTCCTCCTCTGTACTACTGCACAACTATGCGAAGCAAAAACCAGCCTAGCTGTTCTGAAGTCCCTGGTGACACATCGAGTATCATAAGGGAACACAAATTTGGCCTTGATTTGTTCCACAAGTGTTCTGAAAGAACACAGCATTTCCTAATTTCTACCCAGCTGTATGCAGACATCACTACCCTGCCTACACATCACACATGAAGAAACACAAAATTAAATCCAAAACACAAAATTAAATCCGAATTTAAATGAAAGATCATTGACATTTTGCTTCCATGTTCTCAAAACGGAGAACAACCAGACTGCACCCTTTCCTAACGATAAAAATCTGTGTATTAAAAAAGGGGGAGAGAAGGGGGCTTGTGCAGGAGGAAATAAAGGGTGCTCTGGGATTTGTGGGTAGCTCCTCACTAATGACTCTTTTCTTGCACACAGGACACAGCAGAGACACCAGGATTGTCAGGTGCTGAGATTCGCAACAGAAGGGCTCAAAAGGAGGACCGGAGAACACCTGCTGTAAAGCATCTCCAATGTAGGAACAGAGATCAACCCAGTGCTCACTTGAACGCCTTGCCCATTAAATTCCTGATACGGTGAAGATTGAAGAACCTCTGACTGACTTTAATGCAATGAGGGACCTACACTCAACCTCACAGCATTACTTGTAATTGGGAAGAACCTTTAGGATCTTGTCAAATGGAAGTCAGAGCCCCCAGGCTGCTGCACCCACCCCCCAGGTGATGCTCAAACCAGAGAACCTCAACCTGGGATGCACAGGCTCCAGGGGAAATAAAGTCTAAGGGATTTAACAGTGAACAAACACAAGCTAATTGTCTGTAGGCTGAGGTGCAGTGTACACTTCCACTGGTTCTGTGGGAGTTCTGTCTGCTCGTGCTTGGGGTTTTTAAGAAGGGCAGTGCCACAAAGGCAGCTGAAGATGTTCCACATGCAATACACGGCAACAGCTGCACTGGGGAAGGAAAACAGATGTCAGCATACCTTGTTTCTATACCTAGTAATAAAATATTTATACATCGTTCTCCTTTTCTTCCTCTTCCAATTTCCTTTGTTTTCCTCTTCCAATTTCCTTTGTTTTCCTGGACATACAGAGTCTCTCAAAGCTTAAATCTTTCTGCTACTTAAACTGGACTTTTGGTGAGCCTGACAAAGTCCGGTTTATAGTTGGACTTAACAATCTTTAAGATTTTTGCCAACCTAAAAGATTCTGTACTTCAGATATAATCTATGTCTTAGAGATACTGTCTCAAGTCCCCAGGCAGCTCTGCCCATGTGAGCTACTGTCTTCATCCATGACAGCCAAAGCTACTGTCTGCTGTCCTATAGGTTCTTCCACAAGGAAGCTTGGGAAAGCAGTAGGGTAAGTTCTGAGGGTCAGGCAGACTTAGACAGGCCAGTCACTCAAGAGGAATGACACTGTATCAAGTAGCGTAACACCTGTAGAACAGCGTTTCCCACATCTACTTCACTATGAGCACAGCAGCAACATACAGCACCTGACTTCAGGGTGTACCCCTCCATTCTGCACCTCTCACCAAACACCGAGGTCCCCCACTCATCCCCACACTGCCTTCCCTCTCTGCTTAAAAGAGAGGGGAATGGGTGGATGAAGGCGGGTGAGTCTCCTTCTGCAACTTTTAACTTTTTTAAAAAAGATTAAACCTTCATCAAGCAAGGGAGTGTTCTGAATTTATGGCTTAAATTTGGAAGCCCACAGGCAAATTACAGGGAAGACATCTCTGATCAACTATGCAATTCTTATCTCCTTTAAACAAAGAAACACCTCCATCAAGCATATGGATCATCAACGTGCTTCTTGGAAGGGACAAGAGAGATTAGGTATCACCAGTTACACAAGCTGCACTTCACAAATCCCATGTCAATTAAAAGATGCTGTGTATTCTGAAACTCCCACACTCCTCATGCCTACACATCTTCTGTAGGCTTTATTGGCAGCAAAAGGAACGGCATTTGGCCCAATAACTGAGAGAATGCTAAAGCTTAATTCAACCCTCTTCCCTGCACTCTGGGTGCAAACAAAACTAACAAACAGAACGAGGCAAAGCTGGCCAAGAAGTTTTTCCAACTATTACTACATCATTTGTGCACAACAAATGGTCCAGCATTTTTTATCATGTAGCAGAAATCTGCAGTGCCCAAGCCTGCCGGAATACCTCCCCCTTGTTCTTACCAGAGTTGTCACCAGAGGGGTGACCTCACCCAAAAATCCACACCAGGGGGACTTTGCTTTGCAGCTACTGCATGTCACAAAAATCCTTTGTTGGAATAGTGGGAAAAGAAACACCATTATAACACTGCAAACGTGCAGGTTGGTCACATCTCAAACACAGATTGGAACTCTGATCTCTTCAGCTCAGAAAGGATGGAATGTAACAGGGAAGGTACAGGGAAGCACAACAGACCCAGAAATAATCACATACACATGAAAACAAAGAACTGTCCTCTGTGCGTCAGCCTGAAGGAACAAAGAGAATTAATAATCACAATTAATGTCCAAATAACTGCAAGCAAAAAATACTTAAACCTATGTTTAATTCTTAGGCGTAACTGGACTGCAGTTGCACTTCCTTTCTACCACCCAGAGATACTGAAATCAGGTTTGCTCTTCACAAGTCTTTCCAAACCTTCCTGTTTTCTAGACCAAGAAAAAAGCAAACTATCCTCCCCCCCAAATATACCAGTCTCCAGTCCAGTCTTTCTTCTCTCTCTACGTTAGCTCAGAGTAAAACTAAGTCTGAGAGGACAACAGGTCTCCTGGCAAGTCTTAGCTTCAAGTAACATCACTAGACCAGAGCCAGCTACAGCTCCCAAGAGCTTACAGGAAAGCTGTAAGGTGATATGTATGTATAGCATGGAAGGCTTTAAAACAACTGCTGCATGGCTCACTTCAAATAAAAGGAATATATTTATATAAATCAATATTCTTATAAGCCAACTGTCTTTATTACCATTTAAACACTGTGCTTGATTAATTTGGGAGCAGCACCTCACTTCAGCATTATCACACAGCCAGCAGGTTTGCTGAAATCAGGACAGCAGGACTCACTGCTTTTCACAATAGTTTTTAACTATACGTGTACCTAACAGCACATCACATTCCCTCTGCAAAATCACAGTCTAATGGACTTCTGATTATCTGGAGTTGGACTCTAAGTAACAGGGGGGCAACTCAGGGATGTTGGAAGACACAGGCATCACCAGTGACACTCCTCTCACCACTCCAAGAGCCTGAATGCACCCAAACTGTAGCTGCTCTCTGCTCAGCCTGGCAACAACCACTCTGTTTGGGCTCATCTTCCCAGCTTGCAGTTGCCCATCTCCCTGGTCTGTCCTTCAAACAGGAGACTGCATTCAGTAGCATAGCAATTCTAGACTCACTACTTCCACAATAAGCATCCACAAGCAAAACTGGTTTGGCAATTCAGTCCAACAGGAAAATATCTACTCAGCTGCCCCCAAGCCAGCACCCATACTTGCAATTATTTTCTATCTATTTGTGAGAGCTCTCAGGGTGGATGGTCAGCTCACTCTTGAAATGAATCAGAATACTGAAACTCCAAAAGCCTGTGGGCTGTCCAAGTTTTCCATGATCCTCAAAGCTTACACTTTACCTACTCAGAAATCTACTCACTCATAAAATGATTTTTCTACTGGAAGATCTCTCAAATCTTATTTTTGTGCTCTTTTGGAAAACATTTCGATGTTTAGTTCCATTACATGTTTTTTGTATACTGCTAGTTAAGTGTTCTCATGAAATAAGAACACATTCAATTATGAAATCTGCAATTTTAATTACAATTTTCTCTCCTGATCTACTTTTAAACTCAAACCAACCAAGCCAAGACTGCTGTTTGTTCACATTTGAACAATGTTTTTATTTACCATGGATAAAAAAGAGAATTATTTAATACCACTTACATGGAGTCATAAATTGATTTTTGATTAATGTTTAATTAAAATCAAAGAGACCTATCTGTGTAAAAAGCAGCAGGGAGCCCTAACTCCTGGGAATTTCTTCCATGTCAGCTCTCCCTAGCTCTGAGTAACAACACTGAAGCCTTCCTTTTCTGCCGGTATGGGATGCAGCACTGCTGACAGAGCACCTCACAATAGCCAGATCATTTCCTCTAGGAAACCCTAATTTAAAACAAGATTATTTATTTTAAATATAGAGGCCCTACAGCCCAAAATAACAAGGAAACATTTAAAATCTCAAGCACTCATAAAAACTGAAAGCATCAATAACAACCTTTCTACTTCTGGCAGGCAGTCAGCTGTCAGGTGAAGGTGAATACATGTCAGGTGAAGATGAACACGTGTCAGATACCAGCAGCTTCATCCACAGCACTGTCACCTGACAAGGCCTCAACTAACTTAAAATCCCAGTCTCACTGAGGATGGAGTCACAGTTTAATAGAAAACTGAGTATTAAAGTCTTTATTGGACTACATGCGACCTATCAAAGGGCTCAGAGGACCAGGGATTTAGAAGCAGTTGGCATTTGAGATGTGTAACACACAACAGATACACAAGGGAAGCGAACACTTCTAACAGTAATTAAAACAGTAAATGCCTTGTCAGTGATCCCTTGGAAGGGATGCTGCGGGGGGTAATTCTGAAGCAATCCTGGGATGTTTGGGGTGATCCAGAAACATGAGATAGGCAGAAAGCTTTCAAGCAGCTAGGTGGCTTGCTTCTCATCTGGATGGAGTCTGAGCAACAATAGAATTAATCCACAGGATCTTTTCACTTCTTTCCCAATATCCCCCCTCTCATATTCATGAAGGAGTTCAGAAAAGCCATCGGCACTGATTTAAAACATTCGATCCCCAAGCCTCTTGTTGCCAAACGGAAATACACACTGGGGTGGGTTTCTTCCAACAATTAAAATCTCCCAAAGGAAGATGGTATATTAAAAAAAAAAGTGACAAGAACAATCTTAATTATAGCTCTGTTAACACATTATGATAATGAGTACTTATTCTTTATCAGATTTAAAAAAAAAAAATTATTGTTCTGAATTATACAAAGGCTGGTCTGAAGAACAAGGAGCTTTGTCTCTTGCTGCCAGAAGAAACAGCTTTTCCTGAGGCCTGTCTCTGCCTTCAACTAACAGTTTTGATTTTGGCTTTGGAAAAATAACTACATGTCCTCAACTGGAGGAAAGAAAGTTCCCTTCTAAGACTGAACCTCTGGCTATCCTTGCTCAGGTAAACAACAGGAGTATGACAGAGATAATACTCGGTTTTGTTCCTACTCCTTCTCTTCTTCCTCCTTTTCACCTCGTGTTGGAGCCCCAGACTGGAATTACAGCCCAACAATAGCCCAATTGTCGCCCCAAGGAGTGATTTCCACCCAAACAATAGATCCTTCCCTTTATTCCTCCACCCAAAGTAAAATTAATAAGGAAAAAATTCTGTGATTACAGGGCAGAGAACAGCATTTTCAAGGGGGAAGATGGAGACACCCATGTATATACCACGAGACTCTGAGCTTCCCTTGCACAGAAGAATTTGCATTCCCTTTCCCAGGCTCCTTTTTACCCCCCCCAGCCCCTCCTGTGCAGGGAAGACTTGGGGAGGGAGGTTATGTGCTCAACCACAAATGGCATTTCCCAAGAAAGTCATTTTAGTAGCTACACCGGGGTCCTTTCTTCAAGTCTCACCTATTCTCACCAACACTGGGGGGAGAGCTGTGAGCCCCCTTTATTTTAGCACCACGATAACCTGAAAGCACATGTGCCTGTCCTCCGAAATGGAACTCAGAAGAATTCATGCTGCAAGGAGAAAACTGGATTGGATTCACAAAGCAAACAATTTCTGTGGGGAAAGGGTATTTACATATAGAAACAAACATGTTTTATTTCCTTGTTTCAAGATGAAAGAATTCTCTAATTCTGTGATTTTGTGTTACTGCACTGCAGATACTTTGGTAACATGCACCAAAAGCCAAAAATTAGGAGAACTCCTTCCTTTTGAGAGAGGAAAGAAATCCCCACCTGCTACAGCCATGGCTGCAAGAAATCCAGCACAAGGCTCATCATTTGTTTCTGTCTGCTAAGGAGTCCCACATTTCTTACGGAAACAAAGCAATAACGAACAAAGCTGCTTTCTGAAGGTCTCAAGTATTTCAAGAATCTCCTTGTGCTCTGCCAAACACCAGTCTGTTCCTCACAGGGCTCTACCACTGCACCCAGGGCAACGTCTGCTGGTTGTGGGTGACAGGAGAAGGAAAGTGGGTATTTTGTCATTCTGCAGTAACTCCAGAAGCTGCTGCAATTCACACCGATAAGTCATTTCAGCTTCTGCCTGCACAGTATTTACTCACGCACCAGCTAGTTAAAAGCTCTTCCCAAGTGCCTTCAAGTATTTGAGATGTCTCCACTAATTAAGGTTTGTTCTCCTCTAAGTACTTACTAAATCATTGCTCTCAGTAGCTCTGATGTCTGATTTCTCCTCACTCGAACTATTAAAAACGGTTCTGTTCACTTGGCAATTGTAGCTGGGAGCACTTAAAAAGTGGGTTTGATTTCTTATTGATTTCAGTAAGAAAATCCTGTTGATTTTCAGGAAGAAAACACACACAGAGGAAAGCACAGCACTATAAACGTGCCCAGCGGCTGCCTCATCAGCTGTGCTCCCATGTGAATTGACGTCCCTGTCCTGGGGGAGCATGTTCTTTCTAACAATTAAACTCAAAGCTTGATTTTTAATAGAAACCTGTAGCTCACCAGGAGCATTTCCACCTCCACGTAAGGGAGCCGGCAGGAACCACCTGGGGATCAGGCCAGAATTGTTTAGTCTTGCTGCTGAGCAGGAGCCAGGCACCAGCAGTGTGAAGCTCTGGGTACCGGACAAATCGTGTTCAGCAACCCACGCAGCATCTGAGATCCTTCACAGGCACTCAGGTAAGTGGTGCCTGACACTGGAAACTCAGCCAGATCACAGGTAACACCATTTGAAGGGAGAACACGGCCTCTGACTGACAGTAGGAAGTGTGCTTGCAAGATGTAAAATAACTGAAGAGAAAACCTACCGCTTCTTGACACAGGGTATTTTACCGCTTGAAATGCCAAACCAGTCAAGAGAAGGAAATCTGGGGAAATGGGGGAACAGAGAGGTTCTTGCTTTGGCTATCCCACCTTGACAGGTCCCTGTACTGATCCAACCAGCAGTATGACAAGGTAGTCCCAATTCTGCACAGAAAATAGGAACAGGACAACACCACAGTTTACTACAGAAGCTGTACTTGCTCCTTCACTTAAGCTCAAATCCAGCACACGTCCACTTCTTTCCCTGCCTGGAAAACCTGTGAGATTATTACCCCTGTGCATGTGTAGGAACACAGCTAAAACATTTGAGGACAGAGCAATGCTAGGGGCACAGAAGTTCACAGTACTCTATACCAGAATCTGAGCATATTGGTGCAGTACTTCCTGTGCTCCAACTTGAGGCCATCACCCCTTGTCCTGTCCCCACAGACCACTGAGAAGAGGCTGCCCATTTCCCCCTGCGTCCCAGACTTCAGATATTTATAAACATTGATCAGATCCCCTCTCAGTCTCATTTCTCAAGGCTGAACAGCCCCAGCTCACTCAGCCTTTCCTCCTAGGGGAGATGCTCCAGGCCTTTAACCATCTCCATCGCCCTGTGCTGGACTCTTTCCAGGAGATCCCTCTTTGTTTATACCAGGGAGCCCAGAACTGGATACAAACTTCACCAAGCTCTCTCCAAGCAACTTCTCCAGCAATATGTAGATCCTGAGGCTATGACTCAGGTCCCATATTTTGAGGAAAAGGCCAATTTAAAAAAAAAAACAAAACAGAGCCATGCTGAACCAACAACCAGCAGGTACTCCCAGGGTACAGGAATTCTGCAGTGGTTCCAAGAACTCTGCATGGAGATCATTTTTATCTTTAAAGAATCAACACTGACACCGTTACCTAGGCTCTGTAAGGAGGATTACTAACATTTCCTTGCTTCGTTTCCTTTTGGGTTTATGTTTAAAGACAAATATTTTGTTTACAGTGACCTGAGTACACACCCAAGGTATCTGTCCCCAAGTACTTCCTGCAAATTCACACAGCTAAAATCTCTGGGCTGCCAAAGGCTGCGACACAGGCACGTCAGAGAGTTAAGGGACGTCTGTGGGGGCTGGAGGATTGGAAACTGAAACGCACCAGCGATGCTTCCTTCTCCAACAAGGCATTTATGAGGTGAAGATGCCATGCAGAAGTCCAGTATCTGCAACAGCTCATAAATAACCTGCAGTTTAATGCTTCTCTTAAAAAGAGTTAAAAACCCTACAGCCTGTGGTCAGTTTCAGTAGGTAAATTGAAAATTAACTCCAAACTTTGCTTCATTTTATGGTTGTAAATAATCCTCACCCATTTATCTGTCCCATGTATGCAACTATAAAGGGAGGAACACACGAGAACAGCATTCCTACAGCTTTTGAGAGTTTATCCCTCATTGCCAGCTTCTCTAACCTGACAAGAAAGGAGCTTGCAGGTATGTGAAATGCTGTGACTGCAGAGTGTCTCTCAAGTTCAGAACATCAGTTCATAAGAAAGGGATTCTGCTTCTGGTTCAGCCCTCTACTTCCTGGAAGAGACTGGAAGTACTTCCCAAACAAAAGTTTGCAAAAAGCAGATTAAATTCAATAGCTATGATGGTTAGCTATGGTATCTCTCAATAAGTTTTTCAAGTCTTTTAGAAAGCTGAGGGAGGCTATTTAAAGGCCATCCATTACATTTCTCAACTATTATTTGTGGTTCTACAGTCAAGCACAAACACACCAACTTTTCCTGTAGGTCATTGTGAAAAGGAAATTGAAGTATGAACATCGAACTTCCCAGTCTTCCTAATGCCTTACAACCATTCCACAAAATCTCTGTAAGGAAACCATCTTGCTTGGGTCACTTGTGAAAGTCCAAAAAACCTGACTAAACCATATAGAGGCCATGCCTTCAGCAGACAGGGTATCTTTAACTACCCTCTGAAGCTCTGCTCAATCTTTTGGTGTATAAAGCAGCCACCCTAAGTTCATGGAGCACATGGAAACAGAAAAAACAAGGCAAGGTAGAGCAGAGGAATACAATTTATGACAAACCTTAAGAAGCTTCAACCTCCCACACGAGAGAGAAAAGACAGAAATAAACCATATCCTCTTCTGTACAGTATCGTGAATGTTCTGGAAGGTGGCATTGGAGGGCTGCTTTTAAAACCACTGAAAATACTACATTCTGGTTATAGATTGTAGCCCTTAAGTGCTGAGAATAAAGACAATCAGCACCTCCTCACATTTACCAATAATCCTTCAGGTCCACAAGTTTCCAGGTAGCCCTCAGCATCTTAGAAGCATCCCTCAAAAAAGAGCAGACTCCAAAAGGTCACTGACAGCAGAGTCATTTTCCAAGAAAGCTTAACGGGTCTCGATCCAGCCGGACAGAGGCTGGGACAAGGGAGACACATGTACAGCACATATGTAAGTCAGGTTTTTGGCATGGGGTGCTGCAGAAAGCAGAAAGTAGAGCTAGTAAAGATAGTGATTAAAATCCACCAAGGTAATAATACACTGGACTCGCACAGACTACTTGACCCTCCTTCCATTTCTGTTCAGGTTACAGCCACCCTGGGCTCTGGGCTAGGGTCCAGAGCACCTCCATGAAAAGTCACAGTGATGAATAAGTGGCCAGGAAACCTTGCACACTTCCCAAGTACCTGCTCCTGAGCTTCCTTCCTGACTCACACTTAGCTGTACTTGGGAGTTTTTAGCACTCTGCTAAGGGTAGCTAGAGTCCTCACTTCGGTTCATTTAAGGACCTTTATTGTTTGTTTTGGCTCCAACCAGCAACCATGTTTATGAAAAACAGGTTAAGCTTTTGGCACCAAATTGTTTTCAAAAAACCTCAGCCTTTGAAATAGTGCCTTCTTTTAGAAAATTGTTTTTCTACCTTTAGACCCTGCATTTTCCCCTCAGAGCCACGCCTCACCTCCACTTCTTGCTATATATATTGCTGTCAGCTTTTTGTGTTCTCATTAATAACTGTTTCCTCAACAGTTCATAACTTGATCTAAGCAATGATGGAGAATGTGACTTATTACTTCTGAATAAAAATAGAAGATACTCCTGCCCCATGTGACCATTTGTGGACTTTAAATTTTCATAGGACATTTGCATAAATAAGGTGGACTTGCACACCCTAAGGGCCTCTAAGTGGAAAAGAGTCTTTACAACTTAACCCTTTACCTCAAAGAAACCCTCCCAATGCCTCACTGCATCCAGTCTATTGCTACTAAACACTGTACAAGACAATTCTGCAGAACAAAAATCTTGCCAATGCAAGACTGGCCATCAAAACTTACACTCATGGCTTAGTTTATAAAATTTCAGACCACACTCAACAGCCTCCAGTACCAGAAATCACATCCCAAAGTAAGAACTCATCGTTCAGGGCAGACCACACTTCTGATGGAGAAATGAACTTGGAAATCCTGAACACAGTCAGTTGGTTCTAGTTCAAGAAAAAAAATATTCCAGTGGGTTTTTTCCTGGTTTAGTAGTTTCCTACAGTATTTTATTAGCCTTGGTACTTCACAGTGTCACTTGGATATATAGAGGAAAGGAACCAGGTGTGACTGTTTTCTCCTGATGGTATAGTCAGAAATTAGATGGCTAGAAGTCTCAACACTGCCAAATTACCAAAAGCTACTATTAAAAAAGAAACACTGATTTTTCCACCAAAAATAGAGGTGAAACCAGTACAAACACTGAGCCTCTCTGAGCCTTACTAAGATCACAAGCAGCCTGATATAATTTCTGGTCCATTTCAAATAGTTTTGGACTCCAATATGATCACATCCAGGAAGAAATTTACAACAGAGTAATACCAAGATAGCCACCCTCTTTTCAGGTGATAATTTAATATTTGAAAGCCACAAAGTGTTTCAAAACAGTCTAGACTCATAGGAACAATGCTCTCTTGGGACAAAAAAGTCCAATATTCTTCAGTCTACATACCAGAGAAAGAAACTGAATTAGAACAGCCATCATCCCTCTGCAGGCAAGCCTCCCAAAGGGTAACCCCAGAAAGGAACGGAGGCTGAAAAGCTGCATGTACTTTCAAAAGAAAATGCCTGTTTAAAGGGTGGGGAGGGGGTAGTAGGATGTATTTTGGGGGGCTGGGGGTGTATTTTGGGGGGCAAAGAAAAGGAGAGGGATCCAACAATGAGCATCTCACAGAAAACCTTTTTCTTGTTCTTTTTCATAAAGGTGTTCTTTTTCTTTTTTCTAAAGGTGGCAAAACTCCCTCCCATCACCCAGTGAAGTCAGGCAACAATAGGAAGCACGCCTTTCAAACAAGCATCAACCACATATCCTGTGTCCTATCCTGCTCGCTGCTCCTTCCATCTGTTCTGGAGCAATCAGACCACAGGGCTCCCTACAGAGCATTTATACCCTAAGAAAAGGTGAAGTTTAGTGAGGGAGCAGCAGAGTTCTCTCACAGCACTTGCCTAAGACCCTGAGAGCTTGGGGAATGGTCAGCTGTGCTGCTTGCAGAGATGTCTGCTTGAGGAGATGTCAGTACAGCTGTCACTCCAGCTGCCAATAACAGAGAAGTGGGAGAGATGAGGCAGAGAAGAAAGAGCAGAAATACATCCAAGCCCTTTTGGTGACTCTGCCTCTCAATCTAAAGTTAGTATCAGCTTACTCAAAAGTGACGTCTAACCTCAGAATACAGCTTTGGTCAAATTACTGACATAGAAAATCAAAGCTCAGGCAATATGCTAGAAGACTCTGATGGAAAGACAAGCTGTATGATTTCAACTCCTACACGAGCATCAAGACAGTATTTTCTAACTGCCTAGAATTCAAGCCCCAGCTCTTTTATCTGGCCTCTCTAACACCAGTCTGTGTTTAAAAGGAGAAGAACCTCCATGTCACCTCACTCTTCCACCAAAGCATCCTTGCTGGCAAGGAAGGGACTGCTCAAGGTGCAGTACACAAACCGAAGCAGAAGGGTGTCCAAGCCATCTGGCAAAAACAAAGTCATCTCCACCTACAAGTTAGGTAGTTACCATATCCCCTAACCTTGATGCTACAGCAGGAAATCTTCACAAATCACCAGAATCGACTACTAAAGGGGAACTGGGGCAACAAGCAAGTCCACACAAGCAAAACATATCACTAACAGTTGACAAATTCCCAGTGCACAGCCCCAAAAGCATACAAATACAGGCTTGGAGCACTGCAGACATGCTTTCCAACTCACACTGCTCACAAATCCAATGTCAGAACATTAAAGGACTGCAATAGTTCTGTGCAGGTTCAGCATATTAACACTTCAACAGCTTTACTTTTCAGATACACCATTTCCTATGTCAAATTATTATTTCTATTACCACAATCATAAAAACTGTTGCCTGTTTCCAGTTGCAGAACACAACCAAGGAGCACCGATACACATGCACACACTTACCACGGCTGGACCATGCTAGCTGGTGCACTTTTACATCACACCTTTTTAAATAACCTATCTACGGCCTTTACAGTGGCAAACTCAGCTCCACAAACATCTGAAATTTGGGTCACAATCCAAACTTTACCATTTTAATGCATCAGGAATGCCTCTGAGTCTGGTAGCAAAAAGCTTGTTATGTTTAGTCTTCAGTTTTTAACTCAGCTATATAAGACTATCCCAGAATTAGGCAGGTTAAAAATGGAAACACTTAGGCTGTACTTTTCTTCTGCTTTCAAGTAACAAGTGTTCCTCTAGGAAACTGTACATGAGAGACACACAATAAACTGAGATTTTAAAAATTGCTATTTTACAACAACGCCCTATTCAGGGTGGCTATCCAGTACAGAAAGCTGCAACCTCTCTGGTTTAAGGGACTCAGATGTGTTTGGGCTTTATCTTGCTTGTTTCAGAAGCCCTAAATCAACCCATCTAAGCAGAGGAAACACAGTCAACAGCACAGTGGTAAAGGGTCCTCTCAGAGCATCATCCCCTGCTTATCTCATGTAAAATCTATCATGTGCCTTTGGCTCACTTCATGTTCATACAAATGGGAAATCCATGGTCTGTATCTCTTTGCACACACACTTACATACAAGTGTCCACACCAGTAAACATCTCTCCCCTGTAGATGGAAAAGTTTTATGGCATCTTGAGGTGTTTTAAGTTGTTTTGGAACAAACCAATAGCTGGGCAATACGGCCAGATGTCTTTGTATCCTCAGCATCAGTGCTGTTAAACCACCCAAGATGAACTTAAAAGCAAAATATTAATTATTTTCTTAAAGCATCTTATTCTGCTGTTAATACTTGTCATCACAGCAGAATTCTTTACAAGAAAAGAAGAAAACTAAGACAAGAACTGAAATTTTACATTCTCTCCCCTCAGCCTAATGATTCAGGAATTCTCCATACACAAAGCAGCAAAGGAAAAAAAATAAATCCAAAGATGTCATCTGATTTAAAGCTGCAGTGTGGTTTCTTAGCAATACATGTACGTTCATCTGCTGCATGTATTTAAAAAGCTCATATTGAGACCTTCTGAGATGAGTTACAGTAGCTGCATCTTAAACTGAAGTTCACGTGAACATATCCCACTCCCCCAGAAAAGAATTACAAAACATTAAAACACTTGTATATTGCACTATGAAAACAAAACCCTTTAATCTGGGTCATGACATGAATGGTTTCCACAACCACCAGAAGACACACAAGGCTGCTTCACTGCTCTGCTTCCTGCCTGCAGCAAGTCCAACTTGCCAGCTACTTGCCACGGGGCAGGCAGAATCGATGCTTCACAGCCTTTAATTTAAATAATAAATGTATTTTTAAAAAAGGTAGTGCTACAAATAGCAATATGGGAAGGTGTCTGCTCTCTAATAATAAAGTTTTTGTTCTAGATCTGTTTGCTCACATCTTTCTTCTCTGGCTGGTGCTAAGTGTGCCCTCACACAATATAGAGGGGTTTTTTTTATATTTTTATTTTTTAAAATCTACCTTGAACTGTATATAGTCATGGATTTGAATACCAAAAAGGGTGTCTCAGCTTTCTGGTTTGAATCCCTACTACATGTCACTCAGAAGTAACACACAGCTCTTCCAGCCTCCAACAGCATGAAGCTCCAAGATGCAAAATCCAGCCTCTGACTGGGTAAGAGGAACAAGAAATAACAAGTAAAGCTAAACCTTATCTATGGGATTTACTATTGAAAATAAGACTCAAGTGTACAGCACAAAGCAGGTAAGGAAATAAGAATGGTGTACCACACAGGTCCAAAGTAGAAAATAACCCAACACACATCCTACCCAGCACACACAGGGCAGAACAGCAAAGAAAGGAAAACCAGTTTCCCTGCTCGTCATGTGTTTCATAAAAGAGCTGTTAAGAGCTCCCACACAGCTCTCCAGCCTTGGGAAACTTTTGTATCTCATGAACTGCAGGAGCGCTGAATCGTGTTTTATGTGCGCTCAGCTCGCAAATAACAAACTTCAAAAGGTTCGATCCCCAGCAGCTCTGGTGGTGAGAAAGGGACAACTGGTGAGAGGGGGCTGCTGCTCTTGTTCTGTGGGCACAGGGGCTGCCAGGCGCGTGACATCACCCCTCCTGATTGGTTGCCAGTGACATCATTTTATTATTCAGCTTCATGTTTGCATTTCAGCTTCCCCCTTTCAGGGACCTCCAGACCTCACACGGCTCCACCAAGTTGAGCAGAGGGAGGCAGCACACCCCGAGCTGCACACCAGCGCCCGGACCTGCCTTCCCCACCTCCGGGCTTTCCAGCACAAAGGCAGCTCAGCTCGGACAGGCCTGTTGTTTGGCTCTTTCGGCTGTTTTTTCTGAGCTGGGGAAAGTCCATAGTGCTGGGAGGCAAACGAGGGGGTCCTAGGCGTAAGCCTGTAAGGGAAGCAGCACGAGTTAAAGCAAAACGCTCAGAGATTTGTGGCAGGAAAGGACCCAAAGATTAGAAAATGGAAACCATATATAATGTAGCAGCAGGCACAGTTACTCACAGCCATGCACACACATGTAGTTATACATGGATCCAGGAGATCCATGAAAGGAGCGCAAGGGCAAGGCAAATTCCCCAAAGACCGCTCAAGAGTGCTCCAGAATCCATGCCTCTGCCCATGTCCATCAGGGATCCAACACGAAGCAGTATGGTATCGCGTCCTGTTTACCCCTCCGCGACAGCAAGGCTGCCTTTGTTCCAACTTAACATCCTGCTTCCCCCACGCTTGCTCGCCCCTTCTGAACTCGGATGCCTGTAACCTGATACAAAAGAATGTTAATTTCTCAAGTGATTTTAGAAAAGCACAGAATGAAAGGAACTCGATATTTACCCCATCTTGAAAAATATTATTTTATAGCACATACAACCATAGGAAAATATATCTGGTGTACAACAATGCTCTGGGAAAATAAACTGGAAAATGGGCTGCTTTGCCAGTGTGTACACACTACACCACACGCTTTCTATTGAGCACACACACACACATGCACTAGGGATGTCTGTGCACGTGTATGTATATAAACCCATATATGTATGAATTATTCATGTGCACATGAAGCTAGATCCATCAACAGGCAGAAGATCAGTTTCAAGTAAGTACAAAAATACGTTAGTTAATACTGAGCTCGAGTTCGTAACATGGCATGGAGTAACTCATCACGGCCACAGCGTACTGTACTCGCCTATTAATGTATCAAAACCATCCACAGTGCCTGTAATTCAAATATGTCTTAAGAGCAACCTACACAAAATCAATTAAGAAAATACAGGAGCTAGCATTGTGAGCGCAAGTGTATTTATGAAATGTATTTTCTGCACTCTTCCAGCATCATGCATTTGAGGTGTATTTCCCATAACCACCGCCATCCATGCATCCCACGGCAAGGTTACCACCCTCTACAAACCCTGAGCCACGGACCTCAGAACTGCTTTTAAAATTGTGTCTTCATGGTTTAATTTTTATGTGCACTGCTTCTCACCTCAGCACTTTACCAAGAAAGTAATTCAGCCTTCCTTACACAAAAGGAAACAATGCTTTCACGTGCAAGTGAAATAGAAACATCACAGAACTGTTCAGGCTTCAACTTCTGGACAGTGGGATGAAAAAACACAGGTGAAATTAAACAAATGGACTAATGAGATTTTCTTTTGTTGGCTCTGTGTGGTTTGGCACATGGTATTTCATAGGGCTATTCACCACCCATGACCTCAGTGATCCTAGATTGCTTGCTACCATGTGAGAAATGGCTATAAAACACAGAACCTGTTCTCTTCGCCACATGTGTATTTGGGTTAACAGGGTAAACTCCACATGCATCAGCGACAACACAGGTACAGCTCAGCCTGATCTTCTGCAGCAGACCTGGGACAGCTGCTAGAAGACAGATAGGCTCTTTGCTGCTCTTTCAAGGGAATGGGTCACGCTTAGAGCACACAGTAAGTGTGGTTGCTCAGCAAGCTTCTCCTGATTTCAGCAAAACAGGCTCCAATCATTCAGCAGGACCTGAAACATAATGATCTCTTCATTTATCATACACTTTCCAGAATGCTCGAAAAATTCCAAAGTACACGTGAAGCAAGTTTCCACAATTCATGCGATGAAATACTACTGATAAACATCCCTCCCAGGCAGATTTCTTTTCAAAACCGTATCACAGCAGCCCATCAGTCATGTATGACACAGTTCAATCCAGACAAACCTAGAAGGACCACTTGGCCTTTAAGAAAATGATTTGAGATTTATGTTGACACAGTACTGCAATAAAGCCAAAGTTGTTAGAAGCAATGGGTATTTACTCATTTCTGCTACCATTTTTTAGATTAGATCTCTTTTGCAAGCGTGTAAAGACTTTTAATTATTACTATTGCTTTTAATCTGCACTCCTGGTGCCTTCCTTGTCACCTGCAGAGAGGGCCCCAAGCTGAGAAAAACTGGTTCAAGTTATACCATTTATTTTGAGCCTCTCCATCAGGATCATCTTCTTCTGGATCCTCCCGAGCTCCTTGCTTCTCTCACTACGCCTACACTCCCAGAAAAAAAATTGAGGAAGATGTAACATTTCCAAATGCTACCACTGTAAAACATACTAGACAAAAGTGCGAAGGACGTGAACCAAATCCCTAGAAGGAGCTTCTGGGTAGCTTTATTTATGACACCAAGTGAAATTCTGTAGAATAAGGGGGATGGGGAGGTGTTTGTTTAAATAGCAAGACTTTCACTGCCGCACAGACTGCAGGCATGGGCAATCGCTGCTGTTAGGGAGAGATTTTGCGGCAGCCGAACAGGAAGAACAAAAGGAAGAAATATTACTTCCAAAAAGCAAGAGAGAGGTAAATTCAGCTTCTCCCACCCACCTTCCACAAAAACATCAAATATTTTCTTTCATAAATAATTGCAATAGGATGCCGTAGCCTTTTCCAAGCAAACAATAGCTAGATTGTGTAATGTTTTGCCCTAAGCAGGGCCCGGGGGGAGGAGGACACAAAGGCGGGCTTTCAGGGCTTGGGGCCTCTCGCTCCTGCCCCGCCAGCATTGCTCCCTTCCTACTCCTTCGCCTTCCCGTGCCGTCCCTTCACTGGGACTCTGAAGGGGCTATCGGAGGCTCCTACTACAAAAAACAACACACAGACCTCAAAAAGAAAAAGGACAAAACCAGCCAGACAAAAGCTCATTATGAAGCCCTTCGGGGCCCTGTCACAGACCTCCCGTGGAGCAGCATGTCTGATTCCGGGCAGAAGGGAGCCTCACCTGAGGGAAGGGAGCATTGTGGGACTGATCTGGGGGTGCCTGGGACCTCTAAGAGCCCTCGGAGCACACCCACCTTTGCACGCCTGCCCTGTCACACTGCTCTCCTTGCTGTACAAGTGGCCTCTGAACAAGCGCAGCCTCTCGCTGCTTTTAAGATAAGGGGTGTCTAAGGGCAGCCACTGCAGGCCAGGCGGGGCTGTTTCATGGATAGTAAAAGAAAACAATGGAAATACTTTTTCTGCCTATAAGGTGTTTTAAGAGTCACCCGTTTGCGTTGGGAAACCTGAGAGCTGTAATTCCCATACTGATTCACCTAGTGCTTCACGTCAGCAACTGGAAAACAACCTGCCCAAGCAACATCCAAGGAGCAGCAGCACTCCCCAGTACGCAGGCAGCAGGCCCACCTTGGCATCCCAGAGAGCACTGCTGGTACGCAGGCAGCGATGAACCCAAAGCCCAGCGGCAGGTCTGGCTGCCCTGGGTCTTGGGGCAGAACACTTCTTCCAAACTGACTGTTCAGCTGGTTGCCCCACATTAAAAAATTTTACTTTTATATATTATACGTATATATGTATATATATACACGTGTGTTTACATATGTATGTCAGCTGCATGAGTAAGTGCTCAGGCAGGAGTGCCCAACACTGCCCACCTGAAATATGCATTAATTCTACTTAGCACCAGCAGCCCATACCAATACCATCTCAGCACCATAGTCTCCCCAAAGCCAAATGTTTACCATAGTAACTATTTCTATTTAAGATATTATGTGTAAACCAAATATAATAGCATTTAATCAGCTATGAGATCACACAGACTGTTCTCTACAACAGAAGAGCAAGCATAAATGACCAGCTGAGAGCGTAAAGATAGTTACACCTAGTTTGCAACACATCGGGTTATTTTGTTTGTTTTTTGAAGGGATTCAAGAACAACTGCAAAAGAATGCACCAGTGCAGGTAGAGTGATCAGAACAACACTTCAAAACACCCACCACACCAGGCAGAAAGAAAACAACAGACAGGTGCTAGGCACAGCAATTAAAACAAATTTATGACAAATGTATGCAAAATGCCTGCTTCAAAACTTGAGGGGGGAAAAAACCAGAATATACGATAAAAATAAATGCAAGATGCACCTACAGATGGACACAATGTCTGTTTGTCTATAGGCTAAACATAGGGAGACACACAAACAGAAAAAAGATAGTAGAGCAAAACCACCTTATCCTTGACTTTACCTGGTCATGCTTTTAAAAACATGCTTTGAGACATGACAGTCTATCTGAAAAATATTCTCCTTTCCTACAGAAGGAAAGTTTCCCTAAGTCACTCGACAGCCACAGAGCACAGCCAAGCATCCGAGGACTGAAGCATCCCTCCCTGCCCTGTGTCAGAGCTGGACAGCTTCCCTCCCACCAGCCCCACTTCAACTCTAGTACCTGTCCACTCTGCAACACAAACACCATGTGTTTAAAGTCTGGGTGCCTGTACCAAGTGAACTAAGAGACACTCCATCAAACTACATTAAGGTATATATTAAAAAAAAAAAAAAAGAAAAAAAGAGATTTCTATGAAAACACCTTTTTAATCAGAAGTATTTCCCTTGGCTCTCCACACATACAAGTCTGTTTTTAACTTCAGACTCATTGCTGATAATTTGCAGGGAGATTTAAACCAGCACCAATCAATTATTAACATATCTCCACACTACATACATCTAAGAATTGTGTTTGGGTCACAACACTTCTCTGCATTTTCCCTTTCCCAGATAACAGAAGGTCCTTGGATAAAGTTGGGACATTTATACCTGTATTTGATAGGTACAATATCATCATGTGCGCATTACTAGGAGTGAACAAGTTGGATAGAAACACTGTTTCTCCATGGACTCTGCTGGCAATTAATTTAGTCCAAAACAGCCTTAGAAGATCACTGCACAAACTACTTCACCTCTATGATAACAAGCTCCAACCTGGGCTCAGGAATATAGTTGGTTTGGGGAGAACAGCGATCAGACTGGTAGAGCCACAGCCTGGTTTAGCGAGGGCTTAGGAGATCAGGGCTTTGTGTGGGTCACTAGAACCAAGGGGCAGAAAAGCAAAATATTTCTTAGCTACCTGGAGATGCAATAAAGCTTCCCCTGCTCCTGTCTTCAGGCTTTTAATAAGTCAATTGTTAAAATAGTTTCAAAAAACCAGCCCAAAAAACCACCAAAAAACCCCACAGTTAGCAAGGTTGCCTTTCTTCTCAATATCATAAACAGAAGTGACTTGACAACACGCAATGGTTTGAATTACAATGCATTAACTCATCAGAAAGTATGCAAGTGCTGCAGCAAGATGTGCGAGAACAAAGAGCCCCTTCATACGGGACTTTCCGTGCTTGCGTTGCTCAAGGTCTAGAAGTTACCTGGACATCACAAAACCCTAAGCCTATTTAAAAATAATAATAATCACAACAGCTCACCTTCCTGGCAGTGCCTGCTCATGCTTCCAGGGAGCACCAGGGTACACATCTCCTGACAACACCACAGGAAGGAGGCAGAAGCCTTCTTCTAGCGAGCTTGGGAGAAGCACCTGCATTTCCAACTAACACCACACTTAGTATGATTTTTCTTACAGACTTTTAATCATAGCCAAAACCAATAAAATTCACATCTGATGTACATTACAGAATTCTCGCTGCTGACATGAAACTTGGGAATACAAACTGTCATGCTCACAGGTAGGCCAGTTAGCAGTAGAATCAAAGACAAAACAAAATACAGGTTAGAATTAAGCCCTGCTAATGACTATTCATGATTCAAAAAACCTACACACTACTGACCCCACGTATTGCCAATGCAAAAGATTATTTTTCTGAAGAATGAAAATAGGATCACTTTCAAAGGAAAAATATTAAAGCCATTGTCCTGACCTCAACATCAGAGTCCAGCATCCATTGGGGTTGTCCTTTTTTGGTTTTTTTCAGGTTTTTATTTTGTTTCTGAGTATTATCACCAATTAAACAAGGTTACATCACAATGAGTGTCCTCATTTACCAAACACACTATCTCAAAATGTCATTAGAAGTTAAAGGCTTCAGTGCCAGCGCTACCTCAACACTCTGGGGAAAACACATAAAGTATAAATGCTTCATACTTCAGGGGCCCCAACTATGAATTGAGTAAGAAGATAAAGGTGTGCAGGTAAAAAGAAATTATGTATTTCTAGTTATGTTTTCTAAAAGCACCTCCAAAAAAAACCTGACTGCACTTCAAATAGCTCTCAAACAAAGCATCCACAAATGAAGAATAAAGCCTATCTCCACATTTACACCTGTTCCTACTGCTTTTTCATATGTGTATTACACTTCAGAACACATACATGAAAACCATGAGCACTTTAAGAACAGCACTTAATTAACTGACCATTTAGTTTGTTAATACCAAATTGTATACTTCCCAGGAAGTTTTACTCAGAGACCCTAACTGGGATCTTCAGAAGTGAGACACATCTTACACCACACCTCTGCGCAGCACAGGGTTTCCAGCCTTTGAACGAAAGGCTCAACGTGTGCTGCTCTTGACTAGAGGGAGCCTGGGCTTTACAAGGCATCTTATCGTGAGAACCAGCACTCTCAAGATTCCCAAACCGAATTTCTAAACCAAAAAGATTCAGATAATATCTGAGCATTTGCAATGCTTATCTGCTAGCTGCTCTTCGGTTCATTTCTGCCTTGATGTTCTGTAGGCCTCCACGACTGTTTGCCTGAACTCTAAAGAGAATTTCATGGTTATGCAAGTTAATATTCCTACACACACATAATTTAGAGGGAAATCTCCTGTGTTCTTCTGGAAAGAGCAGAAATTACATTTCCCTTCTTCACATGTGGTACAGCCACTTGACAACACCGACAAGCACATCCTACATATCCACGTGACCAGTGCAGTCTCCATGAAGTTTACCTTGAACTCACACACACAAATTGCCAGAGAAAGACGTAATTTCCCTTTGTAACTTCATTTTTAGTTCAACAATTTAAGAGCTAATTTGCTGGCATGTTTTATTTCTGCGATCTTGCAAAATGAGCTATATGCTTACTGCAGCAAGGAACTTCTCACCATTCTTAATCAAGCACAGCCCCTTAATATGGAATCATCTGAGCTCAAAATTCATCTTTCCCTCACGGTCCTGATCATTTTTCTAACTCAGCTACCAATTTCTAACATCAAGATAACGCATTTAGCCTCGGTTAGGACCACGTGTTTAGGCTTATCTGAATGTGGAAACCCTGTTTTGCAATGCAAGGTAGTACTCTGTAATTATAGCAAGGTGCTCTCCCCTTTAGAGGCAGGTACCTTGCTAATAAAAATACGTGGGGTTCAAAACCGGAGAGGCAGTGCAGCACCTCCCAGCCAACCTGCAGTACAAGCTACACGCTGTGCAAGCCTGGCAACCCAAGGTTTTTAAAGCCATTTCAGACCCACAAATTCAGTGCCAGCTGGGAGAGGGCAGATTGCATGTTTAAGCTTTATAACAAAGTGAGAAGGTAAGATACAGCAACTTCTGCAAAACACCTCCTAATGACAGCCCACACAGCCATTACAGAGGCCAAACATATCAGCTTCCCACTCAGCAAAGCTGCCAGAACTCAACTCAAAGCAAAATTTATATAAACGGAACAAACAGTATCATATTCAGCTATCACTTATGACTGCCTTCATTTTGAGAGCAAGTAAACCAAAGGATTTTGAATTACCACAATAAGGGGGATTGTCCTTTCCCACCCTCACAAACAGAACAATCCTTATGTTACCCTGTTTTTGAAACTTCAATATTCAGAAGCAGCTCTGCAGCCATGAGGACTTGGAGCACATCAAGACAGTAGTTTGTGATCCTAAAAACAAATCAATGCACATAACTGAATGCCTTTAAGATGAATTCTCCTTGCTTTCACACCCCAAATGCCATAAACTTCATTAGCATTTTATTGTTTGCGTTCTTCTTATTCCACCTCGCTTGCTGTGTCAGAAAACTTTACACCAGGAATACTGAAATGCTAATTGAGGAGCATTCGTATCATGCATGGAAAGCATTCTGGAAACTCTACTGCCCTTTTGAGTTCAAACTAAATCCCTACAGTAACAATAAACATATGGTATTATCTCACCGATTGGCACATTGAACAGAGTAACATAGTGACCACTGCGTGTTCTCAAGGATTACATGTAGCAGGCACTCACTCTCAGGGTTTCTTAAATTTGAGACTTAGGAAAGAAAAAGTTCCTAGGGGCATGAAAATAGGTTGCTTATACACTGCATGTTAGTCAGAAAAGGCTGTCACATCTAATACTACTTATTTTTTACTTTAAGGAAGGGGCAAGCTTATGGAACTTCTGATTTCCAGTATTTTATTCTTCAACTACATCACATTACGGGAGTCAGCAAGTTAGATCACACTAGTCCTGCACCCAGAATACACAGGAAGATACAAGGACTAAATACAGAAGGTAGTGCAAATAAAACCGAATCTTTCATGAATAAAAGCAATACCTACGGGCTAGCTTCCCCCTTCAGTATTTTCCAGAAACTTCTACGAGGATTTGCAGAGTTAAAGATAAGGACCAGAAGAGAGATAACAGATGGCAGTGCAAGGAAAACAGCATGTAATAACTTGATAGGGTACATTCAGTACTCTGGTACATTAGGAGAAATCCAAAGACAACTTTCACGTCGCTTGGTGCCCTACAGTAGCATCACAAAGGGCTCACCACATCACAGCTAGTTTTGTACCTACCAATCTCTGTTTTAGCACCACGACCTCATCACCCACACCTTGGTTATTTTATAGAAAGAGGGAGCATCCCAAGCCCTACTGAAAGAGGCACTGCTTTAAATGATAGAGATGGAGACAAACAACCAGCATGAAGGAAACGCTGTATACTGTTTTAAGATGTCACAGGCTGTGTGTCTGAGCTTCACTCCAATCCCCCTTCACTACCAGATGACGCACACAAGGGCCAATGCCTACTAAACTTATCCAAAGTTTCCACAGTGTCTCAATATACTTTATTATATCCCAAAATGTTCAACGACTTGGAGGTAGGGGGTAACAGCTCATAAACAATCACCCATGAACAGGGCCTTCCCAACAGGTCAGGCCCTGTAACGAGAGATTTGAGGAGCTCTGCCTCAAGACCGCCTTGCCACTAGCCTGGGCTGCCTATCCCACAGAGCATACACACAAACAAAAGCTATGCCTTCAGCTAGAGACACCTGAGGTAGTCTCATAGGGCTCTCAAAGGTTCAGTGTTCAACAACTCTTGCTTCTGTGGTGGGGTAGCTGGTTGGGGGATTTTGGTGGTAGTTTCGTTGTTTTGATTTTGATTGGTTTGTTTTTCAAGGCTGCACTTGACAGCTCTGTGCTTTCAGAAAAGCAGCAGTCACCCAGTCCTTCCAAGCACCCAAAAAAAATTTAAAATCATTGGTCAACAACCTTCTTTCTCTGCTGTCCCCAAGATCATCACTTTGTTTTGCTGAAATTTCCCAGGCTAAAGCCAAGGCTATCACAGCAATGCACTGGTAAAGGCTGGCCATCCTGCATCTCTCTGCCAAGGCAGAACTACTACCAAAAAACACAGCTACTTCTGCCTGAACTCTTCGTCCCAGGCGACTCGAAGGAAGACAAGCCAGACAGCCACAGCAGACACCCTGAGCCTCTGAATCTGATGGAGTTTAGTTCCAGAGCTGGAGGGACACTGGTAGCTACAGTGAAAAACAACAGCAAACAGAGGCAACTAAAGAAGAGATCCCATCTTGATCCAGGCATCAGTATTACAGGGCTACAGAAGAAAAATGGAGTAGGTCTGAACCTGTACCTGGAGAGCTAAAACATGAAGGTGTTTTCATCCACATGGCAGGGATACCAACACACACACAGAGGCGATGCTGCTAGCTGTGAACTGTGTGGGGCTGCATTGCAGAAGAGACAGACAAGGGAGACAAAAAATGCCATCAACTTCAGCTGATAACAAAATTCATTTCTTTCTAAACAGGCCTCTTTCAAAACCATGTTGCAGGAGCAAATACCTAAACAGTACTGAAAAAACTACGTAAACTGTGCAATCCAAGGCTGCCACAGCGTTTTGTATTGCCCTTCCCAAGAGCCTGATTCATAGAGTTTAGTCTTCCTGCAAAGTCAGGGTGCTGAAATTATGATAAAAGACTCTCATCCTTGGCCATGAGATGTCAAGTCCCCTGTACACAGTTATGATGATTTGAGGAGGACAAACTGCAAGGTTATCATAGATGGGGCAAGGTTTAACCAAAGCAAGTCAACCCCAGTGGTAAGCAATTACAGTTCTAACCCACGTCAATGCTCATGTTTTAATCTGTGGAAAACACAGGGGACAGAGACAAAAAATCCAAACAAAAAAAACCCGAAACCCCATATAAACCAAGCTAAAACAAACCCAGAAAGACAAAACCAAAACCACCCACAAAACTCACACAAGCCAACAACATCCACTCCAAACCCCCTCATAGCAATGTGGTCTATACGTCCGTATGACCAGAGGACACAGATGCATCCTGAGAAGCCAATGCAGCACCTCCTGAACTGCCCTTGTCCTTTTCAAAGTCACATCTACGCTACCTGATATAATGCAAGCTGCTGTACAGAACCTGTTCTTAAATGCATATATCCATCTGTTGAAGAACCTCTGACTACAATGCCAGCCATTTCTCGTGTTTATTCTGTTTCTGTTCAGCCAGCTGCACCCAGACACACAGTGCTTGGTAAAAAATACAGCTGCACAGAAATCCCATTAAGGAGAACAGTTAATTACCTCCAAGGCAAGGATTCCAGCAAGCACAAACACAGAAGGCTCATGTTTTGCTTTAGTGGTGGCTTTTGGTTTGTTGGGGTTTTTAGTATTTATTTATTTTTAAGTGCTCAAGTCAGTGGCAATTAAAAATCTCCTGCAGTAGCTCAGAATCAACTAAAACCCAGAACAAGCTGTAATATCATCACACGGTATCACCTTATTTATCAGCCAATTGCTGCTGAACCACTGATAAGAAATTTCTGCCCCTGACATAAATGAGGGCAAATTTACGTCATGCAAAGAAGGCACTGCAATGGAAGAAGTCAGCGGGGCACACCGAGATGCAGATAACATGTTCTTTATGTTCTAAACACCAAAGCGGCCTGGAAACACTGCAGTGTGTGCTCTATGCTAAGAACAATTCATGTGGAGATCACAGCAAGGGTTTAAAACCAGATGTGGTCAAGATGCACAAGGCTGGAGTTTCTTCTAAAACGTGTGAATTGAAAACTGTATCCAGAGGTGTAGTTTGTGCAGAGTTTTAACCTGCAGCAAGGTCACAGCTCCACATATACCTACAGAGAATGCTGCACGCAGCCAGCCTTGGCTCTCTCCACATGGTTTCTCTCTCTGAAGAACAGGAAGAGTCCATCAGTTTACCCCCCAGGCTCATTTTGAATCTTTAATTTTGTTGTGTTTGAGCTGCTCAAGTGGAAATCACCGAACAAGCACAGAACAGAGGCTTAGCTCATACCAGATATAAAGATTAGAAAAATCTGGGAGTTCCCCTATCTCCTTTCAGTCTTCATTTAGTCTACCATTGGCAACAAATTAATCTAATTTCAAGAAAAGATAACCACAAAATAAAATAAAATATATATTCCACAAAACAAAAATAGCTGACAATTGTTATGGGTTTGTTTGTTTAATAATATATTAATATGAGGAAACTAAGAGGTATTTTCCTCCTTTGTTTCAGCTCAGTTTCACTAAATAGTTTATAAAACCCCCAAAGAACATGTCTGAAACTGCTAAGCCACAAACACATCCCTCCCCACTTCCCTTCCCAAATCCTAGTCCCTAATGTGGAACTACGTAAATCTCAGAAGAGGAGAAAGGAGTTTTATTAGCAGAGGGCTCAGAATTGGAGGGCAACCACTGAACACTGCCTGGAGCTAAACCTCTAAAGTTACTCCTTGGCTAAGCGTGCCTGCCTTTGATCGGTGGAGTTCAGAGTCCGCTTATTTAACCTCGACAGGAAGAGCTCACTTATGTGGTGCAAGATGAGCTCTTTCCTACACTTTCTTCAACAGTTTTATAAAGCTGGCATACTGACAGGCTTTGCACATTTCCAAATATTAAAAATAGCCAGGCAAGAACTTACAAGTAGCAATATTGCTGATGACAACTCACAAACCATCTACATCCCAAACTGACATTTTTTTCCTGAGCCAGGTTCTTAAGAGATCCCAAGTTCCAGCATGAAGGACATCTCCTGAACTAAACCTGATTAAGTCAACAATCTCACAAAATATTTCAGTAGTGCGTGCTCAGCTAAGCATCCTACCAACATAAATGATGAAGAACTGCAGAGAGGCAGAGCGAGATGTCCTTCCAGAAAGGAAACCCAAAACATTCCAGTATCTTCCTTGTTTATAGAAAACTTCAATAAAAACCGGCCCAAAAAAACTCCCTGAAACATTTACGGCAGGATTCTGCAGATGTCTGCGCACCACTTGGGTGGGGTCACATTAAACAAGTCTGCAGCCTACACTCACACAGAAACAGAGTGTTGATCTGCTTGTCTCTCAGGGAAAAATAAAATGCAAATAAGCCTATGTAGAGGCTGGGGTGGAACAGCAGCCATGCCTGTCTGCTTCTAATGCTCAAAAGCTTTCCATCTGCTGGGTCTTGAAGGTGCAACTCCTATGCCCACACTATGCCCCAAGTACTTAATTCTTTACATGAAAACTGATTTCTGCACTACATTCCATGATTGGTGTATCACTCGTCATCACAAAACCAACAGAATCTGCAGACTTCTTTTGTAGTAACCTGAAGCCTCATTCCAGTCAATATTAACCAGCCTTTCATAGCCCACAAGTCTCTCAAGTCATCTCAGCTTGCTCATCCCTTCAGGCTTTTCTTCAGAGCCTTGTGTCTACATTAGTGGGTATGAGTCACAAAGAGGCCCTCAACTCCAACACTAAATGGATACAGATCTTAAGAGATCCAGATTACTTCATTTCGTATCATTACAGGTTTCTCACTGCTTCCTTTGGTATCACCAGAATGAGAAGTGGTCTGGCTGGGTTTTGCTCCAAGGAGGGGGAGCTCTGCTCAAACCCATCTGCCTGAAGAGAAGGTGGTATTTCTACCTTCCTCTCACTTCACAACAAGAACCACAGGCCATCGGAGCTGCTCAACAGCACATTGAACCAGCATCTGTCTCCAAAATACAAAATGCCCACCCAGTTTAAAAATTATGTTAGAAACACAACATTAACAGGCAAAAAGCAGGATGAACCTTCCTCCTACAAACCCCCTGCAGGGCACTTCACTCCTACTAGATACAACTCTTGAAGGATCACATAAAACAGAAAATTAGTTTCCCTCCCCATACTTCCCAACTGTTTCAACCGTTTTCTGTCTCTGGGCAAATAACCCTTTTAAAGAAGCTTTCTGAAGTCACGAGCCAGCTAGGAGGTCCCTACTCCTGCCCCCTTACATGCATTAGGCACACCAGAATAGGCACTTTTCACTATTTCCTTCGTACAAGGTTAAGCAGATTCCATCCTAGTGCAGGCTCAGATGATCAAAATACCAACTGCTTTGGAAATAACAATATGGGAGAGGGAGGGTGTGCATGTACTGTTTTAACCCCGTGTGCACTTCCCTTTATTTGAGGACAATCAGAAAGAAAGACAAGGCCATTTCTCAGGAGGAGGATGAGCAGCAGCACCAACTTACCATTACCTGGCACAAATAATTTTCATTCTCCTGCAGTCGACAAGTGAGCATTGCAGTGGAAGCGACATGTAAAGCTACCCAGCTAGCCTATGAAAATTAACTTACATATGGGGTATTTTTGGCCACTTCGTGGCAGTTCTTATGAGACTGGTTACAGAAAAACGCTGTGTCTTATGTAGCAGAAGTGGAAAATTATTAATTATCTTCTGAAACTTCAAAAGACAGGAAGAACAGCTAACACCAAAGCTTTACTGAGGCAAGTGAAAACTGCAAGGCAGTATAAACTCGACCAAGCACACGCTGCTTGAATATTTTATGAAACTTCTGGCTTAACTGTCTAAGCTGAAGAGATATTCTTGACACTGGAACTTGTGATCTCTCATGGACCTGGACTGGGTTTTAAAAAAAAATTGAATCAGATTTGCAAGTAGGTGGTTTGTGAGGTGTCAGTGGCATCACTACTTGTCAACAGCATTCAGTATCTTTAAAAAAAAAAATATATATATATCCTACAGCCTTAAGCTAAAAGGGGATGCTGCACTGGCTTTAAAAAGCTTACTGTTGGTAATTAGGTTTCTAGTCCTAAACAGCCTCCACTGTTACAGCTCAAACAAGCAGCTTTAACTGAGTTGCCCATCTCTTTGTGTTTTTGTTTTGATAGAGGCTCAATTATGCTCAGGACAATGGCCCGTCTCTTCATTTTGCTGTGAATAGGAAGCAAGGGTGCCATTGTCACCCGGCTTCAATTCAGTCACAACAAAGGGCTCTGAAGTGCCGAAAATAATGGGCTACCTAAAGTAGCTGGGAGGAGGAAGGAGGAGGAGCTCTGCACTAGTCGCAGTCCCCCTTCATCCAGCACCCGGCCTCGGACCAGGCTGGGGCTTGTTCTGACCAGAGCCATGCCAGGGGCTGGTGGGTGACACGGGGGGGGTCGGCTAGGCCCGACCCTCCTAACCGGGGCAGGAGAGGAAGGAAGCAGCTGTGCAGCTTGTTGGCTTGTTTTAAGGAGAAAGCAAAACCAGGAGCTGCGACCTTTAGCCCACGGGTGGGCTGGGGGTGGGAAGAGATGCTGGAAGGCAAGAGCATGGAAGGCAGAAAATCCCACAATGGAGGGATGTGTTTTGTTTAAAAGAAAAAAATAAATTTATGACACCTCGTAGCGAGTGTTTGGCCTCTGAGACTCCTCGTCCCGCCGGTGTCTCTGACACACGGCCACTCGAGGCAGCTGGCACGGTGGCACCACAGATCAGGCAGCGCTGGATGGCTGCATGGCTTTCCCACAGCCATCCACTCGTTCTTTTCTCTCTCCCCGACATTTGGGGTATTCCTGTCAGGTTTTTTTAACCAAGAGCAGGTCTCCAGCTGCTGCCCTTCGAGGGAGACCAGAGGAAGCTGGGCCTAGCCGGGCCCGACCCAGCACCGCTCCTGTCAGCCGGGCTCCTCGAGGTCTGTCCCACCCTGCTCGGCACGGGGTGAAGCCTTGAAAAGCCAGAATCAAAACTCACTAGCCTTGGTGACTAGTAAGCAGGTTTTCTTCATTGCCGCTATGGGCACACTGGAGATGTTCATCACTGAATCGGGCGGCAGGGAGAAAGCAACCTGTGGATGCATGCATATAGAGGAACACACACAGGCAAGGCTTCCAACACCTCACAACCTCAGACCCTGCTACCTCACAAGCAGTCAAGCAGCTCCATGTCCCCAGATCACAGGAGCACATAGGTAACCGTTACCCTTCCCATTTGCCAGCTCAGAATTCCTTCAGAACACTTTAATTGGGTAAAGCAAGACTCAAACGTGCCATAACAGTATCAGTACTAATAAATCACGGGCAATACAGGATGCTGTTTGTAGTTACAAAGGGAGATTTCCAAAGTGTTTAAAAGAAAAAACACAACAGGAGAAAAATGAAATAAGAGAAGTGCAAGAGAGCAAGGAAGATGCACGAAGGAGGGCAGAGAACCCACCCGCTATACTCAGGACTTGCACAGATGTAGGAATGCCAAGCGAAACACTTCCATGCATTGCCCCAAATCTGAGTAGCTAATGACAGATGGCGAAGGGGGCCAAGGCCTGACCAAAGACCTTATTTCATTATCAGAAAATAAATTAACTTATTGAAACTGTCACCATCAGCATGAATTACTCATTTCTGATTCTTCTGCTAAACAAACCTAAATTCCTGCTGAACAATGAACAATTCTCCTGCTAAACAATAAATCAGGAAGTTTTAATCCACTTCTAACAAAGCCATTTAATAACAGACTTACTTTTACAGCCAACTTTCCAAGAAGATAAGTAATTCCCTTAAGAAAGCAGTTCCTTATTCCAAAATAAGAATAATTTGACAATGTAAAAAGATGACAAATAACATCTCTCTTCCGTTTTGCCAAACCTCCAGAGAGGCCCCACAGCAAGTGAGAGCAGGCATCTGCCCAGCTCACAACCAGGGAAAGAAGGGCTGCCCTGCTAATTCAGTCATTTTACACGGTGAAGGGAAAAAAAAGGAAGGATCACATTTACACCAGTGGAAAAATTACCCACAGGTATTGCAGAACTAACCCGAGAGCCCAGCTACATCTTTATCACCAGAACAATTTTCTCTCTTCACCAGGGGTAGGGGGGGGAAAGCCTTGAATCAACACAAGTTACAACTTGAATTGATACGGATTAAAGGTGCAGAAATGTCAGTGACAGCATTACATAAAAATGCCCACAGAATGCCATGAGATGGTGCAAGATCTTCAGCAGCTATCTGTCACCTTGCATGAGTTTCAAGAGAAAACAGGGTTTCCAAACTCCCAAACAGATAACCGTTACCACATCTGACCCACCTGGATGTGTTCAGTTACCAAAAAGAGGTAGCAAAACTCCTGAGATGACTGTTTACTCTACACACATACCAATCAGTGCAAGTTCACAAAAAAGGCACTCAAAAAATGCTGGAGGTGTCCCCCCACGCAACCTCTGGGCTTCCATTCCTTCTTGTCACACATCTGTGAAACCTTGGTGATAACTTTTTTTACTCTAGTCATGCCCTCTGAAAAGCAGATGTATTGTTCTCAGATCCAAAGACATACACCACAGCTGGCACCCCTCCCCAAAAGGCCTGTAAAATAGTTTGAGAGATGCCTACACAAGCCTAAAGCGTACTTCTGTGGAGAAATTCCCACTGGCATTTGATGAAAACTGCTTCCAACTGTCGCTGCCCACAGGTGCGACCACCATGGGTTTTGTACTCCAGAAGAAATGGTTGAACCCACAGGATCTGCAGGCAAACATTTCGCCACGAATACTCCAGCACCGATTTTCTACAGGCATGGTTTCCATTTACATTTCTGGAACTGCTTTAATTAAAATGGCACTAGCGAGGACAGAAAACTCTTAGAGCAAAACTAACACCACGTACATCATCATCTTGAGTACATCATCCATGCAGCCTGCAGTACAGGGCACAGCAGCACCAAGGAGGAGGGGGAAAAAAAGCCATGTACAGTTTGCTACACAGAACACATTCCTATATCCTTACTTTAAATGGAATAAGAAATAAATCGGGGGTAGTGCCTGTTCAGCTGTTTGTTTGACCCGATTTCTCTAGACAGTTTTCTGTTTGGCCAAGACACACACCAAACAGCTTTCTCAGTGCACAAGGCCACGTGCCTTGAGCTAAGCTGCTGTGCACTGATCATATTTTAAAGCAACTCTAGTTAGTACTAATATACATACACATTTTTAATTTACATCTATTTATGTATACATGCACATAACATACACACACATTACAGAGGTATCTTAGCACTGTTTCAATGAATAAAGCGATGTCACATCTTACAAAGAACCACTTTTATAAGAAAGACAACACAACAATCAACTTCTTTTCACAACATTGCCTTGATGCTTCTCTGTATATAAACCTCTGATTCTTGCTGCATAACAGAGTTCTAGGAAACAACCTAGTGAGAAGGAAACTTCTTGATTTTCCTCTAGTTTCAGGCATCTGCCCCTAAAGAAAGGCCTTTGGCAGAGGTACTTTACGATGAGAAAGTCCCTGGACAGTCCAGAGGTAAGTAAAATAGACCATCTGGGTTAAAAAGACCACCACACAAAACCAAGACAACCAAAAAACTTGGGAGCCTGGGATCCTTTAAAGCTCTACTGCTCTTTAGCAACAAAAGTAGAGCAAGCTTCTCAGATAAAACACCATGTTTGGTCGGTTTTGAAGCCTGTAAATCACAGCTCTTCCTCTAGCTGATGAATCAGGTATTTTCAGTATGGAAAGTATGACAGTCTGAATAGTTCCATGTCTGAACTTCAGTCCTTCACATCCTTGGGCAGCACAGATACACTTTTGTTTGTCAGGGAGGGTACACATCCACATAGCATGAACCCAAACATCACAAACCACAAAAGACTCAGCAACACCCTATAGCTAACTTAAAGCTGCTAGTACAGAAACCAGAAGCCACAAGCTGCAAGTGTCCGTGATCATTTCTTGCAAGAGGAAACTTGGTCTGAAATCTCAGCTATCTACCAAGACCCACAATGTCTAGTGATGGAAATAACTTGTTCATCTTGAACCAGAAACTCTAGAAGAGACAACTGACTATTTAGTATTCATCAAGAATATTAATTTTGCATCCAGCCAGAAAGTCCACACATTTTTCTAGTTTTCCTAGGGGTGTCAGCTAAGTATCTTACACAAGCTGAGTGAGCACTGGCTTATGACTAGCAGAAAAGCTTTTAAACATTCTTCTTCCACTTAAACATCATTATGCTGCATTTCTTGCAACTTCACCATGATCAAAGTCCTCACTAAACAGCAAAACGACAAACAGGATGTACACTTGGAACTCCAGTTGTGCTGGCAAAACACACAGTATGACTTACGCTTCATTTCAGATCCGTTTGTCCAAAAAGTAACCACTGCAAATCATATTATATTGATTTTGGCAGAAAAAAAAATGATAAGATATACCCACACACAAAAAAAAAACCCACCCAGAGCAAATGAGATTCCATCTCTGCCACTGAACAAGAACAGACTATTTCTGTTAGCAAAGATACAACCACTGAAGACAAAAGTAAGGAATTAACATTTCCTGTCACACTGACAACATCCAGTAGCATCAGGTGTTCAGTTTGAAGCCAGGCTTTTTTTTGCAAAATACTGGAGAGGTCATGCAAAAACCAAGCCAGCATCAGCTGCTTCCTGTGTCCTAACACTGAACCCCTGAGCACAGTCCTCAGGTCACAGCTGGAAAAGGAACTTCACTTACCCCCCATTTTATCTCAGCAACAGGTCACCCATCTCACCGCTGCGTGGACACTGCTTTATTGTTGTACTTCCAGTCTTTTCGCTCACCTCTGAGTCCACTCCTCATCACATCCACACATCCAGTTAATATTTCCAGGCTGTACTGATAGTGGTTATCACCACCTGATCTAGAAATGTCTCTGTTAGGCTCAGTTAAAAATTCACTCAAGTGTCCCTGTACTTTCCACAGCTGGTACTGGGAAAGAGAAGCAGGACACCTTACAGAGCATATACTTGTTTTCATATGGAAAGTACTGGTGCCAACTGAAGTTGGTTCTCACTTTTCCTGGAGTACTTCACCAGTATCAACAGGTCTATTCACACATTTTGAAGTGTAGTGCATTCTTAAAGCATCTGATGAAGATAAGCATTCACATGGTTTTTAACTGAAGTTCTCAAATTATTTTCCTGTGTATGACAAGGAAAGACCAAACAGTGGGGTAACCGGGTTTCTCTCTGTAGGTCATTTTCTAACACTGTTAGAGAGCTGCTTCATAGTATTACATTCACCTACCAACTTTCAGATGAAGTCTTTGTGCTGGCAGATTCCTACAAGAACTTCTCAGGACCCTTTTCTATTCAGCCACATGGAAGATACTTTCTGCATCCCCAGTTACCTTCTCATTTTACAAAGTCCTCTTCCAGTCCCCCTTTCTTTTCATGGTGATCACAAGCCACCCTACATAACACGGGCAGTACACGTGCAGACAGGTCACCGTTACTGTACTAGCAAGATCTGGATGTACCTACAGGAGGGAGATCATACTACTGGTGTAATACTTAATCCTACAGCTCAGTACTTCAATGTGCAGCAGTAACAACACCTATCAGAATGGAAAACCCAGCAGGGCACAGAACCTGTTTTCCCTCTGTAGCTCTAGATTTACCCAATGAATACAATTATTCACTATAATTATCATAAACCAGTTTTACCCCAAACTGTCACAGCTCTAACAAGACTTATGTCCAAGATGGGGGAACTTCCTCAAACTTATTTGGGCACAGTATTTAGCTGACTTAATTTGAAGCTGCTTTTCACTTCAAAACATGCACGCCTACTCAGCAAACCGTAACCACAGCTGACTCAGAGGAGGAGGACAGACTTCTCCGCTTTTTTTCTCTTCCTGCACAAGAGAAAAACAAGAGGGCACAACATTCACTGCCTCCTTCCTTCCTCCCAATCACAGCCAGCGCAAACAGCACTGCCTCATAAATAGAGCCGGGAGAGACTGCTTTCTGGGATACAGGCAACAACAAAACCTCCGGTCGAATGGCAAACAAGCATCCTCAGTTCGAGCTTGGGGAGGCCACGGGTTTAAAAAGCTGCGCGGAAAGCCAAACACCATGTCATTCCTCTTCCCACACACACACACAAAGGGCAGAAACAGGCCACCCTCTCCTTCCCCTTCGAGGTGCCTCACACTGACATGCTCCCTCAGAGTAGGTTGCTGTGCCTGGAGCAGCTTAAAACAAGACTCAGGGCCTCGCATAGGTGGGAGAAAGGGGTACCGAGTTACCCTCCCTGAGCACCACTCCTATAGAAGCACGCACTCCCTGCCTCCTCAGCACTTGGTTTGCTTCACCCTTTCTGTTGTTGCTGTTTGTTTTCATTATTTCGAGTAGAGAAGGAGCCAGGCTGCTACAGCCACACCCTGAAATCAGAAAAATTCATCAACACGGACTGATTTACATGCACACGTCTCTGAAAAAAACATGTCCTTGGCACACAAACATCCTCTGGTACAGAGGAAAAAAAACCCAAAACACCTCTACTCAGACAGTTGTGGCATAGAGAACCAGACGTTTCATCTGGAGCAGAAATCCCACCTCCAGCTTCCTGGTACCTTGGGCAAGAATCCTCCCTAGGTCTGCATGGAAGTGGCATGCCTGGGGAGACATCACCAGTCTTTCAGAAGGAGCACTTGCTGATTTTTATGCAAGAGAAACTCTGTTGTCTCAAAAAAGCACAAGGAAAAAAAAATCAAATAATCATACAATCAGAGAAACCTGTTCTCCAAACACGAAACAGACTTTCAGTCAACAACCTAATTACTTTCTAAGGAACAAGGACTGCAAATGAAGCACAGAACACAGATCTTCCAGAGAATATCGATGTGTTTTCTGTGTACAATATTTCAAAACACTCCAGGATAGCTCCTTTTCATTTCAAAAAGGGGAAGGTGAAAGCACAGATACAATATGGTACCGCAAGCCACAAAAACAAGGAAGATTGAGGAAGGGTTCCCGCAGACTTTGTCCTGTCACTCCCTCTAACCCTGTGCAATAAGCCAGACCAAAGTACAACAAAAAGATTCCCAGGTGCTACTTCAATTATTGATTAGACTCAGGAAAAGCATTTTACAATGCTTTGATGCCCCCGTCACATCAGACTCAATCCTCTGTGCAGTCAGCAACTTGCTGCAACTCTGTACACTGGACACGCGAGCTTTTGAACTGCCTACCTCATGACAGGACCAATTTACAAACCAGAAAGTGAAGCTGTTATTCACTCACAGCTGATACTTTTATACTTCTGGAAAGTCACTAGGAACTGACTTTTCCTAACCCTTTGGACTTGCAGCGTTTGAAAATCCACCCAGCAAATGCAACAGAAGCACACTATTCCCGTATGGGGTGCAAATCCATTTCAACCCCCTTGGCCACACTTCTAAAGGATTCTTGGATTTCAATAACCACTGAAAACATTTACTGCTACACTACTTACAGCTACACTTAGAGGGCTGTGTAGAGAAGGGTAAGCAGCACAGCCCTCTGCTCAGGGGCTACACACGCGAGGATATGCATAGTAAAACTTTTTATTTTGCCCCTGCAAGACAAGACAACCCTGCCAGGCTGGGATCAAACGTCCCTTTGCTCAGATCCTCAGCTCCTAAGACATGACGAAAAACTGATTTCAGCAGCACAATAACCACATTACCAGCAATGCACTACCTTATGCATTTTCTTCCAAACACTTACATGTGATTACATTTTTTCCAGCCAAAGCAGAGTACCAGGGAAACCAGCTGATTTTAAATAACTATATCAATCCCGAGTTAATCTATTTGCTTATTACTAATAAATAGGTCTCCCAAAACTGTTTCAGTTTAACAACCACCACTAATGCTGCTACAGTTACAAATTTGCATTATGAACCCTATTTTAAGAAATTTATCACTTAGCTTCTTCGCAGGACTTCCTCTGGGCTAGACTCTGAAGTCAGCCCAGAAGCATTTTCAAACAAACAAAAAACCCCTCTTTGGTTTAAAGATCCATAATGTACATTACATCAAGTACAAGAGAAGCTTCTGGAACAGCTTAAAATTATGATGTTACCCTTTTACAGGTCATAAACTCAATGCAGAAGAGTAACCATAGCTGACATTTGGAAAAGGAGGTTAAAAAACAATAGCTAGAACAAGTCTTTTGAATCAAAAATGAAAGAATTGAGCATCCTTACAGTTGGCCTATACCATGTGCAGTTTTACTTCAAGCACTGATTTCTGCATTCTTCAAACACCTCCCTTTCCAACACAAACCTCCCTGATTCTGAGCAAGCAGCACTTCCCCTTGAATCACACAGCCAATGTTGTCAGCATTTACTGACTGTTTTTCAGATATGTTTCATAAATCACAGCTCAGAAATTCAAGGAAAATACACCAAGGTAGAAAGGAATCTCATGGGGCTCTACACCTCGCTCGGTCACTCTCTCCACCACACTGCAAACTAGGTGAAAGCTTACACACCACCTTGCTCCAGATTCAGAGGCAAGAAAACCTTCCCAGCTACTCTTAGGAACGCACTGTGGACAGGTCGCTAAAGTAAGTATCTCCAGCAACGTGATGTGAAAGATGTCCATAAACCATTAAGATGTTTGTATCAAACACTCCTCTATAACCAACTTCCATTTCCCTGAGTTTATTTCACTTTGTTTTCCAACACAAGGATTCAGAGGTCTCTACCTAAGAGGACCCACCCTGTAACTGCTCTCCTGCAGGATGGGTTCCCTGGAGCTTTATGTTTAAGGCAGGAGGAGCTGACAGCAGTTAACATGACCTTAATTACACTACTGAGTTGCTCTATCATTCTCAGTTCATTTTCTGGCAGCAGCAGGTCCCCACTGAGCAGACGCTTGCAGCTGTTCAGACCGCTGCTACTCCGGGATGCTGAGATTATGAAAAGCAGTTTCTGTTCTTCCCCCCCTACCCTCACACCCCTTCCCACCCCCTCCCAAATTAATACAATAGTACTAGGAAAAAAAACCCAAACAAAAGCAATTTAAGTGACACGCTGCCATCTATTGCCCTCCTCTTCCTCTCCCACCATAAGTTCTCACTAGCAAGGACCTGTATGGCTGGAGAAAAAGAAATCCTCACCAGAGGACATACAGTATCAGACAACCTGCTAATTTCAGCTACACAACAAACTTGTTCATGGAAAACGGAACTAATACAGAGCAATCCAAGCTTTGAGCATCTGGCAGCTCCATGATGCACAGCCACATGTTCAAGCTGAAGCTCTTCAAAGCCACCAAAGGCACACAGAGCTGAGGTCTGAGCTTTCCAAAGGCACATCTGTGTACAACAGGAGATGGGAATCAGTAACTTGCCTAACAGGTAAGAATTGGTCCTATACCTAAAATAACAGCGCTGCTATCTAGCAACACAGACACTGCCTGTGGTTTTATATGCAGTAAAACACAGGTTGCTTCTGTACCATCAATGATCCCCAAGTTAAATTAAACGGATAATTTAGGCCACTCGTGGCTCTGGAAAGATGACATTCCTAACACAGGCTCACAGACATGTGGGAGCGTGACATGATACTGCACTCAGGAACTCAAACCAAAGCTTTGCAACCAAAGCCTTCAAATCCTGCAACTGCAAATCATGTCCTTAAGATTTCCCCAAATTTAAAAGCATGATGAGGCCAAACTCAAGTCAGGACATCTCCACAAAACCATACAGGCTCTTGCAGACACATAAAATTGCAACACTCCAGTCTGCACTTCCTTTACAGCCGGGAAAAACCAGACACAGACAAACCCCCAAGTCCTCATTTCAACAGCTTTCCATCCGCAAACTCTCACTTCCTTACAGCCAAACAGCTAAGCAGCTGATAGACACTGCACACCCTTTCTGTAAGAAAGGCACCACTCGGCATCCTCCACCCTTACCTGCTGCTACCAAAACTAAGGGTAGACAGACTAAGTCAGGAAGGTTTAGAGTGGTGGTAAGAACTTCAAGGAGTAATAATCTTCACAGTGTAGTTTGTTATTTCTAAATGCACAAACAAAACAAAAGCCTCTGCAGAACAACTGTTCTAAATGCAAGAACCGTCAAGACTTTTCAATCAGAAGTAACTGCTGATGTTAAATAGCTCCCTTGTGGGCTTTCACTTTTTATTTAAAGAAAAAAAACTTAAAATTTTAATATAATTTCCTGCAGCCAACCAGGCTAAAGATGCAGGTAACTGCTGCATTTCCTCAAGTACATGGTTCAGCAGCTATGGAGTTAGGTAATTCCTCAACAATCATTTGGACCACTGTCAGCTGTAGCAGTATTTTTTAAACAAGAAAAAGTTCTCGCACGTAAAAGGTTCATCCAGATTTCCCACCCCCCCCCACGCACACACACCCCCAAAGCTAAACTTTATTGTGCCTCACTTCAAACCTCTGGAAATTCACAAGCCTGAAATATACACTGCACTTCGCAGTACTTCAAGGTTACTGGATCTAATTACAACCTCAACCACCACTACGAGTTAACTTCTACTTAGATTTGGCTCTTGCATGTCCCAAAACAAAGTTTACCTTTGTATTCTTAATTCACTAACTACATTTGCCTTTTAAAACTTGCAGAAATTATTTTTATTGTTAAAAATAGCTACCATAAATCAGTTGGGAGTTGCAGTTAAAATACCACTTGACTGTACGATAACTAGACAAAAAGAAAAGCAGATTATACAGACTGCAACAAGACACAGCAGAAAGAACATCTATCAACTACTTCTCTGCTATAAAGTAAGGCCCCAGAAGAAAACTACTTAGAAAGTACAAACCCATTATTCATATATACGGAATGCACACATAGAATACACTATGCATACCTGATCTCCATATATTCAATCTGTGAATTAAATTAATGCATTTGTTACCCTGTACTTTGAACTGGTCACCAATACACAAAATAGCAGCAAAGAAGCCACTGAAGATGAGGTTATTTTCACTCTTCTGAGGGGAAAACTCAGAGCAGAAATTATTTGTGATTCTACCAAATGCAGAGAATTCCCAAGTCTCAGTGATCAGAGAAGTACTGAGATTGAAGGCTGAATAGTGAAATGCCAGCTGCTCTGGGAGCACTGAGGGGGATCCCAAAGTCTGTTCTGGGGAGAGGGGGGAATCTTTCCCAGGTCAGCAGAAGCTGAAATGGTTTCTACAACATAGCTTAGCAGGTAGATTTGAGTTCAGCAAAAAGTTCCCACTGCAGCAGGGATTTGCTATGGAAGGGGAGGACTTGCCAGATCTGGGTTTGATCCCACTTGGAAGCACATGTGAACAGCCCCGCGGCCATCAGAGGTTTGGCTACACTTGAACAGTTTGACTGGATGACAAAAACAGTAACACTAACATAAGAAAGGTAAAAAAAGAGCCACAGCAAAAGGATTGACAAACCAACACTCTGTGACTGTGACTGACCAGTCAAGTGAGCAAAGAAAAACTTCCCCCCCGCCCCAGAAACAGGAAAAGTTGTACTGTAGACCAGTCATCAGGAAACCGTAGAGGAAACGAGCAGGTTTATCTCATGGAGCCCCTGAAGACTTTTCAGGAAGTACTCCAGGAAGTAATGAAAGGCTTCCCGAGCCAGTCGTGGCTGCCAGGAGAGATCCAGGAGCCAAGAAGGCCTAAGAAGGGAGGAGCAATGGGTCCAGGTGGTAGATCTGAAGGCTCCTTCTCTCCAGGGAGCAATAAAGCAGCTTGACCATGTGGGACATACCCTGTTCCCTCTCAACAGGCTGATCTGGCCAAGTGCAAAAACCTGCCACTGACTGCAGACAAGAATCTTAGCCAACACACAAAGGAATTAAACTTGGGGGGGGGTTGTTGGGGGGGGGGGGGGGGAGGTCGGGAAGAGAAACAACACATTTACAGTCTATTCCCATCTCTCTTCGTAACGTGAGACAGTGGTTATTCTGACAGCAAGCGAAAGCTTTCAGAGAGCACAAAGCATTCATTTTTTTCTGCTGTGTGGGTTTCAGAAGCCTGCTATTGCCTTAAGGAAATTCAAAGCCACTCTTCAGGTACCACACGGCCAGCAAGCCACCCAAAACCTCTGCTCAAGCCACCCAAAGCCCCTGCTCGCCTCTCCAGCGCCACTGACAAAAATGCAACGTTCAGATGACTAAAGCCATCAGGTATGCTTCCAAGCATTACCAACTGTTGCTCCAACTGCTGTTCTGGCAACGTACTGAAATGGCATCTGACACATTTAGAGACTCTTACCAAGCTCGGGAAACAAAACAAGCCAAGCTTACTACTCTAACCAGGGCATTGGATTGCTTACACCTGTGTTCCATGGGGAGTCACAACACCAGGGAACAAGGGAAGTATCTTAGTTGGTTTCTGAAGACCAAGGGGAATAGCCTGAAGCACAGCTCTTTAAAAGCACTGAAGTTAGAGACAACACCTGTAGTTTTAGAACATTCAAGGCCATTTTCAATATTATCGATCAATTCAATATGATTCATTAATAAATAACGCATAGGTACACACTGAACACAGATGCTGTGCCCTCTCTCCAAGGCCATCCCAGGAGATTCACTCCTGCAATGACTTGGAGAGATGTGAAGACTATTTGATTCACATCCTGTTGGGGTTTTCAAAGAGGATCTTCAAAACATACAGTGATTCTAGTACTCCAGCAACTAGGGGAAAGGATGTTTGGTTTGGATGTTTGCAGAGCTCAGGACAAACTCATCGGAACTATGAGTTATTTGGAAAAAATACTCTCCTTTTGCTGCTCCCTTCAAGAACTTAAATTGAAATCATGATGGGAACAAAATGATGAGAGTCCAGAGCATGCTTAAGAGACAGTTAATCAGTCCTAACAAAATGCACATGCCAGGTAACAGCCACATAACCCCCACCAAGACAGATTTTTTCCATAAACTTATGAATAAATAACACGTTTTAAACATCACCCACTTTTGGTCTACTCTGACAACATGGTATCACAATACACCATACTGGTGCTGGTTGTGTTGGGATTTGAATAAATTTAGATCTAATGGACAGCATATCAAAATGAGTATAGATCAGCAATACACAAGCCTGGAAGACAAGCACTGAGGTCAGCCAACCATTGAATGTGGCACAGACCCCGATGCAAACTACAATGCTTTGGGACTGAAGTTACTTGGGAAGCTGTGCAACCACACAGCCCAGCCTCTGCAGAGATGGCACTTTGTAATGCTCCACCAGCTTCCCAACCTGCCCAAAGCACAAGGGTGTCTATAAACCTCTAAAATTGTAGCAGAGTCTCTCCTACTTCTTTCCTCTTGCTGCATCCTTTCCCCAGAACGAGCTGCAAGTCTTCCGTACACCCATGGAAAAGAGGGGGGGGGGAGGGAGGAAAAATGTTTATATTCATCTCATGCATTAGCTTTCCACGAGCCCTGTTACAAGCTGTCCATATAGCAACGAAAATTTATCCTTTAACCTTAACTCCTAGCAACGTATTAGAATCCTGGTAACAGCATCTTTGATGTTTAGAAGACTACGCTAACTTATGAGTCTGTGGAAAACGTATCTGTGCACTGCAGGTCAATGCCTTTTTCATTTCTTCTATTCCAAGTCTGCAAATTATTTCTGTAGTTGGAAGATTTTAATTTTAGCCAAGCAAAGAGGGGAAAAGATTTGCAACACCTCAATGAGACAAACCAGCAGGCAGGCACTGCAGACAACCAAATACCAAAACAAATCCTTGATAAAATCCGCATTTGTTCAAGTAATTCATCAAGAGCAGAAAGAATTGGAGGAATACCTATTTGGCCAACCAAAATTCAAGTTAAATGGTACCACAAACATTTAACTGTTTACATTCACCTTGGTTTAAGGGGTTAGGTTTTTTTTGTTTTTTAGCTACTGTACATTAAGCAAACTGATTTGCCTTGAGAGAACTGCAATTCCTCACCCTAATTCTTTTCATGTGTACCACAGACAACCTGTAACACCCATACTTTCACCTGACTGTATACTGCCTTTTCATACTCAAAACATACTCTGTGTGTATGCTGAAACTAAACCCGCAGCTGGTGAAGTCTCCACCATTACCTCTCATGTTCTCAAGTTAGGAGTAGTCATCACAGCTCTAGAATGCACTTGGGAAAAGCACGTCTGGGGGTTATGTCAGAGGACAGCAAGTCTGGCATCGGACTTCTATTTCGAGCGACACCAAGGAGTGTGACCTTGAACAAGTCACTTCATGAGACATTAAGGTACGGACGTCAGCGAGCGAAGAGAAGTCGTGATGCTTCAAAGTTTAGATTCGCCTTTCAAAAGCAATTGGTTATTCTGAAGACAGAAGTGTTTTCAAGTGCTGGATTAATCATACTGTAGATGATAAATTTTTTTCTCAGCTCAAACTGAAACATTATCCCAGGACAATGAAAATATGAAATGTTTGCTATAAAATACTTAATTCCTCAGTGCTAATGTTAAGAACTGTAATTCATAATTGTTCTTCTCATTTTAATCCACCATCACAACTGAAATCGACTTGAAATGCATTTCTAGTCTTTTCTTCAACATTTACTTACTGTTTTTTCCTAGTGCTTTTCAGTAACATTAAACATTCCCCATCCCAAAAAGTCACACATCTCAGTTTCACTCGTCAGTTGCAAAGGCATGCCAGATTAAGGATCCTCCAGGATGGGGATATAAGCCAATGTTTTTTAATTGAAACAGAAAACATTCTTATCAGGCAATTCCACTGTCTTGTTTCTTTTCTTACTTTTTAAGTAAACAGGACTTCAATTTAGGGCTAAAACTAAGCTGACAGTGACCCTGTTATAACAACAGCACTCCAAATCCTTTACGGTCCAGTGCCAGTTCAAAGTTTAATTTCTGGCCAGCTGATTATCAGAGAGCTAAATAAATGTTAATTTTGTTTTTGTGATGAAAACAAACTATTCTTGTCAGCTGCACATCTTTACCATGACCCAACGCAAAGCACTTCTTACAGAAAAAGGATATCCCTGAATTTCAGAAGCAAGCAGTAGGTTTCAATGAAGGGGAGAAAAATGACAGAGCATCCCAGTTACCAGAGAACGTCAGTGCTGTTCTGCTCCCAGCACACCAGGGAAGAGTTACTTAATTCTTAGAGGGATTTATTTCTGCTTCTTTACACTATGTAGATCAGAGCTGTCAAATTATTAGAAACAAGTTTAAAGATCGTTTATCAAACATGCAATTTTACTTGACTCCCCTGATCAACCCGCAAGTTTCGTTTCTCTTCAACCACAGAAGTGCAGACAATGCTACTCTTGCACAGAGGGCTGGGATTAAAAGCCTCTGATGACGCTGAGAAGGAAAAGGCTGCCCCATACTCGCACAGAACCATCTGTCACTCCAGACAGGGTTCCTTTATTTACAAAATTTGCGTGGCGGGACACAGCCTCAGTGCAGGATTATTTTCTATTTCCAGGTAGCAAAGCTGTCCCCGAACAAACTGCGCTGTTTCACAGCTATCTATAGCACATAGCAGGCAGCAAGTAATTTTAATCCCAAATCCTCTTCCCCCTTCATTATCCCCAAACTGACACCAGCAGCTTTCAGAAAAAGCATCTCTGACCGAGAAACTTCGATGAAACAGTCCTTGGATTAAAAACACACGACGATTTCCCACGCCCGAACATTAACCATATAGGCTGTGTCACAGTCACTGCTTCAGCTCTTGCTATCAGTCAGACAGGGCCCGCCTCCCAACGTGAGGGCTTTTGTTTGCATCTGGAAAAGTTGAATCACTAAGCCCCAAAACTCAAACAGCTTTGCAGAAACGTACCTCAGCCAACGGTAGGGATTTTATAATCTGACCTTCGTCACGCCTGTGAAAACAACTCCGCCTGTTCACCTGAAACCAAAGCAGCACCCTGCCACCCTCATCACCCTGTTCATACCCCTTTAGATTTGGTTATTTATACAGCACCGTTGGCAACAAGTGTCAACAGCAGCTCAAGCACACGAAGCTGTTTTGGTGGAGTCACCATACGAAGCCTGTGACTTCCCCGCAAGTTCCATGTCTTCCTTTCTTCATTTCAGACCTCCCCACTCCCTGAAAAACTTCCCAAAAGGAAAATAAGGTGTGGGCAGATTTATTTGCCAAGTTAAGTATCCATAACTTGTTTCACATTCCTAAACCCTGCTCAGAAAACATAACCTCCGTGAGGGAGAACAAAATACAGGCAAGAACTCAGATCAGTCCAAAAATCAGCCTCAGTAGACAGTTCACAGTAAACTGATCAGGCCTATTAATCTATAAAAATTATTTCAGCCACTTCATTTTACAAGAGGTTTTTTGGCACTAAATCCTGGGTAATTTTTCTTAATACTTAGTTAAAGCTTAAAGTATTGGTTGCTGTTGCATTGGGGTCTTTAATTTAGTAAGAGCATTTTCAGAACTGAGAGGCACCCCATGCTCAAGACTGCTGTGACAAAGACAGTGATGCTGCTTACAGATCTCATTTTTTTCCTTACTGTGAATGGAGTTCTGTAACCACACTTTATTGACTAGCCAGTGAGCACCAGTCCTTGCATACTTCAGTAATGGTCGGCTTCCCTGTATCAATTACTAAGAAATTCAAAAGTGAGAACTGAGCTTTACACCACAAGTTCTCACACTCCCACTGAGCAGCTACTACAACTGAAGAACTGAGGAATCTGGGTATTACAGTGCAAGCAGGGGGAGAGAAGAAAACATGAGGACAGACCACACACAACAAGCTCCTCTGTCCACAGAGTGGCAGAAGCTACACTGAAATCAATGCCACCAGCCCTAACCTGTGTTACTAAAATCACAGCTGATTGGGGAGGAAGATTACTTTGGAGAAGGGCAAGAGAAACTTCAATTCTTCTCCAGCTTTTCTCTAAAACCTCTCTAGTATTTCCAAGAGATTTCTGACATACATGTACCTTTATGCATACCCTCATGTGAGTACCATTTGGTGACTAACAAACCCATGGAGGAATGCTCTAAGGATGGTCACATTGCACTAACAAGAGCACAGCTTGGGTTCACTCTCCATTGAAAACAATTTCCAGGCTCCAGGGTTACAATCAGAACAAATCTATTCTGTCCACCTCAAATACTCACAGCATTTTGCTTGTTTACCAACTGACATTAAAAAGGCATGCTCTGTCAGTCGCTTTTTGTAGCGCTGATAGTTAAAGCTAAATATTTAATGCACAGGTACTCACAGAAGAATGCGTAATAACAACTCATTTACCAAAATTTTAACACACACACACCCCCCGTAGATACGTTGTAAAAAAAAAAAACAACCAAAAACACATTCCTCACCTGCATTTCAAAAGAAAATTCCCAAAGGAAAAGTTTTAACAGTGGGAAGTTTTTTTCCTTTCCATTCACAGCCCCTTTGCAGCACTACCAGAATGGGACGCCAGCTCCCCATCACCCAGCCAACGCTAACTGAACGCAGACTACGAGGCTTCCCTCCACTCCAGACAAAAAGGTCACATACAAACAGCTTAAGGCCGCCAAACACTCTGAGCCGCAGACCAGGTTTCAGCCCTGCCTCTCAATTCCTTGTGTTTCAAAGCAAATCATAACATAATCCCCTAAATACTTTCAGTTTCCCAGGCTGCGTTTGTTAAAAGCCAGAGTGCTGAAGAACTTTCTAGGGATTTTGTCCCTGTACTTGGACTACCTCAGAATTACAAAAGCATTCTGTCTTCAGAAAGGCTCCATTAGAAGATTTTTACAGAATCAGAGGAACAAAATAACTGAAAATTTGAGTTTTCACTCAATGAAACATAATTTGTGGAAAATGTAGATCATCTTTTTCCTTGTTCCTTGAAAAAGAAATCTGAATATATTCTGCAGTATACCAATCCCACAGGATTGCTCTGAACACACCACTGAGATGACAGGCTGATCTCTAGCAAAGCTCAAATCCTTCTCCATAGATACAACGGGGAAGAGAACTTTAACCTGGACAGTGCAGCCAATGCACTAAATAGAATAAGAAAATCCTCTTTTCTCTTTTGGGGAAATTCGCACCCTTGAATCAGCTGTTTCATCTCCTTTACTAAGGGCAGTCTTCCTAAAGTACGTGCAAAGGCCCTATTTCACTTAGATTTAAACATTACCATGACATTCTTGTCCCTTGTTGCCTCCAGGAAATCCAAGCAACCTGTGGAAAGCTTTCCTACTACTGCTTTCCTCCTCTAACGCAACAAGCTGCTATATAGCACTAGAGCCGGTGCCCTTCAGCACACACACACAAAAGACAAAGGCTCCCAAGGATATCAAATCACTTCTCCAAATGCAGTTAGCACAGCAGGGGACAGAAACCACTGCTAGCCTTCTGCTGAATGTTGCCACCAGCCCAACTGGAAAGGTGAAGGAGGAAGCAGAAGCTTGAGCAAGCTCGTCCCATCTCTTAGGAGGTTTAGGCAAACCTGGCTTTGCCTGGAGGAAGTCAGCACTCAAATCATTCCACCAGCTCTTGAGAGGAGGTGGAGCAACTGCTGGCACAGGAGCAATAGAAAACAGCTAGGAATCAGCAAAGTCTCAACAAGCACAGGATGTAGATGGACAACAGCTAAATTCATTTACTGAAATGACTTAATCTCTTTTGTAAGCTTTAGCACTGGCCTCGGATATGCCAGATGATACCCTGGTTACTCAATCTCAAGCGTTCCAGGCAAGTGAGAAGCAAAACATTAAACACCCTCCCCTTCAGCACCTCCTCCAACCCAAAAAAAAAAAAAAAAAAGAGGAGTTGGCAAATCCCTCCACACTACTTCCTAACAAGGGCTTATTTAAAAGCCTTAAAAAAAGCCATGAGGTATTGCATCGGAGAGAGGTAACTCATTATCTTGCTTAGCAAAGTCAGCAGTAGCCAATTTAGGCAATCTAAATTTCCATTGACAGTTAACCCTTACTTCCGTGGCATTCAGAGGGAAACCATATCTGTGCCAGACAGCAGGAGCTGCAAAGAGGTAACCCAAGCTGGGTGCACAGCCTATCACAGAACTCTCTGCAGGAGCTGAGACAGTCTGAATTTCCTCAAACACAGCTGCAATCTGTCATCCTTTTTACCAATACACCTACTTGACCCCGCAATATCATCACAAAATGCTGCAGGAGGCCTTAAAGCAACATCTTCATTTGATACCCATAACTGATATTTTTGCAGACAAGCCTGTTTACTGATTACAAGAGATGTCATATATAGTCATACCTCAGTACGATTTGGAAGTTTTCAGTACTGCAGTACTTGCTCTACCTTAAAGAGCTCAAACTTTGAAATTCCCCCTCCAAAGCAGGCTTGAGCTTGGGAAGCATCAGCAAGAAGATTACTCCCAGACGGTATTTCAGTAACAGCAGCGTTTTTACTACACTTATCTCCTCCTTCTGCCTGACAAGTCTTAACTAAATTTAACCCACTAATCCTGACACACCTGAGCGAGACAGCACCAGCTAACACTATCACTCCTCCCTTTAACAGGAAAGCAAACTACCAAGTAAGATTACTCAGATTAAGTGATTCACTTGAGGTCACAGGAAGTATATTATCTGCTCCAAATTTGAGCTCTGGACATGCTAACCTCCAGCCCTGAGCTAGAACCAACAGACCACTCCACCTTTTTGCTGCCAGACATCTCCCTCCCCGTTTCCTTTCTCAGCACCGCCAATGCTCACACGTACCGGCCTCTGCGTTCCAGCAGAGCAGAGTTAGGGGCTGTGGCCGCCTCGGTTCCTCGTACTTGGGCCAACGCACACTCTGAGAGGAAGGGCCACACAGCTGCCGAGTCCCCCTCGACACATACCACAGAGCTAAGGTTAGCTCCAGCACCGCACGGCTCCGCACTAATCGCCTTCCCACACCCCGTGAGACTTCCTTTCTCCTCCTCAATGCAGGTTTTTTGAGCCATGCACCAGCCTAAGGTGCCCAGCCCTCATTGCCAGCCTCCCAGGAAAGAAAACAAGGAGACATCAGCAAGCCCATTTAACGTGGCTTGAAGGAACTGACTGGAGTTTCTACCAGTGAAGCAGATTTTATGGAGTTTTTTAAAAACCTTTAAGAAAAATAGGTACCAGCAACACCTTACAGCACATCAACTTGCAGCAGGAATCCAGAAGGGCAAAGCAAAACCTTTGTTTCTAGTACGCAAAGGGGAAGAGCGAGCTCACAGTCCAGAGGCAGTGGTCTGTGTAATGTGACTGAATACAAGACCAGCCTCTCCAGCTGCCTTGGGAAAGACAAGAGGCTTCCACGCTACAACAGCATTTCAACATACTGACCACTGCAACTAAACACCATCTAAGCCTTGTAGGTTGACCTGAGAAGGCTCTGGTTAAGACGAAAAAATTAAGTATAAACAGCAATTAAACCAGAGTAACATCAGATGTGACCGATGGCTACTAGCCTGGAATTACTCGGCCCTGTAAATTGGTAGGTTTGGGGTGAAAGAATTGTTATCACTAGATTAATCACCTTCCACATGATATAAAAACATTTCAACTTGTGTGCTTATTACATGTATATCCTTTTCAAATTACATGTATAATCCTTTTCAAATCTACAACATGAAGGTGCCTGCAAGTATTACACACATAACCAGCACACCCAAGAACATGACCATAACAGCCTGTGGTGAGCTCCACAAGGCACGTCAAAATTCTCCATGGGTCTAGAAAAGGCAAATGCTGTTTATCAGAACAGATGTCAGCTTCTGGTTCTTGCCAGGCAATGCCAATGCTTGAAAACCCTGACTAAAGGCGGTACTGTAAAAATACAACCAACATGGGCCAACAAAGCACTTGGATACGCTGGAAAGGTTCTGCTGGACAAGATTCATCGGGAAACCAGGGTTTTGGAAGACCCTTCTTATCACTGCTCGAACTTTGTCTTTGAAGACTTCAAAACCTCTCCTTAAGGGACAGGCCATGTATGTCCTATTCCTAAAGGAAAATGCTATTTATTTTATTAGCCACCCTGTTCTACCCTTTTTTTTTCCCTTCCCTCCCTTGCCAAAGCAGTCAAATCAAAGTCCCTAATACCAAGTTTTGTCAAACAGTCATCTGCCTAACACCACCATGCCAGATGCCTCTGAGATACTGTGTTCTTTACAAGTAATCATCCCAAGTTATTGAGTGATTAAAGTAACAAAGAAATTGTGGCTCTGAAAATCAGATATGAAAGTATTTTCTCATCTTATTGTTGTTCCATTTTAACTTTTCACGGAACACTAGAAATATGGCGCAAGAATTTTTTAAAATGTCTGATTTCAGTATTGTCTCATTTGTAGTTGCTATGGATGCAGTATTTTGTTCTGCTTGGATGCTAACAGTTTGTTAGCCCTTATTTCACCCATGCATCCTAACACCACAGAGCTGCTGGAAACCCTTAAGCGTTAAGGGATGGTGGGACCATAGAGGATTCAGCACTAATTCTGAGAATTCATGGTTCATCTTCAACAAATTATTGTGGTGCAGACACACTTGGCATAGAATTTTAAGCATGAGGAAAGAGAAGATTTTAATACTAAAAATTCAAAGGCATCACACTTTTCCACATACTTTTAATTCAAATCTGCTGAATGGGGGCAAGGGGGAACAGGAAAATTCCCACAAAAACAAACAGCTTTTCTCTTGCCTGATGCATTGTGGTCCAACAGCTTCCTGCTCATTTCTGCAGTTCAATGTTTGACCCTTGCCAGGACTGGGACCCAAAGTGAAGAGAGTCATAGTTTGCCAAGTGAAGCAGAATTCACAAACAAGCATCTCACACTGGCTACAGATTGTTTCCTTGGAGAGATTTAAGAGGAAGAAGGGATGGAAGCCATACTGTGTCAAGCCCGTGTGTTCTTGTGAAACATTATTTATAAAATGGAAATCAATGCACAAAAATGTATTAGCAAAGAAAGGAAAGCACCCAACTTACTCTCCAAAGCCTAATGCGTTTGTCATCTCCACCCTACTTCCACGAACACATATTCCCTCCCCAGCAAGCCTGCTGCAGTAAGCTTGCTTTTCTTAGGGTCCGTTTCCATCACCAAGCTCTGTCTAGCCATAAGATGCCACAGAAAAAATTTGGTTTAAGGCTGAAGAGATAGTCTTTTCAGCATGTACACATTGCTGAGTTGTACTAGTCCACTGGAAAATAACGTGCATTATTTATTATATATAACACTAGGAAATCTGTAACACTTACAAAGACCATTATGATGCCATTAAAAAGATTTCATGTTCAGCTTTCTAGGCATCTTGGGCACACAGCCATTGCTACAATAATTATTATATTTATCACTATGTAAACTAACTTTAATGCTTCATTAAGATAGAGAAAAACGATATCACTGAGGTCCCTGGAAAAGCCAGTAACAATCTCCTCAGTTACAAGCAAGTTTCCTGTATGCAACCACTTACTGCATCCATCGGACTGCTCCAGATTTTATTGGAATAAAAACACAGCAGCACATGCCCAAGAGGGTCCCAAGCTACCATCTAAGGCCTGCGAAGGCATTTAAGGAGTAACTGTGAATACTGGATTCTCCTCAACACCATGGTATGTAGTTTTAAGCTTGGGTGATATGCTGCTCATATAAAATGTCCCAATCTATAGCCACACATACTCTACAACCAAAAATCCTTGATAGACTGAGGTCAGGCAAGAGGTGACGAAGTCTCAGTGCTCTGAGCACGTACTGTACATCCACCATGCTGCACTGGGAACAGACAACAGCTCCAGACCCCAGTGTGTTACAACTCAGACCGACAGGCATGGAAAGCCACAGCTTCCTACGATCTATTTGACCCAACAGCCTGGCAGGCACAGGCAACTACTGCTAACTAAACTGTCCTGACACTCGCAGATAGTCTGAATCAAAAGGATCCCTTCTAACATGGAAAACTACCGAGGTGAACTCTGACGTAAGCTATAAGCCTTGGAGAGATTTCAAGCACGTTTGACACTGACGCAGTACTAATTGTTCAAACTCTTAAGATCCACAGGGACAAAGCTGCCGGCAAAGCGTCTCTCTCCCCCCATTGAGTTTGTGCAACTGAAACCTTCAAACACAGTGACATTTTCTGACAAAAAAAACCCCACTGGTGTGTGCTGTTCTCCTTTCCCAGAAGATTCAGAGAACAGACTGAGCTCTTTGCTGGGGAATTTTCAAAACCACTTGAAAACAGGTCTTTTTCATTCCTTGCTAAGCAATAGGGACCGTCACCAAACCCAGCTGTGGGACACCAAGGCATCGGTGCCTGACCTTGCAGGCTGGACATCCTCACACAGGTTCTATCTGTTTTACTGAATCAATCAAGGATGGGGAAAAACGTATAGCTCCAAAACTACAGAAGTTTATAAATGTGCCCACCTTTGGAATTTTCTGTGGTTCAAGGGGAGGTAGTGAACAAACCTATCAGTCTGATTCACACCAGCGTCCAACAACAGTGTCCTTTGCACTAATCTAATTTATGTCAGCACAACCACTAGATGATACTGGATCTGCTTCAAATTTACCATACTGGCAATGGCAGAGATGTTTACCACCCCATACTCAAACACTATGAAAGGCATACACCTTGAAAGGCCCACACTTTTAAAGGCCCAACTCGTCTTTTTTTTCCTTCCTTTTTTTAAGGGTTCTTATCTAAAAACTGTTATCCAGCTTCTAAAGCAGGATTCAAACAGCCAGAGAATCTGCAAGAACCGTGGTAATTTCCATTTATGACCTGCAGAATTTGCTCTCAAAATAAAGTCAATGTGGCAAGATAAGAGCGGGTGGCCACCCAGGTCCAGATCAACTGATCACTGAAGCCCTGTCACTGCAGATAAGGGTCACTTTGGAAAGGCACGCAATTTGCAGCATAGGGAATTCCTGACAAGTGACAGTTGTAAGCTTCTAAAGACAGGAAAAACAGGAGGAGTGATAAATGCTGCGGTTCTTCCCTGCCCGCACAGAGTAAACACTTCTAACCAGGCCACAGTGATTAAGCTTTTCCAAGCCGACTAGATTATCAGAAAAGGATGGGAAGATGCTTCCTGCCTCAAGTCAACCCCCCTCATTACTGTCAGGAGAAAGGATCAACTTCAATGCATTTTGTTACAGAGAGCATTATGACGCAGAACACTGAGCATCTACACCAGCTGATAACAATCCCAGATTTACTCCATTCTGCATGAAAAGAGTCCCAACAGAGGGGTGTTTCTTTTCCAGAGGGAGACGAGGGAGGATGATGTAAATTGCCAGCACTTTATATGCAGCAAAGAGCTGAAGTAGAACCTCAGAAACTGACTTCACAGCCTGTCTGCCCCACGCAGAAGGCAGGCCAAACTGCTACACAGGCCACAGAACGAAAGCATCCCCATTCATGCATCTGGGCCTCTCACACATTCCCGTACTCCAACCCCAAATGGTACTTTACAGTCAAATACTGTTATTTACTGAGGAATGCAAGACCTAAAGAATAAGGCCAAGATTCCATAAACATTCTTGCTTTGAAGGGTTAGGCAGGGTTAGAGCAGCAGCAGTGTTACGGGTATTTCTACAGCCTCTCCGTCAAGACGGGCACTCTGGAATTTGCAGCAGGCCTGAAATGCAGCCACCCCAGCAGCATGCCACATGCTAAGCAGGGAGAGAGGATTTTTGTACAGGAGAGAACATTACCAGGAGAGGAAACACCACAGTGTCAGCTACAGGCATGGGAGTCATGCAGGAAAGCACTGTTCAGTCTTTATAAATAAGTAACAAAAACCCACATGCTCGGGTCACATATAAAATGGTTGGTTGGGGCTGAGAGCAGCACAAAGAGCAAGCTTATCTACCCCAGGACAGAAAATTCCTTCTGCTTATGCTCTACATCCTACCACCTAGGTAAAGTGCAGCACAGTACCTTGTAAATAAAGCATATGACGATTACTTTTTCCCCTCTTCGCTCATTATAAGACAGACAAGATAAGGTAGATACTGGACGTTTTAGAAAACTTTTCTTACTGCAATCTAAGCTTCTTCTAGTCCAACGCCACAGAAACTTCAACTTGAGAACACACACACACACACACACACTACACAGCTCTCCAACCACACTGCTTTCTTCCAGGTAAAAAAAGTCACAGTGACCTGGAGTTACTTATCAGTGCTAAACTGGTAATTCTACTAGCTATGCTGTGAGTTCACTTTCTGTAACACCAAACTAGATGCAGTCTCCCCACTCTTCTCCACCCAGATCTTAGCGATGCTGCGGAGCAGGGACATCTCTAACTTTACATCCAATGAAAGCAGGAGGATCTGAGACAGAAAGGAAGCCCACGGTAATCAGTAAGTTATGGAATTATGTGAAAAACTACTCCTCTATCTGCAAATACATGAGTGGGAAAGCAACTTAGTTCAATTCTTCATAAAAACACATCATTATAACAACTGACACACAGTCTAATGCTATTATGAATTTAGGCAGGAAGGTTGAATTCCCATGTTGCATTAGAGCAAGCAGCACCGAGTGCGCCAGTACAGCGTGCCGATGGCCTCCCACCTTCCTGCTGGCAATGCAGGGAGCTCGGTCTGCTCACGGGAGGAATGTTCAACGTCTCCTGTGCCTGGATGATGAAGCAAGGGTGCAAAAGATCAGCTCACAGCCTTGGGCAGTAGTCATCTGCCTTGGAAACGTTTGAAGGAGCTTCTAAGTTCTGGGTGACTCCAGGGGAGATTACAAAGTTCATATACAATAAGGAAAGGCAATGATGAGCAGTTACAGCTGATCAAGTGGAATAAACTGCTGCACAAGTGTGACATACGTTTCTGAACAAGCTGTACCCTTCTTAGAACATCCCAGAATTTCACAGATTTGACCTTTTTCATCTTGTAAGTGGAAATAAACATTTTAAATAATTGCCACACTTAAAATCTGCGACTGGTCCAGTTTCACTCATGGGACAAGCTGATGCCGGTGTCAGAGATACAGGACAAAAGAAAATGGACTCAACTGGACTTTCCATTTATTGCCTTCTCTCTTTTTGATATGCAAACTAACCAAAAAAGCCAGTAAACCACAGCATCTCTATGATGATCAAGTCGAAGTTCTGGTAGCCTGATACCTTAAATCCAGCCCACTAACTCAGACCCTACACTGAGCAGAAGCCATTGTGCTACTCCCACACCCCTAACATTACAACCAAAAGCTGGATTTATTTCTGGGACAAAGCAAAACCACATTCCCCAAATGAGTGGGGCACAACAGCTCCCAGTACTTCTATTTTTCTAGTTACTGTAAACATTTCTCTCTGTCATTAATTAGCATAAGAGAAACTTGCTCGGAACTGGAGAAGTAACACAGAATCGCTCCAGCGAGAGAGAACACCTCATCTCACGGCACATGCTTGCCAGAAATCAGGACGTTCCCATTACAGACAACTCACTGTTCAAAGCCTTTGCGGAAAGTTCGGCAAATAAATTCTATAAAGTTACCCCAGGAAAAGGTTAAAAAAAAAATCAGGGAGGTGGCACTACATGCTAGCTGCTCAGCTCTGGCACTGCACAAGTAGAAATGGGCAGCAGAAAGCCAAGGCACTCCCCAGCTCTCAGGTGATCAAGTGCCCTACACACTACCCCCCTTCAGCAGAGCACTGGCCTTGAGGAACGGGAGACACTCTCTTCATTTTTGATTAAATCACAGCTACCTGCAGAGTCTGGCTGTCCCATTTGCAAACCAAACTGTGAAGCCATCCCCAAACAGTGATGCCCATCCTGTGCTGGAGATGCCCCAAAGCACTCCAAGACTCTTGACCAGTACCACCTCACCACAGTTAAGCCAAATTTGGCTAGTGACACATGGGAAATCCCACCCATCGTGCAGGAAGGCACAAGGAAAGGTTGAGGTAAACCCAAACAAAACAATTTTCATGGCAAGCGCGGACCATGCTCTGCCTTTTGGCTCTGAACTCAAGTCAGACCAGCAATAAATGTTTAAGTACAGAAACAGAATAGATGTAATCCCTAGAGCAATACCAAAATCTGAGCAGAGGCAACTGCTGCCATGGCTTCCTTTTATCCACCCCACTAAAACTGTCATTCTATTACTCCTCCAAAAACAATTTGATGCTGTACTACTACTTGTGTATCCATTTCATGCCTAAAGTGAGACCTTACATGGTAGACGCTTTCACAACCCACCACAGCCAGGTAAGGACACTAAATTTCTCACCTGGATATTCCAAACATTATTGCTTTAGTCAGACAAACAATGACTAAGATCTGATCAAAGGGTTAAACACTACTCATTTAACTTCTTTCTCCTAAGTATTCAAGGACAGACCCTCCCACACTTCGGTAAGGCAGTGTGGTCTAACATATGTATTCAAAACCCAAACTTATTTCTGAAACCAGCATTTTGAAGTTGCCTAGATAGCCACAATAATGCCCACCACCAGCTCCCACGTTACAACAGCTCTAAGTTTTCAAACAGGTTGTATGCACAACCATGAAACCAAAGAGCACATCTCAAAAAGGAGCTTCCAACAGTGATACAGTACCTGCTACAGGTAAGAAACATGGGCAAGCATCAACGCACAGGTACAGGACAAATTGCTGGGGGACAGTGGTTTGCAAATGGAACACTTGCAGTTCCCCCACACTAGGAACAGAATGACTAAGAAGGAATTTTCTCCTTCACTACTGGTAACCCAAGTGCTATATACAGCAATTGGAAAAGAAAAAAAAAACCTGCTGAGAAGAAAACAAAATACAAAGAAGTTTCTTGTGCAACCTTATTCTACACCCATACAGGTCAATCTCCAGCAGAAACTGGCCCCTAAGGAAACACGCCAATTAGAAAGACACAAACAAAACTACAATAAAGGAGGACTTTATTTACTTGGATACTGTGATAATAAATTTCTTCTCCAGGGTGCACTGATCTTCAAACAAACATTGTCCTCCCCACCTCCTCTGCTGTTGCCACTCCAAAGTTTTCTGTCAGACATTGTAGTGCCTAATATTCAACACACATTTTCTTTCACTACAGACATCCACAATTCAGATTTCTGTGAGAATTTTCAGAAATCGGCTTTTATTTCTTAATACAGAAGAGTATAAAATAGGGATACCTCTGAAAAATAACATATATCTACAAAGCTAGAAGATAGTTAGCATGAAACTTTGACTTATGACAAAGCCAAGAAAAGATCGGAGCTAGCTTTATTCTAATTTGTTAAGAAAATTTAAAAACATCCAAATAGAAAAACATGGAAACTGGAAGAAAAAAATAAAAAGCCCAGAAGAATCAGATTATATTCAGGTACTGGCATGGAAAAACCCTCACTTGGAGCACTCTGCTAGTTAATACTGCAGATAAACCTTCTGTAAAACCAACCTTCTCTTGTTTCACCCTAAAAACCAGTAAAATCCAGGCTCAGGCTGGAACAGAGTTCCAAGCTAAGTGCTGCCAAGAAAGCTCCTAGTTACACCCTGAGAGCATCACTTGTTACTACAGACTGCAACAGCCGCTAAAATAACCAGGACCAGTTCCACAAACAGCTTCATGGGCTACAACCCAGACCTAAGATCCTGTCTGATAAAACAGGGGAAGCACATGTAGTACCTGACATATTAGGAGCCAAGGCATCCCATTGCTAGATGGGATCTACTGAAAGTAGATTTGCCACGCTCAAGGAGTTTTTGTGAAGTGTAAGGGGAAAAGGAAATTAGTTTCATTTTACTAACACTTCTAAAATCACTTTTCAAAAAAAGAAAAATCAAAATAAGAAAAAAGGAACAGAACAACCTCCACATACACTAACTCTCTCCCCACAAAAGTACCACCACAGCCCAACCACACACCATAGATGGACCTGTTGTTTCTGAAACGCCAACAGCTAAGTCACGAGATGATCCTAACCTCTCAACACCCAGCCCTCCATCCCAACGTTCAGGCAGAAGTCTTGAGAGAGCAGAACACTGACCCAAGGCAGATTCAGTTGTCTCAACCAGACATGTTTTCAAGAGCATGAGAGCAAAATCCTACAGACCCATGGCATGCACAGCCACCCTCCTCCTCTCAGGTTACTGATTTAAGCTGTACCACAGAGAAGCCTGAAATTAAGATCCACGGACAGAAGACTGAGCGCTCTGGCACAATTTACACGTGAAAGGCAGGATGCTGCTTGCTCCTCTGCAACCACATCTTCGTTGTTTCATCAAGTGTACTGCAAGGGGAATGTTTTGCTAGAATTCAAAATGAGACATTTTTGCTCCACAAGATTCCTCTTCTACCTGCTAAAACTAAGTCCAACTGACCTGGGTTGTTTCTGTAACGCTGTGGGGGCTGGAAGATGGCTTAACACATTTTTTTCTGAGAAGTGGAAGACATGTGAAAGAGGCCACGTAGGGTGGGTGACAGGAGACAATAGACAGACAACTCATGAACTGGCACATGTGATGAAGTGGATGACACGCACTTACACCAAAGGTCTCCACTGAATGACACAGAGATCACTGGCAGCCCTTCGACATCTCTAAAAGGTATGGTATTTGGTCCCCACTTGATAGGCCTTGAAAACCATCCTACTTTTCAGCAGACCCACCAAGTACCAAAGGAGAACACAACATACTTTGTGAACCTCCATGCTTTCCTGTCACACACCTGATGCTTGAGTCATTCTGCTACAACACGTCAACAGGAAGAGATGGAATTTTTATAATTATTATTGCTGAAAATCATGCCTTATTGGTTAAAAGACAGTGTTAAATTATTTAGCTCTCAAAAAAGGCCCTAAACACCCACAAAGCATGCCCCTCCACTGAAGGCTTGAGAAGCAGCATAAACTGGCTGCCAGGCCTACTGCACTTAGGCTATAAAATAAAACCTCGCTTAAACTGCTCAGTTGCACCCGAGGACCCCTGCAGCACCTTCACACTTGTGTCACCACCAGCATTCAGAGGGCTGCACAGTGTTCTGGATCAAGAAACTTGATCCAGGTTAAAAATACAGTTTATTTTTTTTTGGAGCAAGTTATTTTTAACCCAGATGGAGTTCTCTGCTTCCAGTCACTGCTCGAGCCCATCAACAATTGTACCGGCACAGAGGTTGGTACACGGCAAGGAAGCCTTTAAGCCAGCCAACTTCCTGAGAGGGAAAACCAGGAAAAAAGAGAAGTACAGCTGTGTCTGTACAGCTGTGCTTGGGATTGACAACTGGCACCTTCAAGGTATCTTCCTTCAATACCTATGGACTATCAGTTTCACCACCACTGCAGTAAGCCTCATGCAATTCCAACATTCCCAGACCCACCTAGGAAGTCATCAAATGTTCTACTAACCCAACACCCCTCTGAACACTCACTCTTCTTCCACCAACATTAACAGCTGTGACTCCATTTAAGACAAGAGCCCTAGAATTCAAACTGGGACCCAAGAGGGTAAAAACCCAAACCAATCCCCCCCCCAAAACAAACCCAACCAAACAACCATCCACACATTCAGACTTATTTCTGACTCCGTAGGTTATAATTTACCCACTGCCTGTTCTTCATTTGAAGGTTTTCTTCAGAGTGACAATAGCAAGAGGATTTTTGGTATGTCAGCTTGACTCCGCACAACAGATGAGAAACCCATCCCAACCTCATGCTGGGAACTGTCAGCTCACATCCTCCTACCCAGCTCTAGGGAGGAACATCAGCTTCAATGACAAGGTGGCTACGCAAGCATGGCCTTCATTTTGGTATCAAATTTAAGTGGTCACAGGCTTAAATATTTTCACTGCTGTTTCCAACTTACACCAGTAGAAAAATGCACCCAGTAGACCCTGCATCAACACTGAGTGCCCCCAGTCAGCCTTTCTGGTAGAGACTGGTTTGTTTGAAGGAACAAAGTGTCACCCTTTTGCAGGAGCTGATGTGGCACTCACAAGGAAAGCATATTTTCCTTCTTCATTTGCTCTAAGTAAGATTAAGTGAGGATTCTTCACACAGAGACATAATGCTACGTACAGAGTACCCTGAAAAAGTCAGAGCGCTTGGCCATAGTTTAACATGTCTCCTCTTATACCTCACTGCACTGATGCCTGAAGAGGAGACTCATAGAGCAAGGAGAGGCTGGCGGCTTTCACGACAGCGAGGCTGGTTCTAAAGAAAGATAACGCCCAGATGAAGGTCTGTTTCTTCCAAACACACCCCCATAAAGTCACAATGAATGCTGCCTTACGTAGGTGTGGTCAGAAGCAGCATCTAAACGCATGCAGCTGCTGGAGCACGCTCCTCCTCCCCCCCCGCCCGGTTACACCACAACCCAGTACAAAATTCAGGCGTTTCTCTTGTGGTGGGTGGGGCATAGTTGAAAAAACAATGCTTCCCCACCCCCCCTTTTTTTTAAATAACTACAAGGATCAAACTTCTTTGTGCTTTTCCCAGTTCAAGAAATTTTCAAGGCAACTACAGGGAGATGAATCAGAATAACTAACGTTGATTAGAGCTGAAGCAACAAAAGACTCTTTCACAGCCCAAGAAATTCTTTTATGGTTACTTCAAAAAATTACCAGGTTAAGTGTGACTGATTTGCAAAATATTTAATTGTTTGAAAGAATGTATTGTTTCCATGCAAATCTGCAATCCATCACACATCATCTACTTAAATACATAAGTACAGTACTTTTCCTCCTCTTTTTAATTTTTTTTTTTGCTTGCTTGATTTGCCATGACTTTTTTATTATAAAAACTTCAGAGATACAACTTCAAGCATTCCAGGGTTTCAGATTAGGCAATATGCAAAGGTAATCTCTGGCAGAACTTGATCCTCACATAAAAGCACTCTCCGACATTAAATGGTTGGGTTTTATGCGAGATGGATAATACTTTTTTTTCCCCTCTGCAAAACTATTATTCTAATCCTAAATTCTTGTCTCAGAGCATCATCCTGTAGCACAGGGTTCAAATGCTTAATAAGAAGATTGTCTGATGTAAATGATGTTTATTAAGTGCTTTTCATTTCAAAGCATCCCAACACGCCTTGCAAACAGTATCACTGTTTTCACTCCCTTCTTGGGAGCAACGCAGCAGCTGCTCTGAAAGTGATTAATAGTACATCACAGTTAAGTCTACAAAGCCACGTTGACAATATTAAATTGAACTAGCAAGGAAAACATCAAATAGTTGCATACTCTGAACTACTTACACTTAGCTTCTCTAATTCTGGAGAAGAAATACCGTTGGTAAGTGCTGATTCAAGCAGTGAAGATCTTTGCTAAGCACTCAGTCAAAAAGAAACCATTTGGAATATGACAACGCCTCCAGTACTAAGCTGCAGCATGAGTAATTAAAAATAGGATACCTATTTCAAATCAGGCAAGTTTTTCTAGCATTTTAAGCTTTCTTTGAAGTTGTCCCTTCCAGTACTGAGTAGGCCTGAGCCTCTTCTGCTCAGAGGGTCTTACAAGGCAGCAGCCCAAGGTAGCATACTTACAGAAACCTAAATATGCCCCCAGCGCTTCTAAAACAGTACTCTTCAAATGCCAAGTCTCTGCAGCTCAGTACACTGGTACTCCCAAACTCTACCATGCTTTGCATATCTTTAAAGGTCTACTATTTCGGGCAGGAAGGTGAGGGGAATTTAGTAATCTTGCATACAAGTTCTGTAAGTGTTGCCTAAGGAAGTCTGCAACCTTCATTTCAATGGTGCATGAAAACAGTAACGGCTACCCTACTCAATGTAGAGCAAGGAGGAGCAGCTAAAATAGCGAGATTACTTTTGTAGGTCACAGTCTGACACTGCCCAGCCCAAACTCTGGCAGAGCAGCCATTCGCGATCAGGTAAGTCCACATGTGTCAGACAAAGAACATACCAAGCAAACCAGCAGTCCTGATGCCTCATCTGCAAGCCACAGCAAAACAGAGAACTGTTTGCCACTTATGAGCTGAAAAAACCCAACTCAAACCCATTGTTTCTCTACTTGTCTAGGTGCACTTTCACTGCACTGATAAAAACTTTGCTGGCTGAACCGAGCTGCTGTAGAGCTGACACGGCTTTCTTTGTGAGGAAACCAAAGGGGGATGCTCAGACAGTGGATTACCAGCCACACAAGAGACATGCACTTTCCAGCCATACAAACCCAGCTAGAGTGAATCCAAACAGAGCAAAGAGACCCCTTATAGAGCTCACTAGGCAGGAAAAGAGCCGTTAATAAACAAGGCATTTATGAATTATAACCAGGGTCTTGGAAGCACGTTTGATTCTACAACCATAACATGACCAAGTTCAACTTTCTCAGTCAATGCAGTACACAGACAGGACTCCCCAGAGGATTTATTTGAAAGACTTTAGCTTCTTTAGAATTAAAAGTTTACTGCATCTTTTAGTTCCAAGGAATGACATGCCCGTTCTCACACTGCGGGAAATCCCTAATTCTAGCAGGCGAATAAAGGAGCAAGAAAAACAAACTCATGCTGACTTCTCATACCAGTCTGTACACCGTAGTTATAGGTAGAACAGATGCACAGCAGCATTGGTTCTTGTTGTTTGTTTCAAAACCTACAGGTACAGCAAATTCACTGAGGGAGCTGGCACAGAAAGCCACGTCCTTGTCACTGCTACTAAGCTGGCAAAGAACAAGCTTCTAGCTGGATTACCAGACAGGCAGCATGTGATTCTTCTTCCGCTCTAAGTGTCTTAGGCATGTGAATCTGATCAAGTCACTTAAGTATTCTCTATCTCATTTTCCCCATACATGAGCATAAATTTTCTCCGGGAGCCTCCAAGGGCATTATCCCGCTGCCAGGATGCTGTCCCTGACATGCAGCTCTCAGCCTCACTCACTCTAGATTACTTCATCTTTTCAAGCCATGGGGTATTTGTTGACAAAGGATCCTACAGGAAGAACTTTGGTAGCACTCTCAGAAATGTACATAAACTTCTGCCTTTTAAGCATTCTCACAACATGGAAATTTCAGTATTTGCTACCCACAAATCAGTTGCTTCCAAGGGAAACCGTTCCATTCAAAAGGAAATCCCCTCTCAAAATTGTTTGCTGAAGGCTTATTTTATTACAGAGGAACTTTTCACAATTCTTCTACACCCCAAAGAATAGCCACACACCTAAAAGACTATAAAAGGATGCTCTTAGCAGGTGACTGGAGCTGACTATTAAAATAACACATATTAGCTCTGTTTTGCTTCTTTAAAATGAAAATCAACATGCACCAAAACCTTATTCATTATATATTCCCCAGCTACACCTGACCAAGTGAATGATTTCATGTCAAACACCGCTTTTCCTGCCCTGTCTGGAACAGTCTCTCTTGCTGACTGATAGCAGAGCAGCCAGCAATCAGAGCCGCAGGACTGTGGCGTGGCTGACATGTTTATGAAACAAGGAAAGTCAGTCTCTCTTCCGATCTGCAGACTATTCAGTACCCATCACTTAAAGCAAACACTTAACTGCAGAGTTGACCTATTTTCCTAGGACAAATATAATTTATTCCTTCATAACTGAACTTGGATAAATATGCCAAAAGGAGACAAGCAGTTTCTACGCCGCTGTTCATCAGACCCAAGAAACATTTCAGCTACAAATTCAAGAAAGAAGATGGCTCATCAGTGGGGACTTCCGACAATCAGTCATGGTGAGCGTTGGTTTGGAGGTTTTTTTAAGCATTTGCTCCCCTTCCCAATGAGGGGAGCACAGTGTCAGGAAGCATACACATCTCAGGCTTCTTAGCAAATATCAGAACAGCAGTTCATGCTCCCAAAGACATACCTGCACTGACATTTTAGGAGATAATTGATTTCACCTTCCCATTCACCTTGACCGCTCAATTCTAGATTCATGGATCACTTTTTATTCCTAACTAGGCTAGGAGAGGAAAAAAAGGGTCTGGAATTTGTCTCATTTTTAATGCAGCTAGCATTAAGTGAAACGGATCGTTTCCCAATAGGGCTGGATCATGAATGAATTATAAAATAAGATGCTACACTTATTTTCAACCTTTTAGGAGAGACACAGCTTGATTCATAAAGTGCTTCGTTCAAGCTGCTAACAGGCAACAGCCTCTCTTGCTGAGATGTATTTAAAAAACCTTGAAAAAACAAATTAAAAAATCAGGTTTTCCAGAGCAAATATGGTTAGTTCATGTTTGCTACTTCCCCACCAGTAACAGTAGAACAATATGAATTAATATGATCAAGATTAAGGTAATCAGAGTATTATCTACAAGAGTACTTCTGTCCTCTTACTCCAAAAACCTTTATTTATTCTGTTCCTGCCTTAGGTACATGAGCAGATACAGGAAAGAAAACTGAGTCAAAAGACAGAGAAACAGGTATTCCTTCTCGTATGTATTTCCTTCCTATACAGCACCTCACTCAAATTATCCCAGAAAAAAGTCTGTAAGGTGTCCTGTTGGATCTTTATGCTCAAGCAATGAATTTAAGTCTCTCTTGCTTAGCATGCTTTCCATGTGCTTCCAAAAACACTCAAGCATACCCACCAAAACAGGTTTCTTTTCCAGAAGCAGCAAGCTACACGACAGCAATATAGTCCTGCACATCACTCATCCAGTGTGATGGAAGTTTTAGGGTTATATAGCAACGAAAAGCATTTCAAAAACTACATATCCACACAAGATGCTCATCCATTCTTTACGTTGTATTTAAAAGGTACCTGCAACCACTCACAGACATTAATTGCTGCACCACAATACTGATGCTAAGTAAGATTATCCTCTTTATTGGACAGATGGGACACTGCAACTTACTGCCCAGAAAGCAAGTACAGGACTGAGAACTAAACTGAGCCCAGCCTAACCTCTTAAAAGTGCTATACCACTTAAATAGCTGCCCACACACAGAGCAGACACAAACACAGTGGAGCAGCCAGAGTACAGGTAAAGACCTCCAAAATTCAGACACTTTGAGGCAAAGATCTCCAAAATCCAGGCACACAAGAACATGTTCAGATTAATCCAAATACTATGATATAATTAAAGATTTTTAAAATACTGAAAGAGAGAACAAAAAAGTACATTTGGACATTATCCAGAGTACATTATATAGAGAAGAGCAATAAACTACCTTCTCCTTCTCCTACCAGGGTAGCCACCACAATTTGAAACCCATAACTATGTAAATTTCTGTATACAGAAAACATTACATATCAAACAAGCTAACACGTTTCAAATCATTAACAACAGTGTTCAGCACATAAATTACACAGACACCAAGTGTCTACAAATATTTATTTTTAAACTGTGGAGAACACAGTACACACTATTAAATAATTTTTTTCCCCTCTTTACCCAAAGGAAAAATACAAGAATATCAAGCATAAGGGGCACTGCTCGGCATCTTTCTAGAACTAGTACATTTAATATACATCAAATGTGCAGGGAAAAAGGTCTTTATCTTGTAGAAAGGGATCTTTCAACCAAAACAACAACAAACACACCACCAGCAAAACAAAAAAAACCCACCAAATAAAAATACAGCAAGGCAATACTAGCCATTCATCATTTATGCCTGTTGATGTTTTAATGATGCTAACAACGGAGCTTTTGGGAGATGTAACAAGATAAAACTAATTCTTTGAAGAAATGTATAAGGCTTCTCTCACAAGCCTCGAAATTAGCCACTGCTTTCTGCACTTCAAAACTGGACACAGCATTGTTTTCCCCCTTCCCAAATCAAAACTGCCCAAACAAGGCCTGACAAAACAAGCTGAAGTCCTGAGTTAACTTCCCCGGCAAGCTACAAGCACACAGGGGATCTGTTGTGCCAGCACCACTCTCAACAACATTGTTATCAGAGAAAGTGCTGACATCCAACATTTAATCTACCATCAAAACTGAAATCTACGTTCCCGCTCACCAGTAACTTCCCAAACTCATCACTTCCAGTACAGACCGATCCATGCTTTAACAAGACATATTAGAAAGTAATTAAATTTATTTTCTGGTTGATTTTTGGGCTCAAATAAAACACATCCCTAGGCTATAACCAGCAAGAGATTCTTCACTCTGAATTAAATTACTGGTTACTTTTCTGCACTCCTTGTTGGGGTTAAAAAAAGAAAGAAAGAAAGAGTGCCTGAGGTTCCACTAGGCCTTTCTCCTGCCATAAAACAATCAAAGCTCCATGGCCATATTCCCACCCAAATAATAAAAGCAATAAACACCATTCAGGCATTCCCAAAACTCATGGATTAACAAAAGAGGATGAAGGGTGTGGGGGGTAAAATAAGGTCTGACAACAACAAACCCTGGGGAACCCGAAGGACTGGGGAGATTCCATAAACCCAATTACAGCCGCGTGACCCGCGCACGGGGCGAAACTGCTCCCAAGCCCACAAAATTAAAAGGGCAGTTTACACCCAGGGAGATGTCCCACAACAACTCTCCATTTCCATCACATCTTTGTGATGGGCAGCACAAGGCAGGCTCAGCTCAGGTCCTGTTCCCACTCTGACCAAGCAGACATGGAAGAAGAGGCATAGGGAGAGAGATGCTGTCCAGTCACTTGTCCTGGCAAGAGACACCCGCTGTTGAAGAGGGATGTAACTATGGATGCTTCCCCCCCAGACCTGAATTACTTGGGCTGCTGGAGGGGGAGCAAGGTCTGTTTCTGAGCAGAGTGCAGCATCTTTCCCACCTCTCTGCTTTCATGGCAGAACAGTGAGATCCAGGTGCTGGTTCTGGAGCTTCCACCATGAAACACAGTGAAATCAGCGTACACCCAACTGGCTGGCTCTGGAGGGACTGAAATGGGACGCCAATCCAGAGTTCAGATGGGTTTTCTTCCCATTATCTGCAGAAATAGCTGCAACAATGAAAGGCTCTATGCCTTCCAGACATAAAAACAGACAGACGGGAAAAAACCCACAAGTGGAAAGGCCCAATGAAACTCCTGTTGAAGTCAACCAGAAGATTAGTTTTAAGGTGCCTGCTTAAATAAATAAATCCAGCGTAATGGGACCATCTAGGAATTACTACTATTGATTAAATAACCCACATTTGGTTGGCCTGCTCTAAACCAACCAATTTAAAAATCAATCCAATATACAGATTCCATAAAAGCCTGGGTATAAACAGCCATGTCAAGTGCATTGTCTGTCTTCAAGTAAATTATTTTAATAAGCTAAAATTGTCCAGTTGTTTTTCACACCACGAGACAATGTTTACACTTGGCAAAAACCTCTGGCCTAGATTTTCAAAATAGGGACTACTGGTTTCAGGCACCTGATATTCAAGCTGTCACAACGCTCACAGCACTGTGGACCAGGACACTTCTTAAGATAAGTAAAATCAATCAGGGTATCTCACTGAGGGGAGCAAACAAAAAGACCCACACCACACCAAGAATGTCCAGAAGGAGCTGAGTCTCCCTCCCAGGAAGCATTCATAACACATATAAATCCTTGAAATGAGAAGCCAAGTATTGTATTACCGTAAGACTCCACTGCTTAATATTTTTAAAAAAAACAACCCAAAACATGCTAATGGCCCAAGCAGTAGAATACAAGACAAGAGATTGGTAGGTAGGCTGCAGCACAGTTCTAAGGCAGAACACTGATACACAGGAAAATCGTTACTGTCAATGCAGGATGTCTTTTATGTTATCAGTATTGTCCTGGGACAGAGTAAGATGCATTATCAGGAGAGAAGTGTTTGGCATGGACTGAGAAGCCCCAGTTTGCCAACTGGTTTTGGCAGAAAGTCCAGGAAGAAGTACAGGACATGAGTAAGAGATGCCCCCATAATGAAAGTTCACTTGATAAGGACAGACCTCTACAAGCTCATCTCAGTCTCAGCTTCACCCAAAGCTGCTGCTACACGCGCTGCTGTGACTCAGGCTACCAAAAAGCTTGTCCACCCCAAGCACAGCCCCATATAGCAGCACTAAGGGATGCAAGAGAAGGCTAGTGCATTATGAAACACTGATGCTTTGTCACATCAAGCAGGCAGCAGTCCACAGAGGCAACCTTTCTGGAGATCACTTGTGCTCTTCATGTTTTACTAATATCCGCAAGCCTTTTTTACCAGGTAACTGGAGATCAGCATCTCCTTTGTTTTGATTGGAAGCAGTAAGTGTGTCAGTGATATACTGCTTAAAAGTTATCCAGCATTTTCTTGCCTGATCCTATACAACAGGTAGTGAGAAAACAGACCAAAACCTGCCAACAGAGATCTTCCAAAGAAAATGTATACAGAACAGACCTCTAGGAGTGCCTTCCTCACTTGGAGACAGGTCTGTTACAGACGTGTGACTCATTCAAGTCCAGATAATGCTTTATCTGGAAGTAATTTTCAGAAGCAATTCCCTCTTATAATTAAGGCAGCTTGGCTCAGGAAGCACAAAGTCAAACAAGTTTGCAATCGCTAACTTGTAGCCATCACTTGTGTTCAGAATAGAACAGCTTGCTAAACCAGAGCACCAGGTCCCCGTTTAACTGGTTCATCACCTGCCTTCCAGAGCCCCATTAGCTCTCACGTCTGCAGCACCACCACCACTGTGGTTTTGTCATTTCTGCTAATCTTATTTTCCACAGACTACATACCACAGTCTGAGGGTTCATTACTGCAGTGTGTAGGTAGGTTAAACCACACCTGCCTCACAAGAATGAAAAAATATTACTAGGACAACAAAGCACTTAAGAAGAAAATCAAGAGAGTTCAGTACCTGCTTCACCTAATTTTACTCAAGAACACATTACTATAATCACATCTGTACACTCTACTGGTTACTGCCATCATTACAGCTCTTCAATTATCATATCCTAGAAAGCTATCATGTACAGACTCTGTTTTCAACAGCATGATGAAGAGATTCACAGAATCATTGAGGTTGGAAGGGACCTCCAGAGATTGAGTCTCCAACCCCGCTACCAAAGCAGGGTCCCTAGGACAGGTAACACAGGTCAGTGACCAGACAGGTCTTGAATATCTCCAGAGAAGACGACTCCACATCCCCCTCGACAGCCTGTCCCAGTGCTCCATCACCCTTATCCTTACTCCTAAGCATGGGAGTCAGGGATGGAGTCTACCTTCTGTACCCAGTGCTCTAGGTACTGCAATTCAGAGCATCACTCCAGATATTTTAAACACTTTGTGGCAGCAGCCCAAGCCACCTGTGAGATCACCTCTCACTGCTGCAACTACAGGCTCCCACAGGAGCTGCACTTGACTAAACAGACACTAGGAACAAATAAAACTTTAAAAAAATCAATCTTGAAAGATTTTAAATCTTGAAAGAGCCCTCCTATTAACCACCTCCAGAAAGTAAAATGACCAAAGTCCTCACAGCTTCCCAGCTAATGTACAAACACATTCCTTTAACTCTATTGCAATTACTTTTTCATCCCCAGGACACACCCACTCACCCACACAAACCAAAACAAGCCCAACACAAACCCTATAAATTTAATCAAGGAAGGAAGAGCAAGCATGAGAGGTTTATTTCTATTTTTAAATACTTGGGAGGTGCCCCAGTGCTGCCTGCATAGATAGATAACTAAGTAGGTGCTCCTGAACGGTGAGATCCAGCGCGCGATCTGGCACGAGCAGGCACATCCAAACAGCAAAACATCAGAGCAGCTCAAAAGGCTATTAAGTAAGGCTTTTGAAATAATTGTTTCCTCTAAGCCAGGACAGACAGTAACTTGGGGAGGGGGGGGGTGGGGGGAGAAGGGGGAATGCAGAAAAGAAGTATTACATACATACATATATATGTACATGCACACCAAAATGCTTTAAGCAGCACTATGGTTTATGGAGAACAGGACAGCCTCCTCCTTGTTCCCACAGTTCGCTTCTGCCTCAAGCAAAGTTGGTTGCCACTCTGGTTGCTCTCTCCCTCACCCAAACAGTTTGCATAGCAGATCCGCTGAAACATCAAGTTTTAACCAGGCCCTAATCCTGCTGACTTTCCTCACAAAACTGCTGGAAAGGAATTCCTCCTGGCAGCTGCAGTGCCTCTGCTCGTTAGTTTACCAAGCAGCAGTAGAATGAAATGGACAGGCACATCATTTCCATGCCGCTGCAGGAAGGATGGAGCAGGCCAAGGGAAGGCTTCCTGATTCTCCAATACACCCTGGGAGGAGAGGACAGGAAAGGTAGAGGACTCTAAAGGAAGGCAGAAGAACAGCTTGCAAGAACCCAAGCAAGTTACAGCCACGCTTGCTGCTGCTAACACAAACAAGGAGGAAACTCTCCTTTTTGTTCAGCCTTTACTAGCAGGATTTGGAGGTGGGAGTGTCCTCATTTAGGGTTTAACTCCTGCTTTAAGGCATTGCATGTAGTCAGGCATGGCACAGAGTTATTCACACCAATTCCAAAGTCTCCTGGATACTAGAAGAAAGAGTAGGGTAAGACGGCAAGATAGCTGTCCACTTGCTCATGACATTCTTTGTCCAGAGAGCACCCTCACATGCAAGTCAGGTCACTCAGCCCACTCCACAGATACAGAAACACAAAGGATTTTACTTCCTGCTGTGCCATTTCACTGAAGTGGCCCCATTACAGATTGTGTTTATTAAGTACACTTAATGTAAACAAAGTACATCTCTTGGAGGATCTGCACAGAGCTCTGCACCATTTATGGTGACTGGTAAGCCCCGTGTTGTTCTATACTATTTCCTCCTCCTCCGCCCTCATCCCAGGCCAGCTACCATTTTAATAAACACTAACGAGACAGGAAAAGCAAGAAAACTTCAAAGCTTTATGTTTTCAGGTACTACGTGCACGTCACGAATTTATCTAGCTGGGACGCACACGGACACTCTAACCAGAGCCCTGACACCACCGTGCAGGTACAGCAGCCGTATCCGAGTATGTCCATGCTGAAGAAAAGCCAGTTCATAGAGCAACATGCTCCCCTTAAAGCAGGTAGCCCCCTTCTCAAGTCAAAGGCAGCTGGAGGCTGAGACCAGCAACCACCAGAGATTTCAGTGGCCTACTGCCTTCACCAGGCACTACCACATGGACAGATTTCCACTGCACTCCCCACTCCAAAAAATACTCTCTCACTCACCTGTATTTCACTTTTCTCCTAAAAAGATCATCTGCCACATGCAGACAATCCTGATTTTATGAAGAAGGTTCTTAAGTGTAGAAAAGAATATTTGCCTAGGAAAAATATTAATTTTTCCATCTGTAAGATAGATTCCAATTGCTTATATTCTCCTATAAATAACTTGATCCTAACCAGCCCCTTAATTTAACAAACTCTCCACAGCCAGTTTGCCAGAAGGGGTATTTGCTTTCCCTGCCACCACTCTCCTCATTTTCTGGAGGGAGGTATTACTGATTATTTTAATTCCTTTTCTACAGAAGAGAAATGGATGCACGCAAACTGTAGCGAGTAGAAGAGGAAGAACGCTTCATCTCTGAGTTAAGGATTTGCATACTGGGTTTTATCTGTAACACCCACTGCAGCATTTTATCCCAGACTCTCAGATCACAAGAGACAGAGCAGACAGTGACTCACTGCAATTTTGGTTCTGCGTGTACCGTTTCACGTGGACCAGTCAATTCTGATCCTGCCAAACAGCCTTCATCAAGCACTTAAAAATTAAACCATCTTCTCCAAGAGACCTCATTCATGTGCTGCCTTCAGGAGGGAAGCTCCAGAGAATGAAGAGAATTTTAGTCAGTTTTCCCTTTGTGCTGTAATGATTTAAGATTCAATTAATACTACATGGGGAGGGCAGTAATTCTGAAACACCTGCCTTAGTGGTAACTGGATTAAGACCCCCAAAACTGCCTTACTCCAAACAGCAACAGCCTGCCAAACGATAGCAGTTGTCAGTATCAACCAACTGGAGGCTGGGGTTTCTGTTATATCCTAGACTGTTCTTAAAAAAGGATTCCCCGAGATGTAAGAGGGGGCAAAAAAAAAAAATTAAAAAAAATATATCACTTGACAGCTCTGAATTTGTTTAGCCAGAAGTCACAGCTCCTCCTCTGCACGCTTTGAAGGATGGAGACTGGCAACGCTCCTATCAGATCCTTTCAAATCAATTAAAGGGAAGAGATAAAGCCAAAGGAAGGGCAATGCCACCCACAGAGCTGCGCTCTCACTAATCAATAGGCTGCACACTGGAGAGAAGGCTTGAGGATACCTTTTGGGGTGAGAGGCTGGCAGGCTGGAGGAAGAAGAACCAGGCAGCTGGTTTCATTGTGAGAAGAGCCAATATATTTGGAGGTTTTCTCCTCACCTCTGTACAAAACAAGGCCTCCTCTAGCTTAGTTTGGGTAGCACCAAGCCTCTCAGACAAACAGAGAATTAAGTCCCCGTTTGCCTGAAATCCAGAAAGGAATCTTTAGACCAGTGCACTAGACCAGTAATTAACAAAGCAAAAGACTTTCCTGCCTTTTTGATGCCACGGAAACTATTTGAACCACAGAACAAGCATCTGGGTTGCTGGGGTTTTTCTGTTTTGTTTTTACCTTTATACTGCTTAATCACACCCGCATACCCTGACCTATTCAAACCCCACTCGGAAGCTGGATCCGGGCACCCGGCGATACATAACTTCCATTTTAGCGAAACAATCCATCTGCTCCATGTGACTCAGAGCCCGCTTTAAGAATGCAATACTGTTTAGGCCAACGGTTGCACCGCACAAAGTGTTTTGTTCACATGCATTCCTTTGGGATGACAGAGCCTATCCACGGCCTGTAACGGTTGGGGCCTGTGGTTTTTTTCCCTCATCCGCTGAATGCTGCAGTGACTAAGCTGACAAAAATTCCTAGCCAATTATAAACCCACTTAAAGAGACAGGCAATCCCCCTGCAACCTTCCCTTGCCATCCTATATGGGAAGTTTCTATACATAGAAAAACATCTCCTCCTCCCAAGGCCTGCATCGATATAGAAGACTTTCTCTGCGCGCTCAACACTTCAAACATGCTTCCTAAATGGCATCATTTCCCAAAACTATAACCTTTAATCATCCACGTATATCCCTCACACATCAGTTGAGGGAAAAAGAGCAAAGCTGGAGAAACAGACCCCTCAATTGAGAAAGTAAGAAGTCCGAGAAGCCATTACGAGAGGGACAATGAGTACGTGGGGAAGGGATGACTCTCAATAGCTATAGAGCACTGTTTATTAAGAAGGGAACAGTTAAGCGCCTATAAGCCCAATATGTTGCAACAAGGAAAAAACACATCAAGGAGGTCACACTGGTGTACAAACTAAAAGTCTGATCCACCTAGGAGCATAAACTGAACTTAAGCAACAAGGAGAACGTGGAGCTGCCCCTTGAATCCCTCCAAACATGCAAACCAGGAACACAATTCTAACACCTGCCTTTCCAAGAGGGATCCTCAAGTCATGTGCTGAATTCATTCTCACCTACACTGTCAAAGGCTACACAAATGCATTTAATAATTAGCCAGGGCACAGAGAACTACACTTTGGGCAGGTAACTGCAAGTTCACTTTGCCCAACAAGAAAGAATAAACAAACAAAACAACCTGAGAGACTAGCATACTGCTTCTAGGTTTAAAAACCCAACTACAGGCACCTCAGACCTTTACCATTTTATGGTGGGCAAGCTACTTGCTAAATCATTTTTAGCACTCAGCTGATAGCACATGCACATTCCATTCCAAACGCTGAAAACTTCAATGGGGAGGGGGAGGAAGAGACTGTCGACAACTGAACTAGGCTGAGTTCACCTCAAAAGGAAAAAAAAAAAAGGCAATTCAACAATCTGTATTAACATACTATTATCCGAGCATCTTTTTATTATAAGTTAATTCTCGCAGCCGTAAACAGACTTGAAAAGGAAGTCACACTATTAGTGGGAAAGAAAGCTAAACAAAGGCTGTTTCATCACAGTTTAACACTGAAAAACTTGTTTGCCACACGAAAACAATTTATGAAAAACCTTAAGGATAACTCATTCCTACATTCATGTGTGTTTGGGAAAGAGGGGGAAAGAAAAAAAAAAGGAAGGAAAATATTGCCTACCATTCAAAATTTTGAGAGGCCATGATTCTTATCCAGGATTGAACCTATGCTTCACCTTCACTTCTTAAGAAAAGTCAGCTGGGAAGTACTAAGTTGGCTCACACGCCGACACGTCCACCTCCTTCAGCCCATTTCAGTCAAACACAGTTGCAGATCAGTCCTCACAGAAGATCTATTTCTATACATTCCATGAAAAGGAACATCTGGGTGGAGGACAGATCTTTTTGGGGCCACCATCAAGATAAAAAGACCACGGCCTTATCAGACATCCATACAAGCATTAACTGTCAAAGCAGAAATCCCCCAGAAAGCCAGCAAGCCACTGCAAGCCAGGCTCCTTGCGTGGATAAGGGCCTCAGAGGGCGAGCCAAGGAAAATGCTAAGCCAGGCTGAGTTTGCCTCGTCCCTGCGACATTTGCAAGAATACAGCAAAAACACAGCTTTCTTCTGGTCTTACACTTGACATTTCCCTGACATTTTCCCTGTAACACTGCTAGCTACCCCTAGCTCCCAGTTGTTTTGCAAATTCATCATAAAATTGAAGACTTACATTACATGTAATTAGCTATCCAGTCCACCCATCTATTCTATTAACAAACATTTGCCTAATATTTATCAATGGGGCCTGGAAGTCCAGTTAAACAGGTTAAATCAGAGAGTTGGTTCAAGTTTAGATGTGTATTTAATTTCACAGATTTAATGTGGCACCGCCATGTAGGAAGGTAAGCAACAAATAATTCTCTGAACAACACATCATCCTCAGGCGTCTCTAGGATGAAAGCAGATCACGGAGAAACAGCAAAAGTATTGCAAGTAAAGCCAAAAGCATTCAGTTTTCAGGCCTAGCTAGCACCAGACTATCGATGTTCTGAAACATCACTAACATATAGTACCTTTAAAAGAACTTAGGTTATCACTGCATTTTTAAAGTACTTTTTAAAAAATTTTAAAATAGAAGGGGGTTTTTGTTTGTTTTGGGGGTTCTTTTCATTTTAAAGTAAACAAGCAACACCTTAGAAATCCTCACTGAAAGCAGTCGTAGCCATCATCTTCCCAACGCTCTCTGCTCCACAGCCTGAGGCACCTTGAGCTACAAAGTCTATTCCCCTCACCCATCAGTCTCCATATAACGGGAGGTGACACCAGGACTTCTTTCCAAGAGCTGTGCACTAAAAGTTTGCACACTGCATGTATGAGAATAGAGCGATGCTTTTACATCCTCTTCTAAGAAGGGCCACTCTCCCCCACAAAGCATCAGGGAAATTGAACTGAGGAATTAACGTACACCCAACTCATAAAAGCAGGGAACTGCCATTTCCTATAGAAATATAATCACTGATAGTTGTTGTCTGACAGAGAAGCAGTTCTTCAGCATGAGACAATTCAAGTAAATCCATATTGTAGTTGCAATAAAAATTATTCAGGATTTAAAGTTTCATGAGGTAGAAATCTGAAGCCATGAAAGACTGGCACAGCGTGGATCTGGAAGGGCTTTTGTTCCAGAAACTTTTCAATCACAGCATGCTCTTACTTCATCACAAGTATAAGCACAAAAACACTACGCCTGTACTGCCCAGCCTGACCGAGTTTAAGGCATTAACTTTAGAATGGCTAATCCTCATTTTTCTTAACTCAGAATAAGCAAAATAGAGTTTATATTACTCAGAATTAACAAGCATATACATTTAACCACCCTGACCATCACTTGCAAGGTACTGTACTTCCCCTGAAATCACAGCAACATTTTCTGCATCATTTTGCAACACATGGATTTCCCCTTCCTGTTATCAGAAGCGGTACCAGAAGAAATACACTTCTCCGACAGCACAGATGGTCACTGGAACATGGCCACACATCACCTGGTGAACATAAGCACACCTCCAGACCGGCAAAGATTCAGCAACCCAAAGTGCAAAGTACCACATTTTGTAAGAAGAAAAGCCTGTGGGTGGATGCACACGTGAGCAGCAAAGACACGAGGTGTTTTCAGAAACCCCAACACCACTTCTAACATTTTTCTTTATTCCGCAAAGCGGAGAAAAGGTCAAATTTTTTTTGAAGCATTTTTTTAAGGTTTGGGGTTTTTTTTATCCTGTGGCTAAGTGTCATTAATGGACCTTAGTTAATTGCATAAAGTTTTCTTAAAACTGGAAAAACAAAACACCGACATTTGAAGTCCTCTGAAAAACACTACACAACATCAAGCCAAAAGAAACTAGGAAGCTGAGATGAGTATCCAACATCAGCACTTCGTTTCTGGTGACTAGTGCAGGCTGCAAGATTCAGAATATCCTTCCCAGGTTATGGCATTTTGCAACAGAACAAAGAAAAACAGCAAGTATACATTTATTTAATTTTAGCTCTCTTCTCAGAATATAAACCACTGCTACAGTAATTAACTGCAGATTGGCCTAAACTGTTCTGCGGCCATTCCAGCTTACTAATTAAATATGCTCTCACAGCCATAATAAAAATTCTGGGAAACCTTTGGCTGCAGAGCAGGCTGCTCAGGAGGGGAGTAAGTCAGGGGAAAAAAAAAAACAAAAAAACCCCCTTCATTCAGAATGAAAACACTAACAAAATTTTTCTAACATGCTCCAGATTTTTCTAACTTGGTGACACCAACTGTGCCTTCTACAACTCTTGTTTTGTTTACCCTTCTGTTTATTCCTTCCCGAAGATATTTATTTATTGGGGGGTTTGCATATCAACCAAATAAGCAAACAACCTGTCCATTTCAAAGCATGTTCAGGTTTCTGAGGTACTGCTTTTTAACTCAACAAAGGTCAGAGTGGCATTACCCACACCAGCTTCACTATCACACCACGCTGCATTTGCTGGGTAAAAGAATAAAGCTTTTAAACCATGTTGTCTTCTGTTGATACATGTGATTTCTACCGTATTTCAAGGTTTAAAGAAAAACACAGGAAGACTTAAATGAAGCAGCAAAGAGAAAAAAAAAGCATGCAGATGTAATTTGAAGCCAAATAAATGCTATCTGATTCGGCAACTCTGGCTCCCAGCTTCCTCCTCTACCTCTTCACGTCTACATAGTTCGTGTATGTTATTTATGAAGGACAGAGGAACATGCTGACTGCTCCTCAGAGAGGGAGAAACAAGGAGAAAAAGGGGAAAAAAAAGAAAGAAAAAAAAAAAAAAGAATCCCAGCACGTGGCTTTCACCACTACTCTGGTGAATCAACAGGGAGCAGATTCCCAGATGGCATACACTGGTAAGTTCCACACAAGTCAATGAAGCTGTGTCAAACGATACCACTCGACTGCATTATCTTTTCAGCTCTCTGTAAACAAACAGGAGCAGATTCCGAATATTTGTGAGAATACATCATGTTACTGTCTCCATATGTTTAAACATTTTAGTAGAAGGTACATATGGACCACTCTTCCCACTCACTGTCATTCTCTCCCTCCTGCTCCTCATTCCCCCCATTACACCGGATCTTTTCGGGCCACTGACAAACCAATTCAGAAAGGAAGAAGGATACATTTTCATGAAAAACGTTTTGTGCTCAGCTGCCATCTGCTTCCTTACAGGCCTCCAATTCCCCACATGCCTTTTCCGTGGTCTTTAGTTTCACACATTCAGAAGCTGAAAGTTTTCTTCCGTTGCACTGTGAAACACAGTCTACACGAGCTATTGTTTTCCATGTCGAAATCACCTCTTTGGAAACAAGTGCTTAATACTCACAGCCCCACTCCCCATTCTCACTGCAATGCCCATTTAAAACCTACGTTTTTTATGCCAGTGGCAAATCTATTCCTAAAGGTCCCTCACGGACTGCAGATGCTCATGTTCATTGGTTTTATGGGAAGTGTGACTTCACCCTGCTTGCGCAACACTGCAATTTGCTCTCACAAAAGGAGGACCCAGACTTCCAGGCTCTTCTGCTCTAACACCGAAGCTGCAGTTGAAGCCATAAACCCTCTTTATAAAGGGCAGTTTAACAGCCTGTAGACCCCATAACCAGACCCTAGTCCTTCTTTTGTCCGAGTGGGAAAGGAAGGGTTTAATCCAATAACCGACGAAAAGCATCTCCAACTTAACCAGGGCAGCGATGGGTAGTGGACAATTTAATACTAGAAAGAACTTCTACATTAATTGCTGCTACTTTTGCTACTACTTTCCCACATAAGACATAAACAAAGCTTTTTAAGGCCCCAGCAAACACAAAGTGTCATAGGAAGTGTTCAGGGGGACTTGTTCAAAAAACAACTCAAAAGGTTAGGATACAGGAGGGATCCTGAACTTCCAGGCAGGCTTTCATGGTTGTCCTTTACATACAGTTTCTGCAGGCTCACAAAGGCCTACTGACTAAGGGAGGAGACCTCAAGACCTAGTCATCAGCAGAAAAAAAATAGAGAAAACAAAAGTTTTCGTTACAGTAGGCTAATGAGGGGATGGACAATGCAAGGGTGTCACCAGAGAGTGCTCTTGCATGGGGTACAGCAGGAACAGTTTTTCTGGTTCTCACATCAATCACTGAGTAGGACGCGGGCAGCTTCCAGAAACCTTTCCAGCAGTCACATCTGCCAGGAAAGGAGAAAAAAACAACCACACCAAAACCCCAAGAAAAAAAGAGGCCATAAGCTTATTTGTATGTCTGGACACTCATCTTTTATCTTTTTCATCTCCACCTGTGCCCCAAAGCACAACAACTGATGCAAACAGCTCCAGTGCTCTTCCTTTTATCTTGGGGGATTCTTCTACACAGACCTCCAACCCCAGTGACGTACAGCTGGCATCTGATATGCCAACAGAAAAGTATGCTCAAGTCAGAGAGACGACAGCATGCCAAACCCAACGCAGCACGCCACAGCTCAAAAGCAAGCAAACCAGTACGGCTGCTGCCTTGGGGCACTCAAAGGTAAAGGAATGTATACTACACAGAAACCTGGGCAACAAAGCCTGCAAAGCCGCTGATGCTTTATACTGTACCTAAAAAAAACCCAACAATACTAAAGGGTTACAACTTCTTTGTAGCCTGTTCTACTATTGAAATGTCAATGGATTATTCTAAGTCAAACACAGCATATCCTTCCCTCTCTCCTCCCTCAACGCTGTTCCTGCCCAAGTTACACTCAAGGAAGCACAGGGTTCTTCCTCTGTTTGTGAGCAAAGGAAAAGAAGGGGAAAAAAAAAAAACAAACCCACTTCCACTCAACAGCAAAATTAAACAGAAGCCAGGCTACTTAAAGTTCCCACACAACATGTACTCACCAACGTAAGATGTTTCAACATAAAACCTAACCAAGGACAGAAAGATTTAATATACACTCCTCCACAGATCCAAAGAGAAGAAAAATAAAAGGGCATAAAAAAACCCTGAGTGACAGAATTTTTCATTCAATCTTGCTGTGACACACAAGGAGAACGTTGGGGTTAAATCAGATATTACACTAGAAAAATCATTATGGAAAACATCTTATTATCTCTCTACTGGTAGGAAGATACAGATTTACACACCCCATAACTCAAAAGTCCTTGCTTCTATTCATTTTCATGTCTTGTGTGATTCTGTACTGCCAGAGTCCTCTCCAGATGACGAGTTCACTGCCAAAGTGTCTGAGGAAGGCAGCAGGATAGACAAAAAGCTGCCTTTTGTACTGCACATTTACACCTCCCTTGGTTTTCTACAGAACGGGAGTATTTTGGGGGTTGTTTGGGGGTTTTTTTAGATGGCAAGTTTAAAGTCTTACTCCTTCAATTCAGTGGCTTATCATGACAGATGAAATAGGACCTACTTTCTCACTCCTTTTATTCACTAGGACTTGATCAGTTTTTATACGCTGGGCATCCTAATATACTCTGAATCTACACTGTATTCCAGAGAGTAATGGTTTTAACAAGTCTTTCAAGGCTCTTTTAATACTCACTTTCTGCTTCACAATCTCCCACAAAAGAAAGATGAAAGCATATAGGAAAAGAAAAACATTACCTACACCCCTGCCTTGAAAGTGCTGCCATCAAAGTGCAACTATGACCTCATCTTATTTAAACAGATCTTCTCTCATGTGCGTATTGGATCCAAATTATTTTAACAGTCTCCCAGAAGTCAAGCAGCTTTTCTTGCATGTTATTTTAGTCTACTCCAAATAGCCAGCACACACAACAGAAACCAAGTTGTTATATCTCATTAAATACACCCTAGTTACATCCATTCAAACCACTAAAGGCAATGAGGTTGCGCAGGAATCACTTAGGTCACCCTCCATAGACAACAGTTACACTCTTTTAATGAAGACATGAATTTGACCTGCAGAAGCCTAATGACTCATAACAACATATGCAAGAAAGCAACACAGCTCCCTTCCCCTCACCTTGGACAACTTACAAAGCCTCCCAGTAACAGGCTGAGGGATTTTCTGTTCTTTGTTTAAAAACAAAGTTCATTTCCTCTAAGAAATGTTGATAGCCCTGCAAACGCCTTTTTTCAAGAGGTACTTTTGGCATGTGCTGACCAAAAGTGCCCTACACAGTACTTCAATTTCAGTTCTAACTTAACACGAGGACTTCACAAGCGACTGATGAAGTACTTCAGGGAAAAAAAAACAACTAGCATTCCTAAATGTAAGTAACAGGAATATAGTCCTGTTTCTGTTTTCTCTCACTCTGTGGTGTTTCCTATCATTATAGCAGCTTTGGTCAAGACTGCAAGTAGAATTTAGAAACTGTTCCTTCCAGTGACGACTGTTTGTAATTAAGCCCTACTGACACTGCAGGGCTCAGCTTTCGTAAAGTTACAGGATGAACTCAAAAAGCCTGCCATGTAATCATGTTATTTGAGTAAACTATGTATTTGTTTACTCTATTTTTAAAAAGTGAGAAGAGATCAGGTTTTGTTTTTGGTAATACTTGCTATCAGAAAGACATAAGCCCCGTCATCCCAGATAAGAATAAAATGTGCGAGGATAGTTTCTCTAGGAGTCAAGATATCCATTGACTGGCACTGCACACTGTACTGGAAGACCTGATTTCAGTTAAAAAAAGTTCTCACCTGCAGGATTTACCATGACAGGAATTTTTGAAGGTACATGCCAAGGGAGGCGAAGTATAAAGTCAAAGTCAGTCCAGTTAGCAGCTTTAGCACAGCAATGACACCCAAGTCCTCAAGGGAGGTAAAAAAGTGGTTCCACGTTTGCTATAATGGCTTTAATTCTACACTTACTCTGCATATTTTCCATGGGAAAGTAACCCAAAAAGTTTGTGGCATTCTGTGTTGGATTTTTGGTTTATTTTAATGTTTTGTTTTTCTTTAAAAATTATGAGAGATGATCCCTTACTGGTCAAGAAGGAACCCATTTGCATGGTAACTGGATAACTCATTATGCAGACTACACATGACTACAGTAGAAGTTTAAGTTGGTAAAAAGTTTAAGTTAAAAACCACAGAATGAAAACTTTTACTTCAGAAAGAGGTAACAAAACCACACAATCTACTCAAATCTTACTTTTCTGGCAGTGGTTGGTGGTCCAGCAGCGGTAGTTGTACTCATTGTTAATGGATGTCTTCTCACACAATGGCTTCTCTTCCATTGTTCCCGGACACAAGTCCCCACATTCCTTTGGAGGTTTATTCCCAACAATGTAGTTATTGGACACTGCGTCTAGAATGAGAGACCAGTCCACCGTGGAGAGGTAACACAGGTCAGAGTTCTTCTCAATCCGTATGGCCCCGCGGGTTATGTTCCTCAGGTTGTGAAGGCCAATCTCTTTCAGGTTTGTCATTTCAAAGATAACCAAGGCATAGTTGTAGAATAGGTTCCTCCCGCGGATGACTGTGAGGTTGGGGAAGAGATCGCTGAGGCTTTCCAAGCCCGCCACACGGAACAGCAGCAAATAGTCAGTTATGACAGTGAGCTTTGGGAAGCGGAAGTTGCGGTAATCCTCTGCTTTAGAGATGAGCAGAATTTGAAGGAAACCCTCAATTACCGTACAGTTCTCCAGGCGTTTCAGCTCATGGATATCGTTGCGAATGTCAACATTTGGCCCGCAAACTGGAAATGTAAAAGGAGAGAGGAAAGTTAGGAAATAAGGCGTTTTTAAGCTGCTTGAAACCAGAATGCAAGTAGGATAATCTGATTTCAATAAAATTTTTAACTTTTTAATTAGGTTGGCATGTTAAAATAGGTAATGAGTACTGGATTTACACCTACATTGCATATTCATCTCATTTAACCTATTGCTATAAACACTACCAGGACTAGCATAGCTATCTATGTTCATCAGCAGACTGAGAAATGTTGTTTTATTGCTGCTGCCGAAGAGAACTGTGTTAGACAGAGGAACATAAAGATAAACCGAATGCACGTGTACACTTTGCTTCAAATTACATCGTGCCACGTGTAACTAGACTCAGGGGTTCAACCACACGGCTCCAGACAAGCTTGGTAACATAGAGAGATCCACTAGTCACTGCACCAGCCTCCTTAAGATACAAGCATGCTAAGGGGCATGCTTTCTAGAAAAATCACAGCTTAGGTCTCAAATCACTCTTTCCTCCCAGGGTCCTAAGCCAAGCTAGCCCTAATTCTCGAGTGCTCGTCTCGCAATAGGTCAGCAATGACACACAAACCACAGAAAACTGCTCGGCACTTCCTGCACTCTGACTGGGAAGGGAAGAAAGTGCTTTGACTGGTAGCTAATAAACTGGATTACTGTCTGCATGGTCCAAGGAGTCAAGTTTCACTGATTTTGGCACCAAGATATGACAAAGTTTGAGATTTAAGAAACACAGGATAAATTTATTTACAAGAACACACAATATCACAGCGAGGAATTTCCCTTGAAAACAGCAGACTGAACTCAATGTACTCTCAAGAAAACAATGACCAACTGGCCTGTTCCCTAATAAATCCATATATTAAGTCTTCCCACATTAGACACGTACCCCAATTCCAATTTTAAAGGGGCTGAAAGAAAAGTGTCCTAATAATGAAATAATTCGACACACAAAATGCAGTTTGATGTAAAACAAAGAGCTGGAATGGAGAGAGCTGCTGTTCTTAGAAACCCTCAGAGTCAGTTTTACGTGGAAAACATGGAAAGAAGATTGCCCAGAATAGATAGTTACGTTGCTTGTAAGCGAACAAAGTAAAATGCCAATTTATTGAAGCAATCCAAACTTAAATAAACCCCAAGTAATTCAATTTTGTGGAAAGGCTCTCTTTTTATGCATGCTAAGCTTAATTATTTTAACAACATCTTTTCCTCAGACAAGGAAAAGGTCTAAACAAATCACTGGAGCCAAAAAACTTAAATTCTAACCCAGACAAATTGTCCAGAGATTCAGAAATTGCGCTGACAATAGAAAGCAGTCCTTCCATCCCACAACAGTTATCTAAGGCTAATAACTTAAGCTAACAAAGGATCCAGAACATGAGCATGCTGAAACCACAGCAACTCTAGTATCCAACAAGACTTAAAGACTTTTAAGTCTTTAAAAGACTAAAGGACTTTCTTGTTAAAGGAGCGACGCAAAAAACAACAGAACGAGATCTTTGTTAAGAAACAGATGTTTTCTATGCAAACTATTACCTAATCATCCTTCTGTAAAGATTCAAGCTGAAAGCAGAGGCTATTAAAATGTGACTTGTTGCACTAGAAGCAGTTATGTGCAAGAAAGTTTGTTCTCTAACCTTTTTTTAAACAAAACCCCCACACAACAAATTCAATGTCCTCCAAAACAAATGTCTAAACAGTAACACTTGGCCATCTAGACAGGAAATCCCTGTTTTAGTATATACTGACTGCAGGAGAATTGGACAGCATGGCCTGGAATACATGCAAAGGCTTTAGCTTCAGGCAAACAGCAGAAGAGGTGAACAGGCTGGTGTTGTTGAGCTTTGGAACTAGATGGGAGAGGGGGTTTTATGCTGGAGAACTCCAAGACAGTAGATCTGGTAAGAGATGTACTGGTAACATGAAGCAGAAGTGCAGGCTTCCCTCCTGAATCTGCAGGAAAAGACAATCTCGACACACATTAAGTCCCTTTAATAGGCTGTTACCCAAGTCTTGCTTTCAACTTCTGAAGTTTTCTTCTAAAGCAACTATTCCTCCACCCACCCTCAAGAGACAAGTGCCCTCTGCCCAAAGCACAGCCTGACGATGAGTATACTTACACATCAACTCTGGGCTTCTCTTTTTTCAAAAAAGAAAGAAAAAAAAAAAAGGCAAGTTAGAACTCACAATGTTTTTCCAATTAAACCATTTTGGTTTCCATCTCTACCTGCTGGCAGGACAAGGTGAACAGTATGGCTCCTGCGATGGAAAAGCAAAAGTAGCAAAATTTATTTTACTGCCATAAAATTTTAGCAACTCCAACTGCTCTGAGGCCTTTATTTTTGTTGAAAAAATAAAATTTGGACTTGTGCTGACATTTTGTAGGCAAGGATCCAGAGTGATGGGTTTAGGAACAGCTGAGTTACAATACCCTAAAGAACAATTTGTAAGAGAAATGGCAGCAACCATTAACTAAAGCATTATATATCTGTTCATCCGCCTATTCTGAGGCTGGGCTTTAAAAGTCATATTGCTTTTAGCTTTGTGTTTGTTTAAGCTTGAAAGTTACTTAATTTGAGATATTTAATGCTTTTATAAATCAATGAGATTTCTAGAACTTCAAGGCAAAAGTAAGCACTCACTGGCCTCAATTATGAAACATCCTCCTCTTCATACAAAGAAGGATAAAGTCCAGTGGGCTCTAATGTTAGAAATTGATTACAGATAGGTATGCCGTTGACATTTTTGATTTAAGAACTTCTTAGTTTATCTAATCAGTTATGTTTTGCAGAACTCCATGCATATAATGAGAATTGCAGAGACATCAGAACTGCCCACTAGGTTTCAAGACTTACTCTAAACTAAGCAGCTAATTCTGAGAAATTAGTTCTTGAAATATTTAACTGTTTAAAATGTAACTTCCCCAAAAGAGTAGAACACCAAAGAGAAGCACTGTGTTGTGGATGACTACCAACACCTGCCTCGAAGCAGCACTTCAGTCCAGAAGTACTGAGCTTTACTATCCAACAAGCAGCACAAGTGCTCCCTTTTCTTGGGAGCATCCCAGGGACAAGCTGCAGGGCACGTGAATTTCCACAGGTAACAGAAAAACCCACACCACACTGCAGTGTGAGGACCTACAGCCCATTCCTCATCAGAGAATAGATCCTAGCCTGATCCTCTAACTGAGACGGGGTCAACAAACTAGCAGGAAAAATGACTGCACGTAACAGGTTCATACAATGCAAGTAATGAACACGACCTGCAGCCTATCCCTTCATGTGGCAGAACCTCCTGGCAAGCCTCCTGCCCAAGTGCTGCTCCAGGCTGGGGCACCTAGGAGCACACACACAGGCAGGGAGCTGACACTGCAGAGCACTCACTGACTGCACAGGCTAAAGCAGAGCTGGGTGCAATACAAAGGAGTTCAGAATACAGTGACATGATAGTTTCTTCTCAACCTTAACTATGGCCTTCTAACACTCATTTCGACAATTAAAAAACCAAAACACACGTTTTGACTCTAGATAAGAGCCTCATCACCTTGAGAGACACCTGCTATTTAATCACCATCTATCATCAAACAGTCATTAACTTCATGTAGCACATCTTTATTCTTTTTATACATCCCCAATTTATTTCAGGTCAACAGCCACCCAAAGAAGGACGTGGCTGTTGCCTGGAGTTGTGAAGAACATGTTGTTTTTGCACAACAGCACACTACGGAAGACAAACAGGCAACAAGCCTGCTGTTCCACAGTGAGCCTACAAAGTCACTTCTGCTTGCTACAGTATCTGCCACAGCTGTGCATACATTCATAGCAGGCAATTTGTTATCAATACTAAGGCATTAGAGGGCGGGAGGGACAGTTCACATATTCACTTTTTTAAAAAATTAATTTCCTATATGAAACCATTTTATCAGGGCGTAGTTCTGTGTTTCCCCATTTTTTATTACTCCCAGTTCCTCCACTTAGAAGTTCTGAAGAAACACAGCTGTGTAGGCTTTTCTTGGAAGAAAAATCCACGCACCTACCCATGTGAAGCTTAACCTTTGGCCCTTTACATTTTGTGGTAACATTAAGTTATGCTGAATGGTCTCAGCATCCTCTCAACTAGTTGGAAGTTAAAGATGGAGCAAGCATCGCAACCATCACTATCTGGTGCTGCGTACACGCCCAAAAAAAAAGTTAATAAAGCTTAGGCAAAGCAGCACCAAGGCAGCTCTGAGTCATCCCAGCACGACCCTTTTGCAAGTCTAAGGCCTCTTCCACCTGTCTGTTCCAGCTGGGTCAGGCTCTTTCCCCAGCAACAGAGACATGTTCAGCCTGTGCAGTCATTTACATTCCCAGAATGAGACTCAGGACAGACTGCTTGCTACTAACATCCAACTAGCCATCTTGAAATCAACACCCGCTCACCTTTCTCCCGTCTGGAATACTCAAGGCATGCTACTAAAGTAAGTTATGATTTCCCTCTGTCTTCCTGCTTTTTGACTTCCCTTCTGTCTAAGATGTTTCCTGCATTTCAGAGTAGCAATGCCAACCTTTACCTTACATGAGGAGCCTGGACACCTACAGCTTTTCCATTTAAAAAAAGAAAAAAAAAACACCAATAAATCCTCTTACAACTGGTTGCTGAAAGAAAGAGCTAAAGTTTCAGAAACTTTTCTGATTCCACATCATCTTCCTGCCCAGGGTTAAGACACCCGCTTCTGAGGACAAAGTCTGTGATCCACAAGGTTCAAAAAGGGTTTTCTTAGGGGAGGGCATGAGGTTGCTCAACTTCTTATCTACCCTGAAATTCCGTATAGTGGTAACAAGTACAGTATGTCACCATCAGCGCTGGATTATTTCCTACACAAAGAAGGAACTACAAGGCCTAATACAAAAAACAATTGTAGCTAGTTCTACTTTTAGCAGAGCAGCTTGCTCACCCCACCACCACCACCAGAAGAAAAATCTCACTTCACCAATGGTAGTTTTTTTCCTGAGCACACTCCCCTTCAACAGGAGGTCTGCTTTCCCAGGCAGCTACTGCTACTCTCTGACCAGCTAAGAGCTTATGTTACTGAACGCAGTAACACTGCCCTCTCCAAAACTCCTCTAATGAGGACCACGTCATCCTTCAGTAATGTCAGCTCCAAGCTGTGTGGGTCTTCTTGGGACATCAGCACATCTTCTGAACAGCGTTGTTATTTAATCCCAACAGAGCTGCTTCCTTTTCATCACATGTTTTTTAGGTTTAATCTATGGCAGGTCTGTCTTTAAAAAACAAAACAAAAAAGGTCCAAAGCAGCTACCAAACGTGGCTGCAGTCCAGCAGCCTTCATCCCAGATCCCAAGCATGCAACATCCTTTTTTTAAGGCATATATATATCTCCAGTTACCATCCCTCTCTCCTAACAACAAAGAACATGTTTATTGCATTGGGTAGATTTAGAGCTGCATAATGTATAACAGCCTGGCATATCAACATGTTTGCTATATATTGGATGAACTCAATACAGAGGTTGTCTGGTACACTGGAAAAAACCCAGTGACTCAAAATAAATCCTTGCACACACTTGAAGGTTAAAGAACAACTTTGGTGACAGCATCCTTATCTCTATGTTATCAGAGAAGTTTGTTTGAATCAAGTTAGGAAAAAGCAACTAAATATACAATAAAGCCCATCAGCAGATTTAAAAGGAGCCTCTTCTACCCAACTGCACTGGCTCTGAAGAGAAGCAGAACACCACATTGGTGGAAACAAGGAATAGTCTGAAAATGTTACTCCCATACAGAGTATCAACAGGGAAAAGCAAAGCTTGACCTTCACATTTCTTCATTCTTACTGCTAAGTATTGCACTTGTTTTAAGAAAACCATCAGGAATGTCATGCAGCCCCAGAAAGAAGGAAAAAAAATCTTCAAGTGTTCTTATTCAGTCACTGCCAAAGAGAGAGGCACTGCAGCCCGTGGCCTGGTCTCAAGCCTCATCTGTTCCCATAATTTCACTCCAAGGCTTGGAAAGCAAAGGTAGAATCACTGAGAAGGAACCGATTAGCAACCACAACTTCCCTTCAAGCCTGTGAAAACTTTGAGTGGAGATGCACCATCTGCAGATGCTGGGAAAAAAACTACTAGAGAAGTCTAAGGATTCTTTAATTGCATGCTATGCAAAGAAGGAATTAAATGTGGAGTTCACAGAAATCAGTGGTTGGAGAGATTGCTTATGACACTTTACATTAACACAGGATTCCACCACCCACTGAGCTCTTGGTTTTGCCTTCGTAGTGACACTATGAATGAAATATATATTTTAGTGTCTTTAATGTACTTACACAACCTCCCACAAAATTTCTGTACTCTCTAAGCTCACCTATCCTGCATGTGTCACATCAATCACTAGATCTCTTCCCAGGGAAGCCAGCTTCTGAATTACCTCTCGGGATGTCAGAACCAGTAACAAGGAGGAAACTAAATCTCTGCCACATGACTCAAGCTGCCTCCCTAACTGCTGAACTACTCCTCTTCATCAGATACACTACAAAACCGCTTTAGATTTACCAAGATCTTATGAAGCTGCATATCTCTCTGCACAGACTGTGGGAGGAGGAGGGGGGGGGGAATAAATAAATGCACCCCACAATCCAGAGAACATCAACCATTTTAGCTTATGCTATGCAAGTCCATAATTTAATTGTATTTCTAGCCTTAGCACAAGGCTGCCATCTTTGGTTTGCAAAACATGAAAGGGAATACTCAAATCCAAACACAAATCAACTGTTTCCTTTTGAATGTAGGTTCTGAGAACATTTTTGTTTAGACCTCTAAGGGCTGGGAAGAGAGCTTGGGGTTTTTTCTTCATTTAATTAAAAGCTAAGCTTTGGAGGACAAAGCTAGACCACTATGATCTCCTAAGTACTCAAGGGACTGGAGATTGTATCTCAACGTATCTTGTTTCTGAGAAACATGGTCTGTTATCACTAACTTACCTTGTGTCACTCATCACTCCTAGCAACCTTTTACAGAATTCTTCTCTCCCAGGTTTGGAAGGAAAAAGCTGTGTCACAAGAGGCCAATCAAATTTGGCTCAAATACCTTAAAAAGTGTCCGTATTCCCCTTCTCCACACAATCTCCCCGTCTCTCTCAGCCCTTAGAAAAATACACACATCCTCTTTCAATCTTCTCTTTTACCATCCTAACTATATATTTCCAATCCAAGCTCTGTTACCAAGCTGACCAGAACAAAACATTCACAAAAATAACACAGAGAAGGACTACAACCCACATGAAGCTCAAACCAGCTCTGCCTTTTTGCTCTTGCAATTTCAGCTGTCACTGGCCAAAGACCTCTCCAGCATTGCTGCTTTCCGTGAACTTCCTCCAACTTCCACAGAAGTTTACACACACAAAAATATTTCAGAATACATCACATTTCTGTCCTTCATCTCACTTGCATTCTCTCTGCCAAGGTTTTACTTTGAATGTTAACAGAAACAGCAGCTTACGAAAATGGAGCCAACAAAATGAACTGAATCCCTTTAATAACACTGATTGATGCCTTCTCCACACAGCTCGCACCAGAGCAAGCGGGCCTAGATTTAGCCTAGCTCATGTGAAAGCATCCTCATGACAAAGCCATCCCCAAATTCATCCTCTCTCACCAAGACTGCACCGACCCAGCACATCCCTCAGGAGTTCCTCTGAGGTCACATCTGTTCCTTCCTACTACTGAAACAGCAAAACCTGAGCGAGCTGCTCAGTTGGGGTGAATTTCTGTTGGTCCTCCTGGGTACCTACCAAGTAAAAGCAGCACCAAACTTTTAACTCTGATCTGAAGCACCAGCTGAATCCAACTCCAGAATAATTCCATAAACTACATCGTAACACTCTGGAGTCACAGTATGGTCAAGTTTATCAGCTTGTGAGAAAAGAGCCAAAGCCAAACAAAGGAATGCTGCATGAGCAAGCAGGCAATGCCTACGTCACCGAAGGTGAGCTCCGTCCTCACAAGGTGACAGACTTCAAACCTCTGAACTCTTTCTTACCACACACAGTCTGACACCTTCACAACATAAAGAGCATGCATTCCATACAAAATATATAACACGAGTAGGTGGCATGTTATGATCAATAACTATCAGAGCAAAACTTTTAGCTGTGATAATAATAATAACTCTATGCCAATAGCATCAGTCTAATGCCTGCTAAAGCAGAAATGGAAGACTGAAATTACAAGCTGTTTATAACACTGAAGTTATGTTTCACAATCTGTGATGACAATAGAGCTTAACAGAAATTGTCTCTCCTGGGGACTGTTCTTCTCCACCTTTAAAAAAAAAGAATAGTTGTGTGCATGATTTTATTTATTCGTTTTTAAAACAGTTGTCTACACATCCAAGTGACTCAGCAACTGGCTGACAGAAACCTATGGGATATACACTTAGGTAGCCGGGACAAGCAGCCAATTCTTCCAGAATGAAAATTCATCATGTGGCTGGGCTCAGCAACTCGCATTTAGAAGACTTCACTATGCTTTTAGCTGCCTGCTGAGTTGCCATCCAGCAGTAATCTAGGAAACCTGCCTCTCAAGTTCTTCTGGGACTTTATTTTTAATTTTTAAAAAATGACTGGCCAAGGCCAGATAATTCAGGCTTCATCAGAAGCAAACTGACAAAACGCTGTCATAAAATCTAATTGCGCTGATAATCGTCAGTGAAAGGATTTATTAGAGTCATCGGGAAGTTATACTTAGATCCTCAGAAAAACTAGAAGTCTGATGCAATTACCTTTAACAATATGTAACACATGGCCCTATTATCCTGTCCTAACCATCTCTTGTTTGATGGAACAGGGAAATTCTACATTCCCTGGCCTTCCATAGCAGTTTTTCCATTTCAACAAACTGAACTAAGATTTTGATTAATCCTGCGTTTCTACCTGAACAGAAATTTAAAGCAGTGGAGGAAAAAAAAAACCAAACCAACAAACAAAACCAAAAGCAATCAAAACATCTAATCTCACAGAAAGACAGTGTTATCCAACTTCATTTAACAGGGAGCTCTCCCTCCCCTCCCTTCACGTGGCAGCTACGCATCTTGAAAAAATAAAATAAAATCACTTAAGTCATGCTGTAACCTGTAGTTAAAATATGACCATCCCCAAAGAAAAGCTTTAAAGGTATTAAATTACATATATGCAGGTGCTGTGGGGTTTTCCAGTCATGAGCTAACCAGGCTGGAAAAAGAACCTTTCTCCCCAAAGACAAGGTAAAACACGTGGGTTGGCACCAGAGCCAAGGTGACCAGTAGTTCAGGTCTTATCAACTGAAAACAGTTGCACCAGGACAGAATTTAAGGCAAATAAAAACCCAAGTAGCTGTTTTGGTAGGAGTACTTAAGTGAACTCACTTTCCTGGCCAACTGGACGCTTTTCATTTGCTTCTAGTATCACAAACACAGCCCAAACAAGGAAAGCGTCCTTAATACTACACCAGCAGCACTCACACAGGGTATTTATCATCTCAGACACATCACAGCACAATAACAAGGGAGAAGGAAAAAGAAGAATAAACCCCACACCCCCGTGATAACAGCCAAGGTGAGTGTCATCACAAAGCAAGCACCCTTCGTACACAAAGGTAAGAAGCAACCAGATAAAGAGGGTTATGCATGGAAAACTGGAGCCCGTTTAGGCACAGCCAACTACCAGAACTCCAAGGTTTTCATTTCTCTGAAGATAAAAGAAGAGCTTCCAGTCCTAAATAAAGGATTTTCAACATATCTGCTTGTCAGCAATTAACTGACCTTCACTGTACAACAGCAAAAATAAAAACCATGAAAACTACATATACCTTGGGAAAACCAGTGCTGACAGTGGTTTACTCCCAGTCGCTCATGCACATTTGGCTTTTCAGTTCAAAGTGATGTTTCAGTCCATGCTCTGCATTTTACACTTAGGTGCTTCCCAGGACACTGGATTTCCAGCCCTACACGCAGTTTTCAGGCAATGCCTAAGCACTGTGGGTGATGCACAATGTTCTAACTCTGGTTAACAAAACAGTTTAGGTATTTAATCAGCCTAGCTGCACTGAATTCTATTGCTTGGCAACTGCAATTATCGTCACAATATTCACTTTTATCAGAAGAGGATTGGAATGGTAGAGCAAGCAGCACTATTATAATTCATCCACTGGCAGGTACTTCTAGAGAGCTGGGGCTGCAAAAGCTTGCCCTAATACATTTCTAACAAATCCACCCATGAGAAAACACTGGGTCCAACTGGGTTAGAGAAATACAGCCACAGCATACTTCATCCAGCAACTCATCATCAGGAATTCCTATTCTGCTCCAAGCCAAGATTTGGGAGAAGAATGTTGGAAGAAAGGGATGCAAGAAGTTAAGGGAGATGGGACTTCAGAGCCAAAGCGAACATAGCAGCATCAAACCTCCATGCTGGAGACACTCACAACTTCAGGCACCCCCCTTTGCTGGCATCTGCAGCTGCATTCATTCCAGAGCATAAATCAAAGCAAGGCTGAGACGGAGACCTTGGTCTCCAACATTATTTTTACCCTATACCTTGTAAACACAACCCACTCCTAGCTGAAGGACGCATCCTTTAGCTGAGTTTTGCTAACTCTTGGTATTACTGCACTATTATGAAGATAATAACATAAGGAATTAAAAAGAATCTGAGCCAGAAGGAAAAGACAGATAACATCAAGGACAGAAAATCAAACAAGTAAGAGAACAGAACAGTGGACTAGCTCTAACCAACAAGATTCAGTCACTAAATTCCAATTGTCACTATTTTCATGTCAGAATACAGTGCTTTAAGTTAAATATTTCAACTGGCATTTCTATTTTGATGGGGAGCTGATGGGTTGGGGTTTGGTTTTTGGTGTGGTTTTGGTTGGTTTTTTTTTTACACATTCATTAGGATTTAGTTACTATTAAATGATGCTGATTTTTCCCAATTTTTTAAAGTTTTCAGTTTGGGTTTACAGTGGATATCTACATAGAAATAAAAAAAACCCCAAAATTTAACTTGGAAAAACAACTTCAATTTGCTGCATTCACTAGGAAAAAAGGTCCTAGACATGTTTTACTACATTTAATCTCAGCTGATTCTTGAAAAACACAAATGGGAACAGTCATTATCTTAAATGACCTCATTCTCTCAAAAGTCAGTTTGAGGGGGCGGGGGGGAGGGATGGGGAGATGGACACAACATCTGAATGAAATATAAATAAAAATATCCTCCTTGAATACTTATGGAGAGGGCTACTGCAGTCAAGTTTAGTATACTGGTATAACACCTGTAACCACAACCTGCTGAGCAAGTGTGTTTCTTCAACAAAGCGCTCTGTCTTTGTTAACAAGCGTGTACTACTCAATATTTACCTGTGTTAAAAGTCTTTCCTCACAAAACTTAAATTAAAAGTTACTTTAAACAATGAGCTTTATCCACTCCAACAGATAAAACTAAACAGAAAAAGGGAACCAAGGAAACCACATGAGCTCTACAGAGTCTATACCGTCTTTAAAGAATACATAATACAGACTCATATATTTGTTTCACCACATTCTGAAACTCTCTTATGAGTAGAGGTGCAGCTACTTTGTACTGTGCAAGACAGACAAAACAGTACTGCCTGATTTTCAATAGCTACCATCTCTCAGAGACCATCGGCTGAAATAACTGCACATCTCTTCACAAGAAGGAATGGGTCATCACAGGCAGAAGCAGATCACAAGTCTCCAGAATCAGGCTACAGGATTGTATGAAAGAAAATCTCTCTGGATCCAGACTACTACACATGCAACAAAGCTTTGGCAAGACCACTTCCTTCAGACAAAAACTCTGAAGTCCAAGAACTAACCACAGCAACCCGCATCCTCTCCCCCCCCCACCAATGTATAGTAAAACCAGCTGCTAATTCTGTCATTTCAGGGAAGAATCTAACCTTATCTCCACTGCAAAGGTGCTACTACAGCCCCAAAAAAGGGTTCTGCCTGTAGTTATACAGCCTGCCCGCAACATGAGGTCACACCAGACAAACAGCTCCTGCCAACATAAACTGCACCTGCGGGGTGGGTGTTCAGTGGCATAACTACATTGGGTAACAGTGCCATACACACATTTTAACTCAGCCACACTGCAAAGCTTGAACTTCAGTCTGATCAGGGAGAGAAAAACCTAAATGAACCCAACAGGAAGAAAAAAAAAAAAAGAGCACAGGTAAAAAAGCATCTGAACAGGAAGACAAAACGCCCAGTTCATCTCCAGCTGCTAGGTTAAAGGCAGTATCACCTGGAGAGAATACCTGATGGACAGACCTTGGCCTTGCCTCACTTGTCTGACAGCTCTACTGGCCTCTCACAGCTGTTGTGAAAGAAAACCACAGTATTTGTGCAAGGCTAGCTGGTTCCATGTTAAGAAAACATGTATGAGCAGACTGTGCTTTCCTTTACCACATGCCAGCTTCACTCAACTTCAGATGCAGAAACCAGGACTTAAGTCTACTTATTTCCTCCCACAGTTGATCAACCATTTAGGCCGCAAGGTCATGAACTCATGAACCACCCCCCAGAGATCTATGAAAGGACACAAACTGCCTTCAATGGAAAAATTCCTCATCTACTTTGGAAATGTTAACCACCCAAAAAAAGGAGACCCCAGTGACAGGGATAACTGCATTGGGTGGCATCACAGCCACAGTCATTTCTGGTGTCCTCCATGAACAACAAAGCAGATTTGTCTCCATCAAGTTCCCTTCCCATACTCAGGACTGCCACAGGCAGATACATGCCCTCCCTTCTCACTCCTTTCCCTCCCTAAAAAGTAAGGAAGAAGATGCCCATCAAAGAACAAAAAGCAGGTCCGAGCACAAAGCCAGCATCAGGACTGCACCAAAACTTACAAATGAAGTATAAAGCATCAGACTTTGCCATCCTGCTACCAAGGAATTATTTACCACGTGACAATCAACATTACAATACCCAGAGATATGTATTTTTATCTCAACCTCTATTTGACCCAGTGGGAGCCACAGGCACTTTCTCATACTAATTCACATTCTTCAAGGAGAGTCAAGATGGGGAGGGACAAAGGTTGGAAGCATTTCAGGTTCTGCCTCCTTTTAGCCCATTTCCACTGAACAGTACCAAAACTATCTCAAAGAGATCTGTGCTACTCAAGCACGTGGTCACTGAAGCCAAATACTTCAGGATCATAAGAAGAGGTTTCATTTATGCGATAAGCCAAGCCCTGGCTGTGCTGTCAGTCCTTTCCAGTCACTGCCCTTCCTTCACTGCATCGAAGGCAAAGCATCTTTTAAAACTTCCTCTGAAAGGCCTGAACAAGCACCCAAACTTCCAAGGTCTAGTCTCTACAGCCTTGAGCAAGAGCGACAGGAAATAAAACTTCCCTCCTGAATGGCTTTTTAAAAGAAAAAAAAAAGTCAATTTCAGTACTAGACCTATCACAAATTTGGAAACTGCTGATCAGGACACAGTGAAGGAGGGGAAGGCAACAGTGAGGGGAAGAGGAGGTTTGATTTTTCAGACAATCAGCTCCAAAAAGCCTTACTTCAGTTAGCTAGTAAACAAGCAGTTTCAGATGTTGTAGATGCCTTGTGTTACTTCCTGAAACGTAATCAAGCTGGTGGGAAAAGGGTTAATTATATCCCTTATGCTCCCGAGTATTTCGGCAGGCTACACATTACATTCTTCTGAAGGGCAAATTATTCTTCTATTTATTGTTTAAGACACAAAGTGCCCAATGCCAAAGTGGCAATTACCAGTTTTACCAAAACAGAGAAATAGAGGGCTGCAGGCTTTCTGCTGCTATGAAGCATTTAAAACTGCTCCTTTCCTGGGACGTTTCATCCTCCCCGTCACTCTTCTCCAATACATACAGCAAAAACAACCAAGACGTCTGACAAACAGGAGAACATCCTGCTGATTAAGAAAAAACAAGAGCACATTACTCTTGAGAGGATACAGAGCACCGCTTCCTAATGCATTCCACTTGGACAGCACAACAGGCTCCCTGTCATTTCAAAGGGGAAACCGGTCATATTGATTTTTCCAAAACACAAGTATTATAAAAATATTACGTATTTAATTGGTTTAACAAAAGAGCTTTTGTGCTGGGACATAACAACACAGATCCTACAAGGCAAGGTGTAAAGTATCAAGGTGTGGCTGTGAGTAACCAGGGATTCTCTGGAAGCGCAGCTGTGGGAAGTGCCAGGATCACTCCTAATAAAGCCCTCCTGCAGCTCCTGTAACCCTCAGTAGGTCCAAGACACGTCTTTAAGCGCAGCAACTGAGACTGCTGAATTTACAACAACCTGAAGAAACATCGTACTTCTCTGTGAGCCAGTCTCCTTTCCATGCTTCACCAGATTTCAACCATGCGACTCAGCGCTGTGTTTGCTCAACTTTTTCTAGAGGAAACTTCTCTACACCCTCTCAGAGCAAATCATCCTTCTAGCTGGTCCTTGCAAAGGCCAGACCAAACTGAATGAGCTTTACTGAATGTGAGAGCTATACACCTAGCCAGGAAGATTTTTTTTTTTCCTATTTTGTAAGACAAGATCAACCATCCCCTTCCCAGTTTCCTACAATCCTAAATATGGCACCACCGGGAAACACCTCTACACGCTTTCCAAGGAAAAAAGTGTATCTCTCTTTCTCCTAGTTCTTTACTTCTGTTTTAGTACAGTACATCAGAGTGTGCATCCAATGGTTCAATACCATCTGAATAGTAATAAACCAAAACAGATTGCCATCCTGCCTTTCAACATACCTCTCAAGAATAATTCTTTTAAATCAGAATTTTGAGAGGGATGTAATACACAGAGGAGAAGGAACAGCCTTACCTCACACCTCCTCTTATTCCTCCAAGGAACTAAATTTTCTCTTCCTTAAAGCGATACTTCAAGGCTTTATAGCTTGCTTCCAAATATAACCCAAAACAGTGTATCCTCCCTTTCATTTCTTCCAACAAACTCCCTTTCAGCAGAATTTACGCTCACATATGCCATGTGGACAGAGTAACGTAACTTAATAGTTCCCTTAAAGAAAAAGTTTTGCTAACTTGAAGTTCAAGGGGAGGGATAGATTTTAAATCTTACCTGCCAATGGTACCACAATGTTTCTAATTACTATCTGACAAAAGAGCATTAATCCCATTTCATCACAAGAAAAAGAACAAAGCTGCAGAATGAAATGGTCAAGGATTAATTGAGAGATAACCACAAACAGCAACTGAAAGAAGCAAGCTTCACTCCGTCACACTACAGCGCGGTCCCTACATCCTGCTCCATCACTGCACAGCCTGACATTCATTCTGCAGAAGAGACTTCCACAGCAAACAGCACCTGGGAGCAAAGGGATTTCAAGATTAAAATCTTCCAAGGTAAGCAACAGAAACACAGGTCAAGCAGAAGAGGTCTCCAGCACTGATGAGACTAATGAAAAGATTAAGCATCTATCGGTAGCCACTTAAGAAACCTCTTCCCCCCCCAGCCCACCTCACTGAGGAGCGTATTTTAGAGCCCAGCTCATCATTACTCGTGGGTAACTCGGCTAGCCAGACCATCACGCTTCCCTCAAAGCCTCCCACCTCAGCACACACCTGCTCTCTCAGTACAGGCGTTTTCGTGCTGACACCCAGGGCAGCACTGCATTACTTCAGATAGAGTCACTTCCACATTCCACCCTCCAACTCCCCTCCAAGAAGTCATCAGTCACTCTCGGCTTTCACACTTCAGTAATTTTGGAATCAACAGGAAATAGAGATCAATTGTGATTTTACTAACTCAGTGATGACTCATCACTCAACTCCCCTTAGCCTTCAAATTCATCTGCGAAGAGACACGATAGCGAGGCCAAATTAAAAATAGCAGATCTGGCTTGCACACAATTAACGCTCGCTCGTCCATCAGATTTGCCATGGATTGTGACATATTCAGGCATCTTGAGAAATCACCACGTTCCGACCAACTCTCTGATCACCCTGTCAGACTCCAAACACAGTCACAGTTCAGCTTTCTTAGCGTAACCAGAAAGAATGATCAATAAATAAAATTTATTATATAAGCCCATCACACCGCACTCTGTAACATCCATCATCCAATTTGAATATGTCTAAATAGGAGTTAACTCTGCCTGCCAGTGCCCCTAGCCTGTGACAAGGAATCTTCTATTCTTTGTATTAGGAGAACACTCTCAAATCATTGGGATTTTTCTGCTTACATAACCTCAAGAAAACAAAAACTGCATGAAATTAAAAAGTCAATAAAGCCCAATTATTTCATTTACAAAAATAGAAAACCATTTTATGTAAACCACTTAAATGCATTCTTCTAAAAATAAACTTAATTACGAATCTAACATGAAATTACAACAGCATATATTAGGGCAAATGCCTACTGTAATTTAAATAGAATAAAAATAGTAAGCATATAATTTACACCAAAAAAAAAGTTTGGACTGGTGAATTTACTGTTTGGTGCTCTCTTGGAGCCACCCTTTGTTGAAATGTTAAGATAGCTTTCACATTCAACAGCTACTTTTGCACGTGCCTCATCTCAGTTTACTCCAATGGTTCAGTTCCACAAGTAATCAATTCCAAATTAAAAAGGACTCCCATATAGAAGCCTCCAAAACAGTCAGTGGGGAAGATCTATTGGCCCTAAACTTCTCAGGAACAATGACAAACTCTTTTTGCCCCCTCTTTTTTTTAAACCCTGACTGTTCATCACACTTGAAGATTTAATTCTCAAAAATTCAGATCATCTGCACTGCAATTAAAATTCCATGTTTCATCTAAATAAAAAACCAAAACCCAAAAAAAAATCCACAAATGACAAGTAATCTACCAGCAAATACATCTTTTGGCATTTTGTCACTTAAAAACGCATATTAAGGATCTGAGTAAATATATCCAAGGCATCTAACTACTGACATGAAGAACAGCAAATGCTATTCCTTGACAAAAGGGCCTGTATTTTCCAAAAGGTTGATTGGTAAATCGAGATGTTTTAACAGCTGTCAGCCATTAAGAAAAGTCCAGGTAAAAATACATTAAAATTGTATTAAAATGGCACATTTAAAGCAAAGTCTTCCTGCATGCTGTTTCAAGTCACTAAGAAAATCACTGATGCTCCATCTCAATAATGGTAACATGCTAGTGGTGCTCTGAGGCCTTCTTCACAAATCTACATGGAGATGTAGCACCCAGTGGAAGAATCAGAATCAGTTTTATTTCTGCAAAACAATCCCATTCACCAAGCACTCAGTCTGCAGCACTGTGTGGATGGTAACACACATCCTCATGTTCAGATTCAGCCCCTGCCCTTGCCAGCAAGGGGTGGGCAGCAGTGCTGCACCTCAGAGCTGATGCAGACTTGCATCCAGGTACCAAACGCTCCCTGACCTGAAGTATCGCCCTTCCAGTCCCAGAGTCCTGTTGTGACGTATAGCAACATCACCAAAACCCACTGAAGTACTGGTCACTGGAGAACTGTACTAAAGTAACCTCTTGTTTAGCTTCTCCCTCATCCAGTTCTCAGCCCCACAATCCCATCCCCTCAGGTTCTCACCACAGCCTTTCAGGAGCCAGTGCCAACTCTCCGGTTAAGTCAGCTGAGGGAGAAATTAACTCTTCCACCCTCTGAACATCTCAGCAGTTGTTCAGATCATGCACAGCATCCCATGGACCCACAGCCTCAAACAATATTCATCATCACTTTCTGGGCACCAGGCTCATGACCAACAAATCCAGCTTTGCCATCATGCTCTTCAACAACCAAGATATCAAGGAGCCACATAGTGAGCAAGTGACACCACAGAAAGGTTGAGTATTGATGGAGAACAGAAGGATACACAGACATCTTAAATGGAGAATTCCTCCTTCCCCCTGAAAAATTCAGCCGACATGACAATTACATCCTCAACCCCTCTGCTCTTCACTTCTCCCCAACCAATTCCCCTCATTAAACAGGAGTTATTCAATCATCTCAGCTCACCAGGTCTGCAGGAGGCTGTGGGGGTGTTAACGATGAACTCAAGGCATGAGACACGCTGAGCACTGACAGTCATCCTGAGGTCAGAACAGTATTTTGATACCACAGTGAACAAGGCCTGCAGCCACACATGCAACTAGCAAGAAACCCTGAATAGCCACACACTTCCATAAGCAATTGCCCATGAAGGATGAAGTGCTATGGAACAGACAGCATCAGAGCCCATCCCTGTAGGGAGGCCAAACCACCTCAACTTTCATTTTGTTCTCACTGTGTGTGACACCAGGCAATCTTAAGTCACCTGTGAAGATCTGAGGTGTATTTATAGTGTAATAGCTCCTTAAAAGCCAGCTGATTCCAACACCCCCACCTTCATACTTCTGCTAAGAGTAGTCTCCGAATGCCTGATAACGCACAGCTTCCCAGTGAACACGCGTTCACCTGGATGACAGAGTCACACGAGCATCTGAAGTCATGCCACCGTTCTAAAAATGAGGTCCTGTAACAACCCCTCAAGGATAGCATTTCTATTTTACAAACGTGGAGGGAAGCACAAACACCCGGAGGAGGAATACAATTCCTTCCCAACCCTTGCATTCTGTCAGCTTCTGAAGCACGAGATGTGATCACTCCCTATTTTAGCACGCATGACTACCAATGTTGTTGCTCACAAAAATTACCCGGTCCCTTTTTAAAATCCTGTTACAGGATTTAACTTCAGGATTCTCAGCCCAACGGCGGATGGGTAGAGGTGGACACACTGATAACATCCTGCTGTGTTTCAGCTGCTCTTCATGAAAGGGGGAATAAAAAAAAAAAAGGGGGAAGGGGGAGGGGGAAATACCCTCTCTCTCAATTTATACTTGTCAAATCAATATTTAAACAAAACCAAATCTGGAAAGAGCAAGTGTGAACACAACTGTGCCGCATTACAATATCACATCCGATTCCTGCATTAAAATTCTCTCCCTCTCAAACATAACGTAGACTAATTTAAAAATAAAGGCACTGATATCAGCTACAAAAACACCAAGGAAGTCCTCCATGTTGGCTTCACCAGTGGAACGTGTAATTCTTGTCTCCACACTGTCACTTTCTTTCATGAAAAGTACTGGGAATATCTTTTTGCCAGGTTAACCAACCCTGACTTCAATCCTACTGACATTTTTTAAATATAGCTGAATAATTCCATTCATATGCAAATCATACAATAAGCTGAGTAGCAGCACTTGCAGAAACTCCCTCAAAGAGACAAGCATTTACTCTGCCCAAGACTAATCTGCAGTGACGTGTCTGAAATGAAACGAGGCCCAAAAGGTTCAGCCCCAACAATTCACACAAGGCCCACTTTCAGCCTTGATGTTGACTTTTTCCTTTCACTTCACGAGGTGTTTTTTAAGTATTAAAGAGATAAAAGAATCAAGAACTGAGATCGCATCTGTTGCCATCACAATTTAACCACAGTCCATGTATTTATACAGCAGAATCTCCAAAATAACACTGCATCTGTTAAGATGACAGTGTTTTTCCATGGGCTGTTCTGTGTTATAGAGGAGTTACTCCAAAGCTATTGCATTTGAAGCGTTGATTGCAATCCACCCCAAATTCTTTTTGTAATCTTCCTCAAATGTACCGAATTGAAAAGCTTCTGTTTTGCAGTATGGCTTGGGAACAACAAAACCCTTGCACATCTCTCACCAGTGGGCATTTGGCACTAAAGCCCTACAGCTAAAGCAACATGTTTGTTTAAACAACGGACTACCACAAGAGATACGCAAACCATGTAAAAACAAATGTCCATCTCACATGTGTTTCTGCTGAAGTCCAGAACCACTGCTACATACACACACACCAGATGTATTTCTCCTTCCGAGCCCAATTGCTATAGGGTACCAACTTGGAAAGACATATGTTTGTTCACTGGTAACGCTGGTCATGCTTCAGAACCACAACACATATGACGCATATGCAAGCTCAAATTTTAAAAGGGACTCTTAACAACCTAGCTTAAGGTATAAAAACATACTACATGCCTCCTGATGAAGCACAGTATCAATGAAAGAATTTGTCCCCATAGTCAGCCTCCTCAGTGTGACCAAAATACAAACATTTACTAGCACACACACAAAAAATGCAAACAAACAAGCAAAACTTTCAGTCAGTCCCAGGCTCAAACCACGCCAGGTCTCAAGTCTGGAACAACAAATGTTTTTTTCTTAAAGGCCATTTTTGCTCTTCTGTAGAGTAACAACAACCGCAAAGGCTCAACTTCTGTCATGGGTGCAGCCCCTGGAAGAAACACAGAATCACAGAACGACTAGGTTGGAAAAGACCTCTAAGATCGTTGAGTCCAACCATATCTGTCCTCTACTAAACCGTATCTCTAAGTACCTCATCTACCCAGCTGTTAAACACATCCAGCCTGTTCCATATCCCCACAACTTTTTCAGGGAAGAACTTTTCCCTAACATCTGAGCTGACCCAGCCCTGGCACAGCTTGAGCCCATTGCCCCTTGTCCCATCTCCTGTCCCCTGGCTGAAGAGACCATCACCCGCCTCTCTGCACCCTCCTGTCAGGCAATTATAGGCACTGACAAGGTTTCTCCTCAGCCTCCTCTTCTCCAGGCTGAACATCCCCGGCTCCCTCTGCCGTACCTCATAAGATTTGCTCTCCAGCCCCTTCACCAGCCTCGCTGCCCTTCTCTGAACATGCTCCAGGACCTTGATGTACTTCTTGTACTGCAGGGCCTAGAACTTGACCCAGTACTTACGGTGCAGCCTCACCAATGCCAAGTACAGGGGCACAACCACCTCCCTAGACCTAATGCAAGGGAATATCAACATAACTCATCGAAACAGTGTAGTATCTCCCTGGTGCACGAGCAACAGGACTAACAGACATTTCAACTTTCAGCATCCTCCAACACAGAGAAGTGACCATGCATCCTGGTGGGGTGCAACTTTCCTTCCTCCAGTCTCAGTACCTCCCAGGTCCGAGGAAACTCAAGGCACACACAGTAACAGCACCTCATACATATTTCATACCACAACTGGATGTTCATTCCCTCACTACTTCCTGGGAGACACGTCACTTGCAAGGGACCAATAAAATGTACATTCATCTCAAAAGAAAAAAAAAAGCTTCAGCCACAATAACCCGAAAGAAGATGTTAACTGCAATCAATACAGAACCACAAGCTGCTTCCACCTGCTGGGGATACAGAACCCACTACAATTCCAGCAGGCTCCCTGCTCCATGTCAGTGGGTCTGTGAACTCCTAACACACTTTGTGCCACCATCACGTGAAGCATCTCTCAATTTGGTCCTTAGCTAAAAGACAAGCAGAGCCACCTGAAAACTTCGCAAGAACAACCCACACTATTTAACTCCCACCACTGTTTCAGAGAACAAACCAAACCCCCAGTGGGATACATGAAATTTGACTAGGGAAAGACAACAGTAACAATTTAACTACACATCAAAACCCCCAGGAGAAAGCAACAAAACCACCACAACTAAAGTAATTTCTGCACTGGCAAAGAGCGCAGGGGAACGGCAGGAACAAGGTATTTCCACTGCGATTTCAACTCTTAATGCTACAGCCAAATGTTACTCCACGAGCAGCTGAGCAGCACAAATACGTGTTTGTTCCTGCGGCGCAGCGCCTGCACTCCTCCCGCGAGGTGCCCGCAATGTGCTTTTTAAGCCTTTCAAGGTACATACTACTCGGGCACAGAAGGACCCAGGGGGAGGTGGTGACACGAGCAACCGGGAAGCAAAGTGCACTATCTGTAGAAGGACAAAGCATGGAGACAACTCTAAACTGAGCTCAAAGCAAAAAAACATTAGGAAGCCACCCCAGTGAGATCCAGGGAGAAAGCCCTTCCGAGGTTCACGCCAATTCCCTTTTTGAGGTTTGGTTATAGACTCTTTCCAGGACTAGAAATGCCGTACCCACTTGACTAAGACTTAAGATTTGAACTATCCATCTCTGTAAGAAAACTTCTTGCTTTCAGAAAATCTTCTGACAATTTGTGAGGACTGCTCTACCTAACGTAACTTCAGGGGGGTTTTCTACACCATAAACTACTTAGGCAGCTGGTTACATTTGAGAAGCAAGATCCCCAATCTACAGAATGAGGAAAATCAGCACTGTGTCAATTTATCTTTGGTGAAGCTGGTTTTCTATCCAAGAGATCCAGAATTCTCTTTCCCCACCAGTAACATTTTCCAAACACAACAGCTCAGCTCTTGCAAAGTTTTCCCATGCATTCGGATCAGTAAGACTTCTCACACAGTGTACCATGATCCATCCATAAGCAAACCAGATACAGCATCCCACTAAGAACAAGGGAAAACTTCCTACCACCTTGCTCAGCCACCTCTCACAAACCCACAGCAACACTAACAGAGAGTAAATAAAAAAACGTGGTGCTATCCTAACCTAATCAAGGCACAGCTACTAGCAAGACCCTTTCAACTGCTCTGCTTACAGAAGTTTCATCCCATAAATACTCTCCACATGTGCCTATAGCTAAATACAAACTGAGCACCTTATTCTGCCTTGCCACTTCATCTCATCTGTCTTACATAAGAGCTGCCACTATAACACAGTTTGAAGATAATGATGTACTCCGTACTTGAGAATCACACATTCAGCTGCAGCTACCTACTGTATTCCAGTAGTAACAAATGGAAGAGATACTTCAAAGAGCACATTATCCCAGCTCTAATTTATGCATGCTCCCTCTTACCATCAAGCCATTTATTTTAAACCTGTCAGATATACTTGTAATGTAGCATCATGAATAATTTAAAAAGTAATCTGTATAAACCAAGTTTATAAACTTAACAGCAGGTACAGTACCTTTCATTCAAGCAGACTGCTCTCTCATAAAGTACAAGGGATCTTTGACTACTTCAGTATGTATTCATTTCATGCATTCTGAACTTCAAAAAATCCTTCTTTCCTGCCTCCAATCAAACCCTCCACCATTCCAACAGTATTGTGCAAATAGCTGACTTAAATTTACAAACAAGTAGCATACTTATTTGTAATACTGTTCATATTGAAGGAAAACACTGTAAAGCTGCTGGGAACAGTCAGTAAAAATGACCCACCATCCATTCAACGGCAAGGGGGGAAAAAAAAACCCCACAGATGTGAAGTTTGCCTCTATCATTGAGAACTCTTGGTATTCTCCACACATTTGCCTGACATCACTCCCCTCAGCAGGAGAAGCGATGCTCAGCAAAGCACTCCCAAAAAAAGCCCAGTTGTTAAGAGAAAGTGTTTTGATCAGTTGATGCTCACACTTCCAAGTAAACAGAGCTATCTTTACAGCATGTAATGGCACCAATAAGAGGCTTTCAGATAACACTCACCCTGACTGGTCACAGAACTATTCCAGCAATACGCGCCTTGCTGGCGAAACACAGCAAATGAACTCATTAGGTCACTGGCCCTGCCCAAAACACACATCACCTTCACAAACTAAGTACTCACAAAAGCAGGACACCTAAATTACTGCAGTAAAGCACATACGTGTGCAGGCCACCTGTATCCTGCTTCAGAAGTTTCTGATTTGTGTAGCAATGCTGTGCTGTTGATTTAAAGCATGTAAATCCTTCAAGCACAACCCGGCCAACACTCCTCTCCAGTGAGAGCCTTAACATGAAAGACTGCTCCAAGTTACTCGTACAACGACTCTGTGTTGCTACTAAAGCATACATTTGCTGTCATACCAAAATATTTTCTAAGTGTTCCTCTAAGAGGAATAATCTTAGTACTTTACTGGGGTGTGAGGTCTCTTCCTACTGGGTGGGTCAAAGAGAATAGTCTCCTTGAAAAATTACCTGGGGAGTCACCGAAACATAACAGAAGCTTATTTCTGCTCATACCCATTCTACCAGGGAAAGAACAGAGTAATAGGAAGCATACAACATCTGGATGTTCCAAAATTAACAAATACATCACACTAAAGCTCACAAGTCCTATGCAAATCAACCAGCAAATAAACAATAGCTTTGCTTTTCAGCACATCTGCTGTGGCAGCACAAGGTTATCAACATTGAAGAATTTAATTGGTGTCTTGAAAGGTATCCTAAGGGAACTACTCGTATTAACTGCAAAGGCTAAAAAGCAAAACTTCCAGTGATAAATGCAAGTTAAACCTTCACAGTACACCGCCATACTAACACCAGTTTTACCAGAACACATCTCAGTAATTAATTAATAAGCCAAACTATTATCAAACTTACTTAGCAAAAGCAACAAGTTCTGCTGAAAGGAACTAGAGTCTATTTTTGAATCTGAGGACTTGGTACAGCTCTGTTTGCAGGGGACAGTAGCGTATGAATGAACACCGTATGGTGCTCATCATTTGCTGGTCTTCAAAGCTTGTCTCAGCCAGTTGTGGACAGGAAAGGCACAAACGTAGTACTACAGGAATCAATCCAGACTGTACCTGTAGTGACTTGGCTAAGAGGGGAAAAAACAAACACTAACACCACACACTGACTGACTGGCTAACAACTACAAACGTGCCTTCATCAACTACTGCCTGTTGAGTTCTGCTTTTGTACAATAAAATAAAAAAATATTTGAAACTATTCTTTTTAATGTGGCTTTCATAAAATCATAAAAACTAATCCAACTAACCTACACAAAGCAGCTGTCTATACAATTTAGTGATAGAAAAATTATACATGTCAAGTATATCAAAATACTGAAACAGTATTTCTACCTTTCAAACACATCATTGCATTCCTGAAGTCTTTCTAAGCACAGAACTCTTAAAAGCAACATGTTCCATTACCACCTAAGCCCAGAAACCCTAAAAGCTCGACTTGGTCAGAAAGATCTGAAATAAACTACAAATATGCAACAACTTTAACAGGAAAACTCTTGAAACAGTTACTCAAACTGCAGCTTTTTTTTTTTAATTTAGTAATATACACAATAGGTTGCAATAATAAACTGCAGTTTACCCATTCCTGTGTGCGCCACTCACTCATATAAATAAAAACCAGCTGCTACTTGATAACATCACAAAGCAGTTCCAAATGGGAAAGCTTTACACCAACATCCAAGTAAGAACGCACTTAATTTCATAAACTGAAGTTTAAAGAACTTTTTCAGAAAGTTGCCACTGCTCTTCAGTCATCACATTTGCCAGAAACTAAAGTTTTATTATTTGTAGTTAAATTAATATAGACTTAATCTAGAGGAATACTCTTTTATATATATATATAAATTATTTAATTCAGTAAATTTTCTACATTATGAACTTTAAAGCCATTACAGATGATGAGCTAGGTAAGTTGTTTTCTGTGTGGGTTCATAAAGTTAATATCCAGTGTGAGAAAAACAGGTTTCCGGCATATATTATTTCCTCTCTCTCGCTCAAAGTTCAGGACCCTACACAAGCGTCTTAAAGTTTGCAGGAGCTCACAATTCATGCAGATGGAATTTACACGCAATGGAATTAATCATTTAACCGAACTGCCTTTCCAAATCTCACTGATACTTTAGTTTCAGTGATCACTGGTAACAGGGACCTCTGCCCAAAAGGAAAAAAACTAAACAGGATTATTGGGGAACAGAAAAAAGACATTAAAAAAAACCCTGTCCTCTAAAGGTAATAGTGGCAGCTCTGAAGAGTTGTTTAGTTATGAATGTTAGGCACTAACAAAATTCTCCTCACTGAAAACATTCTCCTTCAAGATTTCCTTAGTGAACGCCAGTTTAGCAAAAAAATTAAACAGGATTTGAAAGTACTTTTCCCAAGGTAACGTATACCAATAGAAATTAATTATTTACCAGTGAAGACATTCAGAAAATCATCTCATGGAAATTCCTCAGCACTAGATTTTGTGTATGCATTTCAAGGGGGTAACATTTTCAGTGTCACTGGATTTGTGCTTCAACTGTCCTCTAGAATTAGGCTGAAGGACTGAGGTTGAAGGTCAGGGGAAAGCTGATGATCTACTGCGTTAATTTTTATCAAGTCTGAACCATTTCCCTATTAAAACAAATAAATCACACCTTCTGTTGTACTCAAAGTGATCCATCTTCTCTCTCCCATCTGCAGCCCCTTCCTCCCCTCCCTTCACACAACTTACTTAAGAACTAAGTGAAACTTCCTTTGCTTTACCGGGAGTATTTCTCTCTCTCACACACTGGTTCGGCACTGAAACTCCACTAACACTCATCTTCTTTCTTTCCACTCCCATTCCTCCGCTTCCTCATGTTCTCAACACATTTTGCCCAACACTCGGTAAGTCACTACCATTTCCTAACCCTTTCAGTTTCTGAGTCATACAAGCCTTTGCTCCAGTTCTGGTATGGAAACGCTTTGAAAAATGCCATCTAACACAATCAAAAACGTCAAAGCACACTGCCAGGCTCACTGCTCCTGCTCATGGACTCCAACCACTACTGCTCCCCCAACACTTTCCTCCTCTCCTCCTCCCAGTGAGCCCGACTGACACCAATACCTTAAAACACTCGGGCGTTTTCTATTTGCAACCTCAATTAAGGGAGAAATTACCCAGCTCCCATTTAACAACATTCACTAACCACCGGGCGCGCATGAAAACGCTGATGCAGAAGCTAGGCGTGTGCAATGCTGACACTCAGCAGGTCAGGAGGGTTTTTACTAAGCAACCTGGGAGAGAGATTAAACATACAACATGAGCTACTGTTTATTAACACCAGAAACATAAAACACAGCCTGAATAGACAAACAAAAGATAGAGCCAACATGAGCAGATTCATCAAGATACCTATCAGGCTCAAGTATTACCAGGCCTAAAAACCGTTCTTTTCATCCTCGATTTTTAACCTGTTCCTTTCTAGACTTTCCCTTTGTAAAGGTGCAGGAGGGTGAAAATCAAACACCTGGCTACGCTCAGGGTAGAAGTGGAACAAAGTACCGTGTCCAGGCTTTGTCTGAAACCCACCTCTGGGAAAACACTCTACAACAGTAGTAGCTTTACACAAACACGCCGATACACTAGCACATACTTTATTGCAATGAAGGGTCTTTATGGTTTTGTACCACCCTAACAAAAATCCTAGGAAATCCTCAAAGCTAATAAATGACTAGTTTTTGAATGAGAAGCTTTCCGCTGAAGCTACCTGCGTCCTGAAGAGGTTTCCAAACATGCGCCCACAAACAGATTTTATATAATTTAGCATTAAAGGGATGGGTCTCTCCCCTCCAGTTGTAACTCCTTTGTATTCCTATTTAGGAATGCCTTGCTTGTTTGACCGAAAATGGAAGTGCCTTTTAGCTATGACACAGTATATATGAAAAACAAATAAAAATTAAGATTAATCTTCCTTCCACTATTGTGGGGACAGAGAAGAATATGAAGAGATGCAAAACATCTGCTCTGGAGATCATTTTTCCCCCTAACAGCAAAATTCTTTCAGCAATAACTGGTGAAAACAAAGGCTATTAAACTGTAAACTACAAAGACGATCGATTAGAGGCAGCACTCGGCTGAGACAAGTTTTTCAGCATATCTTCCCCTATTTAAATGCCTAGGTCTTCTTCAGAAGATATTTCATTAGGGAGGTTCTTAATTGGGTCATTTTAGCTAAGTGGCAACCACAAACACTTCAGAGGGCTGGAACCTAAAATCCTAACATTCCGTTCCCAGTACTATTTTATTGCCAGAGCTAGGTGAGCATTTTTATTTGCAGGTGTTCTGTACCAGGTAAGACAAGGGGGGGGGGAAAAGAACCATACTTGTGTATCCCAAAGGTTTAAGGACACACCAGATCTCCTCCTCCTCTCCTGTTCTGCTTTCTCCACGCGACCTGATCCTTTGTAAGCCCTTCCCTGAAGAAGAAGGGCACGGGGTTTTGTTTTTAAACTTCAAGATTAATCTTCCCTCTTGAAAACAGCTCCAGCCAAACAAAAAGTTCAGCTGGTGGAAGCAGGGCTGCGGCTCTCCAGCCATACCCACCCCTGCCACTGAAACGCGAAAGCCTAACTTGGGCCTTAATTTGCAAGGAGTTAATTGGCATTCACCGGCTAATGAAACACAATATTACTCAACACGCATTACAGACTCCATCTACATGCTTCTTGCTCGCTTTTTTCTTGGTGCAGTTCACCTCACTGCCCGTGCACCCTTTATTTTCAAGCTGAACTTCAGAAAAGCCCTCCTAGCATCCATCCGCCCTGTTCCTCCCCTCCAACCACAGGCATCTTTTTGAAAGCAAGAGGTGCACAAAACCAGCTCAAGGAGCAGGTCGGGAAAAAAAAAAATATATCCAACAACCCAAAACACACCAGAGAGCGGAAGAAATTAAAGCATCAAGATGCAGTCAAGAAACATCCCTGTTTCTGCAGACGCTGAAGGAGCCGTTTGTAAAATGGATGGGCTCCAAGGCACATTTACCATCTCCCTGTCTACGGAGACACTCCAGAAAACACGGGGAGGCTAATTTCATGCAAGGGATCCTCGATCCAGCGTAAACCCGACACACCAGAAGAAAACCGATCAGCGCCGGGATTAATATGGTGATGATTGCAGTCTAATCAATCGCAGCGCCAGTCATCCCTGCCTCCCCCCCCTCGAACTCCCCCGGAGGGGGCGGGCACTGCAATACAATCCCAGGTTTGAAACGCACAACAACAAGAGTCGGGGCTTTTGCAACTCCCCAAGAAGGCGGGCGGACGGACGGAGGGGCACGGCGGGCGAGGAGGGGCAGCTCCAGGCTGCTCCCGGCGCGGTCAGGCACAACGAGCCGCGTTCTCCCCGGTGCGGCAGCGCCCGCACACGCGGAGGAAGCAGCTCGCACGCCGCCAAGCCAACGGCACAAGGCTGAATGCTGGATGCAGCGCGGCGGCTTACGGAAACAAAACACACACACACACACACACACAAAAACAACCCAAGACCCCACCCCACCTTTAAGAACACAGCCCAACCGGGCCATCGAACGTTCCCATTTATGCGCAAACGTGAAGCATCAACCTAGAAATGCTTTTTTTTTTTAAATAAATAAATACAACAACAAAACGCGGCAGACTACGACCTCCAGATTGCGGGATACCCCCGGAATTGTGCGCCCCGAGCAGAGCGAGTGAAACCCTTCCTCGGCAGTACAGCGCAATAAAAGGCAAGGCTCTTATTTCCAGGAATTCTTCACTCGCTTACGGCAGGTCACTGCACACAGCCTCTAAATATTGACAAAGATCAAGCTCCTTCCATGCGGGGAAAGCAAGCACAGCGCTTCCCAGCCTGCAAAGTGTTTACTACGCAGCTCGCAGCCCTGGCTGCGGAGGTCTAAACACTGCACCGGGCTCTGGAGGGGGGTTAGGAGCAGCAGGACGCGGGTCAGGTGAGGGAAACACAAAGGAGGGGACGGATGGGCATCACGGCTCCCTCCCCCGGGGTAAAAGCATATGAGAAAGTGGCCGGCCACCCCCCGGGGAAGGAAAGGATGGGAGGGAGGGAGATGCGCAGCCCCGGGTTGATAAACGTGCTCGAGGAGCAGACGCGTAACAGGAGGAAAACACGCACATCCCCGCGGGCAGGGGCGAAACCCGCTCGCGGCGGCGGGAAACGGCGCTAGCCCCTCTCACGCACACAGGGAGCCCCCCTCACCGCGCAGGCACGCACACTGGGGACCCCTCGGCAGCCACTCACACACGCACCGGGAGCCCCCTCACACACGCACGGGGGGACCTCTCGGGAGCCCCTCACACACGCACCGTGAGTCCCCTCACATACACCGGGGGGACCCACACACACACCCCGGGAGACTCCTGGGGAGCCTCTCACACGCAGCCCGAGTCCCCTCAACACACACACACCGGGGAACCCCTTGGGAGCCCCTCACAGGCACCCCGGGTCCCCTCACACACACAACGAGAGCCCTTCGGGGACCCCTCACGCACGCACGCACACCGGCAACCCCTCACACACACAGGGAGCCCCCCTCAAATCGACACACGCGCACACCCCCCAAAATACACACAGGCAGCCGACGCCCTCACACCCCTCGCAGGCAGCCCCTCACGCCCACACCGGGAACCCCTCCGCGGCTCCCCCACACGCCCCGGGGGCCCCTCGCCGACAGCCTCTTCCCCCCCCGTCACCCCCCCCCCGCCGCCAACACGCACCGTACTCACTTTCCCCATTTGTTGGCCACAGACAAAGTGCGGCGAAGACGAGCAGAAACCCCCAGACGACGGCGAGGGACCCTCCTCCAGCGCCAGACTTCATTCCTCTTTTTTTAATTGGACAAAATCCCCCCTTCCGAAAAAAAAAAAAAAAAAAAAAAGTCCCAAATTGTTCTCTTTTTTCCTCTCCTCTCCTCGTCCTCTAAAAATAACGAAGGAGGCAAAAGGCGGACGAGAAGCGCGGCTGGATAAATAAATCCACGTTGCCTCGAGAAATATAAAGAAAATAATAAAATAAAGAAAAAAAACCAAAACAAGACCCTTCGGACTGGCAAACCGGAGGGTTTTTGAGGTCCCTGGGTGTTGATCTTCCGGAGCAACCACACCAAAAATACACAAGATATTCAAGATGTATTAACGGCAACAACAACAAGGCATGAAAGCCCCGGGACGACGCTTGCCTCCGGGGCGGCGGGGCGGGGGGCGCCGCCGTCTCCCCTCAGCGCTGGCTGCAGTGGTACATCGTGCACAGGAGTCGCAAACATGAGGCACATCGGGGCTGGCAGTCTGCATCTTCAACCTCCATTTTCAAACACCGCACACAGAGGCAGCGCGCACACACAGACAGAGACACAAAAAACCGGGAGGGCTGCGGAGGGAGGGAGGGGGGGGAGTGGGGGGGGGGGAAAGGGGTGGTGCGACCCAGACAATCTTATTACAAAACAACAACAGCTTCTCCGTCCCTCCGCGCGGGGACGGGGCTGCCCTGGCGGGATCCCCTCGGCTCCTCGCCCCGTTCAGCGCGGGGGTGGGGGGGGGACACAACCCCAAAAAAAACCCAAACCCCCCCCCCCTACCGAAACACACACCCCTCCTCCCCCCCCCCCCCAAAAAAAAACCCAACAAACACCCCACGCACAACCACCACCCACACCACCACCGCAAGTCCGGCTGGCTGCAGAGGCTCGAAATGCGGAATTTGGAACGAAAATGAATTAAAAAAAGGCTTCCCCCTCTACTCCTCCTCTTCCTCTCCTCGGCGCCGCTGCCACAGGCTCCTTCTCCCAAAAAAAAAAAAAAAAAAAAAAAAGAAAAAAAAAAAAGAAGAAAAATCCAGGACACACACACAAAGCAGCAGCAGCAGGGCGAGCAGAGCAGCTCAGCACCCCGCCTCCTCCCCCCGCAGCTCTCCTCCTCGCATCCCTCCGAGCCGCCTTGCCATCGCGCCGGGGGCGGGCGGGGGGGTGTGTGTTGTGGGGGGGGGGTGGGGAGGAAGGACGACGACAACAACAACAACAAAAACCACCCAGCGAATTTGTAAATCCTTTTCCTTTTTTTTTTTTCCTCCCTCCTCTCTCTCTCTCTCTCCCTTTCCCTCCTCCTCCTCCTCCTCCTCTCCCTCCTCCTCCTCTGGGTGTGCGCGCGCTGCAAACCTTCCCCTCGCGCTGCCCAGCCCAAGGAAGGGGGAGGGGGAGCCGGGAAGAGAGGTGTGTGTGTGTGTGCGTGTGTGTGTAAGCCGGAGGGGGGGTTGGAGAAGAGGGGGGGGGTGGGGGAGCGGCGGGGGGACGAGGAAGGCGATCCGGTTTGCTGAAGGTCAAAGCCCAGGAGCTTGTTGCGAAGGGTCTGTAATTCCTCCGGGGAGGGGTGAGGAGGGAGGGGTGGGGAGGAAGGGTCTGCTGCTCCTCCCAGTTAATTCGGCGCTCGCTCGCAGCAAGGCTCGCAGCGCCCGGCGGCCGCCGCGTCTCCCCCCATTATCCTCCTCCTCCTCCGCGCTAGCTGCCTTTGCACGACGGAGAGCGAGCGCTGGTAAACAAGAGCCCCGGCGTCGCTCCGCCGCGCCTGACGCCGCCGCCGCCGCTTCCCTCCGCGGCCGCGCGGGGACGGGGCTCGCGCCCGCCGCCCTCACACCCTCCCTCTCCCGCGCGCGCGCACGCGCCCTCGCTCTCCCGCACAGGCGCGCGCGCGCTCGCTCCCCCCTCCCCTCCCCTCCGCTGCCGCCCGCCCTCCCCTCGCGGGCTCCCCTCGCCCAGGCGGCGGCGGCGGCAGCGGCGCGCGCGGAGGCGGCGGCGGCGGCGGCGGCGTCGGGGCTCGAGCGGGCACGAGGCAAAAGCCGGAGCGGCGGCGCGCGGAGCGGAGCGCGGGGCGGCTGCACCCCGGGGCCCGCTCCCGCCTCTGCTCCGCACTGCCGGGGAGAGGGGGGGAAAGCAGGCGGCCACGGAGCCCCCATGGCTGCCCCGAGCATCCTGCGGGTCGCCGCGGGAGAGCGCGGCGGGAGAGCCGCGGCGGGAGAGCCAACGAGCGACCTCCTGCTAGTGGGAACACCCCTGCGTTCCTCGGCAACGGAAATATCCCCCCCGCCCCCAAGCAGTATGCGAGGAAGGGGCCGAGGGAGGCGAGAAGAGAAGCACGGAGCTTTGATTTTGCTCTGTTTGTTTGACGCGTTCAAGCGCGGATGCTCCCTTGGTTGAACGCCGGAGAGCGCAGCCGAAGGGCCCAGCCCCAAGCGCGCTGCTCTTGGTTCTCAGAATCACTGGGTTGGAAAAGTCCTTTGGGATCACTGAGCCCAACCGTACCCCTCTTCTACTAAACCATACCCCTAAGCACCCCGTCTGCCCGTCTTCTAAATACATCCAGGGATGGTGACTCAATCCCCTGGCTGTAGGGATGCGGTGTAGGCAGGGGTGAGGGCAGGGAATGCCCTGCTCACCTGTGGGAGCAAACAACACATCCCCTTCCACGCTGGGGATGCCCAGCGAACACTCAATACTGTCTCATCCATGCGCACTTCTCCACTGTTCTCTGGTCTCCCACAATGACATCGTACGCGCCGGCCCAAAACAGGTAGAGACAGGGTTAGATGAAGCAGAAAAGGTTTGGGCTTTTCGGAATGGGGGAACATGGGCCGTGTGCCCACTGTTTCACCGAAGCTCGTAGTAGCCATGCTGCACGGCATATGGATGTCCTGAGTAATCACAGCTTTGTTGCGGTACTTTGGCACGGGGGAAGATACCAAAATGACGCGGAAGTATAAGGAAGCAGACATCTGTGAGCACTAGCTATACTCTAGCTCTGTGCTTTTCTTAAAGGCTATGTTGAGGAAAAATGCAAATGTCACGTTATTAATGCAAATGTCGAAGTTAAGTATTCTCATTTAAACCTAAACTCTTCTGAACGCCTTGTATTGTGGTAGCCTTCAGTTACGTTACTGCATCATCTTCCATAGCCTTATGCACGTTTCTCTCCTTGGAGCTTCCCCATCCTTTTTTATACCCTTTGGCTTGTCAGAATCACAGTGTCTGAGTTCCACGTCTGCTCTCATACCCCTCAGGAAAGATGAAATGCCTTTATTCTGCATCATAGGCATTGGGGGGGGGGAGCGGGAAATCCAGCAGTTACCACACACGGACACATATCCAGGACTGTGCCAATAATAAAGGAAAGCACAGACACACAGTCCATCTGGGTGGGTAGCACAGCCCCCTCGAGGGTCAGTGCAGGAGAATCAGGCATTATTTCCACATGGAACTGCCCAGGACTGCCCTGCACGTGTCTGCCACAGACTTTATCAACTGCACGCAGCCTTTCAAGGCTTCAGTGAAACTGGACCAGAAAGATTTTTGCACCCAGTAAATTTTTACTATTGCTCTGCACAGCTGTGCCTACTACTAGTGCCGGAGCAGAACAAGTGTCCTTTCTGTGTGTGTTATGGCAGTGATGCAGCATAAATTGTTATGTGTTATTTACAAATTGATGTATTGTTGTGTAAAGACAGAGCTGTCGTGGGAACTGGGTGTCTATCACTTATCATTCTGCTGTCATAAAGAACTTTTATTACTGAAAAATAGCCTTTCTTTCATTACTTTGGCGAGTCGGGTCAGTCGTGGACAAGCACGTTGTACCAGATGCTGTGCAAGCAGAGGACAAAAAGATGTGCTGTGCCCTGGAAAGACCTTACGGTCTCATATAAACACAGTCCTAAAGGTGTTGTGATGTGGTTTGTTTCTGGAATTGGTCAGATTCTTCTAAAAGGAAAAAGCAAATTATAACAACAGCAGAGTGTTGAACTGGAGGCGTCGAAGTGCTCTCCATCCTCCTGAGCTGCCAATGCGAAATTCATAGTGTAGAATTATTTGACTGGATTCTATCAGGACACCTTCACCTTTCTTGTTATGGAGGTACCTGGGAGGAAGCCCTTTTTCTGTGAAGGCTGAGATGTTTGTGCTTTGAAGAGGTTAGGAGGAGACCTGTGCCCAGGGTCCAGCTTTCCTTACCCTCTCACACGCTTGGCAGCTTTCAGTGCCAGCCACGCACATACACATGCTCAGCTTCAGCGCACGTTTTTAATCAGCTTCAGCTCCTGTACATTGGCATCTTTCTCCAAAACCAGTCCCATTCTTTTCAGTGAGAATATTTGAGTTGGGATTTTTCAGTGTACAGCCACAGCGTGGTCATATCTTCACCTGTGAAAACCTCAAAACTATGCTACACACACTGTGTGTAAAATTAAAGAGTAGTAATTTGGACAAATTAATTTGCATGGTAATGTGCAAAGGTGTGCTTCATGATGCAACCTCTTTCCATGTCAACACTGCGTTCCTCTGCTTTTACCTACAGACCTGCACAAAGGAGGTTGGTAGGAACGGTGAGAAGTTTTTATTTCCCAGGAACCCAGATATGGCATCCTATTCCAGGCCGAACAATACTCAGATCCTAAAAGCAGCTTGAATAGCTTAAGTCTTTCTTTGGATCAAGAAATGATTAAAAATGCTTTGTTGGAACCTCATCACAAGAAAAAAATGGATAGAAAAATAACCCAGCCCAAAAGGGAAACGTTTCAGCCAGTGGATTACAATGCAGAATCCCAACAGACCCCAAGCTGTGGCCACTTCCAGTCTTAGCTGAGAGTTGGTGAAACCATTCCTCTGATTTTTCCCAACCTGTTGGTTTTGTCAGTCATTCTCCCAACCTAGACTTGATTTCCCTTTTTCTGCCTTCTGCATCTTGCCCAGCAGCTCAGTGAGAAACAGCAGCCATTGCTGTTCGTTTGGCATTGCTGCCTCTTCACTGGGGTCCCCATCTCCCACAGGAGAGGCCCCCAGTAATAAATAAAATACTGTATATATTGTTCAATGCTCATTGGGGGTATAGATTTGCAGTTTTCCGCTCCTTTGTTTTTGCACATAAAGCCTAAACGATAAATTTAATTAGTGTAAGAAATCATTTTGTCATGACTCAACATTCCCTGATGGCAGTAGGAATTGCTTTCTCCTCTGTCCCGTTGGTTCTACAATCGTTCCTCCTCTCTGTTTGCCTCCCCTTTTTTCCACTGCTGGTTTATGGTCCTTGAGATAGACAGATGGACAGAAAGAAACACATGAATACACACACACACACACACATTTTACCCTCTAGAGTGTGATGCCGAATGCCACCAGCATACCTGTGTCCTGTTTAAAACGCCACTGAAGCGGAAAATGCAGGAAGTGGGGCAGGAGGGATGAAACAACGCGGTTAAAACAGCCACTGACCCCAGTCTCTCAAAACATCTATCTGCCCAAGGCAAATATCCTAATACTCAGCCATATTTTAATTTTAACAGCAGCCTTACCGCTGCTTGCCGGGGCCATCACTGGGGAGAAAGAGGCCTCACTATTTTCCCTGCCTCGGTGCTCGTACTCCTTGACTAGACTTTATTTTGGCTTCTGCAGTGCTTTCAGGGCAGACTGACCTCTTTACCAGACGCTAGCTTGTCACAACCTTTAAGCATCTGAACATTTTGTATTACCAGCATAAAGAGAGAAGTTGAAATTTATTCTCCTGCCGTCTCCAACTGGGTCAGGTCCCCAGGACGAAGGTCAGCCGTCGCGGAGCGTTGTCCACGTGCCTGTGTCTGCTTGAGGTGACCCTTTTTCAAAGGTCTCTGCAGCTCCTTGCATGGCCAAGGTGTTCAAGGCCAGGTTGAATGGGGTCATGGGCAACTTTGTGTAGATCCAGGCCTGGAAGTTGGTTGGTGGCCCTGCTTGTGGCAGGGGGTTGGAACTCTATGATCCTTGGGGTCCCTTCCAACCCAGACCATTCTATGATTCTATGATGGCCATTGCCACCTTCCCAGAAGCAGAGACCACCCACCACGGCCACCTCCTCTTCACCAGGGGCTCCTAATGTAGCCAGCTTGCCTTGTTCAGGTTCCCTCTCAGGCTGAACATTTTTGGTGCACGCAGGTGAAATGTGCTGGGTAGGAATTACACCTGGGTGAGTGATGCATCTTTTACACAGTTCAGGTGAGTCTGATTTGTACATCTGAAGGACACATACAAATCCTTGAACATCGCTCCTTTTCCCCAAAAATCTCCACTTACAAACCCCATCTTACCGGCTCATAACAATCCCTTCAATGTTAGGCAAAATGTGGGTCCAATTTTTACCACATTTGCCACTTTTTGCCCTGCTGTGAATTGCATCACGTACTGGTGACCTTCCCAGGCTCCCCACTTGCAGGGTGGTGCTCAGCCCACTCTTGGCAAGGGGATGGGAGCACAGCACACACTGGGGTGGGTGCTGAGTGGGCAGGTTGCTGTTTACTCCCCTGCACTGGTCAAGGTGTCCGTAGAGCCTCTCCATCCACCAGCCATCTTCTCTTTTCCAGATCTTAGTGTTGGGCAGATTTGGGTAGAAGCAACCACTGCACCATCACAGCGAGAGCGCTGAGCAGAGTCCCTGCAGTCTTAACACAAACAGAGGTTAAAAAAAAAAAAAAAAAGACATGTTTGATGGGTGTGAGACTTAAATACCAGAGTACTATTCAGATGGTAGACTCAAAGGAAGTACCCTTCTTTGTCTCCGAGTGATTTCTAATTCTCCTGGCCCTAATGCTAGGGCAAACAGTGGCTCAAGATTGGTCCCTTCTGGAGCAAATCAGAAGCAGAAGGGAAGAAAAGGTATTGTTTATTACTTTTTTCCCACACGCGTCCCTCCTTCAAAGAAAGCAGCATGCAGTTACATGGACGATTTAAAGGCAGCAGCTGAGCAGGAATAACTATAAAAATTCATGTTTTAATAACAACAACAATAACAAGCACACAACAGCATTTATAACCCTAGTTACAGGCCCGAGATATCATATCCATAGCAACTGTGGCGAGTGGTGAATGCCGTATTTTTCGAGTTCCCGTGCACCTGCCTAAAATAGCCGCCGATAAATTATGCTGATGTTTGTGCCTTCTTGACAGCGTTTTAAAAGGCTGTGATGCCCTCCTGCAATCACACCGAGCCGGTGCGGCGTGGCACAGCAACGGCAATCGCGCTTCCCCACCAAACCTCCACGTTCTCACATTTCCCCACCCCCTTTTGATGACAAATCAGTCCAAAAAGACACCTCGAAGGTGAGCACGGCGGCGTAAGGGAGAGATAGGTGCAGGGGAACAGCTGCCGCTCGCTTCCAGCGTCTGTCGGCTTCCCCGCTCCGGCACCGCGGCTGTCAAAACGTGCCTACCATTAATGTATTGAATTAATAAACTGTTGCAAGTAATTAGGGCTCTATCCTGCTCCCGTTGCAGACGGCGGCAACGTGCTCATGCAGCATGTCAACGGCATGCCTGTAAATAGTTTACAAAGAGTTAATGAATGACTGTGAGGTGTTTGAATACACGGCTAGTTGGTTGTGGAGATTGTTGCAGAGTCCAACAGGTCAATTGCGTGCTTGGAACCGTGGCTTCTGAGCATCTACCAGACCATCTGTTGATGTGCTTATTACATTTTATAACACAAACCCCTGACGCTTGCATCATGTGTTATAACAGCCATTAATCTTGTAGTAATAACTCTTCTGAAGCAACATAGAATCATAGAATGGTCTGGGTTGGAAGGGACCCCAAGGATCACAGAGCTCCAACCCTCCCTGTCACAGGCAGGGCCACCAACCTCCAGGCCTGGATCGACACAAGGTTGCCCAGGGCCCCATCCAACCTGGCCTTGAACACCTCCATATATTGTAACTTCAGCATGTAACATTACCAGCAAAAACTCCACCAACCTAACTGGGAGAGGGCTCAGGATTTACCCCATGTTGCAGGCAGAAAGGGTCTGTCCCTACCATAGTATAGGATTTTTGCATTGAGCAGTTTGTGCTTTCACCTCTAAGCTTTGGAAGCGGGTGAATCCTACTGAACATCAACTGGGCCCACCCAGCACCGTGGTGCCAAGCCTCAGCAGCCAGAGGAGCATGCTCTCATCTCACCCATATCTGGAAGAAACCTGCTGCATTTTCCAACTGAATAAAAACATCCATCCCCAGTTCTTAAAACATGTTTATAGGCAATTAAATGTCACCATTTGTTCATAAGGAGGGTAATTATTGCTACAGGTGGAGATTGACTCTAGTGACTTTAAGTTCACCCCTTTTTTCTGCAGGACAATTAAGGACCATGGATGCTTCTAGCTTTTTTTGGTCTGTTTCCTTTCTCTTTTTTTTTTTTTTTAACCTTGGGTATACAATCATCAACTTCAAATAGATTTAAAAATAAATTTCTTGCTTCTGTGTGTATTTGCCCTTGAGTCCAGATGGAGCCATATATATGAAAATCTATATTATTGGTTCTAGTTAAGCAAAACATAAAAATAGAACCCAAAATACAGTCAGTAGAGGGTCATGATGGACTGGAACTATTCATTTCTATCAAACATTTGATAGAATTCTATGGAGAATTAAAAGACCCAAACTTTACATAAGCACAATGCAAACAAAATATTTAAGTTTTCATTTATTCAGATTTCCATCACTAGAATCAAAACATCTTCAAACCTAATGAAATCCAATCTATCTTACATTCATAAGGATAAAGAAAAAACATTTCTTCAAGATGACTATGGAAATGCACTGCCTTAAAAACTAATAAATTTGAACTCCAGCATAAAGAGCAAGAAAAGTTCCCAAAAATTGTTAAAGAAAGAAAATCCAAACTACTCCTTCTTGGCTGAAATTGGATTTTTGAGTTCCTATAAAAGCCAGGACTGGAACAGGTGTTTTTTCAAAGAGATCAAATTATCATCAGATTTTAGGGTAAATTAATGTACAACTGTGGATGGCTCCACATACATTTAAACGATATTGAAAATGCCTTAAAGCAGTTGGAACATATTTCCAGGTGGTTTGGGAATGTGTAAATATTAGCACATTCTGAAGGTTGGTTTTAAAAGGCCCTTCATACTCGATAGGTTTTAACATCAATTTCCCTGTAATTTACTCTCTGTGTGCACACGTTAGTGTGACCACCACCTCTTTTAAAACCAGGACTCAGGTTCCATGGCAGCAGAAGGAATTCTGGTCTAAAGATGGAGGACATGGAAAGAAGGTTGTTGATCATAAACAGCTTGGGAAAGGAATTCCCAGACAGCCTTTTGCAGGACATGCCAAATATGAGAGATCACAATATTCCTCTGAAAAAAGGCTTTCCATCAGCACCCAGGTACTCACTGCCTTCACCCTGCTCCTCCACCCTTATTCTTTGTAGCACACAGGTGCTCAGAGCGGGTGATGTGCTCAGAGCAGGCAAGATGCTCACGCTGTGAAGCAAGCGCATCCTTCTCAAGATGTTGTTAGGAGAACTACTGCATTTAAACAAATAAGAAGGCTCTTATTCTGTGTATTAATAACATGAACTTGAACCAGAAATACCAACTTCAAGTATTTTAATTCTTTTTTTTTTTCCACTTTGGATAAATAAGAATACAGGTCGCAGATCTAATGCTGGGTTTGTATAGAATTCAGAAAGAATTAAAACTGTCTTTTTTCATTAATGCAAGAGCCCCAGGATTATTTCTTGTATTGCAGTCTTAATTTTCTCTTTCTGTACTTCCACTGCCTACAAACAACTCGCCAAGAATACATGCGCTGCGTGAGGAGACTGGTTCCATAATAGAGAAATTACTCCAAAAAATGGACTTTGAATCTCAGTTGTTTAAATCCCAGTTACCAGCCAATTATGCCCCAACAGAGACAAACTGTCTCCTTTACATAATGCTTTTGTTAACTCCTCTGTATTCAATGCCACGTGGATGCATTCAAGCTACTGGTTTTTTTCTGGATGGGCTCCTCTACCCTGTCTGTACTTTTATTCTGCCCCTGGAGACAGCCACAGCTAAAACTGAGTCCAAGTTGGGAAGACGTAGCGCTGGGGCTGTGGAGACCAGCCATCAAATACCTCGTATACATCTAGCATACCTACTTCAGTGGCTTCAGACCACTATCCCTGGAAGTTAACAAACATCTGGGACAATTAAGGCAGTTATCCACATAATTTGGACAAAGTAATCAAAGCATTTCCCCTAGTATCTCTCCCAGCCACTGACTCCCCCTTTTCTCCTCTCGGAGCATTTCCGAAACCGGTATTCTTGCAAATGCACCAGGGGAACACTGAGAATTTGTCCTTCAGCATCGTGTGAGCTTCTGGATTGGTTTTGTGTGAGCAAGATGTCACTTGCCTGGAAGTTCCCATAGTGAATTTATTGGTCTTCTGACGTTCCTGGCGCCAGGTCTGCATTCCCATAAAACAAGCCAGAAGAAACTTTGGAAACAGAACCTTTATAGTATCCACATATTGGGCCATATTCAACTCCAGAGTCAGCAGGTGCAACTCCCATTGATTTCAGTGGGAATTCTGTCTGCTTACGCTGGAGCTGAACTTGGTCCATAGTATCTGGGCATCTTTCCCAAAAACACTCTTCACTGAATGCAGGGAATGAACCAATGCTTAATACACTTTCCCTGCTGTCTCTAGGAAAGGAATCAGTCTGCCTTTTCAAGAGGTTGTGGGGAAACAAAAAAAAAAATACCTGCTAGTCTTGCAAAACTGCTTTTGCTGTTGTACCCCAGTGTGAATATCTGAAAAGTTCTCATGAACTCACACTTCCCCTGGTTTAAAGACTGTCTGTCCAAGGTCACCCCCACCTTTTTTTTTTTTAAATTTTTTTTCTAGGCATAAAAGGAAGAATTCATTTCATCTCCTTTTTTTATGGCACAGTATTTGTTTTACAGTCATTTTTAAACCACCGAAAAGAAGCTTCTAATGCAAATTATTTAAGAAAGAAACCCTCAAAAAAGAACATGGTTTTGTCTGAAGAAATGCTCTTTCTGCTAAGTCATCTTATAGAGAAAAATGCACAGTTGCATTAGATAATACTTAAATCCCTCTGAGGGGAAGGAAAACTCCCAGGTACATTCTTAAGACCCTCACTCTTTAGGATGTGTCACTGAAACTGAACATATGCTTAAGTGCATTCTTAAATAAGACTTAGATAAGTGCCTTAAATAAGACACTTTAGAATTAGGTCTTACATAACTGCATCTTCATACAAGAGGATTTGCATTCTGTAGTATTTGCTCCAGTAAGTGTAGATAGATTAAAATAGTATTATAATCTCCAGGCAAAATTATGTGTGGGTTAAGGCAGAGATTCCCATTCGTCAGTGAAATCTGGTGAGAGCAGATTTTTCAGGGGGATGTCCATCATCACAGAGGCAGGATCTTATCAGACAAGGCTGTTCTCACAGGAGTTTGGCATAGGATCACCTATGCAAATTCAAGATGAACTGCTGAGTGAGATAGGAGGATGTCTGGCTACTTTCTCCACCTTCCTGATCCAGATAAAATAAACAAATAACTAAATAACCAGGACAAGGCCACATTGTTACCTGCTCAAGTCAAGTTCTCAAGATGTTCTGCTGAATCATTCAGTTGTACTGTATTCACTGTCAAATATGCCTTGGAAAAATCCTCTCACAGGCTTCTTGTCAGCATAAATCTGCTTGTGGACGTTTGTGAAGTGTTATTTTCACTTGTCTAACTCTCAAAATTGTGGGAATTTTCCTGAGGAGGCAGTGGGGGCAGCTCCACCCAAGCGATCCATCCCAATGGGAAAGCAAGCTGCATGGCAGGAGTGCTGGGGAGAGCTAAGGAGTTTTCTCCCCTGTCTTTCCGGGGGGGCAGCTTTTCCTTCACTCCATTCCAGACACTTGTAGTAGCAGCTATTACACACAAATCGAAGAACACTGTACCAAAATTGTGGGATCTTTTAAATTGCTCTTAATCCAGATTACTGCCTTTTGTAGGTGGCCTCCTCAGAGCAGAGTTGTGGTGTAAGAAGTTAGCTTTACAGGCTCAAGTGCTCAGCATCACAGAATCATAGGGGTGGGAAGGGACCTCCAGAGATCATCGGGTCCAACCCCCCGCCAAAGCAGGGTCCCTAGGACAGGTCACACAGGTTGGCATCCAGACAGGGCTGGAATATCTCCAGAGAAGGAGACTCCACACCCCCTGGGCAGCCTGTCCCAGGGCTCTGTCACCCTCACTGGGAAGAAGTTCTTCCACATATTGGTGTGGAACTTCCTGTGCTCCAACTTGAGGCCATCGCCCCTTGTCCTGTCCCCACAGACAATTGAATAGAGGTTGGCTATTTCCCCTGTGCATCAGGGGGTAGATGCACCCCTGTCTGGTGTTTTAAGGGGAACCAGTTTTGAGGACTGGTTGTGTTGAGCAGGAAAGAGGATTTCTACAAACTGCTGCCCTACAAGGAGCCAGACTGCATGACTGTGTTGTTCAGCAGTGCCACTCGGTGCATCATGCACCTTAAATACACCATTTAACCGATATAAAAGGTATTCAAGGACTATCAGCTTCTCAGACAAAGTTAGAAGCAACAGGAACACAATGCCCAGGGGGAAAAAGTTATAAATTTCTGAGTCAAGAGATGGAACAGGCAATGCTGGAAGATGCAGTCTGTAAAGGAGCATTTCTCTTCTAACTTACTATGCTGGTGGCCCTAAACACCATTCTGTGTAAGCTCATGCCAAAACTGTTCCTCACTGGAAACATTAGTGCAAAGCCTGGCACGGGGAGGAGGAAAAGTAGGTGATCTGATTTTACCATGGCTGTAAAGTACCAGCTTTCTGGAGGGGGTCGTTGCCCTTGAAGAATGAGAAGAGTGGACCTCACCATTACTTTTTTCCCCACTGGATCCTATGCATTAATCCTGGCACTTAAACACTGAAGCCTCCCAGCTTCCCCACGTGCCCATGTCCCCTCAGAGCACAGGATGAACGCTCAGGCTGCAGTAATGATACAGTAGTTTTATCACATGCACTGTAATATTGTCCCTTGTAAAGCGTAACACTCTCAAGTAGGCACAGTAAACTGGAGACAATCAAGATCTGAAAGGGTAATATGTTTTTATGTGTTTAGTAGCTTATGGTGCTGTATAACTTCAGAGCCCAAATGCAGCAGCAGCCTCTCCAAATCATGCTATTAATATCATATAATGAGCAGCGCTGCTGCTGCTGGGTTCTGGCACACCACAGGGTGATTTCCAGCACTCCCAGTCCCTAGTGAAAATGTTACCCACTCTGCTGTGCTTATGCTGGGCCATGCTGCTTGGGGATGCAGCAGTGTTGTCGTGATCCAAGGAGAGTTTTCCATGCTGACACTGATGTAACCAAAGGTGGGAATTTGGCTTTTTGCTACCTAGGAATTACCTAAATCACAGTACAAGAGAAGTTTTCAATTGCAGAATAACTTCTCTTTGCTCCTCCAGGTCATTTTCTTCTAAGAACTGGCACTCCTCCCTACTCCAACCCCGAGTCAGGACACAAAGCATCCCCAGAGTTGCACTGTGTGACCTGACATGTCCCTGCAGCACGAGCAAGGCTCTGGGCATTGTACCCAACCCCCAGACAGAATTAGCCTTTTTTACAGCTTCTTTCCCTTCTGCCCTGATGAGACGGAGCTCCTGGAAGCTGGCTTGTCCATGTTCACCCATGAGATAACCAAGATTTGAGATGTATTGCCCAGCACCCCTCTCCCTGCTGAACAGAGATGTGGCTGATGCTCCATTCGGCTCTGGTACTCAGCACTTCTGCAGCCTCTGGATTTTTGTGAGGATCCAGAGAGGAGAACACATCTCCATCTCCCCACCTGCTCCCTGAGAACAGCTGGAAATTAAGGTTAAAAACTGCCTTGCCTTTGGCCGTTACTTTCCCTGACTCTCAGTAGGAGTCACAGGAGCCTCCTTGCCTAGAGCAGCCCTCCGGTGCTACACAACCCTAAGGAGCAGATCACAGGTTTGGGGGCCCTGAGATTTCAAATGAAGATGTAGGAGGAGTCACCAGAAAAAGAAAAGAAAAAACCCACAACCAACCAACCAAAACAAGCAATCCCACAACCCAACCAAGAAACACCCAAAACCAAACCACCCCCCCAAATAAACCAACCCAACCTGCTGGAGAGGGTTTCCAAGATGAGTATTGGAGGGGAGGACTAAGCTCAGCTTGAGTTAAACACTCAGGTCCATAGGACACCGCTGTACTCAATGAAAAGTGGGCTTAAAATGACTCTTTTTTGGAAGGAGCAAGAAGCAGCAGCATTGTGACTGCAACACATCCCTTAGCTGCCATCAGCTGCACAATGGCAGTGGGAAACAGCAGCAGCAGGGTTTGTACAATGTGCTGCCACTCCAGAAGTGTTGGGCTCCAGTAATAAGTCGTTGAACATGCAAGGCTAACACAAATTGAGTCTGTAGTGCACCAAATGTCACTGCATTTTCAAACCAAGAGCATCTTGCCCAGAAAACCTCTTTCATTTGGGGTTTCCAATGCTTTAAAACAAGCCCAGCACCTGGACAATGGGCACAGGATGGAATGGGATAGGGAAGAACAGCTTCCCCCCCCACCCATTAGTGGTATTTTGCTCCTTCCCACAGTAATTGCAATCCAGATAATATTAATGTTCCCATTCTTATGTTAAAATTAATAGTAGACTGCTGGTATTTCAGCTCCACATTAATTGTATAATATTCATACGACAAATGCTGTTAGTTTTAGAAATCTTCCAAATAAACTTATATAAATTTGTCACCACAAACCCATGAAAAATCTTTCATGCATATTGATTAGGGCTTTTCTATAGCAATGCCAGGATCCTGAATAGCCCAACAGTCGCTGCCTGCTTCTAAATAAAATGGAGAATATCCAGCTGTATCACTCGATTCTTTCAGTCTTTTTTCCTCTTCATTTTAAGCCTGCCTTTTCTCACCAGTATGTAGCACTGAAGAAATTACCTTCATACCAAGACTTACTTCCACAGCGCACCTTATATAATGGATTAATACTTTTACAGCTATTATCTGAACATTTGAAAGCTTAGAAAAGGAGAAAATACATACAGATCTTCTGTAGAGATTTGGCATGTGGCTGGCATACAATTTCCCAAACCAGGGGTCTGCAGTTAGAGCTCTCAAAGCTTTTTCTGATGCAGGAAATTCAACAAGCCCAGTTCACAGATTCACAGGATCATAGGGGTTGGAAGGGACCTGCAGAGATCATCAGGTCCAACCCCCCTGCCAAAGCAGGGTCCCTAGGACAGGTCACATAGGGCAGGGGCCACCCAGGTGTTGAATATCTCCAGAGAAGGAGACTCCACAATACCTGAGGCAGCCTGTCCCAGGGCTCCAGATCCCCCCCCATAAAACCTTACTGGTAGCAGCACCACAGCACTTTTTCCTGAGCTACAGAGCCCCACGTGGAAAGGGAAACAAAATAATTGCAGACATACACCAGGAGAGAAAGGACATCCTTCTGCTTTACATCCCATATCAACTCTGCCCCAGTAGTCCTGTCCTAGCCCATCCTTACAGGATCTCCCAGATTGGAAGGGACCCACAAGGGTAATGAACTCCCTGTTCCTTACAGAACTACCTAAGCTAAATCATCATTACCTGAAGCTAAACTCCTGTCAACCTCAATCTTCACTAGGCTCCCAGCTACCACTTACTACACACCAGGAATCCTTACCGTGGCCATCCTCTCTCCTTCTCATATCTTGGTCCATAAGAAAGACACCAATTACTTCTTCCCTTTACCACTTACACACTGCTTGTCCCTCTAATAAAACCTTCTCCACATCCCCCACACCTGCACATACAATCTCCATCCTACTCTCTCTGCAAATAAGAGGAGATCCCCAGCTGGCATAAACTATCAGCAACCCATTGGAGTCACCTGTCTGATGGTCTTCCTGGATATTCTATTGTAAAAATTTAACAGCATGTTTTATTGTTATGCTGTTAGTATTAGCCAGATGTTAGAATGATTGTTCTGTTGCTCCTTGGAGACTGTACCAACTATTCTTTTCTTCCAGTCTTCCACCACCTCCTCAGGTCCTCCATGAACTTCCCCACACAAGTGTCTGAAGGGTGAACCTGTTTCCCAGGCAAACATGCACTTTTAATTCAACCCTCAGGATGCATCAGCCTGATGATGGAGCACAGGCTGGTTCAGTAGAAAACACACTTTAAAGAGCTTTTTTTAGGAAAACAAACAGTGGAAAGGTGAAACTATTTATTTGTGTAACTGGAACGTTGGGTATTCAGGCAAATAAGTACTTAGCAGTGTGCAGAATCCCCAGAAACTCATAGACCTCGAGTCTTTGCTCATGACTGTTAGAAAATGACTTTCACAAATGCTCCACAGCGCTTTGTGTAACCTGAGTTCCCCCGTTTCCCTTCATTGTATTCCTTGGTGCAATCCAGATTTGTAAATCATTCCAGGAAACTTTTTATTAACTCACAAGAGCCCTCCGAGACAATATCCTGTAATTTCCACTGCTCTGAGTCAGACCTACTCATATCAGCTGAGAAATATCCGTGACCTTTTGGTGTTCCTTTTCTCCTGGCAATCACAGAAAACAAAAGTAACTTTCTGGGTGAAGTTCTGCTTTGCTGTTTTGAAGGGGAAGGCTTCACCCCTTCTCACAGCCCAGCTGAGCTCACACTGAATAATTTCATTATGCCTCTGTAAATTCCCCTTACGGCTTAAAAAGCACCAAGTATTTTTCTTTCATTGATTACAGCTGAGTAGTCTAACACAGCTGCATTTCAATGGAAGTGAAGCGACTCCCTTATAATATTATAGCTATTTTGCCAAGAGCATATGGTGTGAGGTGGATAAAAAGGACGATATTGCAGACGGCCACAGCAGAGCCTCATCCATCATATTCTGAACCTCCCATAGCACAATTTTTATGTCTCTCCATCACTAGCTGAGCCCTCCTTTCCAGGGTGCACGGTGACAGGAGCACTCACGGCGTCCCCCAAGCTGCCCAGCCATCAGATCTTCTGCTTCATTTCAACCCCAGCTCAGCAAAACTCGTTTCCTATCCAAGAGCAAGGAATGCCGCTACGCTATGGCTGCAGGGGAAACATTAATGAGGGTGGCTTGGGGAGCTGCTGTTGATCTTGGAAGGAACTGGTGGCACAGGGATGTGGGGACATCTGTCCCACTGGAGCCACAGATGAATTTTCACTGTGAATATGTACTGGGCAATGAACTAGGAGCTTCAGGGCAGCCCTCACACGGTGGGCTTGTGGTTTATGTCTGGCAACCCATACTGGAGAACATCCACAAATGCAACCAAAACCTTCTCACAAAGACACTGCTTCCCAAGAAAGACAGAAACTCATCTCCTTTGTTTTCATCCGTTTTCACAGTGTACTTCTGTTGAGCTGACTGACATTTGAATAAGCCCCAGGAGAATTATACCTAGGACGTTTTTACTAAATATTGCCGTTGTAGTAGGAGGGTGCAAACGCAAGGGAGGCATTTGGAAGAGACTTGTAAACAGTTGCCTTGGTACTACCTAATTAGAGTGTTACATTGTCTGGTGGGATCCACTCCCAGCAATGTGCATAGCCTGGATTAATGTTTCCAGAGCCAGGGTGGTAGACTGCAAGCAGTCAAGACCAGGAAATCCTTTGCGAAAGGAGTTGCATCGCTTTTGAATCCCTTTTCCTGGGGGCTTTTTTACTGGGGAGCAGCAAATAAGTTGTTTCTCCTGATACTATGGCCACTGTGCCTGTGTAATTGAGGTGTCCAGCTTCTTTAATACGAAAAATTGCCATTTATCTGCTGTCTGTGGGGTTGCTCACATGGAGAGCAGCGTGGTCCAAGGGATCATCTTTGGAGGAGTATCTCAAAGTCCTGGGTTTGACTGCTAAGCTGCCTTTTGACCTGTTTGGCAACCTTGGCAAGACATTTCTTCTGCCCTTACTCCTACTCTCTAAATTTTATTTCCCTGGCCCTGGGCCTCTACAGGTGTATGTACCTGTATGGGGACCAGTGCATGCTGCACGCTGCTGCAGCTCAGTGTAATGCAAGGATGTGGTAACACATCTAAGGACACTTCAGGACCGTGTTGTCTGGGTGCCGTTTGAAGCATCCTTACACTTTTTGGTTCTTTTTCCCTGTTTTTTTGTTGGGTGGGTTTTTTTTATTCACCTGATCTATCACTCTTGCTTATGTCAGCACCCATCATTCCCCCAGGCTCCTCTCCATACAGCTATGGGGGAGCCATCCTTCTTCAGTCCTACTCAATCTCTTGGGACTTGAACACAAAATTCACATCCATACCAGCTGCACTACCAGGGAATAGGGTAGGACTTCAGCCTTGAATACTCTAAAGGAAAAAGGATCTTGAATTTCCTCTACATCAGGATTCCCAGTAACCTTCTGGAAGTCTTTCATAGACGAAGAAATGCTGAGAACTGGTGCTCAAAGCTGGATAGAAGATGTCATGCACGTCCGAGATATTCTGGGAAAAGAAAGGAAGTGCTCTCATCCCTCACCAGAGAATCAACAGCACTAGGTGATCTTCCCTGTGCAAAGGATCAGACCCGACTTAGGATATATGAGAGATCTCATTAACACAGTCTAGCCATTTATTGCACATACTAATTACTCACTTAATGGTATTGCTATTTGATTATTTAATGGCTGTAGCATCCCTTTTGATCATTCTTTTGCGCACGCTTAAGTGTAACAATTTCCAATTAATTAAATGGCTTTGGATTTCATATTGCTATTTTTAAGAAAGCTAACTACATGAGTAATTCCTAGGATTCCTGAGATTAGGGTTTTTTTCAAGACTGTTTGCTCAGTTATAGAGGAGAAGTATTTCCAGGTTCTGAATTCTCAATGCACAGAGGGAAAAGTGCTGGGAACCAACTCAGCCCACAAAACCAAAAGCAGTGATCCCATGGGGCTTCTGATAACCATCCCTTGTGAAAAATTCTAGATGATGTAATTTCAGCAGCTTTCCCTACCGTGAATTTGTTTCCTCTATAAAGGCAGCTGAATTGTTGCTCAACTTATATAAAGTGAATAAAAACATTTAAAACTACCCTAAAAAAAATGCAAAGTAAATGTAACACAAACTTGACACCACAGATCTGACCATGAGCTCATCTGGCATAATGTCTGTTGGAAATTTAATCAATTCCACAATAAAGTCTTCTTTCATTAATGAGTAGCTGATTGGATTTTGTTTCTGTGGATTGACATGTATGAGTCCACCTGCCAGTTTTTGTGGCTTGGACCATCGTATTTTAAAAGGGGTGGTTTTTTTTTTCCTCTTGCTCTCTTTGCATCATTATGAAAAAAACAAAAACCCAAACCACATGAAGAACAAAAGGAAACTACCTAAGTGATGGCTCAGTGGAAACACTGAAACCAAACACCCTGTCCGCAAAGCGGTATCGAATGAACCAAGTAAACAACCTGGAAAGAAAGAGATAAAGCCATTCTTCTTATCGCTTTCAATTTTCATAATCTTAGATGTTATTTCTGGCCATAGCAAAAAACCAGTCAGAAAGGTAATTTTAAGCAGGTTTAAAAAAAAATGTGACAGGACTCTGGTGGAGTCACTCCTGAATCATCCCGGCAAGAGTCGAGTCAGGCTGCATCTCCCATCCCTTGGAGCCTGAGATGGCAAAATTCGGGTTGTTTGCTTGTTCGGTCTGAAACGATTTCTTTATATTGGTGTCGAGTGAGTCACTAGCCAGGAACTGCATATCATGCAGACCATATGCAGGGAGCTGCAAAGATCTGACTCAGAGATGTAAATCTGTGTCGTGGTGAGGCACCGGGGGGTTTAGCGGCACTTTATTCTTTCCACCTTTTTTGCTGTTGGGGTGGGGGGGGGAAGCAAAAAAAAAACACCCAACCTCCCTCTTTGTTATTTAAGGGATGTTTACGTTGGGAGAAATCAATTTGTTCTGTGTGGTCGTGATCGGGGGTGAGTGGAAAACACGCCAGAGCTCAGATGCTCCCCAGGTCAGTCGCCTACAGAAAAATCCCCAGAGGTCTGGGGCGCTGCGCTGCGCGGCAGCGAGATGATACGTGAATCCGATCGCTCGCATTCCTCACGCCGGGACCACCCACATCCGATGGGAGCCGTGGAGGCATGGAAATCATTTTGCTTGCGTGCATGTGTGTGTGTCTGAATGTGTAACTAAGAGAGCAGGGCTCAATTTTGAGGCACTAAAAGCCAAGGCCAAGCCACCAACCTGTGGCTGGTCCTCAGTCAGGGGTGGCTTCAGGGGGCTGCTGAGAGGTGCCCAGTGCTGCCCACCCCTATGGGGTGCCAAGGGGTTGTTGGTGGGAACCGCCTAGGTGGCTTTCCCCACCTCCTTAACCTAGGGCTGTCCTTGGTGTCCTGCACTCATGGGTCTCCCTCCAGGTCCCGATCCCACCCGAATGAGACTCCACTCCGCTTTTTAGGGCGCCGCATATTTTCCTCATGACATATGGACTGTCTGGGGGGGGTTGCACCAAGAAGTGGGGTGGATTCTGCTTCAGGAAACCTGGATCCTCATTGAAAAAAACCACCCTCATTCATCCAGAGCAAAGAGAGGGAAAAAAAAAACCCAGCTGCAATGCCTGCAGGCAGGCTCTGCTCCGCTATAAATAGACGCTGTTTATTTTACACCCATTTACTGCACTGTACCACCGAACTGGGAAGCAGATTTCTCTGGGTGGCTATCTCCACCTTGGCTACCTATGCTGATGCCAGTGGGCTTCACCTTCCTTCCTTTGTTTTGCTTTGATATGTGGAATTATTGCCTGATAAAATCTTCCAAGCTGGGATGCTGAGGATGGAGGAAAGGAAAGGTATAGGGTGTTAACGGGGATCGATCAGAAAGATCGGCTGCTTCATGGATATTCAGAGCTGGGGAGGATTGAGACATGACTGCAGGTGGGCATCCTGCTGACAAAGTCTGCCTTAGCATGAGCAAAATTTTGTTTAGGGCCTTCCCCAGGCAAAACTGCCCCTGTGATCAGGCAGAGAAGCTGACACAGGGTTCAGCTGGACAGAAGAAACCTTAACTAGAGAACTAGTCAGCCTTTTAAATTTAAACAGTTAAAAATCAGACCTAGGGAGTGAAGAAATTCTACAATAAAATGGCATTTCTAATGCCTTTTGTCTCATTTCTGAGGGCTGGCAGGGCTGCTTGAGGCCCCCTTACGTTGCTCAAGGTTGGGTCCTTGGTATTGCAACTGCTACAGAAACCTGTGCAAGAGCCGCTTGCGGCTGGACCATTGCATCATGGCCATAAACTGCTGATGGATTTTGCATAACTCTCCGGTTTTAATTCTGGGTGTCTGCAACGGCCTCTCCGAGGAGTGCACGTTCAGAAGCTTTCCAGAGGCTGGAGCAGGCAGAAGATCTTAATCTCAGTGGTGCTGTTCTGTTCCCACTTGGACAGAAGGGGTTGTGCTCTGGGGCTGTGCAGAAACTCGTTCAGGGCCTGCTGTAAACTCTGAGAGTTTCAGGCCCATCCTCTTTGTTTTTCCTGCTTCTCCCTAACCCTTGACAGCCCAGCAGACCCTAACAGAGGGAATGCAGGCCCCATGGCCTCTTCTCTGCCAGGGAAGCCCATGAGCTCAAGTCTTCCCAGGAATCATGACAGGGATGCATTAGCACAAGACTGAATGTCGGATGGTGTGCCCAGAGGGATGCACAAGAGCGAGCACAGCAGCCACGCTGCACGAGAGGAGCTGGTGGATCCCATACGCCTCCTTCCTCCCATCTCCTGCCACCAGTCCTGCTAGGGAAACTTGGATTTCATTGTTGTCACGCTTGAGAAAAGCAGCTGGAGGCCGGGGGTGCTTCCTGGCAGGCAGGGTGCAGTACGGGTTGGGTAAGGCAGAAACACGATGTGCAATGGCAGAACGAAGGAGTATGGGGGAAGAGCAGGAGCTACAGGTCTGGGCACAGTCATGCCTTTGGTAAGAATTTTGCAAGCCCCTGTCTGTGTGGTGTTGTTGTTGATTTTGCCATCTTTGATCAAGGTAAATAGGACTTGTGTGCACAATGAAAACAAACAAGCCAGGCTGGAAAATATCATGAGTCAATAAGGCTCTTTCGGTGCCTCCACCTTTCTTAGCCCCGTGTCAGCAAATGCTTACGTGCTTCTCAAACCAAGGGAAGAGCCCAGCCTCCACACTGGGCTCCAGCCACCTTCTCGTGGTTACTTTAGAAGACCAGCAATGAAATGTTTGAATACTGGGCAATCAGCACTATGTTATGAAAAACTACTGACACTACTGGAAAGCGGGTTCGCTTTGCATCTGAGACTGACAAACATCCTCCCAAATTAAAGCTGTGGAGCAGCAATGCACTCGTTTTCCCTTCCTGCAGCTCACTCCCTGGACTCCTCCTCACCTCTTTCATGCAACACCATCAGTCACAACTTACACTTCCTCACAGCGCAGATCTGCTCTTTCATCTGGAGCCCTCTCTCAGGATGGTGTGGGGTTTGGTTGCTTATTGCAGTTTTTGGTGTTAGTCTGATTTTTTTTAAAAAATACCAGAAACTTAAAAAAAAACCCCATCCTGTCTTTCTGTGTTTTGCTTTGGCTGGATCTCTTCCTACAGTATTTTTATGATGAAGCACTCACACTTTTTGACATCAAGACAAATGCTGGCAACATGCCAGGAGCCTGGGAAGTGCAGTGCATATTAAAAGCAGCTCTGGCTGCCTCCTGATGGAAGTTAATTGCGGTGGACAGGGGTTTTCCTGAGCACCAAACGCTCTGCCCTCTAACGTAGAATCATACAAACAGAGAATGGGTTGGAAGGAACCTCAGAACAACCCCCCATTGCCACCCCCTGCCATGGGCAGGGACAACCCCCATCAGCCCAGGGTGCCCAAAGCCCCATCCAACCTGGTCTTGAACCCTGCCAGGGATCCAAGGGCAGCCCCAGATGCTCTGGGCACCCTGTGCCAGGGGCTTCCCACCTGCACAGGGAAGGATTTCTTCCTTATATCTAATCTAATCTAATCTACTCTCCATCAATTGAAGGCCACTCCCCCTTGTTCTGTCACTCCATACCCGTGTCACCAGTCCCTCTCCCAGCTTTCTTTTAGGACTCTTTAGGGATTGAAAGGTGCTTTAAAGCCCTCTTGGAGCTTTTTCTTCTCCAGGATGAACACGGAATGGCATCCCTTCCCTTGCTCATCTCAACCGCACCACACAGCCTGGTGTCATCAGCAGACTTGCTGAGGGTGCAAGTTAAACAGTTGAACAGTGTTAAACAGTTTAACAGTTAACAACTGTTAAACAGTGCCAGTCCCAGTACCAACCCCTGAGGAGCACCACTCATCTCTGATCTCCACAGCTGTTGACCACAACTTTGAGTCTGACCATCCATCCCATTCCTTATTCCACCAAATGCTCCATCCTTCAAATCCATGTCTCCTGAATCATCAACAAGGATGTTGTGTGGGACAGTGTGAACTGCTCTGTGCAAGTCCAGGTAGTTGATGGCAGTTGTTCTTCCCTTATCCAGCAACACTGTAACCCTGTCATAGAAGACCACCAAATTTGTGAGGCACAGTTTGCCCTCAGTGGAGCCATGTTGGCTGTCTCCAATCACCTCTTTTATTTTCCATGTGCCTGGGCACATTTTCCTGAAGGATCTGCTCCAGGATCTTGTTAGGCAGAGGTGAGGCTAATCAGCCTGTAGTTCCCCAGGTCTTCCTTTTTTCCCTTTTTTAAAAGTGGGGGTTGTGCCCTTGCTTCCACCCTCTGTGGGCTTGCTTTTTGTGTTTGAGTTTGTCCAGGAGCTCTGTGTTCATCCATACAGGCCTCTGGGCATTATTGCCTGGCTTCCTCTTTGCTAGGAAGCATCACTAGTGAGCTTGGAGGAGGTGATCCTTGTTCTCTCAACTACCTCAACTCTGCCACCTAACCCTGCCTCTAAAACACTGCTCACCTCTGCAGCTTGGGATGCTCAGAAATTTAAAGGCATGATACCAACCCAACACAGAGCAGCTGCACAACATTTGGGTGCTTAAATTTAGTTCTTGCAGGTTTTATTCCTTTCTCAACATGTGCTCACCCTCTCCCTGGTTAAACCAGAAAGGTCTGCCATCTCCAAGCACCATTAAATTGCTCTTATAGCTGTCGGGGAATACAGCAGGCCTGCTCGTGGCCTAGCTCTCTTCACCCAAGATTTAGGTCCTGACAATATCCTCCTGTTCCCATGAGACAGGAAAAGTTACTCATGCTGAGAGGATCTTAATAATCACATTCTCAAAACACAGGAGCCTTGATGACAGGGGTACAGGCTACCCTAAACCAAGAAGTAGTTATGAGAAGGTACTTGGGAGTAACGGAACATGTTAAGAACCAGCCATAATAAGATGGTTAAAACAGCAGGTGTGCGGATGCTTTTAGGCATCAAAGGCAAACTAACAATATTTAGCTATAAGATATGTGTATCAGAACTCGTTATAATTACTAACCAATCAGTGTGGTGTGTGTAACCAATTAGCAGGTTTTTAGCTTGCCACATTTGCAGTAATAAAGGAATAGAATCTGTGTGATTTCACCCAATAAATGGCTTCACCTAAAATTCATATCGAATTGCGTGTTACCTATCGCCGGTCGCCACATATAGCCTCTTGTCACACCTTTTTTTTTCTTTATCTCTGAGAACACTAAGAGTCAAGCACATGTTTCTCATCCTTAACTATCTTCTGGTTTATCCCCAGTTGAAAACTGTAACGCTCTTTCCCACTCACTGCAGAAGCAACAGTGACTTCCTCATCTTAATAGCACTGCAGGCAGTGATCCAGAGGACCCATGACAGAAACTCCAGGCACATCCTCAACATACAACAGTAGCTCACCCAGGAGTACCCAGACCACAAGGGACATGGCTCTGCCTGGCTTCACCCTTCCCTGTGGGGATCCCATGTCCTGGCTTTTCAAAAAGTGGAGCTGAACACCCCTGGGAGCAGTTTGTCCATCCCAGCATGGTCTTTGGGACTGTCTGAACACCAGATGTTCACCTATTTTCTTTTCTCCCTGTAAGCACGGCTATTTCACCCTTACAGATCATGGATCAGCGACATATCATCTGCCCCACTCATGGCTCATCAGCCCTATTTCTGAAGAGGCTTTTTTAACTCCCCAATACCAAACCTGTACCTCACACATGGCAATACGGGACTATAACAACCAAGTTTCGTGATGCCAGGAAGAGATGGACACAGAGACTATCCCAAGAAAACAGGGGTGGCTGTCACCTCAACAGGCTGCTCCCACCCCTGTGATGTCCCACAGGCACTTAAATTATCTCCCTCGTACAGAGATGCTGGCATCTCAATGGCTTATTGGCTTTTTGTTTTAATTATTATTTCAAGCGTTGGATATTTGGGAACCTACAAAGAGAATTCAGCCTTTGAATATCTTTTAAATCACATGCTTTTTTTTTTTTAAAGAAATGAACAAAAGGCACTGACTGATTTCTGGGTGGTTTTGAATAGATAAGCCCCCCAAGATTCTAGATAACATTTTATTGCAGAATATAAATTAGACTCTGTTTAGCTAAACAAAGAATATACCACTCAAAAATTAAATGTGGGGCTCCTAAAAAGTAACACAGTTATTAAATAACATAATCATTAATAAGGATGTCCCAGAGAATTATCTCTGCTTTCATCATACATGCCTCTTAGATGCACTTTTGATTATTCATTTATTTTATTTTCTTGTTTGGGGGGTAGAAAAAAAGAAATCCAGAATTTTATTTAGTTTATTTCCATATTTAAAAACTTAGCCCACATACAAAATGAAACTTTTTTTATTGTATTACTGAAATTAAGTAACACTTATTTCTACCCCAAAGTATATGATATAAATGTAGGAAAACCCTAATGGAAAGAGATTGGTAGAACTGTCCTTCCATTTGCCCTATTTCATTTATTCCTTGGAAGAGTTTTTACTGTTCTCAATAGAAATATGTCTGCCCATTTCACCATTTCATGGAGAACCAACAAGCAGACGGTTCCTCAGCAACTATTTTAATATTTTCTTTTTAAAATTGAATTATTTTTAAGGACAGATTTAATGTGCAACTTATCTAGGCCTCCATCACTTGTTACAGTTAAACCATTTCACAAATGCTATGCCAATCAAAAGCCCAAAGGACTGTACAGATGATTCTTTTTCTTCAGACTAACAAAATATTTTGGTGGTTTCTTTGTTTCTGCTAGAAAAAGAATGGGGGATTTTTTTTCACATTTTGGATTTTTAAGGGAACAGCCTGTAAGTGGAATTAAATGTATTAAATTTTCTGATAGATTTCTGCAGCATATTTGTGGAAAATGATCCCATACCAGGGCAAAGTATGTTTTCCATTGAGCTTAACAGGAATTTATCTGAAAATGGGCTCTGCTTTGGGATAGATCTGAGTAGAGTTGCATCTGTGTGAAATCTGGGAAATGAGAGGGTGACTACTGTCTTCTAAACAGGAATCCAACTCAGAAAACTGAGTTTGTCTGGAAATCTTTCATGCCCTGTTATTTGTAAAGCCCAGAGCCTCCCCCTATGTTCAGCCTCCAAATTTCCAACCAGCCTCCCAGCTCCTGGTGCATTTCCATCCTCTGCAGCTGAGGTGGGGGGGACACGTTGTTAATGTTTATCCTGATGCTGCCTGGGTTGTGGAGGTGGGAGGGAGGAGGATGGGGTTAATGCAGCATAAAGCTCTGTTTTGGGAGCTTGTTCAGATTTCAGTACATGTGAAATATTTCCCTGGACTTGTCATTCCAATTCTGCACCCCAGTTTTCATTCACAAATAACAATATCCAGGTTATTTGCTTTTAAAGAGACCCAATGCCGGTCAATTCAGTGCCCATGGGCAGTTTTTAGAGAGAATAAATTCCATCCCTCTATCCATCACATGGGCAACCAGTAACCAGGGCCATGGTGAAAAAAATCTGAGTAATTTTGAACACGTGTCACAAGGAATAACCAACATACCAGTTGTTAAAGGCAGTCGTGGCTCTCAGGGCAGCGAGCGTCTGCCCTATCCCCAGAGAAGTCGATCCCATAGCAAATCCACTTCAAATCCTATGGCTTGTTCCACCTCAGGAAACAAAGGAAGATGTGGCAGACTTAGTCAGCATAGCTTTATTAGCATAAATTGAGTTGTACACATAAGTGAGGACCACCCTTTAAAACTTCCCTTCTGATACCTGCATACAGTCCCTACACAGCATTAACAACCATCATTAGGATTATTAGAATAACATCCAGAAAAACTCAGCTATGAAACATGATGCCAGTGTCCCAGAAGCTGCACAGACTTAGAGCCAAAAAGATAATCCTTGAATTCCCCAAGCTAAATAAATCACAGTGGTTTTTGAGAACTGTGTGCAGGATTCATAATATTTGCTTAAACTATTGTCTTGATTTCTAATTTGTGATGGCAAACTGCTGGCTTGAATGAAATTAAAACAAAATTATACCTTTCTGTAGAATTAGTCAAAATTTTTCCATCATGGTTTTATTATATGTGTTTTATATATTAGTATTCTATGTAATATATTTATTATATGTAACGTATTTCTTATATATAATATAAGAATTATTCAGGCTTGCATCAAAATGGGATATATGAATACCCCATCTGTGTTACAGATATTTTAAATAATCTGAAAAAATACAAATATTGCAAACCTAATGTTTTTTTAACTCACTTTTTTTTTCCAAGTAAATTAGTAACTTTTCAATCAGATACTCATTTCTCTCATTTGCTCCTGTGTTTCCTCCACATTGCAGCCACAACCAAGGTCAGAAACAATAAAATTCTATGAGAAAGGACAATTCCCAGAGCTTTCTGAGCCAATATTATCTGCCTCAGAGGTTGGGATCATTCAAATAAAGATCAGCACGTTACCAGAACTTTTGCTTCTTTATCCAAGCAGCTGAGTTTTTTCCAGCTGGCCCATCACAGCTCAGTAATCATATAGTTATATCAGTGATGTCCATTCATATTTCACAGGCTATAATAAACACAGCAAAAAATAAGATGAGGTTCCATTTGAGGTTAAATGTTTCCATGAGATAATAATTTCTGTTTATAATAAGAAAAAGAAAAAAAAAAAAAAAAAAAAAAAGAAAGGAGAGAGACCACTGGTCTATTTTTAAAACCTAATTTAGACCCGGTATCCAAAATACCAGTACACAACAGACCATGAATGAGACAGGACTATGCTCTCTTCTTCATAGTTTTAAATGTAAATCAGCATGTCAGGAATGCTGCTGTGCAGGGCCTGAGTGAGAGGCAGCCACAAGCCCTTGTCTTGCCCTGCACTGCTGGTGGTTTTCACTGTATGATCCCCAACACATTTCCCAACAACTGGTTTTCCTGCCCTGTCCAGGGCAGAGCCTTTAAATCCTTGGGCCACATTCTGGTTTTTCCATAAAAACTTGAAATTGTCCCAAGGAAAAGGCACCTCATCTCTTCCTTTTCCCTCGCAGTTGCTTAGGAGTTTGTGATCCAGCCCCTGGGTAACTCCTGCCAGTGCCATGGGGAGGGTGGGACATCACCAGCTGGGATGTGGCTGGCAAACATGAGCACAACTGGGCAGCATGGAAAGGAGAACGGAGGAAAGAGATATCTAAGCTCATGTTGGGAGGGATAAAGCCTCCACTGCCAGGGAGCCCACCCAGGGCTGCGTGCATGTGGGAATGGGCAACATCTGCTGAGGAGTGGAGGCTCAAAACCCATCCCAGTCTAGTGCAGCAGTAGATTTTGCTATTTGTCATTGGGAACCTTCGAGCAAGCACTTAGAACATACCCCCACTGATGACACCAAAACCTGGCTATTCAGAGCTGTAGGCAAGCAGGAACCTAACAGGGAGAGCAGTGCTGCTGTCTACAGCAAAAAGAGCAGGGTTAAGGATTTATCACAAAATGTACCTTATCGGTGTGTTCAAGGCTCAGCTGAAGCTTGAGCTGTGATGTGCTGGGTGATGAGCAAATACACCGGCAACACGCTGTCCCTTGCTGCGAAGAGCTTCCCAGTCAGATCAAAGGACAAGAGGTAAATGCATTAGTCTTGTTTTGCAGTTTAGAAACAGCAGCAGCAGAACATTTGCAGGTGATTTTCCCCAAGGTCCTACTAAAAGTCCAAGAGAAAGGTTGAGCAGACCTTAGAGGCCGCGTTCAGCACTGCAATCACCTGGCTCTTCTCCCTACGTTGAGCTTGCGGTTGCGTTTCCTGCCCTCTCCTTGACTTCAATAGATTTTTAGGGCATGCAGAGAGTAAAACTTCCATAATTACAGGCAGTGGTGTGTTAAAGAGCACTCCAAATGCTTTTCTCTAGTTTTGCATTGGAGCAAGAAGGAATAGTTTCTCCTTCTCTAAATCACATGGTTATGTGGAGTTCAGGTATTTGTGCCAGCAGAGCTCTACCTTCTGTTTTTATGCCATGCTGTTGGTGAGCCACAAGCTGCAGTCTCAGTGAGAAAACAGTCAAATGACTTGCTTTCGTTTCTTTTCAGACACAGAATATTTTACTAAAGAAAAAAAAACCCAAAAAAGGTGCCATTTAGAAACAGCTTAGCTCAAGGAAGAGGGCTATTAACATGTCACCCCATCCTCCAGCAACTATAATTCATTGTGCCATTAAGATGGTGTCCTGAGCTGATAGTGAAATAAAGAGCTATGAGGAAACATTCAGTAAAATTATTTTGCAACTTGGGTTTATTAAAGTGTGGCCTTTCGCCTGTCTGCCTTAGAAAATTTAGGCAAGGCAGCAGGGGCTGATCCTACTCTTCCCAGGGTGAACAGAATGATGTCCTGGGCTTGCCAGCAGGTCCCACCACAATGATGAGATCTGCTGCTGCCAACTCACCCATGGGATGAAGCCCAGGCCATGGCACAGACTCTCTTGTTTCTCTGCAGATGGTTCAGGCATGAGGCTAAAATTCATAGAATCATAGGGGTTGGAAGGGACCTCGAGAGATCAACGGGTCCAACCCCCCTGCCAAAGCAGCTCCCTAGCTCATACTGCACAGACAGGCGTCCAGATGGGTCTTGAATATCTCCAGAGATGGAGACTCCACCACCCCCCTGGGCAGCCTGTCCCAGGGCTCCCTCACCCTCACTGTGTAAAAGTTCCTCCATATGTTGGTGCGGAACTTCCTGTGCTCCAATTTGCAGCCATTGCCCCTTGTCCTGTCTCCACAGACCACTGAAAAGGGGCTGGCCATTTTCCCCTCCATCCCACACTTAAGATATTTCTAAACATAAATAAGGTCCCCCCTTAGTCTACTTTTTCATGGCTGAACAGCTCCAGCTCACTCAGCCTTTCCTCACAGGGGAGATGCTCCAGACCCTTAATCATCTCCGTAGCCCTACTCTGGACTCTTTTCAAAACATCCCTGTCTTTTTTATCCCAGGGAGCCTAGAACTGGACACAACACTCCAGCTGGTGCCTGACCAGGGCAGAGTGGAGGGGGAGGATCCCCTCCTTCGACCTGCTGGCCACACTCCTCCTGATGCCCCCCAGGATCCCATTGGCTCTCTTAGCCGCCTGGGCACCCTGCTGGCTCATCACCAACCTGTCATCTACCAGGACCCCCAGGTCATGCTTTACAGGAAAAAACCTACATTAGTGCAAATGAAAACCACCTTTCCATCACAGGAGCAAGGAAAACTCAAGTAACTCCAGCATCCTAACCCTCCAAAAAACTCCAGCGAGGGGTCTAAGGTGGGGAGGAGGCACCATCCCTCGAGCCATCGCTCTCAGGCACACGTCTTCCTGCCGACTGCCTTTTGGAAAACCTCAGAGCTGCTTATCAAATGTTCCCATGAAAATCTCCAGTGCTGCAAGTCTTGTTGTCGTAGAGCCAGAGAAGCTCAGAAACGTGAAGCCAAGGTTTCAAACTCAGACAGCCAGTGCTTCTCGAGAGCTCGCAATCTGGAAGCTCTGCCTCCAGAGACAAACAGCAAAGCTCCTTTCCACTCAGGAGGATCAGAAGTGATGGGCTGGTGCTTAGCTAAGGGCATGAGCTGAGGGGTAACTTGGGATTTTTCAGCACTGCCAGGGAAATTAATAAAATTAATATCCCTCACGGTGTGCTGTCCTTCCTCCTTGCAGTGGGATGGAGCTAAAAGAGACAATCTTATGTCAAAACGTGGAAAAAAATCAGGAATTGCAAGAGTGGAGGCTTCCTTCCAGAAAAATAAAGCCCATTTGGCAGAGAGAAGGTTTCCAGGGGGAAAGTAGCTGCCCATTTAAAAAAGCAGCGAGCTGAAGGAGGCAGGTAGGGATTTTAGACACTTAAGCTGTGTTTAAATCTCATTAGATGTGGTTTTGTTTAAAGAAGACAGGTAAATGGGAAAGATGAACACAGCCTGGTTTGGGGTGGAGATAGCCCATTTGTCTTGCACAGTACCCTCACGCTGGGTTCAGCCCCCCAAAATCCCTCCACTCTAAAAAACACCCCCCTCCCCATACACAAGCCCTTTGCCCCAGCCAGGCCATCTCACCTCCCCAGTGCCCATCAGTGGTGGGGGCTAGATTCTGGGCTCTGGGACGGGTTCCCTCCAATCCTGGCAGAATGGGAATCTCCTGTGGGGAGATTTTACATCCCAGGTGAAAAGACTTGACTAGGTGGGGCACAGAAAATTCCTCAGCAATTTCCCCAGCTTAACATCTCTTAAATTGGGTGGCATTGATTATTTCAGTGATGAAGCATACTGGGAACATAGAGACAACACAAAAGCATGAATGAAGATTAACTCTTTTTTCCAACCCTAGGAAATGTTAAAAAAGAGTTAGCAGAGTATTTGAAAATATTTTTAATAGTTTGGAACAACTAAATTTAGCTAAGCTGCAGATAGGCCTCTCTTTATTACAGCTAGAGTTACTATGGCAACATGCTACAATTATTTATTGCCATGACGATCCACTGTAGATTTTTTAAATGCATTATCTATTTTTGTTTGCATTGTCATTCCTGCCAGGGGAGGGAAGACACCAATTTGGTGCTCTGTGAAATGGTCAACATTTCATCCAGGCAATGGTGGGGTGGAGGCTGAGGGGGGAGGTTTTAAAATGAGCAGTAGGAAAAACCAAAAAACAACCACTCTCAGGATGATTTTTTTTTTCCTTTTTTAAATCTAAAATAGGTTACTGCTTCTAACTGACGAGTGAATAGGAGCTTGTTCTTTGCTGCTCTTCCTTCTGACTGCTCTTTGATAATCTGAGATACCAGAAACAAATGTGAATGAATGAAGTTCTGCGACACCCATGAACTGTTATTATCTCTGCTGTGGAGAAAGGGAAACGTGAAGGAGCTATATTAGGTAACTTCTCTAAGGTCACGTCACCAGGCAGAGATAAAGACATGATTAGGACCTGCTTCCTTGGCCACATTTCGCTGGTGTGGTGGCAACACTGTGATTACAGTGCTGCTGTCACAAGTGCTCTGCATCTTTATTATATATACCAGGTCAGGGGGAATTGGAAAAGCCTGTCCATCCCTGGCTCATGGGTGAAAGAAAAGGATATATGCTGTGTGCTGCAGCTTCCCTTGTTTAGCTGTGACACTACAGGTGCTCCACCAGCTCACTTTTTTGGGGTGCAGGGTGGGTTTCCACTGGCCTCACTCAGCCTACAGCAGCATCTCAGGGTACTGGTAGCTGGGTGCTCCAACCTGGAGATGTCGTGCCCTGCCAGAGGCACAGTAGACCTCTCTCCATCCCAGGACATGGTGTGTGGGCAGCCGTGTTTCATGCAGGAAACACATCATACTCCCTGTTCCACTCTGTGTGAAGATGCTGGACTGGAGTTGGATGTGTTTGGGGAAAGGATGGTGGATATTGTTCTGGGACAACCAAATAATGCTCTGCTGGTCTTGTCCGGAGTGATGGTTAAGTAATCCTAAAGAGGACTTGGAAAGAGTTCCCTTTGTGGCTCTCTGACTAATGAAAAGCCCTTTATATAATCCTGCAATCAACTGCATGGGGCTGCTGGGACAAGTAATTGGGCTACAAACGGGCCCCGTTTACGGGAGATTATGTAATTTACCGTTCTGTCATCATCAGCTCCCAAAACTGGGACTCTTTCTCCAAGGTTTACATTCCCAGAAATGCAAGTAATGATCAAGACCTGGCCCTTTGCATCTTCGATCACGAACAGGACCTTTACAGATGCGGCTAGCTTGGATTAAACCTGACTCTCCAGTGTGCTGAAGAGCAGCCAGAGGCAGTTCAAGTGGGATATTCTGGATTTTTCCTCTTGTACAGCACGTGTAGACGTGAAAGTGGTGGGCACTCAAGGAATGAATAGACAGGCAAGCTGGCTAGAGAAACAGGGGACAGTGTGGCTTGGATTTTATCCCAGCTGCTTTCTTATCGGTGGGTGTCTCCTGAGGGCTGTGTACAGCAGGTAAAATAAGAAAGGGATTTTAGGTGGAAGGAATACCTCAGTACAAAGGGACATAGCATGCAGAGAGTAAATGCTACACTACACATCCAAACGTTGGGCTGGCAGAGAGTTTGTAGAGTGGCTTGGATTAAGAAAACACTAAAGAACATGCAAGTGCTACTTTCATTAGATTAAATGTTCAGGGTCTAGAGAAGAGCCATGACTGCCCACTAACAAAAGCCAAGGCCAACTAGTGACGCTGGGGAGGAAAGCTCAGTGACGTTATGTGTTCACAAAGACACCCTGGAGAAGCAAGAACCATTTGGAAACAGCCGTGTACTCCTCCGAGCCAAACCCACCTCATTTTAACACTTGAGGACATGGGCTGTATTAACACCCCCCACACACACACACACACATACACATAGCAGTTTTGAAAGTATAATCCACCAAAGACACCCTCCTGCTAAGGGAGCTCTTGGGTCACACATCTCCTGCTCCTCAGTCTAATAGAGCAGACAGGGATGATGCTTATCCCTGGTGTCTCCAGAGACTTTGTGTTGCAAAGCAACCTGGTATTTGCTGCGTGTGGGGGGTTTGGAATCAGATCTTGGCTCGTTAGCAGAAAAGCAGGACACCACGCTTCCCACTCCTGTATCACCAAACACACACCCAAAAACAGGGAGGCAGAGAAGAGTTTTTAGAGCAGCCCAGTAGTGACTTACCTGCTGGCTTCCTGGTCCTTACTGGGGGACATACCCTCAGCAGAACAAGCACATGCTGCCCTCCATCCTTGGGCCTGGGCAGCTTCATCCTAGCTGTTGTCCCTATCTACAGGTACCAAACAGGGCAGGGTTCCCCAGAGCTGGGCCCACAGTTTGCAAACTCAATCTGGCATGTGAAAGACAGAGGGAAGAAGCAAAGGGAGAGGGATGAAAGAGGGTTGTGATAATCCCAGTGGGGTTTCACATGGGATTGGTAGGTGCAGCTTGCAGGGTGGCAGCCTGCTGCTGTCAGGTGTGTGAGGAATAACAGAAAAAGCCTGACCATTTCCAAAGCACAGTTCAGTGTTGCACTGAGACATTAGGACGAGCCCTAGACAGGCTTGCATGATGCTTTGCTGTGGGTAATTCACCCCAATTCCCAGGGAGGGCTGTTGGTCCAAGCAACACATCCCATAAAATGGCTGTGGGACTTGCTGTGCCCAGGCAGAGATGGATGGACGTTCCCAGAGGGTCACACTCTATTTATGAGACTATTTCCTACAGTCTTCAGGGGGTAACCTTGCTGTATGGAAGAGCTGCAAAACCAGCAACCATGCTGAAAAAAATATCAAAGCCCAGAGTGAGAGGCTTGCTTCCCAGCCCTGTTTCTGAGGTGACAGTCCCCTGCCTCTGGCACATGCTGGGGCACAGACAGTCTGTCAGAGCGCAATACGTGGTCCTGCCTGCAAAGCCCCACATCATGTCCTCTGGCAAATCAACTGAGATGCATGGTTGTAGTGAGCCCCAGAGCACTCCTGCTGTCACATCAATAGTCCCTGGGCAAAATGAGTTTGGGAACTGCTGTTTCAGACCAGAGAGGTTAACAGGCATTGATTTAATACTCTTCCTGCACCTTCCAAGGTTGAACCATTGCTGAGTAGATGCACTCTTTCACTTTTTCCCCTAAATGGACCACAGGGCCGAGTACAAAATCTACTGGTGACTGTTAAGTAAAGCCTAAGAAATGTCTGCAGAAAGCCTGGGCACAACCAGGAGCACTTGGCAGTTAATAGTTGGGCTATGCTGAAAACCAATTGCTTTCTCCACCTGGCAGCAGAAATATCACTTGAAGGAAAAGAAAGAGGCAGAACCAAATCTGTCAAGACCTCCAGAGTTCATTGCTGCTGCAGGGTCCACAAACAAAGTCATCGTGGTTTGAGACCCTGAGGAATAGGGAAGGTGAGTTGGAGCAAATGGGATTTCCTTGATTTTGAGGTTTGATGGGGATGGGGACTGGGAGAGGGCACCCTGATATCGATGCCCAGGGGGACACAAGGCCACTTTTGCAACATGATGGTGACAGCTGCAGCTGCCCATGCAGACAGGGACTCTGCAAGTCCCTCAAGTTACTCTGTCCCAACATACACTCACAGAATGGTCTAGGTTGGAAGGGACCCCAAAGATCATAGAGTTCCAACCCCCTGCCACAGGCAGGGCCACAAACCTCCAGGCTTGGATCTACACCAGGCCTGGATCTACAACATGGGAAGCTATGGATGTAGGTGGATTGTATTTTATGAGTTCTGCAGGACAAGAGAAAAGCTGTGAGAAATTAGGACTTTGTACTAGGCACTGCAAATGTGCAGAGCAACAGAGAATATCGCCATCAACTTAGGATCTGTGCAAAGAAAGGGTGGGATTTCAACAAGAAACTGGCCCACAGGTGTATCAGATCATCTTTCACAGGTGAAACATGCAACAGAGTGTTTTCTTAGCTCAGACTACTTACTGATATGAAAACCCAAATCCTGCTTGTAAAATCAAACAGAAGTAAATCTAGATAGAGTCCTCAGCCAGTTTTTGCAGAGACTAATGCATCGACCGCAGTAGGATAGATTTAGTTTCAGGACAGGTCTGTGGGGTTACAATGAGCCCTCTGATGTTTCTCAAGCGATTAATTATTTCAAGGACCAACCTGGGCTATAGCAGCCCCTGTGTCACGGTGGCAGGGTGAGAGAAGAAGACTTTTAAATGTTAATTAGTAGGGAAGAGCTGTCTTGCACACTAACCACAAAGATCTCCGGTGATGGCATGAGGCAAAGGAGAGCAATAGGGCATTTCATTTGTAATGCATGTTTTTATTTCACCTTGGAGATCTGCTCTCTGATGGATTTGGCATGCAGATAATGGGACTGCATTGCTGTAGGTTCCCTGACTGCAAGGTGCTTAAGTACAAAAGGAAGCCCCTAGGAAACCTCCTGGCAGGGGGCATGAGGCAGGGGCGCAGGGACTGTGGGAAGAGGTAGCAAGAAATAGTTGTACCTGCAAGCAGGTGAGAAACAGCAGAGGCTCAAGATGCGCAGCCCCCAGCTGGGCAAGGGAAAGGTGGAATGGTGGAGGGAGGATGGAGCTACACAAGTAAGGCAAAATGCATGAGCCAGGTGATGTGCAACAGCACAGTGCAGGCTCTGTGCTGTTGTTTCCTTTTTCATGTTGAGGTGTCCTAAGCAAATCCCACTCTTGCACCATTGCTGCCAAGCTGGGACCAGTTTCCAATCCTCCAACTTCTCTTCCCACTGTACACATCCTTCTCATTAAGTGAGCAGAGGTGCTATGGCTCTATCATCCATCCACAGCCTTTGAGATGTGGCCAAACTGGAGGCACAGTTCCCCCCCCTCCACTTTGCCCCTGCATTGTACCCCACACTGGGGAGAAGCATGTGGGGAGCACTGCCAAACCGGAGCAGTGATGGCTCTTGATGTGCACGTGGTTCTGCTTGGAGTGGTGACAGCACAAATGCCACCCAGATCCCACCCACTCAGAGCAGACCTCCGTCCTACTGCCCAGCTTTGGTTTCCTCCCCAGGGGTCAGAAAAACCATCTGCAGACCCTCCTGAACTGGTGTAAATCAGGAAATACTTTGCTGACATTAGAAGGGCCAAACACGGCCTCAGACACAAATGAAGCCAAATGTTCGTGCCTGGATCCTTACCTCTAATTCAACTCAAATTTAAAACCCCTTATTTTAAAGTGGGCAGCAAAGCGGGCTGACAACATGCACTGGGCTGGTACAGCCAGGGCTGCATCTTGCCCCAGGGGCGGTGGGCTTCAGGGGCTGTGAGCTTCAAGGGCTGCATCTTGCTCGGTTCCACGGAGGCTTTTTTAAAGTGCTTTTTTTGACCCCAGGATGAAAAGTGCTGTAAAAATGTAGCATGCCCTGGTACAGCTGTCGGTCTGTCAATCCCCAGAGCACGGTCTGCTGCCTGCTTATTTTCTGCGGTTAAGGAGAACCGCAGTTACAGCACTCCTGCATGTTTAACACTATTTCAAAGTCCCTCTTGACTTCCTTTTTCATCCTTCTTCAGGGCTATGTTTAGACTCCGATTTCCAATCTCCGGGACTGAGATTGTTATTAAAATGCAGCACGGGTAATGCTCCATGCATCCCAGCCATAACAAACCACTGCAGGCAAGCACAGCACTGGGAGGAGGGGGGGGATGCTCTGAGTGACCACGTAGTGTTTAGACTTTAAAACCAGCCAGGTTTGCTTGTTTGCTTATATAGATCTAGAGACTATTCCCATCTACTATACACAAATACAGCAACAGGGAAAAAGGGCGCAGGGAAGGAGGGATAAGAGTGTAATCGGCAGAACCAAATATAAGGGCCATAATTAATCAGGTAATTGCAGTATTTGCATGGAGTGTCTGTAAATATTACCTCTATTTCCAAGTATGGTACTTTGGACCACGTATCTTATCATGAAACAAGCCATCAGATAGAACACACATCCACTTGACTGGAATATAATGAATATTAGGTCAGCCAAAATGCAAACCAACTCAATTAATTTGTAGTTGTGTACCAACTGATGTTGGTGTGATAATTTAATGAAACCCTTCAAATAGATATCCGCAGGGGGAACGATGCAGAGGAGCCAATGGAGTGTGCACTGAAGGATTACAAGGGGTTTGTACAATAACAGAAGGAGGTCCCAGAGAACAAATGTAAACATGAGGTGATCTTGGGGAGCAGGGGGGGAAGATGCAAGGGCTGAGTTGGGGACCCAGGCGGTGCTTTGCCTTGCTCTGTGGATCTCAGAGCTGCCCCTGAAGGACCTCCGCTGGGACACCCACGGCTGGACTCAGCCCTCCAGAGTGAGCGTGACGCAGGCAGAGGCTCGGTGGGTGGCCCTCGGCTGCCCCGATGCCGCGTCGTGCTGATCTCCGGGAAAGCCGTTGGTTGATGTAATGGTGATTTGGAGCAGTCTGAGAAAGGCTCTCAGAAACGCAGAGCAAAACAAAGGGGGTTGAATCCTGCTTTAAATGCTTTGGTTCCTCAGTCAGATGATTTGAGGTCTCTGAAAACCCAAAACACTCTCTATCTCTGCCTTTTTCATATCCCTTTGTTTCTTCTCTTGTTTGGGCAAGGTCAGAATAATAATGGAAACAGTTCATTTGAGGAGCTACAATATGCTGATCCCAATGGGAACACGGGTGAAACAAGCCACTTTTGAAGAGGTGTGAGAGGGATGCTGCCCATCGCTCCAGCACACACTGGATGGGATGCTATTTCCGCAGAAGAGCACAGCTGAGAAATAGGGTGTTCAGGTAAGACCCTGTGCAGTGCAGTGAGGCTCAGGACCACCCTCTTGCAGCAGCCCTACAGCCCCCACCCGATGCAGCGCACAGACTCTGGCTGGGAAAACCTCCCAAAGCACTTGTAGTCACCAGGGGTCTGTGCTGCCCCAACACGGCACAGGAGCTGCTCAGCTGAAGGATGGAGTGACCTGTAGAAGTGCTGGTCCTAACCATGCCATCCCCCTCCCCAAGCACCCCACTGGCAGGTGGGGTGTCCCACATGTTGCTGGGGTCCCAGCCCAGGAACACAGCGCACTTAATGCAGCCAGAACCAGGCTCTTGGGCTGGGTCTGTCACTGAGCTGCCAAATCTTCCAGCACAAACCTGGCTCCTGCAGTGCCACAGACAGCCCAAGAGCAGCAACAAGGTGCAAGATGCTTCCTCTTAGGGGAGTCTGCTTTCAGCACACACCGCAGGGAACACACTTTGCTTTAAGCCCCAAAACTCCGTATCAATTCAGCTGGCACAAGGAAAGGAATTAAAGCATGAAAAGTGACTAAGGAACAATTTATGCTATTCTAGTAGTTGGGGAGTGGAAAGTTCCCCCTAAGAGCTAAACTCCCCTCTTATCTTCAGGACTAGCATTTTTCCATGGTCAGAGCTGCAGCCCCATAGTTACAGCCGTGAGAGGGGAATCCCTCTGCCCTGAAAAACTCCGGTGCTGTGTTCCCAGGGGAGCACAGTAGCTGAATTCATGAAGTTGACATAAGAAATGCCCTTGAAGTGGGATATAAGCCTATGCTGAATTTACTGGTGGGGGAGCCTATTTATTTGCCCACATGTACATCAGCTACTCAGAGCAGTATCAGGTGAGCTTTATCAGATTCAGCATTAGTCACCTCCGAGCGAAACAGCACTGGACCAACCGTTAAGGGCTGATAAAGTCACAGCCTCGATAATAACAGGCAGCAGTAAATGAGAGTCATGTTTGGGGAGTTTAATGTCAGCCCAAATCCAGGTAGATTGGAGTCGTACAGACAAGCTGGGGAAAGCTCCTCACAAAGCGAGCAGGAGTTGCTTGGGGGTTGCAGTTGGCCGCACTGATAAACCAGCATGTGCCTTGCCCAGAGAACCCAGCAGAGAGGCCACGGAGGGTCAAAGCTACTTCTGCTCCTCCGGGATGCAGAGGATGTTCATGCAGAGCAATGCCGGGGTGTTGTGCATGGTCATTCCTGCAGCTCTAGGACTCACGGCCAAAACAGCCCAGAGATGGCTGCTGGTGAGAGCGGTTTGGGCTGAAGGTTGAGGAGCAAGCAGGATCACTGTAGGGGCAACTGGGGGTGCTGGTAGGATGAGCTGCAGCAAGGGAAAAGGGGCTGTGGTGGGGAAAGGCAAACATGCACATTCAGGGACAGGTATAGCTGCCAGGGTGAGCTAAATGCACCTTCTGCCACCAACCAGAGGACCCGATATCAACTCTCAAATTCATTGTGATGAGAAATACTCTCCCATATCACCATGGGGACATAAACATCAGCACAGGATTAAAAAAAAAAAAAAAAAGAAAGATTAAGCACATAAGGATAGAGACTGGAAGAATCAAGGGGCTTTCTCAGCACTTACCACAGATGATGTGTGTTTCACTGTCCCCACATCACCTCCCAGTGCTGCTGCACATTAGCTGCTGGTGGTGGATACCCTTGACAGGTCCAGCCTCCACATTTACCTCACTTGGCATGGGGATTTGTTGGGTAAGCGCTGTAGCTTTGTTCCCAAGGTGGCCCAGGGTGTGGGCTCTAGGCTCTCCCTCCCCCAAGGCAATACTGGTGCTGCCCAGCAAGGTCCTGGGAAGTTTCTTTCCTGCCAGCCGGCTCTGCTGGCTCTGGCATTAGCACTGCCATAACTGGAAGAGCAGGAGGAAGAAGGAAGATCTCCTCCTTGCCTCTGCTCAGGTGTGGGGGTAGGGAGGATGCTGTAGAAGGACTCTCCAAAAAGTGCCTTGGAGGCAGAGAGAACCATCTCCGTGCAGAAACCTGCCTATGCTGGTCCAGGCAGAGCCTCTCATGACATCAGCTTGCAACTGGCTTCACAACAACACGCCTGAGGAGACCCTGCCGCACGCCACCGAGGGAACCTGCTCCCAGCTGTGATGGAGACACACTGCAAACCAGAGGGAGCCTGGCCCCAGTGAAGCTCAGAGAGAGTCTCTGCACAATCTCCATGCCCTCTAGGACCTTGCCCTTCACCCATATGCCTGCCAGGGGTCCAGGAGTTGCTCCGTGTACAGAGGTGGGTTTCCTCTAGGCAGCACTGGCCTAATAAGCTCAAAGCACCCTAGGACTTCACTCCTGGTAATTGGGCATTTTGTAGTGGCTTAACCACTGCCTCCCTGCCCCACCCCCCCAGTGAAACTGCCCCTATTGCTTGCACCTGATTTACACAGCAGCAATGGAGGCCACAGCTGGCCCCCACCTTGGGAAGCAGGACAGTGTTAAGTATGCTGAGCTTACGTTGATCTGGGGGAGCCCCAGAAAGCCTCAGGAGCATTGCTGGGAGCTCACAGCTGTGATGTTGCCAAAAGCAATCCTAGGAAAGCTGCATCCATCCTTGTGCTGCCCAGAGCCCACCCCCCTTGCTTTGCATTCGAGCCTCCCACCAAGCTGGCTGTAAGACGGCATTGCATTAACCTGGCAGCAAGCACCTGTTTGTAAACGTGAGTGCTCTGACTCTGCTCCGGGGCTGTTTCCTAAGTGCACTGGGGAGAACTCGGCCTCCCACCGTGCAGCCCTCGTCGGGCAGGAGGCTTTGCTGGGAGCGGTCAGCCCGCATAGGCCCCGGCGGCCTGCCAAGGAACCAGCCCTGCCTGACTGCGGGCAAGGGCCTACAAGCCCACAGGAGCCCAGGACAGGTGTTTCTGCTGCTCTCGCTTGTGGAGGCATTGCAAAGTGTGGGAGGGTGCCGGAGACTCTGTAATTATAGCCTGTGAATTTAAATCCCACAGTTTGCAGGAGTTCTGGGATATTTCATGCAGCGTAAGCTCAGCAACACCTTCATGACAACGTGAGGACTCATAAGTTTTTTGCTTTGCTATAAGCAAGGTGCAAGTTTTCACTCATTAACCCTCTCCTGGCCAGTGACTCCCCTTCGCCTTCTGTAATAGATAGGGAAAAGGACAGAAAAGAAAGAGGCTAAGGTGAAGGAAAACACCCAGAGATGCCTTTAGTAACTGCAGGGCTCAGGGGAGACCTTGGCTGCTCCTGGTTGCCTGCTTGGGTTTGTTTCTGCCTTTGAGCACAGAGCAGTCAATAAGATGAGAGGTTCACATATTCACTTTGAATTTTCTTCACCTGAATTAATCCCTGCCGGGTACGCAGAGGCACGGCTTTCATCACTCAGCTGTGGTAAGGACCCCTTGTTGTCATCTCCTTGTTTTCAAAGCATTCCCTTTGGTGCAGATAAGCTCATATTGGGCTCCTAAACTTGGGGACATCGTCTGGAAATGGGCTGCTTGGCTCTCTGCACCTCGGTTTGCCTCCCACGGGGGAGAGCAGGAGGGCTCCACAGATTGCTGACTAATACGTGCAATGCACTCGGAGAGGTTAATGATTTTCTAGTAAAGAGCATTAGTTATGCACACTGTTTCATCATTGCCTATTATCTTAGCATATTCATTTAATAAATACATCTGTATCCTCTCCTTCAGAGGCAACTTTGCCCCGTTTGTTCACCTGCATCCCCAGCAATGGTTTTGTTCGCCCTCCTGCCCTGTGCTTCCCAGCTCTCCTTATTTATGCAGATTTTCCCCTGTCTAACCTGCATGCCTTCACACCCCGGGTCCTACATGCAAATCGGGGCTGAGGAGTGAGGAGAGCAGCTGGTGCAGGCACCCAGGGCATGTTTCTGCACCTCCTTGTCCAGCAGCTCCAGGGCCAAAGGTGCTCTCTCACCACCCAACAAACCCCGCCGTGATGCTAATTGCCACTAATGTGCCTGTGCTTTTTAGAATGTATTTAGCCTTGAATAAAACACAAAAGCCATTTCCATCTGTTGCTTTGCATGGGAAAAGGGAAGGAAGGGGGCTGCTGGTCACTTCTCTCATGAGGAGCTTGTCCCACAGCTATTGCCCAGCTCCCCAGCAGCCTCTTGGCTTGGCTCCTGCTCAGCCTTCCCCCAGGAGCTATGGGAGATTTGCCGGAGTTAATTCCCACAGACATGTGGGACAACAACTTCAGTACAACAGAACTGAAGAACACCTTTAGCCACCTGAGGTTTCCTTACTGAACCTGAAATATGTGGAGGCTCAGGCTGCCCCGAGTTTGAAAGTCCATCACTCACCCTCTTATCATAACTCACAGAGCCAAAGGGCTGTTTCCTCCAGAATAATGAATATACCTTGAATCAGAGGTGAAAATAGGGCCAGAGAGTGCTGGGAGCACCAGGGCAGGTAGCGACACGCTCGTGTTGCTCCTTCTCCCTCCGTACCAGCGGCAACCCTTCCTGCTGCAAGTGCTGCCCCAGGCCTTGAGTGGGCATGTCGGGACAGACGGCTGTGTCCCTCCTGGGTGAGGAGAGCAGGAGGTGACAGCAGGGCAGGAGCTGCAGCAAGATCTTCCCTGACCTGGTGAGGAAATCAAAGAGCTGGGGGCTTGTGCCTGAGGAACACCACTACATAAAGCTTTGCCTTAAGCATTTTGCTCTCCTTGTCCTAAACTGATGGAGTGACCAGCAGATGCAAAGTCTAATGGAAGAGGGTATCTACCCCATCCCCAAAACAGCTTGTAATTTGGGTTTTTACATTCCTGAGTACCACTGGAACATGTTTATGAATAAGATACCTTGGTGACAAGCAATAATTCACGCAGCTGTGGGTTTTCTGACACTTAGAGAAATTTATTGTCTTCACATCTCCGCTCTCCTGTCAAAGCGATCGTGATGTTCAAAAATAAGTGTGGGGAGAGAGGGGTGCCAGCAGATGGACAAACTTCCTGTGTGTGACCACAGAAAGAAGTGACAGCCTGCAACGGGCAGGTGCAAACGGTGAGCTCTGCCTCTGAGTGTGCAGGTTCTTCTATTTAATGCACCGAATAGATGCAAAAAACCAAATAAATCTGAGCTTGAATCTCCCTGCGATGCAGATGTGAGCACTTCAGGCTGGTTAGTTCTGAGAAATAGCAGGGAAGCTGGGAGATGCTGGGATGCTTTTTAGCGTAGCGTGATTGTACCCAGGACTTCAGCAAGGTCGTGTCCCAGATAAAGAAATACTTTTCCCCTCATGGCAGGCTCTGGCTTTCATTGCATCTGTGAGAGCAGAAGCGTGGGTCTTACCCTCCTGCCCGGGTGTAACTCCGTTGACATGAGTTGCAAGAATCGCACGAGAGAGCAGAGTTTGACCTCTGGCTTTGAAGTATCCTTGTCCCAACAGATTTATCACTGGGGCCACGGGAAGGCCTTGAAAGAAAGGAAGCAGTTCTGTTTTGCAGCCCTTTCTTCCCACAAGTTTGTTTGCAGTTGTCCTTTTATTATTATTTTAGCTCCAGTGATTACACACGTGGGGCCCTTTTTAGGCTTTGAGGCCTTTGTGCTTCGTCAGAGTCTCAGGGCTGTTAGTGAAAAGGTTATTTCAAAATAAAAAATCACTTCTTAAGTGGGTTTAGCTCATCATGGCCCCGGTATCAGATATTCCTTGGCGAGTCGTGATTAGTCATTGCATAAGGATTGTGGAGTGGAAGGCGAAGGGTTAAGAGCAAACGCTGGAGGAAGGAAAGATACGTATCATTAAATAAAAATGTGACCACCCATGATTACAAGTGTTGTAGTCCTCCTTTTAACAAGCACACACCGTACTTTCATTAACCCGGGCCTGCCTGAATAGCAGCCTGTCTGGCCGAGCGGGCAGTGATTTTGTAAAAGCAGTCCCTAATGACAAAGACAGGCCACCTACCATGAACTTCTCTCTATGACTTTATTCTTCAGCAGTGCTCAAGTGTAAATAAACTTGTTTACTCCCATCAGGATGGCAATGATAATGAAGCCTTATTTGTTTCGCCATAATGACAAAGTAATTTGTGCATAGCCCGAATGGAGGAAAGGGGAGGGGGGAGTGAGGGTGCAGTTCTGCTTTATGGTTCCTCCATAGGCAAAGTTGCTGCAGTCAGTGTTTTCCTTTGCTCTTCATTGTGTGCGACGGGTCAGCGAGGGAGAACTTTGCATCCCAAAGTTCAGCCATAGAGAAGGGGCTGGAAAGGGAATGGCAAAAAAACCTCGGAGTAATAATAAGCCAGGAGTGAAGTGAGGAGTCAGACCAGCCTATCTGGGAGGGAGAGAGTGACTAAGTGAGAGGGGAGTTATCTGGTCAGACTTGTGAGTCACTATAGAAAATGTACAGAGCAGCACAGCCCAATGTTTGGTTTGGGTTTTTCCATTCACTGGTATCTCTGAAGCATTTAATGAATCACAGCAACAGCAGTGAGAGGATGCACAGAAGGGGGAAGGGGAACCTGAGACAGGATGGACAGGCAGAGTGCAGCCCCATGTGAGCAAGGAGAGAGGCTGGAAGGGGATGGGGCATCTCCAGGGAAAAGGATGAAGAAGCAGTGGGACATTTAGCAGTAGAACAAGGGGCAATGGTTTTAAACTCAAAAATGGGAGATTTAGCTTGGATATTAGGGAAAAGTTCTTCAGTGTGAGGGTGGTAGATCATGGGAACAGGTTTCCCAGAGGCATAGTGGAGGCCCCATCCCTGGTTATACTCAAGGTCAGGCTTGATGGGGCTCTGAGCGATCTGATCTAGTGAGGATGTCCCAGCTCACTGCAGCAGGGGTTGGACTAGATGACCTCCAAAGGTCCCTTCCAACCTTACACATCCTATGATTCTATGAAGTGAGGGTGTACTCAAGGGTGGCTGGAGCTGACCTAAGGCTGCTGTGATAGAATGGGCCCCTCCTGGTGAACCTCATCCTGCTTGTGCCCCATTGCCTCCCCCTGCTTGTGCCCCATTGCCTCCCCCTTGCCTGGAGTTGGGGGAGCCTTCCAGGTGAGGACCTGACTGAGATGGAAATCAATCTCTTTGGGTTATGTGTATGGTTAGTTTCCAGCTGATCCCACCAAACTGGAGAAAGAGCAGGAGCGAAAAGGTTCATTTTAAATGTTAAAAATAACAGTTTCAAACTGGCTCTTGTAATTGGTGCTGGAACTAAAAGCAGAGATGGAGCATTATGGTCCCAGCTCCGTGTACCTATAACAAGGCAGGCAGTGCAGCTTTACCTTGTGTTTATCACAGAATCACACACAATCACAGAATTACAAGGTTGGAAAAGACCTTTCAGATCATCAAGTCCAACTGTTCCCATCCTATGCTAAACCAATTACTCGCTACTTCCTGAAAAAAACCCACAATTCATTAAGAAGAAAAGAAAAACAGTTTTAAAAAAACACCACTGCTGCCATCTGAAAAACCCCCGCAGAATTGAAGGAGGGAAGGAAAGGGACAGCCCAGATAAAATACCCATTGGCAGGCTCCTCTGGAAACCCAGCCAGCAGCTGTGGGCTCCTCTTCCCGAGTTGGGGAACACCACTGAAGCTGGACACTGGAGAGGGTTTTGTAGGGACCCAGCCTAAGGGGTGTCCCACATGGGAGCAGATAGAGTGAGGGATGGGGAAACCAGAGCCAAATCCAGAATCGCAGAAGTACCCAGAGCTGTGCAGTGATACCCAAGTGCAAAAGGGTTTAGCAGGAGTTAAGGTGGAGCTTGGAGAGCAGCAGATATCTGAGAGGTGCTGAGACTGCTTGGTAGGGAAAAGAAATGTAAAATCCCTTAGGCTGTAGCGTGTTACATTCCTGAATTACAGAGAACTATGCGGCATTATTCTACCACAGCAGCACTGGGGTGCAATCTGCTCCGAGCTATACCGGGGGAGAGCTCTGCATTCACACCACTGGAGTCAGGAGCAGAACCTGGCCTCCTAATTGCAACTACCTGAAGTGGATCTACACCCCTGAAGTGGGTGGGTGTTTTAGTAGTAGTAAATAGTGTCTTCTTAGAGAGCTTCTGGGGGTGATCCTTGCATCCGAGGCAGCAGCGGACCCCCAGTTCCCCCTGCTGTGCAAAGTGCTGTGAGCTCTCACCTGCTCTGTCCTGCTGGATGCTGGCTGTGGGTGTGCATCAGAGGACATGAACTGTGCGGGGCTGTTTCTGAGGACTTCCCTCCATTTCCCCACTATAAATCAGGCTGTCAAGCTTCCCAGAATGGATTCCCTGTCTAACTGTGGCTGCAGAAGTTTTGTTCAGACTTCCCCCTGGTATCGACGTGACTTTCTGCAACATGGACATGCTGGCTGAAGAGCTCTCCAGGAGGCCACCCTTATGAGAAGACCTCACTCCCTTATTCTGTCTCCCACCAAACACAGCGAACGCTCACAGTGGTGACGCCGGGGCAAACCAGAGGTAATAACGTTTTGCTCCTCCGTAGCACCTTCTTTGAGGACCAGAGAGTGCTTCTCAAACATTAATGTGTTAGAGCTTTGCAGCCCTCCTGATGGAAGCAAAAAGGAAGGCGAAACACAGCACAGCGATGCTACACAAGCTCAAAAACTCTCCAAATTGTTTCCATGGGGACTGAAGCACAGCCCTCTCTGCTCACAGCAGTGGGGATCAGCCCACCCCTCCCAAACTCCAAGGGAGCGGGAGCACAGCACTTGCATGGTGGGGAGACAGAAACCAGGGAGGTCTGGCTGCAGAAAGACCTTTCTGCTGAGGGATGTATTTGTTTAACTCTCTCTTTCTGGCCAGAGACCTCTAAACACCAAAGCACTGAATCCCCCTGAGCAAGTGCCTGATCCGACTCCTCTGAGAAATGATGGTTTGCATGAGGCTTCTTAATTTGTGAGAAGAAAGTGCAGGCAAGGCTGAGGAGCAGCGTGTGGAGTTTAGCTTTAAAACCTGCCTTCTGCTGCACCACACAGAGCCCCACTCTAGCACCAAGCCATCCCTAATGACCTTGTTTTCTCAGCTCATCCAAGGCAGCACAACGCGACATCCTTCCCCGCACCACCTCCGCTCTCAGCTCAGAAATAACAACAGTGTCACCTGTGAAACCTCTGGCACCACCTCACACACTTCTTCTTGGAGGACTTTCACCCCACGCCTGTCTCACTCCAACATTGTCTAGCGAGGAAAACCTGACAGGAGCCTTACCACAGGGAAATACAGGAACCACACTCCCTGCCCAAGTCCCCTCTGCTGCATGACTAAGGATGCAGATGCCCTCGGGCTGTAGGAGCAACTGCACCTACACCCAAAAATCACAATATCTCCCTGCCTCTTCCCATTCCAGGCATCTGTCCAGAGCCAACTGCTCTGCTTGTGCTCACGTCCGCTCCAAGCAGAGCTGAGTTGCTGGGTTTCCAGTACTGCACCCCTCGACCAGGCTCTGGCTGGTGTCTGGGGGAGAGGCACGGTGGGAGCTCTGGGCTTGCATAAGATCCCAGAGCAGGAACAGGGTCATCAGTTTTGGTTCTTAATGTAACAGTTATGTTAAGATGAAGGTGAGGCCTGGGGAGTCTCCTCTCTGTGACTTAACAGTGGACAGCATGGTTCCAAGGTGAATCCTGAAATTCACATTGGGACTCTGGAACCTTCAGAGACATAGAGATTGCGTGCATCGATTCCTCAGAATGACACCAATTCATCACCCTGATGTGGCTGCATGTGAGTTCCCAATTCAGGTCTCTTTCATCCCACAAACTGCAATAATTAAAATAGTAGGTCCAGCCTGCTCCACTGGCTTTCCAGTTCCAACCAGAGCTAAATCTGATGAACGCCAGTAAGTAAATGAAAAGGTCAGCTAGATTATTATAAATGAGTGTAACACACGTAATAAGCGCTGAGATCAATAAAAATAGCACAGTACAATTTAATGGTGGGGGTCTGATAGAAATTATTGTGTTATTTGTGTTTTGGGATTGATTGCCACAATAACTGTCTTGCAGATGTTCCTGTTGTTAACTCTCAAGGCCTTGAGTAGGACAAATGACTCAGATTATCATCTATAAAAATGACTCCTTTCAAGGCTTTTTAAGCTTGTGATTAAATATTGTCCTAAATTAGGACCCAAGGCAAATGGTCAGTACTGCTGGAATAACAAATTAAGCTCACTTCCCTTAGCTGCCCATCAAAGTAGGGAAAGGCACAGGAAGAAAAACGTTAAAGTGTTTGCCCTGCAAATCTAATTGCTTGAATTTTATACAGGTCTGAGATAAACCTGAGATAGACCTGAGCTGGTCCATCCCACCATTGGTTTTTAGAAATTGCATGGGTTGGAAAATGCTTTTCATTGTGCAGGAAGAAACTTAAGGTATCTTCCATGTGAAAACAGCCAGAACATTACAAACGCTGGATGGTGTGTGGAGAACCTGGGGGACAAGGTGTTACAGCAACATGTGGGCTGAAAACATCCATTCTGAAGGTTTAACCCAAGTGACAGAATCACAGAGTTGTAGGGGTTGGAAGGGACCTCGAGAGATCATCGGGCCCAACCCCCCTGCCAAAGCAGCTCCCCAGCTCATACTGCACAGATAGGTGTCCAGACGAGTCTTGAATATCCAGCCTGGCCCCTGCAAGTTGCCCTTTTTGGGCTCTCCTTGCCCCAGGCCACTGCTCCAAGTGAGGTAGGACCACCAACATGGGAGATGCCATCCTCTCCTGAGAGCATAGGGGCTTTTAATCTTAAATAACAACTACAGCTGGTGCTAAGCCATGGCCAAAAGATTGTGTGGACACAGGAAAGCAAGATGACAAGGCTAATATCAGAGGCGATGCATCTGTGTGAGCAGATCTACCACTTCTCCCCACGTTCTCCTGCACAGACGCGCTGCTGACAGACGAGGAGAGGAGCCCTGTTGCTGAGGTTTTCTCTGAATATTTCGGGCCTGATTAAATTCTGAGTGCAAACGCTCTCAGCAGTTTCCCTGCAAACAACCTGCTGTTAAAAAAATGTGATCAACAGCCTCTCAGGTGTGTTTTCCAGGATCTAAAATAGTGCAGCTGTGGTGCTGCCCTTCACAAAACCCCAGACTGGGGCACCCAAAACACGGGTGGGAGGCAGGAGGAGTTAGAGGCCAAAAAATGTAGGAATCTAAAAAGGGGTGAGAGGATGAAAAAGGACTGAAATAGAGATTCCAGGCCAAAAATAGGGTCACAGGTGGGAAAAAAGGGCGGCAGACTGAAAAGAGAATTGCAGGTCCAGAAAGGGAGGGAGGCCCAAAATGATGGGAGGTTCAAAAAGGGGAGGGAGGCTGAAAAGGTGATGGGAAGCTGGGGGAGGGATGGCCAGCTGGAAAAGGGGGTCAGCGTTTAGGAGGGGTGGGGAGGCAGAAAAGGGGTGGGAGGCCAGTAAGGGAGGGTGGGAAGCTAGGAGGCTAAAAGTTTTGGGCTCCTCACTGCAGGAAGGATGTTGGAGTACATCCAGAGGAGGGTGACAAAGCTAGGGAAAGGTCTGGAGCACAAGTCCTGAGAGGAGCAGCTAGGGAAGCTGGGGCTTTTTAGTCTTGACTAAAGGAGGCTGAGGGGAGACCTTATCACTCTACAACTCCCTGCAAGGTGGTTGCAGAGATGTTGGGGTCAGTTTCTTCTCTTGGGTGACAAACAATATAATGAGAGGGAGGGAATGGCTTAAAATTGCACCAGGGGAGATTTAGGTCAGGTATCAGGAAGAATAATGTACTGAAAGGGTTGTCAAGCATCGGAACAGGCTGCCCAGGGAGGTGGTGGAGTCACCATCCCTGGAGGGATTTAAAAGGCATGTGGGTGAAGTGCTTAAGGACATGATCTACAGGTGGGCTAGGCAGGGTTAGGCTGTGGTTAGACTCAGTGATCTTAAGGGTCTCTTCCAACCCAGGTGATTCTGTGATTCTAAAAAGAGGCAGGAGACCAAAAAGCAGTCTGAGGCCAGGAGGGCCTGTGGTCTCAAAGAAGGTGAATGGGAGGTCCAAAAGTGGAAGGGAGTGGGAAGCCAGCAGTGGGTGGGAGGTGGAAGAAGAGCAAGAGGCTAAGAAGAAGTGGGAGGGGGACAGAGGTGTCCTCTGAGAAGGTCTGAGTGTTGTCTTTTCCCAACAGCTCCTGCGCTGTGGCACGGTATGTCTGTCATCTGCACTAAAACTGGAGGACAGAAATTGGAAACAAAGAAAGAAACCCAAATGATGTAAGAATGAATCTCCACACCCACTTCTGGCATCTGCAGCCAATGAAGGAGTCCATGGCTTTAAACCAGGACCCAGCAATAACCATGTGGCTGCTCAGCCCCGGTCACAACAAGCAAAAAGCGAGAGGAGCTCGGCGGGAGAGGTACTTCTGATGGTATTTATGGGCCTCTCAGCAACAGGGAGGAAAAACCTCCTAGTAAAAATCTAAATGAAACCCTCTAGCAACACCCTGCCATGGCCACATGAAAGCTAACTTCCTCTCTGGTGGCCTTTTGTCAGGGACCCACCATAGAGCGTGAAATGTCACAGGCTGTGGCAAAGCAGCCCAGGTTGCCCCCTTGCTCCTCCCTAGGCTGCTCCTGGGGAAAACAGGGTATTTACGTAGACATAACAAAGTTGTTTGTATCTTAAAGTGTTCTTTTACACTTGGGAACTGAGACTGTAGCCTCAGCATCAAAGATAACTTCATAATAGCCTTTTAGTGGAAATAACCTTATTTACAAGAAAGTTCTATCGCTATGCTGAGATGTAAAATAAAAGCAGCAGATATTACTCATAATGCACTGGAAAAGTTGAATCCCTACAAGGGCTTTTTTTAAAAAACCCCAAAACTTATAAAAGCAGCAATTTCTTGGTTAGAAATCATGGAGAGAATCTTGGACCCATTGAAGTCAGCACAAGCAATTTCCTCACCTGTGTTATGAAGAACACTTCAGCTTATGAGGGCCCAGCAGATTTTTCGATCTAATTTCTTTTTTATCATTTATTCTGTTTGATTGCTTTTGATGCAGTTCAGCTGGACAGTGCAAGCAGGTAGGTGTCTCTTCTGCTCCTAGTTAATTTAACCACACTGTGCCCAAGAACATGTTCCAACAATGTCTTTAAAAAATCAAACCAAAAACCCCACAAAGCAAAAAGCAGCAAAACCAAACAGCCTTATCACTAGCCCCAAACTAGTGATATTAGTTCTCTATATCCTCGTTGCTTTTCTAAAGTGGCCAAAGCTGGGGGGTTGAATTATCTTCTGTTGTTCCTTCAAACAGGGAGACACTGATATTCAGAAGGAACCCGCTTTGTAGTTCAAGTAAGTCACAAACTGTATCTTGGCTGTTTGGTTAACAAGGGTCTGTCTATCACTTACACTCCAGGGGTTGAAGAGTAGTAGAGGATTAAATATTAGAGAATTAAACCAGAATAACTTAATCTGTGGTGCTTGTTCTTCTCAGACATACTTCTGCACACTTTTTCTCCAGACTATCAAAACCAGATTAAAAAATCAAATCACAAGTCCCACAGTAGATCAGGTTTTGATTCTTCTGAGACATTTCCATAGAGCAATTAATTCTACAAAGGCTGTAGTACAGCACAGCCCTACACACATGTAGTGTGTAACTCCCTGGTTATCGCACATCCCACGGCAAAGCAAATCTCTGCCTGCCATCCTCTCGCCATCACAGTAAGAGTTGTGCCTGCTAAGATACAAATTCAGACTTTGGGGAGTTGTGATCATCCTCCATAGCATAGAACTGAGAGTCATCGTCTTTATTGTCTGTCCTGAACTGTCGTGCTACATATTTAGAGCAGCTGTGATGTCCTGAAAGAGGCCTGGGACATGAAGACCATGTCAGGATCACTTAATCTGCCTCACAGAAAGGGTTTTAATCTCAATTAATTACGATTTGGAAAGAGTTCTTTAGCTTTTTGGGCAGCATGCCTCACAGAAACCATGTTAAACCAGACAGGAATCATCTGCCTGAGCAGCCTACCACTCTCCAAGAGCTTCAGAAGTTTGTGGGAATGTTATATGCTTGCTAAAATAATTATTCCCCCCCACCCCCACCTCAAAACTTCATAGCTCAGATGTATACCATCCAGAGAAGAGAAGTATAAATATTGTGGATGGAGTTATTGTAACACCACCACTGTTTTAGCCTTGTGCTATTACCCGTCCTTGTTCCTTCTCTCTTTCTTTACATTCAGATACAAGAGCAGAGGCATTGTATTTAAAAAATATATAAATTGAAAAAATTAGAAAAGTTCTAGTTTAATTTAGTTAGCACAGGCATGAGCCCAGGAGATATGCAATGCTGTCTGTCACAGTAGATACCTCACATGTCTAACCAAATGTGCCATCTAATACTCCTTTTTGAAGCACTCTAATATATTTTAGCCATTTTTGCATTACACTGCGGACAAATTCTCATGTTTTCTTAAACAAGGAAATAGTAAAAGCTGAGTGGTTTGCTTGGGGAGTGTTTGCAGCCTCAGACCAGAGAGCAGGAGTTATGTAAAGGCCCAGGCGTGAGGTTCTTCTGAGTAAAACACACCATCTAGAGGTGGTCACCACTTCTGCAGGCGCTCTTCAAAATCACCACTTCTAACTTTAACCTTTTAAATTCACTTTTTTTTTGGTAGGGGTTGGAAGGGACCTCCAGAGATCATCGAGTCCAACCTCCCCTGCCAAAGCAGGGTGCCTAGGACAGGTCATGCAGTTCGGCGTCCAGATGGGTCTTGAGTATCTCCGGAGAACGAGACTCCACACCCCTCTGGGCAGCCTGACCCAGTGCTGAACCACTCACAGAACAGAAGAAAATTCACCTCGACAGAAGGAATAAAATACCTTCATCGGAACCTTTGCATTCATCGAAATAAATATTTCTGAGGGAGCTTCTAAAACAGGCACTTGTGTAGTGAGTTAGGTACGGGTCCTGTTTTGGAAAGAAATCCAGGTTACGGCGCACGCTTTTAACATCCATTTTTAACATCTTCTGAGTTACAGCTCACTGAGAAAATCCAGAAACTGTGAAATCCACAAACTGTGACAACTCCTGGCTGAAGTCAGCAAGGGTAGCAGAGACGTTGCAGGGATGTGGCAGCACCAAAGCATCCCCTGGTCAGTTCCAGCCCCTGGAGAAACATTCCTTCCCCGGTGACATTTTAACCAGGTTTTGAGGTTTCCCAAGCTTCGTAGAGCCCAGCAAAGGGGATGCAGAGAGATGAAGTCTGGAGTATGTGATGGTCATTAAAGCAGTAAATGGCTCGTGTTTGCTTTAATACCTCTATTACAAATGCAGGGTAGCCAGGAAAACAGAAATACTGCCATTTATGCTCCTTCCCCACCCGCCCTGGGGAAATATTCCTCTATTGATCTAATTGCAGGAACTGTCTGTAAACAAACATGTGGTTTGGAACTCCTGTACAAATGGGAATCATAACATCTTGCACCATTTTAATAAACTACGTTTTCTTCTTTGTGTCAATCTATCTCAAGAACGTTGGAATCAGAACATTTCCCTAGTGACAGCTTCATCCTTTAAACTCTGCAGATGAGAGAGCATGCAAAACAATCTGTGCTGAAGCAGGATTAAGAGTTACCAGGGTGACACTCCGTAGTTTGTTGGATGCTGACAAGGAGCCTCTCAAAAACACAAGACCTTCACTGCACCTGGAGAAGCCACAGAGACCCAATTTGCATCTGCTACCACTGAAGTGGCAGTGAAGACTATAAATTCCTTTGCTACTTTGCTTTGTATCTTTGCTGCTATTGCTTGCACATTACAAATGACTTCCCTGGAGTGGGAGGTGGTCCTTGGCACTGGGGATTTACCTTGGAAAGAGGGATGCTCCAATCCATTGCTTGTCATAGTTGTGCCAGAGGTCTGCTGCTTTATTTTGTCTTCTATCAGGCTCTGCTGCAGCCATCTTCAACATCAGTGACAGCACCAAGTTGTGGCTCTGCCACACTTCTTCCCACAAAGAAAGAGAAATAACTGTGGCAGAGGTTGTCTCTGGGTGGTTTTCGCTTGCCCGTCGCCGGCAGAGTGCATCAGGTTTTTTTTTTTCCAAAAGCTGAGCTCCAGCATTTACTTTGTTTTTGACAATGAAATGATAAAAAATTATTAATACGGTTGTGGAAAAAAATGAGTCAGATTGTCAGTACGAAAAGATAAGCAGCTGCTCCCTTGACATCTGGCAGGAATCACAGAATGACTAGGGTGGAAAAGACCTCTAAGGTCATCAAGTCCAAACATACCTGTCCTCTACTAAACCATATCTCTAAGTACCTCATCTACCCATCTGTTAAACACATCCAGGGATGGTGACTCAACCCCCTCCCTGGGCAGCCTGTTCCACACCCCAACAGCTCTTTCAGGGAAGAACTTTCCCCTCACATCTGCTCTGACCCTGCCCTGGCACAGCTTGAGCCCATTGCCCCTTGTCCCATCTCCTGTCCCCTGGCTGAAGAGACCATCGCCCACCTCTCTGCACTCTCCTGTCAGGTCAGTGTAGGCGGTGATAAGGTCTCCTCTCAGCCTCCTCTTCTCCAGGCTGAACATCCCCAGCTCCCTCAGCCGCTCCTCATAAGATTTTCCCAGGACATTCCCAGTGAACCCCAGAAAGCCCATTTAAACCCATCACCCCACTCCTGCCAATGCAGCAGCGCTGCTCTGTGCAGTGCGCTGGTTGTCAGTGCGCTCTTTACTTGGGGTTTTTAGGATAACAGTGACATCAGAGGTAGAAAAAGCCTCAGAAACCACAGGAACTTACCTCTTCCCAGAAGCATAGTGGTTTCCCTCATAAAAGAACAGCAGGTGTTAGAGTGTCACCCAGGGACTTGGTTTTGACCACAAAGACAAGAAACAGCAAGTGTCTTTGGTCAGTCTCAGCCTCTCAATGACCTCTGATGGAGCAGATCTGCCAGGGGTAAGTTGGCTGACTTTTAGGCCAAAGCCAATGATTTATCTGTGTTGGTTGGGCTCAAATCCTGGCAGCTTTATTGAGATTAGGAGGAAACATACTCAGCAGAGAGCAAAGGAGCCGCCAAATTCAGTCTCTCTGGCAGCAGGGAGATGTGGTGCTGAGGCAGAAGGCTTTTGGGGAGGGTAGGATGGAGCAGAAGTGGGGGTGCAGTGCCCAGAGCAGCTTAGTGCAGTCAGTGCCCTGATCCCAGCTTTGCAGGCCTTGTGCCAAATTCCGGCCCTTTCCTTCCATGAGCTTTAGTTGGGAGCAGTCCTGAGGAGTAAATACAGAGGTAGGAGCTGTGTGGAGCTGGTGGCTTTACATGAAGTAGCAAATCTCTGTGAAACTCCCAGTGCTGCAGCACTGGGTGGAATTTCAATGCGCGTTTGTGTCTGAGAGTGAGTGAAAGAACGCCTGGGGAGAAGGAAAAGGGTGAAATGAGTCATTCTTTGCCTTTTTGTCTAATTTTGTAGATAATACAGGGTGTGACACTTCACTCTCTCCTCGCTGAGCAGCTTGTGCAGTGCTGGTTCCAGAGCAGTCAGTGAAAGGACTTCTCTGGATCCAGCCCATACACGGTGCAGATGAAGGCAGAGGAGGACCAGGCACAGGGACACGCTGGCCATGGGTGCTTCTGCCCTCTGTTAAGCCTGGGAGGTGGGATGCTTTTCTGTTGTGCAAAGGTTTTTCAAGTTGCAACATGAGCTCAAAATGGGGGGGGGGGCATCTCAGTGGCTTCCTGAGCTTCAAAGTGACGTTCTAAAATGGTGTTTGACATTTTATTTTAATGTCACAAACCGAATCAATACCTCCTTGGGAACTGAGCACCCATGGTGAAGTGGCAGGAAAGCTGGCTGAGCCAGGGGAGGGGAGGGTGGGTGTGCAGGGCGCTCCTTGAGCCGAGCTTTGCTCCCTAAACCGAGTTTTGCTCCCCAAACCAAGCTTTTCTCCCTAAGCCAAGCTTTTCTACTTAAACCGAGTTTTTCTCCCTACGCCGAGTTTTGCTGCCTAAGCAGAGTTTTTATCCCTAAACCGAGGTTTTCTCCCTAAGTCCAGCTTTGCTCTCTAAGCCCAGCCTTGCTCCCAGAACCGAATTTTGCTCCCTAAACCCAGGTTCTGCTTCTCCCTCGGAACAACATGGTGGCTGGCGCCGAGCACCCGGCAGGGGGCGCCGCAGGGTAGCGGCGCGCGCGCGGGGCGGGGCCTGGCGCGGCGGGGCGGGGCCTGGCCGGAGCCGGGCCGAGCCGGCGGCGGGAGCGGTGCGCAGAGTCCCGCGGCGAGGCGGCAGCTACGCAGCTCTGGTAGCGTTGGGGTCGCCGCGGCCCCGAGCCCGACTCCAGGCGAGATGTGGCGGCGGTGGGAAGCGGGATGGGACGAGAAGAGGGAGCTGCAGGAGCTCAACTCCCGGCTGCGGGTCTTCGTGTCCCGCGTGCGGGAGCTGGAGGAGGAGAACCGCTTTCTGGCGCGGGAGCTGGCGGAGCTGCGGGAGCAGGAGCTGATCGGGCTCCGGGTGCCCGAGCAGGAGCTGGCCTGGCTGCGGATGCAGCTGGAGGAGCTGACTCGGGCGAAGCTGGAAGCGGAGCTGGAGCGGGACGGGCTGCGGCGGGAGCTGGAGCAGCTGCAGCTGCTGGGCGCCGAGGTGCTGGCGATGCGGCGCCGCCTGGAACCCGAGCTGGCCGGGCAGCGGCAGCTGCTGGAGCGGCTGCGGGTCGAGTGTTTTGACCTGGAAGAGCTGCTGCTGCAGCTGCAGGCTGAGCACGGGCACCTGGCTGAGCGGCAGCGGCGGGAGGCGGTGGAGATGCGGGAGCTGCGGATGGACCTGGCTGCTTTGCCTCCCCCCTTGGCCGGGCTGAGCCTGGAGGAGCTGGAGGAGACCTACGAGATGCTGCTCAGCCAGAGCTGCCGGGAGACCCTGTTGCGCTACCAGGAGCAGATCCAGGTGCTGCAGGAGCAGGAGGCTCAGCGGAGCCGGGAGAACCTGGAGCTCCTGCGGGAGGAGAGCCGGCAGTGCCGCCAGCACCTGGAGGATCTCCACCGTCAGGGACAGGAGCTGTGCGGCCTCCGGGAGCGCCTGGAGCAGGAGCTGCTCGCCTTGCAGGACCGCCACGGCGCTGAGGTGGAAGAGTACCAGGTGCGTGACACTGCCCCGCCGCCGCGTCGAGGGGTCCCGGGCCCAGCCCAATTCGCGAGCTCTCTGGCCGTGCCGCTTCCTTCCCGCCCCCCGGCACTTGTTACGGTGCTCCTCTGAGCCTCCTTCCGCCACCCCACTGGCTTTTTCCCTCCAGTTCTGGCCCGTCGCGGGGCGTGAAGTGATGGCCCGCGGCGCTGGCTAACCGGGCCCCCCTGAAGGTGTAACCCCCCGACCGCGCGGGCGGGAAGAGGAGGAGGCCCATCAGGAGCTTGTCGCTGCTCAGCCCTTCCCTGCGTCGTGTCCCTTTGAGAATCACCGCTTGGTTTGAGGAGCGCGAAGGGATGGGGATTGAAAGGGAGACAGTGACCCTGGTGACATCTACCTAGTGGCACCTGCTCCCTTCCCAACCTGCCCTGGCCGAATACCCAAGAGCACGGAGCTGGCCCAGGGGCTTGTCAGGGCTCCCGCTCACCTTGGCGTGGGCGCATGGGACACGGTGCGATCCCTGGAAGCAGATAAACCCAGGCCCCATGCAGTGGGACATGAAGCCTGGGGCATGATGAGAGAAATAACCTCAATTTTCATCCTGCCCCACGCACACCCTGTGAGCCTGGGGAAAAGTTTGTGGGCCCTCAGCATAGTAAGGAAAACGTTTGGTAGCTTAAAGGTGGGATGGCCTGTTATTGTGCTGCAGGTGGTGAGCAGGGTGGGAAGGCCTCGAAACACAGTGATGTAGGTGACTGGTGTTTGAGGTGGATGTTTGCTGTTCTTAAACAGAAGGTTAGAGCATCTGTAGCCAAGAATTTGCTTGCTGTCAGAATAAGGCTTGGTATAACCACATATAATCACCCTGTGCGCGTGAACAGATCAGCAAACGCCAGGACAGCAAAATATCAGTTCACCAAATTTAGATTGGGGAGCACGTATTAGATCATCCAGACCATCGATCGATTTCCTGAGGGCAACATTCCTTTTGTTCCTTGTTAGACCCTTTATTAACACCCTGCTGGAGCTCCGTGTTTGTCTGAGCCCCCTGTGCTCATGACCACATTGTGTCCATGGCAGATTATGGAGGTGTTGGCAGTGGGGCAAGGACTGGGACCTGTTGCTGCGTGTCTGGGTTTTGTACATCACTAGATTGTTTGCGAGTTGCATAGTTTGCACATGCTGTGAACTGAAGTAGATTAGGTATGGAAGAAGTAACCAGCAAGGCTTTTAAATAGAAGGTATTTTTGGTTTTGACAGGGTGTTTCATTCTTCCAGTCACACATGTAAACATTTCCAAAGCTTTAGAAGATGATGTTATATGTAATTCCCTCATTAATTAAATCTATCTGTCAGTCAAAACCAGGTGAAAATATAAAAAGGAGGAAAAAAACCCCTTAGAGTTTTTTCTTGCTTTTAAGGAGTATAAATTAGTGTAGACGTACATTAGCCTACTAATATTTAAAGCTCCTTTGATTTCTGAGATACATCCTTCATGCTGCCTGCATTTGTCATTAGGGATTTATACTGGAAATGCCATTGATCTTCAGTCACCACTGCTCAAACAGAAAACCTTTAAGTATGGTGTTACAGGAGCATTTTGTGCACCCCACGTTTTTCCTGTAAAGCCAGTTAGAATGAATGTGCTCAGAACCTAAGTCTTTATTTCACCTCAGCAAGGTGTCCTTATATTAGTCTGTCACCTCTATCTGGTTGTAGTTTTAAAGAATTCTGTTCAGAAGACCAACCCATTATAGAAGTCAGGTAATCAAAATTAATGCACGTCCTTGAGCTATCCTGATTAAGCACTCATCGACTGATTGTCGTTTTGATAGCAAGATCATCGGGTTGGACCCGATGATCTCGAGGTCCCTTCCAACCCCTACAACTCTGATTCTGTGATAACAAACTTCAGTTTTACTCCCATGAGCATTTGGTGTGATTTGGATTTTATAGGATCAATAGCTTCAAATGTCAGTAATACAAGAAGAAAAAGAGTGCTCTGATAGCCAGTGTGAAGACATGTGAGCTGTTTTATCTTTGAGTACGTCTCTAGATGTATTCAAGATAATTAAATATATTCAAGATATTTAAATTGTGGTGGAAAAGAAATCATAAGGTATATAACTTCTGAATGGCTTCATAAAATAAATGTTTGGTTTCCAATGAGAATGGCCACTGGAAAAGGCCAATCTACTGTAGGTGAGAGACAGTATCTTTTATTCACATCTAGGTAGAAAAATTATTGCATGTATAGGAGCAACTGTTCCAGGTTTTTGTTCTTGTGATCAAAACGTTTTTCTCCTCCCTCATTGTTTCTTGTCTTGGTGAAACTGTATGCAGCATGGATTTTTAAACTACTCTTTAAAGAGTATCTATTCCACGCTTATTTATTGTAAAGTGTCATAGAAATGCTTTGTATGTGCAGATTTAAGTCAAGTGATTACTGTTTGTTGCAGCTGCAGTGGCAATTAGATTTATTCATACTTTCCGTATATCATGCGGTCGCCTTATATGTCCATCTTTGCCTCCTGCACTGTCCTTATCCTCACTGAAGCTTTGAGCCATGTTAAATAGAAATATGTATTTGGAGTTAGAATCCTGCTGGACTGGGCAAGCTGTAAATCATACTTGGTTTGGAAATTTTTTCACTGGTCCTGGGTGCTGAAGGGATGAACTCAGGGGGGTTCCTACTTCCATAATTTTAGCTGTGTGCTGTGACAATACTTACGCAGAAACTCTTAGTGAGTTGAGAGAGGCTTGTATTTATTGGATGTAAAAGGGCCATGGCTCATCTTTCTACTTTGAAAGGAGGAAGAAAGTTTTTGCTAAGAGAGTGGGTTTAGGACCGGTTCCTGTGCCAGCGTTGTGAGCTCCAGAGAAGAAGAAAACATCTTGTCAATTGAATGTATAGTATCTGTATGTCATGCACATGTTTTTGTGTACCACTCACTAGCCAGCTAAGTGCAGGGTATCACTTCTCCCCTGCTGAGCCACTGAACAAGTGATGGGATCAGTAAATGGTGCCAGATGGGAAGGGCTGGAGCCTGGAAACTTCTCTTTATTCCCCAAGTAGGTGCAGTTTGGACAACTCAAATTCTCTTCCCTCTACTGCCCTTCTAAAATTTCCCACTACTGGCTGGGAAGGAACATCTGACAGGTGGGAAAATCAGTTCTATGCAGTTAGTTAGTTCTAGCAGGACTTCACCAGGGTTTGAAGGGATGTGGGTTTGATGTGGTTGAGAGAGAAATCTTTCCAAGCAAGTCTCGTGCCACAGTGCAGGTTACCTTGGGCCAAGTGGAAGCTTGTCACCTCGTGGTGCCCTGAACTTTGGCAGAGTGGTTTACGTACTTTATGGCATGCCTGGAAACAGGACTTCAGACCAATTATTCTGTGTTATGTTTAAGCATCAATGCCTGGGTAGGCAGGTGGCTGTCTGCCATCCAGTCTATACAGTGTCTGCTCCCACTGGAATGAATTCCTTTGGAAGTGTCACACAGCTGGCTGAGTTATGTAGCCCCTTATGGTAATTATTAGGACACTGTATTTAACTCAGACTTTTGGATCCTGAGTGATTCCCAACTCCAGTGGGTAGAATCTAGGGGGGTTGTGGAGTCTCCTCTGGAGATATTCCACACCTGTTTGGACACCAACCTGTGCGACCTGTCCTAGGGACCCTCCTTTGGCAGGGGGGTTGGACCTGATGATCTCTGGAGGTCCCTTCCAGCCCCTACGATTCTGTGATTCTAGGTAGCTTTTCAAACCCAGACTGTAGAACTTGGGTGTGAGGGAATGAAGTTTGTGAGTTGTTAGATGGGGTGGATATCGCCGGTCTGAGAGAGCTACACACTGTATAGATTCTTCTGGGACTGGAACGAGACTTGTGCATTGTGAAGCTCTTTTTAACCTATCTATGCACAGGTATATATTAGTCTCTGTTTAATTGGGGAGGCAACAAGCATCTGGACCACTTCATGGTTTGTAACTGGAGCTCTTACCACCTTTAGGGGTGGTCCCATAAAGTTGCAGCAGTCTTGTCTTTTACTCCTTTTGCTGAAGCCTTTGGGTCTGGCAACACCCTGTCCATTCCTGCCTGATAGCGTTTTCCTTTTAAAAGCAGAGCCTGGCCCTTTTCTTCGCTTCTCATCTTGGTATTTTCCATTGTGTCAGTTCTCCAACGGGATGGTTGCCTTGGAGCCGCTAAAGGTCAGGGCTTCTGCCTGCTGCTGTGCGTGACCATACGGGATGACGTTACCTCCACTGCAGTCGGGATGGGGCTTTTTCAGCTATGCAGATATGATTTCTCTTCTGCCATAAAAAGGGAGTTTTAGGTTACGCTGAAGACTGTAGGCAAGGTTTGTCATGTCAAAGAAAGCATCAGTGTAATCATTTAACAGCAGCTGCAAATGCAAATGAAGAAGCAGATTAACATGTGTGTTAAATAGATATACCCAGATGTATGTGAAGATACTGGCAGTTTCCTTCATAAAGCTTTTTTTTTCTTTTATTAGAAAAGAAAAGTCTTCACGTTTGAAATGCCATCATTTCATATTCTTAGTTTTTAAGCCTTACTTCTGCTTAGCATATCATATGGGCATTAACTGATCTGGGGAGCCCCTTGCTGTATCTTCATTTTTATGCTATTGCTCAGACAGGGTTACTCGAACATTTGCTGCATATAAATCTTGTCATGTGAAGTTTTTAAACTAGACAAGCAGTATCTTCATTTTTCCCAGTTTTTATTGCAAAGCATTTGTTAGGATACAATCTAAAATATGAATTCCTGCCCACCGTTATACATGTATATGAGATCTTCCTCTGTAAAACGTTTGATGTCCTTGCATAGTGTAGAGTGATGTGAACAAAACAGAATGAGGCCTTTGCTGGGATGTAATTTCTCTTTCCCCAGCTCCCAGAACAGTGTCACCTACAGTGTTTTGCTTAGCATCAGTCTGCTTGCGGAGGAATGCTTGGGTTGGTAGAGTCTATCCACAGCAAGGTAACTCACCCACAGCTAACACTGATACTTCTAGTTCCAAGTCTGTTCTGAACAAGCTCCCCTCAGTTAACAAGGAAGCTGTATTTTCCTGAAGATGGCAATTTGCCCTTCATGTGAGAGGTAGCAGCAGTGATTAAAGCACCTGCTTTCTATGGTGCTCAGTTCAGGAGCATCAGAGTTAGTTGTCTTGGCCTAAATCAAATCTTAATGTTCTGTTGTGTAATCCTTTGCTGCTTTTTCTGTCATGTACAGTTATTTGGTATTTAATCATCCATTTAGTATTTCAGTCTGTGTTCAAATTTAGATAATTTTGGACTTTGGTATTTTTCTGCTCATCAGTTCCTTTCTCCATTCCCAAAACTTGTTAAAGGAAGGCAGGCAGCCTGTAACTACTATCTGGTCAGTGCTGCTGCTTTAACCCACAAAGGTACAAAGTTAGTTATACACGTGATCAATCCCTTGACCTTCTGAATAGCAGTTGGGACAAAGATGGGGGGGCTATGAAGCAAGTGTCCAAATGTTGTAGAAAACCTTGCTCAAAGGCACCATTGTAGGTTCATCCTTCATGTTCTAGGTGGTAGTGAGTACCTCCAGATGCTAGAATCCAAAAGGCTGGTTTGGAACCAGCTCTCTGTGGCACTGAAAATACTGATGAAAAGAAACAGGCCAGGTTCTAATGGCAAAGCAATTGTTTGACATCAGGGATTTTAGCATGTGCATATATGACAAAATGAGTCACATTTAAGTCAGGTTTATAAAGGAGGGCTTTTCTTTTTCCTTGCTGTGTATACTTGATAACTTTGTACAAGGCATCTGAATGGGTTTTAATTAAACCTTTAACTAACTTAGTAATGCATACAATGAAATCTTAGCATAAAACTGTGTTTCAGTAACAGTACAATTCAGATTGTATATGGGGAGGTCACACAGCTGATTTGTCTGGTTTTAGAACTGTTGAAACACATTCATTTATTGCTTGCTCAGATTATTTTCCAATTAAAGTGTTATTAGGCATTCAAGTGTACAGATTTTTATGTTAATTCAAACTAAAATTTGATATTTCTGTTTAGAGGATAATTGACACCCTAGAAGAGGAAAAGCAGTTCCTGACCATGTCAATCACAGATTACCTGAAGGACTATCAAGAACTACTGCAGGTGAAAGCTGGCCTCATCCTTGAAATTGAAACCTACAGGTAAGCTTTGCAGTCTCACTCAATTATCTAATTTAAATCCCTTTTTATAGATAGGGCAGCCCCATTCATTCTCTTGCCAGCATTTAAAATACCAACAGAGAGAGACTTACAGAGACTCAGATGAAGACTCCTTGTACATATTGCAGTTTGTTCAGTAGAGTGAATGGGCCTCTAGTGTCAGTTTTAAGCTCGCTGTTGGCTTGTCCTGTGGCATGGGTCTGACTGTGCTGTCTGAACAGAAGGTAACATCCCTTCAGAAGGGGTGCTAATACATGGGGAGCTGTCTGAGATCTCTGAGAAAACTGTAACAATAGTAAAATACCATCATTCATCAGAAACCCTGATGGGCAGAGGTGACTGGAATTTGATTGCTCGAGTGAAACTCTCTCTGGTGGTAATAAACTCTATTCCTTTATCCCCAGAACAACATGTTAGAGAAGCCAGTGTAATCCACAGGAATCCTATTAACTTTGTGCAGATATAGTGATATGTAAGGCCCCTTCTTAGTCCTGGTTGAGTTGATACCGAGTTGATGTGAATTGTTGATGCACTATTTGATTACAAGCTGAGGAGCCAGTATCCCTAAATGGCAATCTATAAATCATGAGGTAGTGTAGTTGTCATTGATCAGATAACATGGTACAGTTCCTCATATAAATATGTTGAGTATTGTCTACCTGCAGCATCAGTACAAGGAGCAAGTTCCCCATTCTTGTTTCATTGTAGATAGTGGGAAGACAACAGAAAAATCTGATTAGTGATTAAAATCTGTCTTTCTCAATCCTTGATTCGTTATGGAAACATGATTGGAGCAAGAATGAGATACCAGCAAACAACATCTCTGCTAACTAATCTTCAGTACTGTGTATATCTCTAACCACTTAGTAGCTGTGAGGTTGAAGAGCCAGAGTAATTCTTGTCTAGAGACTCAGTTAGCACATGGTATAAAAGTGATTCAGAAGGGAAAAAACCAAACCAACCTATGAACTGGAAGTAGATACTATTTTACTCCAAAGATCATGCTTGTTTTCTACAACTAGCACGATATTTTCAATAAACTTCATTGGGATACTGATCTTCATACACAAAGAAGTACAATTCTTATTGAGAAAAGTAATAATTTGCAAAAATTTGATGTCAGCCTATTCTTGTATTCTTTTTAAGGAGTATGCCTCAATCATTAGCTTGTCTGTATTGTATGTGTTATATTCTACTGGCGTACAAAGGCAGTGCTATTATGAGCTGTGTGATAGGTGCTTCTGTCTCCTGAAGTGTTAATGCTGTGTCCTAAGCATGTAACATTGCTATGAACCAATAAGCATCTGGATAAAGATGGCAGCAGGTGAATTATGGGTGGAATGTGTAGACTAAACCAATCCACTAATAAAGATGAAGTTTAATTTTAGTTGCGTAACTGATAATGTGGAAAGCTTGAGAGAGTAACTTCTGAGTAGTTTGATAAGGGACTGGTGAGCAAAGGATGTCTCTAGCCCATCACAGAGCAAAACCAGTCTGGATGCCTCAAGCAGTGTGTGCTATGGGGTAAAGACCAAGGCTGGCTTCTGGACAAGCAGTATGTGGAACAAGTAATTTGCAGTCAATTTGTGAGCAGCAATACCTGCATGTTTGTTGGAGGAGTGGGATCCCTGTGATCCTTGGAAGGGCAGGAGTGTCTGGAGCATTACTAGTGGAAGACAAACTGAAAACAGTAGCCAGCTGTGATCCTTACCCCTGTGTGTTAATTCTGTTGACTTTGCTAAATCATGATTCTTCTAAATTTAATCTTAGCTCTGATGTTGGCTTTTACTGTTAGCACTTCAATCTTTCTCCTTCAGTTTATTCACCTGAAAAATGGGATTAGTGCTTCAAGATAACAGGAGTTTCAGAATTTATATTGGAATGATAATGCCCAGATATTTAGTTGTTTGGACATGCTTTTAATTAAGTGGACCAAAAGTGCTTCTGCTCTGTAAAACTTTGTAAGCCCTTCCCATTCTGGAATTTCTCCAGTGGTCATCTCTCTGCTTACCTGCATGTTACTGTTTGTCTAAAGGATTTCCTGCCCTCATTAATGAAAGGAGAACAATTTAGCGCACATGCAGCACGTTTGTTGCTCAGTTGAGATGCTCCTTAACTTGCAGCATTTCTTCATCTGATTGTAGTGCATGCAACTTGTCATCACTGATGGCCTTGGCAAGGGTGGCTTCAGTGGACAAATGAACACTTACCTACTGAAAAAGATCTACAGATGAAATGGGACTTGGCACAGATCAGGGAACAGGCTGTCTATCGCCTGCAAAAAAATCTTTGAAACATCAGAAGCTAAAATATTGTTTTGATACGGTTTTTTTAATGTTTGCACAGTTTTGCCTCCTCTTATTCTCCCTTCAGTTAAGCACAGTAGTGCTTTTCCTACTGTCTGCATTTACTAACGCTGCTGTAGTAGGGAATCCATATGGATCCAGTTAGTGAACTGTTTAGTAAGGGAATTCTGGACTGCTGTTCCTCTCCCAGGTCTTCATATCTGTCACAACCACGGTGTGTGAAGCCAGCTTCAGTTTGTTTTCACAAAGGATGCTGGCCTATACCCTTGCTTCTGCATTTAGAAATAAACGGCACCTATTCATGCTTAGTTCAGCATCCTGAATTTCCCATTAAAAAGTTTCCATGAGGGTCTTGGCACCTCTTTCCTCCTGGCATTGTAGGTTAAGGGTGTGGCATCTGTACATCCTATCCTGTATTTTCTTTGTTTTACACAAGTCCTGTTTTAAAGCCAGTTCTTTCAATTAGTCAGTGCTGCTCCTAGACTGGCAAGAAAGATTGCTGTTGGAAGAACACCCTTCCCCAAGGACCAAGTGTACTTCCTCTATGTTTCTGTTCACCCTTCCTGCTCTGGGAGCTGAGGCTCACTCAGGAAGTGAAATATATGTCTGATGTTGCCTTCATGAAGTTACACCTCGTGGGAATCTTCATTCCCAATCCTTTTGCACCAGTGTTGAAGTGAATACTCATCAAGTGGCTGCAGTTACGTTCTGTGTTCTTGGGACCCTGTAAGCCCACAACTAATTAGACTGTTATTTCCAGGAAGAAGTGGTGAATTGCCCACCATGTAAGACTTCTGAATTTTAAAAGAAGGTAGAAAATCTGCCTAGGTTCACAATTACTGTAAAGCCTTTCTCTGCAGCTATCAGAAGCTTCTTTTCAAATAGCGGAGGCTGCTCGGAGCTTCTGCCATAGGTTAAGTCAACATAGTTGTTGAAGGGTAAAATATTTAACTTTGAAATCCTGGTGTCATATAAATGTTCTGTTCAAGAAGTCACCACCAGCATTAAGGCCTCCTCAGCTACCCACCACAGCTTTTCCAGTCAGCTTTGTTATTCCCTGTTTGCTCCTTGTACTATCCAATATGTCCTGTTCTTGGTTTTGTTTTATTAAGAGTGCATTTTGTGTTTTCACTGATCTCTGGAGGTCCCTTCCAACCCCTACAATTCTGTGAACACCCCAGGCTGACTAGCATGTCTGTGCTACCTTTAGCTAATTTACATTGATAATGACATGAGTTAAAGGTACAGATGGAGTATTTTTCTAGCAACACTTAAGCTAAGTACTAACACAGTGGGTGTCCATGTCACTTGGGCTCTGATTTCCAGGAATTAGTTGGCATGGTTATTTTTCAGAGGAGTGCTGCTTGCTTGGAGGGATGGTTTCTATTATTATTGTGAGTACTTAAGTGTTCATACAGTTGAGAGATGCTGCCTGAAGGACAGGGTGTTAAAATTTAGAAGTCCCCACTGTGAAGAGCTTACGGTTGAAGAGTGTTAGGAAAAGATACAGTGGAACTGAGAAGCAGAAAGACCTGTGTAAACTGAAGCTGAGGAACAGAACCTGAGTTTGCTGGCTTCCAAGCCAGTGCTCAGTACACTGCAGTTTCTCATGCTACTTTATTAAGCCAAAGTCAGTTTCACGTTGTCTTGTTTATCCGATAAGCTTGAGGAAGTACATACTGCTTCCAGTAAAACACTGATTCACGGGCCAGTTTGCTAGGCGTCTCCTGAAGCATTGCCTTTCATTTTCAAACAGAGCATATTTTCAGTAGTAATATTTCAGATCCAGCTTTTCTCTGTGCTCTTGCCCTTTGCCATATACAGTTGCCTCTTGGAACTTATTTTTAGTGACTTCATACGTTGCTGCAGCAACTGAGCAACTGTTGTTTTAACAGCAGCCAGAAATCCTTAGTCAGACTACCCACATTCCCGGTTTCCTTCGTCATGGTTAACACTTTCATTGCCAGCACCTTGGTATGTTTCTGCAGTGTCACCAGCAGCTTCTCTAGCACGTGTTTATCAGCAATTTGTTTGGCACTCACCGGCTTCATCACATCAGATGTTTGGTCTTGGCAACACTCTCTATGTGTTGAAGTGATCTAATTCCTATAAAGCCTTTCCGAACGTGGAACAAGACAAATTGCTTTTACTTTGGCTTCACTTAGTAAAGGTTATTGTAGGGTTGAATTTGACTAGAGAAGAGAAGTAAACGTGTCCACCTGAGCCTGTTTTCAGGGGGTCAGTGACCTGTAAGCATGTTAACTAATTCTAACCTGGCTTCTCTTCTGAGTCTACACAAATCCATGGTTGCAAAGAAAACCTTACTAATGATACTTTGATGTAGCATTGTCCTACTGCATCTAGAAGCGGTCAGAAACCAAAAGAAGCATAAAATGTCCAAAGTCATGTGGATTATGCAATCTACAGGTGACATCTAAAATGCCTGCTGTGTTAATTTGGACAGAAATTCCTAGCAAATGTATTTATACCACAATGCAAAATTGATTTCAGCTGCCCCCTAGGGAGTCAGAAGCCTCAGCTATCGTACTTCTCCAGCCTTGCTCTTGCCAACTTTGATGTTGCAGCTGTATGTTATCAGTGCAGAACAGCTGGCACTTCCAGACCCGGAAATGATGAAACTGTTCTCTCACTCAGAAGTGACTATAAAAACACCCAAGTTAGACTGGTAATAGCATTCCGTTGTGTATCGGAGGAACCTGCCTTGGGATCTCTAGCCTGTTGCAACAGGATACTACAGGAGAGGACTTTGTTTTGGGGATTAATGTGGCTTGTTGCCCTACAATGCTGTTCAGCCTTGAGAAAAGAGACTGAGAGGGGATTTGAGCAATGTTTATAAATATATGAAGTGTGGGAGACGGGGAAATGGCCAACCCCTTCTCAGTGCGGACAGGACAAGGGGCGATGGCCTCAAGCTGGAGCACAGGAAGTTCCACACGAATATGTGGAAGAACTTCTTCCTGGTGAGGGTGAGGGAGCCCTGGGACAGGCTGCCCAGGGGGTGTGGAGTCTCCTTCTCTGGAGATACTCCAGCCCTGTCTGGACGACAACCTGTGTGACCTGTCCTAGGGACCCTGCTTTGGCAGGGGTGTTGGTCTCAATGATTTCTGGAGGTCCTTTCCAGCCCCTACAGTTCTGTGACTCTGTGAAAAGGGACATAATGCTTTCTCTTTTTTTTTTTTTTTTAAAAAAAATGTATATTCTTGGGTGGAACAGTTCCCTCGTATATCATGCTGCAGCACCACCTTTAATACTGTATTACCAGAAGGAAAGCTGCTGACTCTTTGCTTGTAAATACTTTTTTATTTCATTTTTGCCTTTTCTTTATAAAACGTCTCTGTGTGTTTCTCTCAGAAAGCTTTACTGAATATCTGTTTTGTTTGGCTTTGTTTTCTCCTAACTTCTAAGATCATCATTCTGAAAAAAGTTGCTAGTTTGTATGATACCATAGAGGAAATGAGTAGATCTTGTCCATGTCAGGAAGCAGTCATATGGAAGATCTGATGTAAAACCGTGCTATGTCTGCTGCTGTTACCTACTGTAAGATTATTGCATTGTTCTCAAGAACTGGACTCTGCAAATTAAGAGTCTGGAAGATGCTAAGGATTTCTCATTCCCAGGGTTAAAGATACGGTATTAAAACCACTCAGGATCTGACCCACTTGCAGGATAATAGTTTCAGTCTTTAAGTCATATAAATGTTAAGTATCACCATTGTTCTTCTCAGTATTTTAATGGATTGCCTTTTGATGTGTTTTGCAGAGCTTTGTTAGAAGGGGAGAGCAACCAGTGGATTATCACATGGAGAGATCAGCATATAGGGAAATTGCCTCAAGGTAAAAAATGAATCTTAGAAAATGAATGTTGAATGGAGTTAAATATAACTGGAAACTTTTGGTTTGTAGTATTTCTGAAGCATAATTTTAATGAGTGAACTGCAAAGTGCATATTTAATTGGTTTTGATGATTGGTTAATGATTTAAATCAGCGTAGTGCTATTCTATATGAGATAATTTATGAAATCATGACTCAGGTGGAGAAGGTAAGTAGGGAGTGGTTTCATACCTTGAATAGTGCAAGAACTTTTGGAAGCCCATAGCCCTTAAGATAGTTTTGAAGCATAAAAGAGGAGACTTAACAAAGCATATGGTTAAAACCATGGAATTCATCATCACAAAGCATGGCAAGTGTTAAAAAGTTTACGTGGGCTTAAAAGAGAAATTTTAGCAGAGTAATGAAAGAAAAATCAAAGACTTACTAAACATAAAGATACCATTTCTATCTTAGGAGCTGCAAATCTCTGGAGGCTGTGAGAGTATACCAGGGAAGTATCACTATTTACTTGCCCTGTTCTTATACTCTTCCCTATGTATCTACTGTTGGTCATTGTAAACAGGGTACTAGATAAGATGGACCTTCAATTTGACTGATATGGTCATTGTTAGTAATAACAGAGTTAGTCTCAATAGTATTGCTGAATTTAACAATATTTGGTCTTAAAATCATCAGACTATCAGAGAGAAGTAGTCCCAGAAGAAGTTTGAAGCCTGTGTCTGTAGTAGGAGGTTAAACAGACTAGGGCCTTTGCTAAAATTCCTGGGCTGTTAAGTTCTTCTCAATGTCCTAGCACAGCTTTGGTCTGGGCTAGCCAGTGCTTCTGCAGATGATGCTCAGTTGTGTTCAGTGGTTATCACAGACCAGGAAGCACTAGCAGAAGTCAGAGGAGGCGTGACTTGCTTTTGAGGAGTATGAGGTTTGAGTTCTGCAGTGCTGGTTGGTCTCAGAGCCGGATAATGGTTCCTAGTCAGTTTTATTAAATCGTATAGATACAGAATGAAAGGTTCTTTGTTTTTCACCCTTGTACCTTGTTGTACCTTGTGGCTATGAAGGGTTGTACTTGTGTTTTCAGTTTCCAGAATGTGGTGGCAGGTATGCCCTTAATTCTCAGTAGGAACTGAGCAACTTGAGGCCACTTTGACTAATGAAGTAAAAAAACCAAATTTATGCTAGTAGCATATGTTAGTTAATAAGCTTTAAATGCAAATGTACATTAATATAAATATGAAAGGTGTCATTCTTAATTCTTAAGGGGCCACTCTTGAGGTCCCTTTCAACCCCGATGATTCTGTGATATGCAGTAATACCCAGTAACTCACAACACGCAAAATTAGCAAGAACTTGCAACTTGGCAAAAAAAGCTTTGCTTTCAGTTTCAATGTAATTTATGCATAGACTTAATTAAAGCCTGCAGGAATGCCTTTACAAAGCTGCACTGAAAATGAAGGTGTTACTTCTGACAAAAAATTAGTATAAAATTTCTTAGTTCACAGCCTGTGTTTTCTATTCTTTTTGGTACAAGACATTAATGTTTGTCACCTATGCTCTTTTTGCAGATATTCTAAACACTTCATATAACTACACTGATATTTACTCTACTTATCAAGAAAGAAATAGAAATAGAGCTTTGCCAGCTAGCAGGATCACAGATACAAGCCATAGCAGTTCTGCACGTTATTCAGCTCAATCAACACACTCTGGATCACAGACAACAGCTAGTGGAAGAGATTTTGGAAGAGATATACTTGGTTCAATATATCGCCCTTCAACAACTGTCACAAAGGATGAAAGGATTGTAACAGACCACAAAGAATTAAGAACCTTTACTCCAGCCTACAGCAGCTGGAAAACAACTGAAAGGCAGCAAAAGACAATTCCAGAAAGAAAGAAAACAGAAGTTACTACTTCATCCACAGTATCATTTTCAAAAGAATCATCACATGTTGAAAGATCAGACAAGGACCACAAAGCTGACACAAAGCCTTCTGAAAATGTAAGAATCAAACCCAAAAAATTTCCAGCTTATGAGCTGAATACCAATTTTAAACCATCTAAATATGAAGAATACGTAACTGAAACTCAGACCACGCTGACAGAAAAAAGAGGAGGCAGCAAACCAACTGAAGAGAAAAAATCTCTGCTGAAAGATGAAGATAAGCTAGGGAAACAGACAAGGGAGGAAAAAAAGAAAACAGATGAGAGAACTTCTATAGAAGAAAGAAGTGTTGATTTTGGAAGGAAGACTGAGCAGAAACAATATATCCGGGAGGAAGTCATTAGCCAGAGGTTAACAGGGAGTGATGTTTCTAATGCAAGAACTTCAAAAAGTGAATTAACAAAAAAAGATACAAATGTGACCTTGGAATCAAGAAGCAAAGAAGCCATTGAGATCCCTATCCATCTTGATATGCCTGCTTCTGACACACAGTCTCAGAATAATAAAGAAATAGGTTTACAAGGTTCTAAAACTTCCATAGGAAGAGAAACAGATCGTGTAACTAAAGCTGCTGAAATTCACAAAGTGAGTATTTCAGAAGCAGAATCAGATCTGAAAAATGAAGAGAGGATTACTGATAAAAGCCATAAAATGGGAACTCTCTCAACTGAAAATATAGCAGAGAATATTGTTGCTGACATTCTTAAAAGTTTTACGCAGTCTTCTAGTTCACAAGTATCCACAGACACAAAAGTGACTTACTTTAATAAGAAAGACCAACCAGATGATGGGAAAACAAAGACTGAGATCACAGTAGAGTCTCAAGTTCAAGAAAACATAGATATTTCTGATGAAGCTGGTCTAACAAACCAGGATGTTAAAAAACTGGCTCGAAAGGGTCTTGAGAGAGCTCCTTCCAAAGAGGAGATAGAAGATATAGTACACCATGGCCTGAAAGGAAATGAGGGCAGAAAAAACATGTCCGTTAATGTTGAGATTTTAGAGGAAACTCTAGATTATAGTGCTGATGAAAGGACTGATTTTTCAACACCTTTTCAAGTAGAGGAAGTGGAAGATACGTTCCCTGAGAGAGAGAGGCGTTACGGTGATGAGGAACAAAGTGTAACATTCCCCTATGAAGATGTGAAGAAGAAGAAACAACGCCACGAGAGTTTCACTCGTGTGGAAGAAGTAACTGAGGAAGATGACTCACCTATTGAACAAAAATATTTTGTATCTGTCCCAGATGATCATCCTATTATTAATGAAAAAGACGATGACTCAGTGTATGGGCAAATTCATATAGAGGAAGAATCAACTATTAAATATTCTTGGCAAGATGAATTTTTGCAAGGTACGCAAAGTAAGAGAGATGAAGGTGTGAGCTCTCTGGATGAAACGTATGAAGTGGTAGGGGAAGAAGCAAGTGCTCATATTTTAAAAGAACATCCTGAAGCTGAAACATCCCATGTTGAATCTGTCGTTATTGAAAAAGAAATTAAAATTCCCCATGAGTTTCAGACTTCAATAAAAGGGCTTTTATCAAAGGAAACAAAGGACCCTAAGCATCAATTGAAGGAAGCTTTGGAGCAGTTGGAGGGTAGTCTCCCAGAAAGTGTGAAAGAGGAGCTGTCTGCATTAACAAAAGAAAGTCAAGCTGATTCTAGTAGCTTAAAATTCGATATCAAAAAAGTTGATCAAAAGGAGGAAGGTGGCTTGGTGAAAATTGTTGCTGAAGTCAATCTGTCCCAGACCCTTAACACTGACGAATTTGATGCAGCTCAGCTCGGTGAAGTAATTGCAAATGAGAAGGAGAAGGAAACGTTGCACTCCCTGAAGAAAGAGAGCTCAGAGAGAGTTGTTGATGGTAGAAGCAGTATAGAGGTTTCTTCCCACGGTGATAAACACACTGATCAAGAGATCTATAGCTCCTCCACCATAAGGAGGACTGGGGGCTCAGGGTATCATACCACTGAAAAAGTTATTTATGACGGTTCGGTCTTGGAAACTGCAGATTTTGGAGAAGTGTCTCTCTCACCACAATCAACTGATGAGACAAAATCCGTAAGGCGTATTAAGGCTGGTCCAGCAGAAGTTCAGAGATACGAGCAGGTTATCTATGAAGGGCCTGGTTCTGAACCACTGGAGCTCAGTGCTGCAGAAGATCTTGTTCAGACAGAAGGATCCTCAGAGTTTAGCCGATCTGTGAGGCATTTTAAACTGGGTCCTAAAGAATTCCAAACCACAGAAGAGGTAGTTTATACAGGCCCTGTTACTACAACAGTAGAAGAGCTTGATTCTGGAAATCTTTCACAGAAGTTTTCAAGAGACTTCAGCAGGTCCACGCGACGTGTCACAGTAGGATCAAGGGAAGTAACTGAAGAAGTCGCTTTTGAAGGACCTGCTTCAGACTCTCTGGAGCTCAATAGCTCAGGTAACCTGGCTCAGACAGAAGGGTCTGTGGATGTCAGCAGATCGGTGAGGCACTTCAGATTAGGTCCAAAAGAGGTTCTTACTGAGCAAGTTATATTTGAAGGACCAATCTCCGGTAAGGTAGAGGTTAGTGATTCTAGAGACTTCTCACAGTCAGAAAGTTCAGTCAGACACATCCAGTTGGGTCCCCAAGAGTTTATGACAGCTGAAAAAATCATCTATCAAGGGCCTGTTTCTGAGCACACAGAGATCAGTGAACTGCAAGACCACTCTCATTCAGAAGGCTCAGTGAAGCATTTTAGACTAGGTCAAGTGGGAGTTAAAACCACTGAACGAATTATATATCAGGGCTCCCTTTCTGAAACTCCAGACCTCGTTAACAAAGAAGGACATCTTTCAGAGAATGAAGGAAGCTCAGATATCACTAGATCTTTCAGGCATGTGAAAATAACTCCTGGAGAAACTCATACTGAGCAATTAATCTTTTCAAGACCACTTTCTGAAACCCTGGAAGATCTTACACAAATAGAAGGGTCATCTGAGAGCAGTAGGTCTGTAAAGCATGTTAAAGTAGGATCCAAGGAAACAGCTTTTACTTTTCAGATGGATGTTTCCAACATGGGTGGAATATCTGCAGTAAAAAGTGGAGAACAGCAAGCAGCAATGCTCATATCCAGTAAGGACAACGCTTCTGTTAGTCAGTCACAGACTGTAGTTGAAAATGACCAGATTGTAGGAAATGAAAATAAAAGAGGAGGCTATGTGCTCTCCAGTTTTTCTCAAGAGCATGGTGAGCAGGTAGTAGAAAAATCATCTTTTGATAAAACAGTACAGTTGCAGAGAATGGTAGACCAAAGGTCAGTGGTTTCTGATGAAAAGAAAGTTGCTCTTCTCTATCTGGACCGTGAGGAAGAAGATGATGATGATAATGATGGACAGTGGTTCTGAAAGGACTTTTAATGAAGTCTACTTAGTCATTGATTATCCTTTTTTAAAGAAAAAAAAAGGGATGGAAGAACATACTATTTTGATGACTTAACAGTGGACTGAGAAGTATTGAGTCTAAGCCTCTACCTATTCAGCACACTTCTTTATGGGAAGTTTTTTTTTTTGGGGGGGTGGGAGAAACATGCTGTTAATGTGTTTTTCCTCAGAGACCTGTGTATAATGATTTCAGAGTTTTCCAACTACAGATGGAAATTTGCTACTGAGGAAGGAAATCAAAGGATTGTATTTTTTGTTTGTTTTATGGCAGGTCAGTAAGTGTGTGCTTGAATAGGACTTTTCCACTATTTTAAAAAATACTGTATTGTACTTGGTTACTAAAACATTCAGAAATTGAGTCAATCTCAAGCTACTAACCACAAATATTACAGAACATAAGACTAATGAGAGTGGTAGGTAGTGGATTTTCTGTTCCATTTCTATGTACTTATACGCAATACCTAATGAAACCATTTTAAGATACAGTTATTACATCTATAAAAGATAAAATTCTGTAGGATCAAACTAAGCATAGCAAGAGTTGACAAAAATGGTATTATTTGTATAGCTAGAATATAGGGGAAAAAAGTAACGCTGAAGCAATAATTTCTCCCAGTATTCATAATGAGAAATAGTGATTTTCATGGTTAGACAGCAGTACATTTAAAATTTTTTAAATGAATTGGCTGGGTATTATTTCCACTGAAGTAAGGAGAGCTCTACAGCTTCAGTGGTCTCTGTACATTAATAAGATCAAATTATTTTGAAATATATGGTTTACCTTGATACTAGGTATTCTAAAGGTAAGCATGAAGTGTCAAACATGATTACATAATGCCTAATTTCTTAACACAGTGGAATTAGTTAATACGTGTTCTATGCTGAAGACAACTTGAACAAATGGCATTGATGACACTTAGCATCATTGTGTGTCAGGTATTTCCAGATAACCCTTTCTTTGTTTACAATGAGAAGATGCCTTTTTCAGTTACGAGCTCTGCAAACCTGACCTGAGATTTGAATTTTCCTTTTTTTTTTTTTTTTTTTTTTCTGGTTGTAACCTTTATCTCAGGCCAAAGTAGGTTTCTGCTCAAATAATTTGAAATAAGCTAATTCTGCTTGGCTTGCACATTGGTTAAATGAAGGACATCATTTAACTTGACAGTTATAATTCAGTGACTTCAAAGTCCAGATCGGAACCCAGCATCGCTAGTTAGTACTAGGCTGGACTAAACCATGCAGTGCTAACAGAAGCAAAAATAGCAGCCAAAATGTTTTTGTCACTGGGATAAGAAGATACCATACTGGACACAGTATGTAAGATACACAGATGAGAAGCTGCTATTTTTACATGCACACACACGTGTGTGCACGTTCACTCGCTCTCTCACACCTCTGCAGAGTAGGTGTACACCTGTGTCTGGATGGCTGTGGCTCTGTTGTGCCACTCTGGTGGTCTCAAGCAATTTTTTCCTGTGGTTATGTATGCATAGTTTTGTGTATGCTAATCCAGATTAGAATCCAGGTAAATGATCTTAGTCTGGCATGGCTAGTCACTTCTCAGATTCCTTAGTACTAACAGGAGCTAGGTTTTTCAAAACTTGACTGCTGCTTTCTAATACTGAGTGTAAATGCAGAGCTGAAGAGAAGCTTCATGCTGACTGACGTACACGGTTTCAGACATGGGACAGCTTAATTCTTGTGTGCCTTGGTTCCTAAGTTTGAAACTGTACAAAGCTATTAATGTTCCTGAAAGTTACAGAATCACAGAGTTGTAGGGGTTGGAAGGGACCTGGAGAGATCATCGGGTCCAGACCCCCTTGCAGCTCCCTAGCTTATAACAGATTCATCTGTGAGATTGATCTGTGCTGCAGCATTTTCTGCACCTTTTCCTCATTCTGTAGAGGTGTGAGTCCCAGCATGGAATAGGATTGGATATTTTTCAATCATGTACTATGAAGTCATTTGTTGAAACTAGAAGTGTAATCAACAGCTGGAAAATGAATAGGAAACTGAGTTGTATAGAAGCACTGAAGGCATGTATGCTGAGCTTTATTTATACTGATCACTGTGTAATAGATAGTATTTTCTTCAAAATTATTCATATGTGCTCAGAAAAAGATCTTGTGCTTCCATTTATAAACAGGGTGTTATTAATTGTAGGACTTCTCATATCCTAGATGTTTGTTTCCTTAGCTGACCCTATGATTTAAAAAATTTTAATAATCATATATAAGCCAGAATTTTCCAGCTAGATGCCTAACTGTAAGCAATCAGACTCTGTACTTCAGATATTAAATACCTGCATAAAGGCAGAAGTCAGGTCTGTAATAAGCAACAGAGTGGAAAAAACATAGTGTTTTCTCAGAGTTTTATTCTAAGCTGAAACTTAAAAGTTCTTTATAAGATATAAGAATATATGCAGAAAATGTGGTTTGTAACCAACAAAAAGCTACTTAGGAATGGGTCAAACCCATTTATTGATACCTTGTGGAATCTTTGACAGACACACTCTTTAAGGAAAACTATACAAACACTGATACGTTTATCTTCACTTGCTCAGAGGATTATAATGTTAGATGAAGGAATAAACCAGTGAGGAGCAAGTGAGTTATAATGTGTAGCTGGCCTTAGCATTGAGGGGGGAGAACAAACAGTAGTGTTTCCATTGAGGCAACAACAGCTCTTGAAAAATTCTTTTACACATCATTGTCAGATCTTGTCAGGTCATTGTTGTAGGTTATACCAAGATCTGTTTGTATTTTGATTGCCTTGAGGGGAAAAAATTGTACTGTGCACTTTAGTTCTATTGAAGATCAGGATTTTAATCAACTGTTGGGAAGATTGTAGGGAGCTGGAAATGTGCATTTACATCATGTTTAAAGATAAGCACAGTTCCCTTGCCATGAGCTATCAAAACAAAGAGATATCATGCAATAAAGAGGTAAAGTTTTAACAATGTTGGTGTAAGCAGCCCATTCTCCATTGGGTTCTTACCTGAGACATTTTGACTTAGGGATAGCTTTTGGATGATCCTACCTTCAGGCAACAAAATGTAGTTAGGTGGGCAGTGGCATCCTGCAGGCCTGATGGGAAGGTCTACAGCATCAGGCCGTGGGTACACACCTTACTAGTAAAAGCAAATAGAACCTTGCAGCTGATGTAGTAACTCACCCTGTATGATCACTTTCTGCATAAATATTATAACCCATGGCTGAAAGGATTGTTGATAGCACCTCAGTCAGCATGCACCTCTGAAGCTTGCTCATATAAGTTGTGCTTTTCATTAAATACAAATAAGAACTTTACTGCTGAGTTTGGACTAAACAAAATGCTTTAAAAAATATAATTAATAATTTGGGGGCTTAATACTATGTATTTATATGCTGATATAGATTGGAAGTGGGGCACTGTTTTCCAAGTGTGTAAACCACTGGTCTAGAAAGCAAATAGAACAGAAGATCAAGGAAGATGTGTGAGAGACCTAGAACTCTATGGGCTGATGTTTGTGAATAGCAGGTGTTTAAAAAGAGGGTAAGAATGTTGAAGCTGGGTTTGTTGATGTCAGCTGTGTGAAACTTTGCAGGCAGCTTGTGTTATGGTCATTTGCAATGAAACTGCATTTTTGTGGTGGTATAAGCTTTGTGATTTTACACTTTTTTCACTCTTGAGTATTAAACAATCAAAATCAATGCAGATGTTTCTCTTTGTTTGATGTTCTTAAGGTTGCACTGTCAAAGAAAAATGTCTTGATGCCTATAAAGACCTTGCTCTAAGGCCTTTCAGACTGATGAGTTAATTTCAGTTTGAAGAATGAACGTAATTTTTCATTCCAGCAAAGGCATCTCTTTCACATTGATAATAGAAATGATGGCAAAGCACAGCATATTCTTTATTGCAACTACACACAGCGTGGGTGGACAAGCAGTGGTTCTTGAGTTCAACAGCAGGTAGCAGGAGAGACAGAGTATGAAAGAACACAGAAGGTGGAACTGCTGGAGTTGCCAGCATCATAGTCTTCCCTGGATACTGAGATTTGACCAAGGTAAGCATTAATGTTTACACTTTTCTAGCAAAGAAAACCTTTTAATACACATTCAGACCTTTAATGGAAAAGGATTTTTTTTTAACAGTACCTTTCTCTATCCTGTGAAGTTTCTTCCTTTTAATTACATAGGAAAATAATCATGCCTTTTAACCCTGTTTTCTGTTCTTTAAAGAAATGGGTCATAATGAGGTTTTTTGTGTGAAAGGATGAGATTTTTCCAAAGGTATCATCCATTTTTAATACACTTAGAAAGAACCACTTAATTCTCTATTTCTTACAAAATAGGGAAAAACAGTATCTGAAGCTACTGCCAAATCTCAGCATAACATGAAGATGGTTAAATGTTGAGCAAAAGAGTTTCCACTGAAACTGGCCTCTCAGAAAAGCATGTTTTCAGCCTTCAGCTACTAAGTTAAGTAGTGTTGCTCTTTAAGCTGTCAATGGTGGAGATCTGGTGTCCCTGAAATTTGACTCATGTCTCTGAATAGTAAGGAATGGGACTCGGGGTGGGTTGGGGTTTAATGTGCTGGGTGAGATTTCCTTTCCGTTTCCAGGTTTTGACACACACTTGTAACATTTCAGTGATGCAATGAAAATGTGGGGGGCTCAGTGTTCAATTCTAGAAAGGAGAGCTCAAATCAGAGGGGGGGGAGAGGGGGGAAGGGAGCTTATTCATACTCCAAATTGAAATAGTTTCAAACGCTGTTTTCCCTGATATGCCTGAAAACAAAAGGAAAATATTTTCTTCAGCTAGGGAAGACTGGGTTTTGAAAAATGCTGTTTCCAGCTGTTGGATGATCACAAACCACTAGTATCAGTTTGGGTTCTTTTATTTCCAAATCACTATGTGAAACTGGAATCAAGCCCACTTTGGTCAATTACAGACCCTTTTTTTCAGGTGAGAAGGAGTTAAGAGATGCTGAACCCTAATACTAGATTGAATTTGCTCCAGGTTTCATAGACCTGAGAAGTAGTGGATGCCTCATCCTTGGAAGTGTTCAAGGCCGGGTTGGATGGGGCCCTGGGCAACCTTGTGTAGATCCAGGCCTGAGGTTGGTGGCCCTGCCTGTGGCAGGGGGGTTGGAGCTCTCTGATCCTTGGGGTCCCTTCCAACCCATGCCATTCTGTGATTCTATGACCTGATAATAAAGGCAACATGCTTGAACTGAAATGCCTCTGACAGGCTAAAATTTCTACTTCCCTCTTGTAATTCATTCTGCAGTAAAAAAGTTCCTTTGAACAGACTAGGAAACGAAAATCTAGATGCATACAAGAATAAATAAATTTGGAAACTACAAGCAGATACAGCTGCCTGAATTGTTTTAATTTTACATCTTTTGTACTGAATTTCAGTGTGTTGGGGTGTTTTTTGCTAAAGGAATTAAAGAGGCAATGACTAATACTCTGAAAAGATGGAGTATCAGAAATAGGGTGACCTGTGTGTATTGTATTCATGTACTCATCTGTGCAACCACTCTGTCCTCAAGGGAATTTATTTACAGTAGTTCATGCAGAGAAAGAGCACTGGGTCTTCGTGATGGAAAGGGACAAATTCACAGAATCACTAGGTTGGAAAAGACCTTTGAGATCATGGAGTCCAACCATAAATTCATTCATCTTTAAGAGTGAGAAGCCTGTCATACTGGCCTCCTGTCTGGTTAGTAATGTGCTTTGGGACAGTGGTCAAAAGGAGACTCACAGCAGGTTGATGTTTCAGTTCTGTCTTATTTGATCTTTGTTCTGTCAGCTTTTTTGTGGTCCTGGAGAATGTCCAGAGAGATACAGGTTATCATTTATTATCAGGTCAATGTTGTTTGCCATTTTAATTTTGTGTGGTAGAGACTATATGACTGCAAGACACCCAGGTGTTTCATACAGCTCTGTAAAAAGGCAATTCTCTTAATAATTGGAAACTGCAGCTTTGAATTGGCTCATTTTTCTCATAATTCTGGCTTTACTTTCATTTAATGTCACCTCATCATCCTGTGAAAATGGTGAGGTACTTACTGTATGTCCACCTGTGTCACTATTTGCTATTATTGCTTAAGCAGAAGAGTTAACCAAGGGAATTACTGATTTCTTTCCTATGAGTTAGGAATAAAATGGAAAGTGAACATACTCTTTATTTTCACTTGCTGCTTTGATTAATCAAGAGGGGTGATAGTGGCACATAATCAAATCTCTTCAGGCAGTGGCTGTTAAATTGGTGACACATCTGACATTTAGTGGAGGAAAAAGTCTGAAGAGTTAGCTGTCTGAACTGCTGCCCTGGGAACTTTCCAACAGTTTGACTCATCTGTCCCTTCCATCAGGCATTTGTGTGACTCCTATGCCTAAATATCTCTGAGAAGTGCAAAAGAACAGAGATTCTAACAAGATGCAAAGAGATGCTCAGCCAAGAGAAGCTCTAATTCAAAACCTGATTTGTTTCTCAAATTGTTTTTTTCTTATTGTGGGTGCCAAATGAGATTTGTAAGTGAAGGTAGTACAAGATAGAGTTCAATGAGATGCATTTCTGACTTTCACCAAAGTAAACTGATAATGAGAAAACTCCTATCTATTTTCCACTGGCATATGCAGAAGTTTTGAAAAATATTATTACTCTGTGTAATACAGTTACTCCAGTTACAGTCAAAATAAATAAGGATACAGGTAATTTCATTAAACCTCTTGGCTTTCATCCAGGTGTTGCTTCTGGAGCTGTGTGTTGAGGCAGGAGTGTGATTTAGGTACCTTTGTGTTCGCTATCACGTTACTGAGAAGTAAAGGATATTGATTGTAGATGGCTTTGACAACACTGTGGTGAGCATGGCAGTTACTTAGCTATCAGATAGTGCAGACCATGTTCTGTTCAGCAAGGGGGGTTGGTGAGAGGTTGGCTGAAGGCAAAGGAAATGGCTCTTACAGCAGACCCTGAGAAATTTGCACTAGGATTTTTAAAATAGATGGCCCTAAAATCCTTATATTACCAACCAAAGCCAAGAAAGAACACCCTGAAAATGACTAAGTTACTGAAAATGAATGTTACAATATTACTGACTACCATGTTTTTGATTTTTCCTTTGAAGCTCTAAACTGATGTTTTACTCTTCCCTCACTTATCACAGCAGTTTTATGCAAGCCAAAGAATGGTAGAGGGAATGGATTATCTGGGGTCAAAATATTAGGAAGCTGCCAAGGGAGAAAAGATGTTGAGGCTCCAGTGTTTCAAGACTGTATTTCCTAAATCTGAAAGTAAAGATTGTAGAAAAACCCCAAACCTTTCCACATCAACTCATGCAGTTAGAAAACAAATGCTTTCAGGTGCATGGTTCTTTCCTGTTGTTGAGAGACTGGGATTAATTACTGTAATTTATGTGATACTTTCTTGTTGAATGCAGCATGTGCTGGGTGTTACACCCATAGACAAAAAGAGTACAAGAAATTGATTTTAGTCATTAGTTTTATGGTTGTTTTAAATGCAGTATTGCTAGGTGGTCCATCTTGCTGCTTTCAGAGAACCATCTTTCAAATGCCAGTGATACTTCATACAAAGGTGTAGATCTTGTTCCTGTGGTGGGAGGAAATCTAAATGCTTTCAGCCCACTTGCTCTAAATGTCAAGGTTTAATTTCAACACTCAGTATATTTAAAATAAATTGTTTGCAAACACCTCCAGAAACTTTGATTGGCAGAACTGAGAGATGGACGTGAATCTGTGATCATTGGCACTACATCTGAAAAATCAGATGGTTTTTCATCATCTGACTGACTGTTCATGGTAAAATGAACATCTAAGGATCCTGCAGTGGTTTATAGAGGGAAAGAGAGAAAGTAGGAAAAGGAGGGTCTGGAAATTGGTACTGTAAAATTAAAGTACAGAAAGCTAGACCATACCTATAAAATAGTTTCAATGTCAGATTAGGTGAGCTAACTGGAATGCTATTTTTTAATTTGTTATTTTAAACTCCTGTAAGACAGCAGCAGGAATTGGTATACTGAACACAGCTTAGGTACTTTCCAGTTTACATACAGTAATAGGATAATCTACCATGGTAGACTTCTCAGCACTTCAGATAATTGTAAGGTAATGCATAGACATTGCTCTTTGCTATGCCCCAGCCTTTATTTGAAGATGGTTAGGGTTAAAGTTTAGAATTCCTATAACCTAAGAACTAGCTATGTTAGACAGATGCTTTCCTGATAGGTAAACTGTACCTTTGTAAAATTGTCTTTATTCCATAAGATCCCATCTGATTGTACAGTAAATAATTTGATGGTTGGATAGCTAGTAAGCTATCCTTTCCTCATGTGAGAAAGTACTTCTATATAGCATACAGCATTAGTGGGTATTTTTAATGTGTTGTGGTTATAAAATCCATTTCCTGAAGCCTCAATCCCTTCTAACTTTATATAGATTATTAGACAATTTGTATTACTAGGAGGGAAAAAGAAAAACAGGGGGGGAGGGAAGAGGGAGTGAAGGCTATGACACATTTTTGTATGGGTCTCCAAATTAAGCCCTGTGGAATCATTACAGTTCTTCAGAACAGACAGGTTCTTTGAGCTGAGCATTGATTAAAGCTGCTTACTGCTAAAGCACCACAGTCTCAACTTCCAATTTGCTTTTTGTACTGAGGAGACAGACCATTTGGCATGCTCAAGCTTACATCTGGAAAAACTTACACTGAAATGGTTTCCAAACAGCAATGCTGGAAAGTACCCCTACAGCTGCTTTTGTAATGTGGAGTGGAGGGTTACAATAGTCCCCCAAACCAGCCTAGCTCAGAGACTACTGGCCCTGCTTTTTGAATCCTGAATCAGGCAACTTTTGTGGCTTCATTCAGCTTTGAAGTTCTGCCTTTTTTGTTAGATGCTGTTACTCAGCATCACATTAGTTATTACAAAGGAACAAATTGCACAATTACCATTGAAAGACTTTCTCTAAAAATTGGTCAAGTTTAATACATTCCAATTAGAGCAGTAACAGCACGTTGCTGTGTACAATAGTGGAATTTTCCTGCAGAAGGAAAAGATCAGCTTCTGAGCAATGTAATGTGAAAAAAACATTCTTAGTGTTCTGTATTCTTTTTTTTAAAAATGAAGCAAGTCTCTTAGACTGCTATAGCTGCTTTTGAAATAAAGTAGAAGTCTGCACTGCCATAAAATCCAAGAAGCTATTTGGATTTCTCCTAGGACTGCTACTTTGAATACTGAATCTACCAAAGAGGGGAGGACTAGCAGGCTAATTTCTGGCTTTCTTGTAAAGAAAGAAAAAATATTTTATTTCCCTATAAGGAATTAGTATAACAAGGCACTTTTTTTTTTTCTTTAACTGTACTGTGCCCCATGGTTCAGTTAAGAGTAAATAACAGCAATAGGTTAAACTGATGTTATAAAACCTAAGATGAAGATCAGCTGTTTATGTGACACCAAATATGGTTTTGCTTACTTGTAGCTGAAAATAGATTAACCTCATTTGAAGCATGGGAATTCACTTTGTATGTACAGTAACACTAGGGGAAAAACAAAAAGATAAGTAAAACTGCTGCTGGCATTTGTAAGTGGCTATAATTCTCTGTCAGAACAAACACACAGTGGTCTATAATAAATGTGTTCATTTCCCCTTTTCTGGAAACATTAAAATCACTCCACTGAGTTGCTAAATTAAATTAAAATAGTTTCATGTGAACCCATTGCTGGTGATGGCTTACTGATCACTCTTACCCTGGCACAAATACCTTTCAAGCTGGGAGTGGGGGGAAAGGTGGTGAAGAAAAAGTGTGTTTTAATAGTTGGATCTCAATCACACATCATTAAAGTAAATATTAACTTCATACAAGAGATGACCAGACCTGATGACTCCTTTTTTTGGACTTGTTTTCAGAGGAATAAGATTGAAAAGAAAGCAGTGATAACCCCTCTTCTGTCTGGAAGCAGAGCAAATATTTCATGATATTATAAATAAAATGCTTCCTGCTGGCAAGAGCAGAGGGGAGGAACCTCCTGTAATCAGCCCCTGTGAACCACCAGCCAGATTCCCAGGAGCGTAGGAGGGCTCTGGCAGATGGGCTCTGTCACTTGAGGAGACTATTGCCCCCCTGTTACCTGCCAACAGCTAGCTAGCGCTGTATCAAGGACGATAGAAGGGGATGTGTACAAGTTCAGCCTCTACTGTTCACAGGCATGAGTGTCAGCTTAGACTGCTAACTTCTATTTAAACCATATAGCTGCCTATGTGTTGGATCTGAGCAGATGAAGAGTCTTCTGTGCTGTTCCAGCAGGAGCCTGGTACCTTTTACTTCTGCACATGGATGTCCTAACCTATGCCTGCTTGTTGACACAATGCCAGGCTTCACAGCAGGGGAACGTAGGGAAGTCAGTAGAGTTCATGTTAAAATCCAGTGTCCTTTGCAGAGAAGAGCTGCCTCCTACCACAGCAAAGTGCAGAATGGCTGACAGGTAAGTAAGTTAGGTACAGGTTACTATTGGCAGAGCTGGGAAGTGTAAATTTTTCCATGAGTTATGGAGTGCAGATGCCAGCATCGTATTCTCCAGCAGACTCACAAATACAGGATTTATCTTCACTGCCTGTTGTTGCACTTCCTTAGTTCTGCAGATGATTTGGATGAGCCAAGTTCCTGTTACTGAGATGAAGAACCCTGGTTCGTTTCAGCAAGTCAGCCAGAATGAGATCTGCCAGGGTCTAAACTGCCTATCTGAAAAGCATCTTTATAACTGCCAACTCTTGAGCTAATGGTTGTACCTGCTTAGGTTTCATGAGTGCTGTATTTGTGTGCCCTCTTACCCATTCTGTCACTTCTGGACACCCCTCTGTCTCGGTTACTTCTGGGCTAAGATCCCTGTATGTAGTCATTCTCATTCCTGGCCTCTCTCTCTCAGCAGCAAGTTGTTTTTTGCAAGAGAAGCAGCAACCGAAACACTTCAAAACTGATGATCAGAGGAGAGAGGGGAAAAAAATACCAACTCTGCTTGAGCTAATTAACTTCAATTTTTGTTATGAAAAAAGATGAAAATAAATCCAGATCGTTACAAACCCCAAATCTTCTCTGTACGTAGCTTAATCTTGAAATGCTCTTAGTTAAAACAGGACACGAATACCTAAACGATATGTGCAAGATAATTCAGGTGGCAATACCCAATGTTTCTTTTGACACAGGGGAGCTGGTAAAAGAAATAACCCCAAGGTTTTACTTTCTGGGATTTAACTAATAGTTTCCTGTGTTTCTGCCAACTTGCTTTTGCAAACTGCCTCCTCCACAGTCTTCTGGAAAGAGTGGAGAGCTTGCCATTGTCTTCCATGAGTTTTAGTTTGTTACTGTAATTATTATCCTTAAATGAAATGGTAGAGTTGTGAAATTTTTCCCCTGGAAGTACTCTCCTGTGCATCCTCTTGTGCATGGTGATAGCACAGTGAGCCTGAAGCATCCCACTGCCTTCTGCTCCCATCAGCACATGAGACTCAGCAAACAGTATTGAGGCACTGCAAATAAAACCCTTAGCAGGTGTAACCTGTCAGTACTAGCTAGGCAATTTAAGGAAGACCAAATTATTACCTGTGTTTCTCTTCTTTGCATTTTCTTTATTGCTACCCATGGTAAGTTGAGTAGAAAAGTATAGTATTATATAGAAAAACTGTTGCAAACCCCCTCACTATATAGATACTGCTACTTGGTGAACTATGTTAACAAGCAAGGATGAGCATACTGTTGTAATGATCTTTGTGGTTTGGGTTTTTTTGAGGAACTGTTAGTTTAGCATTATTTTCCATATTGCCTTCAGCTTCCTTGAAAGAATTCTGAAAATATTTTCCAGCCACCAGAAAAAAAGCTAAATGTATTATCTTGAGTTCTATGAAAATGTATCTTTTAGGATTTAAGATATAAAATACACCTATTTTATATCTTAAAATTAGATAATAAATTAAGATGTTAAAATTAAGTTATAAAATACACCCTTTTGATATCTTAAAACCCCTAAAATTACCTATAATGATAAGTTTTTTTCCAAATACATTTTTCAACAAATGCATAGTAAAAAAAAATCTAAGGTAAATAATCTAGATTGTAATTTTATTTTGATTTGTTTGAATTTTATTTTTGAGTTGTTAATTCAAATGTTGTCAACCATCATTACTGGGTTTGTAACTTTCTATAACAGTGAAAAATAATTCACTGTTCTTCAGTATATATCGTATAAATTTTCAAATACAATGCAAAAAAAGTCCACAGCTTTAGCATTTAATAATGCATTAACAGTATGAGGAACAAGGTAAGAATTATTTAAGAATTTTTGAATAATTTCATTAGCTCAAGGTGATAATGCAGAATATTTTTCTCCTAGAATATCTTTGTCATGCTTTTTTAAAATGAGCTCAGGATGAAAAAGCAGAGTTACTGATTTCTCTCTGCTAAGTGAAAGAATCAGAGAGATTTCCCATATAAATTCTTTGGGTTTTTGCTCAACAATTGACCCATCAGAGAAGAAGCCTCAGGATTCTTCCTTTCTGCTGTGCTAGCCTTGTGCCCTCAAAATTGAGGATATGTTTTCTCTGGTATGTTAAATGCTTTATTTACCTTTCAGCACACTTTAGATAAACTTTTCACCTATTTCCTGGGAAGGTTTAGGGCAGCAGATAGGTAATGACTGATCTTGTACAGTTTGAAAAGAGGTATGTGTAACCTTTGCATTTCATTTGCTGAATTACAAGCAAAGCTCAATTATTTGTGCACATCCATCAGAGATCCTATTTTTCTAACTGAAAATGAACCTAAGAAACATTGAACCTGGTCCTTGAATTTGTTCCACAGCAAATACTTGAACTGTTCCTGCTTTCTGCATTCCTGTTCCTGAGTAGCATTAAATTATGTTCTTGACTGCTAAGTTACCTAGTACATATATATAGTCTTGTTTAGAACATTAGCTCACTTTCTAAACCCGTGGTATTTGGGCCAGTCTGTAACTGGTACCTCAGTGGTAGCTATTTTAAACCTTCCTCTGGTCACTGGTCACTACCTGGTGAAGTTAAGGAACTCTTTCTCTCATTTTATTCAGGTGCTATGTGAGAGGAAGGGACTCCCTACAGTGATCTTAATTTGGTGAATGGCAATTCAGCTCTGTGAAGAAGGGATAGTTGCTATTCTGATATACCCAGTGACATTTGTTTGTGCATACAAATATATACATCAGATGTGCCTTTCTAGTTCCTTGTACTCAAGCACATGCTATTTTAGGCTGACATTTTCCAACCAGGCCTGAGGGAGTTAGATGTCTAAACTGAATTCAGTTTGACTGACATGGACATTGAACATCTCTGAACTAAAATCCTAGTGATAGGAGGTGGGTCTGTGCTAAAATAATATCATTACCTCTGCAGCAACTGAAAAAAATCTGGATCTGCATATATTTTTTGTCAAGAAAGTGGTCAGAGAATTGAATTGTGAATGTAAATACAGGACTTGAGGACTGGGTTAATATTTTATTAAGAACATTGAAGATACAGATACTGAAAGTGAAGCTGCTATAGGTTCAAAACCACTGAGCTGTTTTGATTAGGACATGATATAAGTACTTCCTATGAAAATATCCTATCTTTTATATATAAGCTATACTCTTAATTCATATATATGTATTTATAAGCTTATAATTAAGCTTAATTCATATATATTTATAAGCTATACTCTTAATTCATATATATGTATTTTGGTGAATGGTAAGCAACTAATTTTATCTGGTTCTCTGAAAAAGAATTTATAATTTTTTATTACTGACTTTTGATGCTAGAGATTAAATGTTGAAATTGATTCAATGGCATCAAACACAATCCATGTTAAACTTATCATTGTCTCAAACTATTACTGTAGAATATTTCTGGACAGAAGTGTGAACAAAAATTTGGGTTCTATTCCCAAACATTTGCTAACTTATTATAAGCATTTTTAGCAAAAGGACATGAGTGTTCTGAATCCCGGTTTAATCATCTCTCAAATGAATTAAAATACCCAGCAGGCTTAATGAGGCATAGTGGTGTTTATGAAACATTTTTATGTTGTCATATCAAAGGTGCCATAAAATTGTAGTATCATAATTTCTAGAATAAATCGTAAGAACAGTACTCATGTGTCTTGCATAGTGCACAGGGTGACATATATAAGTGTGAAATAGAAATTGGGGTAGTTCACAGCAAATAGAACTGATTCCTGGCAGAGAAGAGGTCCCATTGTGTTGGAATTGAGTACAATTAGCCTTGTACTGAACTGTGATAACTGCAACGTGGGGAAGAACAGCAGAGTTGAAGAAATATCTCTCTGCCTGATGCCTGCTGTGTTGAGCAGACTCTGTATTTGAATGCTCTTTAAAGAACACAGTCTGGAAGGAGCTCAAGCATTGAAGAGCAGAGGGAAACAATTCCAAACAAGGCTGCCTGTGTGCAGCTCTGTTTCTGGTATCACCCTTTGAAGGTTTACACTGAAGTACTCTCTGCCTCACCAGCTACTTCAGACTAATATCATTTATGGAAAGAGCTATAAACAAAAGGCAAATGTCTTGAATATTTTTCAGTGCTGGGGAGAAGTGTTATTTTAAAAGGCTGACACTGTCCACCCTGGTAAGCATTGTCTACATCAGATTATCATCATTTTGCAGGCCAGCATGTTAGAAAATAACTGCAAGATTGTAAGTCATTGACTTCCCTCTCCAAATCAATTGTGCATCCAGAAGAGTTGTAATGAGAAAAAGAACAAAACTTGTCTGTTAGAGCATCTCAACCAGTCTGAGCAGTTGCCCAAATACAGCCTGCAAAACTTGGAATGGGGAGAAAATGTACTTATATTCTAAAGGCTCAGGGAAGATGATTATTTGTGGTCTGTATGTCTTTGGAGTGTTAGGAAGTTTTATAAAAATATTCACAGTGACAACTGTGGAAAAAATTAAAAGTGACCTCATAATGGACATCTATGCCCTTCTTGCCTGCAGACCAGACAGCCACTACAAGTATATATGAGCACTAAAACTTCTTTTGAAATGAACTGAAATTTAGAATGGTTGAAGTTACCAATGTATCTACCTAAATATTCACTGACAATTTGCTTTTCATGCAATTCAGTTAAAATTGCATAAGCTCTGAATGTTCTGTCAGCTGCTTTACCTGTGTGGTCCCCTCTCATCAGAAATGTTAATTTAGAAAGTCAGGACATTCCTTTTATCTACACCTGACTGTCTTTTGGAATCAGCAAAGTATTTCCATAAAGTTCTGTCCTCTGGAATGATTCTTCATGGGACTTCAGTCCATAACAATTTTTAATTTTTTTCATCCTCTCCAGTTAACCTCCCAACAGAAGGACCATCTGACTGGAGAAACTTTTCTGGCTGCAGTAAGAGCAGTGGCTTTGTCTTACCCTTTTAAGGAAGTTTTCTCTGTGGTCTCTGAGATTTGTAAATAGCTCCAGGAAATTAAAGCACTTAAACATCTCAAGTGGACAATTTACATGCAGAGTTGCAGATTGCTGGAAAAAGAGCTGGCTAATAAGCTGTAGCTGGAATTGATATGGCACTGCAGTACTCCAATATTGCTAACCTTCTGGGTCACACTGGTGAATTTGACTTTGGCTTGTATGCCATTCTAAAATGTTTAGCACTGTTCCCCCACTGGAGATGCAGTGCAGCTGTGCAGTCCCGGCAGCGTATCTATACTGTCTATATACAGGTTCCTTCTGGCTTCTCCAGGAGTAGTTAGACATGGAGGAGGACTTGCACCCAAGCCCTATACCGAAGGCTGTGTGGATGCCAATAGTTAGAGCTATACAGAGCCATCAGCAAGAACACTCTTCTGAATATAATGCAGGTAGAACCAATGGTAGATCTGCCCAGAGCTGCAAAGTTACTGGATCAGAAGTTGCAGGGGTATGGTGCTACCTGATACGGGGATAATCCCAGTTAAAAAAGAACATTATAGGCAAGCTCTAGTCTGCAATAGAAGATTACGTATGAAGAATGAGGCCAAAAGTATTGCTGTTCCATTCTCCATGAGTTTGGGGCTGAATTAAGCCTCTAGTATCCTGCCATAATCATAACTTTCCCCTGATGCAATGCTCAGCAGACTTTGAGAATTTTTTTGCTTAGAAGCCGTTGCCATGGTTTCTTTCTAAGTTCTTGGAGCAAGAAAGCAAAACTAATCTAACTGCAAGGTGAAAAGGCAAATGCACAGGAAGGGAAATAAAAGGGCTTGTTGGCTAAAATACTGGTAATATTAATGTAAACTTAAATATGGTACAAGGTTTGCTTTTCTGGTTAGTGGAGATTTCCAGTTCCATAACTGAAGTTTAATATCTAAACCTTTTGAAGATAACTTATCTCTTCACTGAGGGATGAGAAAGAAAAAAAGTTCAAGGGATCTGAAAACAGTGGGGAACGTGGCTAAGTGTCATGAACAAAATGCCAGAAGTTTGCCTATGTTCATCATATAGGTTGGGAAAGTAAAATCCTGCTGGAAAGTGGGTTTATTTCCTTTCTGTTTATAATCCTTTTATAAACTTGCCATCCACAAAGGTTTCGTGGCACTCCTGTCTCTGGTCATTTGAAATAGCCTTTTAAAATATGCATGAAACTACTTTGCTACCAGCACTTTTATAAACTAATGAAATGCTGAGCATAAATCATTCTGTGGAAATATTATCTTCTCCCAGCACATTGCATTAAACTGCTCTGCCTGAACTGGATAAGCTAGTGCATGGAGGAAGGTTAAAGGATATGGGCCTGTCTTTATCTTTGCGTGACCCTCTCTGTCTGCAGCAAATGTGTTAGAAATATTTATTACAATAATTATTAGAATAATTTACTCAGTTCTGCAAAGCCCCTATTTTACCTTGGTTCCTCCTTGAGACCAATTCCTAGTAAATAAGCATAGGTTCTTCCTTGCACTAACTCCCTGAAATTTGCTCTTACTGAACTTCCAGCCATGAGATGTTGTACAATCCCCCAGCCACTTCATATTATTGCACTTAGAGCTATAATCTGGAATGCAACATATGAAGCAAATTGCAGAGTTCTCCACATTGAGGTGAATTTCATTTTTGCAAAAAGAGACATTTCTCAGTAAAACAGTACTTTCCCCCCATATTAGCTTTGTATAAAATACTACTAGCTTTTAAGTAGTGTTATAATATTCTTCTTGCAATATCTGCATATTGCTGAGTTCTGCTTCACGGAGAGAATTTAAGGTGGAAAGAAACTGGAAAGCAGCAAGAAAATAAAATAAAAAACCACCAAAACCAACCAAGCAAACAAAACCAACCACAAAACCACACCATTGTAGTTGTGACAGAATCCTAAACAGGCACTAGTTAAGGTGGGAAAAAATAGATGTTACTGCCTCTGAGATCGATGTTTTTCAGTTGTAGCAAAGCTGTCCAGCAATTCACTCAAACTTATACTTAGTTTGATGTCACAAAAAAAGCCAAGCCTTATCCTTGTTTTATGACCTGTCACAAAGTAGCTGTTCATGTTACTTCAAGTGTGGCTATAGCTCCATCCAGTAACTTAGGTACTGCTCATAAAAGCATTTAACAAAGTCTTTCAACAAATGCTCATTGCTAGTTCTCTGGGAGATGGTGCTTCTGTCTGAATAGTGCTGTCTGTCATGGCAAAACGTCCATCCTTACTGAACAAGGACATTCCCCTTTGCATGCTACACCTTGTTTTTTTGGACTCTATCACATATTGAACAAACTCAAACACTTCATGACAGCAGCAGACATCAAAACACTGGGACTCATCTAAGCACTTATGTTGTGATGCTTTTATCTACTTAACTTTGCTGCTTTCCCTTTTTGCTCTTATCTTTCCACATTATGTTGTGCATTGATCCTTGACTTTGTCATTCAGGAAGAAAAAGTATCTTTAGTAGTTGTTTCATGTTACTTCAGGACAGTCCTTCCCCTAAGGAACAGAAAGAAAAGGATTGGATGTTTTTCAAACACAAAGAGTTTGGCATTCACCCTGTGTGCTTTGAAAATCATGTCCTCTGGGGGGGAGAGGTCAGGGAGGGAACACCTGCAAATGGAAGTAGGGAAAACTTGTTTGCTTCACTGACAGAGTGTTCTCTGCATCAGGTATGGCCAAGTCATTGAGAGCTGAGCACCCCCTACAGCAAAATATAACTTACCCTGTCATCAACACATACAAACTTGACATATGCTATTAAATGCTGGCATGCTATACCACATAAATCTTCCTTGGAAGTGTGGTTCTCTCTTTCGTAACAGGAGATCATGTTATTAGTTTCCTCTCTTCCTCCACTTATTGAAAGGTATATTGGGACTATTTACACTGATTTTTTTAGTAGATAGAAGCCAAACCACGGTGCATTTATCCACCTGTTTTCCAAATCCAGACTGATCTATTTCTCATCACACTGGTTATCTCAAGCTAGAATAAAGAAATCATTTCAAATTAAAAACAAACAAAAAATCATAGTTCTTTGCATATAATGGATATATATTAAAACAATAACTAATTACAAACTGAAATAGGTTTCCTCTAAGCTATATGCCACCTTTGCAGTTCTGTTAGCATAAGCATTGCTTTAACATGCTGTTTTTTCAAAAGTACAAACCTTTGGCTGAGAAGTCTCTGCCAGTTAGTCAAAAGCCAAAGAGAATTGTTTTTTTCTTTAATTTGCTGGTGGTAGCACATTTCTAGAGAGAGAGGCAGGAGATCACCTAGAATTGCCATCACTCAAACGAAAGTGTCCACCCAGAAACAGATTAAGCAAATGGCTTACACGAAATAGGTAGCACTGTCTTTCTGAGCTGTTAGTACACAAGATGTTACCAGTATGCTACTGATAGCACACTAACACATTAACAGCCAGATCTTTCACAAGAACAATGGCAATTGCAGTCATTTAGGCCAAAATTATGACAGGAGGGAGAATGTTACTTTCACTCTATCCAGCTTCCAATCTCAGTTATGGCTAAATTCAGTAGGAGACTACATTATTCTTAATTTTCTAACTCTTCCACCTTTCCCATGCAAGGACCAAGTTCAGTGTTTCTTAAATCTACACAAAGCAACAAATAGGTGAGTCAAAGTGTATTTCAAATTAATTTTCTTTCCAGTTGTTCTAAGAGATCCTCAGTAATTCTCTGAGATAACACTGTCTTACAGATCCACCAATTCAAGACAAAGTGAAATGTAACAGAAGCAAAAAATCCTTCTATGAAAATTCCTTTTCTGTTGCACAAAAGGACTGCAGCATTGGTACAGGGATGTGTTCTCCAGCAGCCAGGCTCTGTGGTTTGTATGTGGTTGTCTGGCTTTTATGAAAAAAAAACATATTTTCAGGATTATACTAAAGTTGCAACTGTCAGAAGCTAATCTGGTAATCTGTATTGGAAGGGCTATCTCTAATTGGTAGCCCTATGTATCTATGTATCCCCTATGTATCTATGGATTGCCAATATAAAGGTGTAATCATTCAGTCAAGGATAGGCATTCTAAGTATATCAATGTGTATTTAAGAAACTTGAACTCATTAAGCATGAGTTCAATGCTAAAAGCACCAGGTCATTAAAAGGGTTTAATGGATCTAATGACTTCATTGTCCCAGAATTATGGGGTATTAATCCCTGTAAGAGAATAAAAGGCATGTGACTTTTTCTGATATCATTGGTGAAAAATGAAAAGTTGTTTCAGAGGGTCTAGTTAGAAGCAGCTGAAGTTACTCTGAGTCTCCACTTCTGATTTTGAATGGAGGCTAAATTAGCTCCTTTAGTCAGACAGAGCATGGTAACCTCCTACAGGCACACAGTCTGGAAGAGTTCCCTAGGTGCAGAGCTGGTGGCAGACACAATGCCATATTGTCCTGAACATTCCTTTCATCAAGGAAAATGGGAGCTGGTAGGTAGTATAATGCCACTGTTCTGGAAAGGTGTTTATGTTGAGTTGCAGATGTGACAAGACTAGGAAGGAAGGAAGCACTAAAACCAGTACATATTCTAAGCAGTCACTACTGCAGCACTCTTAATTGCTCACTACCAAAGAGTCTCATCAAGCTCAATTATGGCTTTGAGTTTTGTTACCTGTTTTAGATCAAATTTTGACTGTTAGACTTCTCAATAACGAAGTGCTCTGGAACTCACATTACAAAATCCTCAGAGGATGCAGTGTGCATAACAACAAAACAATTCTCTTTGGCTTTTCTGGTTTGCTCTTGAAAACTAAAAATTCTGCATTTAAAAGAAAGCAATCTGTTGAGGGTCTCCCCAACATGTGGAACATCCAAGCATATATTTAAGCTGTTCCTGGTGCGTTCAATAAAAAGAAAGGTCAGACCCCAGCTGTAACTAGATGGATGGTTTATATCAAAAGGGAAACCCTGCAAGTTCTCTAAAAGCAAATCTCCCACTGGTCTCAGGAACACAAGATTTCTATATCTGACTTCACTGTAACAGGTTCCACAATATGCTTGCATAAATCAAAGAGCTGTGTATACACCGCAATTCCCCCCCCCTCACTATTTATATTCACTTGGAATGAAAAATAGCTCACCACCTGCTTCATTTCTATCACAATGTAACAAGCCACAGAGTTAACACCCTTCTGATATGAATGGCAGAATAAAATTACAAAAACGGTCACTTACACAACCAAGCTATTTGGCACCTCACTTGGAACTTTCCCATAAGAAATAGAAACATCTCTTAAGGAAATTTGTGACTGTATTATGTATAACTGAAAAATAAGTGCAGCACCCTTCCATTTCAAGCTTTCATGTAGTAAAATTGTGGAACTGTGTGGATAAGAGTATAAGGATTTAATAGTTTATCAAAGCTTTAAAGTAAATGTATAGGAGCAGTGGAGGTTTACTGACCATATGGAGTCTCTCTCCAAAATAGGACTTTGCTCCAAAACACAGAAGAGCATAAGACTTCTCCTTCAAAAAAACTAAATGGCTAAAAGAAAGAAAATTACACTGGACAACAATAGAATCACTGACTGGTCTGGGTTGGAAGGGACCCCAAGGATCATAAAGTTCCAACCCCCTGCCACAGGCAGGGACACCAACCTCCAGGCCTGGATCTACACAAGGTTGCCCAGGAATAGTTACATCAGACTAAAGAGTCAGAATAAGTTTAGTATCTGGAAATAGGAACAGCTTTGGAATCAGCTTAAATCCACTGTTTTCACATGAACAAATAAGTTTTAATCTGATCAGATCCATTGAGTCATTAGAAATACTCAGGAATCTTTTGACAATTATTGCAAACTCAGCAATTCTGTGGGTTGAACTGCAGGGAAATGCAGCGAAGATGAAAAGAAAGCAGATCTTGGGCCAGGCAGGAAGACAGAGACATCACCACCACACAGCCCCAATGGCAAGCAGAGGCTGGTAGTAAAAAATAATATTGTTGAGGTCATATATAAATAGACCAAAGAACATATGACATTTATGGCCTGAAACTAACAAACATCCACGTGCTGCCTAATTTTTCTATTTAATTTTACTACTTTTCTGGTTTAAAGTGAAGCAAAACTGCAGATCATGTTCCAAGTGGCTTTAATTGAACCAAATCAGTCAAGTTTCAGGAGTTTCATTCCAAAAGAGAAGCAAAAGCTTATTCATTGATGCGTTTGTGACATACAGTAATGTTGGTAAGTTTTAAAATAACAATCGGTTAATTGAAATTAATTTGAAAGCGATTATCTTGTTAACATGACACAACACAAAATGCTTCCATATCAGCTACATGCACCTTTAGCAGTCATTAAAAAAGGACTAACAACTGATTAAGCCATGGAGAGCTGACTGATTTGTTACCCATGGGTGACCCTATATTGAGATTTCCCAACAGAGCAGAGGCAGAAATGTTGATTCTGCCTATTGTGATATTTGATTAGTGCATTAACAGAGGAATTTGGTTTCTGGGTCAGTCAGTGAGGCATTGTTTTTTTTTTCCAATTGAGATTAATTAGATCAGTGGGAATTTAGAATGAGCAGAGACTGCATGATTGGGGCCAAAATCCACTGCTTATTTATTCTGTTAGGGTCATCCCATTCAAATTGTAGGTTGTCCAAAACACTAGTACTTTTCATTACTTCTTAGTAAATCGATTCCACAATATAATTAATTGATTACCAGGAAATTTCCCTCAAAAAATTTAGTTCAGCCCAAACTAGTGATAAACTATTTTAAAACCTCCTATTTTGAGAAATGATGATTTGCACCATACGAGGCAGTACAAGTAACTTTCAAGTTAGCTTTTTCATGAGCATTGCTGTGCCATTGAAAAATGAGTCAAAGTTTAACAAACTGAGAATAAAGACTTGAGCCAAAGGTGGCTTATGACTGAGCGTTAAATACTGGTGTGTCGGCACTTGGCATGCAGGAGCTCCATCTGCCTTCCAGTTTTTGGTACTGCTGCAGAAGCAGAGTTTTAAATAAAGAGTTATGGAATCAAAGTTAGGGGACTGCGATGAGTCACCGTAACTTTATTCCACTCAAATAAGACTGCTTTGTCACTACACCAAAATTACTAACTGGAAGCTATTAAAGACCTCCTATGAAGAGCCAGGACTTTCTGGAGAATGGATTCTTTCTCCATCAGTAAAAACTGATGTTGGTGAGTTTATTTCTTCCTGGCATGGGAGACAGATTAATGAACCTATGTGTAATGCAAAAAAATCTCCCCATGAAAATTGAAGATCCTAAGTTATTGAAGTTTATACTGAGATCTTGTATCATTGTCTATATTAAAACTGTGTTATATTAATACTAAAAGAACATTATGTAAGACATCGTAAAGTTAAAACAAGGGTAAGTAGAATTAATAGGTCTGAAAGTCTAGATTGAAGACTGCAAACTGAAAAAATTCTAAACAGTGACAGTCTCAGCATATCATATATTGTCTTTCCAGTAAGTAGGAATGTATGCTTCTTTGAGCCTCAGTTTGCAGAATCTGGTGATGCAACAACGCCCTCAGCTCTTGTTAAAAGATAAATATACATCAGTAGTCCTCATAGATGAAGGAAAAAGTCACCCCCGGTGTCTGCAAGAGAAGAAAAATGAAATTGGGTACTCAATTGCATGAGAACTTTCAAAATTATAGGTAACATACATTTTCTAGGGATAAGTAGAAGACAAAAAGGACAGCATAAACCATGAAGCCAACATACTGGCTGGGGATGACCTGGGGGATGACCTGTTGGAAAAGAGCTCTGTGAAGAAGGACCTGGGGGTCCTGGTTGATGACAGGTTGGCTATGAGCCAGCTGTGTGCCCTGGTGGCCAAGAGAGCCAATGGGATCCTGGGATGCATCAGGAAGAGGGTGTCCAGCAGGTCGAAGGAAGTGATCCTCCCCCTCTACTCTGCGTTGGTCAGGCCCCACCTGGAATACTGTGTCCAGTTCTGGGCTCCCTGGTATAAAAAAGACAGGGATCTTCTGGAAAGAGTCCAGAGAAGGGCGACAAAGTTGATTAGGGGTCTGGAACATCTCCCCTATGAGGAAAGGCTGAGTGAGCTGGGTCTGTTCAGCCTGGAAAAAAGAAGACTGAGGGGGGACCTAATTAGTGTTTATAAATATCTTAGGCATGGGTTGCAGGGGGAATTGGCCAGCCCCTTTTCAGTGGTCTGTGGGGACAGAACAAGGGGCAATGGCTGTAAGCTGGAGCACAAGAAGTTCCGCACCAACATGCGGAAGAACTTTTCCCCAGTGAGGGTGAGGGAGCCCTGGGACAGGCTGCCCAGGGAGTTGGTGGAGTCTCCTTCTCTGGAGAGATTCAAGTCTCGTCTGGACGCCTATCTGTGTAATATGAGATAGGGAGCCTGCTTTGGTAGGGGGCTTGGACCCGATGATCTCTTGAGGTCCCTTCCAACCCCTAAGATTCTGTGATTCTGTGATACTGGAATCCTGACATGTAAGGGATGTCCGCCATGTTCCTAGACCATTTCAGAATCTCAGGCAGGTGTTAAGCAGCTGTTTCTCCCACCTGAGGATGGAAAAGAGGTTCACTAGGTGTGAGACCTGGCAGATGTACCAGACAGTCCACTGGATTACTCGTGCTTTCCACACTTGTGCATGTCATGCTAACGATCTAGTACACACCAACCCTTCAGCAAGCAGAACTCAGCACAAGCTGAAACTCCATCTGTTGATCACTGGATTGATCCTTGCGCCAAGAAGAATCCTCCAACACATGGGACTTCTTTGTAGCAGGTATAACTACATAAGCTTAGTGTTTAGTCATGGATTTTTGCTTCACTGTAATTCTCAGAATACAGTCATAACCAGGAAAGCCTATCATGTACTGCTAATTAACACTAAAGAGCAAAGGTTAAAAATATTTCCTACTTATCCAACCTTGAAAGAGAAACACTTTTTTCCTGTCATATATCAGTCACATTAAAGTTTCCTGCTGATCAAATCTGGCCTTTAATTGCTCAGGGAATATTTTGATCACAATCCAAATTTACAATGCCTAATTGAATGTGCATGATTCAATGTAAGTGGAATCCACAGTACTGTCTGGAGAAGACTTGCCCAGGATTATTAGGGAGGCTGAACCTCAGAGTATTCAGAGCTCACATTCAAAAGCTCTGCAAGACATTTTGAATTTCCTAGTTCTGTGAACATGAGTTAGGAATCTTGTCTCAAAAACCTCAATAAAAATATTTTCTTCATGTTTCATTTGGCAAAACAAAAGAAAATGGTTGCCAAAAGCTTTACTATACAAAGATATTTCCAATTGCATCTTCCCAGAGTTGTTAGTCCTAAGTAGTTACCTTGTGTAATAAATCTGATAGTGTATCATCATCTCCTTTTATTCACACTACATTCATCAGGCTTGTATAGATTTGGCACAAACAAGGGATCACCAGTGGAGCTGTGCCCATTTGTTCCAGTTACTGAATTTGTTCCAGTAAACCAACTGATGAAGGCAGGTCTTCAGGGGACTGGCAATTGCAAATTACTTGAATAGATCCACTTCTTCAAAGTTGCACTTCAAAACAAGTTTTATTAGTTTCTTTATGTAGGTACAGATAAGATCAGTCATGCTGAGCAAGCTGTAAATTTCAAGCCCCTCTCTTCCTTGCTCTCACATGGACAAAATTAAGCATTAAACTATAGTAAAGCAACAGTAAAATTCTACTTAGCAAAGGGTATCCCACCAGGCTTACTTGTAAGATTGGAATGACCTGGCAAACATGAGGCAAGCACTGTCCTTAATGGAAGATCAGATTCCAATGCCCCATGCTCTGCTCATCATTTTTAGCCTTGTGACTACACAAACAAGACTGTACACCTGTGCTGTGCAGGATCACAGCTTCAAAGATCAGCTTTCAGATCTGAGAGAGCAAAGCTTTTTAGAAGCACTGTGCAGAATCTGATGACATAAACCCTGGAGATTGTGATAACATCAGTCAAGAAAAAAAAAATCTATCAGAGAATGAATGGGTGCGATGATTGCACGCTATGCAAGACAATAAAGAGAGAAGCCTGAGTGACTGATTCAGGAGGAGCCACACAAGATAAAGTGATGTGTGAACACTCAAATCCCATTAGAAGTTCTTGTAGATATCATAAAGCTATGAGGTAACTGGCACTTACCTTGATATAGCTAGTATGAACCTGGAAGAAAAATGAATAAGAAAGAAGAATGTAATATAGCTGAGGTGGGTGAGTATGTTTGTCTTGGTAAAGAACAGCTCATCTCATTCTACAGACTCTTCTGCCAATTGAAAAACAGTCTGGAGGGAATAATTTACATTATTATCGGTACGGAGAAGGTATTTTAAATACTGCTAGGAGGAACCCTCTCACTCAGAAAACAAAAGAGGGATTAAAAAAAGACTCTTTCAAATCCTCAGTTTTAAAACTCCCCACTGAAAGTCTAACAGTACTTTATATATATTATTAACGTCTTTAATAGTTTCAGTGAGCCTAAACGACTCTTGCGGTTTACATTGAATCCACACATATAGCATGTTTTATAACAACTGAAGGCACACCCTGAGAGCTGAATTTGTTTCATGACAGAGCAGAACCAAAGACATTTTAGCACTGTTCCAATCTCTGTAGCCCCTTTGTTAGTGTGAGCAGAAAAGAAGAAATGGACAAAATTGGTTCCCAAAAATACCACATTCCAGTAATCTTATTTTATCCCTATTTCTCTCTCAAAAAAGTCCCCAACCAAAAAAACAAAAATTATAATTTATGTGTAAAGAAATGCACTAAGTATCCTGACTCTGTTAAGAGCAGGTCTCTCAAGAGAAAAAAGGTTCATCTTTCCTGTCTGTACTTTAGTGGAAGGCAGGAACACCATTTCTGTCCTGATCAATGACTTAATATCCTGGAGAACATTTGGTTTGACATATCATTGAACTCCCCCTGTGGAATGTGTTACTAACTGGGACCATATTCAGCTTCTACTTTGGTCTGAAGCATGCTTAACTTCTAATTTCTCAGCTATTTATCATGTGGGACAGAAGCACCACAGAAGTGTGATGTAATTGCTGGTTTTAAAACTGGTAGTATACAAGCAGGCCACTTCCTGCACTTACATGCAAGATGAGTAAAACAGACAAGTACTATCAACCACAGTAAGAACTAATGTGTGCAGTATGATAAAATAAATATGGACATCTTGAAGGGTAAATTATTTAATCTTAAATTATTTCAACAAAATCCAATCTATTTATTTGAATTTAAAAAAAAAACTATTTAAAAAACCTGTAAGTAGCAAGTGAGACTGAGCAAGTATACTTATCAATTCTTGCCTTTCAAGTGTAGGAAAATGACGAATGAGCAATTAAGGATTGTTCTTCTTTATTTAGAACTGAAAAAGAGAGAAATGAGTCTGCAAGAAAAAAAATCTTCAACGCTTTTCTTGCATATTGCTTTCCTTCAAGTGAGAGTTCTGTAAATATACAAGAGAGAAGACATGTCTTCTGTAAGGTAATTCAACATTCAGCTTCTTGGTTCCCATGCAGAGCTGCTCTGTGAATCTTGTAAAGACAAGTTTATGTTAATTAATCTGTGGGAACTAGAAAGGATTTCTGCATCTGGGATTCCTTTTTTAGGCAGCAGGTAGGGCTAATCTTCAGTAAAGAGCTTTTAATGCCCAGTAATGTTAAATATTCTGAGTATGAGGGAATGTGCTGTCATTAGACTACCAACATACACAAACAAGACCTTCCTTAGGATAGGATTTATGGTTTGGGTTAGCCCAGTGTGTGTGAATACCCATATAATCACAATCAGATGCTGTATAGGTAAACTGAACTTCTGTAATTCCTTTACCTGTTTCAACAGGACATCTCTTATGGGTAAAAATGCTTGTGACCAAAGAATTACAGAATCACTGGGTTGGGAAAGACCTTTAAGATCATCAAGGCCAAACGTTCCTGTCCTGTGCTAAACCATATCCCTAAGTACCTCACCTACCCGTCTGTTAAACACATCCAGGGATGGTGATTCAACCCCCTCCCTGAGCAGCTTGTTCCACAGCCTGACAACTCTTTGGGTGAAGAATTTTGGACAGGTTGATGATGGATCAGTTGGGGGGCTGTGTGTGTGTGTGGGGGTTATTGCTTAAGGGTCTTCAGTCTTGCAAACTGAGTTTTATTTGCACCAAAATTTGGCAGGGAATATGGTGTCCAACCACCGCAACTTTTACTTGCAAATGACACTCTGCTTCAAAAGCTGTTAAGCAGGGACAACCGTTGTTAGCGCCAGGAAGTGTGTAAACACCTACGCGCTAGCCCACTCTGAGGAAAGACCCCCCCCCCGTGGCACCCCCAAGCCACCCATGCCCCCCAGCCCACAGCAGGAGGCGGGCGAGGCGCTGAGGCGGGGCGCCCTCCCATTGGCTGACGGCAGAGTGGACATGAATCTGGGAGAGAGAGGAACTTCTGATTGGGTGGTGGGCGGTAGGCTGCCTTGTGATTGGGTGAGAGGCGGGGGTGGGCGTTGAGGGGGTGGTGTTGTGGCGAGCCGCGAGGTGGGGCGGTACTGCTGGTGGTCGGTGTCTCGCGAGAATCGTGTGGCGGCAGCGGTCTCGCGCGGCCGCGGCCCGCTCCGCCCCCGGCTGCTCGGGCTGGCGGCGGCGCCGAGCGGAGACGGTCGCTGCTTCCAGCAGCGGCGGCGGCGGCTTCGTCGGTGAGTGACTCTTCGCCCGGCTGGCGGGAAACGGGTTAGGGCGCGTCGGGGGAGGGGGAGTGGTGTAGGTGCCTCCATTGCTCTGCTGCCAGCCCGCCCGCCCGCCGCTCCGCGGGGGTGAGCCTTCCCTGGCCCGAGGCCCCTTCCTTCTCGTCCTCCTCCGGTCCCTGCTTCAGCCGTGGGGGCGGCATCCCGCTGCCTCCTCAGCCCTCGAAACCTTCCGCCTTCAGTCTCCGTGGCGGCCCCCGCGGCCACACCCGCGCAACCGGGACAGGCCGGTTCCCCTGTACCCGCCCGTGACAGACCGGCCTCCCCCAGGGCCCAAGGCTCACGGAGCAGGACAGCTCCGTGCAGCCCCATCTCGTTCTCTTGCGCCCTGCGGCTCCTCCAAGTTTTGATCCGCTTGTGAGCGCTCCCCCCTCCCCAAACCTGTCCCACCTGGCTGGAGTGGGTCCGAGGGTCCCCTGAGCCTCCCCTCCGGGTCGTGTGCTCAGTGCAGGCTTAACTTCTGGCATCTCCATCGTCTGTGGAGTGGCGGTTGTTTTCCCCTGAACGACCTGTCCCCTCACAGTGCCATCACCACTGAGTATATCTGTCCTCATCCTCCCTTCTTAAAGATCGCGTTAGTGTCTGTTCCTTTCTGGTAGTCCTGCTTCTCGTCTCTGGAAGAAGAGTGGAGAGGGAAAGTTTGGCTGGTGTCGTGTGGGAGTAGGAGGGTTTTCCTTTGAAGTAAGAGCCAAAATACAGTAGGTTATGACTGGACTTTGCTGTTGCGGACTTGTATGTCTGTGTATTCGTGTATGTCTTGGCTAAATGTGCTTCAGCTGCTGTGTGAAGCCACAAGTCTAAAAAGAAGCCCACAAGTGCAGAACACCTAAAAAGCGTCTCTGGACAAATTGAAGGCTATCAGTTATATGTCCTGTGATTTGATAGCTTTTCATTTAAAAAAATATTTCAGGGAAAGACATAAAAATTCCTTTACAATTTCTAGCAGGTAGTACTTCAATATACATAGTCTGAGAGTATTTAAGATTCTGATGCTTTTCCTTGAATTATATTAATGCTGATCACAGATGCAGAGCTTGGAATTGTCCTCATTTAATATCCTTTATCTGTTGAGCTCAGAAAGCTTTAGTGTTGCTAGCCCCCAGGGCCAGTAGTGTGTGTACCCTGTCTCCATAAGATAGCTGATGAAGGCAACTGTTAATAGTGATGGTTCTTCTCATACGATCACTATTTAACCAAAGATGGATTGATGTTTTATATGAGATTGTCAGCAGGTTAATCATTTGCTTGCAGAACTGATCTTAGCATGGCTTGAATTGGAGATAACCCAAGACTAGAAAAGGTGTGTAGAATATTACACCCAAATTGTAGTGCTTATGGGACTCTAAGAAAAGAAATACTTTATTCTTCCAGAAGGATGCAGGTCAGTGGTGAAAGCTGCTCATCTGAAAAGTAGGGGAGTTACTGAAACTGATCAAATAACTTGATTTACATTCCTTGTCCTGTTGTCAGACTCCAGCTGGATGAGGAGTTTTGTTTACAATGATTACTGTATAATCAGAATACTTGTTTGTAACCCAGTACATTCAGTTCCAATATCTGTTACGATTAGGAATCTCCCCTTCAATAAAGGGATGAACTAAAATAAAACACATTAGTGGCAAGCAGTTATAATTCCTTGCCTTTTTGTTAATGGAAATTCATTTATACATGTAAGTCTGAGGCAAACTGGCAATTCTAATATATAGTCTGGGTTTATTATGTTCTCCTGACTTCTCAGAGTTGAAAAAACGTAGCGTTGCTGTTATTGTCCAGATTTAGACTTTAAGTCGAATTTTGGTTATATATTAAAAACAAGCTAAGCAAAGTCTTTTTTGAGATACAAGTTAACTTTTAATTTGTCTTCATTCTCCTTTGGTTTTGAAATTGTCAGTGAAAGCTCCACATTTAGTTCTTTCTGGTTTTATTTTTAGTAAAGTAAGCTGAAAATCTGCTGTCACATCTAGCTCTATAAATTTTCTCACTGTTATTTTCATGGTTCTTATATATTAGTTTGTCATTTTAAAATGGCCTTACTGGCTGTTCATCCACAACAGTATGTCTTCCAACTGATAAATTCTTCTGGTAGTTTTTTTGTGTGAAAGCTTAACAAACTTCCATTGCATTTTGTCATTCTGGCTTAAAAGCTACATGAAGGCATTTTAGTCATCTGAAGATACAATGTCCTCTAATAAATTGTGCTTTTTTTCTTACCTGCAGATTCTTCTTTTAGTATGCTTCACAGAGTAGATGCAGTGGTTAGTAGGAAGAGGTTTGTTTGTTGTGGGGGGGTGTGTAGGGGTTTTTTCTTGTGTTGGCAACTTTGGCAAAATTATCTGAACTGTCCATGGAAAGTGGATTGGAAAACAAGTGTGTTCAGAAAAATTACCATGTAATAACTTTGCAAAAGAATGGATAGTATACATCTTTATAATGTGTGGGTTTTTTTCTCCCCTCTTTGTCTTCTAGATATGGGTCTGCTTTCAGAAGATGCAGTGCACTAGATGTGTTTGGAACAAGATTAATCATGGCATCAGAACTGTGTAAAACAATCTCTGAGGCAAAGCTGGAAAGGCACAAGAACTTGTTCTTAAATTACCGAAATCTCCATCACTTTCCTTTGGAGTTACTGAAAGATGAGGGGCTGCAGTACTTGGAGAGACTGTATATGAAAAGAAATTCCCTGACCACTTTGGTACGACAACCTCTTTATTGTGATGTTTACTGTTTGTATGTTTAGGAATTCTTATTTTTGGACCAGAAAAAACAAGATTATTTTTTAAAAAAGCAAATCTGATCTTGAATGATGTAATCCATTTTGAAATATAAGTGGTTGTCTTATTTTTGAACTTGCATAGATCATGTTGAGTATAATAAATGAAAGCTTATGACATTTTTATGGTTACCTGGGGATTTTCTTATGAAGTTTGTTTGGGGTGGTTTTAACCGCTATAACCTTTGCTCACTTCAGTAGTCAGGCCTTTCTACTGACAGGTGATCCTATGCAAGTCTAGTCTACATTCTTTTATTAGGTTAAACAACTTTTACCTTGGTGAGTGCCTTATATTAAAGGCATTGTCAACTCCAGGGTCTAGTTCAAAGCTTGTGGTTAAGGTGTTCGTGAAAACTTGTGTCTATGGGCTGCTATTAATAGAACAAGCAGTTAATTTCAGGGTTGTGAGATTTTTTGTTGTGGGGATTTTTTGATTTTTCTTTTTTCCTTGAACTAGGCAAACTTTCCCCCTGAATGAATGTTGTGACCTCAGAATTCAGTGTTTGCTAGTAAATAACTGTGTGACGTACACTGAGCTGGTATTAGAGAGCCAAAAGTCGGAACTGCCAATTGGCTCAAGTCTCTAAGTAATACAGGTGTGTTTGGTTTTTGGCTTTTTTTTTTCCTTGGGGTCTTTTGTGGTATGATATGCAAAATAATAGCCAGGGGAAGGGAGCTGAAGGGTCCTTGAATTTATCAAGATCATATTTTTCAGTGCTTCCTAGAAAAAGTACAGTAGTCCATCTTAAATACTGTTTAAAGCTTTGACAATGGTACATCAGAATTACTCAAGGGTTTCATATCTTGGGCCGAAAGCTGGAATGATTCTGAAGACTTTCTGCTTTTTCTTCATCTTGAATGAGTCACCTAAGTTTGCATGTACTATAGAGAATTATTTTGGCACTTTTTGGTTTTGGACAAATCCTTTGCTGAATTAACATAATGGGAGGATACGATTCATGGTTACAAAGCTCATTTTAAAAATTAACTGAGGACTGTAAACAGTTCAGCTTTGAGACTTTGTGAAATTCAATGATTGTTTAGTGGTGTAAGGTTCATGAAGTTTGTGCTGCTCAGAAGATGAAACAATACGGAGAGTTTTGCATATAACTTTTCTTACATATATGTGTTAGAGCCTGGTTTTGCTTTTGTCAGAGCAATTGGAAAATAGAAATCAAAACAGTCTTGCAAGTAACAATTCAATCTGCCTCTTGATATCTGCTAATACTGATAGGTGTATTAGATGGCACAGGAGTAATTACGCATGGTTACTGTCAACAGAACACGTATCAAATGTAAGTGGCACCTCTTGCTCAGTATTGTTCAGTATTGTAATTGAGGCGTAGGATAAAGGAACTGAAACAGGATTTAAAATTTAGATCATACCTAGGCAAAACAACTTGAAAACCACATGAAACAGAGCATTAGGATTCAAAATAGTCAGGATGACTGAGTCACAATATGTCTTGGTGCAATTTCATTCAAGTACATAGCACTATAGCTAACTTCTTTGAGGGGGTCATCCTGCCTGAATAGATTTAATGTCTCTTTTAGGCTTATGCTCCTTTGATTCTGTGCCAAGATGATGAGCATTAGCTCCTCAATAACTACTTTAAATTGCATATGGATTATTAGAACTCATCAATACTAAATCTAAACCATATTCATTGGAAATAAGGTGGTACCAGTTTGTTCCTTCAGAGTATGAAAATGTTGACTGAATCAGCTTTTGTTTTGTGCTCTTCTAAAATTACTCTAGTCCTTGTCAGGTGACTCCTATGCAAATGTCTGGGATAGTTACACTGACAGGATTCACACATACCTTGCCTAAGAATCATTTTGGTTTTGTCTTCATTGGACTGATGGTAATGATAGAGAGCTATGATAAAATGAGTGGATCGAAAAGCTGTACAGCATGTCTGATTCCCAGCATTAATTCTTCCAACTTCTTGTTTAGTGTTTGGTAACATTAACCTCCTGGCAATGCTATTGTCCCACCTATCCAAAGGGAAAAGGAGTTTGCCTTGATGGTGCTATCAGAAGCATGGTTTAGCCATATCAAAGAAGAATTGTTGTTGACTGACTTAGAACACAAAATGCTGTCCTGTTCAGACAGATCAGCAATTTCACTTTTTGAAGTATCCAGTGGGTGTGAGGGCAAGGCGAGCTTCGCTAAACTGGTGGCAGAATTGATGATTCATTTGTCATCGTTGTTTGTTGTCATATCACCAATAGAGACCAGAGTTAGTTTTGCCTCTCGATTGATGGATCATGAATAGCTTTTCTGAATCTTAATTTTCATTGTGGGATGTGTTGAGCAACTTTGACTCAGACCCATTTTTTGGTGACACTCAAGAAGATAAGCAGAATTCCTATTATAGACTTGCTAAACTGTAAAACCATCTCTTTCCTAGGTTTAGCTCTCTTACAATATCAACAGTTAGAGCAAGAATAATAGCATAACCTCCAGGTATAATGTGAAAATAGTTTGTGATTCAGCTTAGTATCTTTATTCTAATAAAGGATGTAGGATGACACTGAGGGCGTTTTGGTTGGATTTTTTTTTTCACGTTCCCTCTTAATTTTTTAAATTAAAGCCTGAGGTTTTTTGTGCTTGAGCATGTTGCAGCCGTTTTGTATTTTCTCCCAGCTTAAGCTTTTTTTCAGCCTAAATAAAATTTTGTGCCATAAAGATGAGTGTACTGCAAGAAACTTCCCACTAGGTGGCAACAATCGATAAGTTGTAGCCTGTTTCTTGGGTCTTGGCGTCGGTGGTTTATTTCTTGAGCCATCATTTGCTGCTTCATAGTTAAAACCCTGTTTTTTGTACTCAAGTCTAGGATGTGCCATCTTTGCTGAATTTTAATATTATGATTTTTTTCTGGTTAGCTTAGTCCTTCATAATCTTATAAACACAAAGTTAAGTGTTTTACATAATAATATACCTTAAATTCTAACAGGGAATTGACTGTGTGATTGACCTGGTTTTAAAATAAATTTGTTTCTGCATGTATAAGTATTGTAAAAACCTTCTTTTTTTCAATAAAACATACCTATGCTTAAAGTAGATTTCTTAAGCAATAAAAGGTTTTGACCTCAATAATTCTGGGTACGGTTACCAACATGACATCCAACTTAGAAAGCTGGTTTTGTGATATATGTTACCTCATAAATGCCATCAAGAAAGAAGAGTTGCAGCTAGGTATCAGTTAGAAGTTTGAAAGTTACATACATGCATGCTTGACTTCAACAAACTCAATTATCTGAATACATTTTCTGATGTAAGGTTTTGGTAATCCATCTTTTCAGCCTTGGAAGTCTTACTACCATTTAGTTGAGGACCCATTACTACTACTTGTAGGCTGTAGTTCTGTTTCATAGTGAATTGCTCACCCATGATAAATCCCAGACTGCACTGATGGAGAACGCGTGGGGATGTTGAAGTAGGGGATTGTATATAAGCTCTTTGTTGCCATTTTTTCTGTGAGTAACTGCTGACATGTTTTAGTATGGTTATTAAAATGAGTTGAGTACAAAATATGTGTGTGTCTGTGTTTTTGTTTTGAAACCTAAAAAATCTCTAACTCTTTTTCAGCCAGAAAACCTTGCACAGAAGCTTCCAAACCTCGTGGAATTGTGAGTTTGTGTAGGAGTTCTAATATATTTTTATTATGCTGATGCATCTTATCTTAAAATATTTCTAGTATGTATTGCTTGCACATAACCTACCTCTTAAGTGGGAAGGGTTTTCTTGGAGGGCAAGAAAGGGTCATTTTTCAGTTTTGTTTTTTTTTAAGGAGGTATATTCAGTCCTATGTTAATTTTTAAAAAAAATTTCTTGTGTATCATATAACAACAACTGTTGTACAAATGTCTACACTACTAAGGGAAAATATTTAACCTCCAACTCCTGTGTAGACTGTTGTCACCCTGATCAAATACTGGAATGGTCAGATGGTTGTGACAGAGCCAGGTTGCTACCTCCAGCCCATCCCTAGTCATCTTGGCTACCAGTAATACTAAGATCTCAGTCTTGCTGATTGTAGTAGTAGGTTCTTTTGGAACCAACTCACAAAGTGTCAAATGGGATGAGGAATGAGAAGTAGAGATAGTAACCATTTAAATGTGATTGTTGTAGGCAGAGCAGTTAATCCAGTCATGTCCAAAGAATGGATGTCGCAGGAACTGTATTATTTTGGCAATTAATGATAAGCTGTAAGCCCCTGAGTCAATGTTTTCTTCCCTTCTTTTCCTGTAGGGTTCTGATTTCCTTGTAGGATTGGGGGGGGTGGGGGTAAAAGGGACATCCGCTTTCCCCTTATAACTCGCTTGGCTCACTTTCAGTTGAGTAAGTGATGGACCATTGATTCTGTTTATTTAATGGAAAGCTCCAAACAGGAGGAGGTGTAGATATGAGTACTCTAATGCATTCAGCTGTCTGATCTTGTCATCTTAATTTGGCCCTTGAAACCACACCTTTCTGGTACATGTGGCCACAGTGTAATTGAACTGTTTTGTAGGTCACTGCAGTCTCCAACTTGCTTAAGAGGCAGTCTTGTCTCATCATGCTGAAGTCTTTATAGTATGTTTATGCTATGAAGCAGTAAAATAAATATTTTTGTGTTTGATATACTTAGTATTTCATGATTTGCCATGGGGCATCAGGAAATCTCCCTGTTATCTGATAGTGCCTTTAGGAAAACATTTATAAATTACAGCTTAAAATAATCTCTTAGTAACACTGAATTGTAGAAGTCAAACCTAATTATTTGGGCCTCAGCAAGCTTAATTGTATCACCATTATCCCACATGTTCTGGTGGTCCAAAGAGAATTGCAGTGGGCCTGTGGTTTGTGTAGTGCTAATAGTACAAGTCAATTTTTGATCAGACAACAAGAGATGTTATGTCGAAGTGACCAAAAAATAAATAATTTTTCAAATTAACAATTTGTTACAGTAGCTTTAAATTTTTAAACCCAAACTTTAACTGATTTTCATTTTCCTGAAAATTAGATCTTTACCAACTTCACGATTTTAGAAAATTTCACTGTTGTCTTTGTTTCTTTGCATGTCTCTCATGCTGGAATACTAGGTGTAGATCTTCATAATGTAATTATTCTTAGCTTGAGTGAAATGGCTCACAAGTATTTTCAAGAGTTGCAGCTGAAATGAGTAAGAGAATTCTTACCCAGAGGTGTATATACAAGGATTTCTACAAACATACCTGCTCTCCTTGTATTTGTTAAATTTTTAGTAAACTTGAAATATCTGCACCTTTTAAAGAAAAAGAGAAGGCTTAGCTGCACCATGCAGTTGAAATGTTCATGTGTCTTTTTTCTTGCTGTGCCCCTATCCCCCTGAAAAGATAGGTTCCTGCTTTTGGAAATGCTCCTTTAATAGAACAGAGAGAAAAATAATGCCGTGCATGTGATTTCCACATATGTGCCTAAGCAATTGGCTACTGAGCACTTAGTATACCTTTACTATTAGATATTGATATTTTAACATTTTTCTTACTTCCTACAAGACCGGTTCGTTCATTTGCTGCAACGGTGAAAAGTAAAATGCATAAAACTTTAGATGTTCCTTGTAGTACTGTAAGTGCCCCAGCAGAGGGTGCTGAATATTCTTGGTGAGAGATCTGGTCACCCTTAGTAACTACCTATATGACGATGTGCAAGATCAAGTTTTTCTTTTGGGAAAAAAACGTACTCTAGGTTTGAAAACCCCACTTGGAGTGATCATGTGCTTGTTTATTCAGTCGGTAAAAGTATAAGGGGTTTTTATGTGCAAGGGAAAATGTTTGTAATTGTGTACCTTGTGTGGGTTTAGGCTTTTTTTTTCTTTTCTTACCCAGCATTTAGTGTGGAATAACCTGGTCTTCAAACATGGCTCATCTTGGTTATTCTGTCTGCTTTATTTTTTTCTTTTTTTTCTCTTTTTATGACTCTGAAAACTGGAGCTCAGTATTATTGTAATTGTGAATGCTTTGTTTTAAATAACTGTGTGTTATTCTTATGTTATTTTTATGTTAATCATTTAATAGTCTAAGTGAAATTGAAGTACATATATCCATTGCCAGTTTATACAGTTTCCACAGCTTTTGTGGTCATAGAGAGGAATGGCTTTGAGGGTGCTCTTTCAGGCTGAAATTGGATATTTTGCAAACTGATTATGTAGCAGAAGTCCTTGAGGGTAACAGGTGGTGTCCTCTGCTTTTTTTTCTCCTCCCCCCAGGTACCTTCATTCAAATAACATAGTTGTTGTACCTGAAGGTAAGTAATCTACCAACTCACAATAAATAGCAGGAGTCATAAAATATTGATTTTTCTTCTTTAAGGGATGTATTTTTCCTTTCTTTTCCCATAAAACATTAAAGATTTTCATACAAAATATACCAGTGTAACTCTTAGTCGTTAATATCCTTGGTTATGCTATGTTAAATTATTGTAATGAACTCTCAAACGCACCTTAATGCTGTTTGCTTCAGTTGTAATTGCAGAAACTGGAAAGACTAAATGGCACTCCTCTACCAAAACAAAAATCCAGAGTGTCTTCTGCTTTCAACCAGTTACCACACTCAATACTCTCCTGGTTTAGATCATGACATATTTGAAACTTATCAAGAATTTTGACTATTTTCTTTTCCTTGCCTTAATTGTAGAGTATGTACCCAACTTCAGCAAAGTATTTTAAACTTTATGAATATAGAAAATAGCTAGACTCAAAGCAAAGGAAAGGAAAAAGTGATTTCAGAGCAGAATTGTCTGAGGAGAATCTAGAAATGGAAGTATTCTGTACATAACCTTTTATCCCTTCTTGTCTTACCGCCAGCAGTAATGTTTGTTAGATAGATAAACATTTCCATGAGCTATGTCATTCAATTGCAAGACCAGCTTTAATACATCAAAATCTGCTCAGACATGGGAGTTAGGTACTCTGGCTTTTTATCCTCTTGTAGTCCTATTAAGATTTTAACATTCCTGTTGGGTCACATTCATGTTTTAATCTGTTCTCTCACAAGCCATTGGCTCCCTCGTTAAACTGCAGTTTCTGGACCTCAGTGATAACGCCCTCGAAATTGTGTGTCCAGAGATTGGCCGCCTGAGATCTCTGCGTCATCTTCGCTTGGCTAACAACCAGCTGAAATATTTACCTGCAGGTAAGGACAAATGCATGAGGGATTACAGCAATGACAAATTCCATTTCAACTTAATTTACATAGTGATCTGCACTAGGTTTATTCTTATCTTACAGTTGAAGAATGGCACAACTTGCTTATAAAGACCAGGCAGGGATTGACGTTGTGTGTATACTAAATATACTCTGTAGTTACCAAACAAAAAAAAAACCCTTAATGTAAACTCTTGAAAAATGCTTCTGAAGTGGGGGGAAAGAAGAGGTTATCTATTTAACCGTCTTTGCCACTGAATCAAGAAAACATTCAACTTCATTGAGAAGACACAAAATGCTAATGACAACTGTCACTATAATAAAAATATATTTCTCACAACTTTCCAGAATAGGGATAATAAAGGATTGCAGTCCATCTTTCCTTTGTTTTCACTCCACAGCCCCATTCTTGTATTTTCTAAAGACACATGTCTGGTAGGTTTGCCTATGGCAGTTCTACCTCACTATGACAGTAAATAACAAATGTTTGTCTTACTCTTTTATAACAAAAAAGCAAAATTTATTCAAAGTAAATGTGACACAAAGTCGGAAAAAGTTGGCCATAGGCAGAGTTTTAAATTTTTTTTCTTTGAAATACTTTGATAAGCAGACATAACTGATTATTCTTCTATTGCCCTTATATCTCTCTAGAAAATATAATGGTGATTTTTAATTTTTTTTTCACATTTCTGTGACATACTTGCATTTTCTGATCTGCATAGATGATAAAACTCTTAAATCTGGTGTGTGAAAAAAACTGGTTTAAATTAATCTAACAGGACTAGCTTTTGGCTCTAATTTTAACTATCTTCTCAATGTGACCTTCATGTCTTTGTAAATTTACATTGCTTATTCTCAAGAAATATATTACATTTACTCCTTGAAGTTTTGGGTGTAGAAATCTAGCTGTCCTTCCCTCTTACTTTTCTGGGCTTAATAAGTGAAAGGATGATTAAGATTAGAAAGAAAAAAACTATAGGACTATGTAAATGCTCTGGAATGAAATTAGATAAACCTGTTAAACATTATGACCCAAGGCCAATAAAATTTCCATCAATTTTCAGATGTCCTACATTCAAAAGAAAGGAGTGACTTGAGTGTGCTTTATGTTCCTCAAAGATAATTTACCTTATGGTGCTGTACCATGAAAGAAAGACTTGTTCAAAGAAAAAGTGACACATTTTCTGCTAAACTTCACACATTAACTTAAAAAGGTTCCAAAAAAGACTTTCAAAAGGATAATTTACATTACTGAAGAGTTGATTTCAAGTCTACCACATTTGATTAGGAGCTGGTATCAGCTGCATAGGCACACTGCATTTAATTTCTCCTGAAGTTAACAAAATTTGGTACTGAGCATTGTCCCTAAGTGTATTTAGTTTTGTGTGTATTAAAATATTGCATGTTTAGAAATAATACCATTGTTGCCTACTTTTGAATCAGAGACCCCAGTGGTGTCTAGCTTTGCTGGTAGTGTACCATCAGTTTATCCATATGCCATTACTGCTATCATTACTAATCCTGTCTGTTGAGATCCTGTCACTATCAACATGACTGGATGTCATAGAGCTTCAGTGTTATCAGTCTGAGAGAGATTAGTCTTTCACTTACACTGGAGAGTTTGCCCACTGGAGAGTTAATCTACTATACTGAGTGTTTCCTAAACACTGTGCTTCCTGAAGAGGGCTTCCAAGCATATTTTCATAGGTTGTGAAGATTTCAAAGATGACTTTATAACAAAATCTTTGAGTTTGCAGATAACAGAGCACAGTAGTAAGTTTTGATTATTTATTTAATCCTTGATTATATTGGTAGCATAAATCTCAATAATAAGTGTTAAATAGAGTTCTGTCAGGAAAGCTAGCAAAGTTAATAAAATTAACTGGGATGAGATGTGATTTCACCTGCAGTACATCATTTTAATGTGTGTTAACTGCTTTTGTTACAGCAGATACTGCATTGCAATGCATTGTTAGGGAAAGCTCTTAGTAGAAATTAAGACCAATTAACCATGTAAGATATAATTTAGCTTCTACTAGTGCATCTTGTGCAGAATTTAAAGATCTGCCTTAAAAAGTAATTTTCAGGTGTAGTTGATGGTCATTTATGGAAGCAAATTCTCAAAACTAGTGACCACTGTTTCTGATTGTAGACATTCTTCAGACTCTAATAAAGGTTGAGCCTGTGCCATGCTTCATCTTCAGTGTGATGGGCAAGATGTTAGTCTTTAAGTACATGGCTTTATAAAACTTGTGAGAATTTGATAACGAAGATATCTCTTGTCAGGTTTGGTTGTGACAATCCAGTTAGTTTTAAAAAGTTACTTTATTGGAGGAGGTGGGAGAGAACAATTAAAATGCATGCAGACAGCATCAATGTCTAAGTCTCAGTTTCCTGAATAAATTAGGTGACAGTACTGATGAGGGGGAGAAGATCATTAGGTGAAGCATGGAAATTGTGTTCCTTGGAGATTAGAAAGCACTTCCTATGCTGTGGCACTCTTGTACTGTAAATGACAATCCTACCTTTGTGTTTAGCAAAGACTTCCAAATCAGTGCCACCCATGGATAAAATCACATACTTTGGCTTCAAGACGCTTTAGTTGCACCCTGCCACTGAAACAATGGGACTTCATCCAATTGCTGGGAGAATTCTTGAAAGATAACTAAGCTAAAGTTTGAGAACTTAAGGGGAAACGTTTTTTCAAAAGCAGCATCTCAAAACTGAAATATAAAATATCTGGAAAAGAATGCTTGCAAAATTCTCTTGAAGTTGTATTTTGAATATAACTTTGGGTAAGTTTAAGTGGACCAGCTTCTGCGTAATGCAGTCGTCAGGATCTAGATTCTGTGGTAATCGGAATCACTATCTGAGACACTGACTTGAAGAGCAGAAGGGATTAAAAGAGTTGCAGATAAGAAGATGAGATTTCATATTATGAAGGTCTCTAGAGCACTTCATTTTGAAATGCAGCATTTTTTTGTTCTGCAAACAATAAATCTTGTAGCTTCTGCCTTTAACAATTTCTTGGTTCTTTTATTTGGCTCTGGTAGATGTAATTCTTGAATGTGAACTAAAGCTTCATCATGTTTTCTACTATTTAACTGTAGTGCTTAAATAATCTAAATTCTTGAGGGCTATTTGGAAATACTTTATGCCAGAGATCTTATTTGAAAACATTACAGAGCTACAGCGTAAACAAAAGATGGTCGTTACTTCATATTATTACATTAGTTCATGTACAAGCTTGACTTGGAGTTGGCATTAGATTTTTGTAGTAGCTTAACTTTATTTTTTTGTTAGATATTTCTCTTTATTCAGAACATTGATGAGTCATTTAAATTGAAAATTTTAGAGTTAGTCCTGTCTGAATGTGCCATCAGAAGTAAATCTTCTGAATCTCCTCACTTATGAATGACTAATTATAAAGTTTCCCTTTGTGTCTGATGTTTATGATGCATATGATATTTCAACTCCTTTCATGGGAAATTATTTTCTCTTTATGTAAGAATTATTGCATCATTTGCTAAGGAAAAAAAAAATCCAGTGAGATGTATTGGTCCCAATGCCAAGGTTCTCTCTCAATTTTTCTGTGTTACAATTTAGATTTGATTTGACTTGAGCTTTGGAAACTTTTGATGTAAAGTGACAGCTCTTCAGATTTACTTTTTGGTCTTGTAGTTAGTGAATGCACATTTGGACAACAGATGACTTAAAAGATGGTGGGTTACACTCAAAGTTGGAGTTAAGTTTCATATTTGACAAGGATTAGATGTTTTTTTTATTGCACGTTACTTGAGAAATACTTCTTAGAAATGGCAAGTTGTAGCATCTTCTTCTAAGATTTAATTAAAAATGAGGTTATGTTTACTCAGCACATGTTGGGAGTTAATTATAGATTTACTAAAATGAAAAGCTTAATGTTTTGCCAAGTCAAGAGCAAAAGCTAAGTAATTAAACAAAGAATAGGGTATGGTTTATGATCCCAGCCCATCTTTTGGCAAAGTTCCCTCTGAAAAAATATCAGCAGTTGTCTTTACATGGCTGGACCAAGTTTCCTTTTGTGTTTGTTGTCAGGGAGCTTTAAAAACCAAGAGTTGAGCACGTTGATCAGGCAAAAAACCACAAAAAAGGCAGTCTGATAAGACCAAACTTCATGTAAACTTTGCAATGACATGTCTTTAACCAGTAAGTGGAAGTGCAGGTGAGTGGGGAGCAGCAGTAGTTGCTGTTACTGAAGGGGGGGCACAGATCTGTGCAAGAGCCAAGAGCACATTTAGCGAATACCCCTTCTTCCCCGTATAAGGAAATGTGTGGCTCCCATTTCAAATTGTCATTTCTGTGTTCTTTCTTGAGACATCTGCCTGTTGCATCCACTTCTTGCCTTTTTTTTTCTTCATTTTGGTGGAATCTGAAGGAAAATTTCTTGCATCCCCTTGGTGTTTTTTCAAGCACAAGCTGCAAAGATATTTAGGGGAGGTTAATGGCACCCATACTCTTCATTTCATTTCTGTTCAAATCCCGTTTCTTTCTAAGGCAAATGCTTCTAGAAATGTAGTCAGTTTAAGCCTCATTAAAATACATTTGTAGGCTTATAAAACTTCATCTTCAAAGCATTTGAGACAGATCCTGCGAAGCTGATAAGGGAGTGTTATCCTCATTTTACAGAATGGAAAAAAGTGTTTTTAACAGAAGTGATTTGCTCCAGGCCACAGCAGGAGTCAGTGTTAGTCAGAAATAGAACTTGGGTGTTCCCATTCCATTTCTTAGGACCACACCTTTTTGAGGTTGATCATATTTAATATTGGGGAGGATTGAGTCTTTCCACCCGTTATTAGGAAATTAATAATTATCTCTCCATAATTCATAACTCTCTATGTTAATAGGAAATTAATAGTGGTAAGATCAGTGAGTTTTTGTAACAGAAACAACTTGTGCTTCCAGAAGGCTGGATGAGTTCATAAAGATGAATTCTGAAGAAGGTAGATAAATACTAGGTCATTTTCTCTTGCATAGGTAACTTTAGTGGTAATGACAAGAAGGATTCAGTTGTTATTAAAATTATAAATCAAACTGTAATTGTTGATTACTGCTTTGTCTATTTATAAAGTAACCCTTCAAATTTTAATTAATTATTGCTCAGTCTGTTTCACTTAGGAATTTGCTTTGCTTAATTGGAGGCAGTAGAAACTTTGAGACATGAAAACTGCATATTCATTTATTTCACTTTTTTTAAGTCACTGTGAAGTACAGTATCTGCATTTACTATTCATACCAGTATTTCACTGGTAAAGCCTTGGTGAATACCCAACTTAATTCTGAATAGAGCTCAATATAAGGTATTTCAGTAATTAAAGGCACATAAATGCAACCTCTTCCTTAGCTCCTTTTTACAGTAGATTTTCACTGATGGTGTGTGCAGCATGACAATAATTCTATTCTTATTCTAGACCCTGGCATTAAAATATGTAGTCATAACTAATTTTTTGAGCTTGTTTTCCATATGATTTAGAGCCTTCAAAATGGGGGGGGAGGGAATAAACTTGGCACCTTTTTTTTTCATCTTAGCTTTCCTTTCTCTTTTTATTACTGTCTGATTAGGGTAGATCACTTTGATACTTTAAAGTTCAGGGGTTGGTTTTTTTAATAGTGATTGTGACTTTAAAAGCAAAGGCACAACTGATGCAGACCCTGTTCTTTTTTCAGAGCTGGCATAACCTTAGTCCACTCTGCTTTCCTAATTTAGTAACATGTATAAAAATATGCACGACGGGACAGGTTTGGTACGCCAGGCACCCATCCAGGAGTGTGGTGTTTTTAAGTAAATGGACTTGTGGGGATTTGAGGAAAACATAGATTAGGTTACATGAGCTTTGCACTCTCTAAGTATGTGACTGCTTAAAGGAGCATGGCCTCCTAAATAAAAATCTTTTAATTATTATAATGATACGTAGTTTTCCTTGAAGTAGGTTTTTCTTTGTGCAGATCTGTAAAATATACACTCTGTTTAATAATTAATTTTGAGATTCAGTTTACTCTATAAGCCCAAGAGTCAGCATATAAGATTTACATTAGCTCCTGGGTTCAGCAACAAATTTATCTCTTTTTTTTTTTTTCTTTTTTTTAACCTAAATCAATGAAAAGTTGTACCCACACTTGCCTGCTACTGTCTTGTGAGTTTTTTCACATCAGGATTAGTAAGTTAGTAGTTATGCTATACTAATATTGAAGCACAATAAAAATACCTCATAGTATTTTCAAGACATTTTTACACATTTTGGTATTATCTCCAATAACAGCCTTGTCTTTACAGCCTTTAAAGACTGTAATTTTTATTAAGAAAATTTTCCCATCAGAAATTATAGCAGAGAGTCAGAGTTAGGAACAAAATGTCAGTTTGGATGGTTCCTAATTGTCTTTGGACCTTTTGACCTCAACAGAGGTAACCAGAGCACAGGGTAGCTTATTGTACAAGTGGTATTCCTTACACATTAGCTCTCATGCATATCTCAGCACAGTGGTATCTATTTAATTAAAGATGTTGGTTGTATGAGATTTTTATAACAGTCTGCTTTGTTCAAACATTTGGTTTGAGTTAAATTCTCAGGAGGACTACTAGTACTTTTGAGTGCTTTAAATTTATGGGGAGGGAAGTGAAGGCAGAGAATAAAAATATTCCTTTAAATTCCTGGAAATTTTCATGAACTGAGGTTTTTCTTCTATACCTTCACCTGCCTTTAGTGTCAGAATGAGTCATCTATGTGTACAGAATGGTTGACTATTCTCTATTTGTCTGCTTGTCCCTTAGAGGTTTGGGTTTTTTTCTTTTTCCCTGTTTATTGACTTTTCAAAGCCTCTTCGTTAGTATCAGAAAATATTTTTTTAGTATACCATTATGCAACTGGATGCTGGTAACAAAAATAGTAAAAACATACAGTCAGAAATATTTTAAGCTTAAAATGTTCTAATGTATGCTTTTGTTCCAACACTTCTCCTAGATAGGCTTCTATTTGGCATACTGGCACTGAAATATTTCCCATAACTGTACCAGAAATGACGCTAAGAAACCAAAAAACCCAATGAAGCCATCTCTTTCAACAATGACCTGCAGTATTCCTCATTATGGTGCTGCACAGCACGTTCTCAAACATGCATGTGCTAAGTATGTATGTGGTGTAATTCATTAATCTGAAAACTAACAGGAAATAGTTGGAAGAAGCCATCAGTGTCTTTCATTGTAACATTTAAATGGCATATTGAAAAACTACTTTGTGTACTAGGCTTATTGGACTAGAAAATTCCATCTTAAAACTTGCTTTTGTAATTTGGTGCAAACACTGGGAAAAGTGTTTGGAAATTAAGCTGTTTTAATTAAGCTATTTTAATAAGCATGGGTTTAGTTAAAAAAAAGACATTTTATGAAATGCAGATCTTAAAACAACTTCTGGTCATTATGTATCTGGAAAAGTTACTTGGGACAAACTGAAACTGGACTTGAGGTTTCATGTCAATAAATTGAAGGCTAAAATCCTACTGAAGCAAAAGCCTAATGACTGAGTGTTTGAGTTTTCTAATATTAGTTTTACAATAGTTGAAGGACACTCAAAATTGTAATGTAACATTACTCAATTCAATTTTCTAGGAAGATTATAATGATTTTGGATCAGTCACACTTTTTCTTAGGTCCATAGTTTGTTTTTAGTGATGCTTTAATTTGCAAAACCTCCACCTGATCGAGTTCTGACCATATTTAAAACATGAACATGTGCAAATGTATTTACTGAATTCATTATTAGATCTGAGAGTGGGGTGCTGCACATCAGTGTTTCAGACCATCTTAGTTTCATTTGACTTCGTTGTATGATCTTGGTAGAGACTGGCCAGTACATGTTCACTTTCTATTTGATAATTCACACTGGCCACAGAGTCTTAGTGAAAGCTATGGTGGTATCACATGCCTGGAAAGAGACATCTCTCAGAATGACTCTGTGTGAGTTCTAATCACTACAATACTTCTTTTTTTTTTTGTATGGTAGAACTAACATGGTTTTGGAGAGTAAGGCTGTGTCAGTGCAAGGCCTGTGACCTGCTGCTGCCTAATTTTGTATTTTCAATTTTGATTTTATCTGAAGCATCAAAATCCCAGATAACTATGTTTTCAGTGCTTTAAGCTAGTTTCTGAGATTGGTCAAGTGTTGCCATTTCATAGAATCATAGAATGGCAAGGGTTGGAAGGGACCTCAAGGATCAGAGAGCTCCAACCCCCCTGCCACAGGCAGGGCCACCAACCTCAGGCCTGGATCTACACAAGGTTGCCCAGGGCCCCATCCAATCTGGCCTTGAACAGTTCCAGGGATGGGGCATCCACCACCTCTCTGGGCAGCCTATTCCAGGACCTCACCACTATTTCAGTAAAAAACTTCCCCCTAATATCCAATCTAAACCTTCCCTCGTTCAGCTTTAAGCCGTTCCCCCTTGTCCTTCCATTATCTGCCCTGTTAAAAAGTTGATTCCCCTCCTGTTCCTCTGCTCCCTTCAGGGACTGGCAGGCTGCAATGAGGTCCCCCCACAGCCTTCTCTTCTCCAGGCTGAACAAGCCCAGCTCCCTCAGCCTCTCTTTGTAGGGCAGGTGCTCCAGCCCTCTGATCATCCTTGTGGCTCCTCTGACCCCTCTCCAACAGTTCCACATCCTTCTTGTGTTGGGGGCCCCAGATCTGGACACAGTACTCCAGATGGGGCCTCACAGGGCAGAGTAGAGAGGGACAATTACCTCCCTGTCCCTGCTGGCCATTTGTTCCTTATTGTTTCATGTGAGATGCTTCTGACAGTCACCATGCAGCAGAATCTGGCCCCACCAACCCCAAATTTACCCCCTCCCTGTTCCTTTCTGTCTCTGGAAAGGAGTTACTTAAGAAACCTGGTGAGGTATAGGTGAAATCAGGACGGAGAATAGAAGAGCCAACCTAATTACTACCAGTGATGCTCTCAAGCCTTTTGTGCTTCTGGCTTTGCAGTATTCCACTTGTGAAAATCAAAGTCCCTGTAGGAACATGTATGTTTTCTAAGCTCTGGGCCATGGGCTTTCCCCCGGTAGCCGTCCCCCTCAAGGGTTTTTAGGTAGGAGATAAAGGAGTTGTGCCAAGATAAAGGAGTTTGAGTGCAGCTTCTAATGTTGAGATACTTGGACGATTTACACATTCTTCAGAGTATGGCAGCAGATATAACTGGATTCTCTATTGTTAAGAGATTTGGTTTGGTCTCTTGAATCCTGGCTCATGCTTCTGTCCTTGATTTCTCAAGTCATGTAAGCCTTGTTTTTCCAGGGGTTTTCCTCATGTCTGGGGGGGGTGGACAGGAATTTTGAAGGCGTGGAGAGCGCTTTATGTAATTGGAACAAGCATTCATCTGAAGCTTAAACCTTTATGAAGATGTTTGAGATCTTAAAAATAATGGTAGAAGCATGGTAGTTATGTTGCATGTTCTTATGCTTTTTTATTTAATAAGGAGTCTTAAGAACACATGTCAACACAGTTTATTAAATAAAATTGCATAATACTCTTCTAGTAAACTCAATTTGAGATTTCTCAGTAAACTGTTAAATTTTTGCTTGTGCAAGTAACTTCCAAACTTTGCTTTAAAAAGTCAGCCAGTCACGTTCTGTATGTGAAATGAATATGTGAAAGGAATTTGAAATGAAATACTGGTATCAATACTAGAGTGAGAAGAGGATTTTGAAGGGTAACGTGGAAATGCTGCTACCACATACAAATAGTTGATACAGTAAAGTGCAAAGTACTCTTTCAAACATCTGACAAAAGAAACGACAACCTGAGTTTTCTAGGGCATATGTGAACAGAGCCATGGTGGAATTAATCTACCCTGCTCTGCTCTCCAGTCCTGCAGTTGTTAGAGCTGCCACTTGGGAACAGAGGGCTTCTGAAGGAAACTCTTGACCTTTGAATTTACTCCCAATGCCATGCTGAGCCGGAGGCCGCGAGACAGAAGTGGGAAGTTTATGCAGCAATATATAACTTTAAAGAACGTTAAGTTGTCATTGCTGCTTTGATCAGTGATAGAGTATACTTTGATAAAACTCAGATAAAGGGCTTCAGGCCGTAGCATCAAAACAATGCATTCTGTTCCTTTTAGTTTGAAAAATGTATTTCTACAGTCTGTTTTTAAACAGTGGAATGTGCTTGTGAGAACTGATTAGACCTGGCACACAGGCCTAAATAATGAAGGTCAAATAGAATTATTTGGATTTTATGTTTTGATTGTTTGAAAACTTGGGTTTGAGATTTACAGAGAGGACTTGTTGTGACACAGTTATATGCCACAGAAAAAAATAACTTTGGAAGTGGCCACAGTTGTTTGAATTTAGTAGTTATTCCATTTGTGGTGTTTGTTTTATGTGAGTTTAATGACTGGACAGCAGAGGAGAGAAAGGAGAATTGGAGGGTCTTTGGTTGCTTTTGATCAGTCTTACTCCTGTGCAGTTGAATCTAAGATGCAGACAAGCAGACTACCAGGAATGTAATGTTGTAGGTATGTAATTCTGTGTTGTAGTCTTGCTTTGAGTGTTCAAAGGTGTTACAGAAATGTTTCTGAAGAGCTATGAAGTCTTATCAAAACTACATTACTAGTTGCTTTAATTGAGAGCCCTCACAGGTAATATATGCAAGCTCTACAGATCTTTAAGCCATTCATAGCTCTGGCAAATCTCTCTCACCCTTTTGTTCTCCCACTCTCTTCCCCTCTGCCCCCCCCCCCAAATTCTTGGTGACCACTCTGATTATCTTCATAATGGAGATCTGATGTTTCATTGTTTGGCTGATTTGCTTTACAGCTGGTATTGCGCTGTTGGAAATGAATATAATCATTGTTGCATTTATTATGATAGAATGCTTGGATAAGATATTGGGCGGGGGGGGAGTTGCTTTTGCACTTTAAAAAAAATTCAATAAAAAAGGAATGTTTAGGACTTTTCAACTTTATTCTCACATAAGAAAAACTGCAATATAATAAAATTCACTTCAGGTACTGTAACTTTTTCCAAGGTGTTGTTCCTTTCCTTTTGGAACTTCTTCCCTCAACATGCTGAATCCTCTACTGAGAGCACAGCAAAACCTCATCTCTGGAATTTGATACAAGGGTTTTTCCATGTTACAGCTGGCAACAGTCAGGTTCTGAGCAAGATACCTTGGGGCTGCCATGAGGTGGATTCTCCTTCTTGCACAATGTATGTATTAGCCTGTCTGTAAGAGGGAGAGTAAGGGATTTCTACTAAGTCACTTCCCTTTGACTGTTCTTGCAGAAATCATCATTTTATTATTGAGATTTAACATATTCTGAGCAATTAACTTGCACTTGAGTGATCATATAGTGCCTGGTACCAGGCTAGCTTCCTAAGTAAAGGAATTTCAGGAACATTTGATTTGTAACTCATCTGTCAGCACTGAATTCTTCTGCTGATGATTCTGATAGTAAGGATAGGACTTTACCTACTGCCTGGTTCAAGACACATGTGATCATATATGAACTTTGCTTCTGAATCCTCAGAACAGATGTTCTTTAAAATACTTGTGAAAGTCTGTCTTTTAAAACTTACCTAAAAGTAAAACTGAACTGAAAGGGAGCTTTAAGATACTCAGGGCCTCTCTCATAAACATTTGCCAACAGCTGTTCACCTGGGTGAAGATGGATATGTATTGACAAGACTGAGACCTAAACTTCCAAGATGCAGAGTTGGATATATGCTGGGAAAAAAGATGTTTCTCATACAAATAGTGTTTGTGTTTCTGTAGTTTGAAAGCTTCTTTAATATAGACAGTCTGTTCAATAGTGTTTAGTCAGGCTTTCAGAGAACCTCAGCTTGGAACAGGTATTAAAGTGCAGGTCCTTCTTCTCTGACATTTTTCGTTGCTTTGTAAATGTGCAAAAAAGGAAATGGAAGTGGTAACTGCTGTGCAGATTCCAGGTTCACATTAGAAATGCCTTTTGACTTGGGTATGCTGTACTGCCAAAGGGCTCTAACTGTGTTTGACAGCACTGACTGGCTTCAGGAGGGTCCTAAGCAAATACGAAGTAAGCCATACAAGCAAGATCAGCTTTTGGGGAGGATTATGTCCATGCTTACTGCCTTTACCAACATTGTTTGTAAACAGATGGTGAAAACTGCAGTTCATTGTGCCTTTCACCAGTGTAACAAAGTTGGTGAAAGTTAAACTGTGCATCTGCTATGACAGTGCATGACTGCAAATTTGTTAATGAAATTCTGTTGTCATTAGTTCAAAGCTATTCAGCTATTTAGTTTTGAGGAGAAAAATACCTGTTAACTAAAGTAAAACAGATTGCTACTCATTTTTCATTTAAAATCTCTCACTAATTTTCACTCTTTTTGTTGCACCAAATTAACATTTGTGGCAGGAAGAATTTAGCTCATCAATCTTCTTGTAAATTTGAGGGTTGAGTGTTAGAAGTCAACTTGCTTTTCCTTAAGCTCTTAAGTCTGTATTTGTCAAGTTATCTATGAATGTACTTGTGTCTCTTGGGTTCTCTTGGCTTTTTTCTTTCCCTAAGTTCCCTGTAACTTACATACAGTGATTAGCTGTATTAACGGGTAGTTGATTTTACTTGTGCATTAGGCAAATGCAATTTACTAGTAGGACTTGAGTGCTCAGGGAAGCCTGGAGAACAAAGTCATTCAGTCTTTGAAAGTGAACAAACACAAATTGCTAGTGCTGTGCAATAGAAGAATGTCAGAATGTATTGATTTTCATTTTGACCTTGCTGGCCAAATATAATTTGCTTTTATGCATAGTATTGTGAAAGAGTTAAAATACTACTTGCTATTGACATTCTTATTTTTACTCAGCTAGTCTATCAAATAAATTGAGGCCAAATAAAATGCATTCTGACACTAAATCTAAATGGAAGAAGCCTTTAAAGAGAATGTGGAAAACTGGAGGTATTAAGTGAGATTAACTTTCTTGTGGTTCATGTCACACACACAGGGTTTGATACCTGAATTTCAGTTATCTTAATTTTATTGCAGTGGTGTTTAAAATAAAGACTGTGTTTATCTCAGCATCATCCAAATCTCCATTAAATTGTCATTCTTTATGGAAGGCTTTGATACTGAGCAACTGCAAGTACACTCTAGTTGGCAATTATTTAATGTTTGAGAGCTTTATGGACTAAGACTACTTACTTCTGTTGCTAAAGGAATGCAATTCAGAATGACTGAGTGTGGGGGATTTGGAGTATAATGGCAAGCCTTACTTGTCTGCTATGCACTGATTTGAAACACTAAACAGCAGTATCTTCTACTGATTAAGATAAGGCTTGCTGTTGCTCTCAGTGTTTTGAAAAATGAGAACATTTGCTAGTATTATTTGAAGTCAGATATATTCTGTTTTGGTGATAATCTTCATTACAAACTGTTAGTAGTTGGCCCATGCCGTTCTCTCAGTAGTAACCACATGATTATGGCAGCTTCTGTGTGCCCTTCTCAGCTGGTAAATTAGCAAATCTGCTGAATAGCCAACAGACACTGTTCAACACAAACAAGCTGGGCAAGTTAGGAGGAACAAGAGAAGCTCCTGTTAGTGCTGCTAATAAAAGACATCTGAATCTGTAGTTTACATTTGAAAGAGATGCACCTCTATTGCAGTGGGAATATTTCCTGTGGATGTTTAGCCAGTCCTTTCCCTGTAATGACTGTTGTAATTTGTAGCAACTTCCAGTGGCCTGGAAGAAGTTACTTTCACAGAGCTTTAGGTAAGACAGTCCCATCTATTAGCATTCCTTTGAAAAACAAACACGGGGACTCCACTGCCATAAGCATGTTCCAAACTAACAATCTTCCTTTGGTTCTTTTCCCTTCTCATACCCCACTGAAATCTGTAGTTGCATTATTTTGTTACACAGACACAGTTTACTTTGAGGGAAGAGGGTTTTTGCCATCTCCCAATAGTAAGAAAAGTGAACGTAACTTGGCTTGATATAGCATAAGCTATATCTGACATAGCATCTTTCCACTGAAAGATGAAAATCTAACCTGGACCTATTGGTTTTGCTATCTGTTTAGTTACTTACTGGAGAGGAAGAAAAAAAAAACACACCTTAAGAACAGGAATAAAGATGTGTCTGTTTCCAGTTGGTTGGAAACAGTTGATAGCAACAGTCACAACAGATAGGTCTTTGCTTGAATTATTTAGATAGCAGTAAGGGGTTAGGAGCTACTAATCAGAGACACCAGTCCATGGTGTTGATCTCAAGTTTTTCCTTTGAAGAAGAAAGGAAAAAGCTGTCCTACAGTTTATAGCCAGGACTGGGGCTGTCTCTGTGGCTTTCAGAGCTCTCCTTAGTCTCTCCTTAGGATGCTCATTTTGTTTGCCTTAGTTTTAGGTGATTCCTCATCTGTTGTACTTAATCAAAGCAGGACACTTATGCCAGCCAGCCAGAGATGGCTATATCTTGAGTTGAAGCCTTTAGCTCTTTTGCACAAAGTTTTTCTGGAAAGCTTTTCTCCTCACCTCACCTCTTCCCATGTATTGATAATAGTTCACACTAAACTGTAGATGACGTGCAGCAGTAAAGGTGGTAAGACATAAACACAGCAAGAGAAACATAACAGGTCTCATGCTTTATTCATGCCACATTTGTTTATGTTCATGCCACCCCAGGAACACTCAGAAAAAGGAAAACAGCTGCTCCTCAAAGGAAAGACAACAGCAAAAGCACTTCAATTCCTAAATAAGACTTTTCTGGAAGGTGCTAGCAGAATTTTTCATGCAGTGTATTTGACAAAGTACTGTTCTGTCTCTCTACGCTTCACTTTGGCTCTTGTATCCAGAATTTGGGATATCATTTAATGAAGTCACATAATGTATTAATTTCACATCCATTCTTTATTTGTGTAGCAATATTACCTTGCTGTGGGGTGGTAAAGAACTAGGCAGAATACATTAGAATAAAATGAAAGAATAGGATGTTGCCTTACAAAAAAGGCAGCTAAAAACCCCACCCCCCAAAACCTCCCCAACAAAACATCAACACAACCCTAAACAAGGAAAAAACCCAACACCAAACAAAAACCCAGCAAACCTGATTATTGCATGGACTTGAGTTACCTTTACACATAAACAGTTTCCCCCTCTCTATTCCTCTTGCCCTTTCACCCACCACTTGTGGTGTTTTTATCATCTGATTCATTCTAACCGGTGTCATTGAGACCATCAAATTATACAAGAACATGAAATTCCAAACTCACATGATTGGGGGAGTAGAGTGGGTCTGGGCTCTCTGGTGCTTCACGGCTCATGCTGATCAAAGCAGAGTGCTAGACCCATGAAATGCTGAAGTCTCTCTCTTTTGTGAATTTAAGGTTGATTGTCATAAAAGATAGGTAACTGCTGACCTCCAGAAGAGTTTAACTTAATGAGACCCTCATGTCTGTTTTCAGATGATTTTAGCCAAACTAAAATTACTGTATAGCAAGGTTGGACTTCAGAAAGCCACTCTTTTCACCTTTGCTTTTAAATAATAGTAGAAAATAAATAAGATTGAGTACTAAATTTGTGTGTGACATTTAACAAGGTTGATAAAACAAGATTCTCTATAGGTATGTTCAGAAGAAGTATGTATTTTTCACTTGGTTTTGGGGTTTGTCTGCTGCTTAATTGTTTTGACAAGAGCCAATATAGTTTATGGGTGAAGTAGGTGAAAACTGAGAAGTGGGGACATCGTTGAGATGTTACTTAGCTTATTACTGTGTTCATTCACAAAGACAATATTGCCCCAGAAAAGTATCTTCCCCTGTTCTTCCCAGCCAAGATATTTGTCTGAAAAACAAGTAATACTTTAATAGATTCAAGTTGAGGTGCTTTTTTTCATAAAATTTTTGAGTTTGCACTCATATTGAGCACCTTATTTAAAAACATTATTCATAGAATAGTTCCCTCAGTATCACAACACCTTTTTTATTTTCTTCATAAAATATTGAGCAGATATTAGCCTACATGGGATGAATATGAGGGGGAAAAAATCATCTTCAGTTCTGTTAGGCTTGAGGAACAGTATTTTTCAAGCTCTCTCACTAAATACTGTGGAAGATCTGCATATAGCAGTGTCAAAATGTAAATGCCTCCCCCTTTCTTGAAATATAAAGATACTGATATTCAGTTATGGTACTTTCCTTGTTTGAAGATGGCACAGGTCTATCATAAGTGCCAATTTGTGCTAGAAAATTTAATTTTTACAAGCTATGAAATGTGACCTATGTGGTAGGGTAGCTAATGTAATGCACAAAAGGCTATTTAATTTTTTTAAACCATCTTAAAATCTATTTAAGTCCTCCTGAGACATCCCAGGGCAGATCTAAAGGAGATCTTTTCCCTCAAGCTCACAGTTATTTAAACTTTTATTTCTTGTCTAATACAGTTTTAAACTGATAATAGTATCACAATTCAAATTCACAGGCAAGTATAGAGACTTGTATTTTTTTCTAATGGGACAAGTAATGAGCTTTACAAGTATGAAAGACTTCAAACACCTTTTGCTTACCGTTGTGTGGTTTTATGGGTCCAATAGGAAAGTGCATTTCATCCTCAGGTACATAGAAGTTGATGAAAACAGTATTTCAAGGGTGAAGTATGGTAGCCACTTTTAGCACATTCTGTTCTTTTCCTGAAGAAACCAACTTGCATTTTAGACCCTGGGACAGAGGAGGATCTCTGGGTCCATGAAGTGTAGTGCTTCACAGTCACAGCCAGGCATTGCAGTGCTTGATGCTCTAAGGAGCTGTGCAAATGTGTCCCTCTGGGTATCACGAGTTGGAAAATGTTACTCCATGGTATACAGCAGAGATTTTTAGTACAGAGTGCTGCAGCCTTCTAACTGTGATGTGGTGCTGGGGTTGCAGGGTGGATGGCAGGCAAGAGAGGTCTTCACTGTTAGAACCCTTTGGTAGCAGGGTGTTGGATATACATGTCTGCATGATAGTAGCACAACCTAGAAGACCATATATTAAGATACTTTCTTGCTCCTAATAAAATGCTGGCTATATGTAGAAATTGCCTTATTTTCACTGGTGGCTTGTTACCTTTACATAGTGAACCAGTCCCTTCCTTCATTGTTTTGAGCAGAGGCCTGACTTGCAGCATCTTCTTACCATGCTTATTTGCTGTTATTTTTCATTCCATTTCAGTCACTTAAGACTAAAAGTTCTAGTTTTAATTCCTGCATGACTTTGTTCTTTACCATGTTACCAGTATTTAAATGCTTATTTCAACAGCAGACCAAAACCTAAACACTTTTTTTGTTGTTGTTGGGTTTTTTTTGACCAAAGTACCAAATGAAAATTCCAGACAGAGGAGACCTTTAAGGAATGCCACCCCTAGTAACATAAGCAAGTAATGTCATCAGAGATAAGCCACTATAACACAACTTCCATTTGGAAAGATTCAGGTTGCATTTTCATTCTGTTTTCTATTTATGTTCCAGTCATTGGTTACTCCTGGTTGCTCTTCGATTAGAACAGTTACACTGAGGAGTGCTGAGTTCATGTTAATAGGGCTTTTTTTGAACACAGGTTCTACATATCTTCTCCAAACCTAGGCTGCTTTCCCAGAAAATGTCATATTCATTGAGAATCCTTGTGTATGAGTTTGCAATTTTGGTGTATAACCCATTTTTTCAGTATTCTGGGATGGAAATCTTTTAAGCAGCCTCATTTCATTTTAGTAATGGATGTAGTGATTTTCAGTGCTTTGTTCATGTTCCCATGAGGTATTCTGTCTCTGTCCTCATACACAGCATTATTCTTACAGGAAAAAATGATGCAAAAACCATAATTTCTTCCTTATTTCTATCCCATTTATACCATTTCTTCGTTCCTTGCTCTTTATTTCTTGTTGAGAAACCTTGTGTTTGTCTGAGTTCCCATTTTGCTGGCCTCCTGGCAGTTTTCATTTAACTTCTGCGGCCTGACCTCTAAGTGCCAGCTCTATTTGCTGATCAGTCCCTTTTTCCATTCCTTGTAGGTTCTCTGCTTTCTCTTAATACCCTGCTTTGAGGTGCATTCTCATGCAGGTAGGTCTGCAGCCCTTTCCTGTCCCCTTTTTACCTTTACTTGGGTGGAAAGACTCAGCGTTTGTTTTAAATACACTCAAATCCAATTGTCTATGTGTTTCATATATCCTTGGATGAAATTTTGAGTTATGACCCAACAGGGAAAGGTAGGATTACTCTTGAAATGTAAAGAAAACTGTTATATTTGAGTTATGCAGCTGGTGAGGCTTGTACCCCCAGAAAGTTTGCATTGCCTATGGCAATTATTATATGTTGCATAGGCTGCTTACTTCCAGATGGGATTTTTTTTCCCCTTTGTATAAAACCATGAGAATTAATTTTAAGAAATGGCATTTAAACCACCTGAATCAGAAATAAGGGTTTTTTTCCTTCTTTTTCCTGATGCTGGGTGTGTTTATACAGGCACAGTCAGTTTTGTTAGAAGGTCAATAATTTTGGAAATTTCCTGAAATTCTTTTAAGGCTTCACTTTGTTTAAATAAAAAAATTTAAAAAATAAAAAGGCATGCTGATACTTGTTTCCTTTTTGTGTTGAGGCACAAACCTTTTTGGTGGGTTTTCTTTGGAAAACCCAAATGTGTATGATGACAGTTCACTTATCCCTTTCTCAGAGTAGTTGGGAAGGCTGTTACTGGAAATGCAAAGGCTCCTTTTTTGAGCCACAGTAATCACTTCTGAATCTTCATGTTCTTGAGGATGAAAAAGATTGATTAATTAATTACTCAGTCACTGGCGTTTTTAGAATATAGTCTGAAGCATTTATGTGTACATTTGTGTCACTGAAACTACCTTCAGAAGGCTGTTGGCAGACTATAAGCCTGCATTTAGGTTTCTGTGAAAATAAGGCAGTGTGTGGATTTGCAGTCTGTCAGCTACTTCATGTGTATCACACCATGAACACATTTGTACCATATGAATTGCCCAGCTACATGTGAAGGCAGTTACCTGAGGAGGTGGGCACACCTGAAGCACTTGGGCCCAAGAACAGGCAAAGGAGTTCTTTCTCAGAGGCCTAGCATAGCTGCCAAGGACTAATTTGGGGTGGGGTTTTTTTCTGACTTCTAATATCAAAATGGGGCTCAGTGGTCTGCCAGGCTGATTTTGATAGCATTAATCCTAGAGCTAATGTAAATTGAAAATTGTATATTCATGAATTTCTTCTAAATGTAATTGGAACTCCTCGACGTGGTTCAATAGTGCTGTGTAATGCTTGTCTCTCCTATCCTTTGTTGGGGGGGATCAGGAATTTCTGATGAAAAGTCTCTTCTTTGTCAGTTCTTTTGATTTAGGAAAGGCTATTTTCTTTTTTGGGTCTGCCTGACATTTCCAAAACCCTCCTTTCACGTGTCTTAGTGCTTGATGATGTGATAACAAGAGAGAGATTAGTCTTTCACTGTGTGTGTTAGCCAAGGCCTTCATCAGTATTTATGTTGCAAAATTTTTAAAGCATGGATAATAGTATTTAGTAACTAAAAGCTTGAAAACACTTATTAATGGGCTGTTTATATTTTGGGTTATTCCTCTTTATTGTTTTTATTTGCTTTAATGAGATTGAGTTGAATTTAGTGTCGTTAGTAAATGCCTGAGCACACTCATCAAAATGAGCTTTCAAAGCAGTGGTGGGGAGTCTGGGGGTTGTATCTTTAATCTGATGGCACTTCAAGTTGTTTGGCTTACTTTTAACCTCATCATGGGTCGCTGAGTGTTTCTGTAACATATGGCACTGTATGTTGAAAGTGGATGTTTACATCTGGTATGCATTGGAAGATTAAGGTAGAAAGGATGAAGTTTTGGGCAAGTATGTGTTTTTTGGATGAAGGATAAAGTGAGAATACTTTTATTTCCTTTTAGATTTGAAACATATCATTCTAGCAATGCCTTTGAAACTCTGCCAGCTTTGCCAACCGTAACATTTATGGGATTTTGGACCTAAACTGAATTAGAAAACTGTTTTTAGTGGCAGAGAAAAAGGTTAGTGCATGAAAATAGCTGAGCCTATTATTGACTTCATGTGGTCAGTGGTTTGGCTGAATGTAGGTGTCTCTTTTCCTGTCACTGTTTTCAAACATATGGCTTTGTTTGTGATGAATATGAAACTCTTTAAAAAACGAGTTCTTCTGCAGTTCTTTTGCACAGTAGTCTTTTGCTATTTAGTAGTGATTATTTCTTTCACCATTCATTTTCAATCTTGCAGTTAAAAAAAAAAAAGCTTTTTAAGTAAAGCTTATGATTCTTGTTGACATCAAAACTAGGAGGTTTGAAGAACGTGGTCATATGTGTATAGCAGCTGCTTCTGCCAGTAATGTTTTATAAAAGGATGCCTATACTGTGTGGTTGATTCTTTGTTGCAGTTAATGCTGGGCTTGTTTGTAGTGGACAGAAACTCATTGCAAACATGCTCAGACATTTTGTTTAATTAGTACTTTTGTGAAAATCTTTAATACTGCAGTACCACTTCCCTTGTTTTTTTCCCCTTTTCATGTGTTCTGTGTTGAAAGGGAAGTTTTTATCGCAGTTTATCCCAAGATCAACTTCAGACTTGCTGTTTCTTTTGCCCATTGTATAGAAGACAGGTTGAAATTAACCTATTGTTTTGCTTTCTTCTCTGTGTGTAGTATACAAGGTGCTAGCTAGAGAACAGCAAATTTCTAGTTCCTGCTGCAGAGAGCTTAAGGGCACAACCGGTTCTCTTTAGCTTTAACTTAAACAGTGTTACCCTATTTATATCTTTTTTTTAAAAAAAAGTGATAGAGCTGAAAATTGTGCAGATTGTGGAATATGTCGATGGTCTGGTGTTCTCAGTGCAGAAAATTCTAGTGAATCATGTTTAAGCAGCTATCAGATGCAAGAGCAGGTTTCATTCAGCCGAGAGCAAAGTACATGTGGCTCTGCAAGATGCTGAAAACTGCAGTACAAATTAGGAGCACCAAGCATTTTGTGAGTTGGTTCCATTGGTGTGAAGTATTTAAAACCAAATCAAAACTGTTGATAGTTTCCTCATGTTTGGGGGAAATAATTTTTAGTGTTATCTGATTTTTAGAGTAACTGTAAAGACTAAACAAGCAAGGAGATAACCTGTAGAGGTACTTAATGTATTTGTCTCTGAGCTGTAATTATTGTAGCTATAGGTTTGAATTTCCTACAATATAACAAAGCAGTATAATTTACAGGTTGAGAAATGTGTTTTCTAATTTGAATGAGGGTTTTTCAATTGCAGAGCTGTTGTTCCGAAGCATACTTGGTGAAAGGCTGTCACTAAGCAAGAAGTGCTATGGATGTATTTGTCTCATTGCAAAAGAATCTTCAGAAAGCTGATATAAGAATTGCATTCTCAAATGTTTTTAAAAATAAATTAATTTGAATCTGCATGAGTTTGGTGTCATGCAGAACGCCCTCAATAACAGCAAGCTATGTAATGTGTTTTGGTTTGGGTTTTTTCATCTTGTTTTCTAATTCTGGTTTAGGATCAGGAAACTGCTTAATATTTTTGTCAGTATTAATTGTCACAATTCAGGAATTCTCTGTCTTGAGAGATTTCATAATTAAACATACTGCCTAACTGGTAGCTGTTCCCCATCAAAAAGATTTGAAATACGATGCTGGAGATTTCTATCAATCTGTCTTCTGGATTGATACAGTATCGTAAGAGAAAAACAGCACAGCTAACAAATTATCTTTGTTTTCAATTTGTGAGGGTTTTTTTGGGTGTTCTTTTTGGTTAAAATAATTCAATTAATAATTCTCAGTGCCTCTTGTTTGGATTCTAGAGGTTGGAGACCTGAGGGAGCTGCAAACGCTGGACATCTCAACCAATCGTTTGATAACGTTACCTGAAAGGCTGCATATGTGCCTTTCTCTGCAGTACTTGACTGCAGACCGAAACCACCTATGGTATGTTCCCCGACACCTGTGCCAACTACCAAGCCTCAATGAGCTCTCCATGGCTGGAAACCGCCTTGCATTTTTGCCACTTGGTGAGTCACCTCTGTCATTGGGCTGGGGTGGGTCAGCAAAGAGACAGGAAAACAAACTTTTCTGTCCCAGAAAGAAAAAAAAAAAAAAAGCACTGAAGTGATCATCTTTGGTCTCTACAAGCTCAGTTTATGCAACTGGCACAGTAATCATATTGTTGGAAAATATGTTAATAAGGAAAAAAAAAAGAGCAGGTTAAGGTTTCATGTCTGTTTTAAAGCAATAGGTCAGCTATCAAATTTACTTTATTTTTAGCTAACTGGGGTGGGGGGGGGAGTTTAAATGCTGTTGTGTTTAAATATAGTACCATGTAATCTGAGTTCTACCACTTTGGGTAACGCTCTTTCTCTGCTTGCTGGATCTGGTAATTTAACTAAGATTCTTCAGCTAGGGTTTAAAATTTGCTGTGGAATCCCAATAACTCCACATTGCTAGATATATCAGTGCGACATAATCTAACAAAGGCTTAGTTTGTGCTGTGTGTAGGCATCCATCAAAAATTCTACAGCAGTAGCCCAAGAAAGACTTTATCTGCCTTTTTCTCAACTCTTTTGAGCTTTGGGAGTGGAGAAGCAGGTCCCTGAGATTCGGAGGTGCAGTCAACATTTGGTGGTTTGTTGTGAAAAATAGTTGTATTGTCATGAAGTGTGAACTGTATATTCTGTTTGGAAAAAACCCTGCTCTTGCATACTTTTGTGGGCTAATCTCTGCAGAAATGCAGACACACATGCAGATCTGCCATTAATAATTTCTCTAGAATACAGTCAGATTTTGGTGTTAATTAGTTGCAGATGAAGTTATGATAATTGCATTGAAAAGAAGCTGAAAATTGAAGTGGCTAAAACTGAGATGATAATTTCTAAATTAATTACCTTATGTAGGTTTAACTTAATTTTTCCAGTACTAGCAATTTAGTCCTTTAAAGAAGTTTATGCTCTTTCTGATATTCCTAGCACCTTAGCTTGTATTACTGGAAAGTGCAAATAATGGCTCCAGACATAGTGTTTTAGTTGAATCCCAACATATGTCATTATATAAATGAGAAAATGAGTTCCAGGATGCATCATCCAGATGCTGCAGTACTAAAACAAGTAAAGTAACTTCCCCTATTTTGGCAAATAATTTGACCTCTGTTTCATTGAGACAGGCAGCTGAATCTTCTTAATTTTGCAAAAAAATAAGATGCTGTTCAGCAAGATGAGATGTTAAAGGGTGAAAATTTTTGTAACTTTTGCACTAGTTGCTTATCTGTGAGGTGAGCTATGACCTGGATGAGCTGTAGATCTGCTGAAGTGTTTTAAGTTCAAAAGGAGGAAATAAATCTCCAATATAATGACACACCTTCTTTTTTTTCCTTTATTTTTAGACTCAAATTCAAAACATTCAAAAGGAACTTTTAAAATAAGGGGAAACATCAAAGACTGTCAATTGACCTTGTTCAGTAGTTCTTAATAGTGACTCACTGGTGAACATTTGGAGATAATTTGCTATCTGTGGATATGAAACTGAATCATAAATCCTAGAGTTCAGAGGAAAACCAGCACAGTATAAATGTAAATGTTTAATCCTTCCTCTGAAGAATCAGAAGGCTTCAGAGTGGTCAAGATGGGACGAAATAAAGTAGAAGAGTCGGTGTATTGAAAAGCAAAAGGACAGATTTAATCTTCTATGGGAAGGTCTCTTTGTGGGAGTATTACTGAAGTTAAGGCATAAGTGTAGCGTTAATTCTGCTAGCTACACGTTGGCTAATGGGGGTTTTCTCTGTGTCTTACATCAAACTTCACTTTACTAGTTAATGACAGAATAAGAATGTTAAATAACGTTGATAGATGCTGCACAAATATCTACAAGTGATATTTGAGCAAGAGTTGTCAAACAATTTATTTTTTTTTTCAGTTCAGGATTTGAGTTGGAAAGCAGACAGTTTATTCATCTCCTGACAGAATGTTGAGGTTTTTATCTCTTTTATTAGACATGTCCACGTTAGAAGAAATAGTTTGGGTTGTATTGATTAATGCTTCTTACAGTGTGATTTACTTCATTTATTTCATACAGTGAATGCCAAAGAATCCATTGTTCCTGAACTATTTCCCTTGTAGCTGCTAATAGAGCCTCCTCTGAGTGTAATGGAAATCCACATTTTGCTGTTCATACATTGATAGGTGTAAGAGAGCTTTCTGCAGTAGCCCTGTACTTTCACAGCACTGCTGGATAGGTACTATGTCATTTTTTTGTCCTGTACATTCTTTTTGGTTTGTGGACACATGTGTCTTAAGGGGAAAAAAAAAGTAAGTATAACACTATTAATAAATTTTACAAAATACAATAAAAATGCTTGGTGCCACTCTGACTTTCAGAACTGGTACATAAACAAGCAGATGGGTAAACAATAATGAATTTGTCATTTGTTCTGCAGAATACGCTTAATTCTTGTATATGCCAGCACTTAAAATACTGTTTTTCAGCTGTGGAATATTCCAGTTTATTTTCAAAGAAACAAGATTGCATGGATCTGAGCCTTTGGGCCTTCCTAACAACTGTATTTTTAAAAAAACTACTCAACAACGAAAAACTAAACAAACAAATAACCCACCACCACACCTCAAATTATATGACTAAGGTGAAAGGGAAACTGCATCCTGGACCAGCTCTGTTATGGTCAGGGTGGCTTTCATGTTGCCCTGATAAATGGTCTTAGGAATTCTGTTCATGAGTGGTAGGGATCATCTTATATCAATCTACTTAGGATTTAAATGGTCCTTTAATAGAAATTTAACTTGAAAATTTTACTGTTAGCAAATGCTCCAATGCCTGAAAACAAGTTCCATTGCAAGCAGAAATTTGAATCTGATGACACTGCAAAAATAAAAATTCCTTATGTAATAAAGTACAAATATAATTAGGCCATAAATTCTCAAGTGTACTGGCAGTACAGGGGATGTTATGACAGCAAATATTCAGTGTTATATCACATTATTGAGGGTTTATGTGCACTTTTTGTTTGGAAAATGGGTCTAGTAATTATCAGTGCACAGTAAACAAAGGTCTTATTCTACGTCAGTATATGCTGCTTTTGTGTCCTTGCCCTCACAGTATGGTTAAAAGAGCATCAGTGCAGACACACAAGAGCTTTTGTTCCATCTTCAGCCATGTGGAATGCATATGCCAGGGCCCTGAGGTTAAGAAAAAAAAAAAGGGGGGGGGTAGAAGCAGGAAAAGAGGAAAAAGAGAAAAAAAAAATTAGAATTGGGGTTTGTTCAGGACTCATGGCATTTGGTCATTTCTGGGAGAAAGGTCTTTGATCTGGGAGCCTGGAAGGAGGAAAGTGGAAATGTTTTAGACACAGTACAGTGCTTGCAAAAGCCACATGAAAACCTTCTTTGTAGCTTTAGCCTTTTCATAGATGGGCAGCTTCCTTATTTTACAAAGTTCTTCAGAAGCGTGTTTTTAAAGAACTTTTTAACAATATTTGTTGACTGATACAAGACATAAAAGTTAATGTGGATGGGATACAAAGAGCTTTTTAAAGTGCTGATTTATTTAAATTTAAACTTCATATATAGTGTTTGAAACAGGAAAAAAAAATCTTTTGGTGACTAGAAGATGCTTGGTTATTTAATGCAAAGAAACTATATCAAAGGAACATTTATAGTTACAGGCTATTTGGCTTTGGGAATTGAATTTTTCCTACTGAGATATTTTGTCTAACATCCAAAAATTTGCTTTAATTACCTAGGAAATGCAGTCAACTCAGAACTTAGAATCTAAACATAGCAGAAGATAAAGACAGAGGGAAGAGATGAGATGCCGCGTAACTCCCCCTTCGATGCATATGAAAAGAACAGCTTTAGGGCTTTTTTTGACTTGCCTGATTTTCAGCCCATTTGCATACATCTGTGTAGAAATGAGCAAGATGAAGCTCTTTAAAAAATTTTCTTCCATTCTCTAAGTTAATAAGTTAAACAGTAGCACATTCAAGCTACCCTGTAGTTTTCTGCTCTTCTTAGTGTAATTGACTTCTGCAACACGAGGCGATAATCTCCCAGCATTAGGTGTGCCATGCACATGCTATCTGCTTTTCATTTTATTGGCTGGGGTGGGTTTTTTTCCTACCCTTACAATATTTTATGATGTTATAGTGCCTCAGTATTGCAATATTTTTACTCATTTTCAGATAACAATGTTTTTGTTTCATCTAAAAATATCCCAGAACTTGACCAAACTATTTTCAGCCTTGCAATACTGAGCCAAAATAAATCATCTTTTTTGAGGTGTTAGCTCCAAACAATGCTCAGCAGCATCTCACAGCAGTGCCCATCACTCAGCAGAGATATTTGTACTTGCTTCTGGGGGCAGGACAGTTGATGGATGCAGCAGATAGCTCTTCAAACTGGAATGTCTTTGGGACAACGTCAGTGAAGATTGTGTTGGTTGAAAGTGTCCCCTGATGTCCAGTGACTCCACTTTGAATAAAGCCCAGATTCTGGTCCCAGAAACCTCTGTAAAGATTATATTAAAAGGAAAAAAACCCCAAGCAAACAAACCAAAAAAACCCTTACCCCAAACCACAAACCAACCCAAGTTTTCCCTGTTAACATTTTTGTTTCAGAAAATGAATCTATTTGTTTTCTGTTGCTATCATAATTTGTTCTTTATATCAGAGATTTGATAATGGGAAACCCTCTGAAGGTCCTCAGCGTGAGGTTTTGAGGTTTCTGGTGCTTGCAACGGCTATTCAAGTGGGTGGCAACTGAAAGCATCCAGTATGCTTTAAGATGGCCAACTGTTTGGAAAGTCAAGAGGCATACAATTCTTTTTATGGTTTGTTTTTTTTTAATATATATATAATGCAGTTTATCTGGGTTGCAGCTATCCCCTCCTAGGCTACAAGGCATTCCAACACTGTTGCTTCATTTGTGCTTTGTATTCAAGACATACACCTTTTCCTAAGCCAGTATGTCAAATGGCAAAGGACCTACAGATAATATGGGCTGCCCAGATGATCTCCATGTCAGCTTTCTTGCCAGTTCAAAACTCTTACTCATTTCTTGTTTACTGCTTGTTGTCTGTTCTAATGTCTTGTGCTAGTATGTATTTCTCTTTAGTTAGCACAGTTTTACCACTTAGCTGTGTCTTGTTCCCAAGAATTCTTCCTACAAACCCAAATTATCCTTCCTAATTTTGCTCCTTTTTCCCATCTTAATTTTCTAAACAAGAAAAAAATTATTCCCTACTTATACACTCCTCTCTGGAGATAAGTTAATATATTTATAGCCTGTGAAGGTATTGCTTAAACATGCTGTACTTCTCTTGACTGCCACCCATGAGTATTTTAACAGAAATAATGTAAGAAGCACTCCTTCAGATGTATTGATCACTTACTTGCAGTCACAGCTTTTGTTGTATAATATTCTGCAGTTTAATACTTCTGTGTTTTCTTGTGTTGGGTAATTTACCACATCACACAGACATGTTTCTAAACAGTTACCAGTTGTGTTTGGTTATGGCTAATATAATCGTTCTCTTGGAGAAAAGGAAGAATGAGGGGGACCACATTCTTGTTCATGGCTACCACTGTACTGAAGATAGTGAAGCTGTGATTTCAGTGACATGAGGCCAGTTAATAAAACCAGGCTTGACCTTATGAACTTGAAGCATGCATTGTAGATTTGAAATGTCCCTTTGCTTCTTCAAACTGACTCCAGAGTTCATCAGCGTTAACATTTAATTATTTATAGAGGGACTTTCAGGGTTACTGAAAAGGAATTTTATTTTTAGTCACTTTAATCACTATTTTCTAAACAGCTTTTCAGCTCATCTGGAATAAAATCATTGGCTGAAATTTTACAACTCAGAATTACTAACGTATGTTTGTTTCCATTAAGTCCAGTTAACTTATTAAACTATTAAAGATAATTGCTTTGCTTATAGTTGTTACTATGTCACTTCTTCTTTGTCTTGACTTTTTAATTGTTTTTTTTAACCCCAGATTTAGGTCGCTCTCGGGAGCTACAATATGTTTATGTGGATAACAATATTCATCTGAAAGGCCTCCCATCTTATCTGTATAATAAAGTCATTGGTTGCAGTGGGTAGGTATGAATTAATTCAGATGTTTTTACGTACCTGTTCCTTGTAAAATTTCTTGTAACTATCTGCCTGTGTGATACAAATGACTTTGTGTGTATGTGTGATTGATTGATTGAGAACTGATGTTACTTGGAGGGGATTACTGCAGCACCCAGTTCTGGTTTATTTTTGTAATAAATCAGCTTTGTTAATTGCTGAGTTTCTATATTTTAGTATTAAGCAGACAGTGAGTGCAGTTACTCTGAAGGATTTTTTAATGATAATGTAAGGCCTAAGGCTGAATCCTAACTCCATCTAAAGTTTGGCCAAAAACGTAGGCTTCACAGCATTTCCAGAACTAAAGAATGAACAAAATATTTTTTAAGGTGTTGCAGCTTCTATCTCCTTATAAAATTCTCTTATTTCTGTAAAGTATGGCCCATATCTTGGGTTGTCACATGCAGCTCCTTCACGCATTTTTACATCCCAGTATCAGTTTCTTGTAGGTCTTCTTACCTACTAACAAAACTAAGTAACATTTTAGGAGTGATGGATTGACAGGTATATTTTTACATGTGCATGTTAAAAATACCCTAGGCTCTTTCATGTTTGTGGTTGGGATGTGAGAAAAAAAGTGGTCTGTCTAGGACACTGGCTTAATTTTTTCTGCACTGACACTAGCATAAATGAGGATCAGCACCACTGATGAATGGAGCCTTACTGGTGTAGAACTGATCAGAATAGGATTGTCTCCATTACCATCTAATTATAAATTTCTGATATGCTTGCTCTCAGCAAATCTTGCATTAAATATAAATTCCTTTCTACAGCCTGCACTCTGCTGCAGAATGCGAGATGCTGAGTCTTGGCATTTTAAGGTTTTTCTAATATTCTCATGTCAGCTGGTTGTGTGATATTTAAATACTTGCAGTTGGATTATAATTCTGCTGAACTGTGTGCAGCCTCAAGCTTCTGCTAATTTATATTTTGTTTTCAGGAAAAACAATTTCTAGCCTTTGTTCTTTCAGAACTGATTGTAAATTGTAAGACAGGCATTAAATCGACCCTAAAGGTAATAGAACTGTATTGATTGTGACCAAACCCACTAGTACAGGAGGTGAACCAAGTTTGGTCCAACTGTCCTGCCTATTACAGACAATTTTGAACAACCACATTTTTTTCTTTTTTAAAATGTTCACAATAATTTTATGTTTCCACTGACCTTTTATGAAGATCTTACCAGTTCTTTTTTCTGTCACTACATGTGCACTGCTCGTGAGGGTAGCTGCTGGTATCTCTAGAGAATATTGCAAATCTAGTATAGAAAAGACAAAATATTTGTATTACTATTAAAGTAAGCAAAATAATAGCTGTATTTATGTACCAAACAAATGTTTGTCTTTATGTTATACAAGTATTTTTTAAATATCATAGATGATTTTTAAGGAAAACTTTAAATACAGGAAAAGCACTTATATGTTATTAAGAAACCAAAGGTTTTATTTGATAATTTCCTGAGTGACATTAAAATCATGGAATAATGGCAATGTGGAGAATTCCTGTGATCTTTCCAAGAAAGCATTAGTAACCAGTAGAAGGTTTTCATGGATCAGGCAAGAGTTGAAGATTCATCCTGTAGTGCTTTGTCTGGTCATCCACTGGAGAATAAAACCTGACATGCTGCTGTTACTAACATACAGCTAGATTCCTGAAAATAGAATATAAATTGCATTGTGTAAGTAATGAATCTCTGTCTGGGAATCCTGCAGTCAGACTGACTGAAAAAGCCTTTTATGTGAGAGGCAATGATCTCAGCACTCAAAATAAATTTTGATCTTATTTTTTGGAGATTGGATTTCATAGTCTCCAGCCTAGGTATCTGTTAGGCTTGTTGAAGGCAGCCAATAGGTGGTCACAGATTTTTTTTCTTTTTTTTCCTTTTTCCCACTTATTTATTCACCAGGGTTCTTCTGCAGCTCCATTTCTTTCCAACTAGATAGATCATCCTCTACTTCACTGTTCAACCTCTGTGGGTTTTGTCTGGGTTTTTTTAATTCTTTGTCCTTGCACCCAGTATTACTCATAGGTTTAGAATCATTTCCTAATCCAACTTGATTTAAGGATGTATATCTCTTAGATTATTCCTCTTGATGGTCTGTTTTGCTTGTTTACTTTGTTTTTCAGTGTCGTGGTCAGACATGAATAGCCTTGCCCTTCATGTAGAGTATATCAAATGGCCCAGCTCTGAACTTCAGAAACTGTAGTAAGCTTATGGGTATGTCTTCTAGCTAGGCTGTTAAGGGGTTAATCAGCTTGAAAATACATTATAGATTTATTTGTTGTGATCGCTGACTCATTGGGTATGGATTGCTGGGGAACTATCGTTGGATCTCTGAATTCTCAATTATATTTTAACCCCATTAATGGTTTGTGGGAAAGTATTAAATATTTAACAAGAGGCTTATTGACTTGCTGTTTGATGCTGCTCTTTTTTGCTTGTTTCTCTGGGCTGTTTTTCCTTTAATCAGAAGACATTAGTTTCTTTACCAGAGAGGTACTATGAGAGGTACTATGAGATTTCTTTCACATCTGATAAGTATAGGTACCTCAGTCTTAGGTCCAATATCTGGGAAGGCTGACAAATTTGTGTTTCTGTTCCATTTGTTAGGACTGGCCCTAACAAGTTGCTCTTGGCTTCAAGTTTAAGTTGTCATAAACAATTCTGATTTCCCTGTTGACTTCCCCAACCTCTTAGTAGAATTTTCCTATGCGTGTCTCTTTGGTATGATAGCTTGCAACAGGGATCACATAAAGAGTTATTATTTTTACTACAAGCTAAGTTTCTCTCCTTGGATCCAAATAACCTTCCCTTTCCTTATATGATTTGGGAACAACAAGCCTAGCAGACTTACTAGGGTATTTTCCCAATATATCTTAGGCTGTCCTTTCCATTTTTCCTTCATCCATCCCTGCTGTACCCTTCAAGGTAGTTCTGTGTCTAGAGAAAGGTATAGTAGAGTCACCCAGTGGCATTTAAATTATAGTCTTTGGTGGTAGTAGTTTACCTCACATATTATAGTTGAGAAATCCATTGCTATTCTCAGCTGGTTGATCCAAGACACAGGAAGCCAAGTGTTTGGTGTGAAACTGCTCCTCTGTGTAAAATAGTAATAATGCCATTCAGCAGCTAAAAGAGATTAGCACATTGGCAAAATAAGGTCTACCTCCTAGGGATCATGTTTTCATTTCTCCAGCTTTTAAATGGTTTTTGATAAGTAAAGACCTCCAGATGTCCCATCACTAGCATGTCACAGAAGGTGGGAATCTATGGAAAATGTGGATCAACAGGTATTGCTCTTTGCACTTTGAAGGGTGCTGCACTGATGAACAGTATCAGACACACATTGGGTTGGTCATGTAGGTTTCACCAGAAAAATACTTTCTCTTTTTTCTTTTTTTTTTTTTTTTAATAACCACTTTCTAAATCTCTTGTCTCTTTCTAGTTGTGGTTCTCCAATTCAAGTCTCAGAGGTGAAACTGCTCTCTTTTTCATCGGGCCCATTAACTGTGTTCCTGCCAGCAGAGGTGAAATCTATAGGGACAGAAACAGACCATGTGCTACCTTTACAAGAACTGGCCATGAGGACCCTCTATAACACCTACTGCAGGTTTTTAAAAGGTATGGAATTTCTGCATTCTTCTGATTACAGAAAGAGTGAAAGTGCATTTCTGGCAGTGATAGGACCATTTCAAATAGCTCTTCAAAGAGCTGGGCAAGGATTAATATTTTTGAAGACTTATTTAATCAAATTATATTTGAAATCCTGTATTAGAACAAAAATGTCCAAGACTTAAAAAAAGAAAAACCCAAACCAAAAAACAGAGATCCAAAGATTATCTCTAAGGTTGAGTGGTGCTTACAAATGGTTTCTTTTCTTGAGGACTGTATAAAGAAGGACATATTTTGCAGGAGAAACTTTAATGGAAATAGGAGATGAGAAATACAGTTCCTGAGGCAAGATTAGATGCATCAGCCAACAATGCAACTTCTTGCCAGGCAGCACACTCCTGAACTGGCAGACTTGTTATACATAAGGCAAAAGAAATGCGAGCAGCCCCTGGCCATTTCAGTACAGCGTGACAGCTGAGCTGTTTTAGTTCTGCCCCAATTCAGACTCTCTGCTCTAAACTGGCCCTTGGCTTATCTGGCTGTGCATCATGCAGGCACATGAGTTAGCAATATCTGATAACCTGCAGGTTCAGATTTGGTCAGATTTAGGTGTAATGTGAATCTCCCCTCTTGACGGTGTCTTGGGGATTCGTCAGCTTGGAAGGTGAAAGTAGAAAGGAGAAGTGTGGCAAGTTGCAATAGGAAGGTTAGAGGGTTATGGTAAAGGGTCACCACGGCTGCTGGAGGAAATCAAAACTGCTGAACTGTTGGTTTGCCAGGAAAAGCGTACTGGAAGGTCTGCAGCAAATGCTCTGAAGGGAAGAAGCTTTATGTTGAGGGGCAGGGTAAACACATAAGTCTGTGTTCATAGAAAACAGCACTGTTTTGTGGAGATTTACTGATGTCAAGAACATATTAATTCACCAGTTCACTGTTGAGTACTCTTGATTTTTCAACATAGGAGCGAAGAGGGGAGGTTTTTAGTTGTTTACTGTCAGGGTAACAGCTGTACCAAAGTTACCCCATGACGGATGCTGTTTCATTTTGATTTGCAAAATTCTGGTCTCTGGAGAGGAGTTTGAGAACATCAGGTACGAGGTGTTTTACATCATCAGTAACTAATTTTCTCACCCAGCTGTGACTTGCACATTAGTTTCTGGAATAGGATTCTGAATGTGCCTCCTGATGATGCTGGTGAAATTTGGGTTGGGAATAGCAAGTTTATAAATCAGTTGAAGAAATGGTTTGTAGATGGCTTATACAAGGCTGTGAGGATTGTATGTGGTTGCAGCCAAGGTACAGAACTGGAAAAAGATAGTGACACTTTATTATCTTGCCTACATTGTTTGCTACTCTGTACTGTGTTCTCTTTTTATATATTAAGAAATACATACACACACACACTCTCTTATTTATGTGTATCTTATTCTGAGTGACCTTATTAAAGACTATGTGCATTACTACTGGTGCCACCCAGATAGTGGTGAGGCAGGACTAATGCACAGCTCAGAGAGGTGTAAGATAATGGTGTGTTGGGGAAGCAGGTGGCACACAATTAAAATAGCAGATTTGATCTATCACTGCCTACATTTGCAGTTTCAAGGGTGCTGTTAAACATTTGGCTGCTGCTAGGTAAGTATGACAAGCAACTGGGCTACTTTTCCTCAGTCTTTGCTCAGCTACAGAATGTGACCTTTTCTTTGTGACGCAAATGTGATATTCACGCTCGGTGTCTCAGTTGAGGCTGTTGTGGTACATGGTGTTTGGGGTTAAACCTTACAGAGTCTGAAAGCTGAAACTGGTGTGATATTGCAAAACTGACTTACCAGGTACTGCATCTTATCTTGATTATTCAGCACCTAAACTCATTCACCTGTTGTGGCTGTCTCTCATTTCCTAGATGGAGATTAGCATGTTGGTTTTAATTTATAAAACACTATGTGGCTTGGGCCCAGCCTGAGAAAATGATTGCTCTTTCCCTTGAAATGACCCTGGAGTCCTTTTTGGTGAAAATGATGGCATCTTGTAAACTGTGGGGGCACAGTTAAGAGATTATGAATGTATTGATCTTTTTAGAGTGGTCTCTTGGGTTGGACCTGTGAGAGTTTTGCTGGGCTGGACTGTATTTCAAGTAACTTTAAATGTTTCAAATCCATAGATGCTGATGGTGGAATTTGGGCTTCTTAGTGAGCTTAGCTATCTTGCTGGACTGCTTGCTGAAATATTTTAGTAAAATACTATTGATGTCCTTTTCAGACTTTTGTATTGTTATTAGTTACTAAACACCTGTCTGGATCATCTCTGTTTCTAAAAATGCTTTATGATATATTACTGGATTTTATTATTTGTTTGAACTATAATATTTTCAGCTGGGTATTTGGGCCTATTTAATCTTATGCCCACAAATGTTAAACTTAGGCATTTAACTTTTTGAGCTGATTCATGGAAAGTACTGTGAGCTTCATCCTAATTGTGGTAATTTGTATTACCTTGCTGTCTTTTTGACAGCAGTTTTCTGAATTGTGCTTGTGTTTTACTTTATCATGCAACTGTTTTGTTACAAGCCTCTTTTGTTACTTTTATTCTCTAGATTTGAACTTTCTGACTCCAATCTCACTACCCAAAAGCCTCTTGGAATTGCTGCACTGTCCCTTGGGACACTGCCACCGCTGCAGCCAGCCTATGTTTACCATTGTCTACCCAAAGCTCTTTCCCTTGAGGGAAACTCCAATGGCAGGATTGCATCAAGGGTAATTATACAGGAAATTACACTGGGGTTTCATTTTGGAAGACAAACACCTTATGGAACAAAGCATATTCTTAAGTTCTTGTTGTTGAAGGTTTTTAAACTCAGCAGTCTTTCATATCTAAAGCCCCTGTCCTTTGACTGCATATAGATGTTGAAAAGTCTGTAATATACAAGACAACCAACATACTGCTGTTAGACTGCTTAACAAGAGCTATTGCACTTGCCTCTTACAGACTGCTTTTAGACAGGGGTTTTGATGTAAGATTGACTTCTCTGTGGTAGTGTGGCACGTGTGTGCTACTTATGTGACTTAGGATGGAAATATTAACTACCTGAGACCAGGATTTTCTCAGATGGCCTCAAACCCTGACTTCAGGAGAATGCTACCACCTAAGTGCTGTAATTAAAGGCAGAAAAAAAACCTCTATAGCCTGAGCTTAATTAAAATGTTCTGCAGTAAAATACTTTTGTTTTCCTTTCCACACTAATTAACTTGAGAGAGACTGTGGAAACATTCTGCATTGTAATATACATTTCATAGCAATACATCTGTTCAAAAATATTTCAGTTTTTATGGCAGTAGCGGTTGTGAGCATATCTGCAGGATTCACAAGTCAAGCAGACAAGCCTGCACAGACCTCCTGACTTGCTGGACACTACAGTCATAGAAGGAACTCAAAAGTGGGATATGGTTCAGGGAGTATTTCCCTCATGCAGACAAAGACTTAAAAATGGTGATTCAGGTAGACATTACCTATTTTCCACAGCTTTATTGCAGGTTATTTTGCTCTGAGCTTGTGGCATAATAAGTAAGCAATTCACCTTTTATGAAATGAAAATAATTTAGGTATGCCAAATCTGGACAGCAGCCAGGAGGCCACATAAATGTGATCTTATAAAAATCATCTTTCTTGGAAAGATCTGATAGTAGAAATTGCATGCTTTGGTCATATGTTGAAATTCTATGGATCTGTAGAGTAGAATAAATTGCTTCCACATTATAGGCATTATAGGGGTAGCATGTTATAATCGTACTATAAAGAATTTCTTTCAAGCATTGAGCTCCATTAGAATGGTATTACTTTCTAAGAAAGTGATTGAAAACTACTTGTGGGTCACCAAATCCTTATTTTAGCTGAAATAATCCAGCAACAGGAGAATTTCAACTGGAGAGCTCTACTTTCTAATTCCTAAGCATTGCTCATTGTGGAACATAAAGTTATGAGGTGACAGACATGGGTAGACACATTTAGGAATTATTGAAGTTACAACTCAACAAAAACATGTTTTAAGGCTTTTCTGGAAGAACACTATATTAACATTCTAAAAATATTAATTGAAAATATTTATTTCTGCATGATTTTCACTTGTTTAAAAAATGGTGGTTATCATTCCCTCTCTTAAACAAGAATGTACTGTGTTCTGCAAAATGCCATGGTGAATACAGCCTTAAGTAGCTGACATTTGATGCAAATCCACAGAAAATGAGATCTAAACAGGGCAGCCTGTCATCCTTATCTCTGTAGCTTGTGCACTTGACATGGTAAGATTATGTGGAATTGTAGAGGTGTGATAGCTGGTTTAGGAAGATGTGGAGGACAGCGTTTCTCTTCTAAAGAGCTTACAGTGACCATGAAAACATAGAGAGCAAGGATCTTGAACAGCTCTGATTAATACATGCCAGGTCCATGCCAGTAACTTCTGTCTGGATTTCTGTATCACATTCTGTATCCTCTTACAGGAAAGGAGAGTTATGCTGAACTGGATTTCTGTATCTGAAAAAGCACAGATGACATGAACACGGGGTAAAGCCTGATTTCTGGGTTAGAGAAAACCAGATCTTAATACGTACAAAGCAGCTATCTAGGTCCCTGCCGGGATGGGGGCAGGAGGAGGGTCACAGTGAGGCTAGCATCACGCTTTCATTTTGCCACCGCTGCTGTACTACCTGGCACAGTGCGACAGCGCTGCCTGCCCATTGTCCTTTCTGAAGTGCAGGGCCCCAGTTTGCTCACTGGGCTGAACCAAAGGAGGACACTGGGCTTCAGAGTTATTTCATGCCTACAAGCAGTAATTCAACAAACACATGAGCAAAGCTGAAGAGAAGAATTACCCAGCTATTTTCCTTTTAGCTGTTAAACCTACTGGCTGTAACACTCAGCCACACCCTCCGCAGGAAGAAAAACCACATGCGGCTTCTTTAAACTGACTGCATAAGAAACCAGGAAGGTTTATTGAGAACCCCTGTAGTGTTGTACTGCTTCTGTATTGTGCACTCATATACAGCAAATTAACCTTCTTTTTCTAAAGTGTTGAGATCTGCTAATCCTGTATTTTAGAAATCAGCATATTGTCTGCTGTGGAATGGGGCCAGGAGCTTTAATCTTTACTGACAACTGTTCCCCCCTCCCCCCCCTTTTTTTTTTTTTTTCTAGGAGGACAACTGTTAGTTTTGTGGCATACTGCTGCTCCACCCAGTGTCTGCAGACTTTTGACCTACTGAGTTGATAAACATTTAAAACTACTCAGGAGAGCTGCCAGATTAAAACTGCATTAGACCTCGTGTCCCATTGGTACTGGAATACTGTGTGTGTGCGTGTGTGCCAAAGCAGCAGAAGTGCCCAGTCAGGAGCAGTAAGAGGCACTTAAATCCTGCCCTATCAAATTTGGATGAACTGCAGAAACTTTTCAGAAGTGTAAATACCAAGCTTTTAAAAGTATTAACTTTTCTCTCCTCCAAGACAGCGTGCAAACCAAACAAATTCACAAGCTCTGACTTCAGGATTTCCAGTATTTTTTTCAAATGTGACTGTCTTCAGGTTGACCTGTTGCATCATTTGAGGCAGTTTTATTTCCTCTAACACGAGGAAGGGAAAAAAAGTACCATTATGACAAACCAGTTTTCACTTACTCCCACCCTCCATCCTTATCACCCCTATGGAAGGATTCACGTGTGTAAGTTTAAGGTGAGAGAAACCTTTGAAGGATCCCAGTGACTTTCCCATAGAATTTAACTTCATCTTCTCCTTCTCATAATATTTTCCCTAGCAGAGTTATTCCAGTTGTATATCAGGTCTTTGACAGTTAACTGTGCTATTTCAATCCAAGTATTAAAAGCAGATCTTTCTTTCTGGTATCATTAGAAGCCACACTGATTTAATTGGAGTAACTAGGTCATGTCTGGAGACTAAAGATCTTGTTTCAGTAGGGAAGGCCGGTACTGATGTCTACACCAAGTGGTCTTGCTCCAGCATGTTTGAGGGTGTGTTTTCTTTATTTTCCTTGCTTAAGTTCTTTATTTTTAAAATCACTTCCCTTTTTGCTTCTTTGAGTTCTTCAGGAAGAAGAAAACTTTTAAGTACAAATTTCACATGAAGAAATCTAGTAATATGATAGTAAATATTTATATTTATTATATTTTTACAGTTGCAGACTGTAGATCTGCAGAGAGTTAGTCTTCATCTTTTTCCAGATTCAGCACTTGGCTGATTTGTGAAAGTGTGTTAACCTAAGAGAAGGCTGGAAATCCAGGGGTTGTGGGGGGGTGTATCTCCATGCATAGGTTAAATATGCGTATATGCAGATCTACACAGAAGGGCTGTAACATTTGTTTTCATATATATTAAGGGCAGATTTAGTGCAAATTTCCCCTCTGTCATATTTGGGGGAATCCTTTTTTGTCAGATCTTGTTCATTTTAAATAAAGGACAAAGGGTGGAAAAAAGGCCCAAGATGTCTGCAAGACTTAAAGTTTTAATTTTACACTGAAACATTTTATATAAAATTAGCTCCTCTTGTCTTAATTTGTAATTTTTTTTTTAATACAATATGTTGTGGTTTCTTTACTTTCTGTTTCTTGAGTATAAGCTACTTGTTGATTTAGCAGTGTGCCGCTCTGTGCAGTAGGTAGTTACAAGCTGAAATAGATATGAATGAAACAGTTTGTTATAAAAATGGCAAGATAAAGAGACTTATTTGGTAGTATATTAGCATATGTTGTGGTGAGGTGTGCATACTTCGAAGGGAGGAGGCATTAAAATATTTTCCTTTTGCCAAAGAAGCATTTGTTCCCGCTGCAGGCTTCCTGGCATCTCTTCAATAAATAGAGTATCTTAAGAGCTTAAGAGAGTACCAAAAAGGCAGTTTTTGAGGGTAGAATTTTAAGGTTGTGCATGTTATTTGTAAAAGCTTTGCTGGTTTTATTGGGTTGGTTTTAGAGAGTTGAATTAGCATTAAGAAATGTAGAACTTAATCCTTCAGGAATGCAAGTATCATCTACTGTTTAAGAATTGTGCAACTTTCTAAAATAAATCCCATTTATTAAATCTGCTTTGCAGTAGGGGAAAGAGCCATGTCCAAGCAGACTCTGTACTATTGGATTTCTGACGCTGTCATTTCACTAATTTGTTTCAACGTTGGTATCCCCAACAGGCCTTCCCACCCAGGGGGTTTATTGCTGAAGTAGCAAAATGAAGCTTCTGCTTTTTTCTTCCTTCACTTCTACACAGTTGACGTGTAACTTGCCTGTGTACGATTATACCTGTAGCAGAAATGTGCAGGTGTAGTACAGAATCCATTTTTAATGGACAAGAAATATTAAAAATTAATATTAAAAATACTATTTTTTTATACAATACTCTGACTGGGAATTTCCAGTTTTATTTGTACTGTGGCTTCCTCTGTTGTCTTGGAAGGAGATGTTTTCATGGAACTTTTTTTTCCTCTTTTTATAGCAACATAGATCTTAAAACACAGTTTATTTCTGAACTGAATCTGTGAAAATTATTTTGGAGTTAAAATCTATCAGCTAAAAGACATAATTTGTTTTATTAGGAGTCAGATCATAAGTGGAGCTTGCTTTATGTACTATTATTTATTTATCTTATTTCTTCTTCCCATAATCCAATTATTATTTTTTTTAGTTCATATCAGTCTCTGTATTATTCTCTACAAGTGAAGTTCAGAAGAGGTTTAGCCTGTTCCATAAGCAGGATGCATCTTAACTAACATTTCAATAGATGATATTTCAAGACTGGAATGTTCAGTGAATAAATGATTTAAATATGCAATTGAAGCTGAAATGTCATACCCTATTTTTATAAAACAAGGAAGAGGAAAACCAATATATAGACTGAAAATGCAGCTTAAATTCATGTTTGTCTGATTTTTATTTTTTTTAAATATGAACAGTACTTGTATTCATCTGTATCTTTGGGTGATAATGTTCTAGATTAAAATAACTCCATTCTCACTTGTCCAAATTTTTCTAAAGTTGTTATACTGTAAGAGTATTTCATAACTGGCTACCAGGAGAGCTAGAGACACAAGTCGCAGAGGGGAGAGGGAGCTCCTTGCAGATTGAACTGTGCTTCACTTGGTTTTCAGTATGAGCTGTCACAATACTTGGATTTCCTTAATGCCTATATTTCTAGGCAGTTTTTGATCGTTTGCTCTTGTCTGTCAGGTTAGTTTACATGGAGAGAATTTTTCCTTCATACTGCAAAGAAGTCAGGTTCCAGCAGTTGAAAAAAATGACCATTTTTAAAGGGGATTTAATCATGAAAATAGATCTTAATTCTGTTGTTAGGGTGGGAAGAGGAGATATTTCCAATCTATTTTTTTTCTTTCTAGGCAGTATAAAGAGAGGTGCAGGAGAAAAAATAGAGAAAAGAAGTCTTAAACCCATTGATAATGCTGTGGTTTTTTTCCTGAGTAAAGATTAATGCTTAATGCAATTCGGCAACATGGCATAATTTTTCTCTGTTGTGGTAACAGGCACCATATTAACAAAGTTGAGACCCTACAGCTTATAGAGAGAACTTTCTGTTCTGTCACAGAGGAAACTGAAGAGTATCTGGCTTTCTTACTAGTTGAGCATTTTACCGTGGACACTGTTACATTTGGAGCACTCTTCTTGGGAACCCTCCTGTTTTACTCCCTTGGAGGATCAGGAAAACAAATGTCTCTTCCTGTCCTGTGTGAAGAACAAGGTCTAACAGCAAGAAGTGGGTATTTTTCTAGTTTTGGCCTGATGCTGCTCTTGGGCTCTTAGTGATGTTCATTACAGACCTTCTATTTACTTCGTTGCGGTGAGGTTAAGATCTTACACTGAGCAGAGCGGAGCTGTTTACTGCCAAGTTGGCTTCAATTCTTATATATCGAATTCTGCTGAATCCCTTTTTCTGGCATGAAGGGAGGAGGAGGCTGTTGTAACACCCATGTGGTAACAGTGTGTCAGGTTTTACTGACATCACAGCCAAGTTGAAGACTGGAGAGTAACAGTCCTTTCACTAGAGAGGATGGCTTCTTTGTTTTTAAGGCCACTGTGGCCTCATCAGAGTACCACTGACAACAGAAGAACTTTTGCCTTGATGTCAGTGGAGGATGGATCATGTTTTAATGGATAAGAGGGGGGAATGTGGTTTGCTGTCTTTGAGTTTCTCACAAAAACTAGGACAATGACTCTGGAATCCATGCCTGCTGTCTATCTGCAGATGAACTTACATAATTCCAAGATGTAACTGTCTTTGCCTCTTACCTCCCTCTGAATTCTACTCGTGTTGTTGCAAAATGTTATAGTTAACTTGCGATGGAAGAGGCTGAGTAAACTGAATCTAGAGTTTTTATTACTTTTTGTATTACAGACCTATTTTGTAAGAGACCAAAGGTCTGCTGGAAAGAAATGGCAAGGTTCACTTGAAGTCTTTGTTGCTTTTGCTTTTATGTGCCCTTCTTTGGATTACAACTTGAACTTGGATTGCAACTGAGTTCGTTCTATGTCTGTTGAAAGCATATGTGTATAGCTTTTTTGCTCTGTATTAACCGAATGTCACTTGGTGTGAAGGTGAGCTTGCTAGATGTTTTATTTAAAGTTAGTGGTGCAGTTTGTTGTACGTGCCTGTTAATAAACTATATTTTTGGATAGAATTACAGTCCATTAAACTTAACTAAATTCTTGCCTCTGGGGCTATTAAGCTATGTTAGAATGTAACATTTAATTTACATTTCCGTTCATTGGCACAGTAATTAGCTAGTAAGTCTCTTGTCCCAAGGCTGAAGAGGTGGGGTGAAGACACTTCTGAAAGCACTATCAATCCCAAAACACCAATTCACTTAATTCCTTTGTCTTGGACAATGTAGTTAATCAGATCTCACATAATAGGAACAAAACCCATATGGAAACATTACTTCAGACCCTTCTATGGATTCAACAAAAGAAAAAGAACTTTCAGTTGGGATGTATTAAGTGCCACCCTGATAGACCATAGATGTGGCTGTCCTTCATGTATTATTTACCATGCAGCATTCAGCAGCTTTTTTCTGCTCATCTAACAGATATTGTAGGTTGCCAAAAATAAGTAGAAATTAAGCATCTGTTTTGCCACTCGCTTCACTCCTTACTGTGCAGCATTTTGCTTCAGACCAAGCTGCTGTTCTTTATCTGTTCTGATGAGTTGTTTGAGTTACTGTACATATATTGGGTGAATACTAGCGTATCCATTCTTAGGTGAGACCTGTGTTGGTCAAGGTGACTCTGAACATCCGTTATAATAGATGCTCCGAAGGGTTTTTATACTCTTCAAACTTCCCTGATGCTTGTTTGCTAGTAAATTTACATGACTTTTTAGTATTTAACAATATATATTTCCTAGTTTTCTTACCCTCACAATGTAGGTAACCTCTGCAAGGCAGCAGGAGGATGCAAGTCCCTTAAGTGAGATGGGGGGAGGTGGAGGAGAACAGCCCTTAACCTCTAACTTTTACCAACCGCTGCTGTGTCCCTTATGAATTAGAAAGAAACAAATGGGAGAGCTTAACATCCTTTTCCTTTGCAATTAAAAGTACTTGGCATAAATGCAAGCTAAGTGGAAACTTCAGTGGCTGAATAATGCTATTGTATGCAGGAAATGAGAGGAGCCGAGATCTCACTTGGAAAGGCACTGGATGTTTTGTGACTTCTAAGCCAAGATTTCGGACTGTTCTGTGTGGTGACATTTTGGGACCTTGAGAGCCAAATTGAACCCCCTGCATCTGCATCCCCTGACTTCAGTGATCACTTTATATTGCAGTAGACCCCTCTCTGTTCTGCGCCGAGGAATCCTACTGGTATTCCCTGCAGCTGGTGCGTGAGCCTGGGGGGAGCTACTTACAACAATTGGATTTCTGTCTCCTATCTCAAGAAAGAGGCCAAGAATTGACCGAGTCCTTTCTTTATCTTTTGACATTTTATATAATTCACCTCAGAGCATGCTTTTCCAGCACCTGTTAGGCCCTTCAGACATCTCCTGCTCCCAGGCAAAAGACCTTAACACATCTGTGAGAGATCTCGAGTCTCAGGAATGAAAGGAGTTTTGTTGTTGGAGGTGCTGAAGTGATCTGACTTTCTATGATGCCTTCCAAGTGGCAATCAAGGGCTAATTTCTGAAGTACCCCGATGTTCTTTTGTATGTTCATGAGGAATGTAAATATTGACTGGCTCTTTCTGTCAAAGCAAGCTGTCAGTCACGGATGGCTGTTCCCTTGCTAAATCCAACTGTGGTATGAAGACCAGTGCCTTGAAGGTGTTCTGCTGTCATTTTCTGTCAACTTCATGAAGTTGCAAGGTTTAATTATTTTTTTCCTTTGGATCAATTGAGAAAGCTTTCTTGTGATGCAAAATGCAATCCTGAGTTTGTTTATTGATTGATACTATGAATGTTCTCTTAAGTGCACCTTTATAACAGCAAATTGAGCTATTCTAGTACGAAATAAAAAATGCATTGTTAAATTCCAATTTGGTGCCGATGAGGTCCACTGGAAAGCTAATGTTTTGCTTAAGAATGAGAAAGTGCTTGAGCACATAATCCATAATAAAGTGGAGATATGGTCTGAAGATACTGATGACAATGACTAGATCCTATGAAAAAATGTGTTTAACAAGTTAACCAATGTTCCTTCTAGGGGAAAAAAAGTATTAACTAACTGTGGTATCAAATGTGTCCCATTCTGCTTTGGTTGATGCACTTTCTGGCTCCTATAATTCTGCACCTGTAGCTATTAATCAAGCTTATTACGCTTCCTTTATAATTTAGAGTTCTAACCATTGATTTTTGTTGTTAAAGCAATTAGAAGAATCAAGCTGAATATTCTAGGGTCAGTTTGTGATAACTGTGATTGCTTCTCTGGCACTGAAGTTTTGAAACCGCCTGAGCATGGACTTGAATTTGGCTGCCTTCGCTTCTGCCCTGTCTCTGTTGGCTCTCTAATTTCATTTTGCAAAAAGACAAATCAATGTAGATGATACATGAAGAGAAGAATTACCAAGAAAGGCAGCTTTAACTTTCTTCAGAAAGCCTAGCTTGGAATAGGGCTGGCATGGTCTCCTCTGTGAATTCTAGGTAAGTGCTCCTTTTGAAGCAGAAGGAATAGTGAGTTGTCCAGGCAGGAGAGAACCCCATGTCTAAAAGTACCAGACTTAATTATTCTGTATATTCACAACTTACTGCTTTGTGTGGTGGTTCTCTAAGAAAGGAGTAACTGCTACAATTGGGAGTTAGTTTGTATCTTACATCTTTGATGAATTAAGATTGATTTTTGTACTTCTACTGATACACTCGTTTCTCTCCCAGTGTAGCAGTTCTTTTGCTTCTACTTCTGTACAGCTGCAAATAACAGCCCTTTTCTCTCTTAGTCATCACTCCTGAGTAGAAATTGATGCTGTGTTCATTAGTCTGTATGCAAACTCTTGTTCTGGTCCCATTTTCACTGCTATTAAGGCAGTGTGTTGCCTGCACAGTGACACAGGTTTGTTCATCAGGCAAAAGCACCTAATTACATTTCTGTAAAATTACCTAGATCGCAAATACGTGTTCTGTTCTGGCTGCAGATGAATGGAAGACTTCTAACTTAATGGATTCATTTATATTAAATCAGTACTTTGTATCAGATTTTTAGATCTAGCAGTATCCAATCCTGGCTCTAAAGCCTCCATTATGAACCATGGGGGCTCAAATCACTCCAGTAGCTCTATCTGAACTGTAGCCAAACTCATATCTGATTCCTACAAGGATACTTGGGAGAAGGTTTGACTTGAAAACCTCTATTGAATTATCTCCTTGTTCCCTGCTCCCTTGAGGAAGCTCAGATGGTGCAGGAACTCATATCTGCTAGCTAGAAATGTCTTTCCAGGTCAGTGCTGAGCCAGTTCCCCTCCCTGCCGTGCCGGTGGCACGCTGACATCCCTGCCCAACTTGCCGCTCTCTGGCCCCAAGCTGCAAAGATGTAAAATATTGATTCCAGTCCATCTCATTGCAGTATTATCATGAGGTGTTCAGAGACATGCTGGGGCTAGTCTTTTACTTACAGGAACATTTACACAGGGGGATCTAGTGTGTTATGTAGCAAGAAGCTGCAAGAGGGGGAGAATGAATTTACTGTTTTCATTTACTTAGCTCAGTAGCCTGAGACCTTGCTGTGGCTTTAGCTATTCTTGATTAATTTCATATGTGCATGGTCCTATTCCAGAATAAAAGTGCCTTGTTACGAAATAATTTAATTCCTTTAATTTCATTTGGGAATAAGTACATCCACACACCTGGTATTTAAATCTAAGATAACCATGTCTACGTATTTACACACTGATTCTCTTCTGGATCAGATCTCATGTGTAGCTAAGTCCTTGTACTCATTTAAGAAGACAAGATTTATTGTTTTAAACTCTTTATTTTGGGGACTACCTGTTTGGAAAAGAAAAATTCTGCTTTCAAGGATAAGATGGGGGCATAAAAATTGTGGAAAAAAAGCTGGTTTGGAAGGACTGCATTTGAAACCATTGTTACACATCAGATCATATTCTACTGTTACATACTGAAACATCTCTCCTTTCACACTTCAAAAAATGTATTTTGATGCAGTATTTCAAATTGAGATACACAGGTTGGAAACATGACTTGGAATATTTACGTTCTCTAATGTGAAAATGTGTTTTATGTCTCCACCATCACATTTTTTGAGGAAAACACAACTGTCAGGAGTGCTTGGGACTGACTTTACTCCGCCTGGGTGTGAAGGTAAGAAGCTGCTTCAGAAGTTGCTCTCCAAAGCTACCCCTCCTTGCTTGACTTCCCCAGACAGAACCCAAGGCTGCTGCGGGGTCTCAGCAGCCACTGTGAGCTCTGTGTCCCTTGCAAGGCTGGTGAGGGAGGGACTGGTCAGGGGATGTTCTCCTCTCTGCCCTGTCTTACTCTGGCTCTGAAAGGCAGAGTGTCCTCAGGCCTGTTGAGTCACGTGGTGGTGGTGGTAACATGGTTTCATTTCCCAGTGTGACTTGCTGCTCCAGTGCAGTGCTTGAGTTTGGAGCTCACTTCTTCTTAGCTGCATGGATCTGGTTCAGCTGCCAGAGGGGTCTTGCTGTCAGAGGAAGGATGCGTGCTTCCATAGTGCAGCATGCACACCGAGAACACGTAAGCATAGGGGAGAGCTTTCCTGTAGATGTGTTACTAAGCTCTTTAAGATTTAATACTCTCTTGAAGTTCAATCCAGTGTAAGGGAAGGCTTAAGCAGCTTAATGGGTTAAAATGATCCATGACTGTGTCCTTCAGACAGTTTAAAGACCCTGCAGCAACCCAAGCGGGCCACCTGTTCCTCTCCCAGACAAACAGGTTACCCTCCTGACCTTTTTTCTGCCACCCTTCAGTTTTGCCTGGCCCGGCTCCATGTGTGGAGTGATTGTTCTGAAGTTTGTCATTGTTTAAAATGCCACTTGCCAGAGTTTAATGTGCACAGCTGCAACCTGAGCTATGGTAGTGTGTTAATAAGACTAAAACCGTTGGACTGACACCAAAAGATCTGCTTGCACTTGGCATGTCATAAATTAACATCATTCTTACCTGCCAGGGATGATTCACTGCTGGCTCAAAGAATATTTAAACTTTAGAGGATGCCAGCAAACTGGGCAATGGTTTGACCTGCCACGTGGCCTGAGACTGCTGCTTTTCTCTCTGCCCCCGCCTTCCCTCTGTTGCAGTGTGTCGGGAAACAGAAGCTCTTTATGGCCTTATGAGAGCTCATGTTTGTGTGCTGCCCTGGCCCTGCTGCCCCAGCTGCCAGAGGGCTGACTTGTTTGTGGGAAGATCCTCATTGGCTTTCAAATTCCTAACTGGATCGTTATTGCCGGTTTTGGGAGTGGTCGCGAAGGTTAATGCTTCCCTAGGCTGTAACCTGTCATTGCAGCTGCTTCAGAAGGCTTTCTTCCCACAAATCCTGCCTGTCCTAGGAAGGCAGGCTTGTGATAGCCTCTCAGCATCCCAGAAACTACATAGAAATTTAATGTTAGAGGAGCAGGCTTGACCAACTAACAGCCCACAGCAGGTGGGTCAAGCTAGTGCCCAGGCTAGGCAGCGTAAGAGGTGGAAAGGGATGTCCCACGTGGAAACAGCAGAGATCGTATTGCAGGGTTATATGCCAGAGGTTGAACGTGCTCCTCAGAGTCCAGACTCTTGGGCTCCAGCGTCACAGGGACTGCCCAGTGCTGGAGTGCTGGTGTGTCCTGAGTGCCAAGAGAGGGGCAGTGCTGCTCTCACATTGATTTGCCCGCTTCCCTGCTTCCCTCCTGCATCTAGGGAACTGCAGGGTCAGAGGCTGCCGTTCTGCCTTGGCAGTGGGGATAGTCCCCTGGGCTGTTGGAGGGCAGAGAGAAATAGATAAGGAGGGATGGGAGACAGTTAAAGCCTTCCTCGCTGAAGTCTGTGGATGGGGGGAGAAGGTGGGCATCTCTGGACTGGGGAGGTATTTGTATATCACCTAACAGAGACCAGGCCTTTTTATAATGACTTGAGATTTGTCTTCTCACTTTTCCCTCAAGGCTAATGTGTTCCTCAAAAAGGGAAAAAAAAGTGAAGGCATAATGTGCGCCTTCAGTTAAAACAGCTCCTTTGCTTTCCACAGTGTCTCCATTGCCTGTTTGCCTTGGCTCATCCAAATCATTTGTTAAATACCCAGTTTGCATTAGCAGTCCTGTGTGGACTCTGGACCCTTGAAGTCTCACTATAGGCATCAGGAGGGATAGAAACAGGCCCTGTATCTGTCTGAGAAGCATTTGAATCTGATGGAAATCCAAAGTGTTGTGCGGAACAGGGTGTAACCATGATTTGGTTGGGGTAATTATGGTAGGCAGTGCCAGCAGCAGGCTGCAGTCCTTCTCCTGTTCCCCACCACAACTGCACGCAGGCTGGCAGTTTAACCCTGATGGAACTATTTCATTGTAGTCTTCATTGTATACCTTTTTGTTTTCTTTCCCAGCAGGGGGGGAAAAAAAAATTACAGATGGTCCACTACATATAGGTAAGAAACAAGGAATCCCACAAAGGAAGGAGGCATCCTATTCAGCAGGACAGACAGGAGACCTGTCCCTGCAGCCCTGGCTCCACTAATGACATGATTCGGACCGCGGTGTGCTCCCCTCCTGCATCTGCACCACTGAAGCACATTCAGAGCAGGAGCAGAGGTTAGACAGTGTCTGGGACAAGGACTGCAGCTCTCTGCTTGGCTTGCAGACACATGGTGATTGCTGCCTGAGCTGCATAAAGGCTTATGCTGTCTATATTTTATTTTGTGGGTAGTGCGGGTTGTTGGGTTTTATTATTTTCTCTTTATGCAAGGCTAACATGGAGTGCAGAGCTGGTTGCTGGGCAGTGGGGATTGCAGTTGGTAATAAAGGTCTGTTTTCTCACTTTCTCTATTTTTGTCTCTGGGCAGGATGAGGCACATCAGGGGAAAATCTGACTTGAAACAGAAGCTCAATTTTAAGTTGGAGTTAGACAGTCCTGCTGAGAGAGGTTTGCTTACACCACAGCTGTCCATCAGGGCACTCTGCTGTGACTATTCATGCAATGGCAACCCCTGGGGTTTGGTGCCACTTCTCTCCTGGACAGCGGGTGTGAAGTAGGGTACAGAACTGCACCAAACCCGATCCATCCCCTCATTAGTGTGCAAAGTGGTGTTTTGATGCCTGGGGCAGGATGTCTGCCTGCCTGTCCCCCAGCTCCCACAGGTCCTGTGAACATACTGAAAAGGTGACATACATCCTCTCCTAATGAGGGAATGGTCTTTATCAGGCACTGGAGTCAGGACTCCTGGAGCTTACACTTTTTCTTCCTGTTTGGGGCACCTACAGAAATTCTCTGTCTCTCTTCACTACAGAGATGTCTCTGTGCATGAGACCCTGCTGGAGGTGGTCTGTTATTTACAGGATTTTTTGCTTGCAAGGAGAATTGTGCAGTCACCAAGTGAAAACTGCTCTGGTTTTGGTACGAACATCTGACTTTCTCCAGGTGAGTCTGTTTTCAACAAGGTCCCCACATCTGCTCAGATGGGGAGATGAGTGAATCCAGCTGAGCTGCATTTTGCCTGTGCCCTCTCTAAAATGAATGGCAGAGCTGATAAATTCTTCAGCCCTCTCCCCTGCCAGCTCAGAGACTTGCAGCTTCTTTCAAAGCTCAAGTGAAGAGCTCAGAGGCCAGACTGCCATAGCACTGGGCAAGTGTCAGCTGAGAAACAGGCTACGACAAGCCTGGACATGAACAGGAGCCACTGCCCAGTCTGGGAGGGGAGATGCCAGCCACACTGCGCCATGGACAGCACTGAGATGTTTTTGTTCTTGAAACTTCACTTTGTGGCAAGGAAGAATTGGTGCTCAGCACCGCTGGCAGTGGGAGGAAGGGCTCAACTCCTCTCATTGCTGGTCAGTAGATGTTGCAGCAAGAGTCTGAAGCTGCCGTTAGTGGATTTTGCTTTTTGCTGGTTTAAAGATCAGAATCTGGCCTAGGGTGAGGGTGTTTGTGCTTTGGCAGTGGGTGTGAAAGGAGAAACTCCAGAGGGTTGGGCGGCAACATGCTAGTTCTGATCTCTTCCGTAGATGGCCTTCCGGAGACACGCTGGGTGAGTGGAAAATGTAATGAAATTCCCAGAGCCTCCTGGTGCACTACCAAGGTATTCTTGCCAGCTTTCCAGCCTGAGATGTTGGTGCAGCTGTAGGGGCCAGCTCTGCAGATAGAGCTGACTGCAGATTAACCCCCACCATGGGAGGAGGATTACCGGGAGAGATGTTTTCCTCACCTGTGAAGCAGCACACACACTATAGCCACTGTTGCCTTTGGGGTAAAATTAGCTGAATAAAGGGCTCACAGTGGATCAAGCTCTTTTCAAACTCCCTTCCTTTTTTTTGAAAGCTCATTTGTTTATTCTGGTTCACAAACTGAGCAGTACAAACACCAGTAAAAATGTGATGCGTTCCAAATTCTAGCTGTGAGGATGGGTTTCATGACCACTGCAGTCTGCACAAGGTCTTTTAGATCCAAACCATCTGTGGGGCTCAGAGTATGCAAACTATTCATGTTGTCTTAAAGATTTACCAGGGAGCAGGGCCTTAATGTGCCAGAATCTGTAAGAAAACAGAGACCTGCGCCGCTGACAGTCCTTAGGGTCTTGTTTTAAGCTTCCATATTCTTCTTGAATAGATTGATCATTGTCCTGCAGCATTTAGTGGTGGAGAAAAAAGCAGGGAGGGAGTTTAACAAGTGTCTCATATGGTTTGCGTTGTTTTTGCTATGCTGAACCTTTCTGCTCACACAGCAGGGTTTTTCTTTGCCTGGGTTTCCTTTGTGCAGATGGTAGCAATAGGTTTCTTCCCCCACCCCACCCCCCCGGGCCGTCAAATTAACAGCCTTGGTGTGCTTTCATTTGCTGGCTAGTTTTGGGTGGTGCTGGAGGATTGCTCCACTCAGTACATTTCCAAGACTTGCTTTTTAACCCAAGCTCTACAAAAACAAACTACGTTGTTGTTGTTTAGTTGTTTGAGAGAAGAGACCTTGGGAAAGCGAGATAGGAAAGTTGCTTGAATTGTGTTTTGTCCGCTGAAGGAGTTGGCTTTCAGTACTGTTAGAATAGCAGATGGGCTTCTTGCACAAATCTCCCACAAGCAATGGGCTGAATTGGGAAAAGCTGGTGGGCAGAGGTACTGGAAACTATCTTCTGCTGTGTTAAAGCACCCGCAGGAATGACTATTGAAAACTCTGGTTTTAGATCTCCAGACTCCACAGCACATCTTTCTAATCCATCCGGTTGCACTGATAAGCTTCAGAATACAACAATATCCTGAGCTTGTGAATTTGCAATGTGATTTTTCTCTCCCTTAGTCACAGTAATCCAGTAAAATATCAAAGAGCAATTGTAGACTGGCAACCCCTCACCATTCTTCAGTGGTCCTAGTAGCAATATTTAGCTTACAGAGGAATTAGTGGTCTGAACTACTCCATTGATACTGATGCTGATGCAAGTGGATCCTAACCAGAAACAGGTGAAGAATTACCACTTCTGTTTTGTAAATGTAACAACCCAAAAGGAAACACGGGCAGTAGGTTTTCGAAACCCTTCACAGAAGGCCTATGGGAGGGACATAAACTGAGCCAGATAGTCTGTGTATTTATATAGTATATATAGTTTATATGTTAAGGGAGCTGAGCACAAATTTAAAGTTCTTTCATTGCCTGCCGGTGTGCCTTTCTGAGTCGAAAAGTTCTGGTCTTGGCACCTTTCTGTAGTACAGCAGCATGTGTGGGCACATCTAGGTTGGCAGCTTTGTGCATACTTGATGCATCTTCACCTTTTGGGGTTTACTTTGTGGCAGAGACTGGTAACAGGCTAGAGACTGCAGGACCTAGACTTTTGCTTGTCTCCTTGATCTGGAGGATGTAGTTTGAAATACTTGCTCATCAGGTGTTTCATTTAAACTTGGTTCTACTTGAAAACGAACCTCTATATCCACCATACCGCCATGCCACAAACAACAAAAGATGGTAAGCCACTGCTCAGTCTTGCATTTGTTTCTCACATGTGTTCCAGGACTGCTCTCCTCAAACCTCCTCTCTGGTTGTTTTCATCTGTTGCTAGAGCCGTCTGTCTCTGAAGGAAGGACCAGCTCTGCCATGTGAACAATCCTCCTCCATCTGTTGCTACTGCTCCTATTCCTGTAGCTGTGTGTGAAGTGGCAACTTGGTGACGCCGTGCCTGCAGACACTTCATCAGTCTATCTGTGTTTCCAATAACCTATGTGAGGTCACCACAAACTTGAATTTTAGCGTTGGGCTTCAATAGTTTGAAGCTTCCCAGGAATAATGTTACTGTCATCAGCAGTTATCCCAGCTAGGATAAAAATTCACTGGGCATGGAGACCAGATTCTTGGGGAAACAGCAAACTCCTGGTGCTGTGAGTTATCTCTCAAGTGTGGTCTTTACAAACCTGCCTTCACTGTGAGGGCTAAGACCACAGACAAAAACTAGTCAGGTCTATTCCACAGTTTCCGTTCTCTGTAGGCTAAACCTGTGCTTTAATTCCCACTCCCAGCTAGACTTTCATTCCAGTGGAAACTCTAGTCTGTGCAGCTGACCTCAGACTTCCTGGGCGGTAAGTGAAAAGGAGCCTGAGGCGTTTCTGAAGTTTTCTGTCCTTATCAATGTGCAATTCTAAGGGTAAAACCAGGCATCTCATAGAGCATCGGAGAGGCCAGAAGGTCTCCTTTGCTCTGTGTGGGGTTTTATTGAGATGGATGTGGAGTGCACAGCCGGGAACACAAGTTGTTTGTTTTAATTTACAAATTAAAAATAAACCCATGTTTATTTGCATCAGTTGAGGGGGCTTTTTCTCACAGCTGCCTGGAGAGCAAGCTGTAGCTGCCAAGTAAAATAAGGTTTAAGGCACTAGGAAGGGCAGAGCTGATAATTACTCTCCATGCAGCAAGATCTTGGTAGGCACAATAGATAGGACACTAGTAGGTATGATATATAGACACCCATGTGAGGCGCAGAACTCTGCTGTGCCTTGTGGCAGATACAGGACTGAGGTGCAGGGGGGTGTTGCAACATGGCAGCCACCCACAGCGAGTAATCCCCATGACTGCATTGGGGAGGAAGCCGTGTCCTCAGGGATACTCTTGGGAGCAGTTCTGCCTGGCCACACACTAGCTGCCAACCCTTGTCTGGCATTCCTGTTATGGAAAGCTGGTTGGGAGGTGGCTAGGATCCCTTGTTTGCTTTGTGCTTTGTGCTCTGGCAAACACTGGGAACCACGCTTCTTATGTTGAGCAGTGGTTGGCTCCTGAAAAATCAATGAAGAGAAGGCTCATCTTCCCAGGTCTGCTTGTTCCTTTTGCTGTGTGGATGTGTACAGTCTGTGAGGTCTGCGTGGGCTCGGTTTGGGGACCACTCTTTGCCTTTGAGATGCCCACAGGCCCTCAGGGAGGATGGCTGTCAGACTGGCATCTGGGTGTTTTATCTGTGGTCCATGCTGATGAAGTGGTTTGCAGGGCAGGGATGGCTGATGTGGTCTCAGCTGTGTTCCCTCTGACTCATCTGGTGCAGCGGAATAAATGACCAGGATCTGAATGCTGGTTAACTGTGGCTGAATCTGAAAGCCTGAATATCAGTACAGTGTGCTCGAGGTGCCATATTTATTTACAGAAGTCTTTTATTTAAGACTTCCCTGCCTTTAGGGAATAAACACAGGGGAAAGAGCAGGCAAGACAGAGGAGGTTCAGGGAGGTTGGACTGTGTGACAGCTCTACATGGGGCAGAAGTTCAAGTCAGATCTTTAGATGCCTACCAGGGAGACTGTCTTTCCTCTTGCTAGTGGCAAGGAAACACAGAGGAGTCCAATTGATAGCCCAGATCTGATGGAGTCAGTGTCCTCTCAAACAGTCGGAGGGTCTATTGTACTGGCCAGACTGAATGAGAAAGATTGTCTGCAGAGCAGCACGTGGTTATTACCTGCATCTTGTATCAGAGCTCCGCACTGGTGCTGCCAGAAGCCTCCAGTCGCTGGCCCACCTTGACTCTGGATTGCTTTGTGACCAGGATTTAACAAGGCAGTTTACAATGGCTTTGACACCATTTGGGTAGATGAAGTGGGTGGCTCAAAAAGCATCCACCCACTTGCTAAACAATGCCTGGGGCTCTGAACGCATTTAACTGTTGCTCTGCTGCCTACATGCAGCTTTCCAGGTGGAGTTTGTTTTTGATGTTATCCATCCCCCTTGACTGCTTGTGAGCTGACACTGACTCCACCTCCCATCTCTTTAGTCTCTACTTTGCATGACAAGTTTTGGGAGCTTGTTGCAAAGTGTTGCACAGACAAAGAACAGTCTTTGCTTCAGAACATGTCTCGTGATGGTAAGATGGTCAGGTTTGTGGCAAGTTCTATCTCTGTTTTATTTAAGAATTAGTAATTTGATGCTGGATTTGACTGCTGGAATTGCAGAGACGCAAAATCTTGGAGAAATCTTGATTCAGTTTGATGCAACAGAGATCCCAATTCTAAGTCAAGCTTTTTAAAAAAAAACCAAACCCAACACCCCACCAACAACTACTTTCTTTTTTTAACTAGAAGCATATAATCTTCCTTGGAACTCTTCTTAAGTACCAGAAGGGTGAGGAGGTAGATATTGTGAGCTAGCACAATTGGTGGCGAGGATGATGTTTTTTTCAGGCTTTGCTAACACAGATCAATGTATATATATGTTGAAACTTAAAATTAGTAAAGAGCCAACAGCTGTCTGCCATACTGCCACAGTGGGTTGGGAAATGGCCCAAACACAGAAAAAAGTTTTAAAAAAAAAAAAAGAGAGGAGAGAGGGGGAAAAAAGCTGTCTTCAAGTATGTTTGAAATAATGAAAAGAACTGATGTGCAAAGCGATTAAGAGATCTTTGAGGATCAAAAGCCTTGATTCGGTTTTGCCAATGGAACAAAACTTTTCATCTGTTCTTATGTGGACCTTAAAGTAGGGCAGAAGGGTGTAGTTCTTAAATTATTTCATTTCAAAATTTACTTTGGGCAGGGGGAAAGGGTTCTTTCTGTTTGTTCTTGCTCTTGTTATTCAGTGTCCTTAACACAAAAGGCCAGCCTGGCTCTGAAATGAAGAGCAGGGTCGTTCTATGAACTAGTGGTTCATTAGTCTCCTTTTGATATGGCAGAACAGTAAGGGACCCTTTTATTTTTTTTTCCCCTTTCTAGTAATCTCTGTGTTCTTAAATCAAGACATCTTCCCTCATCATGCTGCAGCAGCTGAATCTTTTTCAGAGATTTCCTAAGTGGGCTGTACCAATAACACTAATCTTGTGCAGACAGAGCATACACTCAAAAATGAGATGCATAAGGATGCTGAAACCAAAGGTTTTCACTGCTCCACGCACTAAATCCTACTTCCCAGCTTGGTGTTTATTTGGAGCTGGATGCCCCGTACCAGGGTAAACCTCTCTTTATTTTCCTTGGTAGCTTTTAGCCACCTGGACCATAGAGCCAGAGGTGCGATAAGGGAGGCTCAGAAATGCAAATTGCTGGATGCCAGCCCTGTGAGCTCAGGAGGGATGTACCCTTTCCTGGGCCAGGGGTGATGGGAGTAGCAACAAAAGAAGGTGAAGGGGCCTGGGGCTGAGAGAGCAAGGATACGAGGTTGTGAAGGAGGGGATGAAACTCAGGAATGTCCTTGTCTTTGGGTTCCTGCAGGGGACATTGGAAGAGCTCCCTCTTTCTGTTTCAGCCTGCTCTACCCATGCCAGGAAAAGCGCCTTCCTTGCAGCTGGAGTGTCACAGTGGTCCCAGCACACACAGCGCAGTTTGTTTCTTTCAGCACAGACTTGCATTTTGGAGGATGCACAGGACAGTGTGTGGGTTTGCTCTCTAGGTTCACCAGACCAGCTCTGCTCCATCACACACTACCAAACAGGGTTTCAGAGCATTGATGGCTGAGTGTAGGTTGGTTGGGTTTAGTGACAGAAATTGCCTCTATGGTGGAAGCTGCGTGTCAGTCCCGTCTCCTTGCAAAAGAAGCGGTGACAGCAAGGAGGTTGGGTGTTTCTGTTGTCACTGCAGAGTCTTTACTGAGTAGACATCGGGTGCCACAGCAGCCCAGGTGCTTCCTGTGGTCTGGAGCTGATGTAGTTCTGGTGGGTGGTTTCCTGATCTGTCCTAACTCAGGTCAGATGGTAGGTGTGCTCTAACCTATTCAGTAGGGCATCTGTGCTACACTGGTTTAAAGCCCGTTCTCTCCTCTAAATCTTAGTTACTACAAGTCCTGTTTTCTCACCACATGTGCAGCAGAGCCGGTAACTACCATGTAGGTTGTTGTGGGAACCACATCTGTGTGCTACGACCCCCTGTCATGCTCTGGTGACACACCAATAGCGGGAACCTGAAAACAACATCCGTGAGGGCTGACAACCCTGTTCCCGTGGCAGGGCAACGCTGTCAGCTGTAGCTGGAAAAAGTTTCACCAGTAAAAGTTTCTAGCAAGGTTCAGGCTGTGACGTGAATGAATCTGCTTCCTTCTTTGACCTGTTTCTAGATGAGCACTTTCTGTCTGTTCCCAGCACTTCTGTGTCCATGTCAGTGGCAGGAGTGAAATGTCACCTTTGATATAAGCCCAGAGTAAAGAAATCTGTAACCACGAGGCATTTTGTGAGCGATGCGATGGGTGGAAAATATTACCTCCTATCGACTGGTGATCTCCATCTTGACTTGAAAGCGAGCATATATTTACTGCATACGCTAATGCACTGCATAATTTCTATACTGATCTAACATCTTTGTAAGCGTGTGTCATTTCAGCGTATTATCAATTCTAATACAGCTGTGAGCAGCAAAAAGAAAAAGACTAAAGACAGCAGTCCCTGTGCCTGCCTTTGGGGTTGAGGCGTGGAGATTAGATTGTCCATGTGTTGTGTTTTGACAGTAGCTTCTCTCCTGGTGTTCATGTAAATAGCTATTTTTAGGAAGATCATATATTTCCCAGTAATTGTTTTAAATGCATCAAAGGGCTCACTGATACAAAGCCTGTGATTTATGGGTTCCCGCTACTTTTTAATAGCTGAACTTAAATCCTGGATTCGCTGAAGCCATTTGGAAAATTGGGATTATTCCAAGCTGGAGCAAAGGGAGGGAGACTGATATTTTGCCAAGATCAGCAGTGATTCATTCCCACATTCATGCTCAGCATCCAGTGAAGGGCAGAAGCTGGGAATGCTGTAAGGAGAGCTAGCGAGAGATTATCATGTTGAAGGTGAATCTGCCCTACTCACTCCCTCTGCTGCTAGATAAGGTCTTTTGAATGAGGAGGACCAAATTCTGCTGTGTTTTTCTGTCATCCCCCTAAAAGCTGATTTATTCATAGGAGCCTCAAGCCAACTGACTCTCCTCCTCCTGCCTGTAAAGCACAGGGATTGCTGAATATTGGCTGTCCTGAAGAATGTCCTCGTAGGGGTGAAGGGCTGGAGAGCACCTCGGGATAAATATACTTTGGAAATCCCTTACAAAGAGATGTTTTAATGACTGCTTGGAACGAGGCAATGTCTGTATCAGGTTAGCCCAGCAGTCCCTGGCACTGTGAGTAGGAGCCCCGAGGGACCTGTAAAGGGACAGGGTGGACCCAGGGCTCACTGCTGGCACATTCTGTCACGTTCCAATGATATTTGGTCCTGGATACCCTGAGTGAGAGGTGATCACAGAATACATTAGATTGGTGATAGTGTAATTTAGATTGGGTGATAAATCTTGAAGTAACACAAAAAGTGGAAACTTGCTCTGAGTTTGTTTAGCCTGAGGACGTTAGTGCTTTTGGTGCCTGCATCAGGGTTCAGATTCCATCTCCTGGGACAAACAGTCACTAATACCCGAGCGTGAGGCATGAAAGGGACTGTCTGTCCATCCAGGAGCCTGTCCTCGCTCTGTCCCTCCCTTGTCTGTGCTGCTCCAGATGCACGTCCAGTAGCTGCGTGCATGCTTATGGGGAGAGCGAGGCTTTTACAGCAGGGCAGCTGAAATACTTTGTAGTTGTGAGCCCCTTGGGAACTGTCTTTCCTCAGAGAGATCTGTCCTCCTTGTCCTCAGGCCAGCTGACAGCAGAGTAAAATTTCTCATCGTGTTTCAGTTCTCCCAGCCCTGGGAGAGAAGCAAGGGGAGATGATCAAGTAACTGGAGCCAAGTATCCCAGCATGGTTTAGTCCCAACAGAAAGGAAAGGATTTTTTTTTTCTTTTTTTCCTCTTTTGCAGAGCAGAGGCACAGCCAAAACAGCATTTTCTTCTGTTCTTGACGTGATCATCCCTGTTGTGTATGTCTGAAATGTAATAATTCTGAGAGCACTGAGCTGTCATTCTCAGGAGGCAAAAATAAGCAAATTTATATTTGTGGATAGGAGGGAGTAATAAACCCCTGAATTTCAAAAAACATAGAGGAGCATTGACTTCTAAATACCAGAAATTCTAAGCCCTTACCTTTGCTAATTCATGTGGCATTTGGAGGGGCTGTGGATTTTTATTTCATCCTGGTATTTGTGGTATTTCCTGCCATTAGTATAGGAAAACCCTTGTGTGGTAAATGCTGGCTTTTTCCTCCGTTGGTGGCAGCCACCGAGACTTGGGTTCATGAAAGGCAAACCATCCTTTTCAGTACTGAAGGATCTCAGAGGTGCCTGGGAAGGAAAAATCTCATTGGGGTTGAATAAGGATGTTGGTACGGTGACTGGTTGCCTGCTGAACGGCTCCAAGCAGAATCAAATCTTCTCTTGAGATCCAAGACTCCAGGGCTTAAAAATCATGGGGTGGTTTCAAAAGCTGTAGCTTGGAAATACTACAGATAGTAATTTTATCACCACCTCTGAAAAGTAACCTGCGTATAAAGGTTTCAGGTACGAGTGCTGGCCCCGAGTCAGTAACCCAGCCTTCAGAAATTGCTGGTTTTATTGCAGATTAAACTGTAGATTGGGCCGTTTAGATTTGTAATGGAAAAATATTAGCCAACGTACTTTCCTCCCCTCCACCCTCTATCATTAGGGCACATATCAAATTGCACTATCTGGCAGGGAGTTCCGAATGTTATTTGAGAAGAGAGAGGAATGCAAGCGATGTCAGCAGAAAACAGCTGAGCAGCAGTTAAATTTCCTCGGCCTGAACCTGCTCCGCAGGGAAGAAATGCAACAACTGGACTTGTTTCATTTCACCCCAGCACAAACCATCCTCTGGGAACAGGTGATGTTTGTGAGCAACTCCTCTACAGAAGCTGGAGTTTTGGGATGCTGCTGAGTGGATGAATCCTGCTCTGCTGTGGACGTGGCAGGTCGAGCTCATCAGGGTCGTCGGCGGCTGCGATTCCTCAGCGAAAGCTCTGGACCTCACAGGACACTGACTGTTACTGTTCCCTTGTGCAGCTGGAGCCCCTCACTTTAGAGGGACACCTCTGTGGCCTCTTAAACTTTCTATCCACATTGGCTTCAAAGATAAAAGCCTTAAGAGCTGGCTCAAGTGAACTTGCCCAGTGCTGCAGTAGAGCAGTGGAGGTGCGTGCAAGGATACTGTTAGCTGAGAAGTTGGACGGAGTTAAATGGTACCCTTAATCCCCTTGAAGCTGGCAGAGTCAAGTTAAAAGGTCTTCCCCACTTGGGACGAAGGTTTTGCACGTGTAGATGCTGGTTCACTTAAGGGCAATGCTGTCTCTGCAATGAAAGAGCCTTCTTCTCTGCTGGCATTTGCCTTATTGCTGAGGGGAGAAGCCAGTTCTGCAGCGTCTCACGTCACAAGCTGGGGATGTGTGTTGAAATTTTGGTCCATGGAGGCTTTTTAAACAAACAACAATGGAGACAGCAAATGGCTAGGAACAGAATGGCTGCACAGGAGGAGAAAACTGAAGTAAATATAGCCCTTGGTTTTCTTCTGCCAGTTGGTCTTACAGCATCATCTGACTTCTTTCCCTTCCACTCCCCATTTTGGCTGAATTTTCTCTGCTTATTCACATAGCAGAGAGCCACATTTTTCTTCTCATCTTCATAGCTATTGAAAGCACCAGGAGGTTGCAGTCCTCTGGCATGATTTTTCTTGGGACTTGGGGTCCCTCTTGCTTGTCTGGGTGGGGTTTAGGGTCCCTTCTCTTGCTATGCTCTTTAGTTTGCCTCTGGAGCACTCTGATGGGACAGTTTGGTCTCCTCTAGGACAAAACCCTAAGTAAGCAAGGGAACAGGAGCCAGCTTTTCCCGGATCCCTCTCCAAGAGCTTTGTCGTGGCTTCCAAAGAGGGAGATCTTTCAGCAACAGCTATGCAAGAGTCCTACTGAGATCCCTGAGTCAGACCTTTTTCCTGATCTTTCAGGTTGTCTCTAGCCTAAACCAGTGGCCATACTTCACAATATTCCCACTGAAATATTTTCTAAATATTTCCCAAAATGCATCAGGTACTTGGACCTAATTCCCTTAAGGAAGAGTTACAAAACTACTGTTGCAGAGAGCGAGCGGGTGTTTAAGGTCAGTTTTGGGAGATTTTGTCATTGAATGTGAGAGGAGGAAAAACAGATTGAAGGAAGACATGGTTTTTGCAAAGGAAGGCCTGCCACTAATTTCAATAAAAGGAGAAATAAAGCATATATGGAATAATTTCATAAACTGAGGAAATATTCTTGGTCATAGAGATCTTCATTCTACACCAGAAACAGTGTGGCTGAATAGATCTGTCTATAAAATTAAATTCTTCCAAAAATGTTATGAATGCCTTTTCATAAATGACTGCAGGAATGGCACTGATGTATTGAAAAATGAAGTCAAAATCCTAAACAAAATCCCATTTAATGCCCTGAATCTTTTGTCTTTGGATATATTCCCTCTCTTCCTCATCCCAGTTGTTGGTGTGGTAGTTCTATTGCCTAGTACAGCCTTATCAAACATGCATTTTTATTTGCATGCAAATTGGTAGGAGGCAGCTTGCCTGTAAATACTGTGCTAATCATTGCAGGTTCCATGGTTCATCAGGACTCTGATGCCTAATTGGCTGCGGGATTGCCTATAACTCTCGATAGCCTGATTCAGAGCAATAGGAATTGTTGAATCTACATAATAAAGCGAGTGTGATGAAAGGTGAACGCACACCTACTTTACATGTGCCTTATCCTTCTCATCAAGGTCAAAGCATTATTTTTTTTCCCTTCCTGATATACATATTCATAGGGCCTGTGCACAACTAATGAGTCGGAAGATTAAATGGTTGTGGATTAAGAACAAACCCTACTGTTCTCCTAATTAGATTGAAAGTTACTTAGTTCATCTGATTAGAATTCTGAATTCAAACCAGCTTAACACATTGGCACAATGCTCCTCAGCCACTTGGAAATCTGAGCATAAGAGTCACTGGGACAGATTAACAGTCCCTTTCATCCAGTCCCCCCAAATCTCAGGGAGGCCGGCGAAGACTGACTGTCCAGTTCTGGACTCCTTACCATAAGAAGGACATGGAGGTCCTTCAGCGTGGGTATTCAGCCTGGAGAAGAGGAGGCTGAGGGGAGACCTTATCACCACCTACACTGACCTGGCAGGAGGGTGCAGAGAGGTGGGTGATGGTCTCTTCAGCCAGGGGACAGGAGATGGGACAAGGGGCAATGGGCTCAAGCTGTGCCAGGGCAGGGTCAGCTCAGATGTGAGGGGAAAGTTCTTCCCTGAAAGAGTTGTGGGGATGTGGAACAGGCTACCCAGAGAGGGGGCTCAGTCACCATCCCTGGATGTGTTTAAAAGATGGGTAGATGAGGTACTTAGGGATATGGTTTAGCATAGGACAGGAATGGTTGGACTTGATGATCTTAAAGGTCTTTTCCAACCCAGCGATTCTGTGACCTGGGGCCGATGTGCTGTGCTGCCAGGGTTAGCTGGCACACAGGCTCTCCAGCCAGGATCGAATTCATGTCAGATGGTTGGGTTTGGGTTTTTTTAATATTCCAGCAGGGGCATTGCTTCTTCCAGTCGCTGGCAGTATTACCTGGGGTGCTGAGAGGAACCCCTGCTCTTGCAACCACCATGCATTAAAATATCTTTTCCATGCATACCAAGGTATATAATTAGCAGCCATGACTCAAGGGAGTCCTTGCCCTAAGCCCCAAGTGTCATGGCTCTTGCCCTAAGCTTGGAGGCAGCTATACTGGTCCCAGGGCTTGGAAAGGGCTGCAGCAGGTCGGGCTTAGAAAACCTTTGAGAGACAAACAGCCAGGTCTGACAATGGGCGTGAGTCAGTCGCTTCACAGTTCGGTGATTTGGTTTCCTGTTGCTCTGCCGTCTGGGCTGCTTGTTTTGGGGAACAAATCCCTCTTAGTGCTTTATCTATAACATCCTCCCTTCCACCGAAGGGATCCCTCTGTGCATTATTTTCCTGACTTGTGCCGTGTGCCGCTTCCTCCCGCTCCCCGGCCGCGCAGCTGCTCGTGCTGCAGCTGCCTGCGCGAGGAGTTTTGGCAGAGCTCCTTAATGAACGCTGCTCCAAGATGCTTGGCTTCACTTCATGGCACCCGTGAACATTTGTCCTTTCCCTCTACTCTTCTGAATTGCAGGAGCGTTCAGTATTTTGGGCTTTAGATCCTTCCTGGTTTTATTCAGGTGTAGAAAAGGGGGAGCAGGGAAGGTGATGGCAAGTCTGTTTAAGAAAAAAAGATAAGGGTTTAGGGCTATCTTGTCCTAGTTCCTTTTTTTCCCCCTTCTTTTTATTATTTTTTTTTTTTGGAGGGTGTGTGTGTGCACATGCATTTATTTTAACCTCCCTGTCTGAAGGGGGGGGGGAGGGACTGCAGGGTCTGACCGGTGTGTGTATCAAAAAGAGAGCACTGAATGAGAGAATTTCAAGAAGTTTTCACAGATGTATTAAAAAATAACATAAGATTCCTTTTTCCCTTAATGAAAACGGGAGCAACGCATGTCTTTCCACAACAGAGATGAAACAAAGAGAACTAAAGAAGCGTGTTGGCATTCAAAAGAGCAGGAAAGTAACACTGTTCCTGTCGCTGTTAAAAGGTTAAAATCCTGCCTGGCAGCCTATAAACTATTTAAACGATCCTACAGAAATTCCACTTACTGAATCATCTTTGGGATTTATTGCTAAATCCTTCACCCCAATTGAAGACCCAATGTACTCACAGCCCTGCCGGAAAATACACCTTAATGAGGGGAAATTGTAAAACTGGACTGAAAAAAAAAGAAAAATAATTAAAAAAAAGAAAAAGAAAAAGCCCTCTTCAGCAAAGAGAGGTCCTTGCTGCAGTCCCCGCTTCACATGGCCATTGAGATGATGGCAGCTGTGCTGCTGTGATCATATGTGACCTAGATTTTCTTCACAGTAGTCCTGTGCTCTCCCTGATCTTGTGTAGGCCTGAATGAATTGAATAGAAACATTTCTGGATGCTTTCAGAGAGCGATGATGTCTTTTTCTTTTTCCTCAAACCGCAGCATCTGTTCCCCTTGTGGTTTTTCTCCCTTTGCTCTCGCACAGTGGTTGTGAAAGAGGACAGGGCTGGCACAGCTTTAATTTGGGTAATGGTGGATGGGGAAATCGGGGCAGGTGCGATTCCTCCTTGGTGTGCTGCGGCGCAGCAGAGCGCAAAACTCAAGTTGGTGGATTTTAGCACTGGGTGCACACAAAGGGAGATTGGAGGGTTGTTGGGAAGGTCAAGGGGTGAGACTGTGGCATCAGGAAGCCCTGGGTTTCTGCACTGACCTGGTCTGAGTCTGTTATCAACTCCCCTAGGTACCATTCACGTCAAGCTCTCCTGCCTGGGCTCTGAAGTTACCCTAGAGCAAGCTCCTAATTCGCTGTGGGAGAGAAATTGAAGAGACTCAGCTCCTCAGTGCTTCTGTTAACCCTTTTTGGCTGGATCAGGTAGGGACTGGAACAGGCTCATTACATGGCAGCACGCAGCAGAAAGTCTGGGACCATCCCTGGCTGCTGGTACTGAGGCTGTGGTCCTCCTGAGCATCACTTTTGTCTTCTGACTTCCCAGGTTTGGCACTGATGCCATCTGTTTACATAATTAAAGCTCACTCCATTTGGAGGGTCTTGTTTAAGGTACTTGGAGGCAACTAGAAAGATCTCATTTGAATTCCTTCAAGGGGGAAAGCAAGGCCTTGCAGCCTTGCTGCAAGCAAAATAGACTGAAGCAATCTGAAGGGCAGACTGGTAATATTTTCTTCTTTCCATCCATCCTTCCTTCCTTCCTTGTCTGTGAAAACCTCCAGTTTCTAGAATCAAATGCAGACTTTTGTAAAGTTAAACCAAGGAACTAGTACTTACAGAGTCCAGTTCTGATCAGAACAAAAATAAACGCGTATTCTCTGCCTCGGTTCATGTGTAAAATAAACTGTAATGATACCATCATCTGCTTTGCAGAAAGCTGTGAGGATGACTTCTCTTTGGTGCTGTCTTCAGTTACAGAGCTGTTCTGACAGTGGCGAGTGAGTGTTACAGGTGGTGGGTGGGGGTTCCTTCCGAAATTTTATATAACTCCAGTATTATCTGTTCCTGTGATTGACTTGACACATGAATTCAAAACAGTTGGAGCTTCTCTCCCACTCTGGTGTAGCAAACCGGGAGCTGATAGTTTGCTGTTCAACGCATGGTGTTGTGTTCCTTTGTTCACTGAACCTGGCACTTGGCAAGTGGTTTTTGCCACTTCGGGGGTTGTCAATTCTGTCTGCTAAAGGCTGAGATAAAGCTGCACAAAAAGCCTTTCACTCCAAACAAGCCTTCTCTGTAACATACTGACTTGATGACAAAGGAACCAGGAGCTTAGGTGGATTGGAGTGGGGTTTTTTCTGCCCCAAAGTGTGTGTGCTCTCCCCTTGTCCTGCTTTAATTTTAACGTGGTATTTCCTACCCTGCTGTAAACACGGGGTGGTTTTTGTCTTGTGACTCGGCAGGGCTTTGCCATGACATTCCTTTCATAATGCCTTGCTGATAGTGCTGGATGTGCTGCTGGCGGCTTCCAAGGCTTATCAGAGAGCTTGTACCAAGAGTGCTTAGATAATCCCACGAGGGGCTGCATTAGCAAACACAAACCTGTATGAAGCACTGTTGGGATGCATTTGTGACAGAGCAACCTAAAACTCATGGGGACGAAACCCTGGTCCTCTGGAAGCTTGGGAGTTTTCAATTCAGCGTGGGGAAGCAGTGTGTGTAGCGTGTCCTGGTTCACACTGACATTGTTTCATCTGTAAAGTGACCTCAGTTACATCAGCACAGGGCTGAGGGTGCAGAGCTGGGCAGCAGCATCCCTCCTTCTGAAGGCCACTGTGAAACACACCTTGGGCCTTATGCTGGGCTCTTGGTTAAGACATGAAATCTATCATAGGGTTCACAGTAGTGCCTGAGTAGTTCAGAGCTGCTCAGCAGCTGTGACTTGATGTATCTTAGTGGAACTTGCAGCTCTGCATGTTGAAGACCCACCGCTTTTCACTGAGCTTTCTCCTGCTGTGTTACTCCTTACACACTGACAGCAGAAGGAACCAGGCGTGAGTTCAGAAGTATCGCACTTTGGAGTTATGTGCACATGATCTGAGCCATGAATTGATGCTTTGGCTTGTTTTTACTGGCTCCTGTAACACACAACACACATCACAAGCTGCCCAGAGATACCAGGCTCTATTGTGGGCACTGTGCTTTTCCCTTGCAGTCAGGCAGGTGGCTGGATGCTCAGCTCCAATGGGGGACGGTGGGATAATGATACATAGAGGGACAAGGCAAAAGCCATAATTCATGTATGGACTGGAACTGAAGGGACCTCTCCTGTGTCAGGACTGTCACCAGTTCCACCTGCCAGAACAGCCTCTGTGGCACTGGGATACCTCTTGAAACGTAGGGAGACAGCAGAGCAGGCCAAGAATCTGCAAAACTGGAGATAAACTACCCGCAGTCCAACTGCTGATCCCATTATAATCAACACAGGTTGTTTTAGGGACTTTGCAGAAACCAGGATTTGACTTCCCAAGATGAGATGAGAAATTTAACAGGGCTGAAGAAAGGCGTTACCACGCTATTCATAATGCTCCTTGTTAGAAGCTGCCAGCTTCGTCCTGCAGAAAATGAAGGAAGCTACAGGTGATGGAAAAATAAATTGGTCCCTGTGGGCACAGAGATGTTAACTCTACATGGATCAGAGATGAGACCGATGGGCCATCAGCGGTGGGTGAAATGGCAGCCGTGGTACGTGGAAACCTGCTACGTGTCGGTGAAGCTGGAGAGCTGCTCAGAAATGGCCGGGGTGTAATGCCACGTTTTCTTCAGGCTGAGACTAAAATAAACCCTTCCAAGAACACAGAAGTTGCTTGTTGGAAGAGTAAATGGCAGATTGTGTGAACACTTCTGAATTTTCTGCCTCCTTCTCGCAGTTGTACCTTGCAGCGAGGGGCGTGCTGGAGCTATAGGAGACCTTAGTGGTACAATGAGGAACTGGATGTAGTTTCCTACAGGCCAAGCCAGCTCCTCGCTGCTGGCTCATCCCTTTGTGCTTCTGAAGCACAGAGTAGCACGTGGTGCTGAAATGTCTGCAGCTTTTATAACCCCCCATGCAGCTTTGGCTTCAGCCTGAAGCACGGTTACGTGGGCAGGGAGAAAATGTTCTCTGGATGCATCCATCATAAACATAGTGCCTGTCCTGTTAGCTGGGATTGGAGAATAACAAACTAATAAACCAAAGTCTTTTATTTCTTCCCTTTTTGTAGATCACACGCTGAAGGCTTCTGAAAAGTGCCTCTGTCTCTCAGCCACAAGTCAGTAGCAGAAAGGACCTTACAGTTTGCATCAGTTGGATTTGCTGAAGAAGAAATACATGCTGGGTTTCCCTGGAAGCTCATAGCTGGGGTAGGTTTTAAGTGTAATTGGGCAGGGCCAAACATTTTCTGTAGCTTTCTCTTGTCTGGGATAGGACTGCCCAGACCAGGATGCCTCCAGTCACCCTTCTGAGGCTCTCTAGTCACAGAATCACAGACTGGCTTGGGTGGCAAGGGACCTCAAAGATTATCTAGTTCCACCCTCTGCCATGGGCAAGGACACTCCCCACCAGCCCAGGGTGCCCGAAGCCCCATCCTGCCTCGCCTTGAACCCTGCCAGGGTTCCAAGGGCAGCCCCAGTTTCTCTGGGCACCCTGTGCCAGGGCTTCACCACCTGCACAGAGTAGGATTTCTGCCTAATATCTAATCTAGATCTCCCCTCCTTCAGCTGAAGGCCAGTCCCCCTTGTCCCATCACTCCATACCTTTGTCACCAGTCCCTTTCCAGCTTTCCTGGAAACCCTTGAGGGACTGCAAGGTGCTCTAAGATCCCCCCAGAGCCTTCTCTTCTCCAGGCTGAACTAACCCAGTGCTCTCAGCCTGTCTCCAGAGCAGAGGTGCTCCAGCCCTCCTAGCGTCTCCATGGCCTCCACTGGACTCACTCCCACAGCTTCGTGTCCTTGTCCTGGAGATCCTTGAGCTGGATGCAGCACTGTAGGGAGAAAGGTCTCCTCAGAGCGTAGCAGATGGTCAGAATCCCCCCTCCCCATACCTGTTGGGGATGCACCCCAGGACACAGTTGGCTTTCTGGGCTGCCAGCACACATTGCTGGGTCATACTGATCTTCTTGTCCCTTAGACCCCCCAAGTCCTTCCCCTCAGGGCTGCTCCCCATCCATTCTCTGCCCAGCCTGTAGTTATCACAAAGGCTTTCTGGACTCTTGTTATCCCTGGATATTCACTACTACAGAGCTACTGCCATGCCCTTGTGGCAGCAGAGCAGCTGTGAGGGTGCTGCCACACTTGCGTGGTTTTGTCTGGGCTTGTACGAGGTGAGTGAACAGTTTGCTACTCAAGATCAGTTCAAGCAAAACACAAGAGGTCTGAAAGCTGCTTTCATCTCTGGCTGTGCTGCCCAAAAGAACCAAGTGAGGCCAAGACCTTGTTCATTGTGCAAGTTTCCCAGCGAGCTCAAGATGAAAGATGGCTTTCCTCAATCCCACACCACCAGCAGTGTGCACCACCAGCCCAGTCCTGGAAAACACCAGCACTCAGTTGATTTTATATAAATAAATAGAAGGTGATCTTGCTACCTAAGAGGAAACTTTGCACCTCTCTTCTCTTCCCTTGCAGATGGTATCTTTTTAATCTTTCCTGTGGGCAGTTTTGAGTTGACAGTTTCACATCAAGAGGAGTTTTTTGTGGTAGGTGGAGAGTTTTGTGAAGCTTCTCTCAGCCCTATTATGAACATGAAGGTTCTCTCTCACCATTCAGGTGCACAAAGCTAATGACTAAATGGCAGAGGAAAATCGGCCTTAGGGGGTTAATTTAGCACCTTCTTTCAAGCTACAGCACATGATGCTTTTTAGTAACAGGACTCTAAGCTCACCTATTGTGGTCTGTGCTCTTTCTGATGCCAGGTAGGCTGAAACCAGTTTAAGGTGTAAAAAGTCCCCTTCCCAGGGCACTCAACCTATATTCATGGTATTAGAAACCACCTGGGTGCTAAGGCAGTGCTTGAATTGTAACAAGAAAGGCTAGAAATTTTGATTTGAGTCTTCACATTCACAACAAAACCAAACAGGCTGCATTTCAACTGTGGAAAACGATGGCTTTCCACGGCAGCCTGAAGGCCAATGAAATACCAAGAACTGCAATCCTTTTTTCCTAGACTGCTTTGTTCCTGTTGTTTATTGTACTAATGATGTCTTCTAAACCTCTAAATTATCACATTAGCTGTGCAATGAATTGCTGTTCCATCTGAGAGGTCTGTGGTTGTGTTGCATTTTGGCAGTAGCAGTAGCATCTTCTGTGGCCTCTCAACTCCTGCCTGGCTTTCCCCAGCCTTGCTAAAACTCATCTGCTTGTCCTACAGGCCATACCCAACAGTTTATCCCATCCCCAAGGAGCTGATAAAGTCCCCTTGAAGTCACCCAGCTCTCCTGTCTCCAGTCTACTCTCTTCCTCCTTACCATCTTTGCTCTGCACAAATGACACCCAGAAGGGAGTAGCAGATTTGGCATGGAAAAGAGGTCACACAGGACATCTCTATCAAGAACCCATCTCCCTCACTGTCACTTTTCTCCCCAAGCTCCATAGCCCAAACTCTCCCTGGCCTCCATGGGCTGTGGACAGAGGTGGCAGGAGGATGCTGCTTCTGATTAGTTTTCTTCCCTGTATTTCCACATTTTCTCTCTCTGGTTTATTGCACTTGGGGACAAAGATATTTTTTTCCTGACACTGTGCAGACAATATGATGGTGAAATACAACATTTGGTAAGTGGACCACCTGTAATCTTGTCTTCACAGCTCTTCATCTTGAATGTGAGATTCGGATTTGCACATTTTTCCTTCCCCTGCAGCACAGACACCCTGGTACAAAGCTCTGGCTTTATTGTATGTAACAGGTCCTAGAAAGTTGCTTAGATCTTTATTTCTGAGCTTGGCACAAATAATGTGGCATGAGCATTTTCAATGCTGCTCTCATTATGAAGGTAGAACTTTTCCCTGGAACTCTACAGCCGTTTTTAGAAAAGAATTGGGAGCATTAAGAGTGACAGCTCTCTCCTCAAACCTTTTCTATTAGCTGACAAGAAAGGATGCCATTTGCTTCCTTTGCAAATAAAATATATAAAATAGTACTGGCAATACCTGAAAATATCACATAAAAAGCAGTAGTAAAAGGTATCTGCTGAGAATGGAAGTTGTTCTTATTCAGTCTCAGGCGGGATGAGAAACTTACCTTCCAGACCTGACTACATAAGAGGCTATTGTGAGGAGATAGTCTCTTTACACTGCTTGGCTGTGTAAGGCTTTAAATATATATATATATATATATATTAAAAGTAGGCAAAAGGATTACGTTACAATTGTCCATGCAAATGAAAGCTCCTCCAATCTTTGAAAAATCTTCCTTAATATTATATAATAAGAAATACATAACTGTGCCTATTTTTACTGTAATTTGCTTTCATTTTATGACATTTGATAGTAAGATTTATTATTACCCACATGGAAAATATCCTGCCTGGGGGTGGTGGAAATAGATCCTGCAGACAAGTCATCAATCAGCTCGTGTTTATCTCTTCAGAGATCCACGCTATCAGTGGCAGGAAAAATTTCAACCAATCCAAAGAGTATTTACTGATAACAAAAGGAAATGTTCATGTGGATTTATACCACCTCTCTCACCAGAGGTCACAAAGCATTTTTTGAAGGGGGTGTGTGTGTGGGGGTGGTGGTGGTGGTGGTTGATTTATTGGCCCACATTTAAAGATGAGCTGTGGAGGGCTCAGAGCCCCCTGCGTGGCAGCAGCCCTTACCCGTTGCTCCCTTTGTTGAAGAGGGTCAAAGTCTCCTTGCAGAGGGTGGCATGGCACACAGAGGGCTTTGAGATAACCCTGCTCCCCCTGTCCTCACTGCTAATGAGTTCAGCTAAAAGGATTTAAGACTAACGCAGGCAAAAAGACCTTCCACATCATACAAACAGTGTGCAAAACGATTGTCTTGCATTTCTAAGTGAATTGTAGCTTCTGACTTAACTCCTGTATTGTTTGAAAGTGGAAGGGTTTATATTTGTGGCCCTGATAGAGAGGTTCTTCAAATTTTTATGACAACACCCAGAATATTTATAGGTATTGACTGCAGGGTTCAGGACAAAGATCTGTTGTCCTTGAGGCAAAATAACAACCCTGACTTTACCTAGTATTTGCCTCTCAGTGTAATCACTAAGACTGCAACTTATTTAACCCGTGGATGACAAGTTTTCTTTCTCTCACTTTTGCTTTTTTTTCTTTGTAAAACTCAGTATTTATCCTTGCTGGAACAAAGAGCACTTTGAATCGCAACGTGAAGCGTGTGTTTTTTAAAAAAGTTATGAAGGGCTCTTTTTTGGGTTTATTTTTATGTTTTTGTCTTGGAAAATTTACTGGAACATTCATTTCTGTGTGAGAGGAAGCTTGCTCGATGTGGACAATAAAGATGTTAAGATCAGGATGAATGTCTATGGGAGATAATAATAGTGAATAAAAAAATGCACCAGTCCAGTACTCATATTTTCCAGGAACTGCAAGAACTCAGTTCTGGGTTGTGTTTTACATCTAAGCCCCATTGTTCCTGACTGGGTTCTGAGTCTGTCAGAAAGACGATGACTTTGTTCCTCTGAGCAGCTTCAATCTGAAGCTTTTGGACCGCTTTCACGTTTCAAGCAGCATTTTTAAGATGTATTTTCACTCTTCCAGCTTTAGAGTGCAAAGCAAAGCACCTTTTTACTATTTCCTGCTGAATGTGAGTGGAGCCTGTTGACAGGGGCAGAAGTAATTTGACCTACGATGAGCCCGTGTGGGGGATGGCCAGCAGTTATCAATGGTACGTGATACATGTGCCATCAGTGTATTGCCAGGGAACATGCCTTGTGAGGCAACACAGCGCTAGCAAGAGCTTCACCTCAGGCATCCTGATAGCCTGGTGTATGTGTTGGGGCGATGCCGACTCCACAGCCTGACATGATTTGTTCTCCTGAGAGATACACGGTGGGCGAGAACATTTTTTTCCTGTTGATGCACTTGGTGGCAATAATCATACATCTGCAGGGACAGGGTCAGGGTCAGGATTTAGTTGTGCCCTTTGACAGGTGAACAGCCTAGGCTGGAGGTACAGAGTTATTTTTCTTCCTTTCTTTTTTTTCTCAGTCAGTGTGAGGTGTGTTTACAAAGCAAATGGTACTTCTTCAGCTGTGAGTTCTGACGGTGATCCAGCCTCTGATGCTTTGGCATTCACCCTGGCTGCTTACAGGAGCCTGGTAAGCTGCTTCCTGTTCACAGGGGGGATTTATTAGTGGGTAAAGTTACTCTCCTCCTATGAAAAGTTATTTGGAAACTGTTAATGCCCACCAGTTAAACTTCTCCCCTTCCAAAATGCCCACACAAGGTTTCCTGGCCCATCCCAGCACTCACCTTTTGCCTCTGTGGCCGTGCTCGTCTCCAGCATCACATCATGTGTTACGTGAAACAGGTCTTTCATACCAAGAACTACCAGAGCCCTAGATCCCCATGTCACACTGCATTTGTAAGCTTAACTCAGCTATTGACAGATTGCTGGTCTGCGAGACGGCTGTGACAATACAACCTGGCAAATATTAGCCTGGAAAATACTCAGGAGCTCGTTGCCATCAGCAAACCTGGGGTCTGCGAGAGGTCATTGTCAGCAGCGCGTGGGGTGAAGCCATCCAGTACGATCGTGTTAGTGCTAGCACGGAGCGTGAACTCCGGAGAGGGGACTTGGCACTGGCTGATGCTCAAGGGCAGTTGTTGGAGCAGCTTGTGAACAGGCAGCTTGCCAGCTAGACGGGCACGGCTGTGGACAGCTAATAGACCGCGTGCGTGAGCAGGGGAGACGAGATGCTCAGCTGGGGAAATGGGAAAGAGATTTCTCTAAACTTCTGCTCTGAGGGGCAAGGGCACATTCAGGCGATGCCAATCCCGGGAGGAGTAAAGAAATGATTTCTGGCAGCTCAGACAGGTTCTTGGTCTGGCTGAATCTGACAGAATGCTGTGGGGGAGAAGTGGGGATGTCATGGTTACTGAGTATGGAAATTGTGTCAGTAGCTTGGCCATCTAGGTTTTAAATGTTGTCAATCTGCAACGTGCAATACTTCAGTTTAATGTTTTCTGGCTGCCTCGTTTAAAGCATAAAAGCAGGCAGCCTCTCTGTAATGAGTTGGTATCTATAGACAGCAAGCTGTTGATAGCAAAGCAGAAATCTTGGCTTCTCATCTCTGTTAAGTTTAAATCAATCAGAAAAGATGGTGGGCAGGAGAGGAAGAGGGGCTGTTTTGTTTTCCCATCTTTGACTCACCTGATAAACTGAATTCCCTGTGAATTTTCCATCTCCCTACTAAGCCTGCAGACCTCTGCCTTCGTTCCTCTCTTCCCAGACCTGTGTCCATTCCAGCTCATGAGCGATGCAGCAGCCCTCTGATCCATCTCATCTTTGCCTCCTGGAGCATATTTAGGATCTCTGCCATGAATGCTGGGGTAAGGCAGGATCTCTTTACCGTAAACACATCACTGACCAGCATTTCAGTCCAGGAAGGGATAATTACCAAAACTCCGAGACAAGGTGTTGTGTATCTCTGAACTGGGTATGGAAAGGATCCTCCTCAAGCCTAATGAGTCCGTGGCTGCTGCAGACATCCAAGTGGGCCTTGCTGTCTCCAGAAGAGACAGAAAGTGACTCTGGGAAGGCAGAGTGTGGAATCTGACACTACTGTGTAATTGAGCAAAAAGAGGCCATATGCATTATTTATGAGCAGAAGGCTGGGCTTAATGTTAACAAGTGAGAAGAAAGTGACTTCAAAACACTGCCTTTCTGCTCTTCCCTGTAAGGAAGGCTTCTGTTTTCAATTGCTTGCATTTTAGAGCGGGAGGGAGACAGAGCTGTTATTTATACTGTGCCTTATTTTGTGTGCGTGGTGGTGTACAAAATTGAGGGAGAGGCAGGGATTGCCCCAAGGAGTGCACTCTCTGTTCACTCCAGCTCTGGCAAAGATGTGTCATGCACACTGCCCTGTAACTAGCTAATCCCAGTCAGCTCCAGGCAGAAGATTTCACTCAAGAGAGAAGCAAGCAGAATTGCTCCCTGTTTGGCATTTCCATTGGGACGGCTTTAAAAAGATGAGGAATTTTCTCTGAATCACTCTCTCCATCAAATGCCCTCTCTGTGTGACCACTGTCCAGCTTTAGGGTTGGGTGATCTGATCTTTTGGCTCTTCTCCTGCGGATTCCCCACCAGCATGGTCTGTCCTGTCTGGTGCTGGAACTGGCATGCAGTGTCTCACTATGAAGCCACACAAGTACACTGGGGTTTTGCATTCTCAGCTTTTTTCTGATGATTTTCTAAAGAAATGAGGCTTGGCTGGCTAATGTCAAGCTTTGCTCTTAATGGTGGCAACATGTGATTATTGCCAGCAAAATATATTATCTTCTGAAGACCACGGGATGCTGAGCTGCTTCTTTTCCCAAGAAAACAAGAGTGTGGGCTGAGGCAGGGCAAATCCCTCCCTGTGGGGGAACCACCTTCATGACTGAGCAGATGCTGTGGTTACTGTCTACTCAGCCACACTGAGAACCCCCAAGCAGAGCCTGAACTCTTGCTGGTCCTCTTTCCAGGTAGGTACAGCCATTAAAGTGGTAAGGGCTCTTCCTTCTGCTCCATGCAGCAGGTGTAAATGCTGCTGGGGGCAGGGGGGCTGTGAAGTGCAGCCCTGCTTGGGCTGCAGTCTGTGGTCAACATGTTCATGTTGCAAATGTGGCACCCAGCACTAATCCTTGTATTTCTTGTATTTCCAAAGGTTTTATCCTGTTGTTTTCTGCAGGCTCCAAAGGACAACACCCCCACACTTGCTCCCCTTTATAAGGCCACCAGCTTCTCCAATCACCGTTTCTGCATTACAGCTGGTTGTCCTTATGGCACAAAATCCAGGTGCCTTTTTGTTTCATGGCTGCTTCCTGGTGTGATCCTGAGCAGCCCATGTTTTGTTTCTGGGAAGAAAATTTGCCCAGTGGGGTAAGATGAAAGTAACCATCCCTCTGTAAAAGTCAGGAAGCAAAAAGTGAACACCACTGCACTGGAACTGATAGGGGAGAAGTACTCTGTTCCTTGATTTCTAACACTGCCTCATTGATTCTTCTCTTGGTTTAATCAGCAGTTACTGCTTCTCCTTAATCCAGGTTCATAACTCCTCAGTGGAGTGGGTTTTTAACAGAAACACCCCTGAGAAATCCTAACAGTGAAGGGGGGGGGGTGTTGGGGGAAGCTGAAAAACACCAGGACCCTACCTGTGGTCCAGAACAAATGTATTTGAGAGGGGAATTGCTGTTTCTAATAGGCCTCACTTGAAAGTCACTTTGCAGACAGGTTTGCAGCTGCACAGTGTGTGTGTGTGTCCAGAGGGACCTGGAGACACAAACCTGAGTGGTGAAAGCCAGCAGCACTCAGATTTTTCTAAGACAAACACAGGAGCACGGTGGAGTTTTTTCCCTGGCCCAAATCATATTCTAGCAGAGAAGGCAATGGGCAGGAAGGACTAGTAAGGATGTGTTTTGTAAGGGTGGGATTGGAATAGGAGAGGCTGGAGGTGAGGCAGAGCGATGGGGGAGGGAGGGAGCCCATGTGGGGACCGGTGAGTCATGCATCCTCCAGCAAGAAGCACTGACTCATTGGGAAGATGATCGCTCTGCTGTTCCCTTTCTGCTAGCTGAGGAATTGATACTCAACTTTATTCTGCAAGCTCCCCAGTTAGAGAGCAAGATGTAGAAGGGAAGACTTAGCTAAGACTGTGGCAAAGGTGGTAAGCCTGGCAAATGCTGCCTGAGTGGCTGCATTTCTGCAGAGGGTCCCAGCAGCAGCTGGAGAGGACCATTGCCTGATGCATGGGCTGGGTACAGAGCAGTGCCTCAGCTCCCACAGCTGGGCTATGCACCGAAGCTCCAATCCCTGTTTGTGTTCTCTCTGCCGCAGGGTCAAGGCTCAGGTGCTCTCTGCACTGCTGCTCCCAGCCAGGCGTGCAGCCTCTTCGGAGCAGGACTTGGGAGCACACCCCCTGGGAGAGGTGCCACCTGCTGCCCCTGCATTACAGTTAAGTACAATCAGTCGGGGTGTGGTTCTGATGCTTGTTATCTCCTGTCCGACTCGTAAGGCTTAATAGATGAGGAAAGCCATCACCTGTTCTGCAGTATCTGCCTATTTCTAGAAGAAACAAATCTCTTTTTTTCTTGTGTACACAGGAGGGTAACGGCATGGCTGGAGAAGGGGACTGTAGGACCATGTGTTTTTATTTCCTTCTCTGATAGCAGGGAAAGAAAACATCTGAAAAGAATCCAAACTGCCCCTAGAAGTTGATTGACACTCAGACCGTTACAGCTTGGCAGAGATTTCTTATAAGTGAAGTGTAAAGAGCCCTAACACACGGTGTGGTGGTGGAATTCTTTTCACAGAATGGCTCTGAGGGTGTTTGTGGGGCAAGTGCTGAGGGCTGGGGCTGTAATGCCGGTCGGTGTGCAGCCAGGCCCTGACGCCAGGGTCGGAAAAGGCGATGGCAATTGCTAGTCAGAGCTGCAATTTTCTTTTGCTTTACAAGTTTTATGTGGGTAATGTGAAGTAATTAATGAACCAGAGCGGCGCTGCAGAGGGGGAATAATTTTAATGTTCTTTTTAAATACGCTACTAAATCAATGGGGCAGTTTAAAAAGGAATGATAGCCTGGAGATTAGGGAACAACACGAGAAATTAGGCAGGGTTTTGAGAGTGATGGAACCTCAGGTAGGCAGGTACTCTGTGATCTGCTGCGTGGGCATTTGTGTGTTTGGCATACGCTGGCAAAGGCAGAACTTGCTGACTTGTAGGCCTGAGGAGTCAGGCTCTGCAGTCTTGGTAAGAAGCAAAGATCACCAGGACTTGGAAAAGGTGCTGAGAGATTGCAGAGCACAAGCTATGCTCCTGCTTTCCACTGTGCAGGAGCAGTATTTTTCCACTCCTGTCATAGGTCCTCTGACTACTAGCTACATAAGTGATGTCTACATGGTCTTTTGAAGGCAGATACGAGCTTACTCTGGCTGCTGTCCAAGAGAACCAGAAGCCATGTAGCTGCAGCTAATGCGCTACATGCCCAAATTACTGTGGCCTGCTGAGAGGCAGGATATTAGCTTGGGCTTAGGGCTCTGGCCAAGCTCAGACCACGAGTAAAGCAAGTTTTCATCTGCATGCAGAAAGGCATGTTGACAAGGACAGCCAACCTGCATCATCAGGTTTGGAAAGCCAGCTTTTGTTATCAGTTAGGGCAGGTGAGCTGACCCCGTGGAGATTAGGCAGACACAATTACTGTGCATCCTGCCCCAAGCATGAAGAGCAGAACCACATGATTGGCTTGAGAGTCAGTCAGCTTCAGTGGCCAAAGAAAACTGCTTTGTGGGCTTGATCCAAATTCTGTGGGCCTCCGGTTGGCTGTCCCTGTTGTAGGCATACCCAGGGTTCCGGTGGCCATGACTTATTATGGACAAAGAGGGCTTGAATTCAGTCTTCACTGGCTCTGAGAGTTTCAACAGGAGCTGGATAATGTGATACCTGATTGTCCACGTTGCATTCTGAGCCATGAAGGTGTACATGCACATGTAATGTGTTTGTGCATGCCAACTAAGGAGAAAGGCTGTCTCCGTTTTCCATGGATATATTTGCTGGTTTTTTTCTCCTAGAATTTGTCATTATTTTTGAAGACTGATTCCTGTGTGCTGGGCAGGATTGTGGTGCAGGGAATTAGGGACCTCTTTTCCCTTTCTCTCAAAACAGGGAGCCCCCTTTTTTGCTCTTATCTTGCTCCATCCGCAACATTAAAGAATGCTGAAAGCCAGAATGTGAGTAACTCAGTTACTGAGGGATAGAACCACAATTTGAACAGGAAGAAGCTTTAATTAAAGCAAACTATCAGGTCACCCACCAGGTAAAATCCTGACCTTGTTAGGGTCAAGGGCACAACTCTTACTGAGCCTCCATTGAGTAGGATTCTGCTCATAGCTGGTAACACTTGTCTTTTCTGAATTTGAGGCATTGGTCCTGTAATGGAATAGATAAGCTAAAAATAGAATAGTCTGACCTAAAATAGTTTGACATCCATATCATGGTGCTTATTGTCTGAGAATACATCTGAATGACATGTTGATTAATCCTGAACTGAGGAAAATGTGATTCATTGGAAAGAACTGAGATCGTACCAATAATTCAGTACCAAAAGCTACAGAGCCATCGACTCGGTGTGCAACGTTCCCAGTGAAACTTTTATTTGCAAGCTGCCAGATTCATCTGCCATTTTCCCAGCTACTTTGGTTCCCTTCTGAGTGGGCTGGATGAAATATTCCAGCTCAGTTCATGTGGGCTATCAGCCACTTTACCAAAGCAACTTTTTCCCTCTGCCTTTTCCTGCAAACAAAACAGTCACATCGAGTCAGGTTGCTGCGAGCGGCTTTTAAGAGACGTGTCGGTTGCACTTAGTGCACAGCTGGGGCCAAAGTGAAGCTCTGTAAGTGCCTGAGCGATTTAGCTGGAAATTGCATCTTGTGCAGGAACCTAAATGTCAAGTTCCCCTGTCCCTCTCACAGCCAGAACTCCCAAGTCCCCTTTTCCCGTGACCCTTCACTTCCCTACAGATGGAACCGTGCTTTCCTTCAGATAGGATAAATCCTATCTGGGAATGGCACAATCTAAAGCAAAAACGAGCTGTCACCCAGGACTTCAGATGACACTTAGCCACATTAACAAGTAAACAGAGCCCACAGGAAAGATGCCTTTTGAAATGCACTGTTTGTGTCAGCAGTGCGAAAACTAACGAACCAAAACAATGAGGGGGAAAAAAAGGGAATCATTGGATGCACCTAAAGCTATGGGCTATAAAGTCAGATCAGTTGAGAAGAGCTCAGATAGGAGCAAATCTTTGGGACAGGAGATAAATTCCATTTTCCAGAAGCAGCAAGACAGTGTTATACTTCAGCCTTGTTAGGAGAAGAAAGCACGAGAAGAAAGAATAACTGTAACCATGTGAGGAGAAGGGAGCAGGAGGGAATGTGTTTCTTATTTTGGAACCTTCTCATGGCAAACAAGCAAGGCTGAAGCCAAAATCTTCAGGACACAGAAGGAAGTTGGAACCGTTACACTGCCGCATGGCTCACGAGCAAGCTGGCATGAAGAGAGGGATCAGCTATACATTGTTTAGAAGGAGCCACACAGAGCATGCAGTAGAACATGCACCCCCGGGGCATTTGGAGGCAATGACTATCAACAGTCAGTGGAACCGGTCCAAATTTACGGCTATGTAACCGAATGATAATTCCACTCTTCATCATGAAGGAACAAAAACGTGCACCAGAACTAAAAGAGAAACTGGTGGTAGAGTATAGAAATGGTGCTGGGAAATGGCTTTGCTTTACTTGCTGGTGCTGGTTCCCTCAATTCTGACTCTTCCAGTACACACTCTGAAACTAGTTACTCTTCTGTTGAACCACTCTTAAAGTAAGAATCCTCGGAAGGAAGTTTCAGATGAGAGGAAAGCAGTATTAGCTACAGTTCGTGGTTACTTCATGATGATCCACACAAAATTGCTTGGTCTTGAATTAACAATAGCTGTGGTTTAGGTTTTCTTCCTTCAGTGATCCCCAAATTATGCTTGTGTGTATAATTTGTTACTAGAGGCAGAATAAACATCAACTCTAATAGCTGAATTTTGAAGGTTAATATTAAGGCTAAGTACATAGCATTTATTTTCTTCTGAAGAAAGCACGTACACTCTCTGGTTGAGAGATGAAAACTACGTCTGTGAGAGCAATGGCTGATGGCTTAGTGTTCTGCATGATAAAATAAATAACTTCGATTAACTTCAAGCTCCACTACCTCAGATGTTTGTTGTCACAGAGCAGCAGCTTGGCTGATTGGCAGCTCTGGTTTAGTCGACATGTGTTAACAGAAATTGCTCAATTTACATCGAGTACTTCAATCTGCTGTTTTAGAAGTTTCTGTCCCACATACACTCGCGTTTCAGCTTTTGAATAAATGGAGGACTTGTGAGGGTCATTAAAGAAATTGCTAAAGCTTCTGCAAATGCTGTTAGGCCGATTGCTGACTGAGATGCACAGCGTGCACGTGTCACTGCAGATACTTCCCACATAATGGGACTGATTGAGATTTTAATCTGGACAAAGTGCTGGAGGCAACTTTCTTTCCAACACTCAATTATCCTGATAATAATATGCTTATTTTTTTCCCCTGTCTTCCAAACGTGTGGTCTGCTGCAACTGTGCAGCATGCAAACCGTACTGGGTGGAGTGGGCGGATGGAAAAAAAACACTGAAAAAAATTCATGCCATGGCAAAGGGCACTTACAACCCAAATCCCAGAGCGTGGAGGACAATGCACTTTTACCTTTGATGGATAAGCCAAGTAACCACTGTGAGGAAGGGCTGTATTTCTTCCCACAGGCTGCAGGACATCTCCTTACCAGTTCTCAACAGCCACGTGGGAATAAATGAAGCCCAGCCCCGCTGCTAGGACTGCAGAGCATGGCGTAGGGGCAAGACTATCATTTTATTGTGCATGTGTATCTTGAATCCTCCCCAGTGGGATGCTGATCTATAACAGAGTCTTCTAAACTCTCACACAACACAAGGAATTCAGACTAGTTTCCCATGGATGTGTTCTCCATAAAAGAATTTCTTAGAAGAGATAACTCAGACAGGAAATGGGAACTAGGCAGGCAAATTCCTTCACTTGAGCCCATCTCCCATTGGTAAAGGATTTCAGAAACTGTCCCTATATGACTAACTCCAACTCTGCTTCCCCAATTTCAGTAACAGTTTCTAGAGATGAAGGGTGAAGCCATTTGAGAAAATCAACCTTTGTTTGCTTTTTTATTCATTACTCTGCTAGATTGGATTACTAATAACACTTCATTTATTAAAATCTCTGAAACCTAGATTTGCTTTTCAGTATCTGTATCATCTTCTGATCCTTAATACTTTTCATCAAGCTCAAGAAATGAAAACAAACTCAGCTGTTTCATGTTTCTTTGCAATTGACTTTTACCAGGATCATGTTAGCCTTGTTACATACTTGTTATTAATTGATGGCAGGGTGTGCTCTTCTGAGGCAACGCAGAAAATTCATTCCTATCTTCAGTAGTTTTACTGCTGAAAATGATAGAGCAAACCAAATCTGCTAGGAGAGCTGGGGAAGATACTGCTGCTTTCACAGCAGTCCCGCTCTCTACGTTGTCTGCAGAGGTAGCTGTGAATTTGGCTCGTTTTCCTTCTTTTTGTGCCCGGTTGTATTTGTTGCTTGGAGTGAACACACATGCCCTAGGCAGTGTACAGCATCAGACATAAGATTTTTGGCTTTTTATGGCTAGCTGGAAGTCTTTCCATTTATGTTAGATTGGATTTAGTTAAGCTAGTGCTGGGTAGCCACTTTTAGTCCGGACTAAGAGTGATTTGTGTCAATTTACCTTAAATCCATTCCTAATTGACTTGCACTGAACTGAACTAGCACCTGATTTATGCCCTCAATTATCCCCTTTTAACCAACAGCTCAGGCATGCTGTCCGGTTCCAACAACTCAACGAGTCACTGCGCATCAGTGGAGGCACGGTAACTGCAGTGTGCCTTTAGCCTGCAGCAAGCACGAGGTTCAGCGTGTCAGCTTAACCTCAGGGCCAAGAAAAAGAAAAATCTAAACTGGTTTCTTCCATCTGAGATGGCCACAGGCTAAAAGCAAACACACATGGTCAATTACTGTGGCTTAGCTGATGCATGGTAAGTTGTCAAGCATGTCAGGGCTTGAATGAGATCACTCGTTCATGTATTCAGAGCCTGGAAGTATCATTTTTAAACTGGTGTTACATAAAGAAGTGTAACTATGGGTATGGACACAGGGACAAATTAGTGTGGGATAACAAGGCTGCATGTGTCAGCCTTTTTCGTGCCTCCATGAAATGCTAGGTGATTTGAGGTAGCCTCATCCTTTTTTCACTCAGGGGGGAGGTATAGTGAAGGGATGGTAAGTTCTAGTGCCTGGTTTCCATTTAGTAATGTTTTTAACCTAGTTTAGAACAATTCAGCTTGGCTTAAGTGTAATAAAGCAGATTTAAGCTGCTTAGGTAAACTATACCTATTGTACATTTTGCTCTTTGCTTCAGTGGTGGAATTTTGCAGGTTAAATTTTGAAATGAATAAGCGACTTTCCATTGGCTTCCCAGAGCAGTGTTTGATGGAGAAGTTTGAAGACACTTCATTTTAGAGTCTAATTTAAAGATGAACTTGCATCTTTCTTGAAAACCACTGAAATAAGAAGCCCCAAGATGAACAATAAAAGAAACCAAACAATCCCAAACTTTGAGCTTTTCTCCCAGATAACACTAGTTTGCTTACTCCACCCTGTGGGAGAGCTAAGAAGAAATTTGCTTTTTTCCAATGAGACACACAACAAGATCTGCTAAACTGAAACTAGAGGTGCAAAAGTTCTAAACCCAGGATAAGTCTGGACCCTTTAAAACTACAATGGGGGCTGAGGAAACACAGGATGAAGTGTGAAAACTTTGGATGCTTTTCCTTTTTATTCACCAGCTTCCACTCAATCTCAGTTAGTCTTTCTCTACTTCCATCTAATGAAAAGGAAGGTATTTCATTATGTGAGATCACAACACATGGCTTCAGGACCAGGCATTATTATCTCAGCTAATGTGGACACATTTTGAACGCTGCTTTTCTCTCTGCTATCAGCCACCGCCACCTCTGCAGTAATGTGACAGCAAGAGAAAAAGGATGGGAAGGTGATAAAGTTTGCCCACGCAAGTAGAAAAGAACTTTCTGTCCAAAGCCAGCTGGCTTGGCTTGGAAATGAAATGGCATTTTAGCATGGGGTGACCTGTTTTACATGTGTATCAGAGCTCTGTGTCAAAACACTTGTCCTAGATGCAACAGCAGGGGCTGTGAAATAGTTATCATCAAGTAACCATAGCAAACAGGTGAGTTGTCTCCGTGCCAGTTCATCTTCTAAACTGTTTGACAGATAAGAAACCATCCTTGGAGATTATAACAAATGTGCTGCCGCATTTCATGGTTAGAACTGAGCATATTTTTAGAAAAGGGTTGAGAAAGTATGCAGTAATCCTAAATCACAGCCAAGAAAACCACAAACCCCTTGACAAATGCCTGTTCAGAGACAGAACTCGGAAGAGCACACCAGTTGATCCATGTAAATGCTCTGATTGAATTTTTATGGCTTGTTTTCCCAAGTAAAGCAAACCTCCAGCAGAGGCCCAATGGCGTTTTTGCCTCTACCTGAAAAGGTTGGAGGGAGAAGGGAAGCAGATCTGTTATTCATCCTATGGGACACAGACCAGTCAGCTTACTGGACCCTCAAAGAAATCTATGAGAAATACACCAATGACTTGTTTGTGCTCAGGAGTCTGGGCACCACTATAAAAGACCTGCGTAAAATGCCCAAGTTTAAGGATTCAGCTAATTCATTAAATCAAACATCTATAAAAGTTTCTTTGTTATTCCCTGTACATTAGAACAGCTCATGCAGAGCCACTGTGGGCTCTCTATATGAAGCCTGCACGATAAAACCTGCAGTTTGATCAGTGGAGTTTACAGTGAAGCAAATAAAATGCAGAAAAAATAATGCTTAAATTTACATTTCAAGAGCTGCACTAACTGATTGCAGCGGGGGCTGAGGGTGCTCTGCACAAGTCAGGAGCAACTTATCTAGCTTTTAAAAGCTCCAGGAGTCTTTTGTCACTTGAAGAGGCCCCATCAACTTTACATCTACTTTAAAAAGTAGTTCAAAGAGTTCTCAGGTATTATGGTCTCCTCTATCTATTTCTGTCTCTTTTGTTTCCTAACAGCATGGGATACTGACCACACATACTGCTGTCAAATATAGAAATTAAACTTATAGAATAAAGGAGACATTTTCTCTTTAATCTCTTGGAAAAATTTTCGGACTGAAGCACAGATCTTAAATTGATAATATCCCTTTAAGAATTTATTTGCCAGGTAATGTTAGAATAAAAAGAGACTTTAAGGTCGGTTTGAACATTAAAAGACCCCTTTAAAATCAGTTTCAAATCTGTATTAGAGATAATGGCAAGTGATATTTGAACAGGGCTCCAAATATATCCTACACCTTAAAAATGCAAGTAACTTTAAAATGCTTTTAAGTGATTTCTAGTTCTTTGGAAAAAGGGCAAGAGCTATCCTAAGAAATACTTTGTTGCACAGAAATAATAGAAATAGTTTAGTGCTGCAATATATGACACTTGTAATATTTATAAAGCTACAAAATTATTACCAGATGAAGACCTGTAGTTTCTGAATAATGTACTAAATATGATTGGGTTTATAGAGGGGTGAAATAATACAATACCATCTGAAGAGCAACATGCATTTTAATAATGAAAATATTGAAAGTAACTATTTGTCTTTAGATCTGCTAAGCAATCTGTGTGTTCCCTCTAAGATGTCAAACTATACCATGCATACATACACTTTGCTCTCTCTATAAATATACATGTGCATGACACATTTCTAAAAGCAGTAAATGAGTGCTGGGGAAATACAGAAACAATGAAGTTCCTAAGAGAGGCTTATTTTTTCAAGTTATTAAAAGAAGGTGGCAAGCATTCATGAGGATATGAAAATTTAAAGCCGTCTGCAGGAAACTCTGAAAACCTCTGGTTAAGGCTCCTGCCAAAAAATCTCAGCTATGTTATGTCAGAATGTTTAATTGCAAGCTGCAATTTTAATGAATGGAAAGATATGGCAAAAGCAGGAAGTTTCTGAAGGAACATAGAGCCACCATGAAAATAAAATACCAAAGGTTGCAATCTTGAACGCTGTTGGAAGCAGGAATTTCCATCCATGCTCTGACTCCTTTTCCTACTGTGCAGAACTTGCCAGCTGTCTGGCTAAGGAGAGGTAAGCTGGTCTGGATATCATCTCCCAGGCTCAAGGCAGCACTTGTTATGTCTATGTGAAGAAGTCAACTTCTTTGCATTTGTCATTATGGGTGTTTACAGAAATGCAGCTTAGGAATAAGGGGAGGAAAGGCAAATGTCAGAGTGCATTAAATAACGTATTTTCTTTACTTTCCAAGAAGCTTGCTTGCAGCATGATGTTACTATTTATATCAGATCTCTTAAACCCAGCTGTTGGTTCATGTTAACATGCAGAATGGTGAGAAAATCCCAGCAGAAGAGCGTGAATCCCAGTGAGGCTTGTGTTCCATCGTCGTGAGGACCTATAAAATAGCACAAGTTTTGCTGAGGTATGGGGCAGGCCCCAGTCACTGAGGCATGCAAGGCAAATATTTCCCCTGTTGATCCCCCAGTATTAGAAGGCCAAGAGCAAAGCAAAAGGAATAGTGCCAAATGCTGCAGCAGACAACTTCAGATAAGTCAGCTCGAAGCCCTGGCTGGAAAAGTTTGAAAGAGAAATTCTACCTGTAATTCAAAAGTAGAACATACACTGTACACCCACATTACAGCATTCTCAGACAAGCTGTGTCTGATCTAATCTTACCTACCTTGGCCACAACTTCTGGAAAAACAAATATTCCCAAGGCAATCAGATTACTGAATGTACCATATAACGATGTGGAAATATCAGTGGTTTACAGAGGGCAGTTTATGAAATGGATCGAGTGAATTTGATTCATACATTGTCAGGCAATTTGGGCTTAACTAAAATGAGGAAATCTTTTCTTGATTAGATCTGGTTTTAGTGGAACACCAGAACCAAGGAGTAGTGTAAAAGCAGCGCTCCCAACCCCAGACAGGGGTTTGTTCCCAGCCAGCTTCGTGAGAGGGGGAAGTCCATGTCTGTCCCAAAGTGGTTGTTATGGGGTTAACAGGGTTACCCCAAGTGGCAATGGAAAGGAACCATTCTCTGCTCCTCTCCATTTCCTGCTCCCTGGGTGGGAGTCCCTCCTTGCTTCTATCCTTTGTTCCTCATGAGTTCCCATCCTGAAACTGCTGAGAGTACAATTTGGTTTTGCTGCAAGAGGTATAATCCTTTACAAAATCTTCATTCATAGAGTACTTCCACCATTGTAAGCAAAACAATGATAGGGATTAATCTGGCCTGCCACTGGAAGAAACCTTGTTCTTCAAAGCTTGTTCTTAGACCCTCCTTCCCCAAGGAAGATAAGTTAATTGTTTGGCAAATGTACCAAATATACTAAATACCATCCCCTGCTCCTCTTACCTCTAATTTAAAAAGCCCTGCATTTTGTTTTAATACAAAGTTCACCTTCAGAAGCACGAGACTAACAACTTTTCTCAAGGACACAAAATGAAAAGCTGATGCCTGGAATATAAGGAACATGTGCAGTGAGGCCTGAGGGACAGCGGTGGTACATCTCTGGAGTGTTTTGTAATAAAGGCTGATAATGTAAGTGAGAAGGTAGTGGAGATATGATTTTGGTGGTAGTGCCTCCAAAGTACCTTGGATGGGTGGGTGGAAATGCACAGCAATAGCGATGCAAGGCAGAGCTTTATTGCCATAACAACTGCTGGATGACGACTCTATTCAACTGTGAGGCTATTAAATTAAAATTAAGAATACTGGTGTCTTTCTCCCTGCATTTTTATTTAAATTTGCTGTTCCTCTGGGTTTCTTTCTCCTTGGACATCATGGAAATTACACTGCCTGCTATTTGGCCAAGGGAAGAGATTTCAGGTGGTTCTTTTTATGTAAGAAGGGCAGAAATGCACTTGCAGTTGTTCTGTCTCAGGAGTGATCCTAGCAGATGCTTGCGATAATTTTTCACTTGTCATATTGACACTCAAGTGTGATGTTCTCTGGGGCTTTTTTTATGATGCTGCTTCTACTGTCTTATAAAGACTGTCATTTCCCCCCCTCCCCTTTACTATGGTTTTCCCTAATCACTTGAGCTTTGCAGCCTTTGGATTATCCAGGTGCCTTTGGCCTTTCCAGTTGTCCTGAAAATTAAACTTAACACAGAATGTGGCCATCAGGTCGTGCAGTGTTTTTAGTCATTTTGATATGTAAATTCTTTGTGTCACCCCAAGGGGTGATATTTTCCATTTCTGCTACTGTGACATGTAAGAACATCTGTGACCTCCCTGCCACCCATTCTTTTTCACTACCAGTCCCAAGAGGGGCCTGCAGAAGCAGATGTAGTGACACATCATCACATATGGAAAACAACATCTGCCATTTCAATTGGATACTGTATTTTGCACTTCCTTTTCTCAATTGTTACGTAGGGGAGTGTTTCAATAGAGGGAGGAATGCATTTCAGTGGGAAAGACCCTGCTCTATACCCCTTCACTATTGTTTGCAAGGCACATGTAGAAACCCCTTGAGCAACACATGCTATGCTTATTCTTGTAGTGCCACTGAAAAGCACAGGTTAGAATCAATTAATTTATCTTTTTGGCTTCCTGCTCTATTTTTTGCCAGCTTAGAATAAAATGATTCCATATTGAAATTAATTTATGAGTATATCTGGAAGTCTTTGCTCAGGCCTTGCTTTGGTGTCTTACTCCAACTCCCAGTGACCTTTATAACTTAAAAAAATTCAGAATTTTATCTAACATCTTTTCAACATATTGCTGATGAGAGGATTCCATGGTATTGATCATATTCTGCTACTAGACCTTGCAGATATTATGGATCATACCTACAGCAAGAAAGAAGAGAATAAACCATATTCACATAAAAATCAATGACATTTGGACTGCTTATGTTGTGAATTGTAAGAAAACTGTATGTATTTGAATCTCCTCCTGATTATTAAAGGTCAGTAACAATCAGCTTAGAAACCTAACAGTAGATGGCAAGTATTTGTATTTTGTTCTTTGTTTTTCACACCTCTTACTAGCTTTTTCCTAGATCCAGAGTAAGAAGTGCACACTCTTGCACTTCCACTTTGAATTAAAGGTGGATTGTTAAGAAATGGTTCAACTTATCTTCTGGCCAGATATTAAACTTCCAAGTAAACTGTACATTACAAATCCTGAACTCGAGTATTTCTGAGAGTGGTGAATTACTGCTTCCACTTGAGGGGAAATGTTTGAAAACAGAAATTTGCATTCTTTTTTTTTTGGGAATGAACTTGGGAGCATCTACCTTTCTCCATCCCCTGGTGTGGTTTTCACACTGTGAGCTGGGCGTTTGTGTCATCATTTCTTGCATCCTGTTTCCTAACCCTTTGCGGAGCGTTTTTATTTCGTTTTGATGTTGCACTCAGTTAATGACACAGCCTTACAAATATAAAGAACACCCTCTGGTTTCCATTTGCCAGAGAAAGCACCTGTAATTCTTGTGTCCTGAAGCAGAGATGTGCGCTGCCAGTTGATTTAATGCTTTGAAATGGCTCCCGTCAGCTCGCTCCCAGGCTGCGGGTGTCTCGCAGGATGAACCTGGAGGAGCTATAGAGCGCAGATCATTCTGCTCAAGTAACTTTTTATCATCAAAATTTTATTTTTGGGTCATTCTTCAGCTGCTGCCTTCTGTGAAGGAGAAAGGCGCCCGTTTTTATGTCCTTTATTACGTATTCCCAAGCAGCCTTTTCTAGTTGAAGCAGGATTAATGGGGGCTCTGACACGAGAGGATGTTGAGGTGGAGATGGATGGAGGAGGAATCAAGGTGGACTCCTCACGTCAGCCTGAAAGCGAAGACAGTGCTCGTGTCCTGTCACAGAGAGCCAGTCAGAAATAAAGGGGTGGCTGGGTTAACTCCTGCCGCATCCTCCAGCCGTCACGGCTGGCAGGCGGGCAAGGGCTCGCTCGCCGAGGCTCCTACTGAACTCAAGGGCAGGGGGTTGGGCCCCAGGAGCGAAGCCGTGCCAGGAGCGATGAGCGCCGGGCCGGGAAACCGCCGGCTGCGCGGCACGAGCGCGGCTTTCGCCCCCCGCCTGAGGAGGGAGGCGGCTCGCGGCAGGGGGCTGCGGGGCCCTGAGATGGCGGGCGGCTGCAGGAGGGGCAGAAGCCGGCTGGCGCCGCGGCGGGCAGGGAGGCCGCGGAAGGCGAAGGAGGCCACGACGGCCAGGGAGGCCGCGGCCCGCCCAGAGCCTCGGCTCGCCCGCAGGCCCCGCCGCAGCCGTCGCCCCAGGCAACTCCGCGGCACGTCGCCGCCGCCGGGATAGAGCGCGCGCGGCCCGGCCCTGCCCTGCTGAGGGCAGGGGCGTCGGCGCATGCGCCGTTTCTTGACGGGGCGGGCCTAGCTACGTGCGTCACTAGCGGCGCAAAGAGGGACGGGGCGGCGCAATGAGGGACAGGGCGGCGCAATGAGGGACGGGGCATCCCGGGGAGCGACGGCACCTTTGTGCGCATGCGCTGCCCCAAGGTTGGGGAGGAGTGGGCACGGATGAGGCCTTCCTTCGTAGGACGCCCGCACGCTCTAGACTTTGATTGGCTGTTGATTTCCTCGCCTTCTCTCTGATTGAGCGGTCTCCTGTCACTCAAAACCCCACGTTTCATTATGCTCGGCCCACCAACTGCTCTCTGGTTGGCTGGAGCCTCTGTTTGTCACGGGCGCTGTGATTGGCTCTGCCGCCCCTTCACTCCAGAGCGCTGCCCTATCGGCTCGCGGAGCCGCAGGATTGGGTCGGCGGTGAAGAATGTAGACCCGGCCGCTCCCATAGTAAAACAAAATAATCCCACGATGCTGGATGTTCAAACCGGGGCGTTTCCAGCCCCGCCGCCGGGAGTAGGTTCACCTCGTATTTCGCTACGGTTTTCCTCTCGTTCCGCTCCGGCTTGTCTCGGGTGAGAGGCCTCAGCGGCGACTGAGGTGCCAGGAGAAAAGAGCGGAAGGATATTCTTCGGAGACTATTGCGCCGGCTGAGGAGAGAGTGTGTGACAGAGGAAGTAGTTCCGGCTCCGATTGGGCCTTGTTTCCCAAAAATAGCGCCCAGCGGGTATCCGTGCGCCGGTGTCAGTGTCTCCTGAGGAGCCTCAGCGGGGAGGAGGCAGGAGCGGCGGCGGGGAGCGAGGGGACGCGGGCGGGTGAGTGAGCGGTGCGAGGGGGGAGGTCCTGCCTTTGGGGGTGAGCGGGAGGGCGGGGGAGCGTTCCTCGAGCCCGGCGGCTCTGGCTGGTGGCGAGGGTCCGCAGGCGAGGAGCGAGGGGAGGTGAGCGAGCGGGGTTGGCGGCAGGGGCAGCGGGTGACGGGCGGGGGCAGTCGCCGAGGGGGGCGGCTCGAGGCGGGGAGGAGGAGGGAGAACGAGGGTCTGTCCTCCGTCCCCGTCCCGGTCTGCCGTACCGACGGCGGCGGAGCGGAGCGGGGGGTGCTGGCGGGGAAGTTGGTGTGGGGGGCGGGCGGGGGAGGGGCGCGGGGCGGCGCGGGGGCGGCGGGCGCGGGGTCCGGCGGGTGGGCAAGTTCCCCGCGCCCGGGGCCTCTCCAGAACTTCCTGCACCGCTCGCCGGAGGAGAGGATGGACATTTATGGACCAGGCCAGCGGAGTCTGCCCGGGGGCTGGTGCACCAGGGAGAGAGGGTGGGGTACGAGGCCCCGGCGTTCGGGGAACTCTGAGGTAAGCTCGTCCTCGCCTGGGTGGCCAACTTCTCTGCCCGGGGTGTGTGTGTGTGTGCGCCTGGAGAGGAAAAGTACCTTTTGTCCTGCTCCTCGGCAGCCGCGTTGGGTGAGCGACATCGCGTTTAATAACAAGCAAACAAAAAATACCCTCTCCTAGGAGTCTGCCCGCGGTATGCGCTAGCGAAAAGGCTTGGGGGTCGGGGAGGGGAGGAGGTGAAGGCAGAGGTGGTGACGGGAGCCGCACGCCGCATGAAGGTGTGTTGCGAATGGGGGAAGAAAACTGTTCTGCTAATGTGTGAACCGGGGGGATGTTTTGTCCAGGGGAGGAACAAGATTGAAGCCCCAACCGTGTTACACTGCGAGTAGGATTTTTGCCTTCACCAGCTCTGTGCAGAAGTCATGAGGATAAGCAATGAGATTGCTCTGTTTGCGACTGGGAAGGCAGTAAATTCTTTGCTTTTATGGAGATGATGCTTTTCAGTACATATTTACCTGCCTTTGAGATGCTAGGTGGTGAAGAGATTGGGGTTGCTTAGAAGAAGTAAGCCGTAGCGACTTGTTTGACAGGTGATTAATTTCAGACTTGAGAAACTGGAGTTCTGAAAGAAGGAAAAAGGCAGTTTAAAGGGGAGAGGATGGGTTTTGTGTTTTTTTGTTTGTTTTTTTTTTTTTAATGCTTAGTATAAAACCATTGTGTCTCATAGTCATATAAAGGCAAAATTTATTATGAACACCGCTGGGAAACGGGTACTGGGAAGTACAAAGGAGCAACAAAAAGGGCATAATTTGTAGAGAGTAGTAGAAGGGGAAAAAAAGTGGCTTCATATGGAACTGATAACATAGGCAGTATTTATTTTAAACACTTTTCTTTACAGCGTGGTAAATCTTTGTGGCATAAGCAAGGCTATAAGATTCAAACTGAAGCATGTTAATTGTCCACACAATTTTTTCTCATTCAAGTCTCTTTTTTTTCATTTTGAGGTTTCTGGGTATTTACATTTTGATAATTTTTCTGTTGTCTTGTTATTGCTAGCTAGTGTTTAAACAACCTGCGCAGAAGGTGTCAGAGCAATGCTCCTATAATCTGTTCTGTCTGTTTTTAAAATAATTTAAAATGTTTATCTCTACCCCTTACATGTAAGAATGTAATCTTTGAGGTTTTTTCCTCTTCTCAGCGATTTATGTTTGGGGGAGAAGCATGAGGTTCTTTTGGTCTTTTTCATTTAGCTGCTAGAAGGTATGCAAAAGGACATGTCTTTCAATTACATAATTTAGATTAATTGTAATAAAGGATGCAATTTTAACACTTCTGGTCGCTAAAGGGCATAATTACTAAATGATATTTTAAAATTCTATACTTTTTTTAGCAAGCAAAACAAAAAATGAGCGAATGGAACAATTTGTTTTGATGTTAAGGGATTATAATAGTGCTGGCCAGTTGGAGAAGAGCCTTGTTTGAGGGCATTCAGTTTGGAACTTAGGAAGGAAAACGACCCAGTGCCCTGGTTATTTATTTTTCTTTGCCATAGTTCTTTTCTAAATCTGTAGTTGACATAGTCTACCAGTAGTAGTAGAGGAGTATTATCAGTAAAGGAGAAGAATCCTTCAATGAGAGGGACAGGATCTACTTGAGAATGCATTTAGTGTAGCCAGCAGTCTCTCTTTCTGCAAGTGCAACTCATCTAAACCTGTTTTAAACTTCTGGGATTTCTAATGATTTATTTGTGACAAGATGTTTACAGATCTTGAATAATAATAGCAATATATTAGCCTTTAGCTTGTAAGTTTTGCACCATTTTTTGTGTGCATCTAAACTGATGTGGTTATACCTCGCTTGTATAAATTTGAGGGCCAATAGAATGCATTGCATATGCATAGATAACTGCATATAGAGTCCTATAATTTCACCTAACATTAGTTTCTGTAGAATTAGGCAGAAAGAAGTGAACACTGAATTTTATGAAGCTAGGTAAATTGCTCTACAGACTTGAGTCATGTTGGACTGGTAAGATAAGGAGGACTTGGCTGAATTAAAACTTGAAATGATTCTGGAGAATAAAATGTCCTCTTATGGCAGAAGACTTATGTTATTTAGAAACCTTATTTGAGCTGAAGTGTGTGTGGTTTACCTTAAACTGGTTAATGCAGGCAGCAATGCTTTTATGGGGTTTATTTCAGAATGGTAGCCAGGTTTCTCGAATAACTTGTTGATGTCATTCTAAGTATTCTGGTCCTGAGAGCTGCTTCAGAGAGACTGGAAGCACCATGGGAGCCCGTGAACAATGCCATGCTACCTTGCCTGCTCTCAGTCATGCTGTGCATAGCAAAACAATCAATTCCCTAACAGTAGTAGAAGTAGTGTGGTACAATGCTGTGTAATGTGCAAATGAGTGTTAAGTTTGGGAACTAAGTTTTTTGTTTAAATAAGAAGTATTTTGAGTTTGTAATAACTGTTATGCCTTGCATGAGAGCAGTCTGTTTCAGGTAATTAAAAGAAAATCTTTAGAGAAAAGAAAGCACATTTTCTTCAGCTCACCAGGTTCTTCAATTTTGTTATTAAAGGCAACAGGATTAAATGCTCTATGTAAAACTTCAGCTTTGGGCCTGTTTGCTATGACAGCACCCTGATAATGTGTGCAAAACACCGGGACATACTTTTCCTTCTTATTGAAGTCAGATTTTGAATTAATTAGTGGTGACATATATGCTGTGTAACTTCCTAATGTACAAAATGGCGTTAAGTTTTCACATTTCTTGTACTTGAAAGATATTATTTCACATGTGTGATAATGTATTCTTCAATTGATCAAGTAGAACAAAAGTAAAAAAAATCTCTGTCTGTGCTAATAAGGGTGAATTTTGGGGTCCATTGTCTTGTGTTCGCCTTTGGGTCTCTTCAGCTCTGGTAAAGTAACCAGGGAAAATAAACCCACCATTCCTCTTTTATTCTTGTGTGCTTTCCTCTGCGAGGCTAACACAGTAATTATCTGAATGGAGGTGCCAACGTGCTAGTGAAGTGGTACGGAATGTGGGTTTAGTTTAACTCTTCCTCCGATCTTGAAATGAATAGTCTCCAAAGGTGCAGTCAGATCCTTAAATAACTAAATACAGCTTTTCCCCTGAATATTTACAAGGTGGTTTTGGTGTCTTGGGAAGCTCGTAAGATTACAGCAAAACATTCTTTTGCTCTTTTCCCAGAAGCTAATTTTGTTGACCTTCCAGTAAAAAAGACTTCAGGAACTTTTTTGGGGCAGCTAATAGATATATTTTAGGTCATTGATACAGTATCAAGTGAATGAACAACATAGTATTACTAAGTTAAAACCTAATTCAGCTGTGTAATATCAAGGTTACCCTTCCCCCTTCTTCCCCAGCATGTGGTCTGGGGTAGAATGCTACCTAATACATAATGCCATGGAGGGTTAAGCTTGTAGTCTGCAAGACTGTAGTTTGCTTTGTTTATTTTAAAATTAGCATCTGATTTCTACCCCTTACCATCACCTCCTATGGTGCATTCTTATTTTAACACTTGATCTTTCACAGTTCTGCTTCAGGAGTTGAAAGCAAAGGATTTTTTGTTCTTCCATGTTAAGTGACTTCTTATTTTTGTTTATAAACAATATTGTTTAGATATATGTTTAATGCTTCTGTGAGAACCTTTCATTATCAATATAACTTAACTCAAATATGATTTTCTTTAGGAACATAAACCCTTGTAGTGTATACTCTCATTTCCATTGGACACTAAAGAGGAATTAATACCTTGCAAGACAACTTTGTTACTGAGATTTTAATCCCTCTTTGCCAAAACAGTCAATGATACAGAATATGTTAAATAATATATATGGTAATTTTCATTTCTCTTTTTCTGCTTAATCTAAGGCTGCAATGAAGATTAGGCAGGAATGACTGTCAGGTCAAGATAGCTAAATTTTGTGGCCACTCTTTTTTTGAGGATTTTAATGCTTTCTACAGAAAGCACTGTGCTTTTTGTTCCTCAAGTGTTGTGACAGTGTAAGTGTGCCTATATGATGAGAGGAAAATACATCCTTAATAAGAGTGTGATTAATTGAATTATTTTTCAGGGAATTAACTACTTTATATTCAAAATGTTAGTGATGCTTAATTAGATAGGTCTCACAGTTAGATTTGTCTCTGTCCCTGAAGAGCTTTTGAATTCTGCATAAGTCCTTATGGGTCTACCTAGAGACTGAAAAGTGCATTCTGTATTGCTTAGTGCACAGCTGGATTTTGCTGGTAGTTACTAAGTATTGTTGCATGCCTATTTTAAGTACGCTGTGATACAAAGTGTTAGGATTTATCAGCCAAGCAGAGTTGTCAGGAGGTGCTTGCTGTAAGTATCTGTCTATCAGGCATCGATGACAAAGCATCTCTTACTGTGGGTTTGGTTTTTTTTTTAGTTTTTAAATAAAGAGTTACATAACTAGGTGAAAAATGTGTTTGCCTTCATTGTCGTGGTAAGAGATCACCGAAAAGAGTGGAGTATAGAGTGGATGGGTTTGTGCTCATGATACTTCTGTCATGATAATGGGAAAAAGAAGGATTTTCCCCATTTACCTCAAATCCTTTTCAGGTGTTTTTGAAACTCAGCTTCATTTGAAAACCAGATTGCTTTCAACACTAATTTAGTATTTCTTAGATTAGACCAATGTTATTTTTATAGTTTGAAAGCCTGTGAGAATATGTGAAGCAGATATGTCATCTTGATACCTGCAGTAATACTTGCAAGCTGTGGTCAGGGTCAGTATTGAGTGCTGCACCAGTGCACACAGGCCTTGTCTTGAAATTTTCTGTGATCAATTACAATGTTTGGAAGGTCAAGGGGGATAAATTATGAAACTTTTAGCTTTTATAATTCTTTAAGCACATGCATAACTGAGCTGTGCTGTGGCTATCCTGTTAAATATTTTTTTCCTTGAAGATACTGCTATATAGAGTTGAGAGAGTTCAGAGGAAGTAATTTTGATATCCCTTACGATATATAGACAGGTATTATAATTGTAAAAAGACTACAAGCAGTTGTAAGAGATGAGGGTAAGCAAGTATTTAAGTCTTGAGAGACTCAGATATAAACACATGCAAAAAGATGAGGGGTCGTAAATGACAGAACACTCGATAGTGACCATTAAAGAAACCAGTGTCATGATAAGGTGATTTTCCCCCCATCTCCCCATATCATGCCAAATCTGCAATAATTGTGTCCAGGAGGCTAAGAAAGAAGTTGTAATAGGTCATGTCAGTGTTGTCCATTTCCCACCCCCCACTCTCCCCCAGTATTAAAAAAAGTGACTGTTTTTAAGTGGCCACCTTTCTTCAGTTGTTTGAATTGTATTTAATAGGCTGTCGTACTGTTATGGAAAACTTGTATAGTACAGCTCAGAAACATTGTGTGAGGTTATCAAACATTAAAGACATCTCTTTTTTTTTTTTGGGTATCATTCTTTCACAGCAGCTGCCCTCTTCCTGATATGACTGCATGCATCCTGTTTTAAAAACTGTAAGATGACAAGAATGACTGCTAATATGTTTGTATATATAGCAGTTCAAAAATGTTGCTTTTTCCACCATGAGCTTTCAAAGCACTGGGTCTTCTGAGAGTATTTCAGAAAACGGGATGTTCCATCATCACTGTGCTTGCATTATGTTGTCATGTAGTGAGGGTAATAAACGTTTCAGTAACTAAATATTTTTATTTTTCCTTGAAGCTGTTAAAATTAGTGTGTAATTACATGAGGCTTTAATTGTAATCCAGGTGTCTTAAACTTACTCTCAGGAGCTCGTTGGTTTCAGGGTAAAAGAGGGCAAAGTAAAAGGTACAGCAAGAGCTACATTGTTCCATTTCTGTACAAGTCAAGTGAAAAGTGCTTTTTTGCTAACATTTTTGAGCTTATAGGCTGTCAAATTATGTTAGTTTGGGTTCAATAACACATTATCTAGGCTAGTTTTCTTTTGGGATTTGAAAATTTTGTGTGGAAGGATTTCCTTTGACAGACTTCCTTAATATCCTTCTGTGTTTCTTTTGGAGCATTATGGTTTCTGTGGTTTGTGTGGTGGTATTTGTTTTGTTTTGTCCTGTTGTTGTTGTTCTTATCTTTGTTCTTAACATCCCAGATGGTGGTGTCTTAACTTTCTGTCACCAAACAGTATATAAGGATCTTTGTTTGGAGAGAAGTTGGGCTTGACTGTGGGGAAAAAAAGGTGCCAGCAGTGAAGGTATAAATAGTTTCTATCAGGAAGAACTAAATGAGAAATTCTTTGGGGGAAGAAGATAGAATCCTGTGTGGCTGTAGAGAGATGTGATCAGTAGGTGGAAGCAGGTATTCAGTGGATATTGAAGATGTGGAATATGGGTATATTTCTCATGTTCTAATTAAATACAAACACTAAAAATTCACAAGGAGTATGTAGAGCATGTAATAGCTTTCTTGAATATCAAAGAATGATTTTCATTTTTTAAGTAGCTGCTTGTTTTGTCAAAAAATATGAAAACTGCTCACCTGAATAGCCATCAAAAAGTAATGGGAAACTTGTCAGTTGATTTGAAATTTTAAAATATATTTTATCAAATCTGTATTAATAAATCAGAAACACTTGTTCTCAGTGAAGCACACAGAGAAATTCAGAAAGTAAAATTTCCTTGACTTTGTAATGACTTTAATGTGAGTTGAAATTTGAGAGGAGTTGCTAAACAACAAGAGTTATCCTAAGATAATTGCTAACTTATCTTTTCTTTAAAAAAAAAATAAAGCCGTCGGTCAGTGTTGGTATTTATCACTGTTAATTCAGTAGCTTCAAAGAACTAGTAAAAGGCAATGTTCAAATGACAAAGTTCTGGATTTCAAAATAGAAGTGATTAATATTCTTGAGTTTTGCAGCTATTAAAATGCTTCTCACAAAATAGGAAGAAAGTGTGTTAATAGATTAATGATTTGCTCAGGAGATGAGATAGGGTTATGGGAGACTTGAGAATTTTAACTACTATAACTGCCTTAGCATTCTGAAGGTTGCTCCTAGTGATTCCTAGTTGATTTTTTTTTTTACAGGCTTATCTATATAGGTGGTTTGGATTCACAGTAAGATAAAATGTAACCTGATAGCCCTCAGTTATCCCACTAGCTGCTTTTCAGTAAATCTTTCCGCAGATACTTTCAGCGTGCCCTATATATGAGACCTCTCTAGTTCAGTGGGTTGCAGCCTTGTTTTTTCTATTTGTAGATTCTCTGTATGTTTTTGCTGAGGAGATGGACTCCTGTGCTGTCAGATTAAGCCTAGCAGTGACATACTTGTTTGTCTAGACTTTTTTTTCAGGATGCCCTAAAATTAGTTGATGAGCCCTGTTGTTGAGTACATGTGTGTTTACAGTGAATGGTGTGTTAGCACAAGATGCTTATGGAAAACTCGGACCAGGTTATATCAAAAAAGAACAGTCATTCACTTCAGGAGATGTGATTGGAGAGGGGCTTGAAATGTTATGACTGCTGAGACACCCAAGTAAACTCAGCTTTTTCAAAAAAGCTGTGGAAAGAATTTGCCCCATGTTAGGAGGCAATGTTCATAGTCATGTTATGAGCCCTTGCAGCACCCTCTGGTGATTCAAACATGCTTGTGCAGCAGTTGGGGTCCTGATTGAGCTTTTGAATCAGTATAACCATCGGGTCTTGTTACAGGACTGAAAAATACTTTAGAACAAGCCTTGGCTACAAAAGACTTGATGTTACTAATGGGTGCTTTTGGGTTTTGCTGCCATGTTTTTCTTTTCACCATGTTTCTCTATGAGGAGATAAAAGTCATTAAAGGGTCTCTAGACCATCCTGTTAATATTTGCTCTAGGCAAGCATAACTAGTGTGATTGCATGAGACAGAAGGATTCCAGCTTTATGGCTGGGTTCCTGAGGAGCAAATGAGGCATGTTATGGGGAAGAGGGAAGAACAAAGACAATGTGTGTATGAAAATTTATATTCTGTGTGATGTAGCCCGTTTTATTTATGGTATTTTAATATGACTTGGAGAAACAGTGGGAGTAAATTTAAAAATAGCCTGTACAGTAATGGTCAAGTAGTGTTTTTTCATCTAATAAAACTTACAGAACTTCCATTTTGATTTTTTCACTATTCTACCATTCCATGATCTTTCAGTGTACTACACAGTGTTTTTCTCTAAGCTCTTTAGAAATTTTAAATGGCCTGCTAGCTGAGTAGGCTGAGTACATGTGCAAGCTACTGCCTGAGTGATCCCACAGAGCCTGCTGCCTCTCTGGTTGCTGCAGGTCAGGTGCTTTGACCAGGGTCTGTCAGCAACTGCCAGGTCAAAAATTCTGCAGCACTTTTTATGGAGTCTTAAAAATAATTGATACTTTTATGGTTGCATTTGGTTGAAACTGGCCAATTAAATCAGAAGCTGTTAATCAGGAGAGAATGAACTGTGATCACATAAATCTCATTTTATTAGGAAGGTAGGTTTAGAAAGCTGTGGGTAATAGACAGTTTCATCTTCAAGACTTTAGAGCCATCACTGATAATGCCCTAATCTTGTATCAGTAAGCAGTGGTTTTTTTCTTAAGTGTTTTGATTTTAATTTTATAAAAACAAGCTTAAAGGTAGGATAATTTAAAACTTTACATTCAGTTTCTTAATTTGCTTTTCTTTTAATGTATTTAATCTGATATAAATGTCATACTAGGCTGTGATTCGCTCATTCAACAGAATGAACTTAAATCATAGATAGATCTTCATTGTGATGATGCCTGTTCGCAAGCGTATGGGAAGTGTAGGACACTTGTTACTTCTCACTGTGCAGAGTCTGGTCAGGATGCTGTTTGCAAATTCTGTAATGGTTTAGAGATTTTGTGCAGGGAATTGACTCTGCAGCATTTGTAACTGGGATTTGATTTCTTGTGATCTAGAATAGAAGAAACTCAATGGGTTGTCAGTGCGACTGCCTGTCGTCTGCTTTTCCATTGCCAGACTTTGGACTGCAATTCCATAATTGTATATAGTTTTGGACAGCAGTTTGCTTCTCTTACACGTATGTTCTGTAGGTCAGGGAGCAGGAGTTTATTTGCATCAAAGAAAGTCAGAAGACCTGTTTAGAAACCATTTAGATTTTTCTGTTTCAACACCTTGTGTCTAATCCCTCCTGCCTCCCCCCAAAAAATAACCCACCACCCACCCCCAAGAGCAGAAGGGTGCATCTTGTTTTCTTCTTAATAGATGCTAATAAATGTCTTTAAAAATCTGTCCCCACACCCTTTGTGAGGTTCATAGCTGTGTTTTATTGAGGACTATCTGTTTTTATAAACACGATATTTTTAAGGCTGAATTTTGTTCAGTAATGAAAGGTGCTTCAGTATTCCTGAAGATACTGCCTGACTGGCTCTCAGAAGAGGTTTCGACCTGCTTTTCCATCATGCATTCCTTTAATGAAATGTTAATGAGAAGCTGATCTGATAAATGTCTTAAACTTTCTGTGCAGCAAACTTGTAATACAAGGATTTTTCTTCAGTTCTCTTTCTTTCAAGACACCTATGTTTCTGTAGCTGTCTTGCATGTGTGTAAGTAATGCCTACAAGCAAGCCACAAAGTTTGTGGTGTGTTTTTCTGAGGCCCGAATGACTAATTTTCTGAAGGTGTAAGGAACAACAACCTTTCATGTGAAGTTTCTTTTGTGCTTGTTAACAACTGTTAGAAACAGGAGAAAGTAAGTACAGACTAAATGTCAGAATTGCAATCTAACAAGGAATCCTCCAGACTTTAACTTGAATAGTTGAGATCACAATTCTTGCTTCTGTCCTGTCTGTACTTCACTGCTTTTAATTCTTCATGGTCTCTTCTACTTAATGGCTTATAAGATACTTCTCTGGCATAATTAGCTTATCTTAAAATAGTCTGGTCTGTTAGCAGTGTCAGAAGAGTGAAGAAGGAACAGCCAGGCTAATCACTGGTGTGTCAGTGTTTGGACCATATATAAGAAAGGAGTAGGTGAAACTTTTTCAAAGGTACAAATGGATCTTGAATGCTTCAGCTCACCTCTGTTAGTATTTACAGATGTTTTCTTTCAGGGTTTTGACCAATTAAAGTGATTAGAAAGCAGCTTTTGGTGGTTGTATGCTGGTTGAAACAAGTGGAATGAAGATACAAAATTCAGTTCCAAGGGTGTTCCTTTCTTAAATTATTTTTTCTATTTTTAACTTGAGTGTGTCTGGCTTGGTTTGCCAACTTTTACACTTGAGAGAGAACCTCATCTTCTCTCAATTTTAGGAATATTTCTGTTTTCAGACCTTTAAGCTTTGAAGTGTCCTGTCATTAATGTGTCTACTTCCTGTGTATCTGGGTTTGACTACTTTATATTATTGTCTCATCTTCCTTTTCCATTTCCAACTCCTTAAACCCAAATAAAAGTTGGATAAGGGAGTAATTGCATTTGTTAATGAAAAAGATTGTTGTATTAATTCTGAAGGATAAGCTCTGTATTTAAAATGTGTATTTTTGGAAGGACCTGTGCTACAGTTGTTATTGTAGTTGCTACAATATTGAATATGGGATTAGAATACTTTTTGCTTCTTGTTGCTATGCAGGAGAAGGAACTTGATATACAATACATTCAGGATGCAGCTTGTGATATGATTTATTCCAGGTTTTCTGGAAGACATCTTCTTGTTTGGATTCTGTAGAAGAGCACTACTTTTTCTGAAGTTCATACTCCCCCCTCCCCCAAGATTATGTGCTAAGCTGCTATGCTTTTTGTTGATTTAAAATGTATTTCAGTGTTTTCTGTGATCCAAGTAGCCATTTGGTGAAATGTTCAGATCCTCAGTAGCTAATGCTAGGTATACAGATATTAGGTGCTTCTGACTTGAAGCAGAAAATCTAGTTCTATTATTTCAATGTGTGAAATGCTCCTTAGGGAAGTTCATTTTATCTTTGATTGATAACTGTTCATTCTGGAGTCTAATAAAACTGCACTGACACTTTAAGGTCCTCTTTTTTTTGGTCTCTCAAACCCTGTAAAAAACCCCCCAAAAATCTCCAACAAACCAACAAAAAAACCCCCAAAAAACTGAACTTGTAAGAAATGCTTTTATGATATAGGGTTTGAGTTTACAGACTGCCATTGAAAGACTAACTGGGACTCTATAAGATGTTCTCTTCTGTCTCTTGGATCTGTTTAGATGAAAATGCTGTAAGCCGATGGCATTGCCTGTGTGCTTGTGTGCTTGTTCCCAGTTATAGTATTACTGTTCATGGCTTAGTAGTAGGGAGATTATTAGGAGAGGAAGTCAATCCCAGAAAAGGTTCCTGTGGACTACTTGAAATAATGGTGAATTCTAACAGGGTTCCCATGGTAGTGAATGTGTTTTCTTTAATAAACATTAGTCAGATCTTGCTATTGTCTTCTTTATAACACAGCGCGTTGGCTCTATATACACAAGTTGCCTTAGTAAAACTTTCTAAAACACTATTAAAAAATACATGAAACCATGTTTGGCAAAAAAATGTTACCGGATTCTAATGGATCCTGAGTGTGTAGGGAACCATGTTTTTTTCCTTTTGGCATTCATGTAAGCTTTTTAAAATCCAAGTCTTTGTCTCTCTGTTGTTTTTCCATACCAAATTGAATTATTTAACTTTTATTTTAGCAATAGGAGACAATTTGAACATAAAGTAATGTATCTTTCTAAATGAGTGGTATCTAACTGGATTATCATTGTTTAGAGAACATGTCTGCAGTCATTTATTGAGAAACTGTACATTTGTTTGAGAGCTATGATAAAAGTTGAAGTCCCACTGTTCTAGAGCTACGCTTCTTTGCCACTCTTTATTTCCAGAATTTCTCATGGGGTTGTGATGCTGTTGTAGAATTCTGGAATTTTGTGGAAGGTAAAGGGAGTTCTGGCTGTTGTTTAGTAGCAGAGAAGGGTGTGCACAGTTTCCTGTCCAACCCAGTCAGCGTGCGGCCAGCTCTCTTGCTGTGCCTGTTACAGGAGGTTTCAGCCCTCATGTTGCTTGAGGTTCATACTCTGCCCGAGATGAAGATGCACTGGATCTGGAGATGGTCAAAGTCATGTAGATAATAAGGAACAGTTTTAATAGCTTTTCTTTAAAAGGTATTTCTGGCTTGTGGTGCTGTTTTACTAGTCTTGGGCAATTTATGTATGAAATCATCTAAAAGCAGAAAGTTCTTCACCCAGAACTTAGACCTGTGTATTCAATAGGTCTGTGCAGTTATGCTTAGATGTGTCTTTACTTGTTTTTCCTATATTGTAACTTTATGGGTTATTTTAATAATGCTGTCATTTTAAAGACTTGCTAAGGTGCTATACTGAACAATACATGGTGGGAAAAATATTGCCAACTGAATCAGTCTCCCAGATTAGAGACTGAATTTAGGAATAGTCTTTTAGTCTGTTTAGCTAGAATCCTCAGATTGCCTCTTTTATCTAAGGTAAAGCTATAATGCAATAGATGTATGTCAATAGATGCATGCAGGCTACTTTAAACTAGCTGTCTAAGTCAATGGCATGTTAGAATACCTATGAAGAAAGCATTTATTTTTTATCCCTACCACTTGAAAACCCACGGTGTTAGGTAGTAGTACCTAAATAGGGCAAACCTGGTTTTTTTGGGTTTGGTTTTTTTTTAGTGGAGATCATGTCTTAAGAGTCATATTTGTCATCTATTAGGTCTTTGGGAAACTGGGTTAATTGTTCAGTTATGACTATTCACTAGCAAGATGTGGATGGTAATGCACCTGCATTTTTGAGGTGCATGTGTTTTGTCACATGGTCTCGTGTGGTTTGTAGCTGTGAATTCCTGTTTCAGCTTTTCTTCATAACTTTAGCAGAAGAGTGCTGAAACTATTTGATATGTTCCAGTAAAACCAATGAGAGTCATCACCCACCAACTTCTATTCTTTTTCCATTCGTTTCTTTATTAAATGTGGTTTGGTCACTTTTTACATACTGTGAGAACATACTTAGATTTTTATTTAGCACGCCATGCTACATGAAATGACTTCAAAAATATGCTTGAAATACTTTGCAATTATTGTGTGACAAATATAAATCGGTCATCTTTAAAAATACCTGGGTTTTATTTATGTATTTAATTTAGACTACAATGAAGTTTGTGGCTTTCAGTAAAACTTGTAGGTTCAAAATTTTTCTGTGGACTAGATTAATGCGTCTCTTCTAGAAAGAAAGTTTTGGCTCAGATGGCCTTAAGCAAATCAGGAAACCTAGGAAGGTAAAACTTTTTAGTTTTTATTTGACAGTTGTTTCTGAACTGTCCAGCATAGAGATCTTGCAGTGTTGATGATAGGTGGGTGATGACAGTGATAGGTTCTACTGTTCTAATTTAATGTAGCCAAATGGATACTTGATTGTGAAAAGACTTAGCATTAACTAAGAGCTTCACTCTGCCAAGCATGCCTTCCATCAGCCCTTGCTCTTTACAAATATGGGAGATAAATTAGGAGCAATTATTTAGTGTGTGTTATGTTTGTACATTTGTTTTCGGTTCTCTAGTTGATACCTGTAAATTAAAATGAAAAGCTTATTTTGTTAAATGGAGACTTCTCTGTGTCAAAGCTTGTCTGCTAATCCAGTGCTTCAGAAGTGAATGTTACTTTTACTGGCAAAACTTGCCTTGTTTTTTGAGTGTTTTGCCGTTGAGGAAACTTAAAACTAGTGCCTTGCCTTTGAAGTTTGGTTGCTTTCTGACCCTGGTGCAAATGCCTTAATCCTCCTGTCCAATTTAACAATCTCTTGTCCTGTTCTTTGTCAATGTGACAGGGCAGAACAGTATTTTGAAGAGAGCTATGGCATGCCATGTGACTTGGCTAGAACGAAGTGATGTAAACAATAGAAGGTATTTTTGGATATGATTTTTGGTGTGAGGACCTGGAAGAGTGAATATGCCAGACTTAAGCTGTTTATTCTTTTTTTTTCTTTTGAGAGATAGTTGCAAGTAAACCAAAAGTATTTGCGCCGCCTGCTCCTGTCTGTGCTACTTCTGTTCTCATTCATTTCACTTCCCAGTGGGTAGATGAGTTTTCTGACAGATTTATCTTTTAAAGTGCCAGTGTTTTTAGAAATTGAAAGTATTGTGAATTCTACTCTCACTAAGTTGTTTTTTTTTACTTAATATCTTCCTTTCTGTTTGTGGTTCATCTTGTAATGTTCTCATGAATAAACTGCCAGGTCTTGAAAAGTAGATGCTCCAAAACTGATCAATTAGTACCAACAATTGTGGAGAAACAAAACAATTGCTGTCTGATCTTAACAACAGACTATCTGCATTGTTTTATATTACACAAACTAGGCCTTTATTGGTAATAAAGTCAGGTAGGTTTTGATTTACGTTATTGTTGGGTTTTTGTTGCTTCTGAAATAAGAGCACATAATTTAATTTGAAGTTCTCTGTTGCGGACAATATATAGCATTGAGTGTTTATTGTTCTTGATCAAAACATGTTTTAGAAGATCCATAAGACTAACCCTTCTCTGTAGGACCCTAATGTTGTTTGCTTGCAGTAGAAATGCTGCTTCTTCAGTGTTGAGCATCTTGGTGAAATCTGGAAGTTACACTTTTAATGGCGCTTTCAGAGACATGTTAATTAGAAGGATGAAAAGCATGTTTTTGTAGATGAGTTCTATTTGTTGATCCCATTTCCTAGTTTTGTTTCATATTGAAGTTTATTGGTTCCATTATTTTACTAATTGTCTGTTTTTATCTGTGTAGCTTTTGATTTTAGTTGTGCTTTTGTTTGCAAAAGGAGTATGACTGCTCTAAATGTGTTAACTGCTGTATACTTCTGATCTACTAGTACTTCTGTATGTATTGTTCAGTGCTGTGACTTTGCTAATAGATCAGAATGGTACGTAGCTCCTAAGCCACCAAGATGGAAAAAAATTTCAAATAAACTGTAATGAAGAAATGGGTTAATGTAATGTCTAATGTAAATAAGCAATGGCTAAAATATTTGAGCAGTATCACATCAAAGGTTTAGCAGAAGAATTGGAACATTGTAATTTGGCCAGGCTCACATTTTTGACAGTTATGCAGAGGTGAAACATGGTTCTTGAGGAGCGGTTTTGGTTTTCTCCTCCCTTTGCAGTGACAGCTTCTGTGCTTTCATGGGTTGAGGGGTGGGGAATTCTTGCCAGCAGCTGCATAGAGACCTGTTAAGTGCAAAGATAGCCCAGATTTGATGTTAAAACCATCAGGCAGAGTACTGTTGTGTGTTAGCACTTAGTGTGGTGCTGTTTGATCAGATAAAGTATTTCAGTCACATGTTTGTGTAACACACATTAGCTACACACAGAATATGTATTCATATAATTTTTTTTATCAGGAGAAATACATCTCCCATATTAAAGATTATTTAATACCTCCAATGTGGTCCCTTCGTACAGATGTTCTAATATCAAAATGAAACCTAGTCAGTATATCAGGATCATACTGTAGACTTCAGAGTTTGGTACTTAACCTTTGAGTGACTAAAATTGCAGTTGGTCTAATAATTTTCTCCTGTAAAAATATGGTATTCTGTATCTTTCTGTCAGTGGATTATTTGATAAATGCTAGTGTTCTCTGCAGCCTAATTAAGGAATGACTCTGAATAATGAGCTAGCTTAAAGTATCATCTACTCAAAGTTCACCAATTTATTACAGCATGCTTATGCATCTCTGTTCTCTTGATGTGCCCGTAGCATATCTTTATTGTGGGTAACTCAGCTACCTGGTGATAGTTCTATCTGGCTTCCAGGAGTTCCCCATCCAGAGGATGGAGAGAACCAGTGATACATGAACAATCTCACAAAGTTTCTGCTTAAGAGGAACAGTGTCGAGATGTGATTACAGTATTCAGCAAGCATGCAGTTGCAGCTTAAGTAGATATGAGATGACATTAAACTAGCCAGTGTGGGTATGATTTCACTTGAGTAGCAACAGTCTGAGATTTTTATGTGGTCTAGCTGCCTAAATATTTACCAGAGGTCTGTATGATTTTTCCCTGCCTCCAACTTCAGTGATGAAGTTTACTGTGATTGTAGTCCTCAGTATTTGAGTTGGAGTTAGGCTTTTCTCTATGCTTATGAAGAGGACTAATCTGTATTCTTCTAGCAGGATACAGATACTGTTCTAATCTGTCTTGACCTCTGTGATCAGGTCCATTTCCCTTTTATTTTAGTATTAAGGCAGCAGTCTGAAGCTGTGAAACACCATTATCTGAAACAATAATCCAGAGGCAGCCTTTAGAAGAGTTTGCCTTCCTTTCCTAAGTAAGCTGGCTTTCTCTGCAGTGGTATCCCCTTTTTGCAGTATGACGTAGGAAAGTATTGTGACAGAGGTTGATAAAATATTTCTGTGTACACTCCATTAATTTTGACAACTCCGGTTTGTTTGTACTCTTTACGTGCCAGTGTGTGTATTTCTATATATGTCAAGATATGTAGAGACAATGTGTGGGTTTTTTCTATGTCAGTATCTTTTATAGAGAACATCTGCTATGAAATTGCTAGAGCAGTATGCAATGACACGTATTTAAAGTGTATTCTTGTAGTTACTGTGTACCCAGTTGGCTTAATAAGCCAGTAAAACATTTCAAATGCAGTTGAATATCCTACCCAGTTAACATGTAAGATGGATTAAATTCAAAACAGTACATGTCATATATTACAGACTATAATCTTGTGACCTTTTCTTTGAATTTTCATACCAAGTAAGACAAGCCAGTTTGGAGCTTTGAATCTTAAAAATTCATAATATAGATAACATAAATGCAAGGCTTACATGTATGTTTTAAAATAGTAAATGGGTTAAAGTAGCACTGGCGTGCTTAGTACTCTGTTGGCATAGTTTTTCCCTTCAGATGGTTGGTAGGAATGTAAGGCCTCTTCCTATGTTTGCTGTGGCAAAGCTAAACTCTAATGTTGCTTATAGGAGAAATTTAATACAAGCAGCTTGTGCAGAACTGATCTGCTGCCATGATAGCATTTAATATATTTAGCATGCATGCGTCTAGTAACCATGTGATCTTATGCAAATGAATAAAACAGTGCGATTCTCAAAAGTTATAGTTCCTCTGAATGTTTTCAGAGCTCTGTTAATTAAATAAAATGTTATCAAGCTATTTGAAGAGACTCAGTTCGTAACTGAGATATAGTCAACTGCATAATTGAAATGCTGCAACACTGTGTCTGCCTTTCAGTCTAAAAGAGGATTGAAAATTCAAAAGTAGTTAGATTTTATTTTTTTTTTTGCTGCTATGATTCAGTTTTCAGCTGCCATAAGGACTAAATATTAATGTTAAATAAAATCTGAAAATAACATCTGATCCTCGGGTACTTATTCCTTAAGAAAAGCTGCGAATGTAAATTTTGGTAATACTGTGATATCGTTAGGACTTCTTGGACTCCTCTGTCCTTGGAAGCTAATGTGTTGGTTATATGCCTTCTGCAGATTTAATAGGTCACCATTTGGTAGATGATATGCAGGAAGAGTGACATAAACAATTCCTCTATCAAGACAATGTTACAAGGTGGATAATCTCTTTGGAATTTTGCATAAATATGTTATATTCCATTGTCAGAGTTTAATAGCACTTTCTCTGCAGCTTTGCTGCTGGAAGTATGATGTTGGTTTACTGTTTTAAGATTTCTTTTCATGTTCAGTGCTAAGCAGAGAGAGATGACCTGCTCATCTGCTTGCTGCATGCTACCGTTTAGCATGTGGCAGCGGGACTCTTCACTGCAGGTATCAGCCCAGATAAATAAAAATGTCCTAGGTTGGATCGAAGTGCCAGAGTGCAGTTTTAATACTGAATACGGGTATTACTGACAACCCATTACGAAGGGATTTGCTTAATCTCATACTTGCACAATTGTGTTCCTTAACCTTGAAGATTGAAGTGAATTCAGTATGCATGGGGAGTTCCTTGTTTCTTCAGGTCCTGTGGTCACAGGTCATGCCCGTAAGACATGGCTAAAAGCAGAGGAACAAAGGGTTCCATCTCCCCCCCGGCTGTGCTTTAACTCGCACATCTTCCAGCAGGGAACTTTTTCCACCACTTCCTATTGGAAAGGGAATGCAGATGCTTTTTTCCAGATACTGGGTAGTTGGAATTTTGTTTTTGATGGCATTTTTCTAGATGCTCTGTCATTATGGACTAGTAAGCTTCTTCAAAGATTGAAGGTAGTTTCTATTGAATTATCTGGGTTTGGGAAACACTACATTTCCAGAAAAATCACAAGGAAGCTCAGTGGATTTTCTTTGGAGTACTTTAAAGACAGACGTGGTAAAGCAGCATTAAATTGTCTTAAACATAATAGAGAACTGAAATTATTCCATAAGGCATAACGGTATCATGTGCTCAGAGTTAAATACCTTAGCTGTGCAGAATATGCTTGTTTTGGAAGCTGTGGTTGGTCTTTAAGTGTTTCAAAATATCAAGGTCCTCAACTAATAGCTTGTGAAAACAAGGTCCCTTTAGAGTTCCCATTTTGTTTTTCTCTATCAGTCTGGATCAGAGATACTGCAAAGCCTGCAGTGAAAACTGGTGTCTAGCAAATACTGGCACTTGTTTGTCAGTGCTACTGACAAACATTTATTAAATTCAGTTTCATGATTTAGCTTGCTCTTTCTCATGGCTCTTCTAAATACATTTTCATTACAAAAGCTGAGTTGTATGCTTAATTGATTTTGCTTTCAGAAGGCCAAAGAATACTGTGCACATCCTTGAAAGACTGTCCCTTAAGGTGAAATCCTTAAAAATGAATGAGAACCAGTTTCTTTTTCATGTCTGTTTGAATCTGCTAAATTTAAAAAGCCATGTCTTAGTTCTGTGTTTGTGTCATCAAATTGGATTTAAATGCCACAGCTAAAACTCCCTACAGATGAATTTATTGTTAACTCCTTCTGCTGCTGACCTCCATCAGGCTTCTACTGCTGTTTGGGATTTCCCCTTCTCTTCAATCATAGAATATCCTGAGTTGGAAGGGGCCCATGAGGATGGTCAAGTCCAACTCCTGGCTCCACACAGGGCCAGCCAAGTCAGAGCATGTGGCTTAGTGCATGTGGGGTGTGCAGCTTCACTGAAATCAACTTGGACTTATTCCACAAAAGAATGAACAGTGAGGCGTGAGAGCTATTTCATTTCTACATGGGGAGACTATAGAAATATTATTATCTTGCTCTGTGGTATTTTGGCTTCAGTTCCACCTACTGACAAAAATTAGGCAGGGCTGCCTTTTTTGAACAAAATAAAATTTTAAATCTGAGGGTTCCCTAGATAGGACTTCTTGCTTTCTGTGCCCAAACTGCTATCTTGCAAATAATGCAAGTGGACTCACTGGCAGCATTAAAATGTAAGAGCAGCAATCGTACTTTGTTTAAAGAAAAACTCCATGCATTGCTGCTTTCCAGATGCTGTATACCTATGCTCGTGCATGCCTGTCTGTCACTGAACTCTGCCTTTAAGATAGTCTTAAGATTTTGTGTGGTATGTTTTCTGATGGAGAGTCCTAAAGGGTTTGTGAGGGGAGTGCCTGTCATCTATGAAGATGTGCTAATAATGTTAATCTGATATTACAGTCAAAATTAAATATGTTCAGTGGTAGACAGAGAGGAAGAAGAATCACCAAGAAGCTAAAAGGAAGATTCTCCACAAGTATTAGTTAATGTAATGTTAAGAGTTGTCCTTGCTAGAAGTACAGGGTAAGCTTGTTTTGATGCCTATCTTTCTTTTGAAAGCAGGCAAATGTTTATAGTGTGGAGGATGTCTCCACCCCTCCCCGTAGTGATGTGCTGCAGAAAATGATGACACTGTAGGTGAATTCTGACAAATCTAAACATAGACCATAATCATAGGTGTGTCTGTGCAGGGGTAAAAATCTGTGAACTTCAGGTGAAATTATAAGCTGAAGTCTTGAGAACTAATTCCAACTTGGTGACCAACATTTTGTGTTAGGCTAAAAGGTCTTTGCTTCAAATCTCAGTTTAAGAATCTGTTTAGCTTGGCAGCAGAATGAAATATACTAAAAAGCAGTTATCAATCTGTGGTTTGTTGAACTGTGGAGTGGATTGTTGGAAAAATACCTTTCTTCCTGTGAGGAGACATACTTTATAGTGTTTTGGTTTTGGTTTTAATTTTCTTTCCTTTAAGCAAATCCAAATGCATTTCCTTACAGCTTCTGTCATCTTGCCTCAGAGGATATCAGAACAGAGAAAAGTAGAACTCAATCACTGATACAATTTCTTAATTAAAGTTAACTCTACTAATTCTTTCTTTTTGTTATAAGCTGACTGTTTAGTTTTTGTTAAGCAGTATGTGGCCTTATATGCAAAACTTGTGAAGCATCAGTAGAGGAGAAGGAGCTGAGGCTATGAAGAGCCTGAAAGGGTGGAACTGGAGGCTGGAGGTTTCTCACAGTGCAGTTTGTAACCAGAGTTAGAGCTTTATTACTGTATAGGTGTATGTTGCAATGAGCTTTAATAGACAGTTGAAGGTTTTCAAAGTAGTTTATGAAAACAGGTATATTCAAATGTACTCCAGTCTTACTGAGGGGAAAATATGCTTTTAATACAGGCAAAAGCAGCAGTAATACAGATGAACATATTAGGCCGTAGTTATGCTGTCCCTTCTAGGCTCTGTCTTTGCTGATGCGGGTGAAATTGGAGACTACCAGCACGGTATCTGCTGTTTGCCAGCTAGCTGTCAATATTTATTGCTTCAGCTGCTGCAAGGCTTCCAGTCAGCATGTAGGATAAAAAAAACAAAACTGTTTTAATGTCCTGAAGGCTCGGAGTATTCAACAATACCTTTTTAAAGAGGAGTTAAGTTTTCTTGCAGGTACAAGAATGCTTCTAAGTAGGTTCTTGAATGTTGTTTGTAATCTGCATGCCAGTTCGCTGAGGTTCTCTTGATATGGGGTGTTACATGAACAAAAATCATATTCACAGGTGGTTTACTTAAAAGGGATAAAACAAGATACTGTAAAATAAGCTAGCATCTGATTGTAGTATACAGACTCCACTGTCATGAATGCATTTAATGTGTGAGTTGTTCTGTTTTGGGGTTTTTCATGGTTTTTTTTTCTTTAGGGAAATAAGTGTATGTGTGTTTTAATAAAAAAAAGTTTTATTGTTGTACCAGAAAGGAATGGAAAAGATTGCATTTTCTTCTTCAGGTTCTCTAGTGATACTATTAGAATTTAAAAAAATATAAAATTCTGACTAAGTCTTATCACTTGAAGCACAGGATTTTAACACTGACTTTAACCACCCATTTCACCAAGCTCAGGTTGGCAGAGGTGTCAGAACTTCCATCTACCTGGGCTACAGGCAGTATCAAAGTTGTGTAGTGGGATGCATCTCCTCTTGCCGAAATAAGAGCAGTTATTGTTAACACAGCAATTAGAACTAACACCTTAAAGTAGAAGTCATTCATTTCTGACTGCTACATACGTTAATTTACAATTTAAATGTATTCCTTAGGTCTTCTAGCTAGTTTTTTTTGTCAGAGAGGAACAAGGCAACAGCATGGATGGAAGGCATCCAGCAGTGTGTGTGAAATAGGCTCTGTTTTGTGTAATTTTCTTAGTATGTTTAAATAATTGAGGCAATTAAATGCTGAGATGTCCAGTTTGACCATCTAACAGTGCAAGAGACAGGCTGATTGTGAAGTCTGCCTTTCTGGAATTGTTTCAGGGCTGCTTCTTGGCATTTCTGGCAGTTCCTTTGTAGTGTGGATAATTGGGTGGTTTTTTTCATTTTCCAAAATCAGGATAGTAAGCTCTGTGTGATTGTATTATTAGGTTTTTTTAGTCCATCACTGCAGGTGTGGATGGCCCACTATATTTAGTCTCAGATTCCTGACTGATTCTGGTTATTATTGGGTCTGGGCAGTCATTGCATCAGCTGGTGCTTGGCTGATGAAGTAGTGAAGATGGCAATGTCTACTTTACAGTCTCAAAAGCTTGCATTTACATCTAATGTTTCATGTCACAGTTAAATGAATATAGTAAGAGAGTTTCAGTAAGGGATGTCTACAATATTCAGAGCCTGTCTGGGCTTCTGTGTAACACTACTTTATGTGGTTGAAAATAGGCCAGATACCTTTAAAATATATTATGATCCAGGTGTTGTGATCTATTGCTTTTCTCAATATTCTTTGCTCCTGTTTAACTCTCTAGTTGTGCCGTAGTTTATCAGGAAGGCTTTGTATACTTATGTATGGATCACTTAATTCTTGCTTGGGATCTTAGTTCTTTTCTGGGCCTTCACTTGAGCTTTTGTCAGCTGCATCTTCTCATGCAGGCCTTTTTAGTAGTTCTGTTTATTAAAATGTTTATCAGGGTTTCTTGATGGGAAGAGAAACTGAGATATTTCTGGTTTTAATACACTAATGGGAACAAATGGGTCAGACTGCTCTCCCTTACTTAGGGTCATTGAGTATTTCGTTCCAGAAGCTATCGAAACAGATATTTTAATACATTTTGCTATCTGCCACTTGAATCATATAGCCTTGTTGTGAAGCAATAATGTTAGGGTCAAATGACCAAATGAGAAATTTGCAAGAAAGATAAATTAATTAGATTTTATCATTTGCTCTGCTTTGCAGGTATAGCAAGTAACGGAGCTACTGTAGAGTGATGAATTTCCACTTACCAACTAAACCTTATGAACTGACTGTGTATGCTGGTTTGCTGCCAGTGCTAAGGAAAAAATAGTTTCAAAGGTAGATGGTTTTAGAATTAGGTCTCTATTCAGACAACAGATCTTAACTGAATATTCAGTGTGTTGTCTTCAGTGTAGTTTAGGTAACATTTTTGCAAGTGAATTGAAGTGGCTAGGTTAATGTTATATTGATGGTATGTGAGTGCCTAGACTACCAGACATCACCTGCCAATAAAGGAAAATGTTTATATGCAGGAGCTGACAATACTTGGAAAAATGTTCTTAATTCTTAATAGAAACTTAGTTTACTATGGTGTGTTTAGATATCTTAATGTATATATAATACAGACATCCAGATGGCTGGCAGTAACACTAGCCAGGGCTGAAGGGGGTTAGGGCAGGAGGGGAGAGTAAAAAAGGTTATGAAGTACTTGGAGCAATAAGATTATTTTAGTTCCTTAAGGAATTTAATTCTAGGCTGCTGTTAAAAGTGGCTGCTGAAATTAGTGTTTGTGGGAATCGGACTATTTTGACCATGGGTATCCAGCACTGTCTTCCTGAGTTCACTAGTGTTGCCTATATTCTGCCTTCATTTAATTTTTTCCCCAGTATATCACCCTTGAGATGTAGCCGAGTGGATTCATCTCCTTTGTATGTTATTACTTGCCACCTGTCTGCCTCAGACGTTGAATTTTAAGACTAGGAAGAAACAGTCTCTGTGTGTGTTTGGAAAGGACTGACTTAATGATATGGTGTAGTTACCCCAGCAGTAATGGTGGGTTTTTTAACTTAAATACAAAATGGTTATTTGCTTAAAAGGATGGGAATAAGTCACTGAAATTTGATTGTAATCTCTCTCAAGTACAGCATTGAGTTGTTTTTAATTTTTATTTAGAAGTTTGAGCCGGTGGTGTCTTTAAATTTTAAAAGAAGTGTTTGAGTTTTGAACAAAGGCTATGGCAGCCACAGAAAAAGAATCTTACCACTAATTTTTGTTAGAAACATGTAGGCGTCTTTATGGTTTGCTGAATGTCTTATTGAGGCATGCAGCCTGTTTGAAGCATTATGTTGTCGTGTCTGTCTGGTTTATAATTGTTGCACTTCAACAGTATGACTGCATGCTGTCATTTAATCAAACATTGAATAAATTATCAAGAAAGCTTTCTGGATAATTGTTCAGTGATTTAAAGCTTCTTACAGATTCTTTGATGTGTGATACCTCTTCTGTTTTCTCTTTGTTTTCCTGTCCTGTTCCCTTTAAAATGGTGGTGCCTCTATCATGTGGAATTCTTTGCCTCTGGAAGACTGGAAATGTGTGTGCAGGAAGAGAGAGTATGCTCATGAAGGAAATGGTTGTGGGCACTACCTGTCATAGCAGGTCAAAGAAAAAGAGGTGGAGTCAGGCAGGAAGCTCGGAGCCTGAAGCTTGTGGAGGCCATGAAGAAAAGCTGATATGTAGGATCAGGAAGCAGCAGGTAGTTAAAAATGAGCTAAACCTTGGGAAGAAGATTCCTAAGTACAAAACGGGAGCATGCTGTGTTCTGTGTCACAGAGCTACTGTTGACTGATGCCAAACTTGGAAGCAAAGGCTTGTCCTACAAGAAGAATCTTATAAATAATCCCTCTATATTTTCATTCTCTCATCTTCTTACATTTGTCCCTTTAATAAAATCTGGCATTTTTTAGTTTGAGGACTGTTTTGAGGAAGATCTCTGTTAGAAGAAGGTATAAGCAGAGCCATTTGAAAGCTATGGTGGCCTTTGTATCTCATTACATTCCTGAAGTCAGCTGTAAACGTTTTTGATTGCTGTAATGTTTGCTCAGTAACATGCGTTGAAGTTGCTGTCATGTGGCTGTTCATTGCATTACCTCAACAGTTTGTACTTTGTAGGCAGAGTGGACAGTTTTCTTCTTAGTAAAAAATAAAAATGAATGACTGTAAGTTTAGTCACTGATAAGTGTTTAGAACTGCACCAAGATTTAGAAGTCTTGCTGCAAATCACAAAATGGGTTTGATGTACCAGACCAGTAGTTTTTTATGTCAGGTAAAACCAGTGTTAAATAAGACTACCTCTCAAGATACATTCTTTGGTTTTTTCCAGTAGAAGAAACAAAAAAAAACCCCAAACCACAGAGGCAATCAAATGTCTTTTTATATACATACTTCCTAAGGAAAAATCTGCTACGGTTTCTACTCTTGCCTTGGGAAACTGTGCCAGTTATACACCAGTCAGTTTTAATATACTGAGAACAGACACTGTTTTACTTATCTGGAGAATTGCTTATTTGGCACTTGCTACAAGGAAACTGAAGTGCAGCCTGCAAAATTTGAATACAATTTTAAAGAGAATGTTTGAAGGATAAGAGTTATAAATTTCACAACACTGCCTTACAGCATGTGCTGTTTTCTGAATATTTTTTCTGCCTGTCTTAAGATTTTAAAAATTTATAAAAATTATGTCAGGATGCTGTTTGAGTTAGCTTGGTAGCTTGTTTAATTTTGAACTATGTCCAGAAGTAGTAAGTTGTATTTGTATTCTTTTGATGTTGCTTTCAGGTATTTGTGGGGGTTGGTTTTTTTTTTTCATATCATCTAACTGTGAGATATTTTGATACATCAGAACTTATACAGAGGGATATTTTTGTCTAGTTTTTGGTTGATGAATGTATCAATGTTCAGTTCTCTAGATGTAGGTTATTTGTTGAGGTTCTAATTGATAGTAAAATTAGCAACAAAAAACCAGTGCTTAAAAAACCTGCCATGCTCCTCAGAAAAGGTCTCGGGGGCAAACAGAAGGACAGTACTCCTTATGGATAAGGATGTCTGAATAGAAATGCCAGGAACCTGAATTTTTAAGGTTACTTTGACATGTTGTTGCTAATGTTTAAAATGCTACTCCTACTGCATTCAGTCTGGCATGGCCATGTTAAAGTCCAGAGCAAGGCTTTCAGTTTAATTATCTATAAAATGACGAAAGCAGTGAGTGACCATGTACACAACAAACAAACCAACAGAGGTGATGCAGTTTGTCTAGAATTTCATATAAATCTGACCAGACTGTATTAGAACTGACTTCAGAAGTGTCTTCAGCTGTTGTAACTGTGTAACTTCTATTCACTTGTAGTCCCCAGTCTTACTCAGATTTGCTCTACTGATTTCTCTAAAGATAAATATGGATGTGACAAGTGGGGCAGAGGTAGTGAGAACTGTGAGATAGTGAGCTGTACCTTTGCCAAATAGGATTATCAATAGATTAGAAAAATTCAGATAAACTTCAGTTGAGATGGGAAAAGTAGTGAGCCAAGATAGGAGTCATTAAAGCTTGAGTGTCACTGCCATAACTGATGAAACATGAAGAGTCCTGGAAATAGATTTCTCAAGGATAATACTTTTTCATAAAGCCCTGACTTGACTTAGTGGTATGTAACATGTTTTTAGTGTTATCTAAAGGTGCATCAGTGAGCCTGAAGAAGATGGATGAAGTGTTGAGATGTTGCTAGAAGAAAGCTCCAGTCTGGTTCATAAACATATACAGGACCATTCAGTTTCCAATTTGTATGTGTTTTATTCTATCTGGCTGTAAGAGGAAGAAAAATATAAAAATGAACCTTTTAATTGTGCACACTTCCACATTATTAGGTGCTTGCTATTTTGTTAATTACCACTGCTCAGAAAGTATCTTTTTCAGCTGATTCTTATTGTTTCATTAAGCGAGCTTTAGAGAAAGAAAACTATTTTCCCAGCTCAGAATAGCAGCATGTTATCAGCGATTTCCACCATCCTTAATCCCCAAGAATGAATGTAAAAAGTTCATTTCATAGGGTTCTGTCTTGTCTTCTGTAACAGAGGAGAGCTTTCTTGTAGCAGCTTTTTCTTTTGGGTGAAAGGGTGTATAATTTATAGCCATCTCTAGGAGACGTGCTCTTATCAGCACTTGGGAAGGCATATCCATGTGGTTCCCTTCTTTTGAAGCAGAAGGGAGTTTTGATAAGACATGTGGGGCTCTGGCACTCTTCTGGTTTTTGTTAGGTTTTTTGCTACATGGTAGTTCAGTTTCTCAGCCTTTATAGAGTCACAATAACCTCGAGAGATGTTTTTGATTTTGAAAAACATAATATGTCTTACGTTTCCTTACGTGGCTTACATCTGTGGAGGTCTGTGGGTTTAAATCTTGTGCTTGAATGCCTTTATTAGCACTTCAATTGTGAAAACTATGAAACATATGAGTTTTCAAGTAATTAAATATCTGCAGGTGCTCCTCTGTTTCACTGTGGAGCAATCATACCTAAACATAAGTTTAGATTTCTGCACAGAGTTCATTGATCTGTAAATGGAAGGAAAAAGGGAGGATCTAATCAAAAGATTTAAAATTGTGATCAAACTGACATGGTCTAAAAGCTGTTGTTCATTCACTTGGAAATGAATCATTCTGATCCTAGCTTTTAAATGCTGAGGTTTGTTTTATTAATGTTTGGCATAATCTTACTTTGTGGGCAATTTGTATATTATGGAGAGGTAGCATCTTTTGACACATTATAAATTAGGAACAAGTTTATTCAGAAACTTCCTAGACCCTGTTTTCCAGACTGGTATTCAGTCATGCAGTTATTTTCTTAATTTGTTTTTGAAGAATTCTTGTGGTTACTTGATTTTTAAAATTCAGCTTCTGTCTAAAAATGGTTTTTAATCCAGTATTGAGAACTTAGGGGGTTTTTTTCTGTGGCTGTCTTTCCCCATTGTTAGCTCATCAGTTTCCAGATCCGATTTTCCAGCTATGTTCTAATGTGGTTTTGGGAGTGCTAAGGTAAATGATGATAGTGAATATCAAAACTGAATTTATGGATGGGAATAATAAGAAAGAATTTTATGTCACTCAAAAATACGTGGTAAAGATATATGCTTTTACAGATAGCTTGATAGTGGCTTCTTTTTCTTAAGGCTATAAATGCTCAGAATAGAGTGATACATTATATTTTGGACTTAAGCAGTAGGCTGAGAAAAAAGTATAAAGCAACATAAGTGTGAAAAAAATTTGGATATGGAGTTGAATTGAAATGTGAACACATTTAATTTTATATAATGAACTAGAGCAGAATTCCTGGCAGAGCCTGATCCTGGTCAAGGCCTCATCTGTTGTATTGTCTAGGAGTGCGTATATATTGGTGGTGATGTTGATAGTGCCTAAAACCATTTTTGCCCATGAGCTTGGGGAAATTCTTTCTTTAAAAACAAGTGTGTTATAGGTGTAATAAAACTTGCTTTTAAAACAAACCAATCCCTGAATCTCAGTTAATTTGTCATACAGCTTGGATTTCTCTAGTTCTGTTTGCAAGCAAATATAATTATTCATCATAGGCCTTGCTACATAGAAAAATGGCAGAAAAGGCCATTTTGAGCAATAGTATATTTAATAGTATTCAAAAATTGCAGTTCTTTAGTAAGACTGTATTTTTCAAGTACTTAATCTTTTCTAATATACCTTTAAAACTGAATTTGAAAAGCCATGTAACTAAAAATTTGAAGCTCAAAAATAGATCTCATTTTAATGTGGAAACTGAGGACTGTGTTCAGTTGCGAACTCCACAAAATCCACCCTTCAAAGTGGGGTTTGGTTAAATCATCTAGTATCCAAGATGTACATTGTTCTTCCCAGCTGACAGAAACAAGTGGTTTATGATGCATAAGAAAGACTATCGATAAAGAATTGTTTATGGCTTCCTGTTTTTAATATCCCACTCTAAAAAAAGTTATTTTGGCTAAGGGTTGTATTATTGTTTTCTAACAATGCTTGTGTATCGCTTGCTAGCTGAGGACCTTGGAGCTCTGGAGCCGTTCTCGTTTATTGTAAGGCTCTACTTGGATGTAGAAGAATGGCTTCTAAACTGAGGATGAAAAAATGATTTATTTCCTAATATTGTGGTGCAGCAAGAAATGTGAGATAAATGACAACAAGTAGTATTGTTTTGAAGGGCAAGGCAGTGCTATTGTTCTACCCTTATGTTGGATGATTTCTATTAAGTGCCAACATTTAGGTAGATGGAGTCCCATTGCCTGAAATCTTAATTTTAAAATGAATTTTGGAGCAGGCCTGGGTGCAGTAATAACATCCCATGGCTGTCAACACGTTTCTGTGCAGATGGAACTCTGAATTTACTTTTGTATGATCACTTTGGCTTTCAGTAAATGAAAGCATCTCAAGTTGTATGCCTGGGTTTGCACTCTCTTTGAGGTTATCAAGAAGAACATGTTCTTATCTCTTAATTCTGGACAGTGCATTAGAGTCTGAGAACCTTACCTTTTAATTAAGCTGTTGATTAATTATTTTGGGGAAGATACAACTTGAATCTGAGGTGGTGCGTTTTCTAGTTACATCCTCTTTGAGTTATGGAGCAGGCAGGGAGAATACTTAGGTGTTTCCAGATACACTTGTGTTATGTCACTTTTTCATAGTATCTGCCTTGTTAATGTAAAATAGTCAGCACCTGGTGATAGGTCTCATCCATCTTCATATGTATGGGAATATGTTTATTCTGGTCACGTTCTTGGGAAGCATGCAGTGTCAGAATTGCTAGTGAGTATGCAATTCGGCCATGATTTGGTTGTGCAGTCTAAGCCCATGAGTTGATGCTCAGGGGCCAAATCTGCAAAAATACCTGGACAGACTCTTTTAAGACTAGAAAAAGAGTTATTAACCTTAATTTAGTGAAAATTATCTGCTATGTAGTAAGCCTTACCTTAGCCTTATCAGCGTAACATCCATCTACACAGATCTGTGTTTTTATGCAGCTGTGGCTTTTGAGAGTTATGCAGATTACCTGACGTCATGACACTCGTTTCTTTGTGTGCATTGCAGTAAAGGAGCTGTGGTAAGACAGTTACTGTCAAATGTCAACCATGATGGTGAAATGGAAGTTCCAAGAAAACAAAGGGAGGCAGAGGGAAGTAGAAGGAAAATAAATGGAAGAAGTATAATTCTGACACAGTTTTTCCTAACCTGTTCTGCCAGAAGGCTTGCAGACGCGTGGAGTTCTGCACAGATATAACTTGTTTCCACTGAACCCTTGAAAGAATCCTTTTAAATAGGTCAAATACAGTTTCCTTGCTTGCAAAGTCATATTGAAACCGTAAGCAATCTTGACAACAAATGAACTGATTTGTGTTGTTGAAAATAGCAAGTCATGAGTCTATATTTTTGCATATGTTTGTTGTGTTTCAGTCTTTAGTGTGGTGTTTTCACATGTGTAGGGGAAGGAAATAAATCCAGAACATTTGGAATGAGGTTTACTTTTATACAGTAATAGAAGCTTTTACTTGGACAGCTACAAATATCTTTCTCACTATTACTGCAAACTGACATTTTCTGTTTAAAGCTCATCATGAAGAACATGGCTCTTTTCCTGCTTTTTTTCTGCCTACTTTTTAACAAATGCCTGAAATTCTTATTTGGCAAAAAAGAAAAAGATTTTGCTTCTGTGTGCCTGCAAAAGTAAAGGAAATAAGTTTTTTGATGGCTGTAATTTTGCTTCTGTCACTTAAGGAAGTAGAACGTTACCTTCATCAATGTTACTTAACATTAGTTTCATGTTCATTTTCGGTCATGTGCGTTGATTTTCATACATATGTCTGCTAACTTTTTTTTGGGCAGAAATTTGTTGATCTAGTTGAAATGGTTTTGTAGCTTAAGCATTTTACTTAGGTTTGTGACTATGATTTAGCAAAATTAAAACATTTTTGATGTAATCCTTTAGTAGGCAGTCTTATGTCTTGCATAGTTTTATTGCTAATCAGGAAGGAAAATAAATCTGCAACTCTGATGTGATGATGGATTAGAAAAAGCTGGAGTCACAGATCCCTTGAAGTGTACTGTGTGTTTGTCATTGGCAGTAACTTCCCATTTCTATGTTCTGAGCACGCACAAAAAGTGGATTTTTACTGCACAGAGTACTCTGATTTTGCAGTTAGTGTCAAGATCCTTTCTCCCCTAAGCTCCTGCCAAACTTATGTTTCAGTTCTTGGCTTTGAAAATCATCTTGTATGTGACTTCAAAATGAAAGGGATGCTGTATTTCAGAGCTGGCTTGCCCTTGGCAAGTGTGTTTCAAAGCCAGGTTTCTGGTGTCCATAGCAACCCATGGAAAGAGGGAGGAGAGGCTGGACCCAGATGGGGACAGACATGCAAATAGCAATTTGGAATCTGCTAAGTGAGAAAAGTGCTTCAGGTTGAAGAAAGTAGCAGACCTGAGATAATGAAACAGTGTACTGATTAAAGAGGCTGAAGCAGAGATGATAAATGAGAAATGGGTTGATGTGTTTATGGCTAATAGATACTAATTTGTAAATGACCTGAAATAGGGTCTGAAAACTATAGCAAAATGTTGGTGAAAATTACTGTCAGCTTTCCTATTTCCCTCTGTGTGATGGTACATGGAGCAGATAATAGCGTTGCACTGCATTTCCATTGGCTTATGGAAATGTTTGTGCATCTCTTATTTTGTATCTTTACGTATATATATTGTATAATCTCACATCATATTTCTCTTCTTTTCTACCCTGTTCTCCCATGAGCTCCTTATTCACCAGACAGACTTGCTTTGAGTACCTCTTGTGGAAGGCTGAATAGCTGGGTGAATGAGATGGCATCATATGAAGAACGTGTTAGGGGTTTAAAACTCTTCTGGAGTCTGTTTCTCTGGGAAAACTTTGAGAACTAGTAGATTTACCAGGGTATATGTCAAACACAACAGAACATAAAATCTAGTTATGCCTCCATATACATTTATGGTGGATTATAATAGTATTTTACATATTTTGTATCATGTATACTGTACACACAGTGAGTCCTGATTCAGAAAAATCAGCATATAACTGGAAAGCAGGGATAGGAGGGCAGAATGGTTAGCCAGATAATGACTTGTGTGTAAGAAGTGGTTGATTGGAGTAATATTGTTAAGTTTTGAGTAAAGGTAGCTGAAGGAAGATAGAATATAGGCATCAAAATGAAGACTAACATGAAAGGTCAAGAGGACTTTTACTGCCTTGCATAAGTGAAAACATGTGGATACCATATACAATTAGCAAGATCAGACTTAAAAGGATATATCTTCTGATACACAACTGAGCTGTGGAATTCCTTGCTTCTAAATAATAAATTTAGACAGATTCAAAAGCAATATTTATAGAAGAAAATTTGATGCGTAATTTTATATCTAAGACTCCATACATGAAATTCAGAAGATCCTGATTAAAAAAAAAATAAATCACTGAATGCCTGGTTAAAATGCTTGATAAAGATTGCTTTTGAGTGATACATGCTTATTCTATTCTGATATTCCTTCTGTGCCATCCTTGTGATATTTGCTAACAGCCATGGATAAAATGCTGGACCAGATGGATCTTTGGTTTCACATGCAGTACTTGTTTGAAAGTGTTAGTTGGGATGGTGAGGAGTTTTAAAAAGCAGCAGGAAGAATCTGATAATTCTGTAGTCAGAGAACTACTACAATAATGTATGGTATACTTAAAAAAATGAAGCCATGCATGGAAAAACCAAAATTGAAGAGCTGCTTATAAAGACCTTTTCATTAGGTATCTTCAAGGAATGCAACCAGATTTTTTGTGGAACTAAATTTATTGTGTGGTTGTAGCATGCACTGAGTGGTGGTTTTCTGTTTTGTTGGGATGTTTGGGTGTTTTAATGAGTAGGGCAGCTGACTCAAGACTGGGTGTTTTATGAATTGAAGCTTAGAGTTGGGTAGGTATTCTTGGTAGTGTGGAGGTTGGGTTTTTTTAGTTGTGTGGTGGGGGTGGTTTGGTGTTTTGTTTGGGTTTTTTTTTTAACAAAAAGGTATAAATTTATGCCAGCTGTTGTGTTACATGTAAAAGACTTGCTGTGTGCTGTTGGTTGTGTAGAAGGTGGTTCATCTGGCCTTTAGCTATTAATGCCTTTTTAGCATTGGAAGAAATACTTAAAGAAAATAGAAGGAATGCAGTGCTGATGCATCAGTGTTTTTGATACATAAACAATGTCTAGCACCATATCCTTTTGACTAAGGGATATCACATAATCTTAGTGTTGATTTGATCTTAAATTCCATGGCATAGTATTTCTAAATATTGTTGAGCATTTTATGATGGAGCAAAGGGGTCCTTGTTGATGACATCCCTTCATTTTGTGATGTTCCTCCACCTTTTTTTTTTTCTCTTTCTTTCCCCTCCCAAGCTGCATCAGAATGTCAGGGTTGTTTCCTCAGTGTAAATTGAATGTATTGTGAAGTGTAGCCTGTGACTAATAGCCTCTTGCTGTCTCTGCTTATTAACTATCTGATGGTGATGTGGTTGCACCACTCTCTACACGTGGCCTCAAGGATTCAGCTTTCTGACACCCATATTAAAATATGCAAGGCTTGATTTCAAAAGACATTTTGGGCTGGAAAGTTAGAGAGGCTATAAGCTAATACTGTGTCTGGTTTATTCCTTTTGTTTTAATGAGTATTAGATGGTAGTAGAATACAGTGTACCTATTTCATGTCTATACATTCTAGTGTACAAGTTGATGTTTTACTGGTTATGTATTTTTCAATTGTTCTCTAGCTTTGTTAAATTCATGTTGTCCTGCTGTTCAAACAGTATGTTTGGAATGTGAAATACTAAAAATGCATTTAAAGTTTGTCAAATATCAGTATTTTACAAGTCACTTCAGGGCATTGGTACAAGATAAAAATACTGTGAATGCACCTTTATCTTTCTAAACAATTTACTGTAATGAAACAAGTGCTGGACTGGTAATTGGTTATTGGCAAATGTGTAACTTGTTCATCTCTCTACAATAACCTACTATGTGAATATCTTAGTTATTCATTGGTGTCTTGGTAGCTGTGAAATAGTTTTGTTATGAAAGTGTTTTCCATGGTTTTTACCCTTTAAGTGAAAATACTTCCTCTTCTCCCTTTTGCTTCCCAATAAAACCCCAAATACTGCCTTACAAAATGAGAAGTAATTTAGTTTAGGGACACAAACTTCATATTCTTCTGGCTTTGTTTCATTGTCGTGATGATCACAAGACAAACAGGAAGCACAAAGCAGTTTCTCTTTAAGGTTTTGTAAAGTAATGAATGGAGTTTACCAAAACTTTGTGGGTATATTTTTGAAACCTCAAATAACTCAAGGCCTAAAGCATAAGAGTGGTGAGCCACCACCCCTTTTGACAACTGCAGGTTTTCAAGGCATACAACTGAAAGTGCATGAAATCATTCATGAATTTAAATTCGTAGTTTTTAGGTAGAATCTAGCAAATGAGTAGGAGTTACTTTAATTAGAACAAAGTATGTAGTATAATATTTTACTAATGGAAAGGCTTAAATCTTCATTGGAGTTGTTTTGTGTATGCACATGGTTTACAGCCATAAGTGTTTAATGATGTTTCCTTTTTAGTAATTTAGAAATAATTTTTTCCAAAATTTTTTTTTTAGGGGCTTATAAGAAGTAGGAACCTTTTCTCAAGCTGAAGACAAAGTAAAAGAAAACTGTATCATGTGTTAGAATACTGAAGAGTGACATTTCTTGGATTAGTTTATTTCTGGATTGTAAAGCAAAAGAAAGAAGAGGCTGAAAATGGGGAGAAAGAAAATACAGATCACAAGGATAATGGATGAACGGAACAGACAGGTGAGAAATAAAGAGTCTGCATGAACAAGTTCACAGTAATCTTGAAAATGAATAAAAACTTGGAGTATATTCATCCTAATTCACTCTTCTAAAGCTCAGCTTTGTCTTCATGTATGTATGGAGTACAAATAAGAAATACGTCTCAATGGTTTTACAACTGTTTGAGGGAAAAATTATTTATAAGTAGCATCAATTACTACTATAAGTAAACCTACAAGCATTGATTTAAATTCCTTATAAGGGCTGTTTGCCACAACGGTTTTCAAAAAATCAGTTAGAAGTGCACTGTTTTAGAGAAAAATGCTTACATTGCTGCTCTTGCCCTGAGAAAGAGGTGTCCTGTGAAGTTCAAAAATATCAAAAGCAGGAGCAGTATTTCATCTTAACTTGCTCAATTGCTATATGAGATAGGAAATAAAATTTTAATTGGACATTGGAATGTATAATGGGTTATCTGTAAGCTACTATTTTTAAGGAAAAGTATTATAGAAATTATTTAGGATCTTTCAGAAGATAGTGGGCCAGACCAAAAATGTTGCTGGGCTAGTATCTTTTGTCCATTGATGGTCATAAGCTAATAAGTGTAGAATAGACACACACATGTTGTTCTACTCTAATCCTCTTCCAGCTTCTAACTATTCTTAGTTCAGGGATTTCCTGAGCTGGATGTGGTTTCCGTATATTTAGTAACCATTAATGGATTTTTTTGGGTGGTTTTTTTTTGTTTTCCTCACCCCCTGCCAGTGAACTTGTTCAGTCATCCTCTGAGCCCTTATAAAGCTGCAGCATTTACAACACTTTTTGGCTAGGATTTCTGATAGGTTTATTACCTGTTGTTTCAAGAAGCACCTTTTTCTTTTATGCTTAGTCATGCTTCTGCTAGTTACTGAGGTTTTGTGTGCAAGAGGCAGCAGTCGCTCCCTATCTGGTCTGTCCATCTTGCTTGTTACTCTGTGGACCTCTGCCATGTTTTCTTAATTGGTTTTAAAAATAACTTTTTTAGGCTGAAGCACCCTAGCTTGCTTGTTTTAATACAGAATTTATTCCATGGCTTTAGCAATTATTGATACTTTCCCCTAAATCTGAGTATTGCCACACTGTATTTGGTGGCAAAGGGACTAAAAACTGCACAGAAATCAAAATGCACACAAAACATGGACTTGTATAGTAGTGTGCTGCTGTTTGTTCTGTGTTGCTCTTCCCATAATTTTATTTGCTTTTTAATTGCTACTGAGCACCAACTTGATGTTGGGGTAGTGTCAGAATTCCATAAGATTGTCTTGCTGCTGACATACCAGCTCAGAGGCTGTTGTTTTGTTTGTGGAATGAAGATTGTTTTTCTCCCTGTATCACTTTAAAGCAATGTAAACTCTTAAGAAGGCTATATATAGCAAGCAAAGTAATATTGAACTTTGGGAGAAGGCCAAGTATTGTGTTTGAACAGCTTTAATCACCCAGTGACTGTACGCTTGATGTAGATAAATGTTTTAAGTACACGTAGTAAAAGTAGATGAGTTAACTTCAGCTCTTTCAGACCTTGCTATAGAACTTCAGGCACATAGAAGAAGTGGAAATTGATCCCTCTCCCTCCCTGTTTTTTAATTGAGTTGGAGTAAGTTGGACTACCTTAGTTTTGTTCTGCTTGACATAGAAATATTGTACTACACCCTGACTTTGGTGTGGTTAGTGTTTCGGTTTTCTGTGCGTTTTTTTCCAGGGGAGGATTTTTCCATATCTCCATTATTGTTCAGGCTGGAACAATGAAGAGAAGGAGAATTAGTGCATTTGTATCACATTTTAACTCACATGTAACATTGTTGTGATTAAAGCAGAATATGGGGATTGAATTCTAAAATTTGTTCTTGTCTGATTTTGGTTTTAGGGACTTTCTAGTGACTAGGAAGGGGCTGTAACTTAAAAACCAAATTAGGCTTGCCTTATCCTTATTCTGTGGAAACTCAGAGATGATAACATACTACATCTTGTTTTTAAAAGGTTTTAAAGGGACTAAATAGCTTTTATTAATGGAGCCAAGTTTTGTAATTGTATCTGTGTTCTCTAACCCCAATGCTGTCTTGTATTTTTAGTAGCTAGCATAGAGAGTTTTAACATAGTAAGATGCCCTGATGCACAGGATATTTACTAGGCATTAATTTACTTTTGACCTTTTTTTTTTCATTGAGCCAGGACAGGGGGGCATTTAGGGTTCCATTTGTCAAACTGGAGACTATAGGTCACTTGTCTGTCAGTTTTTCTATGGCATATACTGCTGGGTTGTAGGTCCCTTATGAACCTACCTATGATGCAGTATATACATGTTTAGGGTTTTGTGTGAAAATTAGTAGAATGGGGTAGAGCTTTGCCTTCAAAGCAAATTAATATAATTTATGTGGGAATATAATGTATTGTTTTCTTAGAAGCATCTTATTTCTGATGGGACTATATAGTGAGCTCCAAACAGTATATATAGACCATTACTCTGCGGGATTATAATTGTCATGAGACTGTCATTGTATTATTAATTAAGCAGTCTTATCTGCTTGAATGAGCTGTAGGACATTTATCTTCATTAAGCTGAAGAGAATAAAGTACAGTAAATTAGATATCAAAGGAGCTCAATCTTGCTTTCTTTGCTCTCTCCTCCTTGCCCTGTTTTGCTAAGCAGTATTAGAATTGTGCTGAGGAAGCTGTTGGCCTGCAATAACGGTACAGATTTTTGGTTTTAGTGAAAGAGGGGAGAAAAAAAGAAATGTGCAGAACTCATATTCTGCTTTCTGTGTTTTTAAATGGAAGTTCTGTGCCTAGTAATCTATGTAATCAGGTAAGGCTTGGACTGGTGTCATAGTGGGGTTTATGCTAAGCACTGTCCAAACACAAAGTGAGAGACTGATGCTAGTTGAGATCTTGCAAGTAAAATAGATTTACAAGAGGAAAGAAAAAAAACCCATTTCAATAGAGAAATTAAGATCCCTTTCCCAGGCTCATACAGGTCTGCAATGGAGCTAACCCTTCAGACTTTTCATTTATTGACTTCTCAAAGTAATAAAGCACATACAGAGGTATTGTTTATGATGCCTTTTTTCATAACAAAACCTAGGCAGTAGTATCTTTCTATATCTGGTTGTACTTGGGTAATAATGCAGTTTTATCTAGAAGAACAACAGCTATTTAAAAAACCCCACAGTTTCCCCAAGTCCACACAGGAATACAGACAAAGCAATTCTTAATGTCCCAGCCTAGTTAGGATAAATAAATCCCAGGTGTTCTGAAAGAAGAAATGTGTAAAATGACAGGACTGCTAGGATACTTAAAGAAGATCTGTTTTTAAAAAGAAGCTGTATTATATAATATGTGGATAGTAAAATTTCCACCAGCATTTGGGAAAAGTGTGGCCTGGTAAAACCAACGATGGAACTTGGTCAACCTCCTGAATTCATAACTGAAAATAAAATGTTAGCAGAAGAGGTGTTAGTCTGTCATAGTTTTTGGTGTCTTGTCTCACTAATGTATTGTAATTGTTAATAAGTAGATAAGATGATCTGCTTACCCTAGTTGAATCTCAAGTGTTACAGCACTCTTACATAAAATTGCCTCTTAGTCGAGCTTCTCACCAAATGTACTTTAAAAGGGGTGAATTAAGAAGTTATGGTAAGTACTCACTTCTCATCTGAACACAGATTATTCAAGCCTCACAAGAGGCTCTGTGATTAGTGGTTTTTAAACCCTAAGTTTCTAAGTTACAAACACTGCAGAGGAACTATGTGGAACTGGAGTTTTTGTAACATGCTTCAATGTTCTTATCTTTCTAGGTCTTCTGTTTATTACCTCTTCAGTTTATTCCTCTTTAGCCTACTGTGGCTAAATGTTAACAATCCAGGTTTTCAAAATTGACAGGCACAGTGCATTTTTTAGGGGGAGGGAGCACATACCAGAACTGTTTTGATTTTGGCTACTTCTTTTTTGTGGACATGGCTTCTGTTTTATAGCTGGAGAGGAATCTCAAGTCCACAGTGTCTTTGGAAACATTTGTGGTGCAAGAGCAAAGTATGCAGATACTGCTTTAATAATTTGGTTATTGTCAGCATGCTATATACATGATGCTGTTAGTATGTCTGCATCCTTCTGAGACCCTGGTGGAAAGGTTGGTGTATATTTTGTATTATGGATAGTATTAAAAAATTCTAAGCATGAGAGGCTCATCTCTGGAAAAAATGCTTTGAGAATTTCCCCATCCATTTCCCAGAAACTTGATATGCACCTAGGTAATTAACATAGGTTAAACTATAAAAACCCAAAAAACTGGTTTGATTGTTCCTTGTATTGTACTTCTATCTTGCAAAAGTATTCTTGTTGACTGTTAAACATGTAGGGAATGCAGGTCACTCACAAGTCAGAGATGCACGCTTTGTATTGCAATATAGGAGTGTGAATATGGCCATAGACAGGGATGTTCCATTCAACACTAGAGCTCAGATTGAAAGGCTAGGTACAAAAATAGCATCTTCATTTAAAAAGTATCTTGATAGTTGAAGATAAAGTGCCTTTTTGAGACACTTGAGGATGTTTAATGAAAATATTGTCCTTTAAGTAAAGCTGGCCATAGCATCAGACCTGTGTGTGATTCAACTTGATGTCAAATACATTGGTAATTTTACATTCTCTAACTGAAATCTTGTGAAAGGAATAATTTTTTTTTAAAAGATCTTAAAATAATTTATTTTTTGTATAACTAAATGTCTTTCCCCTTCCCTGATGGGCAAATGTTCCTTTGTGATGGTCTGTAATGGATTTATTTCCCCTGTAACAGCTCTAATTGGACAGAATGATTGTTTCCTGATGTTCCCAAGTGGGACAAAACAGCTTAAGTATAAGTAAATCTGATTAGGTGGTTTAATAGCAACAAAATAAGCATATTTCTTAGCTCTGCATAATTAGAAATCACATTGCATAGCAACAGTGTTGCTTCCATTGGTATTGCTGTTTTCCTCAATTTTATTAGTTAGGGTTGTGAGTAATTTGTAAACTGCTTACAGCTTAACTAATCATCACAGAAGAAAATATTGTGGTATATGGTAAGTCAGTATTGGTTGAATAGAAGGAAATAAGGCTAAAGGATCCCACAGACTTTTAACTCTCCTTGGGCGTTATATACCAGTGGAAGAGTTGGGAGGGGAGTCTAATTGCTTAATTTGGCCTAGCGTAAGTTAAGCTTTAGCTTAGCATTGGCCCTAAAAGTAACACCTGATTATGATAGGCAGCTCTTCTGAGCTTGGACACACATTCAATTGTATTGCTTGTTAAGAAGGAATGAATCATGTAGGCTGAGGTGGTATATTCTTTAAATGCTTGGTTATAGTCATTCAAACCCTTGTCCTGTGTTTAAAAATCATTATTCTTTCTTCTCTAGGTCACCTTTACAAAGAGGAAGTTTGGATTAATGAAGAAGGCATATGAGTTGAGTGTACTCTGTGACTGTGAAATAGCACTCATCATTTTTAACAGCTCTAACAAACTCTTTCAGTATGCCAGCACTGATATGGACAAAGTTCTACTTAAATACACAGAATACAACGAGCCCCATGAAAGCAGAACCAACTCAGATATCGTTGAGGTAACAATTTGAAAAGACACATCAGTTTTATCTCCTTAATACTTCAAATATAGAGTACTCTAAGATATTTTAAACCAATGTATTGAATTACATTTTATGGTAAAGTTTTCAAGTTAACAGCTGCTTTTAGTCTGGTTTCTCTAAGGCAATGAATTGTCTTTTCAACCATGTTGTTTTCCCATCTGCCCTCCACCCCCTGCCAGTTTCTAGGAAACACGTTTGCTTTCAACCACATTTGGCAATGGAAATAGAGGTGTGAAAGGTGGTTGTTTTTCTGGAGGAGGGAGGGGGGAAGTTGTTAAAGGCTTTAATGCAAAAAATCAATTGGTTGGAGAATAAGATCCACAGAGTGCCCTCAGCCTGACAGACAATTATGGTTAGCCCCTTTTCTCCAGTCAAATGGTGCCCACAGATCACATCAGCCACAGACTGTGTGGCCCCTTGTTCAGCCAAAAAGCTGAAAACAAATAAAACCCACCCCCAAAAAAACCCCTAACTGACCAAAAAAAGTCAGTCTGTGGAGCAAATGAACTGAATTAAATTTGTCATCTAGTCACTCCGTATGTCAGTTAAAACGTAGCCGTAGAATGATGGCAGTTTCTGCAGTAGTAGAATAGCATGAATATATTTACTCAAAGGTATTGGTTTCATCTACTTTTATTATGCTTGTGCTTTAAATAGAAACTCTTTCCAGTACATAATTTCTAAATTAGGTGCAGTAGAAATCAAGGATTTTCTTGGCAATCGGAGCCTTTATGTGCTGTAACTGCATCTCAGATAAGTCATGTCTCCAGTAGTCCCGTAAATAGACCAAAACAGGTGGCTGTCTTAAGTGTTTAATTTAAATTCTGAAGTTGTCTCCTGAACAAAGGCCTTGCTTTTTAGGAACAATTTAAGAATGGTGATTAGCCTTGTGTAGATGAAGAGCCTATTGCCAAGGGGATCAGAGAGTACAGGGAGGATACTGGCTGATCTTGTAAATAATTTTTTAAGCAAAAATGAGATCGACAGGACAGAGAAATAGACAAATGCCTTATACTTCTTTCTAAGAAAATTCTCTGCTAATTTGTCAACTGTCTTTTATGATCAGAAAGAAAACATCTTGAACTTCTGTCTTCAGCTTTGAATACTAATGAGAGGGATAATACAAGCTTTGATGAGTTGAAGGAGTATTACTTAGTCACCGGATTAGTATAAATAAGGGATAGCCATTGTAGAGGAAGGGAAAACCTAATTCTTTCAAGATGAGCATTTGATTGTGACAGATGTGAATTTGAGATAGGGATGTGAGCAAGTCAGTGAGCCAGGCTGATTTTTATTCTGCATCTAAAGCCCCTTTGTGTTAGGACTTGTGGTAATAGTGACTCTTCATATCAAGAGGACTAAGACACTCTTCCAAAATAATTTCTGTGCAAGATTGCCTGTAGTTTGGGGGTTGGTTTTATTGGTTTTTTTGGTGGTGGTGGAGTGCTTTAACTGGTGTCAAGCATTTGACCCTGGCAACCACATGAAGTGCAGTTGGTACCCAAGTGCATGTGTGATTTCTGTTCTGGGGGAACACTCAAAGACTCACATGCAGATTAATTCTGATTTTCCTCTGTAGGTTTACTGTTTGGTACTAGTATAGCATCTGGGACTTTACTCTCATTTTTCAACCATAATATAATTTAGAAGTGCATGTCTCAGTCACTTCAGATTAGCAGCATGTGCTCTTTAGTCTGATTGAAATGCACGTTTTTGTGGGGGTTTTTTGTTGGTTTTTTTTGCTTTCTTAGGAAAAAGTTATTTAGCCAGAAGGGGAGTGTATACCTTTTTGTGGGGGAGATATGTTCTTTACGTTTATGACTGTTCTGGATGGGGAAGTTAAATTGGTAGGATGCGATGTTTACAGGCTCAGCATGTGAAAGGTAGAGTGATGTTTCCTTTCAGTTAGATTCTAGGAAAAAACTGTGTATGGTATTTCAGAGAGAGAACTCTGCAGCTTCTATTTTTTGCAACTGAGTGCATTTCAGATTTGCTCTGCCTGTATGGTGACTTTGTAGTCTATTAGCTATTGTTCTTTAGGCAATTAAGAGAGATCATTCACGGATGGCTTGTTTCCCACTGTAAGTAAATAATGTCTTTGGTTAAGGAAAATATTCCTTTTCAGTGGAAAATTATCTATTTTTTTGCTTTACAGCAGAGCTGAATTGGTTCAATGGAGAATATAATGTGTTTTGGAGCAGATGCAATGACAGGTACAGCATAGGTGGGGAACATAGAAACACTATTTTAACAAATAAAAATTACAAAGAAACCCCCAACCCCCCCCCCCTTAGACTCAGTAAATTTCATTTTATGGAGTTATAGCTGGTGTATATATCTTATTTAACAGTTAAGTTTGCCCCATTCGATACGACAGATGGTATTTATTGTGATGTAGGCTCACTGTGAAACTAGTCTTGACCCACTGTGTTCCCAATATGTGTGACAGAAGCTTTTGTGGTTTTTCTTCTGTGCTAGGAAGAAAGTTAATTCTACACAGCTCAGAAACTGTTACAAGGCAAGGAAGAAAGAAATCTACTGTTACTTATTTTCAGTTCTGGGTAGATGGTAATGTTGTAAATGATTAAGTGAAATTGATGAGACATCTTCCCCTTATAGTAGCCTCCTGTTCAATTTTGGCATCAGAATTGCTTTTATATGCCCAGAGCTTGGTATCCTCTGTTGCTGCTGGAACGTTTGTGTGAAAACATAGTAGGAGGGAGAGCACTTGCATCTTAAATGAGTGCTAGAATTTTTTTGATGCATGCCCTTATGTCTTTCACTGCACGTGTTACTGTAGATACAAATGCTCTGTTGCTGCTTTCTCCCTATTCTTTTCTTTTTGTCCTTCATATACTTTTGTTGGTTGCACTTTTTCTTTTTGATTTCTGTTAGTACTTCCTTGTGTCCCCCCTTTATATTCAATTTCTAAACAGTTTACCTCTCTAGAAATTGTTGGCTACTTTACCAATTTCTTACCACAGGTTTTTGTTTTCGTAATTGTATTCTTTCATAGCTTCTTGTTAACTTGTAACTGATATGGTTGTCAGGAATATGGTTTTTCAATCATCTTGACAGAATCACAGACTTCTGAATAGCTGGAATTGGAAGCTACAGAATGTCGTTTTAATGTAAGTGGAGTTTTCTAACAGCAGAATACTTGAAGATGGCCCATTCTCTGCCCTTTGATACTTTTAAAATTAAGGAAGAAGATCTTGTAACAGATGACCTGTAACTAATTTTAAAGGATAATTTGTTTGGCATTTTTGAGCTGGAATTCAACCTCTATTATCTTCGACTTTCCAGCTGTTTGAATCTGTTTTACAGCATTGGAAAAAAGAGGTCACTAGGGAAAACTGGATTGTTTAACACACTCAAAATCTTCAGAACATTACAGGTTTGAAAAAACTTCTTCCTTGCTTATCAGGATCAGGTACAACTAGCCTAATGTGTTTTTTAGATAGAAATATGGAAGGTGAGCACAGCTGATGTTAGTGAGGACAGCAAAACTTTGCTCATGATGGCTGGTCTTCTGACCTTTTTAGTACAAGGCATTACTCAGAAGATGGTGAGTGTGATATTTCCTTTAAGCCTCATGAAAGGAAAAAATGACCCTTCTGTTGAAATTCCAAAATAACCTTTTCCTACGATTTTTGGAAACCTAAATTGTCATTTGAAACACGTTTGATGTTTCTTGCTCTTGGAGAATATGTTCCTTTTTGCATCAGGTGAGAGAGATTTGGCTCTATTGAACAATGAGGTTTCATTCATCATAATTTTTTCATAGTTAACTGAGTGAAAGCTAGTGCTCTTGGTGCAGGTTAGATAGACCATATAGGATAATAGGAAAAAAGTGAAATTTTTGTCTGCTTTGAATTCTTGAAATACTCAGATCAAGTATTTTGTTTTACAAAGCTGTAATGGCACAGTTGAAGATTGTTACATTGAAACTCTGTCTAAAATTTGGGAGAACTTGCTGTAGGTGTGAAAGTATTTGATGATTTAATGTTCATGGACTTGCTTCTGTAGTGCATTATTCTTGGCAAGTAATTATTTATCCTGAAGAAAGAGTAGAGTATTTCTGTACAGTAAAATGGGAAGGATTTCAGGTTTTATCAGGATTCTGTATCCATATGGTCGACAGAATGTTTTAATATATAAAAGACAGTTTGAGACCTTGACTGTTCATCATATTTGATCCAAAGGACAAGAAGGAAATGAACAGGCACTTCTACTCAATCTTCTTTAGTGTAGGGGGTGTTAAGATTATCACAGTCTCTGCAGGCTAACACTTCCATGCTGGGCCCTTCTGTCCCTCAAGAGGAGCTCAGAAAGCAGCCGTTGTTCAGTTGTTCCCAGCCTCGGTTTTTCTGGAAGATGAGGGCTGAAGATGGGTGGTTCTTGCTTGTTTAGCTCCACTTAATATCTTTTCCATGCTTTGTTCCTTGGGCAATACAGCAAAACACGGTATCTTTAACCTGTGCTTGGCTGTGGGTGGTCTGACCATGTTCTGTCATATCTCTTCATCAAACTGTGGTGATTTGATTCATAGGAGCTTGTCTAAAATGTGACCTTTTTTGCTGGTTGGCATCTCTGACCCTATCAGTTAATGAGTCACTTCTGTGCTGTATAGTTTGATGCTGTTTTCAGTATAATAAAATTTGCTGCATAAGGCTTAGGTTGTGCCCCAGATGTTAACAGCTGTCATATGCCATAATCCATAATATAAAAAATTAATTATAAAAAAATCCATAAATAAAAATTAGTGCAAAGATGTATTTTTAAATCATAAATTATATCCTGCAATTGCTGTAAACATACCCATGTGAAAAGACCATCTTGGTATAATCATAATTGTTTCTTGGTGTTTTGGATGTTAGTATTCAGTTTCTTGAAGTGGGAAACGCTGACTCTAATAGGAAGCAATGTTCCTGATGGCTTGGTGTGATAGTGGTCATGTCATCGTTTTGACAGAAACAAGACAGAAAGCAGGTGAATGTACCTGCTGCTACTTACAGTAGCGTAAGGAAGCCAATTTAATCTCTCAGAAGTTGTATTCAGTGCATCATCTTGCATTAAATATCAAATGGGCACTCTCTTTCTCTGCCTTTTCAAATTTTAATGAAGAGCTGTTATAGGAGCAGTGCATGTTCTTTAGTCATAGACATATATAGCATTGAGATGCGATTGTCAGATCGTAGCTCTGAGTAAGCATGTAGAGCTCATCTGCACATGTAGAGCCTGCAGCATAAAGAAGCAGATGCATCTCCACAGCCAGATGGAGCATATGCCAAGAGACAAGTGTAACAGTGTGAGGAGCATAAACAGAAAAGTTGGTGTTGAAACACTGTGTTTATAAACCAAAAGCTTTTTGGTTTTGTTTTTTATCCAGTTTTCTCCACCTCCCCAGCATTGCTTCTTTTCCGGGCGATGGATTACCAACATGTATTTTGAATTATTGATGTGTCACACAGTAGAGTAGTTTAACCATGGGATATTGCAGTGTTTTGGTAGCACTTGAATTGGTTCTTAGCTTTTTTAAAAGTTTGGGTGAACTTCATATGAAATTGAAACTTTGGGAATTGTATCTCAATTTGGGAATAGTACCTCAGGTTAGATGAGAAACGTTGAGTTAATTTATCCTGTGTTCTTCTTTGGTGGATATCTTTTATGTCCAATCTGGAGAGTTGGAATTCCAAATTTTGCTCTTCAAAGGTAAAAAGAAAGATGGTAGAGATGGTAAGATGGTAGAAATTACATTTTTTTTGAAGGATGTGATCCATTCCTTTGAAATATTTCTTCATAAGCGAAGTTACATGGTAAATTTTTAAATGTTTTTAAAAGGGAAGCAAGACTTCACAACAAGCTTTAGTTGAAAATGAAAAATGCTTCCTACAGATGACTGAAATCTCCATTTACTTGAATATCAACATAGCTTTGTAGAACTGAGATAGTTCTGAGAGGTGACACCATGCATGTTGTTGGTTAGGCACACACAGGAGACTGTAGTAAGGTTAACAGTGCTGATGAGTTAATGTTTTGCATTCCTTCATATTGGATAGATGGGGGGTTGCCAGAAGTGGGCTATGCCGGGGGGTGGGGGGTGTGGAGGAGAAAAAGCAAAAGGCTTTGGGCCAATAGAACAAAATGTATGAGTCCTGTGACTAGTATTATTAAGTAGTTTTGGTGTTTGGACCATTTGCTTTGGTTTCCAAATGGTCATGGGCCACACTGAAAATAACTGTTACGCAGTTAGAAGAAGGAAAGCTTAAAAATGGTTTCAGTGAAGCAAAGAAATTACTTTGTAATCTGATCATGATGCTGAGAAAATGTAGGCATTATTTGGCTTGATATGCTAAATGGTTATGTAAATGTAATTATACTGCATGTAACATTTCAAATAATTTGAGATGGTGCACACAAATGCCTTTGAGACATTTTAAGGAGGTGATTGAGGAGGATTTATATATCACTTTCAGCTTACCTTAAGAGGAGAAAGAATGCATTAAAAATGAAAGTCATCTACAATATGATTCATCAGAATCTTACATAAAAATATACCAGTGTGTATATATGTGCACTAACCTGAATCAAGGGTTTTTCCCTAGCAGAATTGTTTACTATAAACCTGACTTGCAAACAGGTTATGCTTTAGGGTTTTGTTTCCCATTGAGGCTTCAGGAAGAAACAATTTCCTTCGGTTTAAAACTTGGTTGGGGTAACAAATACTGATTCTGAATGCAGTGACAGATGACACCTCTATTTTGTGCTGAGCAGGACAGTTACTACTTACAGTGCTGTCTGTCTGTCCTATCTCTTAATTACAGATTGCTGGTGGCTTTAAGCAAGCTGACAGTGCTAGTTTTTGCTCCTAGTTAATGTTGTTTATATATATATATAAAAGTATGTGAAGTTTGTCTAGAATGCATCTTTATATGTAATTTCTGAAGTCTCTTGCTAATAATGGTTATGCTTGGGTGTTCTATGGCCACTAGTCATTTTATGTAGTTCCAGTACTGATTGCTCTCTGAAGTCCTACAATAGTCTTATGCCAGTTACACTAGTGAGATTATATTGAAATTACATTAGCTGTGATGTTCTCCTTTTTTTTTTTTTTTTTAAATCAGCAGAAATGTCTAATCACTTATTTGATGAATGACAGCTTGCTTGGCTGTACATCAGTAGAATCTCAATTTGGATCAGATGGCTCTTCAGGAAGCTGTGCTGCTGTGTCGACCAGAATCTTAAATCTATTTCAAATGCTAGTAGAGGACACTTGTATGGTACCTGCCCACTGAAAACTCTGCAGAAGCAGCCCTACTGATAGGGGATGTGGGTGTATTTTAAGAACCAAGATCACTTTGTATTTCATCTAGGAGACACACTTCGAGTTCAAGTTGGTTATAATAGTGGATTTTTCCTTACTTAAAATTACGTCTTTTTAAAGGGAAATGAATGATATTATAAGTCCTAATATTATTAGTAAAAAGAAAATACCTAAATCTTTCTTTTCTTCACTCCAATTTGTCAGACTTTTGATCTCCTTGTCTTAATGAAGTGGTTAATAGTCCTGTGAGCTAGATGCTTGGCCAGTGTTTAAAGTTCTCTTCATGACAGATCATTTCTTCCCTTCTTTCAGCACTTCCTTACATTTATCTGATGAGAAAGTGTAACTAATACAGTAAACTGTCATCTTTTCCCTTCTCCTCCTGTCAAATGCAAAATGTTAACAACATTTTCCTGAATTTCACATGAAACCTAAAATAACAATGTTAATTTAATAAAACTCTTACTGGGTACAGATAACCATTTAAAGCATGGCTTGATTCTGTTCCCATCACAATCTGCATATGTAGCTACATGCTACATCTCATTGTTCCCAGAGGTGTGTTCCTGCTTAGAACAGTTCTGAATGTTGCAGGCATGACTTATGGGCATGACTCTTCAGTGTCTTGTCAGGGGTATAAGCCTGTCACTGTGATTCTAAAGTGCATACTATCTAAATGGAAGGTAGTGCTATCTAAAGGTTGCTTTCTCAGTTTCTAGTGGAAACATAACTTGTTAATATTTCAGTTTGGATGATGTAAGAATTTTAGAATTGTCTCACTGAATTCTAGACATAATAACTATTAAAGAGAGAAATAACAATGCTAATGAACAAAATGCATATTTGGGATTTGAATACTTTCAGTTTGTGTAGTTTTATGGTGGTTTGGGTTTTTGTTTGGTTTTTTGGTATGCTTTTGTTTGTGGAGTGGAGTTATCTAGATGTAGTAAATGAGAATATTCACCAGCCCAAAGCAGTAAGAGCAAAACTTGTTTTCACAATATGCATGTCACTTGCTAGGATGGGGTTGGAATAAAAAAAAAATTCTGCTCTTACTTTACTGCAGAAAACTTAGTTGTACTTTTGAATGAGGCCTTCCACTGTAAAGTTTCCCATTGGGTGGAATCTGTCCTTTTTCCCCCTCCCCCCTCAGACTTACAATAACCATAATCTTTCTCATGTGTTTCCTAAGAAAATGGCCCTGGACTTAGTTTCATATTGCAAATTAGCAGATAGTATTAACATAGTTATTCCACCTTTTCTCACAAATATTTATTAGAATATAAAGTTTGAACCGTAGAAACTAAAATGTGTCAAGTGTTCTTTGACTTTTGTAAAATAAAGTTAATGCTTTCAAGTGGAATTACTAGGAGTGTTTTGAGAGATTCTCTAAGGATCTATCCTGCATCCAGGAGTTTTTTGGCCCATGAGGGTTTCTTGGAGTGATTACTCCATCCTATATCTCTTATTTGCCTTTTTCCTTTAGAAGCAAAGGGTGATTAAGGCTGCATGTTTATCTGTTTGTAGAACAGACTTGGGTAACACATTCCAAAGAATCAAAACTTAATGCAAGTGGGTTTTCTTTACTATTTCATACAGCTTCTTTTATTAGTGAATTACATACACCTCTCATTCTTTTGACACTGTTTTTAGTATTTAACATATGCTGCCAGTCAGCAGTGATTCTCCTCTGTTATGAAGTCCTCTTTTTTTCCCAGCTGTGCAAGTGAAGTTTCTCTAACTGATTCTGCAGTGGATTTGGAGAATGTTTTCAGTTTGGGAATTTACAGGGCAGACACACAGGCCAGTTCTCACACCCACTGCTTGGGAAAGATATTGAAGATCTGTTTCTGAAGACATTGTGTTAAGTAGGATTGAAATCAACTCCAAGAAAATCTGTAACAGCTCACTGCTTATTAATGCTGGAGTTCATGCAGGCAGTCACACAAAGACATAATTACTTACTTGTATTAACAAGTTCTTCAAGCTGTGCTGGTCTCATGTATTCTGCAGTCCTTGTGCTGCTGCAGAATTTGGTGCTTTTGAAATTCTGTACTGACAGTTAATGTATATTTTTTTACTTTACCATTTCAAAGCGTGGACTGTGGCATCTGTTAATGAAGAGTGAGTGAATTTACACAAGTGGTGCATGGAAAGAGTAGATTCTAGAACAACGAATCTCCTGAAAGTACAGTAATATAAATAGTTGTTCTTTCTGATAATCCCCTTGATTTCAGTGGAGAGTTAATGTAACCTCAGCTTTTGGGTTTGGTAGTGTCTTCAGCTGTCAACCTTGCCAGTCTGCCAAGGATTAACTACCTTGCATAAGGGATAGCACAGGTGGTAGCTTCTTGGTCATTGCTGTTCATCAACCAGTGTTTTAGCATAAACTGTGAAAAAGGAGGGAGATGGTAGTGTATAGGATGTTTCACTCCTTTGAGGGCTTTTGGACCTCAGCATATTTGCTTGTTGTGTTTCTGTTGAAAAGGTTTTAACACTTTGCTTTTGAATAATCTCAATGTTTGGGCCTTCAGGTGGTGCTTCTGCTCCTCTAGCCTCCAATAAAAAAATCATCCTGATCTTCATAATGTCATGAAACTGCACAGCTGTATAACCAATATATGTGGGTGTGATGAGATTGTTCTGATCATAGGATGGAGATTGTGATTTGTTCATTGCCAGTGTCTTAGTTGAAGTGATGTGGCCCATCTAGACACCAACCTTCTCAACACTCATCTGAACAAAGGACTTAATGTTGATCCTTTTACCTGGTATGTTTTGCATAGTAGCTGTTTTATCACCTGAATAAATAAAGTGTTTCTGGTGGTAGTTCTTGTGGTATGGACCTGTGAATCTAACAGCTCTTAGTATAGTATATAATATCATTCTTATTCTTGATAATACTTACAAATCAATACCCATAAAGTCTTAATGTCTTTGTGACTTACCAGTGATAGTTATTACCTCCTGTTAGTGTCACATCAGTGATTTAAGGTCCCACATGAAATACTACATGTCTGTAATTTATAGTGTAGATTATGGAATGCTAGTTAAGTTAGTTGAATTTGCCATCAGTGTGGATTTTTAAATGATGTTGTATTTGAATTATTTATCCATTACTTGGAATAGGAAGTGAATAATATGTTTTTCTGTAAAAACTCTCAGATTCATCGGGGATGTTGTGAAGATATTTTTTTAGTTCAAAGCTCTTGCATGTTGTCCCCCTGAAACTCTTCTAACTGTAACACACCAATGCAGTTTACAGCCCTGTTCTTTTTGGCATTAACTTCCAATTCAGTACCTGCTGAGTACAGGGACTTTTTGTTTAAAATCAGGCATGCCAGAGCCAGTCTTTATCCAATATCAACGTGAATTCCACGATAGATTAAAGCTTAGTCATATTTCACTGTCCCTGATTACCATATAGTTTTTACCTTTCTAGGTCCCACCTTTGATTTTCCAGCCCCTTTTCAGGTTAGGTAAGGACAGTCTTCAAAGAGATGCTTTGGCTTTTGAATTATTCAGACTAAGTGAAGGTTATGCAAGGAAAAACATATTAAGTGTATTCCTTTGACACATAACTGAGAAGTTCAGTATTCAAAGCGAGTTGTGACATACTTATTACAGCTTTGTGTCTTGAAGTCCTACATTCTAATTATTTTAATTCAGGAAAAAGAGATGTATCTGCTCGTACCCTACTTAATTTCTGGAGAGGCTTGCTGCTTCCTGTAGTAGGTACTTATCTCAGTTGCTGTTTTCAAGTACCTGCTTTCAGTTGTCTTAGTTAACTTGTCTATTTTTGGGTTTCTTTGGTAAATATTCTGCCATGATGTTATGAACTGGGATAATGTTTGCACACCCACACCACCCCTATTTCGAAGTGCACTCATGCACTTTTAACTGTTTGCCTATACAGTAAGACAACTATTTAGGTGAAACAAAATGGCACTTCTATACCAATATTAAAGGTGATTAAAACTTGTTCTGATAATGTAGCCAGTTCCCATAATCTTTACATGTGAATGGTGTTTTAACCATCTTATAAATCCTTACATTCCACTAAACGTTTCTTTGGGAATAATTGCTATCTGCATTGTAACTACTGTTTTGATAATATGAAGCTATCTTCAGTAGTGAGATTTTGAAATAGTTTCTGTTATTCTTTCCGTTTCTCAAGCTGTAAGGAGAAATTCAGGACGAGAAATGTTTGAAATAATTCAATGTTAATGCATAGGCAGGTAGATCAAAAGAAAGCCATTCTTTTTATATCACTGAACTGTAATCAGAGTTTAGAATTTTTTTCTTGGCAAACTTCTAAAAGATTATGAAGGATATTATGCAGATGGGTTGCTACACTTGGAAACTTTTCATGTTCCATATGGCTTATCTGCAATATACTGTTGCTGAAAGGAAGCAGTCAGTCAGCTACTGCTGTTACTGATTTATACTTTAACCATTGCAAGTATGTGAGGAGGTATATATGGGAAGATGTGCATGTACATATCTATGTTGTCACTTGAATAAGGATTAAAAGTAGTACTTATATCTTTGAACATTCTGACATAGAACTGCTCTTGGCTAGGTTTTACCATTAATTTTGTTTGTTGCAGACTGCGTTCCTTGAAAGGATTATAAAATATATTTAATTTATATGCTACAGAATAGCTTCTGCTTCCTGAAGATGAACATAGATCTACTTTGTCTTTTGTTTTATTAAAAAGATGGAGTAAGATCAACTTAGACTGGCAATTTAGTATTCTTTAATGGAAAAATCTAGTTGCTGGTACTTTCTATAAAGCAGGTAAAATGAAAACCTGCTCAGCAGTATAAAACTTAATAATCTAGTAAGTTGTATAGAAAGTGAAAGAAGACAAATGCATCAAACATCAGACTTTGAGAGCTTGGCTTAGCTTTCACTGTGGAAATGGTATTAACACTGCTAATGGATCACTAATCGCTTCAAGTCTCAAGAAGTTCGTTTAGGGATGAGCAATCCAGCTTGTTTGTAGGTCAGCAACTGCTTACCAGTCCACAGTTTACAGATAGCAGTTCTCTGAAATCATAAATGTAAGGAAGGAGCTTCTCTTTATATGTCTTCTAGTCTATTGTGTAATATTCTGGAGGTGAAAAGTGGGTTTTATAGCCAATATGATGGTTATTCTTTCCTAGATGCTTGTGGCTTATCTGTTTAAAACAATGTGTCACTGCAAAGTTACCTCAAGTTAGAATTTGAGCTTCGTACCATGTCAGGTCTAAAAACCTTTTGTATGTGTTATTTTATATAAATGTGAGTTTGAATCCTGAGTGCCATCTTTATCATATCTTAGAGGAATTTGACAGCTAGCTTTAATGTTTGGCAAGCCAGGGATGCATGTTAAAACTTGCCAGATACTGGAAGTGCTCCAACATTTGAAACAAGACTCTGTCTTTTCTTAGAGTGGTATATAACAGGGACACTGATAAAATTTCAAATCATGGACATTTTTCATCTGTAATTGATGAGTGCCTTTGTCTAAATTTGCACATAGCAGCGTGTTGCTTAAAGGGCTGTTCCTTATATTTTATAGCCTGTTGCTAGGCAGGCTTGTAATTATTATCTTAATTACTTATTCCAGGGTTTGGGTTTTTTAAGCCTAAAAACCCTTTCCTCCCTATATATACTATAATGTTTGGCCAAGAAATACAATCATTGGAACAAATTTTAAGTACTGTACTCAGAATTTTGGCTGTTTAGATACTTATGCACCATATCAATTATTTGCATTTGAAATGTTTTTCCTGTTACAATACCACTACTAATTGAGCACAAGTATGGAAAATGTTAAGTGAACTAAAGTATGTAAGTCTTTCAGATTTTACTTAGTGTATGTTATTTTGGGTGGGGAGCCTACCAGAAAGATTGGTGAGGCCTTGTTCTTTAAGCAGTTAAGCTCTCCAAATTGCTTATCTCATGGAAATGTCTGTCATAATCTAATTTGACCTCTTAGGCATTTCACTGAAGTTTGAAAGCTGGGCAACACTCTGCTTTACTGTGCTGTTTTGGGATATATGTATTTGTGGCTATAATGAGAATGTGAAATTCTAACAGCATAGCAAAAGGTAATTGAAAATGTGTCAGGGGTACTGAAGGGAATAGTATTAGGGCTAAACTTAAGTAGCCTCCCAGCTCAAAGGAAAGGAAAAAAGCTTCATGATGAAATTTGCAGATGCTTCAGTGGTTCAAGTTGAAAATATTAATAGAGCCCAAGGAAAACTTAGAGATTTTGTAAACATTACATAAAACTGCATGTTATGTCTAACTAGGAAGAAGGAAATGAAAACCTACAGAAATAATGTCAATGAGCCTCAAACACAAAATACCAATACTGAGTTGAATTATGGATTTATTTTTTTTTTCTTCTGGCTGTTCACTTTTGATGTGTATGGTGGATTGAAGAGTCACTCCTGCTTGTTTGGTAGACAGTGGTGAAATTGGTACGCCCAACACTGCAGGGTCAAGCTCTGAGTTTGCACAGCCTTGTTAACTTCTTACAAAAGAAACAGAAATGGGGATACTTTTGAAGCCAAACTGACCTGCAGGATGTTTAAAAGCTATAAATAGCTTTCAGTGACTAAAAGTGTTCATTGGATATGTTTTATATATAAATAGGGAAGAAATTATTATCTGTAGAGGATCATACACCGTAGTATGGGTAATAAAGGTGAAATGGGTTATGAAAGAGGAAAAATCCATCCTGGTTTTAGGCTCAACTTCTTGGCAACTGTATGTAACAGGAAGCAAATAATAAAGCAGTTGTCATGCCTTCAGCATGACTTTTTTCTATATGTAAAGTCTGCAGCGAGACGTGCAGTTGTTGTTGCCAGCTGAAGTCTCTCTGCTGTGGGAAGGGAGCTGAAGGAATTATATTATTAAAGGAATATGCCCTCTTTTTTTTTTTTTTCTCCACTGATGTTTCACATAACAAGAATGAAAACTGGGTGGGAGTCTGATGCTGTGACAACTGTATCTGTCCTTCATTTTGTGAACTTCTCAGAAAGAATCTCTGGCTTTTCTGCAGGATGCATTTATCAGTGATGACTGAGGCAGTGGTTTGCTGCTGCTGGAAAGGACAGGCCATTCCTTCTGCTTCCTTTGTAACTGTGGTGCTCAGCTGACACATGGGTAAACTAGTTGATTCCTGCTAAAACTGAAAAAAAAACCTAGCAAAAATTAGTTAAATCAAGGGTGGACATTTTGCTGAAGAAAAAATGGCTTATTGCAGGCTCAGGCAGACAGCAGAGTTTGTGTTAGGGTGGTCTCTAGGATCTTTCTGTGGCAGGAAGTTGTTAGCTGTCAATCAGTTTGTCAAACTGCACCCACCGAGACTTCGGCAGTTACCTTAAAGCATGGATCTTGGATCTCTCTATCTGTAGAGATGCAATAGGAGACTGATCCTGAACACTGACAGGAAGGACACTATTGCAGCCTGGGTTAACACTGCTGACTTTTTCTATTTGATTCCTGTGTGGTGTCAACTTCACCATCTCTTGCCTCACTGATGCTGTTACTTGTATCACAGATGTCAGAGTGATGCTTAGGCCTGTCCTTGCTGCACGGAGCTCTGCGAGTGCTCGGTGGCTGCATTTATGGGTGGAGGGGCCTTTGTCATTTGGTGCAAGTGGTAGTGGTGTCCTCTCCCTCTCCACTATTGCATGGCAGCTCTCTAGAGCATTGGCTAACTGCTCAATTGCTTATCCTTTTGATAACCACAGTGTACATGTCTACTGCCATAACACAAATCTTTGGCAATACTACTGGAGCCTTTCCATTCTTTAGGCCTGAGGACTACTTAGTTTTGCTTTTTCAGTTTAATTACTCCAAATTTATGCTGCTTCACAGCTTTGGCCATGCTCTCACTGCAACAGCTGCTGGGTTTAAGTGAAAGGTTGGCCTTTTCCAAGGGAAAGCACTTTCTGTTTCAATCTTAGTCAAATTTTGGAAATGTTTTTCCTCATACTTTGGGATCAAAACCCAACAAAAATCCTGTTTGGCCAGCTCCAATGGTAAGTACAAAAATAGAGCTGTTAACATGATACATAGTAGCATTGATAGCAGCAACCATTTCCTTTTTGTGTAATATTACAAGAAACACAACACTGAAAATATTTTGAATGAACTAATGCTTTTTTGCACTTCATAACACTTTTTACATATGAGGTCACCCTACTTTGCTTCAAGGCAGAAAAATATTACTTCCTGAGGTGACAGTGAGCATAACCTTAAGTTCTCTATGGTTCTGCCAGAGCTGGTAAGGAGCCCAGTCTAATATCAGAAGTCTTGTCTTTTTAACCACACTCACTGAATCAGAGCACAAAACATGCTGATCATGTTTTTTTAACAGTTAGCAACGTGTTAGATCCTAAAAACTAGGATCTTTCCTGGGGAGGAGGACAGTTGGGGGTTGTCAGTTAACTTCATCTCTGGTAACAGTAATCTGTGTTTATTAGTTCAGAGGTTCTGATTTCCAGAACTGCTGATGACCAGTGCATTGAGCCAGTGTAAGTTTGTGTGAGAAGCTGTGCACAGCTTGGCTGGAACAAGCCTTGGAGAAGGTAGTGACTTGATATCACGCTGTGGAGTCTCAGCAGGCTTAAGCTCCTGCATTTCATGTTTCTCTGTTGGATTTTGTGGAAGGAAGCTTATGCTAAGAGAATTACACTGTGATGGTTGAATAACATCTTTGCTTCCTTGTGGATCATACAACGGATAACTTTATTTTTCGACTCTTTGGTATCTGTATTATTGGCTTCAGTAAAATTGATGTTGAATTAGAGAGAGAAACTAATTTTTGTTTTGCAAGAAGCACATCTTGTGTTCCTTAGATGCTTCTTGCCAAGACATGCTTCTTAAATTAGCAAAATGCAGTGCAATTAAAAAGTACTTTGCATATGTGTGGGGAGGTTTGGGAAAATATTGGGGCTCTTCTGCCATGTGCTTAAATGTAATATTTAAACCTGTCATAGCTAGTCCAGCCATTTCCATACAGCACTTTCTAGACTCTGGCATTAAAAAATAAATAAATTAATAAACTAATAGTTGCAATACTGGCATATTTCAGTTTCCCACAGTGAATCAAAAGTATTTTAAAACTTCTGGGTCATTCTGTAATATCAGGGTGACCACAGCTGTATGGAACACTTGTATAGTGGCGTTGTATTTCACACAACTGTTTTTTTCTAGAGAATCAAGCAAACAATAGATTTCACACCTGCCTTGGTTCCTTGCATTATTTTCTGACAAAAAGCAGTACTTCTTCAGCAGTTAGCTAACCCAGTCTAATATCAAAGCTGCACAATATCAGGCACTGAAGGCACAATACAACGTGTTGGCAAACATGTTGGAACAATTTCCAGTAATTTGGACTAAGGCTTTGAGGAAGTGGAAAGTACTACAGATTAACTCAAAATGTTACGTGCTCCTTTAGATGGTCTGGAAGATAAGACTTTAACACCAGAAGGTAACTGCAGTAAGTGTTTAGTAGCAAACCTTGAAATTTCATGTTCTTTTTCCCTCTTGCAGTAAGAAGACTTAGGTTCTGTAGTTATCTCGACTGCAAGAATTCTGCTGTTATTCTAAACAAATTTGTGTATCCCAGCAGAGAAATAAAACTCTCTTCATGTTCCACAAATATTATTTGCTCTCACTAAATGCTGCTTTTTTTTTCTCCCCCATCTCCTATCTTCAGAGTTAATAAAATTTCAGTCTCTATGTGATACTGTCTTGGAAATAGCTCAAGGAGGGTGAGTTATTTACATTAATTGGAGAAATAACAAACTTTAGCTATAGAGAATCTCAGGGCTGGAGTCAGTACTTGTTTATGGAGTGTGGCTTTCCTGTGTCCCCAGCAGAGCGATTCCCACTGGACATGGTCTGTCTTGTTTTCCCTTGCGCGAGGGCCTGTTATCGTGTCTCGCTGTGAGAAAGCTGAGGCTGGGCTGTCTCGCGTAGGCTTCGCCTGGCCGTGTGAACAGATTACAGCATTCCACTTGTTAGTATGAGCCACGGAGCAGAAATGTTTTACTATTATGTTACTGGGCAGTGATAAAGTTGGCAGTCTTTTTATGGTTAGGTCCTCAAAGTGGCAGTTCGTGCTTTAGTGATAAGGAGACAGAGCTTTGGATATCAGACCCAGACTTACTATCTGAACTGTGGCTTAAATCCTTCCACAATGACAGGAACCCCATCTGGAGTGAAGGTTTCCAGAAGCTGAAACAGGAGATACTGAGGCATTTTCCTTCCTTACGAGTCAAAGCAGAGTTAACCCCATTGTTATCAAAACCAAAAATAACTGGTCACCAGGAGGAAGGATGCATTTTTATATTTAACTAAATTTCTTCCTTTATATTAGAACTTTGAGTACAATTCTCAAACAGATCAGGAAGACAAATTGGCAGCATTACACTCAAAAGCTCTCATTTGATTGTTTTAGAATATTGAAAGGGGAATTAATGAATGCTGCAATACTTAAGCTTGCTCAAACGTCTTTATCAAAGGAGATGAACTAGACAGTATGTGTATTTTTTTCAAGATCTTTCTTTGTAGTATCTAGATGCAGCTTCTAATTGTGTCTTGGGCGCTGCGTATGTGTGTTGACGCTGAGCACTGTGTAAAGATACATTTGGATTCTATTTACAGAATCCTGTGGGTTGCAGGGGTTAAGTGTAATCCAGATTACACAGTGTTAACATTTTCCCTACTGATATCAAAGTGTAGAAGACTGGTAAGCTGACTTGTTAGGAAGGGCTGGGAGAGGGATAACAGGCTCCGACCTTGAGAGGCCGAACAGCCGGCCCTTGTATGGCCAAGTCCCTATACGTGTCCAGCTGATTGGTTAGGGGAGCAGGATCAGTGCTGTGACAGGTGCTGGAGGAACCTACACCTGTTTTCCCCATATGCTGATTTAGTAATTACATTTTTGTGGGAGTTCCAGATACTGTGTGGGATATGTGCAGCAAGCCAAGAAACTTGAGAAGGAATTACAGTTTATGGTGACCTGTGATATTAAAGAATTTCAGGCAGCGTAATTGAATTTTCAAGTAGGGCTTTAAAACTGAAGTAGAAATAGGCAGTATTTTTGCATAGAGTTGAATAGTGAGAGAATCTTGTGTGCTTTTTATTGTATTAGTAATTAGTAGATAGCACTTGACAAAAAAAATCCTGATCAGTGCTATAGTCTAAAACATTTCTTTTAATCAGAAAGTCAGTGTGTTATGGAAACATAGCTTCTGTAGGAAAACAGATGCAATTTCTTTATGGCGTTGAGAGTGTCAGCATGCAAATTTCATCGAATATAGAAGATTTCTCACAATATGAAAGCACACAAATATCCCTCATGCCTGTATAGTCTGTATGTTCTAATGTGTACCTGTTTAAAAATCTGTATTGCTTTCCCTTTGATACCTTCTTAAAAAACATTAAAGATTTTCTGTACGTAGCGTTTCATATCTTGGGTTGTTATAAACAAGAACTTGCAAAGAAAGATTTCTGATTGTGTAATAGGAGGAAAGTGAAAAACGACAAGGAATACAATTATCTTAACATTTGAGCATGAGACCTGTAGTTTCACTTCCTTTCTTATTTGTAATGCCTATATTGTAGGCAAGTTTGGGTTTTTAATTCTAGGGGATGTTAGTTCTCCATCAGAAAACAGGAAGTAGCCCAATAAAACAGTTGCATCAAATTTAGACTAAAGGAGTCTGAAAAAAAATATATTTAGCAAACTAAGTCATCTTGGAGAGGAATTATGTAATTTCTTTTTATAATTTTTGCAGCTCTTGTTATAATGTGGGATGACAGAAATGCAGGAAAATCCTGCCTTTATAAACTACCAAGACCAAGTTTTACATATATCAATGTACTACAGCTGTTGAATTCAATCGATTAATTTTAGCCACTGTGTTTCTCAGAATTTAACTGTATGCTCCTTAAATGTGAATATTAAAATTGGGATGCTAAAATAAATCTATTAAAGATCTGGTAAATTGGCTTTTAATTGCTGGTGATGAGATTAACTGCTTTGTCATAGGCTTGAATGTTCCCTATATGTCAGGCAACTCTACTTCATGAGAGAGTATCTAAAAATGGTTTTGCATTGAACACTGGACAGATGAAGTGGGTGTAGGTTAAGGTTACCCATGAGATGGCACTTGGGAGAGTCTGTGCCTCTGAGTGAACCTTTTCTCTTTGTGTACTAAGCCACTATTCTGAAAGACTAAGCTTGTCTGTTGAACAGTGAGTTTTGTCTGTGAAAGTTTCATGTCGTTTCAGTGGCTCTGAATGATTCAGTAGTATACAAAACTTCTTGGCAAGTTAGTATGATTTGTATGTGAATTTTCCAATTGTATTTCAGACCTTAAGAAAGAAAGGCCTTAATGGTTGTGAGAGCCCTGATGCTGACGATTACTTTGAGCACAGTCCACTATCGGAGGACAGATTCAGCAAACTAAATGAAGATAGTGATTTTATTTTCAAGCGAGGCCCTGTAAGTACTTTTATTTTATCTCTACTTTTTATTTGTTGATCCTTTTTATTAACTTCATTATTTAGGCTCTGAACAAGAAGGAACACAGAGGGTGCGACAGCCCGGACCCTGACACTTCATATGTGCTCACGCCACATACAGAAGAAAAATATAAAAAAATTAATGAAGAGTTTGATAATATGATGCGGAATCATAAAATCGCAGTGAGTACTTAAGTATGGTTTGTGCTTCTATTACGTGCATGAGAATTTTCATGGTGTTTCCTTACCGCTGAAAACCACTGCAGAGACAAGAGTGTGTAATGGTTTGAGAAGGGAATATGTATTTTCAAGGAAAAATGAGAAGCTGATACTAGATCCTGTTTAAAATAATTTTACCTTAAAGAATAAGAAGACATCTCTAGCTTCTTTCTTGCGCTCACATCTCTTCATACCTTGTGAACATGAGATAACGTTTCTAAATTTTAGGAGCCTAGCTGCATTGCCAAATCCTACCTAAAATATTTTTATAAAGATATTTTTTTGGCGTGGTATGTAGGATGGTTTATTTACATTTCATATGTCTATTAATTGAGATTTTACAGTATGTGACAAGCAGGCTTGGATTGGATTAATTTTATCCTCAAATCAGTGGAATTTTATTTCGCTGAAGACTGGATGTAGAAAGGTATATAGTTGTTTAAAGGCCGAGACTAGTGTGCTATGAGTGCCTCAGAAGATTGGTGTCTTACTTCTATTGAAATTCCAACAGATACTTTCTTGGGCACTGAAAGAACTTTGCAAAACTTGTCCCTGGTGCTTAGGCTCTATTTGCAGCCACGAGTCACCAAATTGCTTTGGAAAGATATGATCCCCTTTCCCATAGGGTGATCAGATGATCATTTTTCATTTTAGTGTTATCTAAGTCAGAAATTCAAATACCATTGCTTGAACCTTGTGTATTGACTGAGCAGATTGTTCATTTTCTCCTTGGTTTCGCATATCCTCTTCAGATTTAGGGTATATGGCAAAAAGATGATTTAGAAGGATTCTTAGAGAATTTTTGGACTCTGGAACCCAAGAAGTTTGGGATAATAGTGGCATGAATCTTGAGTGTTTTTCCCGGAGGTGTACGTGATGACATTTAATTTCCATCTGCAAAAGCCAATTAGTGTAGAGTGTTACACGGGAAGTATTTTCTAAGAACACTAATGCAGGGCCCTGACAGAACCTTGAAATTCTTTAATATTGCAAATCTTGTGGCAATTAAAGTAAATAGATGGGCTAGGTTAACCAGCACAAACCCTGGGGTAATTGAGTACTGTGTCCCCAGATGACTTGCTGATAGTAGAAATTATTTCATTATTCAGGGCAATAAGGCCGTCTGGGGATTTAAACAGCAAACTGCCAGCCATGGCACCCAGTTGCTCCTCTTTGCAAGTTCTTTATACTTGATTGAAGCTCATATCTGCTTTGTTTGAAAGCTTTTGCTTCCCAGCATTTCTGTGTTGCGATAGCTTCAGGCCTCATCTCTCAGTATGATATGGCTAACCTGCTCTCTCCTGATTTTCTGTTGTCGTCTTGAACAGCCTAAATTATCTGTGTGGCCATCAGTGTAAAGAAAAATGGTGACATTATGTTTTAGCTTGATAGCTCAGTGTTTATAGCTTGAGCTGGATCTGTTACGGTTCTGTTTCCAGTATTTACTGGTCTCTTCTGTTCTAGCGCACTCGTGACTGTCAAAGAATAGGAATGAGGCAAAGTGTGAAGAATCTGGGCCTAACCAAATGAGTGCCATAGATGGGCAGAAGCAGCCTTTATTGTAAGGTGTGGGGGGAAGTTGTCATTTATTAGCTTTATTATTGAGAAACCTGCAGGAAATCTGTTCCAATTGCTAACTTCTAGCATTGTTTTAAGTACACATCAGGTATTTAAGGTTTACTTTTACTTGACTACTTCTTACAGATTAAAAAGCTTCTTGAAGTAGTTTCCCTTTTAAACAAACACCAGTACAGCCTGTCACTAGTTAGATACTGTGAAAGATTTGCTAGCATTACGTTGCTGTGCTTCATTACTTTTTCCTTTTGTCTGTGCCAAAAATTGATAATTACTCTTAGGAATGCTCCAGTAGGGACACTGTCATTGGCTGTTGCTAGTTAGAGATTTTGTTTCTTCTAAGATATGTATTGTGCTGTTCTAATTAGTATAGTTATTGTTGTATTTCTAATGCTATCCAAATTGTCATGCAGAAGTGTCATTCTTTTTAATTTTAAGCTCAACTTGATAAATGTGTATTTTTTTAAGTATACTTGATAGGTCATGAGTGTCTGTCACTTCTACTTTAGAGGTCAAATGCAAATACTATCTCTATTCTGTCAACAAATACTCATGTATTTGTACCCTTAAATTGTACCTGTCATGGTTTGTTTCCAGTAATTACAAAAGTTGTGAAAGAAAATAGTCCCTCTTTGTTTCAGAAACTCATCACTGTCAAAGGATAGGAATGAAACAAAGGCCAAAGATGTTAGTCATAACCAAAAGAGTACCATAGATGGGCAGGCATCTAAGCTTTTGATTCAAATAGCTGTTGAATAACAAACATATATACTTCAGAAAAAATAGTTGCCTTTCAAATGCTGTAAAAATTAGAATTTTAAAAAAAGAGATTTGCCAAAAAAAAGGAAAGATGGAGTGGCTATTGAAGCAGGGTTTTATGGAACACATAATGATGACAACTGAAATGTTTGAATTGAAGTTACTGGGTGTAGTGAATTTTTAAAGATCCGTTTACTTTTAGTCTGAAAAAGCAGTTTTAGTTATTGCTAGCAATATATTGGCAATGTTATTAAAGTTGTTATTACTAACTTTTTCTCTTGGTTTAATATCTGACTATATAATGTGCATGTTTATGCTTCCATTTTGAAGGTGCAGCAGTTCATTGATTTGTGGACATGTTTAGTTTTTCATTGCTTTGTAATAATCCACATTAACTGATAATTTTGTTGTATTTCTGAGCCTGCAAGTTCATATTAATATCTTCCAATTTTTTTTGTATTTCAACTTTCAGTATTTTAGAAGTTTGAGTAATTCTTCTGGAACTATATTTATATGATGTATAAAAGTTTAACACCATACTCTACAGCAAATGGATGTTTTAAAATTGTATGCTTGATACAGTTTAAAAACTAACAGAATTAACTTTTTTTGAAATCAGAGTAATTGTTGGTAAATGAGAAATGTCCATCTTTGTAAGGTGTTATTTCTGCAAACACAGTCAATGCTAATGCTGTTGTCTTGTGTGTACCTTGTCTTGTTTCTTCCAGCCTGGTTTGCCTGCTCAGAACTTCTCCATGTCGGTTACAGTCCCAGTGTCCAATCCGAACACTCTAACCTACAGTAACCCAGGGAGTTCCCTTGTATCGCCGTCACTGGCAGCCAGTTCATCATTAACGGACACGACCATACTCTCCCCACCTCAGACCACCCTGCATCGGAACGTATCACCTGGGGCCCCTCAGAGACCACCAAGTACTGGCAATGCAGGTAAGACTTCACTACTGTTGGGTTTTCATTTTATACCCTCTTTTATTTTTAATTAAAAAAACCCAACAAAACAAACCAACACAAACAAGAGCTTGGTACTTTTTTAGTAGTACTGGTGTGGGGTTTTTTTAACAGTCTAATTTCTGAAGTACAAACTGCTATGATGATGTAATAAGCAAGTTAGTTTAATGCTCTGGCTTTTTTTTAATTAGGTGGAATGCTGGGGACAACTGACCTCACAGTGCCAAATGGAGCTGGTACCAGTCCAGTTGGTAAGCGTGCTATCATATCTTCGTTGAAAAATAGTGTTGTGGTTTTAGTTTCAAAAAGCAGTTTGTTTTTTTACTCTTCAAAGAAGTGGTTGTGAACAAACAAAGGTTGTAATTTTCTTAGTTGCCTTATAATTGTCAAGTCTTAGCAGGCATTTAACTTTTTACCACCATGCCCTTTCCACTTCAGTGATATTTGCGTTTTTTAATTTCAGTGGTATTCAGTTGTAGCATGCTGGTTTTGCTTTTGTGCTTCTCTGCAGGTGTAATTATAGCACTCTAAAGAGATCTTATGTTTGCCAGATTTTTTACTTTCTATGAAATGTAGTATATCTATTACACTAAAGGAACTCAGCTGGGTTCTCAACTTTTAATTCAGAAGACCTGGATTTTTGCTATTAGTGGTGGTGGGGTCAGTCAAAATGAAGAAAATACAGACTGGGTTGTTTGTATTGCTGAGAGTATCTTGCTAATTATTTTCTAGCAGTTATACTAAGAAAGCAATAAATCTTGGAAGCTGATAGCTAGGCTGTGTTTTAATTTTGGAAGATGATCAGAATTTCTTTCAAAAACAAACTGGAGATTTTGCCAAAAATCAAGTTCATGGTATTTTTTGGTCTTCAGTGAAAAGATATGATAGCACATTACAATTAAACAATATTTTGTCTCCCCTAAACAAAGTTCAGGACTCTGGTAGAGGGTAGGCAACCACTGAAAATTATCATGCCACAGAAGGACAAAGTAAATGACAGTTTGCCCACTTCCTTCATGTCCCTTCCTTAAGATGTCGTTGTGACTGAAGGTCCATTTTGGGAATAGATGTAACTCTCCTTGCAATGTGTTTGTAGCAAGGAATTGGAGAAGCAGCTCTTGACCTTTCAGCATTCGCCCATTGGCTACTTAGTGTGGCAACTGGGGAAAAAGTGTTTTGAAGATGAAGTCAGGTAACTGACTTGATGCATTAAAAAATGCTGCAGCTACAAGACTGAAAGCACAGGTTTGACTTTCCATTCTTTGGCTATGTGCAGCAAAGATATGAAATATTAAAGTGTGGTTTCCAGTGGGTAAGCAAGATTTTAAATGGAGGAAATTTCCTCAGTTGAAAAAAATGACTATTTTTAGAGACTCCGGAGGTCAGATGTTGATTTCCATAGTATTCTGAAGTCAGGCTAAATAAGTTTATCAAGTTGTTTCAGGCCTCTTTTCCAAAATCAGGCTTTAGTAACAGTAGCCTCAGATTTAAGACTCGTTCTTTCAATAAGCAAATAAAGCAGTTGTTTACAGCTCTTGCTATAGCATATTAAACTGTAGAAATACCCAGTTACAGCAGCTTGCTGAACATATTTAATGCAGTAAAATGTTTTCCTCCTTGCATTTATTAATAGTTTATGTGAAAAGTCAAAATGCATTGCTTATCTCTTACTTTCCAGAACATCACACCCAAAATGTTATACATATGCCCACTCATTTCTAGAAAGAGTTTTTTTATACAAGTTTGGCTATACAAGAACAGTGGAACATCTATAAGAAGTACAACCAGTAAAACTCAACTATCTAGTTAACACCAGAATGCTAAGCCACAGAATACCCTTAGCTGTCAGAGCTCCGTTTTCTGCTAGGATATAGCATGGCTTCTTTTAAATGCTGTCAAGAGCACAGTAACCTTCACAATTGCAACCAAAATTAAGAAACCATACATAACCAGATAGAGTAAATCTGCTAACTTGTCAATTTGAACTTGACAGCCACCATTGAAGCGTGTGTATCAAGTTAATTATGTGTGCTGAGAACAATGGGTTTAGTTTCTTGCTACATTTATTGTAGAATTCACTTTAAAACCAATATTTTCTTCTTTTAGCCTTCAATCTTTTAAACTTCTCAGGAATGAAGAATTCTCCTATGGATATAGTTGTGACAGGTCATGTGTCAGTTTTGTAGTGCTCAATTTATAGGAGAGATGCCAAATATAAAGGTGGAGTACTGACATACCCACATTCCCTTACAGACAAAGGAAAAACCCAAGATTTGACATGATGAAATTTTGAGCATTTAAGGTTTTGTTCTCATTTCATTTAAAGATACTTACAGGCCTTTAAGTAAAAAGCAAGTTAAGGCTACCTTAACAAAAGACCCAGTTCAAACAAATTGCATAAACCAGCTCTCATTTGCTTCACAGGAGACTCAAGTCCTGTGTAACTTGATTGGAATAGATCTGATTTGCTTTAGCAGGCGATCTGCCAACTTAACAGTTTTTCTATAGAAAATAACTTTGAGTAAAAATATCTGTGTGTTGTGGGAAAGATTGCTAGGTGCTTTTTATGTCTCCCAACAGAAAATTTGTGATCATTTTGTAATACTGAGAGCTTATTTCATAACACTGAAAAAATGATTTTTATTTTCTTCTTATTTCTAAAATTTTACCCACCACAAAAAAAATTAGCTTAATGTTTTTACTTGGCAATTTTATCAGATTCAAGAGGGAGAAAAATGTCCAATATTATAACAGTATTTGCTTTTGCACTAACTCATTTTTTCTGTTAAAATTCCAGCTCCAAAATGTCTCATCTAATTAAGGATACTGTTTTAACAGTGACCATGAGCAACCTGTTCAACTTGTGATTGGCTTCTAATATGCTTCAAAGATCTTGTATCACCAGGATGTGTACAACTTGCTATTTGTTCTTAACATCATCGTGCTTGAACACATGCTCTGTGTCTCTGTTACTCCTGTCAAAGGGCTGTGGATTCTAATTAGGCAAAGTATAGCCTCACATGCTCTGAGCACCCACATATGGAGGAGAGATTCTTTGACTTTGAGCTGAAGGGCTTTGTGGATGGATCACCTTCAAATTTGTCATGAGGAGGTTTGGTTCACTGTGTTCCAGTAGATAGGGTGTTATGCCTTGAATCATCTAGAGGTTGCCAACAAGTGCGCTTCTGGTGAAGTTGTCCCATCCCTGAGGAGACCAAGGATCAGAAAGGTGCAAAATTGCCACCACTGTTGCCCAATCTCTCCTTTTTTTCTATATCTTTCACTTACAGCATTGAGCTGGAACCATGTGAAGGACCTGAGCTACCTTCATGGCCAAGGCTGCATGAAAACTATAGCCTTTTAGACTGACTTTCCTAAGTCCTTCCCAGATGTTGACAGAGCTGGTGGAAGTGGAGGCTCTTTGTGGTCTTGCAAAGACAAAATATTGTCTGTCTAGACACTTCTTTGTCAGTGAAGCAGCCCTTCTGGCCAGTAATGCAGTTTATGGACCCAGTTAATCTTCTGGGAAACTGTATTTCCTCTTAGAATTTTTTTCATCAGGAGAATGGATAAGAAAGATCTGCTGGAGTACTGCCTTTCTGTTCCAGAGCTGTATTTTCTTTTAATGTCTTCACTGATCTTCAGATTCTGATCATGTGAAGTAACTGTAGGAATACTTAATTTCTTTGGAATAGAACTGAAGGATCTACCTGCTTAAGAAACTGTCCTGTGAACTATTGGATCCCTGATAAGAGCCAGTCTAGGTCATGGGGGATGTTCTATTCTGGCCTCATGGGGATTATGCAGAGGTGGAACTGACAGCTTGCGTGCACCTGTAAACTGCCTGTCAGAAAGGGATCAAGACAGAAAACTGTCAAAGGCCACACCTGTAAATGATTCCCTTTATCTTGAGGGCTTGCCTGATTGGGAGAGGGTTTTTTCCTACATGTATGAGGATAAAAGGATCTTTTAGCTTGGTCTTTCACAAGTCTGAATCAAGTGTCTAATATGCTACAGTTGTTAAGTACACAGAAGGCTGGAATTACAAAGCAGCTTTCTGTGTGTATCTTTCTATTCGTGTTGGCTTTTTAAATGAGAGCGATCCCAGTGAGAAATACCCAACTAACTGGAAAAACATACCTCTTGCAGGAATCTTGCTTGAAACTGGATTGGTGTTATCAGACTCTTCTTTAAGAAAACAGACCCTCTAACCCACTCTCAAACTCATCAGTCTGTCATCTACATCTGATAAAAGGCTTGGTGCTGTTGTAGCTGACCACCTTAGGAGAGCAGCTGTAAACCTTGAGCACATTCCTGCTTCAGGCTGTGTTACTGTGGTGTTTCTCATCTGCTATACTTTCTCTTCAGTGTGACAGGTAGTACCTGTCACAGGTAGTCTTCCACTAGACAGGTCCTTGCTTCCTAGTTGGTATTGAAAGTGGTTAAGAATGAACGTTCAGCTAATATGGAATTCAATGTAATGTTAGTAGTGTTGGCATAATGGTTTGCCTTGCGTTGGTCTTTAAGATCATGCAGGTAAATACAGCAGTCAGTGTTGCCCTACTCCAAGGTAGAAGCTGGAGGATCCCTGAAGAACATTCAGAACAGCCTATTTACCTTACAGCTTCCAAGCTGTCCTCAAGGAAAAGAAGTATTGAAAGTAGACTGCAGAGCAGCTGTTCCACAGCATGCAGGCTGAATCCTTTTCCTTTGCTAGATGTTGTCAGCACATAACAAAGTTTGATCCATCCATCATCCTCTGATTAGATCAGCTCACAAGAAATGACTGGCTGAAATCAGCATGAAAAATGTGCTGGTAGATGAAAGCATTTGAGTGTTGTTGGGTTTTGGTTCTTTATTCGTGGGGGGGCTTTTTCCCAGTTGTAGCAGCCTTTCCTTGGAAACCACCCATCCACATGTGGTTAGTTCAGCCCCAGAGCTACCCTTGCATTTTTAGTTGGTATTTCATGTTATGTATGTTACTATCCTATGATTTCTGATTTACATAGAGGTACAAGACAATCCTAATTAGAATTTGCCATCTGTATAAAGATTATTAATGTCCCAGCTGAATCAAAGTATCGCAGTGTGTCTGTTTGTGTGAAATCCCAACAATTACATAGTCACCGTGCCATGGATACCACAATGTAGATCCTCAGATGTTGTAAGCATGCAATTTCTGTTGCCTGTTCCTTATACAGGCAGAGAAATCAACAAGTTCAGAAAGTAGAACTCTGATTTCATTAACTGTAAATGCTTTAGTTGACAAAAGGCCTAAAAGGCATTCAGTTGCTGCTGCTAATGTTTCACACTCAGTTGAATAACATTTAGATACAAAAGCAGTATGCCTTTGTTCAGGTTTGCTGCTGCTCTCTGAATAATAACACTACTCTTGAAGAAGCCCCATTTAAATTCTAAATATCCTTGACAATTGTCTCTCCCTTTATGCAGCTTTGGGCAAAAAAATTTTCCAGCACCATGGGAAATGAGGTGTTTTTAGTTTTGTAACAGGAGTAAGCATTCCCTTGACACTTAGTCATGTGTATTTTTTTTGCTGCATTTTAATATCTAAAGTACTGCACTAAAAGTAAAAATGTTTCAAAATCTTAAGTTACTGTATTATCTGATGAATTGATACGTATTGATAAATGTAAATAAAAGGATTTCAGCTTCCTTGAGATGTAAAGTCTCAAAGCTAGCAGAAAACTTAGGCCTTTTGAAGTGATGGTAGAATTGATGGTGATTTCTGTGCAAAGCTAAAACTGGTACGAAAAGCAAAAGGACTTTGGGTTTTGTTTGGTTTATTTTAATTTAAAAAAAACCCAACTTAGCTAATGCACATAGAAATGCTATTGTTGCATTTACTTTCACCTCAAGGTCCTACATGCAAATGTTTTTCTTAAACTAGATTTTATCTGGTCTTCTAGTTGTGTAGCAAATGAAAGGCTTACTGCAAACACAGTTCTCTGTTTACTTCTAATGATGTGACATGGGTTGTATGATGTCATTTGAGGCGTAAATATTTATTTACTACTATTCTTCTTTCTGCTTGATCTTCCATTGCTTAGCTGCTTGCCCACAATTACTTTCCAAAACTCTGCATAACTGCTCAGTTTCTTCAAAAATGAACCACAGGAAAAGAAGATTAATGGCATCAATGACTATAATTTATTTCTTGAGTAGTAATAAGTACAGGGAGTACTGTCCAGCCACGTGTGTTCATTGTTTCAGCTGATGGGATTTATATAGTGAAATATGAGTCTGGCTCATGTAATTGAATGCTACATCTTGGGCTGCAGGACAATAAATGAGATTAAGCTGTATTATGTTTCTGAAGGTAGAATACACAAGGGTTAAAATGGGTGGGTTTTAATTTTTAGCTTGAGAAAAGAAGTATAGAAGTAAACATTTTCTGACTGGCATAGCACGCTAATGTACGTTGGCAGTGTTTGTTATCATAAAATCAAATTGAATTATAATTTTAATCCTTGTTTAAAATGATTCATGTAATTGAGAGCTTATCCTATTTGCATTGGTGTCTGTTTTCCAAAGAAGGCTTTTGAAAATGCTTTCATAGTCTGTTTTCAAGAATTAGACTTAAATAAAACTCTTCGAATGGAAGTCAAACCACTGGTCTGGACACTGATACAGGATTTTATATTCTGTTCCCATTTAGCAGTTTCATAGTGTTTTTAAACATAAAGGAATTGCCTTTGGGGAAGATCTATAGTGGGTGGGGTAGGTACAATTTCTGTAATACACAAAAGAGTAAGTAGAATTTATGGGGTTGTTAAAGCCTCAGTTTGGCAACGTGCCGTGGAGTTGCATCATCTTGTAATCATTATCTTTTTCTGGCTCCTGACCCTCTTCTAAGAAAGACCATGTTTTAAGTTATTTTTTTACTCTTAATTTGTAATTTGATTTTCCTATTAGATTATTAAGAGGAAAAAGGCTTTAAGCTTCATGTTAAAAATGAATATTCTATGGTCTTGCAGGCTCAGCATATGGTTGTTCAAATAATCATAGCTAATAATCAGTATTAGATACTTCAGTGTTTGTTAAATTTTCTGTGCTTCCTATTTATAATAAAGGGCTGGTACTACAATAATACCCATAGTATTGCACACTTATGATTTCTTTTTCACCCCTTCTTAATATATATATATATATATATATATTTTAATGCTCATTTTAAAGAAATGCTCAGCCTTTTGTTAAGGACAAATGCTTTGACTCTGCCCTCCTGAATGATACTGTGCAGAGAAGGCAGTGGCAAGGACTTTGTTGTTTTTGACAGCACTGCTAAAAGCATGAAATGTTTCTGAAGGATTGGCAGAGCCCTGCAATAAGGGCTGCAGGAAATGACCCTGATGGGTGTGGAAGAAAGACACTGTCCAGATTTAACACACGAGCTACTGAAATACTTGAAACCATAGAGGACAGGAAATGGTATCACAGGATAGACTAAAATGCTGTACAGAACTTCACTGATTGTACAAAGTGTTATTGTTCTGAAGTTTGAATTCAACACAGCAGCTCTGGCATATAAACAGTGATGCTGACAACCCAGTGAGTAATAAAATGCTATTTATTATTAGGTTAAAGCCCAGACTTTCTTTAAATGAGTTCTTTAAATGTTCTGATTTTTTTTATGAAGTTGAAGATGATAATAATTGCTATTCTCTAATAATTCTTTCTCCCTCATATCTGTTTCCAAATACACTTACATTTTACTCTGTCCATTGTGTAAGGTTTGTCTTGCAATCTGATGCTATGTAGGCTCTCTGTAACTAATGTTTATACTCATTTATAATGCATGGGTATTGATGCACAACTGTATTTAACAAAGCTATGATTCTATGAAAACTGTCTCACAGTTTCAAGAACCTTATGGTAGCATGGAACTTAATTTCTCTTTGGTTGGTTGGGTTTTCTGTGTGACCTAGCTGGGGCTAGTTCTCACCTAGCAGTCAAGAAAGAATATATTTAGCTCTGGTATTCTCAGTTCTAGCCACTTAAAATTTAATCTCTAACCTAGAAGTATCCCAATTCTGCTGTTTTTTTGCTGAGAATTGTAGATGTTTTAATCACGAAATGAGATATGTCTCTGGTTTTTAATGCAGAAGGAAGAATGCTGGCATAAAAAGCTTTTTCTCTTTTTTTTTTTTTTTGAAGATAGGTTGGCTATGAGCCAGCAGTGTGCCCTGGTGACTGAGAGAGACAATGGGATCCTGGGGGGCATCAGGAGGAGTGTGGCCAGCAGGTCACAGGAGGTGATCCTCCCCTCTGCTCTGCCCTGGTCAGGCCCCACCTGGAGTATTGTGTCCAGTGCTGGGCTCCCTGGGATAAAAAGGACAGGGATCTCCTGGAGAGAGTCCAGAGAAGGGCTACGAAGATGGTATAGGGCCTGGAACATCTATCCTATGAGGAAAGGCTGAGAGAGCTGGGGCTGTTCAGCCTGGAAAAAAGAACACTGAGGGGGGACCTAATCAATGTTAATCAATATCTTAAGAATGGGGTGCAGGGGGAATTGGCCAGCCCCTTTTCTGTGTCTGTGGGGACAGGACAAGGGGCAATGGCTGCAAATTGGAGCACAGGGAGTTCCACACCAACATGGGGAGGAACTTTTCCCCAGTGAGAGTGAGGGAGCCCTGGGACAGGCTGCCCAGGGAGGTGGTGGAGTCTCCTTCTCTGGAGAGATTCAAGACCCATCTGGACACCTATCTGTGCAGTATGAGCTGGGGAGCTGCTTTGGCAGGGGGGTTTGGACCCCATGAGCTCTCGAGGTCCCTTCCAACCCCTACAACTCTGTGATTCTGTGATTCTTCTTTCTGCTGTTGGCGTTCCTACTTCTCCCCATAACCTAAGTTAAGTGGTAGAATTAGCAGAAAACCTTCCTGTACCTCCTGTCTAAATGCTTCATGAAAATACTGATTAGAATAACTTCTCCATGCTTTGTTAGCCTTGACAAACTTAAGGGACATAGCAAATCCTCCACGTATGGCCTGGCTTTTGGCACATGGGAAATCCTTGAAGATAGTAAATCCAGAATTTGAAGTGCTGGTTTTAAAGTTGTAAATTTACTGCTGATCCACGTGTGAACAAGAATACTGTGGTTGGGGCAGGCTAGCAAGTTCTGCCTAGTTAGTTTTTTTTCTTTAAGAGTCTTCAGCAATACTTGTTTCCAAAAGACCTTTATAAAACTCAGGAACATATCTTCAGCACAGGAGCTTTGTTTTAATTCTTATTATATATTGTTTGTTCTGCATTTCTACATTGTTAATATATAGGGTTCCATTTCTGGAGGATAGGGAAAAGGAGAGGACTGCATTTGGCAGTTCCTCCACCATGTAACAAGGATTGTTAGCAAAGGAGGAGGCTCCCTTCTTAACATCCTGGTGAATTCACACCTTGGTTCTTGACACGCACTAGTGAAGTGTCTTTCAGTACCCGCCACCTTCATGAAGTGTCGTGCTGTTACTGATACATGTTACTGTTCATTCTTTCAAACCTTTTAAATGCATTAAAAACCTTGCTAAAGAAGTTGGTATGTGACACTGACAACTTTCTTATTTAAATTGCTTTTAGATTAATATGTACTTAATGTAATAAATTGCATTGAGCATAGGGACCTATTCAAATTAGAATAATAATGCAAAGCTCGTGCCAGTCTGGCACTGTGGGCAATTAGAAGAGAATTTTCCACAGAGTGAACTTTGTGTAACATACTTTTCCCTGAATTGTGACCATAAAGGCTGCTTTCAGAGCTGCAGTGTTAGTATGAACATAATCTTACTATGAATTGTATTTATTTATACACACATGTACACAAGTTCTGTAGTGTGAACTATAGGGTTCCCCGTTGTGAAATTCCCTTGGCTTAACAGTGTTTTTTCACTTGCTGCTGAATAAGGTGTGTGTATTTTGGGAATTGTTGCTATAAATATGATAAATACACTGGAATGTGGCTTTAAATTTTTTCCCCCTGATAAATATATTTTGGTAAATATGATTGGTGCTTTTGTCAGTACAGGAAAATGGAATGCTAGGTACTTCTGTACTGTCTTGTTCCTTTTCTCTCCTGTTTTGAGTGCAAGCTGAGGCTCGAGTCTATTCAGCTTTGTGATTTCAGTGCTGAAGACCTTGTAGGCCTTTGCTTGACTGACTGTGCTTGGAATAAGTGTTAGGAGTAAGGGATTTTTCTCCTGTGTAAAAATAAGTTGATGGGAATAAATGATGTGTGTATCTGTGTTCAAAGCTTGGAATGAATTCTAAGAGAAAGGATTTGTTTCCCTCGTTGCTAAATACAAGGTAAGTTTGAGAATGAAAGTATCTCTATGAATGAATAGATATTGGAGTATAGAAGATCCTTAAGATATTTGAAGACTGCATTTTTAGAAATAGAGACTTTAAGAGCTGATTGTTTGATTCTCACAGGCAACAATTCAGTATAGTTCTTGTTCTGGGGTGGGCTTGAAGTGGGCTTGTGCAAAACCACACTCTTTTTTGCAAGCTCAGCCTGAAGGAACTTCAAAGGACAAAATAAAAAAACGCAGCAGATGTTATTAGAAACAGGTTTTTGACAATGTGCTCTTCTCAGCATTTAAGCTGCCACAGCGTGTCCTTGAGGTGATGTTACCTTTACATATTGATCTTCTGAGAACGTGGTTTTGGTTTGTTCGATTATTCAATACTGTGCCTCTTGAAGTTTGTTACTGGAAGTTTGACAAAAGAAACAGGTCATCATTTGTATATGTGCACCAAGTTTTTGTAGTGCTGCTTCTTTTTAGTCTCACAGTACGTTCTTTTTCCCCCCTTCAGGAAATGGGTTTGTGAATTCTCGAGCTTCACCAAGTCTACTGGGAACTACTGGTGGTGGGAATGGCTTGGGCAAAGTCATGCCTACAAAGTCTCCACCTCCACCTGGAGGAGGCAATCTTGGCATGAACAATCGCAAACCAGACCTCCGCGTTGTCATCCCACCCTCCAGCAAGGGTATGATGCCACCACTGGTAAGTTAAAATATTTGTTCTTTAACTGGTGGTGTAAAGGTGAAGTGTTCCATCTGCATGGACAGGGGAAACTCACATCTGCTCACTATAGGTTACAGTAATAGAGAGGTGCTTGTATTATCAAAATACACTGATGAAAATTGAAATTACAAGTTGTTACCTTGGGAGAAGTTAAATTTGTAAGGAATTCTCTCTTTAAAAAGTGTAAAATAGCCTCACTTTAAATGTGGTTAGACTGCAATCCTAGAGACATAGTTCGGGACTGTGTTTTGATTTGACCTCTCACTGGGTACCAAGAACCTTGGCTTGGAGGATGTGGGTTTTAAAAAGGGTTCTGCATTATGCTGTGGAGGAATGGTTTATTTGTGATGTGAACTCTATTAACGTGCCCCAAAGCACAGTTTGTACCTGTTTTTCCTGGGTCATAGTGGTTGTGGGATGTAAAATGGAGCTTCAGTGGTAATGATGATCTGAGAGAAACGCTTGTTTGATGTGGCGTGTGGGAATGCAACCTTGTGTGTCCTATGGTGGATGTTGTGTCGTCAGTGAAGACATAAAAGAGTAATGAGGATCAAGCTCAGTCCCCATTTGTGTACTTTTCAGTACTACTGTGCAGTTTGGCATGTGGGCAGTAGTGTTTGTTCAGCCTGGGTTTGGAATAGCACACGAGTTTCGTGTTAGGCATGAGGCAACCACAGCACTGAGACCAGAACAGGTCTTTCAGGAAGAGTTACTCTATTTTTCCTTTAATTTGGTTGGCCAAATACTTTAGTCTCAGTCTTCTGCTGTCATGTAGAAATTTTAAACATCTATGTGTGTGTTTTCTGTTTTCTGTGTGTGGAAGGATGAGCCATAGCCAAGAGGAGCAGGATATAAACAATACAAGTACTCTCTGTGTAATTTTTATTTGTTTTCAAGATACCACAAGTGCTTACATTTGTTACTGGTATTCATGATGAATAACATGAAATTAATCCAAGTGACAAAAGATAGAATTATCCTCAGAGTAATGGCTCTTGAAATTTAAGGTTTTTCTAGGAATATTGAAGTGTAGAAGACCTAGGGAATACATTGCTGATTTTGAAAGTGAAAATACGCTTATAAATTTATTAGAAATAGTTGAGGGTCTTGCTAATGGCAGTTGCTTCAATGTTGATAGTGTTCAGTACCTCTTTAGGTTTTGTCTGTTGTTAAAGAATTTGGAAAGAGATTTCAGAGCGCAGATGCTGGGATGGTATGATGGGTGTATGTGAAAAATAGTTTGGTACTGAGCTGGATGTTTATTGGATCAGTCCAGCCAGAAACTGCTGTGCTCCATATCCACATATGTTGTCAACGTGTAGCTGTGTCCTTGTCTTTACAAAGGTCTTTCTGCACTCCTTTTGCCAAAGCGGGTGTTCCTCCTGCACGGTGCCTTTGACCCAGATTACGTGAAGTATTATACTCTCTAGTAGTAGTATTTACAGAATCAGGTGGCAAATTCACATCATTAATTAAAATAAATAAAATCCTGAGGCACAAATGTGACTTTTTCTTTCGTTTTTGAAAGCAATGCTATTTTTAGTAACTCTGTTATCCCTCTTGTTTGCTGAGTACAGTCGGAGGAGGATGAATTGGAGTTGGTGAGTTGGGCTACTGTTTGAGAGAGAGCAAGATGCTGAAAATGCCTTTTGCTACAGTTTTTTTTAACTGTACTTTCATTACATATTTTAAATAATTCCAGTGTTCCCTTGGTAGCAGACAAAAATAACATTTGTTATATCAAACTCAAAACCTGACCAATTCAAGTTGAAAACACATCCAAAGTCTAGCGCTTTCCATTTGTAAACAATTTTTTTTTCCTGAAAATATTTCTGTTTTTCTTGGAGGGAACATTGGAAAAGAGCCTTACAGAGTAACTGTCCATGTATAGGATATTGACTGTCTTTTATGTAAAGCATAAACACCCACTTATCCCCAAAATTATTGGAATATTTTTTGAAAGTGGCTTCACTTACGAAGTTCTTCAGATTGTAACACAAGCCCTTTGTTACTTCTCTTCGTTTCAAGGAGATTACATCATTGCTGGTGAGGTCACCTTTTCAGAGTTTAGAATTATTTCATCCTGTGTGAGATTATCAAACCACAGGGGTGTTCCCTGTTTACCAGAAGGAATACAGAATTGCAAATGAATAATTCTACCTTTTTCCAGTGGAAAGATACTCTGCTTTTGAAAGGAAACTCTTGGGATTTGGGTTTTCTCTTATTTTTTTCCAAAAAGTTTTAGCATTTGGCATTTTGTCTGGAAAATAACGTAAGCCTAAAATAATTTGTCACTTATTTTTAGAGGGATATGCAAATTTTTTTAGCTGCTGTAGCACCAACCATGTGGAAGATGCTGCATCAGAGTGCAATTGTAAAGATACACCAAGAAGCCTGCCTGCCACATACCTTGATCTGGTTTTGAACATGGACCTGTTGCTAATATGAGGCTCTAATTGCATGAAAGCATGGAAAATGTAGCCATTTAGATAAATTTCTTGATGAATGCATGCTGATTGTGGTTTGTGTTGATTTGTTTTTCCCTTAAACATGAGCAATAGACTTAGAAAAATAATGGGAAAGGACTTTTCAAAGTCAGTATTTATATTTTTAGGGTTTATTGGATTGACTCACTGTCACAAACAGCTGTCATGCATGTTCCCCTCACCTTCAGAGAAGAGTATCTGTTTTCCAGTGCAAGAAATAGACCTTAATTTCAATGGGAAAACTCTTAATCAAAGCAGCTTTGCAATTGGAATGTGGAAAAGCCCTTGAGTTAAGGGACTGCTACCTGCTAAAAGCCGCTGTGCTCTTCACAGCGACTTGGTGAGGGCGGGTGGGTGTGGGGACAGTGAGAGGTCTGCAGGCCCTCATCTGCTGGAGGGGAGAAGGCAGCAGTGGCCTCCTCAGTTGCTGTAAAGAAACATGAGGAACACCTGCAACATTGCATCTCTCACCCACCCTAATTTCTGATGCCAATTTTGGCACTGGAAAGCAGTTCTACATCATGCCTGCGCACATCCAGTGTGTACAGTTGGGAATGAGTATGAGAAATGGGTTGGAACAGTAGCATAGCATGAGATGAAGATGCTGAATTCTTCCTGTCCTGCTATTGCTTCCACCAGGTTAAAAAATAGTGAAAAAATGCCTGGAAGTTGCCATGATCTTTGGCTGAATCTCCGAGTGCAACAAATACTACACATGGGACTGTTTCCTAGTTTCTTCTTTGTACAGCTGAGTGTTGAGGAACTGTGTTCAGAAATAAATTACCTCAGAAAACCACCTTTATTAGCCACTCAACAACAGAAAACATAAAATCCCATGGGGAAATCCTCTGGTCTGGATTGCTTCCCAGTATACTCCTCTAACTTTTCCATTATATAGTAATCTCAACTTTACAGGCTGCCATCCAAGAAAGCTTTGGGAAAAGGTCAATTCCTGACAGACACAAAAATCTGCTCTAATAACATATCTTTATGTCAGATAAACTTAGTCTAGTGGAGATTTTCAGAAGTCCATAAGTGATTTAAAGGGATAAATTGCACAGAAAATCAGTGGGACTTTGTGACTTCGAGCTTTGAAATGTGGGGGCTCTGAAGCAGTGGGTATGTCTGCTGAACAAATGGCAGAGAGCTTAATGCTGCCAGACTCGGCTCAGGTGGGCTTTCCACAGCAGCCAGGCAAAGGGAGAACAGAACCGGGTGGCCAGTGGAAGGCTGTAACTAACTTGAACGTGGTAGTTGTGGTATACAGTTTTTCTTGAAATTGAACAGAGAGACAAGCCAAGGACTCGTAGCCCTCAGTTTTTCTTTGCAAGTTTAAGCTTAAAATTGAACACGGCCCTATTTCTGTACCTGCTGCTTCTGTTATTAAAAAGGGAGTGATGCATTTTTAATACCGCTCGATCAAGATCAGAGCAGAGAGGAAAAATTAAGTGCTGCAGATATTGAAATCCTTGTATACCTGTCTGAAACAAGGGAAAGGTAGCAGGATCTTAATATCTTCAGCCTTTAAAGCTAGGAAATGGAGCTGTACTGGAGCTGAAAAATTGCTACTTCTGTAGCAAATTCTTTTTGAGAGGGGCAGGCCTGCTTTAAAAACACACATTCAGCAGGTTGAAATCCAGTTCCATTGGCTGGGAATGGATCTCTAAGAATGTAGAAGGTGTAGAGCCTTGTAGAGGCTGTAGAGCCTTCTGTTTCTAGTATTTCTGAGACTACTGCAGGTAAATCTGTTGCTTAAAAATAAATGTAGCACTTCCTGTTCTTGACAGTATCTGTCACAGTTAAATGATGTTGAACTATGTATTTTGAAGAAAGATTTAAGTTGCCTCCATGAAGAGCTGTATGCTCTGGTGACAAGAGGAGCTTTGCTCTCTGGTGGTCTTCACCCCAGGGTTGAACACAAGGCTTTCTAACCAGCAAATTTGGTTCAAGAGCTTAATTTGAGTGATGGGTTTGCTACAGATGTTCATTCCAGTATATGGGAAGGAGAGAGGGTGATTAAAAGGGCACATTGTGTCTACAGTTGGATAATCTGAGACAATCTAGTTCAGCCATTTCTCCTGTCAAAAAGCACAGTTGCTCTGTGTGAACTCAAATGTCATTTGCTTTGAAACATATCTGCATTATAACAAGTACTCTCTCAGTTTCTCAGGAACCATGGGAACAGCAAGATTATTTTATCACTGAAGTCTTATCAACACAAATTTAGAAGATCTCTGTGTTCCTTTCAGGACAGGTGTACTCAGCACAGTGTCAAAACTGGCAGCTAAAATTTTGAAAATTGGATAAACAACTGGGAAGTGGGAGACTTTTTCTGGTGGAATGGCACCTCACCATCTGCACTGAAACAAACCCCCTTTAAAAATACAACCAAAAGCTCTTAAATCACTTAAGAACTTCTGAGAATTCTTGTGTATATCCTTAAGAAAGCACTTTTATGTCCTACAACTCTTAACACCATTGAAATCTGCATGCATGGGAAGTGAACCAGTTAATTGTTCATCTCAGTTTGCCAAGATCAGTTTGGTTTGTCTAGAAAAATCTATCCTGACAAAAGGATGTCTTTGTAGCTACAAAGTCAAGCAAAGAAACACATTTTAATTTAATGCTCTTTTTATATCAGCACTTGATTTTTCCATTGTTCTAACTGATATCACAAGGCATATTGTTATTTCTAATCGTTTATAGAATACCCAAAGGATAAGTAGTTCTCAGTCTACACAGCCTCTTGCTACCCCTGTGGTGTCTGTGACAACTCCGAGCTTGCCTCCGCAGGGATTGGTGTATTCGGCCATGCCTACTGCCTACAACACTGGTAAGCATTGTTTTTAATAAGTGGCTTGATTTGTCAGATGCACAAGGCTTTTGTGATTCATAAGCCAAGAAAATTTGCATTTCTGTGACACTTCACTTTATTTTCCTCTTCAGTTCAAGTGAAGGCTCTTATTCATCAGAAATGAGTCTTTAGCTTGTAAAACGTGTAAATGTTGAGACTTAAATCAGGAAGCAGCTTTCAGTCAGTCAGATGGCACACAGCTGAATGCAGAGACACAGGAGAGCGTGCTGCTTCCAGCAGTAGTGTTCAAGTGATCCGTCGGAGCGCTGAAACGCCTCGTGCTTCACAGAAGGCACCCTGTCCCCTGCGTTCTGCCCCACTCCGCTCCAGCAGCAGGAGGGAGTCGGGTTCTGCCAGGGCTCTCACTTGACAGAATAACCCACAGGGCCGCCACCTTTCAGCAGTGTCATGGAGAGGGAGGTGGCACTCATGGGAAGGCATTGCTGGCTGTTCAGCAGTGCCAGTCCCTGTTATCCAAAGGACCTTTAAACAACTTTTTTGTCCAAGATATGTGTAAAGCAAGGGATTTGGTAATACAAGTGATAATTGGTTTGCCACTTTAGAAAGTAGTTCACAATGTGGTGCCTCTTGCTTTGTCTCCATACCAGTAGCAGTAATTATGACTTCAATCTCAAGGTTTGTTCTTCGTTACAGACCCTCTGTGTAATCAGTGAAGGAATTTTTTTGTAATCAATTCCTTGCAAGGCTGCAGCCTTGATGGTGTCAGGTTGATTACCATTGATCTGTGATGCATAGTTTAATTTTCAAATGCACCTGCAGAGAAACTACATTGCAGATAAGTGTCAATAAATTTTGTAAGTCAGAGCTAAAATAGCTGTTGGTTAAACCTAAAATGGAAAACAAAGGAGATAATTCCCCAGTTCACTGTCCTTTTTAGATAAAATCTAATTAAGACATTCAAACATAAATGCTCTAATTTGTTAGAGCAGGAATTTCTGAACTGGGGGACCACTGTGTTGGTGTTTATTAAGTCTTATTTGGTAGACTTTCAAATTCTAAAACTAACTTTAAAATATTGCTTCTCTTTTCTGCAATGGTACCTCCTAGAAACTGAGCTTCCCTTTATAGCTGATCAGTTCTCTGGGTAGACAGAAGGGCTTGAGAGAATTATTGTCATCTTTCCATGGATCCAGGATCTCAGTCTCCAGTAGAGGAGATTCCCCAGGAGCATTTTCTTCCTGCAAGCTGTATTGTCTTTTGGCTGTACCTAGGAGCTGGCAGGTGTGAGATGATCAAGAAGCTTGGGAGGCAGTGCAGGGTGTACTTAGGAAGGAATAAATCCATTTTCTTTGAGGAGCTGCTCTATTTGGCTTAGGTGGTAAGGTTTTGGGGGTGGGGATAGGGGATACACATGGTGCAGGGGTGGTTTCTCTAAGAATAGATCAGGAGCTGCCTCAATGTCAGATGGAACAAGTGCTTTTCAGCTGGCTTCCAAATGTACCTGCTGCTGCCTGAGGCTGAGCCCATCGGCAGCGCTGGTGGCACTGCTGTGAGGACATTTTTAAGCAAGGGTAAAAAAAACGCTGTCAGTGACCCAATGTTCCTGGTCTTGTGCAAAGGTCAGGACACAAAAACCCAGCAGCCTCAGCCAACCACCCCTCAAGGCTTGCAGCAGATCAACAAACCCACATACTGTAACAGTTTGGGAATTTATTTTATTTTCTGCAAGGAGGGGCACCTCCAGGAGACTGTAATGTTAGAATGTGGAAAGATAGAGCAGTTATCCAGTCACAATTACTTTCTCCCCAGAGAAGATAGGTTTTTGATACATTTTTCTCCACTTCTTTAGCTTTCAAAGTCATCACTATAGTTTTTAGTTTAGACTTGTAGCCATCTTCCAGCCAAACAACTCCTGTATTCTTGTATTTGTATCTGTCTGCATGAGTGTGGTTGTTACCTGCCATTTACTGCCACTCAGCCACCCTGGCTGTCTTACCCCCCAGCCAAAGCAGTTACTGGGGTGCCTGAGGTTTGCCTTTGGAGAGGGGCTGTTTAGTCATCCACGACACTAAATATTTATACTGCAGTAGCACCCCAGCAAGTTGTTGAACATTTCTGCAAATGATGGCAACCCTGAGGAGGGATAAAGCCTAAAGAAACAAATGGAGTTACACTAGGAACATAATGAGCAGAGTGAAGTTATGCTTGGTGACTTGGTTTGGATTATAAGCTGAAGTATGACTTTGCTGGACATAGAGATCTTGGTTTGGTACTTGCCACAAAGATTGTAGGTTGGTTTGCTTTGGAAGGGATCTCAAAGCTCATCTTAAAGCTCAACTAGTTCCAAGCCCCTGCTGTGGGCAGGGACACCTTCCACCAGACCAGTTGTTTATCTGGTACCTGCAGAGGCTGTTGAAGCTAAACAAATAGTTCTTGTCCTTGGTCAGAAGCCCCACACTGAGCTTTACCTGTGAGCCCACAAATCCCATGGTGCTCTCATGCAGGCTGACCTGGTTTCAGGAAGCAGTGCTGCGTATGACCCTCACCCAGAATAACCTGTGAGCTGATGACCAAAACAGGCTAAACCATCAAAAAGATGAGTGGGGCTGTAATCTGAGTCTTGGGAAGCAGCGAAGACAATTGACGCTGGTGTCCTGCGCAGTGGGCAAGTGCTGTTATCGCTGGGATATGGTTTTAAAAACCAGCCCATTTCCTTTGATAATGCAATAATTTCTGAAAAGCTTTTAGCCTTTAGTGTTTTTCAAACACTTTAAAACAGCCTCTATTAGATTGAGCCTTTCAGGGGATTTGCAAAAAGAAATTTGATGTTGAAACCAAATTGTCATCTGGGTATTCTCAGAGTAGTCACCACTTAGGGAGCAATTTCAGTTTTGTAGTTCAAGGACTGAGATAAAATTTAAGCACCTAAATTGTTTGTCTGGATTGATGGGGTGTTTTTTTTAGGGCTGGAAGGGATATATTCAGCTCTTAGCTTCTTAATTAAAATGTCAGGTATCAGTTTTGCATAAATATGTTGTTTTATATAATTTGTTTCCTTGGAGAAGTATTCTTTCTGCAGATTACTGGAGGAAGGGCTGAGTTACTTTTTCTAAAACATTCTGGGGTTTGATTTTTAAATGTTTTTTACAGAGAGCAGTTAAATAATAGCTTCAGCTTGAGCAGCACGTCCCTAAACACACCTGGCCATGAGTTACATTCCTGGCTTTGGGTTAGCCAGCTTGCAGAGGCCTCAGAGGTGTCTTGTTCGGGTCACAGCAGTAATGGTTTCCATCATGCAGAAGACACTTTTGTCCACACAGCTTTTCCTCCTTGTATCAAGCCACTCACATAGAAGTGAGTGTCCTGCTTTTACTGCTAGCAGATACATGATTACTTAGAGAAATGATAAGGCAGCTATTTGTGTAGTGGCATATGTATTCCTTGGGAAAGTATCTCCACAAACCCCTGTCATCAGACATGTTCTGTCTGAAGTTAATTGCCCATTATCATAAAAGCTGTAATTGCAAAGGAAAAAAAATACATGGAAACTGAATTCCTATAAACACTTTTTCAGGTCTGCTCTTAGAGAAATCCTTTTGGCACAGAATAGCACATCCACCTTGGCTGTTCACACTTGTGACACTTGCAGGTTGTCATAGGTTTGGCAGCTTAGATGTCCGAGTGCCTGTCCTAGTCACTGGGGGGCTGCCTGGGGCTGGTGTTTGGTTTGGGTTTTCTTCAGCTTGTTTTTCTAAGTGTTGTAGTCTTGCACAAGGGCTTTAGAACCATAGAATGGTTTTGGTTGGAAAAGGCCTTCAAGATCATTGAGTCCAACAATCTATCCAGCCCTACTGGGTCCAACACTAGACCATGTCACCAAGTACAACATCTACTCTTCTTTTAAACCCCTCCAGGGATGGTGACTCAACCACCTCCCTGGGCAGCCTGCTCCAACATCTGACAATTTGGATCAATCAGCTTGGGAAGTATCTTTCTGTGCAGAAACACTTGAGGGATTTTCAGAGTTCTGATTCAAATATCCACTGAGAAAAGAACCAAAAAGGCAGCTCAGGTAGGGTCACCTGCTGGGGGGCAGCTGGGTTCCCAGGGTCTTAAGGAAGATTCTTGGAGTGATGCATCTTCCTCTCCAAAAAGCACAATACCCTGCTAGCACCAGCTCTCCTTCCTCTGCAGGCAGGAAGTGAACCTTGAGTTGTCCACAGCAAACAAGTTGGTGCATGGGAGTGGGAGATTGCTCAAGCTAGCTCATTTCAGGAGAGCTAAGTCACAAAGGTGGTGGCTTTTTAGGACAATACTAAAAAACAAAAGTACAACCCCCTCACCCCCCAAACCAAAGCCAAACACAATCCTTGGTTCAGCTGCTGGCAGTTAAAGGCAGTTTGGCTGCTAGCATTTTGTCACATTCTCTGGAGTCTAGAAATTATTTTAGGGAGGCTCTATTACAAAATAATTAAAAGCAGAGAAGTGTTTGCGGCTTTGTTTCAAAACCTGAAAGAAAAGCATGGGTGATAATGATGGAGTGAAAATAACTTCACCCCTGTGAATGACGTGAGAACTGTCTAAGCATTGTACCCCAGCCAAAAGTAACAGCCAGCTACAGGCTGTTGATTAGGAATATATTGTGTTTGCTGTTACCCATTTGAGCTGTATTGCTAAATAATGGCATTTTTTTGGTTCTAAAACCCAAAAATGTTTGTGGTAGAGATGACATAAAGTAAGGAGTGAAGCTGTTGTGTGGAGAGGGAGAAGGTGATGTGTTACAGTGGGGCTGTATGAGCGGAGTGGGCAGAGGGGGTTGCAGTGACCCCAGTTATCCTACCCCTTAGGGCAGCCTGTGCCTCACCCCTCCCCAGGCTGGGCGGCTGCTGCAGGCACCAGTCCTGCCCTTGCAGAGTCCTCTGCCTGCCAGGACAGCAGCAGCCAGCGCTGTTCCACTGTCGGGCTTTGGAGACAGGTTGCAGGACTAAACTGGGCTGGAACATGAGCCAGATAAATGGTGTCTGCGCCTTGTCTGACTAACTGCTGCCTCCTGCCTGGGAACTGAACCAGAGCCGGGATGTCTCTGGTACACTCAGTGTGAGAAACTCCATTCCCTCCTAGTGACTTGTATGAATTCTTCCCTTTTTGTTTCGTTTTGAAACTTCCACACAGACCAAAATCTTCAGAAATGCAAACCCTGTCTTACTGTAAGATGTGTACATTTGTGTGTGTAAGTGTGCTGTACCTCTGGGCTTAGAAGCAGCTGTGAGAGGAACAGGTACAGATTGAAAGCAGAATGCAAAAACAATTGGTTTGGAGGCTCGTGTCCTGTTAAGGTCCTGGTGAAATTCAGAGGATTGCTCCCAGACATCAGGGTTTTCATGTGTGGGATCTTTCCTATCACTGGCCTTTGTTTTGGGCAGAAAGCATTTATATTTGCCTGTATCTCATGTTCTTGTGTGTTTCTGTGCGTGCATATACACACACATAGATAAATAAAAAATAAATCTATAAACTCCTTATTTGTTTTTCCCTCTTAGATTACTCCTTGACTAGTGCAGACCTGTCTGCCTTGCAGGGGTTTAACTCCCCAGGGATGCTGTCCTTAGGGCAGGTATCTGCCTGGCAACAGCACCATCTCGGTCCAGCGGCCCTCAGCTCTCTCGTGTAAGTACAGCTGGTAACGTTATGGTACTGCACCCAGTTGGGAGCTTCAGCCTCTTCAAGCTGAATAACCTGCTCTGGGAGATATTTAGGGCAGGATTGCTTTGGTTTCTCACTGGCTGGTGATGCTGCATTGCCTTTTGCGTTTGCTCCTTGGCTTCAAAGCATTCGTGGGTGCCCCTTGGTCAGGTCAGCACCCCAGCTGACAGGCTGCAGCTCTGCAGGCCCAGCTTCTTACCAGGGGGTCACCTGCCTGGCGAACGGAACCGTTTGGAAATGGTCCTGTTTGGTTTGACTTCTTCAGACCTTTAACTGATGCTTTTTTCAACCTTGTTTCCTCAGTAAGTTGCATTGATTTGCATTCTCATTTTGCGGGTGTTGAACCATGAGACCACACCATCACCCAGACACAGGAATTGTTGCTTTCTTTCCCTTTTTCGTGTTGTCTTATTTCTGCCTTTTGGTTTTCTCTTTCCCAGTACTGGCAGCCAGCTATCTCAGGGTTCAAATTTATCCATTAATACCAACCAAAACATCAACATAAAATCTGAACCAATTTCACCTCCCCGGGACCGCGTAACTCCCTCTGGGTTCCCGCAGCAGCAGCAGCCACAACCGCAGCAGCAGCAGCAGCAGCAGCAGCAGACGCGGCAGGAAATGGGTCGCTCTCCTGTTGACAGTCTGAGCAGCTCCAGCAGCTCCTACGATGGCAGCGACCGGGAAGACCCAAGGAGTGATTTCCATTCACCTGTTGTGCTGGGAAGGCCCCCGAATTCCGAAGATAGAGAGAGTCCGTCGGTAAAACGAATGAGGATGGACACATGGGTGACATAAACCTGCAGTGTCGCCTCTTCAGTTTTGTGTTCTCAAAATGAACTGTCCTGACATATCTAAATTTATAAATAAGGACATGAAATAAGTATATTTATATGTATATACATACATGCATATATATATCTCCACATGCATATATATGTGCTAGTGTGTGTAGCATACACAAAATCATCAGGCACTTACGACAAACTTCTTGTATAGCTGCAGCTGTCCCATGGTAAAACGTAACAGAACAATCCCGTAGGTATTGATCTAGTCTGGCACTTACCTGGACTTGTTGTTTTAATAATATATCCTGTTTTGCAGAGAAACCTTGTACCCGCATTATAACCCTACCACACTAGATTGCAGAAACCAAGAGGGCTCGCCTGTAGTAATGTCCCTGTGTGTTTTATTCAAGCTGTATGGTTACTTGTAGTTAAGAAATAATGCTTTGTAGCAGCAGAGCAGTAGAAAAGCAGGAAGAAGAAAGCAATACTGTACATAAAATGACCTTTGTATTACCCAACCTGGCATGGGTCTCTATTGCAGAGGGTGCATGGAGAAGGGCTGATGCTATAAGAAATAAAAAAACCCCACAAAAACCCTGTTTTGCACGTGCAAAAAAAAATAGTGTATTGGGTCAAAGAAGTGATTTTTTTTAACGAGTGAAAGAGAGACATAGAGAACTCGCATGAAATATTCAGAAAATATTAGCCTAGAAAATAGAACATTAACAAAATAAAATTAATATATTAAGTTATAATTGGAATATGTTTGACAAATTTGTTTTTACGTTCATACCTTTGAAAAATATAGAAACGGATTTTAGCTCATGTATATTTTATATTAAAGAAAACAATACCCTAATGAATTGAAGACTATATATAAAGTTATATACAGTACTTTTGAACACATTCTGCTATGAATTATTTATATAAGCCAAAGCTGTATGTTGTAGCTTTTTTGTAGAGTATAGTTTTATCTTATTTTGACTTTCTAGTTTTTGCTTTCAAAGATGAAAAGGAAAAACTTGCAGGCGGAACCTTGGGGGAAAAATAAGCCATGAACACTTATATGTAAATTTAAATTTGAGCCAAACTCTTTGTGTATATAGCATCCTAAATATATTATCACCTTTGGTGTAAGTACCTATGTATTGTACGTTCACCAGATTAAAAAGTATATTTTTGTGGATTGACGCCAACTTGAAAAAAGGCGAGGTCCTTATTATTAAGTAGAGTATTCACTGTTTAATATTTACTATTTTGTTAAATATACTGTACTTTCTTTGGATTTTAATTATTATTAATATTATTATCCAGATTTTTCAGAGGGTGTATAAAGGGGTTGTCCCCCTCACTGGTGGTGAATGTGTGCCGTTAAATTGTAATCTCTGTGCTGTATGGTTAAGCTTCATTATACATTTTATATATATGTATATAAATAGCAAAGTGGCAAAAAAAAAAAAATCCGGTGTTAAGTTCATCCTGCATAAATATAAAAAAAAAAAATCTGTTACAACACATTTTAAGGCATCATGTTAAAACTGCCTCTTCTGAGGAAGGAGAAAAAAGTGGAAAAACTTGACCTAATTTCTCATGATAGGGAATAACACATATCAGATGAGCACAAAAGGTTGTTTAAGTTGGTAAGTGGTTTGGGATGAAGCCTCACAAGCAAATTTGCTGTTTCCCTTTGCTGGAATGGGGGAGGGTGGCTGGCCTGACACTGGCAAGGGGAGGTTGTGTCCAGGGCTGGTTAGTGTGAGGTGAGGCAAGGACAGGGAGGGCACGGCCCACTCTCCTGGCAACTTCTGCTCAGAGCAGCGGTTCCGAGGGGCAGGAGCTGCACGTGAGCAGCAGAATGTCTGGGGAGCCAGCAGCTTGGTGTATTGGCTTGTACGGCAGGCTGTGGTGGAGCTGGATTGGTTAGGGAGTGTTCCTGCCTTTTTGGGTCTCTGTTTGGGTCCTTGCTGTTCCTCTCCCTTCCCTTGTCCTGGGACCCAAGTTGGGTGGATACAGCTAAAAGTTGTTACTGCTGGTAGTCTTAGTTCTAGCAGAAAAACTGCAGTGCTGTTTGCTATCCAGTGCCCTCCATGTTATCTCTGATGTTTATGCTTGGGCTTTAATTATTTGTAATTATGAAAAGTCACTTGATACTGTAACTCATGAGTGTTAAAAATGGAAATCCAGCAGAGACAGCGACCTCCTGTCTGCTTGCTTTCATGTGTGAGTGAAGAACAAAGCCAGAACCCACAGCTCCCCAAACCATGCTCCTGTTGCCATGGTAACTTAACAACTGTACAGGTTTCAGTTCCTTTCAGCCACTTACCTTTGGAACAAATTGCTCCCCGTTTATTGCAGTTAGTGATCAGTTTACAGAAGTGCAGAAGAAAGTAAAACCTGTTTTAATGGCAACTCCATTTCCAAAGTGGCTGAATTCACTTACCACTTCAGAGAACCTTTTAATGCTCTGAAAAGTTATGTGATTTTTTCATTATTTATGCACATATATGAACTTTGCTGTACATCTGAGTGGGAGTTCTGCATTCACATTTACTGTCTATTTTCTTGTGTGCCTTATAAGATGGCTTTGCTGACTGTATCTCAATAGTCTTTATTTCTATGCAGGTTTTTAAACAGTACTATTACTGTGTTCTTAAAGAAAAAAAAGCTACATAAGGGTTAGAGTTTGTATTGAAATTGCACCAATGTATTAAAACAAAATATAATCAGTTCTTAAGAACCGCTACCGGGACTGTTCTCGTGTTGCCCCAGACCCTCCACCAGACTCAGCAGAACAAGTCTTTCCCAGACCTCCCGCAGCAGGGGGAGGATCTCATGCTGTTGAATAAATGGGAATCTTGATTTTTAATAACAAGTAACTGACTTTGGAACATACTTTTTTAGGAATTGTAAAAAAAATGTTTTGTAAAAAAAATAAAAAAGAAGACATAGCACAGGTATTTCAACAGGTAAAAAGATACTTTTTTAAATTACCTAGACTGAATGAAGTTGCAAGTGGATCCAATCCTAGTCTGAACCCATTCGAGTCTGAATGATTTAAGGTTTTTATCTGCTCTCGTGACAAATCACCTCTCCATCTTCGGGCTCTCACTGTAGTGTTTAAAAATACACGTTATCAGGGATTCGTCAGAGAAAAATGCTTTAGCCTTTCCTTTCACTTAAAGGACACTAATGCATCAGAAACTTGCGAATTACTGTGCGCACAAGAAATACATAGTAAATAAGGAACAAAATAACTCCTAACAATTGATCATGGGAAGAAGTTAAATTAGAATGTGAAAGAAAGACTTAACAAATGTAAACGTTTAAATCGTAGTAGAAACTTTCTTCACTTTGCTGTGCAAGAGAACACTGCTTTGCTATATTTAAAATGGCTTTTTTAAAAGAGATTTATGTATTTGGTAAATGTTTGTAGTCAACAGTTCACAAAGAAGCTGTTCACGGTTTAATGATGATAAGCCGTTTGGCGGCACAAGCTGGACTTTGTTGCCATCCTTGAGACGAATCTTTTAAGAAAAAAATAAGTTAATCTCAATTTTTTCCCTGAATGTGTTGTTTTTTCTTCAATATACAATAAATATTCTAGTGAACTTTTTATCAAATGGTTAAGAAATGCTAGAGGTTGTTGTAAAATATTTGTATCCTGCATTCACTAAAGTAAAGATACTGGCTTTTACTGTGTACTCCAGCCTCTCTCGTGTTTGCAGAACCTGTTTGGCACATTTTTGTCCCCTCTCCAGGTATCTGAAACGCTCCTTGGGCTGGGTTTTGGGGTGCTGAGTTTAAGTATGGAGTTGGGGATGCCTGTACGCCTTAGTGCATCACCAGAAGACCCTTATTACCATCCCTTGTGGAAGAACCTGGGGGGGCAGGGGGGGAGTGGTGGTGGGGTGCAGGCTGGCTCTTCACCTTTCCAGACACTGTTGCTCCCCGTTCTCTCTTTTTGCTGGCAGTGGGTGCCAGGGAGCTGGTGCAGAGGTGCTGGGGGGGTTGCAGTGTGTGGTGCTGCCTCTGTGGCCACAGTTCGGCGTTGTGAAACCAGCACAGAGGAAGCGGCACCACCCCCAGCTCAGGGCGGCTGTGAACCAAACAGCTTTGGCGTGAGAACCCTGCAGAGGAAAGCGGGTGAGTTCTGGCTCTTCCTAGTGTCAGGCACCCACCCGCCTGGGGGAAGGGCCCTGTGCAGCGCAGCAGCTCCGCTGGTGGGGGCGTAAACCCCCAAAAAGGTACGAGCCGCCTGAGGGGGGGTGGTGCCCCTTGTGCTTTTATTTTGTTTTGCTTTATTTAAAAATGTATCAATTCTCCCTCCCAGAACAAAGAGATACATTTCCTTCACAGAAGAAAAATACAAGGCTTTGTTCAGGACAAGATACTTGAGAGTCCTTGTTTGCGAAATGAGGTTCCCTCAAGGCTTCCCGTGCGCTCAGACAGCTGCAGCAAGGCAGAGTTACCGTTATAACATCACCCCCTTCTGCTTGCTCGGTGCGGTGTTTCCTCACAGCGCCAGGGAAGCCTCAACCCCGTTTCGCCCCACCACGCAGACAGTCAGCCTGCTCGGCCTCTGGCCAGAAGAGCCTCATCTCGGCCACAGCAGCCGGTGCTGTGGCTCTTGCTTAGCTTCACCTTTGCTCACAGAGCTGTAAGCAACAAAAATACCGCTCCCCCCCCCCTCCACCAGCCCCAAGGCAGCACCGCTGTGGCCTCGCTGAAGGTGCAACTGGGTCAACAGGGGCCAGCATGGGTGAGGCGAGGGGGATGGGACACCAAGGGCTTTATATTCCAACTCTGCTCTCCCCCTCAAGAATGAGGCAGCTGCCAGCACAGCAGCAGGTGACGAGCCCAGCCCTGTACAAGTGGCCCACCAAAGGGCTGGGACCCCCATGGAAACAGAGCTGCTGCCGCCAGCTGCTGCCACTTCCATTGTGCATTACCCTGTCCCTGGCCAAGTTTCACACACCTGGGCTGCAAAAATTCCCTAGTGTTTGGTTCTAGGGCACGTTTACCTCTGCCCAGTCTCTGAATTAGTTCTGAGGCAAATGCTTCTTTGCAACAAAGCTCCCCAAAGCCTCATTTTTCTGCTCACCTCTACCTTGTAGTGTTTACTGGCTCAGCCTAAAGAGCACAGACCTCAGGCTTGCCGACATCTTGGAACACCACCAGCCTCCAAAGCTTCACTGGTCTGTCCTACGCACTCAGAAGCCTGTTAATGAAAACATCAGCAGGTCTCAGAAACATTTAACATGAAGCAGCTTAATCATCCCCCTCCTATAAAGGCTTTGCACTTCTTTCCCTGTCTAGGATAACTCAGGGCTTCCCTCCTGCACTTTGCAAACTGCAGCTCGGCAATGCTCTCTCATGTGAAGACAAGAACCAAGGAAACCCAAGGCCGAGACTGAAACTGGGCCTCTGGGATGCACCATTGTTAGTACTATTGTCTTTAAAAAAGTAATACTGGCTAGACCTGCCTCCAGCAAAGGAGCCTTTGAGGAGCATGTACTATGTATCACAGCCTCACACTACTCACCTCTACCACTCCTTGCCCACCTGCCATCATGTTGAAGGGTGGGCACTGGACAGACAGTACTCTGCAATGAGACCAGCCTGCAGAGACGCTGGCTTTCAGGCCACGTCTCTGAAGGATTTAATCTAAGGGACGAGGGCTGGCCTCACCCATCTCAGTGCTGAGCTTGAAGCACCCTGAGCTTCAACATGTTCCCCAAAAGGATGGGGGGTGGGGGGGGGGGGGGGGGGGGGGTGGGGGGGGGGGGTTTAACCTAGTTTAACACACATCCTTTATGGTGACCAAAAAAGGCCATTTCAGAGAAAAAAAGCAGCCCCTGCTTCTACTTTAAGCAAAAAGTGTTTTCTTAAAATGCAAACACCACCCATCTTTCCAATCACATTAATACTGCACCCTCCATCTCAGCAGCAAAGGATGTGCTGCTTAGACAGGGCATTAAGAAATACCTGAAGCAACCACAATGAGTAAATTGCTACAAACTAAACTACTTTCCCACAATGGAGTTCGTGAATGTTAAGCCAAGTTGCCAGATGATCTTTATCAGCAACAAAGCATCCTTATTCTTCCATATAAAAAAAATCACACCACCTCCCTTTCAGTCAAGTTCAGGATTACAACATTAGCTCCTTAAAAAAATAAAAATAATCTGTATTGTTATCTCCCTGAATGCACTTGACTGGAGTCACTGGTGTCCAGGCTTCTCTGCAGGGAGGAGAGGCTGTGTTTGGCTGCCTCTGCCCCTTAGGAATATTTTTTCTACAACTGAGCTTTGTGGTAATTTCCCTTCCAATGCATCTGTTGAAATATTTGAGGTTAGTGTTGTGTTGGAGGTATGGGCCACCAGGCCTTGTGTTTTAAAATAGATGATATAAAATACTGGCAGGACAATTCCTATCAGGAGCATAATAAAAACCGCGTTCCACCACTGGATTCCACAGTCTGCACCATTACTGGTCTCTGGTTTCCCCGACTCAGGCAGCGGCCTCTCCAGTGCTTCCATGCAATACTCTGCATTTAGCCGCACCTCTGCCTGCACCGCGTCCCGAATGTTCTTGTCAATCCCCCTGAAGTAGTCGCTCAAGTGTCCGCCGTCAGCAGAGCTGCTCGCACCCTCATCGGGCTCTGGTAAGTCCACAGATGTCAGGCCGCCCTGGCAGGGCACAGTCCGGGGCGGGTGTAGTTCTGTGCTGTTCTCTGTTAACAGCCCATGGGTCTTCACTGGGATCTTGATGGACTTGAGTGCATACAAGTCCTGCTCACAGATGAAGTTGTTGACACGTTTGATATCTGCAACCTACAGAATCCAAAAAGGACACGGATATTAGTGTAGGACAATCCAGTACTGAAGCAGGAAGTAGCTACAAAGCTAGTGTGCAAGCAGCAGCCGGAAATAAAAGCAAGCCCTTGGTGTTTTGAGATTTCCCAGCTGTTCCAGGTCCTGCAGGACAGAGATGTCAAACCAGTCTATAACCTCCTCTAGTGCTCTAGTGTCTCTCATAGGCTGCATTTTGCTTAATACTGTTTTTCCTTCCTCTTGCTTCCTTTACCATTCTCTCACTTACTGTCTCATCCAAGTTAAGGCAAGAAGAGTCTTTACAACAGACCGTTGTAAAACCATTTCTGATATACCTTAAATAAAGCATGAGTGATTCAGTTGAGAGGCCATCATCAGTACCAGCAGACAACACCCTCCCCCTGCTCAGAAAGCAGTTTCAGAATGAGCAGAGCTCCACCTCTGGAGTACACAGCAGCAGGATCACAGTCTGGAAGAGAGCAGGTGAGCCTCTCCCTCTGCTCACGTTCCCAAGCACCGCCCCTCTTCTGCACATCAGCAGCTCCGTACAGTTGGTTCTTCCACAGTGGGTAAATGCTCCTGCTGCAGGTATGTGCTTATGGCAATCATCTCTGCATCTGCGGTCATCTCTGGTGGTTCGGGTGCAGGTTCCCATCCGTGACTGGCACTTCCACCCAGCCCGCTGATGCAAACAGCAGTAAGAAGAGCAAGAAAGAACAAACCATACGTGCAGCATAGAGGTCATAAGGACAGCTGGTGTCAAAGAAAAGACAAAGGCAAGGCAGTGTTTCTTTATTTAATGTTAAATAAAGAGAGGACGGCTTAATACAGTGTGCATCTAATAAGTACAAGACCACCTCAGTTACCCTAAATCCTTGGTCAAAGAAAGCAAACAGGACTGTCAGTGTGGGCAAGCAGCTCTCCAGAGCAGCCAAGGAGACATGAAAGAACCTCAAGGGAAAGGCCAGAGGATGCAAAACACAGAAAACCACAGGATCCCAAACCAAAGAGGAAGGCAACACAAACAGCTTAATCGCCTCCGATACACCATACAGAAGAGACAGCACTGTTCGAGGAAGTTTGTTTGTTCTTTGAGAAATCTCATAAATTACCATATGACCTGCATTCACTACAGCCTCACAAGCTTGAGGCTATCACCAAAACTCAGGAACTAAAACCAAGAACGTGCTTCACTTCCTGCACAAATATGTTAAGTGCCATCAGTGCCAACAGCACTGCCAGTTCAGGGCAAAGATCCCCTTTTCCAAGGCCATACAGGAATACACCAGAAGGGAGCCTGCACATCTCCTCTGCCATCACTACAAAGGTTTGGTGCTACTTGGAGGCTGCGCTGCTGCCAGAAGCGGGGAGGTACCACCTCTCAGAGGGGAAGGCAGTGCTCCCTCCCTGGCACCAGTTCCTACAGGTCAGAGGACCCTGCACTGGGCCACAGCCGCAAGAGCTGCCTCTCTCCACCCACCTCCCCTCCAGCCCGTAGAGGCTGGCACATCAAGCCCAGCTACAGTGCAGTCCCTGAAAGGTGGCAAGTCGGCTACGTCACAGCCAGAAAGCAAGCCTCTGCTGAAGGGCAAAGGTGAGATGAATGCCTGAGTCTCACATTTACTCTGCAAAGCTTGAGAAATCTGAAAAAGGGATGTCTAATCTGGTGTCCCTGAGGCGATGGGAATCCTCAGCTGCTGGTTCAGACTCCTCACAGCTTGCCCCAGCGTAACATCAGGACTTGAACCCTGCAAAATTAGTTATGAAACAACAATCTCACCCAAAGCCTCCTCACTGAGGTGGTGCTTCAATTTTTGATTTTGTTCCAAGGAAAACACATTATCAGGACAGCAAATATCCCCTGCAGTGTCTGCAATCAAACACCGCAATATTGTGCTAAGGCTCTAGTAACAGAAAGTGGAGCAGCACTTGTGCAGAAACAACAAACAAAGCTGATGGGAAGAACGCAAGGGCACCAGGCTGCACAAGCCTTTTAGGCTTATTTTCTGTACTCGTTTTTTGGCTGCAGTGAGCTCCTCTTGTCCCAGCTAAGAACAATGCCAAAAGCAGGCCAGGACTATAAATGGTCAAGAGTAAAAATGAGAATTTCAAAGTGATTTGCATCTCTGCCAAGTTATCTGTAGGACACACAAAGCTAAGTGGTGCACTGTCTTAATACCCCCACCCCGAGTAAGCGCTGATAGCTCTGAAACCAAAGACAAGTTCCTTAATTTCAAGGAGAAGCTCATCCTGGAATTTTTTTAAAGTAGCACACATTTGTGGCTACAAATCCCTCCTTCCTGTGGGAGGAGAACACTGACTACGTGGTTCTTCCCATCAGCTTGCTTTCCCAACCTGACAAACCCAGCAGCTGTCAGTGGGTGAGGCAGAGCAGATCTACCTGCATCTCCTGGGGCTGAAAGGCTCTGGGAGCAGGGCAGGAGGGGAGGTGGATGAACAATCATGATAGGGAAGAGGACTGAGCCCTCCTGAACAGGGGGAACGCAGGATTTTTCATGCCCTTAAAACAGGAGTTGTTCAGAATCTTCCTCCTTTGTGTTCACTGCTATGATTCGGCACAAGTGGCAAACCCAACACAATTGCTTAGGGATGAGCAGACAGTCGTGACTGCAAAAGTCAACTGCTGTAGCTCTGAGTTCTCATGTTCCACTGGTGCCAATCAAGGCCTATTCAAGTCCTACCAAACTTGCTTCTTCACATGCATCACACTCATCAGCAGAACTTTGAAGGGTTTCTTTTTTGTTTTGTTTTTGTTTCTAAGGGAATGGGAGGGGAGGAATTGTCGCAATTCCTCTAAGCCCTCTTGCTTCAGCTGCACCACACAGCTGTTTTGTTAAGCAAGAGAGACTGCAATAGTATTGCAGCAGTTGAGCCAGTACTGTATCATTATCCCTATCCAGGTCACTGTCCAATTGTTTGCATCATGGAACTTTTTAATCACAGTCTAGCTTGCAGATAAAGGAGGCTCTAAAAATACAGCTTTAACTGCTAAACAACAGGGTACTTCTAATGTTCAGATCAGGTAATTAAAACTTTTGAACATTTTTTTCTCATAAAGCTCTCTGGTTTGGAACAAAGACAATGCTATTTTGTAGCATGTTCCAACTCCAGAGAAAGTCCAGCACGCACACACACTCCCTTCTTTCTGGGGATGACAGCAAACAATCCAAACCCACATGGACAGGAAGCACCCGGATTCTGTGACCTGGACTTTGGCATCTCTCCTCCAAATCCACCCTGTTAGACTTAGACCTTCCCTGAATTATGTAAGCTCATACCTTTCAAAAAACAGAAGAAAAAACCCCACACCAGACACCATCAGAGTGGCTTTTCTTCGTACTGTTCGGATTGCTTAAAAAACTATATGCTCCTTGAAAGGACTCTCACCCTCATTTCGGTACTCAGCTTCCTAGTTTTTGCCCTCATTTAAATATCTAAGTACAAATCATGACTGCTACTCTGCACTTCGTCACGCAAACTAAACAGGAAAGCAGGTCACGCAGGGCGTGGGGTTGACAACATCTTCCTAAGCTGCTAGATGAGGAATTCTCTTTGTTGTGGGGTTTTTGATTTTCCTTTCTCCAGCTCAGTTTTAGCCAGGTATTGACCATTCATGTAACACACAGGGCAAACACTTTTCAGTGTCAAAACTAATCCAACCATAGCAGACTTTCCTGTAACTAAGCTACATGTAAAATACCTCTAAAGCAATTAGACCCAAGCAAACAGAGATAGCTCTTACTTTACAACCATACTGAAGGGCTAGCTTGTTAAGATTATCATCCTCTGTAATCTCTCGTTCCAGAAGTACCACATCTCCAACTCTGTCCCGAGAAGTGCTGCATCGCTGCTGCTCCTTGCCCCTCGGTCGCAGTTCCATAACATTGAGTTCCTCCTCTGATGACTCTTCTGAATCAGATCGGCCATTGGGAAACACGTACACCTGCCTGCCTGGGTAATTATGGATGGTGACAGGAGCCTGGAAGGATCGTGTCCTGCTCTCATTCAGCCTCATCTTTTATACCAGCACCTGGAACAAAACCAGACATTTTAAATTTCCTTATTTAATTTCCTTATTTATTTCTTAGCATGTAAAATAGGGGAGAACAGACAAAAAGCACAGCAGTCGCACATGTGCACACACACATACACACAGAGCCTTCCTTTTATCCAGACCTCTATAAGGGGAAATCCAAATGATGCCACACTAACAGCAAGGCCAGAAATATCAGAAACCTTATGTATACACACTTCAACAATGGGCACATTATTTTCAACCCCTTTTTTTTTGCCTAGCTGTGGACAACCAACCATATAACTCCACTTTGCCACACATCATAAATACTATTTTCTAAAATTTCATTAAAAAGCAATACAGGAGTCTTGTAACTGTGGTAAAAGAACACTACACATCTGATGTCCTAACAAAGCACATTAAAAACTGACCCAAATTATTCTTTAAGTCACTTTTCTGTAAGTCCTTAATTCTCCACACTTCAAGGGTCCACATTTTATTTTCACATAAGTGCACTTTCTTTTTCCTTTTCATTTTTTTTTTTAATAGGGACAACTCAAGCTACACGTATTTTCGACTTGAATGACAAGGTAATTTTGTTGTGTAAAGAACCTGCCTGAGCACTTTAATTAATTACTGGTAGGCCTACAACAGCAAGTTTCTTTTTTTCTTCTTCAGCTCTCAGCTCCCCAATTTACTGTCAGGGTTGGGTACAGGTGAGAAAAACCCATGTTCTCACAGAACTCCATTGACCTCAATGTTCTCAATCTACCCATAAGGGATTCTTATGGCAAAACTGCTACCATGGTTCTATGGCGTTTCATCAGTACTGAGGCTGGCACCCACTGGGTCACTGCTGGGCTAGAAAAGCTTAAGACCCAAGATCACGGACTCCCTGGATGCTCCAGCGGGCGGTAAGTTCTAAGCCAAGTGCACTCCTCAGCGGGTGCTCTCCCGACACACCTCACCTCTGGTTTCTCCCTAGGGAGGGCCTAACTCCTCTCAGCCCGGCTCTGGCCGCCCCAACCCCCGCACCCCTGGGCCGGGCGGGCCTGGCCTCTGCCCCGCACCGACTCACGGGACAAACCCGGTGCTGGCGGCCACGGGGAGGCAGGAGCCCGCGAACCCCTCCGCGTTTCGAGAGGGTGGAAAGGCACCCCCAACCCGGGAACGGCGCCCCGCCCTCGGCATCGCTTCCACAGGGCAGCGGCGGCCCGCCAGGAGCCTGCCTCGGTCCGCGGGGGGGCCGGCGCGCCGCTCGCCCCCGCCCCGCGCCGTTCCCCTCAGCGCCTCAGAGGAGTCGTCTGATCCCCTCAGCGCCTCAGAGGAGTCGTCTGATCCCCTCAGCGCCTCAGAGGGCCCCGATCCCCTCAGCGCCTCAGAGGGCCCCGATCCCCTCAGCGCCTCAGAGGGCCCCGGTCCCCTCAGCGCCTCAGGAGGACTCTGATCTCCCCAGCGCCTCAGGAGGACTCTGACCCCCTCAGCGCCTCAGGGGGCCCCGATCCCCTCAGCGCCTCAGGGGGCCCCGATCCCCTCAGCGCCTCAGGGGGCCCCGCTCCTCTGGGCACCGGGATACCCGAACCCCTGGTCCGCGGCGGGTGGGCCCTGCCCCTCTCCCCTCAGCCCCCGCGCCCCTCAGGGCGGCTGGGCCCTGTCCCGAGCCCCTGCACTGACCCGCCACTCGCCGGCCATCAGCCACACGCACCAACCTAGCCACGACTCTCGCCCAGCTCTCCTCCCATTGGCTAGCAGTGCCGGAAGGCGGGATCCTCAGTGCCTCCAGGCCAATGGGCGGCGGGGAAGGGCGGTGGAGAGAGGTTGGTTGAGCGGTCAGCGCTGGAACGTGTCGGCGGGAGGCAGGGCCCCCTTAAAGGGCCCGCGGCCCTCCCGCAGCCCGGCCGAGACGTGTGCCCGAAGGACTCGCGGCGTCGGTCCGTGCAGCCCTACGTATGGCATCTCTGTAACGATGTACATCGTACTGACGATAAATACAGTCATAACACAGTTTCAGGTATCACACTGTCAGTATATCAACCACGCAGACGTCCCGCCTACCCTGTCTTTCCTTACGGGGGGAGGAGCGCTCAGTCCAGCCCGTGGGCTGCTCGGCGAGGCTGGCGTGGTGATGCCATTCCCAATGCGTCACCCCCGCAGCACATCCCCTGCCAGCCGGCCTGTCTCACACACCAAGACCCCTCCAGCTGCGTGGCGCTGGCGGTTGCCTATTCCCAAGGATATCCACCTTCCCCCTCTGGTTCTGTGGCTAGCACGAGGCATTGCCTCACTGTGCCCCGGGTATGGCCACAGCTCCCAGTGCCAAGTCCCTCATCCAGCCACCCCACCCCACGGGCTCGCCGCTCACAGTTGGCTGCAGCCGCGGCCAAGCCGGTGCCGGCAGAGCAGTTGGTGGAGCTGATGAGGTGTATTCTGCACTGGTATGTTTTCCTTGGCCCATCCTGACTCGTGGCTTATGTTTAAAAACCAAGCTCAGGACAAATCTGTAACAAGTTCCACATGCAAAGCTCTTCTGGGGTAGGGGTAGAGGAGAAATGCTTCCATGTAGCTGGTTGTAGGAATTAACCAGGCACCACTCACCCCGAGGGACTGTGTGAAGATCTCTTGGGCAGGACAGCCTTAGGTTTTGCTCGGAAGTGTGAGGGGCTGCTGGACACCCTCTGCTCTGGAGGAGGTGGACAAGCCTATTTTTGAGTCAAATTAGCATTCTAAGGACAGCTGCCAGCTACCCTTTTGCCTTCTCATGCACAGTCCTGATGCCAGAGTATTTCCTCTCCAGCTCTTGCTACCACTAGGTTAGATACAACATCAGCTGACAAATGTCACACCTTGGAGAAGAAGGATGGCTCCCCAAGCATCAAGAATATTTTTTTAACCAACAGCCATTGCCTCCTCACAGTTCTTCCTTGCCCACACTTCTTCGTGGGGTTGAGTGGTTTCAGCAGGGCTGGGAAGGTGGTGGGAGCGTGGCAAGGCAGGGCTGCAGCTGAGCCCAGCTCCTCCGAGCATCTGGCCAGCACCCCCATCTCCAAGCAGGGTGCTCTTTCCCTCCATCCCTGGTCCAGCTTTCTCATGATGATTTTGGAGCTCAGACAAGATTACGTACTTTCCTGACCCAACAGACGATGGATTTAGTGTGCTGCAGAAGGCTCTACAAGTGTGGAGACTAGATGAAGATATGCCAAAATGCTTTCCCTGAGCCACTTATAATCTCTCTGTGACTATTGAGGTTCAAAAGCTATGAGTAATAATCACACTTTGTCAAACAAATACAGGTTACTCAGGGTAACCTCCCCAAACCTGGAAAATAAACTGCTAGGGTGATCTGGCAGTGCAGGGGAAACCACTGAACTTCACTGACTGAGCTAAGTCTGGCTTGGCCTACTTGTCCTTAACTGTCATTTGCTGCTCATTATCTTTCTAATTTTTAAAATAGCAGGAAGAAATATTCGTTGATCTCATGGAAAGACACCAGGAAATGCAGATGGGAAATCGCTTCATGCTCCAGCTGAAAGGTCCTTACAGAAATTTTGTGAAAAGGGGGTTTTCTCCTAACTGCTGGGATGAAACAGCTTTTTTCTAACTGCCTGTGGAAGATTCTGCAGGTGACAGCTCTGCACTGGCCCATGGTAAGGTCCTTCTTAGAGTGGCTGTCAGGGACAGGGAGGGGATTGTCCCTCTCTGCCCTCCTGAGGCCCCAGCTGGAGTGCTGTGTCTGGACCTGGGGTGCCCAATACAAGATGGAACTGCTGGAGAGGGTCAGAGGAGGCCACAAAGATGATCAGAGGGCTGGAGCAGCTGCCCTACAAAGAGAGGCTGAGGGAGCTGGGCTTGTTCAGCCTGGAGAAGAGAAGGCTGCAGGGGGACCTCACTGCAGCCTTCCAGTGCCTGAAGGGAGCAGAGAAACAGGAGGGGAATCAGCTTGTTCAAAGGGCAGAGACTGGCAGGACAAGGGGGATGGATTGAAGCTGAAGGAGGGAAGGGTTAGATTAGATATTAGGGGGAAGTTCTTTACAGAGAGAGTGGTGAGGGGCTGGAACAGGCTGCCCAGAGAGGGGGTGGGTGCCCCATCCCTGGGGGTGTTCAAGGCCAGGTTGGATGGGGCCCTGGGCAACCTTGTGTAGCTCCAGGCCTGGAGGTTGGTGTCCCTGTCTGTGGCAGGGGGTTGGAGCTCTGTGACCCTTGGGGTCCCTTCCAACCCAGACCATCCTATGATTCTGTGATCCTCACCTGCAGGAGCCCGACATACAACTCTCATCCTGCTGAAATAGGACCTGGATGGATCTTGATAAATTCACTTCAAGCAGGACATGGAGTAGCTCCCAGTGTGTTTCCTAGCAGTCTCTAGACCTAAGGCATTACATGGACATAAAAGTCCTCCGCAGGACCTGAGGTACCTGCTGCTGTTGTGGTCCCATGAAATGATTCTGCTCTCCCTCCCAGCAGACTGTCCACAATCAATCTATGCTGCAAAAGGATCACAGTCCCTGTGAGAATTCATTGCTTTACATACGTAGTGTTCTTGAGCTATAGGGCTCTACAAGAGTCCTTTTATCTTGGCCTAAAATTCAGGTCTGGATAGGGAAATGACAGGGAATTAGTGTCCATTTGCTGAGTGCAGTCCCTGGGAACTTCAAACTATCATATTTTACCTTAAAATATTATAATTGTTCTCACTTCAGCAAGAAATCTGCCTCTAGCTGGGTGGGATAATTTCACTAGTAAGTAGTCAATCCATCAAGGATTTATTGCACTGCAAAAAGCATCACAACAGGAGGCTTTTCAAGATCTTTTAGATACCTATCTGCTTTTTCCAGTTTCTTTCCAGTGTGAACATCCTCCACTGATCCTTCCATTTGCAACAGCTGTAGTTCAGCCTTGTGTCATTTCCCAGCAGCTTTTGCTGACTTCCTGGCCTTTCCTGAACCATTTCACTTCGCAGCAGAATAGCTCAACTCTGCACCTCAGAACATCTTGTCCCTCTTGATCCTCTAAGCTTGACTCCTCCCCATCACATTCTGAGTAAGCCAGGTTTGTTGAAATCAGAGAAGAGAGATGCAGTGGCATGTGAACAATTCAGACCTGGTCACCAAATGAACTGAGGGAACCTACTGCTAAAGTTCCTGCTTCCCAGTGGCCTCGCCGTGCTGAAGCTCAACTGATGCAAACTGTGCTCAGTACAAAGAGTATGATAATTCCTAACAAGAAATAATGGTCCATTTCGTAGGAGTGCTGATGTTGGCGCTGGGCCAGTTGTGTGGATGATGTCATCATTCCAAATAATTGGAATATCTTCCTTTGTTAGCAGATAGGCTGTGAGAACAGTGAAGCCCCAAACAAGCAAAGTCTGTCTGAGAGCTGAATGGTTCAATCTTTACACACATTCAACCAATGTAAGAGTCATAGATCCCCTGAATTTCAGGCATAAATCCTCTTACCTTGACTTAGGTCAATGCAGAGGGCAGCAGAACTGAGAAGGCCTGCTCACACTCTCTTAATCCAAAGTACCGGTGTGTCCATGACTCTGGGTACCAGCACTGACACGATGCGAACTCCTTCCTGGGGAACATCAGAGTTCATCACTGTGTGATAATCAAAACTTCAAAGAAGGTCTTGGCTGGTGCCTTCCAAAGGGAGCATAATCTAACATAAAGCTGTCCTATTTTGTCCCTGCAATTCCTGTAAGCTCTTGCTTTTCATCGCTTTGGGTCTGTCCCTCTTTTTTCAGGCTCACTTCAGAAGTGTCGGAAGTGTCAGACATGTCCCTCACACCTTTCTTTGCTTCTCTCTAAGCAGCCTTTTAAACTTTGCAATGAAATCTATTACTTGGATTTCAGATCACTTGGTGATTGTCTGCTTTCTGCTTTTGGGAAACTAGTACCTTAATGTGCAACCTGCAGAAAGCAGTTCTGGTCTCTCTGGCTCTGCCTGCTCAGAGATGGGCCATTTCACACCCCAAGTGCTAACTGATGCTCAGGCTACAGCTGCTCAACCTGGCATCTGGTGGTTTCCAACTGTCCAGCACTTGTTGGAGTGAGAATTGCAATTCATAAATCACCAGGGCCTACATTAAATGTGACTTGATCCATAATTTGGGATTCATAAAAGCAAGACAGAGTGAAATCATTACCCTGTTTCCTTCACCATATGGGCTATAAACAATAAAAATATAGAATGTACAGCAATAAAAGATGAAGGAGAGGACCCTCACTACCATCCTGCCACTATGTACAGTGCATGTTGAAGAAATACTTCTGGAGCATCTGCTGCTTAATTTCAACCAATTTTAGTTCAGTTCAGCACATACAGGGAAAGGCTCTTGTACAGCACTGTGAGGCAACAGGAACGTGCTGATATTACAGGCACTGCTGAATTGTAAAAAAAAAAAAAAAGAAAGAATAAAAGAAAAAAAAGAATAAAAGAAAAAAAAAGAATAAAATAAAAAATAAAAAAAATTTTAAAAAGATGAGTATTCCTTCCTCTGCTTCATTGTTTCCCCGTAGGAGACTGGGCAGGCAGCTGTAGCAAACCATATCCATGTGAAGGACATGGCATTATAGAAACTACGATGCCTGTAATGCAAATAGTTTATAAATGCTGGGCTTTGCTCTGGTTTTGGGCTAATGTAGGATAACCAGTCTTAGGGAAGTTGCCCCTCCCCACCCCCATGTTAAAGCAGACAAATGAGCCAAGTACAACAAAGTAATATTCTCCCTGGTGTCTGGAGTGACTAAGCTTACGTGGGTTCTGTGTGTATGTTTGATTGAATTATATACACAGCAATAAGTTCAAGAGATTGATACCGTAGGCACACAACACAGGGAAGAAAACCTCAGTTAAATTAAATTAATTATAGGCATGTGTATGTACTTAATACAGTTAATCGAGCTAAGGAGGTTACTCTGAGTGCATGTTTGGTAGCATCAGGTTACACCTTGCCTCTTTTAGTGGTTTCTCCTGTTGGAAGGACTTGTCTAGCTCAGCAGATTCCAAACTTAGCCATGGGCAACTCCACATAGGCGTGCTACTCCTGCCATTGCCTGGCCTAGATGGGTCCTGGGCTGAAACGTAACGCTTTCCAGAACAAGATGGTTTAGGTGGTCACACCTGGAAAGAAGCACAAAGCCTGTGTCTGTGCAGCCCTGCTCACAGCCAGTTTCACACCTTATCTGCGTGGGCATCCCTGGCTCAGGGGTGACCCAACCTGGGTACAGCCTACACGATTCTTAATCAAGGTAGACCCAGCAGCAGTGTGACACCCAGCCCAGCAGCCCCCACCCAGCCCAGCAGCCCCCACCCAGCCCATCCCTTTGGGTGGCTGCAACCTGTGGCAGAGACCATGGCCTGTGGCTCTCCCCATGTAAGGCCCTGCTATTGCCTGCAATGAGCAGAGGGATTTGTCATCCCTCTGAGTCAGTGTACGAGTTGCTGGGTACCCTGTCCCTGTGATTTCTTCCAGGGCAGAAGAACAGCTCTTTCCTCCACCCTCACAAGTTGCTTTTCTCCTGTTTGTAACATAGCAGGTGTTATAATAAAGACCCAGCTTCATCATTCATCTCCGGCTCAGACATCATGTTACTCCCACCTACGAGGACTCCATTTGCAGCTCTCTCACGTACGCTGTGACTCTTAGGAATGAGACTTTTATCTTGGGACCAGAATGCAGATCTAAACAGCACTGCTGTCTCCCGCAGGAGATAACACGTCTTTGCTCAGAGACCCAGTTCCGTGCTTGCCTCCTATCACGCAGCACCATTTGGCAGGGACTGCCTGGTTTATGTGATAGCAGACACTGAATTACTTCAGAAAAGCAGACACTTATTCTTTATATAAAAACAAATGACTAATTAAAAGTGGTGTTAATTCTACAGTTCGTATTTCCTTGGGATTTTGCCAAATTCTGGAGTCCATACTCCACACCCTGTCCTTCTGAAGGAATTTGGCTAGGGAAAGACCTGCAAGATTTGTTCCCTTTCCTCTCCCTTACTCTTAAAATCCCTCTCCCTCCGCCTTTTCCCTTTCTGCAACTGGTAAATTGTGAAGAACAGGAATGTTCCTGGGAAGAAACCCAGGCAGAATCACATTCAGAACAAGTCAAAGATTTCTTGCATAGCTGAAGCATGTGTTTGCAATCCCCAATTGCTGGAGCACGTAAGCCCTGCCAGCGCATGTTGTTCCCTTCAGATGTTCTCAGAGAGAAGTGTCCAGGCCGTGTCCAGGGTAGTTCTGTGGACAGCGTTTAGCTGAGGCACTGTTCCTTGGTCTATCTGTTAATGATGCCAGGCCCAAAAAAGGTTGTTGGTGAAAGGACAGAGGACAATCTGAACTATGGTGCTGCATGACCCCACTGAGCCACAAACTGGGTCCGTTTGGGCCAGCAAGAGTTTGGCTGCTGCTGCCAACCTGTCACCCCAGGCTTCAGGCAGCTTTGGGGATTAACAGGCTCCAGAAAAATTAGCATGTGCAACCCCAACAAAACACTGCTCAAGAGAGAAGGACAAAATGATGAGGTCCCCATCGGATGTCCAAGAGGGAAATTACAACTATCGGGGAGCAGCAGCCAACCAGCAAATACAGAATGCTCTCTCTTCTGCTTGAGGGGTGCCACTGATCCAGAAGGAATGTAACTCTTCCAAAATGACATTTAATGGTTCAAAATGGGAACCTGACAGAGCCAAGAAGAATGGGAGCTGGGGGCTGAGACACTGGTTGGAAAAACGCAGCTTCAGTGTATTTGTGAGGAAGCTTTTGTCCTTGGCACCGTGCGGAGCACAGTATATTATGGGAGCACAAAGTGAGTCCTTGCTGAAGTCGGTGCTGATACAGGAGAAAGGCAGGTTGATGAAAGCATCACTTGTCTTTCCAATGACCTTATCATGTGAGCTCAGCCTGCCAAGAGCTGTCTCTCGCTCTGCGCTCCTTGTGTTCTGAGCCAACAAGCCTGAACACGCTGTGCTGATACCTGATATTGCTCGATGCTGCATGGCCGCCCCTGAGCGCTGCATCCCTCCAGAACGGGGCGATGGCACCTCCGTGCTTTGCTGCGTTATCGCCTGCCCCAGCTCCGGTTCGTCTCCCTTCCAAACATGTCCAACCTGACTTTGCAACTTTTGAATAGAAGGTGCCCCAGGGAAGGCCCTGAGCTTGCCAGAGGAACAGAAGAAGCAGAAGAGTCTTCTAAAGCAAGATCTCTGATCTCAGTAGGTGAGAGGCTCTGCTGTGCTCAGCCTGGCTCCCCTTCACGCCTGCCAATTGGGTTCCCACCTCTTTACTGGTGCGTGGCAACAATGATGAGCAAGTAACACATGGGGGCAGCAGCAGGCTTTGCTTTCTTATCACTCGGGGAGTCTGTGGTTGTAGCATCCTTGAGGTGCGCCAAGACTTGAGGGTCACAGTGCTGGGCACAAGCCCAGAGTGACAACTACAGCTGATCACACTATGGGAAAAGCATGTCGTAGGAGAGAGGGGCTTTGTGGCCTTGCAGAACAGGATGTCAGCACCAAAACCTGTGCTTTTGTCATTGCATCTGGTCCTTCTCCAGTTCCTGCAGTCCCAGCCTAAGCAGTTCTGTGCTCATGTTACAAAGAACATTAAACCAGCAGACAACTACAGCATTGTCTGCAATGGCAAATATGGCTGGAGTGAAAATCCCAGGTCGCAGTTCAGATTCCACTGCATCCCACCAGACAAGTGTTGCTGAGCTTGCCTGCCACTACAGCCAGGATGGAGACCAGCATGTCCCTTTCGGTGAGATGGGATAAAAAAGATGCTCTTATCTGAGTGTACCATGACAAAAGATGCAGGATTCACACAACTTACTCTCTGAAGAGACTCTGAATATTCAGGTTATGGGGGAAAGCCTTGATCTTGGCTCTGAAGGTCTTAAAGCCAAGTTTTCAGAGTCGGAACATTTTAGTCAGGGAAGTGTCCATCATTTGCACAGCAAGGCTCTGGGATTTTCTGGCAGGGTTACTTCCAGAACAGACCATCTTTTCTTCTGCTCTGGGAGAGCAGAACTTCAGGAGTTGCTCATGCACCTGATATTTGCCTGGCTGCTCACATCAGTGCTCCCCATCGTGTGAGTAATGTGGTGTCTGAGTGGGATTGGCCCAAGATGATACTGGAAATGGGAAGAAATAAAGAAAAAAAAATCACAAAAAAGCAAAAGCCAGCCCAGTCACCAGAAACAATGATGGATTAATTATAATAAGGGATGGGAAACAAACCAGCCCTGTGCTCCATGAGTAATTAAAAAAATAGTAAATCAGATAAATGTCCAAACAGTAAAATCATTTTCTCTGAACAAGGCTGCTACTTTAATTGGAAAGTCCTGTTAACACAACTGCCTGAGCAAGCCGAGTGCAATGGCACAGCAGGGCTGTTGCAGAGCTGCAAGTAAATAGCTGAATTGCATCTCTCAGCTTCAATCTGCAAATTTCTGTAGCCAAAAGAACAGATTTAAATTTAAAACTTCTGTTGGAGCTCATGCTTCAATTGGGTTATGGGCCAGGACATGCAAAGACCTAGGGCATTAAGAGTGTCATGTAGATGAAAAGACAGCGGGGAGTCATTTGAGTTGGCTAGTAATGTACTAAGCTAGAGCAGGATCTGCCTTCGTTGCCTTTAAACCAACTTGTGGGGAGGAAAATTGGCAAAGCTGACATTTTATCACTTGTAATTGTTACAGCAAAGGCTAAGGCTAAGCATGGCCCTGACACAGCTCCTGTGTTCTGCACACTGCCCAAGAGAGGGGTCCCAGCCCCGAGCTGGCTTTGCCCTTCAAGTAACTGGGCTGCAAAGTAGCCCCAGAAAATGCCCAGACCCACAAACTGACCACCATTAAGGACAAACTGCTCTGTTGGCTCTTCTTTTCCATTCACTTCAAACCATAATCTCAGATAACCCTTAATCATGGAACAACAGGATAGTTTTGCACTCAACCTTGTTCTCCCAAGGAGCTCAAAGTACTTTATAAAGCTGCAGCCAAGCAACACTCTGATGGTACCTCTGCTATCGCACAGTGGTTCCCTGACTTAGAGGGAAGTGAACCGATTCACCCAAGGCTGAACATGGTGGGAGGTCAGCACAGCCCAAAGTTCATCTTTCTTTCACCAGGTACCAGAGCAGCCAAATCAGGTTCTTGTAAGGAAAAGGCAGAGCAGTGTGTTTTATATGTGGACTGTAACCCTGCTGACTGACGCTGTGGCTCCCTGCACAGGCAGGCCTCAGAAGGACAGCGTGAGAATAATTACTGGGAGTGTATGCAATCCTTTGCTGGGACTCTTCACTGCCAGAAGCTGCTTTATAATATTCCCAGGCATTTCCCTAAGTATCCAACAGATTGGACAAAATTAAAGAAACATGGGCCTAGGGCTTCAAGGCCACTGGGAAGTCACTAATCGGGCTCCCAGCTGAGCGGAACGCAAGGAAGAACATTGTTAGCAATAAACACAGACAAATCTTCTCTAATTGGAGTCATGGAATGGGGATGTGCTTCTGGGGAAACCTTGGCCTTCCCTCTGGACCATGCTCACTGCAAGGACAGTGGAGCAGGTGGACAGTGGGGGCTTTTATTGTGCCAGAGACCTTCTCAGATGATAGCAAAAAAAGAAGTCACACCAAAAGCTTCATAAGCAGAAAATAACCCACTCATAACCCTTGTCCTGGCATTGGGTTCTTGTCCAAAGCAGGAGGGTGACATTTCCACTTGTTGTTTTGGGGCAAGTGCTAGGAAAGTCTCCCCCAGGGCAAGGGTCAAAGACAAAGCAGTTGCCAGCTGCAGGCACATCTCACATGTAACAGAAGGGTCCCATCCTGCAGCAATGCCTGCCTACACCCCGCTCTGCAGAAGAGAGCAGCTGCCTGCACAGAGCTGAGCTGTATGCTGAGGGCTGTCCTGCAGCCAGCCTCTAGTCTGGGCACAGTGCCCAGGCAGCCAGGAGACCAGGATGAAGGGCTGGAGGACAGAACTGACCCTCTGTGGCTGTGGGAAGCCCTTGTGCTTCGCATGTTCACCCAGGCAGTGGTGGGCAGGCAGCCTTGGGGGCTGTGGAGGTGGGGGCCAGGCTCACAGGCCCACAGTCCAGTCTCACCACATAGATACCAACCTCGCTGGGAAGGCTTTGTAGGTCTAAGGCCTGGATGTAAGAAGGGAATTTCACCATGGTCTCCTCCATGAAGGTCAGAGAGAAGTTGGCTCTGGGGTCACACCCATGAGGAGACCATCAATGTGGTATGCAGGTGCATGGGAGCATGTTGGCCATGATGCTTGGCTTGGGGAAGCTGTGGCAGGACCCAGAGCTGCCTCTTGAAGTACTGAAATCAGAGCAAGTACAAGAGAAAAAAAATTTAAAAAGAAGGGAGAAGAGGAACTATTATGAGAATTAAAGTGACAAATGAGCAGACAAAAGGTGCAAAATGTCATCTTTCTTTTGTACTCCTAGGTGGGATGTTGCTAACAAGAGAATGAATACCACAGAGAACCAGGCAGACGTGGTAACGCCCCATCACCCCATTGCTTAAAATTCAAAGCACACAAATGCTGAGGTCTTGCAATAATCAAAGTTCTAAACCCTCATGTCATCGTTAACATTTAACCCAAAGTCTGTGGATAGCAGCTACAGTGAATTAACATTTGCAATACTAGCTGGATTGAATTTGCTAATGCAGAGAAAAGCAATTTAAAAATTACAGGTCTGTTGTGAAAAAAGAATGAGCACTAATTCTCTCTGTTTATCCTGATTCAGTTTGTTTGATTGTGCTTGCCTTAGGAAACATGAGAGCTGGAGGGGGGATCATTTTAGCCAAGAACACAGAAGAGCAACAAGTCGATTGTTTAGAGTTCATGCAAACATTGTGCCAGTCACTGAACCAGAAAAAAAAGTTGGCTCAGAGGCAGTCACTAAGTTGAGAAAGGATCTATTGATAAACTACTCTTGGGAACAATCTCAGAATGATGGGAAAGATAGATGGGAAATGGTGCTGTGGAGCTGAATTAAGCAAATGGCAGAGAATACTGCATCATTTGGGGTTTTTTTCTTTGCTTTCCTCCCCATTCTCCATTTATTACTGGAACAAAGAGTAGTTTTGCCTGTAAAATCTGTGTGTCCAAAGAGGTGACGCTGGGGTGCGCTACTGCACCAGCGCTGAACTTCTGGGTAGCTTTGCTTCAACTTGGGGAGAAAATCACAGTACAATTACTAGCCATGGATGTTTTTATGTTCAACATTACCTCCACTTTAAGCATCTACACTTACAAACTCCTTGCTTGTGGGGGGAAAATATATCACAGTCGTTTCAACTTACCAGAAAGCTGCTCCCACCAGGTACACTTTGTGGAAACGTTAAAGGACCAGTACCAAGTCCCAAGGTACAGCTAGCCAGGAGAAGATGCTGTCAAACGTGGCATCTGGAGAGGTGAGGAGAGTCAGGGCAGCTTCTTCCTCCAGGAGGTAAAGCACGCTTTTTCCAACAGTTGTGATGCGTTTACAGATGTTCCCAGAAAGGGGCAGTAGAGACCAAACTCACAGGATGAATAGAAGCACCATGTCCTGATCAGGGAGAAATATAAATAGAGTTACTTGCAATGGTTTTTTGCCCTTGGCATACAGAGGCTCCACCATGTGTCCATTCAAATAAAACCAACGGAACCTGTATAGGGAAAGCTGGGTCTGCTCATGTAACACAATAATCTCAATCTGAGATGGCTTCTGGCACCTGCTTTCCCAGGCAGGGCACTAACCTGCCTTGTGTTTCAAACGTGGATGCTGTATGGGTCGCACGGGTGGGCACGAGGGCTCCGTGCACTGGGGAGCACTGTGTAATGCACTGCTTAACACTGCTGTCACTGCAGCAGCACAGCAAAACGACTGAGTTTATTAGCAAGATGATCAATTTAACTTGGGAAAGTTTACTATCAGGCTCGTGAGCATCTATACCATGGGTCATGACTATCACAAGAGAAAAGGGGTGCTCATAAAATCAAGATTCCCAGCAGCTCCTGTGAATGTGAAGCAGGGAAGCTCATCCCTTGACTGCTTTTACGACCTCTTCAGGCTGACTTGAACCACTCAGAGTTAATTCTAGAGCTGCTGCCTGAAGGAAAAGGCAAGTTATTTACCTGGAGCAAATCCCATGTTTTACTTTGTTTAAGCCACTTATCCCAGCCCTGTGCTATTGCTTTATGTCATTCTCTTGCACTGCCATAAGCTGCAGTGGAGGGGATGATTTTTGCTGGTGGGCTTGTCCAGGAGCTCCAGTTGTGGGACAATACAAGCAGCATAAACCATGCAGCCAGCCTCTTCCTCAAGGAGTTTCTGGCCAAGGAATAAGATTTGACAACATGAAAGCAAGCAGGGGGCAATGTGAGGTGAGAGACCAGCAATCTGCAGCAGAGGAACTGAGGCAGTAACGACTTTATCAGGGAGATGAGAAGCCTTGCTGGTCCTGCTCTCAGCACAGCTCAACACACCAGCAAATCTGGCTGCAGACGGAAATCTTGGCTTCCCCTGAAGCCAATGGCAAATGTCCCACTGGCTTCAATGGGAGCAGGACTTCATGCCAGATCTCGTGCTTCCCATTCCTTTGCCGTAGCCATGAGAGCAAGCTTCCCTTCCAAGGCTGTGTCTGCAGTTAGGGCCTTGAGGAGCACAAGAATGGTTCTCCTCACAAACTGAGAAATATCAATGGGAAATGAAAGCTTTCTTTTTAAAAGGAATGGCAACTGCCCTAGAGAACAGCTTGCCTGGAGTTATGGGGCTCTCTGGAGCCCCATTTCTTCCTATCTGAAATGCTTCCCTTAGGTTTTCACTGCCCACAGGGTGCACAGCAGCTCAAGGGCACAGGTTTTGGCTGTGATGAAGTTGCTAGTGGGAGAGATGGTACAAACTGGGTTAGGCAGCTAGCAACACTACGCTCTCCTGGTTTTAACATCCCTCATTCCATAACTGCCCACACAGCAGTACCTATACACAGTGTGACTTGCACCAACACAGCACACAGGCAGGAGAAGACTATGCTGGCCCATTTCTGCTGTCATCACAACAGAGTTGATGCCTGTTGGAGGAGGCAAAGAAAGGGATGCTGGAAGAGCTGTGCGCTGACCACACAGGGCTCTGTGTTTTCTCTGGCACAAGCATCTCTCTGCTGAGATGAGCATCTTGAGATCTCCAAGCTATTTGTGAGGTGGCAAGGTCACAGCTCTCATTTCCTGCAAATCTTTGCTTTCCTTGGCAAAAATCAAGAATTTTGTTAGGGAAATCTTGGTGGGTGTTTTGTGATCAGTCAGGCACAGCAGATTACATTACTGGAGGGTGCATACAGGACCCCCTGTCTTCTATACATAGTAAAAGGAGTCTGTTTGTTCCAGAAATTCAGGAGTCACCAGCATGGTGCTGACCACCTGTATTATTTCTTAGGTCACGCGGCATGTCTACTGGACAGAATGATGTCTGTACAGCTGACTGTTTGCATATCAATTCTAAAGGCAAAGGAAATTCTTCAAATCCCAGAGCACAAATGTGCACTGCTACAGAAAAGCAGGTGGAGATGTGCCAAGTTACAGCTCCTCAGTTGCTACCCCTGTAAAGAATGCCCTGCAAGGGAAACTGGAACATATTTCATGAAAGAGCAAAGATAACACAAGACTATCTGGCAAAGGGTGGAATTTAATATTAATGGCTTTCCTTTAGTCACTATATTTCCTGATCCTAACTTAACCCTCTAAAATCAGCAATGGTCAGAGAAGGGCTATAAACTAAAAGGTCTTTCACTGAAAGATCTTAGAGCACTTTGAAAATACTGGGGACTGCTGCTGGGTGGCTATATCTGAGGAGACTGCCCATGAAGCCAATGGGCAATGATCCTTTGGCCTCTACAGGCCAAACACTGAAACTGGGATTCTGCTCTGCCCTGCTCTGCAAGCACGTCTTCCTTCTTTGTCTCCCAGTCCATCACAGGAACTGAGGAAGCTGTGCTTCCCTGGAATTCATGCTCCAGGTTCAGTGTGAATAAACCTTTCCCCATGGACAGATGCAAAATGATCACAGCAGGGATGTGGCTGGTGTGATTTCAGCATGTCAGCCACTTGAGAACCTTGTCCCTGGAGGTCCTCAGGGTTAGAGGGAGACTGCTCATGCCTGTACATGGCTCAGCTGCTGGTGTATGTAAACATCTCCATTAAACGACAGCTTGCTTTGAAAGTGAGCTGGACTAGCCCCATCTCCCCACCCTTCCCTGCCAAGTGGTACTTGCCTGGAGAGGTCCACACACTAGTCAAAGTGTATAAGAGATGCACAACATGGCTCCTCTGAGTTCTGTGGTCCTTCAGTCAGAGGATATCCTTCTGCGGCACCCACATCTTCCTTTAACCTGGCAAAGTACCTGAATTACTGAGCTGACTTGCCAAGAGAGATTTAGGCTGGAAACATCTTGAGAAAGATGGCTCTCATTAGGGGCTGAGTCCTGCAGAAGAGCACAGTGCTGGCTGGGGCACAGAGCTGGGGAGAGAAGCGTTAGTCATCGCCTGCCTCGTGTCCGGCCCTTCGGACAGTCTCCTCTCTTGGAAGATGCACTGTTTTGCCTGTGTGACTGTTGGCAGGAACTAATGAGCAGAGCTGGTTGAAAATTTTCCATCAAAACAATATTTCTGTTTTGCCAGAAGATAGTTTAAAAATTAAGTGGAAAAATTAAGAGAAAAGAGCTTGGGTTTTGGCTGACATTGTTGGTCAAAAAAATCCCAAACTTGAGATTTTTTAGCCAAAAATGGAAGTATTTGGGGCAAGGCAGGGGAGGAGAGAGGAGGAGCCTGGCAGGTCTTAGCGATACCCTGAAAAACATCTAAGAAAATTTTGACAAATATGAGGATGTTTTTGTCCATTTTTTTTCCATAGCAAAAGACAGTTCTGCTTCTAGAACCATTCTACAGGGAGGCTGGAAAGCAAACAAGCTTTTCCTTTCCTATACATATGGCTATAGATACTCCATAGCTTGTAGTATCAGCTTAGGCAGCAATTCCTTTAGAGAGCTACATCAGAAAGACCAGATCTCTCACAGGATCATAGAATGCTCTGAGCTGGAAGGGACCCCAAGGATCAGAGAGCTCCAACCCCCCTGCCACAGGCAGGGACACCAACCTCAGGCCTGGAGCTACACAAGGTTGCCCAGGGCCCCATCCAACCTGGCCTTGAACACCCTCAAGGATGGGGCATCCAACACCTCACCAGGCAGCCTATTCCAGCCCCTCACCACTCTTTCTGTAAAGAACTTCCCCCAACCTTCCCTCCTTTAGCTTTGATCTATCCCCCTTGTCCTGACAGTGTCTACCCTTTGAAAAAGTTGATTTCCCTCCTGTTTCTCTACTCCCTTCAGGGATAGGAAAGGTGCAGTGAGGTCCCCCTGCACCCTTCTCTTCTCCAGGCTGAACAAGCCCAGGTCCCTCAGCCTCTCTTTGTAGGGGAGGTGCTCCAGCCCTCTAATTATCTTCATGGCCCTCCTCTGCTGCCCAAGAGCCTACTCCCCAAACCCGGTAACACTGAGAAGGGACACACATACACACACACAGAGCGCTGATTCTCCTATGAGTTTGTACAGCTGATGAGAAGCCTCAACAACCTCACAGTTGCCTTGCATACAAATAAACCAAGCCATGGGGACAGCCAGGGAACAGGCATTGCTTGTGAAGGAAGGTACCATGCACACAGCTGTTGCAAAACCATCCACAATTAATAGTTGGCCAGCCAAGGCAATGTTGTTGCTAATAACACTGCAGAGAGAATGGCACATAAATACCTGGGAGCCTGCAGAAAGCTGTTTTCCATCTTGCTTACACAATAATGTGGTTTTTCTTTTTTTTTTTTTTTTCCCCCTTTAAAATTGTTTCTTCAGCAAAATATGGTTGGGAAGAAAAACAACTGCTGGAATCTTCCTTACCATCTGGGAAATGTGACCAACTGCATTTCTTGGGCTCAGCATCACAGTCCCCTCCTCAAGGTATTGTTGGTCGGTGTTGTGAAATGATGTGGGGAGGAAGGAGCGAGCGGGAGCGGCTGGCAGCTCTGGGGGTTTGCCAATGTCTGGAGAGAGCAGCAGTCTGTTAGTTCAGCAAGGCCTTCCTTCCTTGACACAAACCTGGGCATAAAGCAGATCTGATGGTGCTGAAGCCAACGCGGTGCAAGCGGCTCAGAAGGCGAATCAGCTCTGCGAGAAAACCAAGACGTGACATGTTATTATTAGGCAGTGGGAAGCAGGGGAGGTTCATTCAATTTATAGTGATTTCCTAAGGAATTAAACCATGATTCTGGACAGGATTTAGATTTTACACAACACTTAATTTTTTTTAAAGGACTAATTCAATCTAGATGTGGATTTCATACCTTTTCCTTAATGAGAGCAGTACCGGGGGAAGCACGCTCAGAAGTACTGACGTGTCCTGGCAGGATCTCTGACTGCTGCAACTCGCCTTGCTGACAGCCTGAGCTTGACTCTCATCCCACGACAGCCCAGGGTTACAGTCCCAGCGACTTCCACCACAAGCAGCTCTGGCTCAGAGCCGCCGAAGTGATAAAAGGCTTCTTGTGTGAGCATCTCGGGAGGGAAGTTTGGTGCCAAACAAAGCTGCAGCCTGGTTGGGTCTTTTTGCCATTAGAGACAAAATCAAGGGGAAAAATACAGAGCTGGGGAAATAAATGGAAGCTGCAAAATGTTCAAATAATGTCTTTTCCAAGAAAATGAAAATAAACCCAAAGAATGGCTTGTCTGGCTTTGCTGGCCAGGCTGTGGTTGTGCTGATCTTCAAGCAACCTACAGATCCTGGTAGAGGATCCCTGTTTTGCATCCATCAAGTCTGAGCAGTTTCACTGCCTGTCTCCAGGATGGCTGCACGGTGTGTAGTACACAGTGACCTTACAGAAACTGCCAGTGACCTTTAACAGCTAACGCTTTCTGGGGTAGCAGAGGCAGCCATACAGGCTGGTGCTACCAGTGCTCTCCTCCTGCTGAGCAGAGGAACATTCCCCCATTTGCCAGCCCACATTTGAGCAGGATCCAGGCCTAGCACTGGGTCTCGTGGTCCTGTTTCTCTAAGGGGCATCTCTGAAGTGATGTGAATTTCACTCTTGGCTCTTCCACGAACAAAAAATGCATCCGAGGATAAAATACCAGTGGGGAAAGTGGGGATCCCTTTTCCTCCCTTGCCACCGCAGTGACTGCAGTACAGGCTCACACAATGCCTTTTCAGAGTGCTGCTGCCCAACCCCCCAGCTAGCTGCTTTGGGAATCTGCCTCTTCCCCAGGATCACTCACGGCCTGTAAGCTCTTGAAAGAGGGACCATATCTTTGGGCATGGCCTTCCAGATCCACATGTCTGGTTGTAACTTCCAAGTGCCATGCACAAAGACCACCGAATCATTGCAAAGGATGTCAGGATAGAAGCTGGTTGAAGGCAGCAGTGAGGGGAGACATGAGGCTACTACAGGAGTACAATGAGAGAATAATAGTTTTCTTCAGAGGGCTGAGGGAGGAGATTAAGGGGAAAGGGACAACGATCATGCAGGGAAGACAAGGCCATGAAGCATGTCTGTGGGAAATAGAGGAGGATGGACAAGGCAAGCGTCTCTGGTGTTACACTAGGACTTGGGAGAGGCTGGAGATGCTGAGGATGCAAGGGCTCACCTGGAGACCGAGCTGTGCCAGGAGCCAGCCCCACATGCAAATGTCCTGTGGGCTCCACCATGGCGAGCGTGCAGAGTTGCTGTCTCCCAAAGCTGAGGGAGAGAGCAACTGTGGCATGACCCAGACAAGTCACACTGGAGGCTCCAGCTCCACCCAGGCCACAAGGGATGAAAGGATGAAACACCCAAATAGGAGCCTTTCCCAGCCAAACAAGAGCTGCAGAGGGAAACCACAGCTTTCAAGAAAGCCCAGCTGCTTCTCCCCAGGCCAGTGCCTGAGGCAGATACCTATCTGAGGCCACGTGGAGTGGACCTGACCAGTGTCTCGGCTGTGGTAACATGCAGGAAACACATATACAAGCCCCAGACATCAGCTGCAGGACTCTGCTAATTGGGAAAGTCTGTCCGAGTGTCTGGCCACCATTTGGCAGACACAGCAGCCCTGACAAAATACTAAATGTGGTAGAGTGTAGCCTCCAGGCATTCATCATGGGGTCTGTCACATGAAAGGGGCATGAAAGGAGACGAGGTGATGCAAGACACATGGAGGTCAGCCTTGGGGAGTCTATGATTACCTTCGGGAAGTTACTGCTAAGCTGAGTTTGTGGTGCCTCTCTGCTTACATACCCTCTTGTTTAAACTCTCCCTTGATAAACAGATAACTCTTCCCATCCAAAATGAAGATGCTTCAGTCCTGCTCATCTGAAGCAGTTACGCTGTTGTAAAGTCTCTCTCAAGGCAGAGCAGTCCATTTCTGAAGGGTGTGAAGAAAAGCCAGATACATAAGAAAAGGACAAAAAAGATAAATGGTCTTTGTTCATTAACAGTGTTTGATGAACTCCTGTCTTCTCACTGATATGCCTCAAAATCAAGATAATCAGAAGGATGATGAAGTGCCAGTTGTTTGGAGAAGTATTATCAAGCACGTTCAGCACGTCCAAGCAGAAGAGGAGATGCTATTCAGGTGCAGGTCCCACAGCCTGCTGGTTTTGGGTGCACTATATTCACACAGCAGCAGGACAACAAGTGAGGAAGGTAACTTGCCAGCAAGCAGGTTACCTGGGCTTCTTTCCTTACACTGTGAGAAGTCTGAGTGCATTGAATGCGATGCATCTGGCATCATTCTTCTCTGTCTGGGACTCCACAGCATACTGGTGTTTGTGCTGACACTCTTCTGTAAGAAGAAACCATTCCTTTCCCAAAGGACTGTGTGGTGTTGGGGAGAGCACAAAGGAACATGCAGTTTTCATTCTATCAGCTGAGCAAGGTCCTCCAACAGTAGCACTCTCGGTGATGCATGGGTTGACGCTGGGATAAGGTGATCTACATTGAGCTTTTTGGGAAGAAATTTCCTCCCAGGGGAAGCAGGGTTCCACCAGCTTGCTGCAGTGGACCAAGGGATAGCTAAGGCTGCCGGGTCCACCAGGACTTGCAGGAGACTGAAGGCAGCAGGTGGAGGTGGTGGGGGCAGAACTGAGCTCCAAGCAGCTGAGGAGAGATTATGCCTTCTTCCTGGTACTCTTATGCCAGAGCACCAGAGCCATCTGACCCCACTTGCCTTTCATGACCTTTGCTGAGGTGTCTTAAATAAACAGAGAACTGAGATCACAGGGAAAGACAACAGCTCATATCATCTGGTTTCTTGGTTAGAAGATGGGGATTAGGAATAAGAGAAAAACAGCATGCAAAATAGGCAAAATAAGTATATAAGCCTACTGGATTTATAGAAGAGATATTGGCAGATACCAGGAAAATTTCAAGCCAAATGTATGACAGCACTCCTTACACCCCTCCCACCTATTGCCATATCCCAGCTTAATGCAAAGCCTTTTGGCTTCCAAAGGCTTATAGCTATGTTTTATTGTTTAACCAGGTCAACAATTGCAATCATATGTTGACTCCAGGCAATACACAAACACGATGATGTGTTAATATACAGCAAGACTTGGATGGAGTTTCTACAATTTTGCTGCTGTTAACAGTCATATGTATGATTGCAGCTGGGCTGGTATCTCCTAAGGCTACCTCTGAAAACGAGGAAGCCTATCAGCGTTGTTCCATTACCAAGAAGCCAGCGTGAGATCACTAAATGAGCTCTATTTTTAATATAAGTATAAACTCCATTTCTGGAAGTCATTTTGGGAGAAGGACTCTCACACCAACTGTACTTTGGCTTGTTTTTAAGGCTGCTTTGGAAAGGTGCTGCACCCATTCCAAGAAGCGTCCTTTTAACAAGAACTGAGCTGGAATGGGACATGGGTGAGACAGGATGGGAGAGGATCCTACAGGCCTATCTTTTGTTCAGCTGTCTGCAAAAAAACACAACCCCTTCACCATGCTGAGGGGAAAATGAAAGAGTACAAAAATTCTGGCTAGTGCCCACAACAAAGACATCCAAACCACTTGGCACTGAAGTAATTCTGTTTATTTCACACCAGGGCAGTGTGCAGCTAGGTTATGTAGATACCTTTCCAATGGATGGGAGAATTTTGCTCCAATATAAATTTCCACATACTCAGTAGCCTTCATTATCAGGTTGTGCCTACAGAACAGCTACCATTAAAACACACAGCAAGCTGCCACTTCATCTCAGCACACACTGAAAGCAACCTTTCTCCAAAGGACTTGTAAGATGTCCCTCCCGCTCTGCACACACTCCAGCGTCCCCGCAGGCTGCCCAGGCCTACACAGCGATACCTCAAAAGGAGCCTGGATCATTTTTTTCCAGACCAGCATTTTCTACTGTTGTGTCACTGACCACAGACCTTGCAAGGCATTAATCAGGTTAATTAACCAGGTATTAACATTCCCTGTGCTTTATTTTGCAACTTGATTTGTTGTCGCACTGGGAACTCCGCGATGCCAGAATTTGGGTGACAAATGACCTTTCACACCTACCACCGCTATCAAACAGTCGGCCTCGACTGAACCAAAGCCTCAGTCCAGTATTAGACAGATGCATAATGTACTACTTACAGCTTCACTCCTTTCTCTTAACTGTCATGCTAGCTGGTTCACTTTGTACTTTTTTCAAGTTCAGAAACCTCGTTAAAGCTGTTATGGAAAAAATAAATTTATTATTCAACATACTCAATTTTTTTCAAAATGGAATGATTCTCTTTTCCTTTGCTTTCTTTTTTTTTTTCTTTTTTTTTTTGTTTTCATTTACAACTGTTTCCATTCAGTTTGAAGGGTTTTTATCTTTTCTATTTATAACCAGCACCAAAAAGAAAATTACCATGGTTACAGTACATATGCAAATTAGCTAATGGAAAAATATATACATTTCACTCTGTAATGAAAAACTTAAATGATATTGCCATGGAGAATATATCCCTGTATTATAATAAAATATCAAGCAATAATCAACTGCTAAGATCCTTTTCCACCAACAAACAATAGCACCATACATGAGATAGTGAGAATCTACACTCAATAACACAGTTGTGCAACTAGAAATGTACAGTACTTTAGTAACAGTACAGAGTATTGTTTACAATATGGAAATACCACCACTGTAATCAAAAGAGCATCAATCTCTTACCAACAACCAAAAAGAAGTATTGTCATAGATACACTGAAAGAAACAGCTTGCTTTTCACCAGTATGTAGCAACGGAGGGCAGAGCATAGCTGTAAATTCATAGTAAAGCTGATGCAAAACAGAAGTGGAGGAGTATTGAACACAATTAAACCTTTTAACTATCCTTGTTTTCGTGGCCATTACAAAATGGGAAGGTTGTCACCTTGTGAAGGGAGCGGATGTCGTAAAACGGAGGAGCTGTCGTGTGGCCTCAGGTTTTAATTAATGGTGGTTTCTGATTATAAAAAAACCAAAGGTCGATGCACGCTACCCTGTGGGCTGTGAAAGCAAGTGAGGTGTTTTTTCAGTGCTCAGACTTTCTAAAGAATTCCTTGTAAATTCATGTTTCCTTAGGTAGGACCCAAAGCTTGGACCCAAAATGTCCTTTGAAGTCCATTAGCCAGGATACTGGGACAGGCCACAGGTCTAACTAGCCTAGTATCCTGTTCTGGACAGTGGCCAGCAGTGAAGGATTAGTGAAAACTCTAAAGAATTAAAATCTTTCCTCTCCTACGCACCTTTTTAGGAGCCCACCTTTTGCCTAGGGTGGGTGACAGATCAGCACCGGAAGGAAAAATGACCCCTGCAATTTAAAAGCACCTTTGATTCCTGTTAATAATAATAGCAAGCACTGTTCTTCTGAGATAACAGAGTAGCCCAGTGGCAGATCCTTCAACAGCTCAACGTGAGTACTAGTAATGCCAAAAATGGCCAGTGAGGGAGTGGTGTTTCATGGGGCCAGGCCACTTCATGGGCAAACCATGCCAGTTAAGGGACAAACAGCACACTCCACACCAAGTGAGGGCTGTCTGGGGACCCATCTCAGTCCAGCTGCTGGGAGGTGGCTGTGGTGGTCAGGAGACAACAAGGACAGTGACAAGCAGGGTGTGACAGCGGGCAAGGAGGAAAAACTACCACTGTGAATTACTGGTATAAATCAGGTCCCCTGAGCTCTGTGTGATCTCATGGAACTTTCTCATGAGTGGTTGATCTACTTATTAATTTGCCTAATGGACCATCACCGTGGTATTGCCTAAATCTTGCCTGTCACCCCCACCAGCAACGTTTTACGTTGATTCCTTGCTAGAAGTAGTTACACAACCTCTGTGCCTGGGCTACAAGGTGGCAGTAAGAGATGGAGGAGGTCTGGTCCTGACTATAGGATGCCAAAAGAACATCCAGTATAACAAACCCCAAGTTGGAATCATTTCCCTGATTGAGAAAATCATCTGGGGCATAGGAAAGCAGATCTGTTTGAGACAGGCACTTGAGAAAAAACTGTGTGCAAATGTGCCTTTGTGCATACAGGCCAGCCCTTGTGTGCACACACACTCATTTGCATAGTAAGTACAGATGCGAATGTGAAGCCCACACAGTCTTAGTCTGTTGATGTGCGTTAGCTCCCTGTGCTTGCAAAACTTAGCCCTTAATAAAATGCTAAGGAGTTGCTCCAGTGAGGTCCTGGATATTGAAAGGATTGGAATAAGGAAGGAAAAGTTGCTTTGAAGATACTTTAGGTACCGAGAGTCTTTATCCCTCCTTGCATTGAAAAAAGAGACAACAGCAACAAAGACAGCTTGAGGAGAGGTGTGAGCTGCAATCCAGGCTGGCCCAGGGGCTGGGGTAGTTCTGCACTCATCTCCAAAGAATCAAACAGTAACACACAGTACTAGAGCGAGTACAAAGCTGCGATTCAAACGGCTCCGTTCGTGTCACCAAGAGTGGGCTGTAACTTAACCACTGCACAACTGACCTTGGGCCCTGGCAAGGGAAATGATCCATGTTGGAGCAAGATATGACAGAGAGACATTGATCTGTAGGACTAATGGAGGGGGCAAACTCTGCCCTGGGCCGAGCTCCTCTTTCAAGTCTCAGATCTCAGAGAGGAGTTTGGTTTAAAGTGCAGAGACATGGAAGAGAGTATCAAATACACAGCACTTGCTAAGTGCTCTGATAGCACCGATCTGATAGCACCAAACCTGATAGCACCAGGAAAGTAAGACAGGCAGCAATAAAGCATGGTCAGTAAGTTTGCAGTCCCTGCTGAAGGCACCGGAAGCCTTGGCCTCACGGCTTCAACAAGCTCAAGATTTCACTTTGAATGTTTGTATCACTGACTACTTCTGACTCAAAAGGCTACATAACCCCAGATGTGTACAGGAGCCAAGAGACAGGAAACACCTGTTCTGTTCTCCCCACCATCCTTGTTCCAAATCCTGTTTCTGTACCAGGCCTATCCAGTTTCATGGTCCTTTTAATGAAAAAATAACCAAAAGAAAAAAAGTCTCATTATCTGATTTTGTTTCTAAAAACTGGAGAGGATCAGGCCAAGCAATCCCTCAGTGAGGTCTATTGGGTGAAATGATTTTTGGCTTCTCCCATCTCACATAAATGGTTCTTTCTTAAAAATAACTATCTACTGCTATTAGTAAGTTTCCATTTCATTAAGATCACTGATTGATTAGGTTTCATAAAAGCAACTATGTTATTTGGGAGCAAAGAGAGAGGATTGCTTTTTAAAATTAGAAAGAAGAGCAGTCCCTACTGCTTGCTCTACAATATTATAACTTGGAATGCTGGATATAATTGTATTGAGTTTTCTGCAGGACTTTCAGAGATGTCCATCCTCTGCTATCAGTTTTCAGGAGCTTCTACAGCAAACCCTCTCTTTAAATTAAGCCTTTCATTTATGTGCGTCCCTCCAAGCCCACTCCACAGTGGGATAACTTGAAAACACCAGATGAAAGCCAAGCTTAAGAGATTAAGTAATGTTTCTACCTTTGCTGAATTATTTTGCCAGAGGCCTTCCTCCATGGAGGTACCCATAACCTTAGTCAATGTAATCACTTTGCAACTCTTGTCCTTTTCCTTAATGGTAGCGAGCCATCCAGTGGCTGGTGATTTAATATATTAAAGTAAAAAGCATTAATGAAAAGTGTAAGGCTGTCAAAATATGATAAAACGATTGGCTCCTTGAGATGACTCTTTCTCTTTGTTTTTTTTAAGGTGGATGAGTGGATTACTTTGGTATCCAGTCTGTAGAATTAGTTTCAAGTCTTATTAGGTATGCTTTGGAATCCACCACATTGTAGCAACTCATGAAGTTCCAGTACTCAGACCTACGAGTCCGTGATTTACATACAAACAGCTGTAATACCCTAAGAAGTAGCACAGGTTCATTAACTCTTCTGCTGCATCTTGTTTGCATAAAAGTCTCTGCAAGTCTGGCAACAGCGCTGGTACCACCGCATGTCTTGGCACAGATTCTTCTCCCGGATCACCCTGCAGTACACTGTCCACTGGTCGCCTGTGCACTTGTAGGTGAGAGCAGCTTTGGACAAGAAAAGAAAGGAGAAACTAGCAGATTAGCCAGAGAACAGCATCACAAGTGTGATCAAAATCACTGCCTATGAGGGAAGAAAGGGGCAGTCTCGCTGTCAGCACTGGAGATCAGATGGGCTTTCTACTGAAGGATCAGACTCTTGACGTGCTTCCTGCCAGGGTGTAGCGGCACATGGCTGGGGAGAGCAAGACTCCCCACGCTGTACCTGATCTGTCTCAGTGACACAGAGGCCTACATGAAGAAAACATCTAAAGTATCACAGAATCACAGAGTTAGGAGTTGGAAGGGACCTCAAAAGATCATCTAGTCCAACCTCCCTGCCAGAGCAGCATCCCCTAGACTAAATAACACTGGAATGCATCCAGGTGGGATCTGAATGTCTGCAGAGAAGGAGACTCCACAGCCCCTCTGGTCTTTCTGTTCCAGGGCTCTGTCACCCTCATAGTGAAAAAGTTTCTCCTTACATTCACATGCAACTTTCTATGCTCCAGCTTGCACCTGTTGCCCCTTCTCCTATCACTGGGCATCGTATCAGCCTAGATTTAAGCACATGAGGCCTTCACAGCAGCCAAGGGCAAGCTGCATGCTCGCTGGGAGCGTGCTTTGCTAAGGGACACTCTCAGCAGTGGCCATCACCTTCTTGGTAGAAACTGCTTTTATAGAGGAGTAAAATCAACCCCAGGGTCACATGTGCTGCTATGAAAAAGCAATAGCAGCCAAACTGTACATGGGATAAAAATGATGCAACAACAGAAAATTCTTATAGATGAATATTGTGGCCATTGGGAAAAAAATGGTCTTATGAAAGAACACCCCAAGGTGCCAATCCAGCAGCATCTTGAGTCCTTTACTCCTCATCTGTGATGGAAGAAACCAGGAAAGGTTTTTATCCTTATTTAGCTGTGAATCTTGGTGCCAAGTCCCAGAAAAGGACAGCAGCAAAACTGGTTTGTTTACCACTGAGGTTTTGTTCAGTTGGACAAGAAGCAAAAGTTTGATAGAATCTGATGAAAGTTGCAGCGTCCCAGGAAAAAAGGAACATGAAGCCAATTAAAAAAACTGACTGCAAGAAAAAATATTGAATGGAAGTGACTGTCCTAAATGGGGAGAGGTTAAAGCTGGTTTTGAGTCTGCCAGAAATGAAGGGGCTTTTTGAGGGGGTTACATCTGCAGCACCCCCTTCTAGCTATGGTTCCAACCAGGCACAGCACTCAGAAAACATGATGTAGCTGAACAAACACCACATTGTGCAAGAACATCTGAGATAGACCTGAGACAAGAGATTTTAGATAATGGGAAGACCCTGAGCCACAAACAAGGCTAGGACACTAATATCCTAGGTCCCACATAGGATGTGAAGACAGGAAACATGTCAAGGAAGTGACATGGGCTTGGTGCCTGAAGGACAGAATAAACCCCCTCTGAATGTGCTGAGGGACATGGGGCAGAGATGTAAAAGTCAGGTGAGGTGAACTCCACACTTGGATACTTCTGCAAATATTATCTGGGATTAAAAACATTCTGGAGTGGGGACCAGGCAGCATGGTTTTTGTAGACCACTGAATTTTTTATCTGTGTATGTGTATTTTTGGGGGGTGAGGATTCCATTGCAGAACCCAGAAAATTTTGTTTCAAGAGAATCTAATGAGAATTTGTTTCTAAGCAGAAGAGCAAAACACTCAATGATATATCTTTCTGCTAATAGCAAATATCATTGTTTCTGGCCCTGATGATTCCAAGCCCAGTTTAGAAACAAAAGCATCCCAAATTACTTGCAGATTACTTTCAGCAGGGACTTATGAGTCTTCTCAGTCTCCTAAACATGTGAGGGTTTTATTGCTTTGGATTTTTTGTCTCACCAGTGTATCAAGGGCTTACTTCACAAATGAAATGTTTTCTTTCCACTATGCTCTTAGTGCTAAAACATCTGGGAAGCACACTCCTATGTTCTTAAACAAGAGGGTAGAAGTTCCTCACTATGACTGCATTTGCAAGAATAGAATTACCCATTTTCTTTTAAACATCTGTTAAAATTTTGGGAAACAAATTTCAGATCAGAAGCTTCAAGCCCAGTCCTAGTTGAACTATAATTTAACACTGGACAGTGCTGTTAGAAAATGATTCTCTATTACTCAGCTTCTGTGACTTTTCATGTGTTCTAGAGGCTTCTTAGCCTTACAAGACCAGCTCTGCTGAGAGGGTGGAGGCTGCTCTTTCTGGTGAGCTTTTAGCAGTGCTGTTTACAACCCAGCCTCTTGTACTGAAAAGCAATGGGAGGCACTGAGGAGGCTGTGTCCATGTAGCTGATGGCTTAGTTTAGCTTCATCTTACTGGTGATGATGTGTGAAGGTTCTTGGAGCTGTGGCTGAACGTACAGGGCTGAAGTTTGGGAAAATACATTTTTATCCCCTAATAACCTGAGAAAATATCACATGGGAAATGAGGGATTCCCACAACTTTGTATTCACAGAAGCTTTCCCACCTACAGCCATTTCTTAAATACAGTGTTAAGGTGTTTTGGGAAATAGGTGGCTTATTGCCATAGGCTCATCTCAGCCAAGTACACAGGGGATCATAGAATCACAGAATCACAGACTGGGCTGGGTTGGAAGGGACTCCAAGGATCACAGAGCTCCAACCCCCCTGCCACAGGCAGGGCCACCAACCTCAGGCCTGGAGCTGCACAAGGTTGCCCAGGGCCCCATCCAACCTGGCCTTGAACACCCCCAGGGATGGGGCACCCACTCCCTCTCTGGGCAGCCTGTTCCAGCCCCTCACCACTCTCTGTAAAAAACTCCCCCCTTATATCTAATCTGAACCTTCTCTCCTTCAGCTTTAAAGGAGGGATGCAGGGAGGGTGAGGAGAAGAGCAGTGACAGAAAATCAAAGGTTTCACAGAAGGGGTGGATGCTCTCTTGTCTCCTTGGGCAAGCTAATTAATGAACCCTTATTCCTGTGGTAGCAAATAAAAAGGAAAAAAGTACCCAGTGATGCTCTACTTGTCAAGGTCATGTACTTTCCTTGGGGCATGGGTGAATAAATTATCATGCTTTACACTTACTGCAATAAAAGAAGGTGTGAAGGTTGTTGTGATGGAGAAAAGTATCACTGTCAGCTTCTTAACCTCTGTAATCAATCAATTAATCAATCATTCACCCACTCATTTGTGTGCCCCTGTTGGTCTCTCAGGTCTGTCCACTGCAGAGCACTCCAGCTTGGGCAAAGCCTGAGGCAGGAATTGATGGATAAAAGAGGACCTATCCACACCAGACCTTTAGTCTAGACTTTGACTGGAGGCCCCTTTCCTAACTTCTGGCCCTGGGCAATCCTCTGAAGCCCCACATTTATCACACTGGGACCCTGGGCTTTGGCTAGTCCTTTGCAGATGGCATCTTCCCCCAGTACCCCTCACTCACCAAGTCTGGGCGAGGTAATTGTGTTGACATTTATCTTCTCATTGCAGACCTCTTGGTGACACTGCCTGTAGGCTGCTGGCTTGGACAGGACAGGACACTCACTGCCGTGGCGCCCCGTGACTTTGTGCATACACTGGACCACGCGTGACTGGAGACCCTTCCCACAGGTTGAGGAGCACTGGAGGAGAGAAGGCACTGAGACATGGTCCAAGCAGAGCAGCTTCAAAATCACATACACACATCACCAGAAACACCACTGCCAGAGCTGAAGTGTGTGGCAGGCTGGCAGCTGTGTGGCTGCCCAGGATTGAACAACAGGGACATTATGGAAGCTGGGGAGCCTTCATACAGCTCTTGCATTGTTCATGATGTCCTCACAGCTTCAGGGGGTGCTGTGAACTGAGGAACTGTCCTGACACAGGGAAGGAAGCTATTGTCTGGACCTGAAGCCCAACTATACTTGGATGCCCACAAGGTTGAAGCAGGCAGAGATGCAATTCCCTCCACCAGCCACAAAGAGGCAAACCTAGAAAACGTATGCTGCTTCACTATGGATGAACAGCTTCTACCTCCCTCTCAAGGAGTGAGCCAGAGGTACTGGTTGCCTTGGTTTAAAAGCCTTGTCCAAGACTTGGATGGTCTAACAAGGCTTCCTCCACAGAGCAGCTGACCATGCCAGGCACTGGTACAAGATAAAACCAAGGACTGCAGCAGAGGCAGGCAGCTCTCGACATGCATGCCCAGACCTCTAGAGAAGCTCTGTTCCAGTATACTAGCCAACACATCAGGTATTCAAGCACTACTAACTGCCTGGCACTTGTCTGTCCTCCTGGGAGCAATCACCAATTGCACTCCCCAGAGTTGTGCCTTCCTTTAGCCAGGAGGCTCAGCCTGTTTATACACTCTCTTTGTTGTCATACAATTGGAGTCCCTGCTCTCCCTCCCTCTTCCTCTGGCCCAGTCACTTGTGATTTACAATGTCCTACTTGCACGCTGTTCAGTTTTAATAAAGCAAACACAGTAAGCACAGTAGGTGCACCAGCTGGAGTTAATAAAACAACCTTGTATTTAAAATAAAGAAACAATGGGCTGCAGGACTTTGGTAAGATTCCTATTTCTGCTAAAGCCACACACAAGCAAACAATGGGAGAGAGGAGGAGGAGGTGGGGGAAAACTCAGGAGATACAATTAGGGTGATGTCCAAAGGGTGGTGTTTTCTGTTCTCTGCTGTTTCAGAACAAAGTCATGGCAATGGAGCTCTCCACCTGAAAAACGCTATCACCTCAGAGTGGAACTGCTTCAAAACAGCATGCCAGACATTCAGGAAGCTCAAAAGATGAGCAGCACTGAGGCTGGGCTGCAGTCAAGAGTACGAAGGATGTGGATGCAGTGTGGATGCCTTCAGATAAGGGGCACAAGGACACATGGATGCACGTAGGCCTCCACCTCTCCCAGCTACGGGGGAGAGCACAGCAAAGTGGTGCTCACTTTGTTCTGGGCCTATCACAAGAAACCCCTGCTGCTTCTCAAAGATCATCTGACACAAGGAATGTAGCTGTGTTTTGGGTGGGAGCACAGGGAGCTTTTCCTTCCTGTGTGAATCACTGGAAGGCCAGGTAACAAAAGGCCTCAGATGGACAGGTCCACATGAAGTGGCCCTGCCTGTGGGAGGGAGGTTGGAGCTTTATGATCCTTGGGGTCCCTTCCAACCCTTGCCATTCTATGATTCTATGATTCTAAGTTGAGTTGATGGAGCTTTCCTTCAGGCAACCCAATGAAGAAATATGTTTCTACAAAGTGAACTCTATTTCTGGGTAGGACTTGTGGGATCAGTGAAGGCTGTTGTCAAAAATAACAACAGCCTTTTCTCTAATTTTCTTTTTCAAGTCACTCAAACAAGTTTCTTATATTTGATGTGTTCTCATCAAATTTATAATTTTCCACCTGCTCTTTATTCCTGTTCTCTCTCCCCTGGGCTCTCTGTAGGACTGAACTGCATTCAGACCAGTCTTGGACTCAGATTCCTTCAGGACTTTGCTGCTAAGCCATCCTGGTGTGCAATTTACCTCTCTGATTCCAGCAGTGCAGCCACATCCAGGATGTGATTGGTGCATTCTGAAGGTAGCAGTGGTGGGATAGTAACATTTTACATATCTTTTGAAACTCTTTTTAAAAAGAAATAAATAATTTGGTTTTGCTTTACATCCTTCTTATTTGAATTTTGGGTCAAAACACTAGTTTACAACAGGCAGTTTGTGCTTGAGATTCAAGATGTTGAAGTTACATTGAAATTTGGTCACTGGCTATTAATACCTGAACAATGGTTACAGTATTTAGGGCTACACTGGACCAGCCCTTCCCTTGTATGCCCTATCAAACAGCAATCATTCAAGTCCCTTATGAAACCCCTGTCATACCTTGAGCTTGTGCAATGAGCTGGAGGCATTTCATTAATCTTGGGTGTCCCTCTGCTCTTCCCCAGCAACTGTATGACCTCAGTGACTTCCACCAGTCTGGAAGCCAGTCAGGCATGGCCATTACACTTGGATTTAAATTTTTATCCTGAAAAATGCAACTGTTGGGTCCTTCCACTTCACTAGTCATTGGCAACCTCTAATCCTCAGGATTTCAGTGGCACTTCTAGGCTTCAGAGTGCTTTAGTAATCTTAATCCTCACAAAGGTCTTTGCAAGGGGAGTGAATCACACATCCATTTAACACACAGAAATGCTGTTACCATGTAGGCATAAAGTAACCTGCCCAGGCCACAGGGTTCCTTCACGTGACTGTAACGAATCACAGAATCATTAAGGTCGGAAAAGACCCCCCCAAAATCATCTAGTCCAACTGTCCCCCTGCCACCTATATTACTCACCAAACCATGTCCCTAAGTACCTCATCCAATCTCTCCTTGAACACCCTGAGGGACAGTCCCTGGGCAGCCTGTTCCAATACCCAACCTCTCCTTCTGAGAAGAAATTTCTCCTCATTTCTATTCTGAGCCTCTCCCTGGGGCAACTTGCAGCCATTCCCTCTTGTCTTATCACTTGGGTTGACCCCCAGCTCACCACAGCCTCCTTTCAGGGAGCTGGAGAGAGCAATAAGGTCTCCTCTGAGCCTCCTCTTCTCCAGGCTAAACAGTCCCAGCTCCCTCAGCCGCTCCTCATCAGACTTGTGTCCCAGCCCCTTCCCCAGCCTGGCTGCCCTTCTCTGGACACACTCCAGGGCCTCAATGTCTGTCTTGTAGTGAGGGGCCCAAAACCAAACCCAGCACTGGAGGTGCAGCCTCACCAGAGCTGAGTACAGGGGTGTGATCACCTCCCTGGTCCTGCTGGCTACGCTATTCCTGACACAAGCCAGGATGCCGTTGGCCTTCTGGGCTGCCCGGGCACACTGCTGGCTCATGTTCAGTCAGGTGTCAGCCAACACCCCCAGATCCTTTTCCTCTGTGCAGCTCTCCAGCCCCCCTGCCCCAAGCCTGGAGCGTGGCCTGGGGTTGTTATGACCAAAGTGCAGGACCTGACACTTCACCATGTTGAACTTCATCATTCAGTCAACTTCAGACCTGAGTCTGCAACCTCTGGCTCTGGCTTTCAGGCACTCCCTGTGCTGACAAATGCTCTTAAGAGAGAGGAAATCAAAAAACCCCCCAAAAAAGAAGGAATGAAGGGAAAAAGCATTTTTCTCATAAGGTGAATAAGGTTTTCAGATAACAATATCCAAACCCTCACCTACCTTTGTCTGTGCTCCTGTCTCTGCATTTGTTAACCAGTAAGGAGGGCAAGCAATGAAACTTTTTCCACAGACACTGCCAACTCCAACCCTTAGACAAATAACAGCAGAGTTTTTGCCCAAAGCAGTATTATTCCTTCTCCTGGGAGACTGGGATCATCACCTATGCTATGCAATTAGTTTTTCACAGCCAGGAAGACAGATTTTAACATCTTTCTTGAACTCTTTTGAGTTTGGCAGCTAAAGGAAGGTTGGACATCTGGCTTATTTTAAGACAAAATTTTCAACTCTGTACTTGGATAGCCTTTTTTCCCAAGAATTTCAATAGGAAATAGGAATAGATACAAAATACATACAAAGGGGGAATTGTTACTCAGGCTGCACTATGAAGAGAGGACATCATTAAAAGAGGCATAAAAAAACTCCAACTGAACAGCAAATTCCCATAAATACCTTCCCTCCTACTCTGGACAGCTAAATGCATTGCTACAGTCCCTGTTCCCAAATATTTATGGAGCAAGTAAGCATATCCACAGAACAATATTCAGGGCTGGATCACTCTGTGCCCTCTGATACAGGACCCTCAGGCTTGGACACAGTTTATGAGAGTATGAGTGCTGTGGTCTTCTTGCAGAGAAACTTCCAGGCAACCAAAGCTGTGGCAGAGTTGCCTGGACTGCAGGGCCAAAAGCATTGGTACAGCCCAGCATCTGATCCAGTTTCTTCAGAGCTGGTACAGTTCCACTGTGCAGACTGCTGGGAAGATCCATGGCTGCACAGCAAAACTGTGCTGATCATATTTTAAATGCCATCGATGGACACTGGAGTTTTGGGAGCAAATTTTGACTTCATACACTGTTAGTGACAAAAATGCTCCAGAAAATGGAAAAGCCTTTACAAGCATTGATGTAACTCTCAAGAAACACCCATGTTTTGATGCCACACTGGAGTCAAGTGATCTGTGAAATTGGAGGACCAGTTTGGAAACCTGGTTTGGAGCTGTGTGGATCTCAGCCTGCCAGCTGAGCTGCTACACCAACACTTAGAGTAAAACCACAGGCAACTTGCCTATTCTGGGAAGCTGGAGACTCCTGGTTGAAGAGAGATGCTGGTTTCAAAGAAAGAAGTGGGATTTTTCCTTCCACCAGGGACTGCTGGTGATATCAGAAAGGTAAAATTCATATAGTTTAACCATAATGCACTAAACTGACAATACAGTCATTGGAAATTGGAAATCCTCCCACATGCAAAGATCAGAGGGTTGTTTGGTGCTGTAAAAATGAGAGGGTTAAGGAACAGTTGCAAAAAGTGAAGCTAATGAGAGCCCTTGTAACTCCCAGTTCAAACGCTGCTTGAGAAGGCAAAAGGAACACAAAAATGCCTCCCTTCACATTCTTTGGCAGTAACATGCAAGCCAGTGGGGATATCAAGAAGGAAATAAACTCACAAATTGTCAAGGCAGCAGCTGCATTCATCAGCTTAAAGAAGATTTACTCACTGAAAAACTTCAACCTTAAGACCAAGCTCTGATTTTTCAACTGGAATGCTATTTCCACCTTAGGATACTGATATGAAAGCTTGAATCCTACCAAAGGTGCTGACAGATGTCTAATTGCTTTGAAAGCAAATGCCTCAGGAGAATATTAGGTATTAAAATAGAATGAATTTATAGTAAGTGCTGAGGTCTGTCAGGGATTTCATCAACTCCTGATCTACAAAAGATAGCCAGAGTAGTAAGAATGGATGAAGCCAGGGCAGGGCTGCTGTTGGGCAGCTGGAGGAATATGTGAGAGACTGGTCCAAAGAATCCCAGTGCTGACCCTCACTGGGGACAGGAAAAGGTACAACTGTGCCACAGGCTGTGATCTGTTTGGGACTGAATGGGACAATAAAGCTTTAGCTGAGGGCTGCTGGCTGGGCAGGGATGCATTCTGGGGATGCATGTGTCACCTTTAAAGATGCCACTTTTGTAACCTCTAAGAGCTGTTCGTCTCCTTTGTAAGAGACTTGCCTTTCACAGCAGAAGGTTGTAGTATCCCTTCACAGAGTCACAGAGTCACAGAGTTGTAGGGGTTGGAAGGGACCTCGAGAGCTCATGGGGTCCAACCCTCCTGCCAAAGCAGCTCCCCAGCTCATACTGCACAGGTCGGCCTCCAGATGGGTCTGGAATCTCTCCAGAGAAGGAGACTCCACCACCTCCCTGGGCAGCCTGTCCCAGGGCTCCCTCACCCTCACTGGGGAAAAGTTCCTCCCCATGTTGGTGTGGAACTTCCTGTGCTCCAATTTGCAGCCATTGCCCCTTGTCCTGTCCCCACAGACACTGAAAAGGGGCTGGCCAATTCCCCCTGCACCCCATATTAAGATATTGATAAACATTGATTAGGTCCCCCCTCAGTCGTCTTTTCTCCAGGCTGAACAGCAAGACAAGTTCCTATTAATAACACTCTAACATGGCATCTGAGATGGATGACAAATGTCCTTAATTGCTGCATTCTGGAGACCTTAATAGTCTACATGTGTGTGCTCCAAAAGTCAGTGCTCCACACACCTTAACATCAGGCTTTTTGTGACTATCTCTGATTTAAACTAGCTGAAAAGCAGCATGCAACATGCTTCCATAAACACCAGGTCAACTTGCACCATGGCATCATGCTAAAGAAAGACATTTCTGTCTTTTCACTGATAAGATCTAATTAGCCCAAAGCAAACTGGAAGCTGTTTTTCAACCTTGCTCCCTTTCCTTCTCCTTTCCCCTTTCCTTTCCCCTTTCCTTTCCCCTTTCCTTTCCCCTTTCCTTTCCCCTTCCCTTTCCTTCCCTTTCCTTCCCTTTCCCTTTCCCTTTCCCTTCCTTTCCCTTCCTTTCCCCTTCCCCTTCCCCTTCCCCTTCCCCTTCCCCTTCCCCTTCCCTTCCCTTCCCTTCCCTTCCCTTCCCTTCCCTTCCCTTCCCTTCCCTTCCCTTCCCTTCCCTTCCATTCCCTTCTCTTCCCTTTTCTTTTCCTCCCTTTTCTTTTCCTCCCTTTTCTTTTCTTCCCTTTTCTTCCCTTCTCTCCCCTCTCCTCTCCTTTCCCTGTCCTTTCCCTTCTTTTTTTCTTCTTCTTTCCTTTCCCTTTTCTTTTCTTCTTTTCATTCTTTTCTCTTTTTCCCCCTCTTCTTTTTGAACACCAGATCAGTAAAGAGAACATATCTGGTCTTGCTTACAACAATCTTTCATTTGGAAACTTTAGTGAAATGACTGATATGTTTAATTTAGCCCTGAAAAAAAAATGCAAACCCTTCTGACTCCACATGGGAAGAAACAATAAATTCCAGCAGAAAATGCTCATGGCTGATGTGACAGTATCTTAGAAGGAAAAGAGAGAAGCAACCTCTGCAAACTGCCTACAGCTGTGCTTTCAAACTGCATGACCCTAAGGAACAAGACCTGACCAGTACATTCAGCATGTCTCACTGCATAATTAAGTCTGACTTTGCTATTCTGAAAAGTTCCATTGTGTGCAGAGAGTTCAGAGAGTAAGAGCTGAATACATGAATATTTGGGGGGGTGACAGTGCCCCTAAGTGCTGGTGCAATGCAGCCCAGGTGGATGCTAATGAGGAAATGTCATTTGATTCATTATGCCAAGCAGACAGAACTTGCTGTTGGGTGGCTAGAACTCAGTGATGGGAATTCAATTAAGCAATTCAGAAGTCTGTACTTAATAGAAGCTGAACCTCATATCAACATGCCTAGGAGTATGAAAACTCTTTCTAAGTTTGTCCACAAGGGAGTGATTAGTTGTACTTGGTGGTGACAGGACAACCCACAATTATCACTTAGTCCAGAGAATTCTTTGATTGAAACTACAGGAGGATCCATTACCCCAGGAGATTTGCTTTGTTACAGCTGTAATTACCTTAAAGACATGGAGATTCTATGGAACACCCACCCCCTGCAGACAATTCTCAGCTCAGGAAATGGTTAACTTCTCAGTTAATTACAAGACCACATTCCTAGAAAATCCCTAGGTAAAAGCTGTTCTTCAAGCATATATATATTAAGAGCAAGGGATTATCTAAAAGTGATGCTTTGAATACAACATTCCTAGAAGCATCCAACTTCTTTTTGATGTGCCACTTCTTCAGCAAGGCAGTAGAAAGACCCTGGGCTGGGCTTTCAGAGGCCCAAGGGGACAGACTTGTGAAATGGCAGCTGAAAAGATGCCTTCCCTCACACATCTCCTCTTCTGAGGCTTTTACTTCAATGATCCAAGTCTTTTTCTCACAACCTTTATTCTGGATTCAGAATAGCTCATAGAATCATACAATCACCTAGGCAGGTCCAACACTACTAAGTGCACCACTAAATCTTGTCTCAAGTATCAGGTCTATCCATCTTTTCAAAATCACCAGGGATGGTGACTCCACCACTTCCCTGGGCAGCCTGTTCCAGTGCTTAAAAACCCTTTTGATGAAGAATTTTTTTCCTAATGTCCAATATAAACCTCCCCTGGTACAACTTGAGGTCATTCCTCTTGTCCTATCACTTGTAATTTGAGAGAAGAGACCAACACCCCACTGGCTACAATCTCTTTCCAGGTAGCTGTAGAGAGAAATAAGGTCTCTCCTCAGCCTCCTTTTCTCCAGACTAAACAATCCCAGTTCCTTCAACTGCTCCAGACCCTTCACCAATCCCTTGCCCTTCTCTGGGCATGTGTGAGCACCTCAATGTCCTTCTGGTAGTGAGGGACCCAAAACTGAATACAGTACTTGAGGTGCAGCCTCACCAGTGCCCAGTTCAGGGATGCAATCACTGCCTTGGTCCTGCTGGCCCTGTGGATGCTGTTGGTCTTCCTGGCCACCTGAGCACACTGCTGGTTCTGATCTCTTTTATCCCTTATCTAATTGCCCTTTTATGCAAGTTTGTGGAACAAAATGACAAAGGCAACAGAGGAAACTCCAGCATGCCCTGATGACCAACCCCCCCCAACCAGTAGTGATCCACCACCCTCATATTGAAGAATTTTTTTCCTAATATCCAACCTAAATCTCCCCTTTTTGAGTTTAAAACCAACACCCCTTGTCCTACTGCCCAATGCCCTTGTGAACAGTTCTTCCCCAGCTTTCTTATAGGCACTATTCAGGGACTGGAAGGCCTCTATAAGTTCTTCTGGAGCCTTCTCTTCTCCAGGCTGAACAAGCCCAACTCTCTCTGAAGAGAGGGGTGCTTTCTGTATTGTAAAACAAACACTAGCTTTCTATTTTATCCCATGCACTTCCTCAATGGAGGTCATACTAAAGATACATACATATATCTATATCTATATCTATATATATATATACAGTTTTAGCTCATCATAACTTAAAAAGGTGCCATTCTACTTCAGAAATGCTGAGCAATGGCTTTTCTTCTTCCTTTCTAAAGGGCTGCATGAATTTTTTCCTAGGGTATTGGCAATGATTTCCCCAACCTGAGTGTCCCTGGTGGAGAAAAGAAGACTGAGGGGGGACCTAATCAATGCTTATCAGTATCTTAAGTATGGGGTGCAGGGGGAATTGACCAGCCCCTTTTCTGTGTCTGTGGGGACAGGACAAGGGGCAATGGCTGCAAATTGGAGCACAGGAAGTTCCACACCAACATGGGGAGGAACTTTTCCCCAGTGAGGGTGAGGGAGCCCTGGGACAGGCTGCCCAGGGGGTGTGGAGTCTCCTTCTCTGGAGAGATTCAAGACCCATCTGGAGGCCTATCTGTGCAGTATGAGCTGGGGAGCTGCTTTGGCAGGAGGGTTGGACCCCATGAGCTCTCGAGGTCCCTTCCAACCCCTACAGCTCTGGGATTCTGTGATATAACCATTTTTGTGCCATTTGTATTTGGAGAGTAGCTGCTTTGCACAGCAGTGATGACACACACCAGAGGAACAAACCATGGGGAACCACAACTAGCAGTCCAACTCGGAGCAGTCCATAGGAGCAGTAGTTCCTTTGGCTCCTGGACATGCCAAGGACCAGAGAAGAAGAGGATTTGAATACTAAAGCTTGTTGAGGTCTTCTTCTTTCACATCCAGCTCTGACAACTTCTGCAGAAGAACTGAATTGCATCAGTGAGGCCTGTAGACAATGTTCCAACATCCATTCCTATCTGGTGCTGAACACACACGAGCAGCAGAGATCATGGAACGGTTTCACTGCTGACCCAAAGAGAGGAAGTGGCAGGGAAGGTTCTGTCAGCTCTGATGTGTCACTGCAGTTTTAAGTGACAAACCTTCCTGCAGAGTTTTATTTCCTGAATTCAACAGGAAAAGGTATTTTCTCCAAGGTAGAAGAAGATGAACTACGTTATGACCTTTATGAAGAATTAACAAGTTGTCCATAGTTTATCAGAAGCAGATGGTGGGTCAAGCCATGAGTTAGTAATGATTGTTAGAACAAAGGACAGTTTGCTTCTATATTTACAACAGTACTGAATTTACCTCTCAAACCACAGCTGTCCTTGATTTGCTCTTCTTATCATGTAATGTGAATTAATCATTAAAAGTGAGGCATATAGAGGGTTTTGTTTGTGTTCCCAAATGTTTGGAACCAGAAAACATGCCTTCTTGGCACTGGAAGATTGTATTTAAAAAAAACCCCACCAACCCCAAAAACCCAAACCCACCCCAAAACAACCCCAGCAAACATGTTTTTTTGGTATAGTGTGAGGCTAGGGGGGGTTATCTCTTAGAGAATCCAATCTACTGGAATCCTGCCAAAACAATTCATTTGCAATAACAAAATCCTTGTTACCACCCATTGTGAGGAATGAGTGCTGATCTTCAGTATGAAACACCTCAATAGCTGGCCCAAAGCCAGCATTTGTCTTATAGGAAATTAGATTTTTTTTCCCCCCTCCCTATTGTTGATATTCTTCTGGGATGGATGAGAACCCATAGCCAGCATTTCACAGGCTGAGCAAACTGCTGGAAAGAAATTGGCAGCTCTTGATATCCAGGGAAGGCAGGTGGCTATAGGTAATTTTTCAGATGTGCTTTATCACCACTGACACTATGTGGCAATAAGGACATTGTTTAACATCCCACTTTGCCAAGCTGGTCCTTCCTAGCACTTCCCAGTTCCTGAATCCAGTGAAAGTTGTGCCAGGTGGTTATAAGAGATGTACAGTGGTAGAAGAAGATTTCTCCTTTCTCTCCTAATTGAAGCCCAGCTTGCCATGTCATATCTTTCTGTTTTCAGCTGACAGCATGATTCTGTGATGGTTCCTACACAAGACCCAAGGATCTTGCACAGTCTGGCAGGTCAGATTCTGATCCCCATGGCATTGGTATGAGTCTGCATTAACTTCAGTGGCTGAATTAATCTGGATTTACACTAATGGAAGGGAGACTCACTGTGCTGAGTGAGATCCTTGGCTTGTGGCCAGTGGGTTGCAGGGAAGAATGAGTTACCCTGGCTTCACATTAGGTTAGTTGAGATTAATACATGGCTGAGTATTTACAGAGCATTTCCTGTAACTGAGAAGAAAAAAAATATGGCAAAGCCAATATATGACAAGGATTCCATGTATCTTTCTCATAAAAATCTTTTCACTGGCCTACGTAATACAATAGGTTAATGAGAGAAAATGTTGCCTGAGGGACAGAAGTTGCATATTTAAACTTCTAAAAGCTCAAAATGCACCCTTCTGAGAGCCAGCAGTAATGACAGAGCTCGTGTATCTTGCTTGTAATTCTACCCTTCTGGATACTATACCAGTTAAAAGGAGAATAGTAAAAAAAGAAACCAGGAGCCCAGAACTGTTCTGTGCTATTGGCTTGAAATACAACACTTCAGGGCAGAAACAGGTTGTGTAGAGGCATAGAGAATTAAGCAAAATTGAAAATGAAGAAAAATCCACAAAAATCTTGTGGAGAATCACTCCTGCTGTATAATCTTGCCTCTTCAGCTGTACCCTGGAAGAGCTCAAAAGCCAACTGGAGAAAAGGAAAGCCACATGTATAAATCACAGAGTCACAGAGTTGTAGGGGTTGGAAGGGACCTCGAGAGCTCATGGGGTCCAACCCCCCTGCCAAAGCAGCTCCCCAGCTCATACTGCACAGATAGGTGTCCAGATGGGTCTTGAATCTCTCCAGAGAAGGAGACTCCACCACCTCCCTGGGCAGCCTGTCCCAGGGCTCCCTCACCCTCACTGGGGAAAAGTTCCTCCCCATGTTGGTGTGGAACTTCCTGTGCTCCAATTTGCAGCCATTGCCCCTTGTCCTGTCCCCACAGACACTGAAAAGGGGCTGGCCAATTCCCCCTGCACCCCATACTTAAGATATTGATAAACATTGATTAGGTCCCCCCTCAGTCTTCTTTTCTCCAGGCTGAACAGCCCCAGCTCTCTCAGCCTTTCCTCATAGGAGAGATAAAGACACAGTCTGTTCACTAGCTGCTCACCCTCTTTACAGGACTGTAATCCTTGACATGAAGTTTGTCAGCATGATACAATTAATCTTGGACGAATGAACTACTGTCTTGCTAAAGCATCAAGAGGCTTATTTTCAGCAGCCAAAGAGTCTGAGGCAAGTGTTGGGAAACAGCAACCTGTGTCTGTTCTTCTGATGAGCACAACTACAACAAAAATGTAAAAATTGTTTCCAGTGCTAGGACATTTCACAACTCAGATTTTAAACAAGGAGGAACTATTTCAATGGAGAAAGAGTCTATGAGATGTTTGTTTCTTTAACTGAATGCAAACTGGATGTGGAATTTCCTTTTGGAAGAAAGGACTGCATGGGAGATGGCTTGGATTCCCATTTGTATATTGCATCATACATAAAAAAGGATGATATAAGGAATGGCAATTCTGAAGAATCCAGGCAGCAATCAGAAAATAATTTCAGGTTAACAGCTTCAGTGAGTTTCTTGCTGTGCAATCTACCTTTCTACAAGGTTTGAAGACTCCCAGGACAGGAACAGTTATGTAGCTCATCATACCACGTCTGAATTTGTGTTAAATGCTAAGAAGAATGAGTATACCTCTTTAAGATAAGGGGTTTAAGAGAGAAGTTGCAGTAGTGCAGGGAATTTGGAAGTGTAATAGCAGTGGTAATGGAGGTTACATGTGCTTATTAGTATCAGAACAATACTCTGTTTTTATAATTACAGTAGACAGTCTGTTAATCTCAAGCACTGGACTAACAAAAGCAACTTCCAAGACATTTAAAATAACCTTACAGGCCTGGCTGTACGTGTTTGCAAAGTGAACTAGATGTAGCAGTTCCTCATGCAATGCTTGAAATATGCTGCAAATACATAGGTATTGCAATATATAGAGGTACCACAGCCAAGGCTGCTTGCAAAGTCTGCTCAACTGGCACCAAATGCTCTCTGCAGCTGCAGTCACAGAATCACAGAGTTGTAGGGGTTGGAAGGGACCTCGAGAGCTCATGGGGTCCAACCCCCCTGCCAAAGCAGCTCCCCAGCTCATACTGCACAGGTTGGTGTCCAGATGGGTCTTGAGTATCTCCAGAGAAGGAGACTCCACCACCTCCCTGGGCAGCCTGTCCCAGGGCTCCCTCACTGTGAAATACCTGGTAAGGACCATTTTCCAATAACCCTGACAAAAAATGGTGGAAAAATTCCTTTTCTTCAGAGCATGGACAGGCAACGGCTGCAAAGCTGCGACTAAAGTACTGGATGAGGTTTTGGCTGGTGAGTGCAGGTTAAAGATCAGCTTGGCCACACCTCCAGCCCTCATCTCTTCTACCAAGAAGTGGATCCAGCTCCTGAGAACATAAAACCACAACTTGTCCTGTACAGAACAGACCTGGAGCTTTTACTGCTTGTGTACCTCCTGAAGGCAACAGGATCTAAGAGCTTATGTAGGGTAACCCTGACCATCACTGTAAGACATGAGATATTTATACAGGGCTGGAGCTCCTTAGGGAAGTGATCTCTCTTATCAGGCAAATTATTTGTATTTGACAAATATTACTGTAAATAACAAAAATAACAGCCTGGTCTATTTACAAGTTGTATTTGGACTTGTTTAAATGAGGTTTTGACTCTTCCCTAGATGTCTTCCTTTTATCTTCAAAGGATCTTAGCCTGGGAAATTGAAGATTGGAGGCCAAGTCACCATGTAAGCTGTTTGCACATAAAGCATCAAAGCTTCTTATTTTAACCCATGGTAATTATTACAGTAAGTAACCACTGTCCAATGCATTAACTGCAATAAGTTATTGCTAATTGAGATCAATTTGTATTAATATAAAAAGTTTCCATCTTGGTCAGCACAAAGCTCTCTCACAGTGATTTTTACAGCACTGGTAACAAATGTTTTACAATGGAATTTTACCCTGGAAAGTAGGAGTTTTAAGGAGTTCACTATAATCTAATAGCCACAGATTTTTTTGTTTTCTGTAAAGGAGGAACTATTTAAAGCTGGACAATACCAAAGAGGAGCTGCCAATGGCTGTAAATGCTCTCCCCTAAGTCTAAGCCTGACATTAAATCTTCTGGATCCTCATGATGAAAATCCTTCGCTCGGGATTTGTGAAGAATCGAATTCCACACCAAACATCTCAGCTATCTGGGTTCCTGGGACAATACATTTTCTTCCAAGAATTGTATCTACCCAGATCCTTTTCTAACAGCCCAGTGATGCCTTTTGTTTACCCCTCTACTCAGAGAATAGGAGTCAAACCATGTGATCTAAGTGTCCAGTCAAAATTAACCAATATGTCTAGAATTTTCAATGCTCATTACAAACAAAATTGAAGTCCAAGAACATCCTGCTGGACTCACACTGGGTGAAATTCCTGGGAAGCAGAGAGTTGGCACAAGTGCTCTGCAGACAGAAGCAGGCCACATATACCGCACAGAGCTTTTGTGCCCTTCTGCACAGGGAGGAGCCTGATCCTGAGTTAAGAATTTGAAATGACAAGTGATTTTCTACCCATGCTGTCCTGTTCACATGCAGACACTAAATCCATCAACAACACTATTTCCTGTGACCCATGTGTGATTGCAGCCTTCCTAGCAGCCAGCCAACATCGTTATCAGATTGGAACCAGTCATACAATTCTGAACTTGCAATCCACGTAATCAGTGAATACACAATTATTTCATATTCCTCCCTAGAAAGAGAATCCAGGTCTGTTTGCATGCCAAAGTGTTTGAAAATCCAACAAATAAATAAATAATGTTATTTCACCTGTTAACACATGGGAATTGTTTGTTTTGGCCAGCTTGCATGGACTGTGTGTGTGCCAGGTTATGAATAAAATAATGTTCAATACTCTAAACATTCTGTGATACAAATTCCTGGCTCAGCATAAGCACAGACCTGCATGCAGCAGGTTCTTAACGTGTTCTCCAGCACCGACACCATTCAATCTGTGACAGAGTGTATCCAGAAATAGCTGTAATTCCTAATAACAAGGTTAAAAAAATGGAATCACAGATAAGCTGATTCGCCCATCATGGGCCTCTGTTTCACTGGATTTTACTTGCTGGAGTTTGGGTTTTTGGAAAGCAAAACACAACTACTGTATCCCAGTGGTTTCTGCACATGCCGTACATTCCAGAAGACAAAGTAGGCTCTCTGTTTAAAGAACAGTATAGTTACAAAGATAAGAGAAAAGCAAACTGGAATATAATATTCCTGGGAAATTTTAGACCTTTATGCAAACATGATGTCAGTAATGTAAAGGATGCTTTATACACAACACTGGCAAAGGCTGAGTTTCACACGCTGCCAGGCCTCCTTCCCAAGCAAAACTACCTGTTACTTTAAGATCAGAATGCAAATACAGAACAAACTCTGCTCTGGATTCATCTGCTGCATTTGGGAATTAATTCCACTGATGTCACTGGGGAAACTAAGTTCAGACAGGCAAAAGTGAAGGTAAAATCCAGCCCTGAGGAAGGGACTGATGGTTTTGGCTCTGCCTTTACATTCATGGCTTGCTTTCGTTTCAGATGGTTGGAGTAAGTCTGGGACTGGACTAGGTCTCAGAGGAGCATGAAATGCAGCTGCATAGCTCTAGTCTTGCATGTGTGGTAATAAAATAGCACACTGCCAGCCTCTGCATGCAGGGCCTGCACGAGGCTGAGGAACAGAACTCAGCTGTGAGTCCTCTCAGCTACCCTCTATTTCTGTGTGAGTCTGACAGGGCTTCTCTGCACTTCCCCCAAGTAGTATTCAGTTTAACAACAGTTCTCCCAAACTTTACCACTTGTGGAAGAAGAAGACTAAGGACCAGCTTTCTTCTCAGCTCCATATTCATGCTTTGAGGGAGATAAAGCTCTCACCCCAGCCCCCTTGTGAAATTCCCCTCCCCTTGGCTTTTTTCAGTGGCTAGGTTCTTAACTCAAAGTGCAAATATTTAACTCATATATGTACTACAGGAAACCAATCTTCTAGAATTTATTCTGCTAGCAAGAACTGTTCAGAGTTTTGCTTTTTGAAATCTGGAAAGCAGTTTCAGCATCGTTTATCAAGTAGCTTTATGACATCAAGAGTCCACCTCTGGTGGGAATCTTGTGTGGATTTTGCCTTTGGATGGTTAAGCTGTCAATTAATATTCAATTCTGTCCTGTTTGGAATACTCTTCTCTAAAACTTGCAGGGTCATATCTGTAAGCCTGTGTTGCAATGCTTGGATTATCAATGGTTTCAATCCCAGCAAAAATTCCAATCAAACCCAATTAAATCCTCCCTTTGCAAATATTTAAATGACAAATTAACACAGACAGCACATGGACACATAGCACCCTGAACATCTTTGCACTTAGAAAACACCACATAGTTCACTGTTACCTTAGACCAATCGCCTGTTTTCCATTCGTAACAGCCTGTGTGGTCCTCACACTCTTCCTCATCTCTTGGCCTGGTGGCTGCATCACATTTTCCTTGAGAATTTGTGCATGTCACTGTTCTTTTCTGAATCCCCTTGCCACAGTCTGCCGAGCACTGCAAAACAACAGGTATTGGGTTTGTGTTACAGGATGCCTAGAAACAGTAAGTTTCACCTTGGTAACACAGCTAAAAGGAAAAGCTGGTTTTATGAACACAGAAGGAAGCTGATTACTCAGAAGATTTTCCCCCAATAACCTAGGCCCCTTTTTTCATGCATAAAAGAGTCATTTGAAAAGCATAGTATCTGCTTGTGAAATGTCTTACTTTTGAAAAATGGCAATTCTGAGTATCAACCTTCAGCTGGCACTCTGCTGTTAGTGTTAGAGATTAAAAAACCCCACTAAAGCTGGTGTTTAAGAGGTCAGCATTCACACTGAAAAAGGAGATTTACTGCACAGAGCTGCCACATCCCTTGATGTATCGTGGGAGTAAAATGCTAAAAGCATTTTGAAATCACAGTAGCACAAGACCCCTGATACAGACATTTCAGCAGGACAGGTTTTAACCACAGCAAAGTCACAGTTCCCACACATGTTCTCATGTGAAACGCAAACGTGGCCCCCACTCTGCTTTGCCATGCCCTCATCACTATGGTAGCTCCAAAGAACTTCAAACATACAAAGAGGATAGCTCAGAAGAGGCACCACTCAGTGAGCCACAGGGCTGTGATCAGCTCCCAGCTGTGGCCAGCAAGCTAGCCAGAGGCATCAGCAGGGATGAAAGATACATTTCTCAACACCAAAAGCATAAGCAGGGACTGTTAGAATCACAGAATCACAGAGCTGTAGGGGTTGGAAGGGACCTCGAGAGCTCATGGGGTCCAACCCCCCTGCCAAAGCAGCTCCCCAGCTCATACTGCACAGACAGGTGTCCAGATGGGTCTTGAATCTCTCCAGAGAAGGAGACTCCACCACCTCCCTGGGCAGCCTGTCCCAGGGCTCCCTCACCCTCACTGGGGAAAAGTTCCTCCCCATGTTGGTGTGGAACTTCCTGTGCTCCAATTTGCAGCCATTGCCCCTTGTCCTGTCTCCACAGACACTGAAAAGGGGCTGGCCAATTCCCCCTGCACCCCATACTTAAGATATTTATAAACATTGATTAGGTCCCCCCTCAGTCTTCTTTTCTCCAGGCTGAACAGACCCAGCTCTCTCAGCCTTTCCTCACAGGATAGATGTTCCAGGCCCTCTGAGACAGAAGCAAACTGCCAGGGCTGCTTGAATCAGTTGCTGAAGGAAGATCTGGGCTTTGTAACAAACAACCCTGTGAGTGAGCACGAATTGTCCACAGATCACAGAACCACAGAGTCACTGGGTTGGCAAAGAGCTTTAAGATCATCAAGTTCAAAAGTTCCTGTCCTCTACTGAACCATACCTCTAAGATGTTTATGTGCCTGGGCACTATGAAGGTGGCTTCTAAAGAGCAGGCATATCTGCTCACCCATTTGTTATATCTGCCAATGGCTGGCTGGAAATTCAGGTTTCATTGACTGTACTAGGTGGGAAAAGGCCACCAGTGTGAACTGAAACAGAACCTGTATTTTAAATAACCAGTTCAGTAATAAGGGAACAGCTCTGCTGATGCCATCACAGCCACCTAAGTGCACACGGTTGCACAACAGCATAGCTGGCCTCTCTGCTCTTCATTTTCATGCCACTGCAGTGGCCAAGAGAGAGAAATTTTCCTGAAGAGCCACTGGGGACAGGTGGGTGGAAAAATGATCTATGTACCAACTGAGATAAAAACTAACCTCCTCCAGCATGTCAAATTCTCCCCTTCAGGGGATCAGCATGGAAAAGACAGTTGATTTGACACTGAATAAATAGGGAAGATATGAGATATTCTGTGAGGTCTTTTGAACATATTCCAAGAAGCTTCTCCATCCAGGGGGTCTATGCTGGAAACAAGCATCAGCTTGATATAAATTACATCGAATGGACAAATCTCAGCATGCCTGTCTAACCGTCTTAAAAATACAATCCAGGCAGTTCTGACCTGCTGGCCTTGTTAAGGACATGAATGACAAGCGTTTATGAGCTGGCAAGCAAACAGACATGCCTTTAAATACTTCAGAGCACTACAAAGTGACTTCTTGAAAATCTGGGAAACCTTCCACTTAATTTACTATGTGCTGCTCATGGCGTGACCTCCTTATGGATGTAACGTCTCTGTAACAAGCACAGTTGTACAGTTCTGCTAGATACAGGGATGAATTCTTCCAGGCTTTGCAGAATTCCAGCAACTGCTTTGCTGGACTCCTCAGAGTGGAAGACTTGCCAGAGATCCCAAGCTGGAGCTCCCTAAATGGTACCTAAAAGCCATGAATTTGCCCCAAATTGTATAGACTTTCCCAAATTATGTATCATTTTCCTCAGTCCTCAGGGTGGACTCCTCAGGGTTGCTCTCATTCTTCTCAAACTACAAAGCACAAAAATCTTTCAAATGGTCCAATTTACTCAAAGTAAATCAAACTGAAGTGGGAGTATTTTTCACAGTAGGAGAAATCTCTAGGTGGGTTTTACAAGCAAGTCTGGGAAAAACACCAACTGTTTGTTCTTCCCACAAGCTTTTAAGTCATTCACAGATTAATACTGCATATAGTTTCCTAGACAAAACAGCATTTGCAAAAGGTTTCCAACAGATCTTTGGTGGTCACATATAAATCACCCTCGTTAAAGAGTTTTTCTTCTTTCCTCAAGTCATCTGTTTTCATGAAGAATTTCTTAACATGTAGATTTTACATGTAGATTTACAACACAACAATCTGCAAATTAACATGCACGGTCCCTGAGTGTCCAGCTGAGATCATTAGGTCTTATTTTATTAACAAATTACTTAGTGAAATCCCATGAGGTTCTGTAAAGGAGAAACACAACTCTGCAGTTAAGACACAGCTCTTTTATTTGATGGAAAACCATAAGGTTTTTTTCTCCTCTAGCTCCCTAACAATAGAAACATTCACCTTTTTTTTCTGACAGTCTCTATTTTTGTCATTAAAAAGGGGTTGAGCAGAACTTTGTCCAAAACAATCTCTTGTGTTTGGCAATAAAAGAGAAGCTTAATTTTTTCCACAATTGGAATTTGCTTTGAAAACACACATTTTTGATTGGGGATGAGATATCAATGTGGTCAACTCCTTTTTGTTGTGTAACCAAAACATTCAAAACCACACATGAGAAAATTGATCTGCAAAATGATACCACTACCCTGATATACAGTCTGTAACATCAGATTAAAATATTAAGGATTAAAGTGATTACCACTGAACAAAGTCCTAGGTATGAGAAGTGTTCAAAGTGGTAGATCATCAAAAGTCATCCTGGAGTCAACTGTGCTACACAACAGCAGGAATGTGCCAGGACAGAATGAATTTAAAATCATGGGTGGGCAATTACAGACACGACAAATGGTAACTTCATTTAGGAAAGGAAAAGTAAAGCAGTTATTGAATAAATGATCTAAAAATAGAGAAGGCTGTGGGGGACCTCACTGCAGCCTTGCAGTACCTGAAGGGAGCAGAGAAACAGGAGGGGAATGAACTTTTTAAAAGGATAGATAATGGGAGGATGAGGGGGAATGGATTAAAGCTGAAGGAGGGAAGGTTTAGATTGGATATTAGGGGAAAGTTTTTTACCCAGAGAGTGGTGAGGGGCTGGAACAGGCTGCCCAGAGAGGGGGTGGGTGCCCCATCTCTGGGGGTGTTCAAGGCCAGGTTGGATGGGGCCCTGGGCAACCTTGTGTAGCTCCAGGCCTGAAGTTGGTGTCCCTGCCTGTGGCAGAGGGTTGGAGCTCTGTGATCCTTGGGGTCCCTTCAGACACAGCCCATTCTATGGTTCTATGTTTCTATGAATATTCTGTATTTACAAATGAGTTATGTGGTCACAGATATGGAAGATTTCCACTCTGGAAAAAGTGTTCTGGAACTTGACTTACTGCATTTCATTAAAAGGAGAGGGAAGTGCCTGTGACTGTTAACAAAAGCCCCAAGTACAAATTTCCTATGTAAAACAGGTAGGAACTGCACCCTGAGAACAGACTCTGCTATAAACAGCTCAGCCACTGGTTCAACTTTAAGAAATAAAAAGGGCACCATCTGAAAGGGTTACTGCTATGACACACAAAAGACTTATCAGCCAACTCAGTAAACCTTTGGTGCGTTTCTCCACATCTTTTGAAATGAAAGAACTCAGAAAGGAAGTGAATCTCATGCATTAGTGAACAGATATAGTGTCCTACTGAAAGGAAACACTACTCTCACTTAACTATCATCTCACTTGCCAAACAAAGATTTCCTGTTCAGGAGGTGGACAATGGAATCACATTGTGTTTGTTAAGAGACACTGTTCCTCAGTGCAAGATCCTTTGTATCCTGAACTTCTGTGACTTTTTAGCACATTTCTAACAATAATATTTTGCAAAAGCTCTTTGACAATGTTTTAAACAGGAGCTCACTGTTTCAAAATAGAGATGAATAGCAAGGAAAGATCCTTTCCACAGAAACTGCTGGACACAGTCAATCTGGAATGAGACTGGCGGAGCTGTAAGCATGGCTCCAAGAGCATGAGAATCTTCTCATCACTCAGATGAGCCTAACAGATACAATATCAATACTAACATGGACATCCTATTAGGACTGTTACTCACAAGGCACAGACAATGTTGCACTGTATTACTGGAGTCCTGGTCAAGAACTGTAGGCATACTCTCAGTTCACTCTGTTGCCAAACACATCACAGACTGTCTAAACCACACATCATTTATACCCCAAAATGCATTTATACTATCTGGGAAGAATTTCTTAACTCTGCAACTACACCAAGATGCACCTTTTTTACAAAGAATAACCAGCTTTTCCATGTTCCTGAAACTACACAAAATAAGGCTGGATAAGTCCCAAAGATTGTGCATTCACTGTAACACACAGATGCTTGATAAATCTGGTATTTGTTTCATACTGCAATGGAGCCAGAAGCCCTGGTGGGTTACTACACTTCTGGCCCCAGGTCAGTCAAATGTTTTTCCTTGTTGGTCAGAGTTTTCAGATGGAAAGATATAGTTACTATAGCATGGGATCTACAAACTGCCTTAAAAACCTCACCCAGTATGGAATACAATCCTCAGCTCCAAACTGATCATCTCAACAAATAACAGCCCAACCCAGTGTCCCCACACTGTGAGACACTGACTATGCTGACCATGAGAACATGCTTAATTTTAAAGGCTTAGCTGGATTAAGGACAGTGTACCCAGAGCTGTGTGCTGTCTGGCTCCTTTCTCTAATCAAGTTCCTACCTTTGACCACTCTGATGCTTCCCAGATAGAGAGGCAGTCCCGTCCTTCACAGCTCTGGGCAGTTGCTGGTTTGTTGCCAAGGCAGTAGAGGTCCCTTGTGTTAACGTAGGTGCCGTTTTGCAGCTGATAAACACAAGTCACCTCCCGGTGCTGGATGCCTTTCTCACAAGTAGCAGAGCAGGGACTCCAATGGCCTGTCACCCACCTGGGAAGGAGCCAGAGAAGAATTGTTAAAACATGGTGGGATAAAACATGATGCTTCACTTTAAAAGAGTGAGAAATGGGCAACTCTTCCTAGATTTGTGGGATCTTCAATAGTGCTGTATTGCTATCACGCCGAGATCACCTGAGCACCTCTGGCAGTTGAAGTGTGCAGAGTAGAGGGGTGTTGGTGTACAAGTGAATATCCTGTCTCCATGCTAGACAGAAACACAAACTGCATCACTGCCTTTAACCCCCAGTCTCTACAATGTGGCTGCATTTATCCAGGAAAAGACAGACTTGTTTGCAGACCATCCTATCCCACAAATATTGTTACCTCAGAGAGGTACCTGGGAAAAGCACTGCCACATCTGCATGCACATCTTCACTGTGCAGACAACCTATACCCACTGTGTACAGGCTGGGATGGTGCTATGGCCAGACACCTTCTCCAACATGACTTTCCCACATCCAGGACCACAGCCAGCTTCTCTAGCCCTACATTATATATGACCTCAAAGCATACAAACTCTCTACAGACCAGATTATTAGAATGCAAAGACATCTCCTGCCTCACTTTTAGCTCACCCTCTCACAGCAGATTTCCCTTTTCATAGTTGGGCTTTCCAGGATGTTTAATTGGAACCTCATCAGTTTGAAATTCATGGTATTAGGGGTCTCAAAAGTGGAGATTAGCTGCTCATGTTCATTCTTAGAAAATGTGAATTGTATTTAACTATCAAGGCTCAAGAAGTACTTAAAAAGACAAAATTCTCCCTACAGAAAGGGCCCTACAACATTGATTGAAAGCTGCTGGAGCTCACCAGGATGTGCCATAACCCAGCCTGGGTGGGGCAGCAGGCATTTCCCTTTACCCATCACTTCTCTGAGCTTTTGGGGCTCTTTTACTTTGTAAGCACATTTCAGTTGCCATTTCCTTCCCTTTTGATCAAAGTGTACTGGGAACAAATACATGGCCTTTTTTCCCCCTGCTGTTTGCTTTTGCATGCCTGTAAAGACTCTGGCAAACACCGAGCACAACGTTGTGAGGTGTTTGGGTTCCTCCAAGGTAAGGAACACATTGCTGCACTGAGCAGTCCCCAGATGTGGGCAGGAAACCTCACCCCTCTGTCTCCAGCTCAGTGTAAGGTCAACTGAAAAGGCTCACACTGACTCCAGCAATCGCTGGAAGTACCACTGTGGTTGGGGGTGGGCTACAAGGTGGTGAAGAAAATGTCTAAGAAGAATCTGAATTAGTGTGTAGGGAGGAATGATTTTTTTCCTAAGGACAAACAGCATCAATCTTTATGCTTCCTGCAATCTGTCAGTGAGGAAGATGCTCTCTGTAATTACAGGCATTCCTGCTGAAGTGCAAGACTGGAACAATAACTGTGTACACACTGAGCACCAGAAGGCTATCATGCCTTTCTCACCAGGTAACTGACCTTCTAGCCTGTTATTTAGGACTATTGTCTAGATTAGTACCCTTATACCATGAATCTTTTACTTGTCATTCAATCCTGGCTTGTCTGTTAGGGTAAGTGGCTCAAATAAGACTTCCCAAAACCAAAAGGCTGCTCAGAAATACTATGTCACTTTGAAGAGGGCTCCAACAGCCCGTGTAGAGCTCTGTATGTACCAACCTATTAACCCCATTTCTTTAGAAGCTGCTGTGTAACTTCTCCTAAACAAATCAAGCAACTGTTTCCCAGTTTTGTGCTCCTGAACAAGGGAAAATCAGTTCAGCACCATCTGTAGAAACATCTTCACTTGGTACAACTGCCATTAATTCATTTACCAAATGCGATGGCTGACGACCTGGTGTGACAGCCCTCATGACTGCACTGACAGTGAAGGCAGAAGCCATTTGGTTTGAGCAGGATGCCATGGGGCAGGCTGGCCACCTGTCCTTTGTGGAACAGGGCCCTGCTCAAGTGTTTCTGTGCATTAAAGCAGTTGACACATCTCTCTGAATTTCCGCTGGCTCAACCAGCTGGCAAGGCCCCAAGCCTGCTGCTCTAGACAGTAGTTTCAGCCCATCTCTGTGGCTGAGTGCTTGGTATTTTGCTGAATGGGAAAATGCCATGTGGGTAATCAAATACCAGGCCTGAAATACTGACAAAAATAGCTTTGAAGTGCAGAAATCAGTTTTCATGACAATTAATAGCCGGTCTCCCTTGATATCAGCTGGGCTCTGCCCTGTCAGAGCAAATGTGGAGGCAGCTCTCTATTTGGGTGAAGGAACTGCTCAGCAAGGGCACAGAGGGGGAAAGAGTGACTCTGCTTTATGAGCTGAATTCAAGTCACAGGCCCAGGAACAGTTTCTGTACAGGCTCTGCTGAATTAATATCACTTCAGCACTGTACTCTCCCTGTGATCTACAGCTCCTGGCAAAGGAAAAAGGGAAAGGGGCTGAAAGCAAAGGAGGAAAATAAAAATACATTCTTGGCTGAGGCAATCTGTGAGCTTGCATTTAGGATGGGCAGCACACAGCGTGCCAATGATTTCCAAGATGCCTTAAGAAGTCAGGTTATAACTTCCCTTTCAGGAAGGACAATTCCTTTTTAAACATTTTTGTTATGCTCTTATACCTCATTCAGTGGTCTCTAGTTAGTGTTGCTCTAGCACAGAGATGACAGTGTAAGTGGAAAACTGGCACAGAGAAAACAAATCCACATCATGATGAAAAGAATGACTGCACAGGGCATGAGCCAAACCCCAGGGAGTCAGCCCAAAGCTGTGCCTGTGCTGAAACCACCATCTCCAGCTTTTCTGTGAGAGTGGCATCTGTACAGCCAGCTTCAGCTGGTGATCCACGACACCCGCCCCTGATGCAAGCCCAATGGTTACATATAAGGTGGAAGTATGCTGTAAGGGATCTCTGACACCTCACAGCCCACTCCATCCTACTTGTGACAACTGGTGCTCTCATGGAATCAGAATATTTAGAAATTAAAGGCTATTTTAAAGCAGTGGCTTTAGATTTACATCCGAGAGCCAAGTGACAGATGAGACACTTGAATAATAGTATCAGTGACATGGGCTGTTTTCAGAGGCATCCAGGGATGATCACTCTGACCACAAAACTTCATCCCCTCAGTGAAATCTCTGCTTGGTTCAAAGGCTTATAAGAATGATCTGGCAAACAAGTAAATGCAAGTGCTATGGGCAGTACTGACAGTGCCCTGGTCTTCCCCCACAGTCCTCCCAAAGCTCCCTTGACAGGCAGCAGAAGATATTATTTTAGTGCCTATAAGAGACAGAATCACTGTAACTACTTTTAAACAACATCATTCACAACCAAAGGGGCAAGAAAAGGGATTTATGGATAAAGTGATTACATATGAAAACTCCTGCAGCTTCCTATTTGGTAAAGGAATGTGCAGCCAAGTATCAGCATAATTACTACCTACAAGTATGTACACAGGGAAGAAAAATGTGATGTGCAAATAGTATCCCATTAAGGTTACTATTAAATTACACAACAGATGATTTTCCTCTCCACACTGCCATGGCATGTTTGGAACACACCTGGTTTGAGAATAAGACCTTTTTTTTTTAAACTCTAAGTATTTTTCTTAAGATAATGTAAAAGAATGATTCCAGTGCTCTAACTCAAAACATCAAGCTAGCTTTGTATTATTAACTAAGGCAATTAACTGTTGTACACTAAGCCCTGTGTGTATCACATAGAGCATCTGGCTTCCAGGTATGTTTTAAGCCTGTAAACTGATCTTAGGGATTGCTTGACATCACAGTGCTTTACAGTTTGGTCTTTCCCTCCCAGGTTATAACCTATATTCTGTTGGATCATGTGAGTGCTCGAGCTGGAGCCCCTGGAGAGCCTCTCATTTCTCCAAGCAGCACTGATTTATGTGACAAACGCCCTCACCTTCCTCACAGCCATGGGGGTGGCTTTATCCACAGTATTATTTTTTGCAATCTTACCTCCATGGAAGATTCAAGAGCTAGATGATCCCTGCTGGTGGTTAGATTTAGGAAGAAAGTGATGAGCTTTTAAGCACAGATTTTTTACACCCAATCAGTGACTGTCTTTCTAGCTAAAAAATGCCCAGAAGCATATGTTTTTCTATAGCCTTAAAAAGCTGGGATGGGCAGGACATGCAATCTGAGAGGCCTGTTTTAAATCTTGGTCTTCTGAGTCTTCCTCAACCTCTGACCTCGCAGTATCTCCACTGAGGAATTGGGAGTTCTTCTTCTAATCTGCTTTGGCAACACTCATCTGACAGGCCCCTGGAGCAAACTTGAAATATCTTTTGGAGGTTCGGTACATCATTTGATCTTTCTATGGTCTGGATTAGTCATTAACCTTGAATTATCCACTCTACCTACTTGCCTAAGACTCCCACATTTTCTAGAAAAAAAACCCTGTCTACAGCACTCTGTACATGAACCCAGAGGAGATGAATGTCTGCAAATGAAGACTTGTAGCTGAGGATTTAGGAAAAAATGCTATGAAGATAAAATGGGTCAGGACTGAAGGATGAGGTGGAGGAGTGCAATCAGAGGACATGAGGTCATTTTTCAGCGATCTGCAGCCTCAGATAACACAAAGCATTACATGTTCTAGGGTAAATATTGCAGCTCCTTGCATTTCACCTGGTTATTTCTGTCTCAAAGAAGATCAGTGCCTGCAAGGTGCTTCTGTTCCACTACCTAAACATCCATGGCATATTTGCACATGCACTCACTATCTACAGGGGCTGAACTACTTTTGTTCTCTCCCTAACGAGATTACTGTCCCTGCTTTCACAACAACAGCTTGGATGTGACCAGAGACACATTTCCAATACCACATTTTTTCTGTTTTTATTGAACTAGGTATTTTTTTGGAATTGCCTTTTACCTACAGCTAGTTAAATACTGCTCTTGCAGCTCACAAGGCCAATGGGATCCTGGGCTCCATCAGCAGAGGGGTGGCAGCAGGGACAGGGAGGGGATTGTCCCTCTCTGCTCTGCCCTGTGAGGCCCCAGCTGGATCCTGTGTCCAGAGCTGGGCCCCCAATACGAGAAAGATGTGGAACTGTTGGAGAGGGGTCAGAGGAGCCACAAAGATGCTCAGAGGGCTGGAGCAGCTGCCCTACAAAGAGAGGCTGAGGGAGCTGGGCTGGTTCAGCCTGGAGAAGAGAAGGCTGTGGGGGGACCTCATTGCAGCCTGCCAGTCCCTGAAGGGAGCAGAGAAACAGGAGGGGAATCAACTTTTTAAATGGGCAGATAATGGCAGGACAAGGGGGATGGATTAAAGCTGAAGGAGGGAAGGGTTAGATTGGATATTAGGGGGAAGTTTTTTACAGAGAGAGTGGTGAGGGGCTGGAACAGGCTGCCCAGAGAGGTGGTGGATGCCCTGTCCCTGGAAGGCCAGATTGGATGCGGCCCTGGGCAACCTTGTGTAGCTCCAGGCCTGAGGTTGGTGTCCCTGCCTGTGGCAGGGGAGTTGGAGCTCTGTGATCCTTGGGGTCCCTTCCAACCCTTGCCATTCTATGATTCTATGAAAGTATCAGAGGAAATTTGCTACTGAAGAAGACACAGCTAGTCTGAAAAAATACTTGCAACAGAAGCTAATCTAAAGCAGTGTAACCTGAGGGATCTATTTCTAAGAGATTTTATTCCATACATTTTGGTTTAGCACACATTGCTGTGCTGATGTATAGGTGAGGCTAACTCCATGCCCAGTTAGCACTGGTTATCTTTAACACCAGTTAACGATGCAAAAACCTGTCGAAGTCGCTCGTAGTTTTCTGAAAGCACCTGGGTGAAACTGTGGCTCTACTGAAGTTAGGCAAAACTCAGACCAACTTGCAGTGGGGCTGGGATTTCACATAGTCACAGAGTTGTAGGGGTTGGAAGGGACCTGGAGAGCTCATGGGGTCCAACCCCCCTGCCAAAGCAGCTCCCAAGCTCATACTGCACAGATAGGCATCCAGATGGGTCTTGAACATCTCCAGAGAAGGAGACTCCACCACCTCCCTGGGCAGCCGAATTTCACAGAATCATAGAATTTTTGAGGAAAGGCTGAGAGAGCTGGGGCTGTTCAGCCTGGAGAAAAGAAGACTGAGGGGGGACTTAATTGAAGTCTATAATTATCTGAAGCAGGGGATGCAGGGGGAATCAGCCAGCCCCTTTTCTGTGTCTGTGGAGACAGGACAAGGGGCAATGGCTGCAAATTGGAGCACAGGAAGTTCCACACCAACATGGGGAGGAACTTCTTCCCAGTGTGGGTGAGGGAACCCTGGGACAGGCTGCCCAGGGAGGTGGTGGAGTCTCCTTCTCTGGAGAGATTCAAGACCCATCTGGACACCTGTCTGTGCAGTATGAGCTGGGGAGCTGCTTTAGCAGGGGGGTTGGACCCCATGAGCTCTCCAGGTCCCTTCCAACCCCTACAGCTCTGTGATTCTGTGATCTACGGAGTTGGAAGGGACCCATAAGGATCATCAAGTCCAACTTCTGGCTCCACACAGGGCCATTTTACATATTGGATTACTTTAGCAAGGAGAATTGGATGAGATCTCTGAGAATCAACCATGTGGAAGTGACAGTCAGGTATGTTTTGCTTACAGCTATTAAACTAAATTCATGCTTGAATATGCAGAAGCAAGAGAACACTGTTTATAAACAGAATCAAGATTCCCATGAAATACTCACACTCTGCTCATGTGTCTTTCTGAAGCTCTCCACCTTCTCTCTGCTGTGCTGGGCTCAAAACAATCAGGTGAATCTTGACTTTTGGGAACAGGTTGTGCCACACCCAGTCACACAAGGTTGGGGTGGTTTTTTTTTGGGGGGAGGGGGGAAGTACAAGGAATCTAGTAGAATAATACAGCTGCTGATGTTGAAAGTAGGACTCCAAGACTAACATTCCTGTCTGATTGCCTTTATAAACAGTGCTCAGTAATTTTCCAGTACAGTAGTCATTCTGCTAACAGACTTGCCAACTTTCACTAACACAGGTTTCTTTTTCTTTCTTTAGTGATTACCATCCTGACAGCTTTATTATTTTTTTTTTTTTACTTCCCACCAACTGTAAGATCAGCCATAGGACATTGTTTCAGAGTTTACATGCACCTTGGGGACTTTTCTTTTTTAAAAGGAAGGCATTGAATTGTCCCTCCTTCCTCCCCCAAATCCAGTAGATCCCTCAGCTGCTGAGGACTCAGTGTGGCATCAGGGTGAGTAGGTGTCCTTCTTGTTGGCAGCTGCCCCACTAACCCTCTCAGAGCCCCTCTTAATGAGTTACCCCGGCCTGGTGGACCTCTGATGGGGCAACTCCTTTCAGCTCACACCACAGGATGAAAACAGATGAAGACCATTACAGCAGGCAGCAGGAGGAGTGAATTTCACAATTAAATATTTTGCTAGATTATCCTGCTAATCCTTCTTGCAGGGTAAAGCCTGCACTTGGCCTGAGGAGCCTCAAACCAAAGGAACACAGATCATTTAACATTTTAAAACAAGGCAATGTTCAACATTCACTTTGATTCAACAAAGAACTGTGATGTAAGCCAGCCTGGGTGTTTACACCAAAGCTTAGAAATCTGTCTCATGACTCCATGTGAAAACTAATGCCAAATTAAATTCTGCTCTAGCTAGTCATATTGAATTATTTGATGTAAATGCATTTACCAGTAGCCAATAAGCCTTCCTGATTCTGGTCTCTGTCTGTTCCCAAGCCTTCTCTTACTTCTCTTCCAGAAATGTTTTATTAAATTAAGTTGCTGGATTTACTTGGAAATATCTTTTTGTCTTTCAGTAGCTAATGAATTGCCTGTTGCTGTACTCAATGAACTGCCTACAACCTGGAAAGCACATGATTTTGTCTCCTTCTAGTGGATGGTGATAACCAGACATGCCCACAACAGGACATCAGCTACTCGCTCCCAAAGGTGCCCAGAAGAATCTGAGGCTTTCTCCTCCACAGCATTTGGTTTCTCCTCCTGCAAGACCTGCCAGAGACCTGCTGCAGCTGCCCACGGCCGGCAGCCCAGGATGGTTTCCCTGAAGAGCAGCCAGCAGAGCGCAGCATCGCCCGCTTGCTCAGCCCCGGCAGCCACCGCGTCTCGCTCGGTGTCCAGCACAGTCCTGGCAAATTCATTAAGCTCAAACCTGATTCTAGAGATCCCAACTCCAGGTTTGGGAACAACTTCAAACTGAGCTCTTACGTGGTGCCTCCTTGGATCAGAGAGTGCTAACATTACTATTTATGCCAGATTTCCAAGCTAAATGATTTGAAACCCTCCCCATGGCTGTTCCTTCTTTCCTTTTTCTCATGTAACCAAACTCAAAGCACAACAAAGATGTTCCTTAGCACAGAGCACAGATAAGGTTTTCAACTCGCTGCTGTGGGACCTTATGGATGACAAACATTTGCACAGCTTCCAAAACAGGCTGACTGCACTCATGGAAGAATCATAGAATCATAGAATGGCCTGGGCTGGAAGGGACCCCAAGGATCACAGAGCTCCAACCCCCCTGCCACAGACAGGGACACCAACCTCAGGCCTGGAGCTACACAAGGTTACCCAGGGCCCCATCCAACCTGGCCTTGAACACCCCCAGGGACAGGGCATCCACCCCCTCTCTGGGCAGCCTGTTCCAGCCCCTCACCACCACTCTCTCTGTAAAAAACTTCCCCCTAATATCCAATCTAAACCTTCCCTCCTTCAGCTTTAAACCATTCCCCCTTGTCCTGCCATTATCTGCCCTTTTAAAAAGTGGATTCCCCTCCTGTGTCTCTGCTCCCTTCAGGCACTGGCAGGCTGCAATGAGGTCCCCGAACAGCCTTCTCTTCTCCAGGCTGAACCAGCCCAGCTCCCTCAGCCTCTCTTTGTAGGGCAGCTGCTCCAGCCCTCTGATCATCTTTGTGGCTCCTCTGACCCCTCTCCAACAGTTCCACATCTTTCTTGTATTGGGCACCCCAGAATATAACCATTTGGAAGCATTAAATGCCTTCCTCCATCCCTTCAGTTAACAGACACTCCCAGTATGTTCTTCCAGTTTAGTGTAATTTCCATGCAGCCCAGCAAGTAATTTCTAACATTCTCAAAGGGTTTCCATCATACCACCCCCCCAACTCTACTATTTCACCTCACAAAATAAATTAGAAGTTATTCTGCTCCCCATGATGAAAAATTTAAATGGTGCAAACAGACCAGAATCAGGGCTGCTGACTGAATCAGTGCTCTGGGGCTGTTGAACAAGGTACTGTCACAGAAATACAGTGGAGTCTAAAGGGAGAGTTGGACTCTCAGACAGAAAGGGTGATGCAGATAAGCACCATGAGCTTAAATCAGACCAGGAATGAAAGCAATGGGTGCTATCAACCATCACACACTGAGGCACCATGCTTTCAGCAGTCACTAGCCTTTTGAGCAGGTCAGTGAGGTGCCAAACCAGTTGGGGAGTCAGCTGACTCTTTAAAACTGGCTTAATTTTTAACCCAGTAGGTGACAACCTGTGGTGTGGGAGCCCTTGGAGATCACAGTGTTGGACTGCAGTCCAGAGATGGAAAAGTGAAAGGGGAAAAAGGAAGAAAGAAAGAAAGAAAGAAAGAAAGAAAGAAAGAAAGAAAGAAAGAAAGAAAGAAAGAAAGAAAGAAAGAAAGAAAGAAAGAAAGAAAGAAAGAAAGAAAGAAAGAAAGAAAGAAAGAAAGAAAGAAAGAAAGAAAGAAAGAAAGAAAGAAAGAAAGAAAGAAAGAAAGAAAGAAAGAAAGAAAGAAAGAAAGAAAGAAAGAAAGAAAGAAAGAAAGAAAGAAAGAAAGAAAGAAAGAAAGAAAGGAAGAAAGAAAGAAAGAAAGAAAGAAAGAAAGCGATCCATGTAACTTCATCAGCATGGCAGTTTCTAGAGCAGATTTAGAGGGAAATGCTGATCAAGGATGTAGTGGTAAATGGATGGAACGTAGGCTTCCTTCAGGCAAAAGTCATTGACTGCATTTCTTTGATTAAAATAACTGCTTTTCCAGACAAAGGAAATGTGGTAGATTTAATCTCTTTGGTTATCAGTAAAGAACTCCTTCTGCTCCACTGGAAATGCTTATGTAAGTTGGAAAAACTGGTGATATGCTGGGAAACATGGATATCAATATGGGAATCATATAGTAGATGAGAGCTTGCCACAGTGAGTGATGTAAAGGAATATCAGTTATAAAAGGAATTTAGATTAGTTACCAGTGGACTTCCTGAAAGATTATCTTGCACTTGATCTAATTTAGCATGGTCATTAATGACCTTGGCACAAAAAGAAGAAAACTGCAGAAAAACTGGTGAAAATGCTGACAATACAAAGTCTAGAAGCCTTGTCAATGCAATGGAGGATTAGGATGTCATAGAGGAAGAACTGAATAACCTTGAGTACTGCAATAACAGAAGTAGGATGAAAATGAATCGCATCCAGTGGAAGGTTGCGTGCTTAGGGATTAATAACAAGCATTTCTGTGTTCAAGTAGGATTCATGTGGTGAAAAACAAGAGGAGGGAAACAGCTGCAATGACTGTATGATGATGCAGCTATGAAAAAAGCAAAGCAAGTATCAGGAGTAACTTCCAGTGATGACAGGAGAGTATGAACGCAATGGGGTAAGGGTAGACTGGTCTGAGACTGGGATTCTCCACCCATTCTGGTCACCTATGCACTCAAATTATGAATTCAAGTAACATTAATTAGAGCACTAGTAGAGAGGGTTACCAAGGTGATGAAGAACTGATGCAGAGTCTCTGGTAATGGATTTAGCCCAGTAAAATGAAGGGAGGAGGGAGGAGATATGTTAGCCTGCTGTACCATAGGGAACTTAGCCCAAGGCAAAGAGATATGGGAGTGAAAATACTGTCTAAGCAAAGGAACAGAAGCTGATGCAAGAAAAAATGGCTGGAAAATGACAATAAATAATTAAAGCTGGAATTAAAAGATCCTGAGCCACATGAACAGCAAGGTCACTGAAGAGCTTTCCAATGATGGAAGGAGACTGTGGAGCTAAACCACTTTAGATAAAGGACTCTACGACATGCTGCTGGTAGCAGCAAAAAACCACCTTTGGACTCAGGAGATACTTTCAAATCCTAATCAGTGAAAATAAGGGCTCAGGTCTCCTGTGGTTTTTCTGTAGGAGAAGGCAGGGATTTCTGGCTTTTATGCTGCTGCTAAGTGCCTGTGTAGGAACACCACGTATTCAACAGGTCCCTGAGAGAACTCAGCCTGTATTAAAATCTATCGCAGCAAAGAGGAGGAGAATTCACAGTGTTTGCATACAGGCCATTACAATCCTAACAGTTGGGAAACTTCATGTGTTTTTGGTTCTTTTCCTGAATTAGAGGGGAGCAGTTTCACAGTCATAGACCCAACCATGCATGTTGAAGTGTGTGGCCACTGGCCGACCTATGTTTTCAGTAATAACAGCTGATGTGATCTGTGATTTCTGAGTCTCGTGCCAACACGAGTGCTGGGTTTGCCTATATATTTGGGTTGGTGTTCAGTGTGCTGGAAACAACCCATACGCACCGCATGCAAGAATCCAGATTCCATCTGGTTACAGGAGGGCTTTGTAAAAAATATCTAAAGAGCTAGGCAAAGGATTAGAATAAAGAGGTGCTAATAGGGTGCAGTTGGGACAGGAAAGGAAGCTGTAAAGAATTTAATGGAAAAAGAGGGTCAAGGAACATAAAAATAAAATAGGAAGAAAAAGAGGCTTTTTTTTTTTTTTTTAAAAAGGTGAAAGAGTAACAATAATAAAGAATGAAAGATTCTTTTATTTTTGCCAGTTTCAACAAAAGCCTAAAGCAAATTCTCTTCTCTGACGTTTCATTTCAAAACATGTCGGTGTATCCAATCCTTTTTTCAATCCTGCTTTGGTTTTTTTTTTGCAGATGCTGGGTTGCAGTTGCAGAGCTCTAATCGTCTCCTTGGCCTCACCAAACTACTGTCCCCCTGCCCCATGTTATTTAGCTCTCCCAAAAGGTGGCTGAAGTTCAAAGGGATATATAATTTGCAAAGCACTTTGGGATTGTGCTGGAAGAAAGACACTGTTATTAATATCACACCCTTTCCTCCCCCCCCCCCCCATATCACTTTGTATATATAATGTGGGTTCTTACTTTTTAATTTTTATTACAATCCCAACAATAGCCACCTTCTCTTCCTCCATTTACACAACATGTTCTCACCCCATCCCAAAGAGTTTGCAATCCAGATTACACCTGGATTGAGAGAGGGAGCGAAGGGGCCACGTGGGATAGTGACATAGTCACACAGCACATCCAAAAGAGATGCAGTGACTGAGCATCCTACAACTGAGTCCTGTGCTGGCCATAAGACCCTTTTCCCTAGAAATAAATTCTCTGTAAGGTGATTCTTTTAAATGTTGAGTAAAGGTGTAAATGTAGATCAAAATGCACAAAACAGAGCAGGTTTACTACAGAAAGGAAAGCATTGTTCCTTCTTCTACACCCAGGTAAAGGGCTTAGGTCTGAGTGGAAATGGGTAAGGACCTTGCTGTAACAAGATGCTACAATAATTTTACTTGAAACCCTAAAACAAATTCAGGACTCATAAAAAAAGCATTGACATGGTGAAAGAGAATGGTTTCTTTAAGATGTTCTTGGTCAGAGAATATGCTAAGCATGCATTTCTAATATCTGGGTGGGCAAAAGCAAGTGGAAATTTAAATTCTACAGAGGCACAGAGAATGTGCTTCTGAAAATGTTTCCAGTCAAAAGCATGTTAAGTGTGAAAGTGTAGTCTACACTGAGGGAGTGAGAGAGTGTGGTCTATCAGATCATCAGCAAGGATTTTGTGGCCTTTCCGGGTACTAAGCACATTTAATGTTGGCTGTCATTGCTCTGACAAAACATGGACCAGTAAGAATGTCACTGTGCCAGTGCTAATTGCTCCTGGGGACATTGTGCTAAATTGTGGCTGGATATTGCCTGATAATTCCATACAGAAGAGATTCCTTGGAATAACATTAAGGGCTGGACCTGAATTCACTAAAGAACACAGTCTGGATATAGGAACTTTTCTCAGGAGGATTTGATTTAACCCACTGTCACTGCCCTGGGCAGGCAGCAATGTCATGGTGAAAGTGTGTGACAAAGAGGAGACTTCACCAAGGGCTCAGGGTCATGCAGATCCCATTGAGAAACAACACTGTGGGTCTCATGGCTCTAACCGACCTGATGGCCAAGACCTCCCTTAGTTGCTCTCAGCTAGTAGAGACAGAAGCTTCCTACTTCTTCCAGAATATTCTAAATTGCTTTTTGTCGCTTCTACCACCTGGAATACCCCTGCCTGAGCTCACTCCAGTCTCCTCCCAATGGCTTCACAAAAGCTCTAGAAGAGATATTTCATGTCAGGGCACAAAACCAAGAAGATGCTTCTTGTTTCTGAGAGAATGGCATGACAGAAGTCCCAGAATCACTGAATTCACAAAGCTTCCTCAGGGAAATGGCAGTTTTTTCCTTGAAGTTATCAGGAGCTCAGCTCTACTTTACACACTAGAAGCACATGGGATATCTCACTACACCTTTCTGTACCACTGAGACCTGTATGGCCACCACACTCTTCAGCAGCAACACAAGGCAGTGCAGGCAGCAAATGAAACCTGAACCAGCGTAGGCTCATTGATGGATTACCTGACACTGGATTTCCCTGCTCCAGGGTGCTTTGATCAGAGTGCAAGTCTAATTAGAAGGAAGTGTGTTGTTCCTCATTTTCCCCATTATTCCTGCCAGCAGGATTAACTTCATAGGTGTGCTTCCCTGGCATGTCTTGTTTTGAGTATGCTTTTTAAAATATTGCTGAGTTTTATCCTAAATCGATTTTATGTTCTGATTACTATTAAAGGTGGAGTGTCTATTTTACTCCAGAACACTGAACGTTACTGCAGAGCAAGAACAAACCTTTTCATTAGCAAAGAAACTGAAGAAATTGATTTCCCTTCTATGTTTTGTCATTTTGGCCAGAAACCTCTTCTTTTTAATACAATGCAGATCAAAATTCATTCAGCTAAAAGTGCTTGCCAAATTAAAAAGAGAGCTTTTTATTATTTTTGGAACTTCTTAGTATTAAATCTCTAATTACTCCTACTGATGTAGAAAAGCACCCTTACTGTAGAAAGCATCTACAATGTGTTTAATTGTGATTTCTTGATTTCAGGTGTGTTTCCAAAACTATGCAGGTGTTGCTAGGCACTGCACAAACCTCACATGAAGAAGAGAAGCTTCTTGCCTGGGGACTCCCAGTCTGAACAATGCTAATACAGATCTAACACTCAACACAGCAGGTCAGCTGTGGTAGCTGAAAGGCTGTGGGCTGTCTGTTAGGCTTTTTGTTTGACAATTAATCAGACCCTACTCTGTGCTGATTCAGAAAAATAAAGGTTAGAAATGCAGTCACCACACTCTTGCCTAGCTTTATGCTGCCAGTTGCTCTGTCACCCAGGAGGCAGCCACAGGGATAAAAAAGCCATCCCTAAACAATGCATGAAGGCAGCTTGCATAGAATCTGGTCTTGCTGGCCACAAATTAAATGGACTCTGAGGTAATGAAAATCTGACCTGCTCAACAAAAGGAAATGAATATTACAGCTGGTTACTCAGGCTAACAATGCGTTCCAGCACTTTTAGACAGTTTCACCATGTTCACCAGATGGAGGCTTTGGAAATGGGTGATTTGTGAAGGAAAAGGATATTGAGTTTTAGTATCTCTTAACTCCTTACCGTGACTGGCAGGGGTGTGTGTTACATTTCCTGACCTGGGGCTCCGGGCGGTTGGCTCGCTGGCAGTCACTGTCATTCACCAGGGTCATGGTCTTGTTAATAATTCGAGTACAAGACACGATGGTTTTCCGTTCCCCTACAAGTCAAATAAGAAAACAACTCTGAGAAAGGAAACCAGTGGCCAAGAACAAAACCATACCAACTCATTAGCCAGAATTCAAAAGCTAGGAGCTCCCTACTGTCTCTACAAGATGCAAGCAATCTTGTTTCCCTCTTCTGTCTTACCTTTATACTATTATTGTTTGTTCTTGTTGTTTTTGTTGGGGTTTTTTCCCCCAAAAATGTTACAGATCTTTTCCCAATACTTGTGCAATTGACTGCTTTGCAGGAAGAACATGTCAGACTTTCTCTTTCTAGTGTTTAATGTGAAAACAATCTTGAAAACAATTTGCTTTCATTTCTGGTTCCTCCTCCACATGGAGCTGTGCCCTGTAATCACCTAGGACAGATGCTCCAGCTATGTAAGCTGAAGCCACACAACCATCCACTCCTCAGAGACTGATAATGACAGGACAGCTGCCTCTTGCTGCTCTTCATTCAGAAAGAGCCACGTTGAAAATAATGATAATCTGGGCTCAATCTTATGTCACAAAGAGATGAAAATAAGCCACCAAAATGAATTATTTCTCATATTCTGGTTCTCTAGATATACAAGAACCTTGAGAGTAGGATACATCTCAGGAGTACTCCGCATTTCTCACTAAACTTTGAGCCTTCCACTGTGCAACATCAGGAAAGCCGTGCACAGGGTGGCATGACAATGCCCAGATGTGATCAGGAAAATGCCATCCTTGCACCACGTGCCTTTGCCTTACTGCTAATTATTTTGGTTTTCCCAATCTTTCTCTTAACCCTGATTGTTCATCAGATAGAGTTTATTCAGGATCTGCAGCAGATAATAGGAAATAACTCAAAGTCTCTTAATCCAAATTTTATAAAGGTCTTTATGGAAGGGAAAAGGTTCTTCTCAGCTTGGACAAGTAATAAAAGCATCTGACAAATAAAATATAAGAGATCAATTGCCACCTATGTTACTACATGGTACTGATTTGATTGAAATATGTGGCAGGCTTCCAACACAAATCAAAAAGAGCCACAAACGAATTTCCTACTCACATGAGAGTTAAATGGTTCTAAAATCTACTGGTTTAAAACCTGAGTAAAAGTAAGTGTCCATTTTAAAATGAGTTCTATTTACAGCAAAAAATTAATCCCTCACTGAAGTACACTGAGGGCAGCGAGCCTTCAAATATGAGGATGAGCACTCTTTCTTTGTGTCATATAATATGATAAATAATCAGGTCTGCTGGCAAAGAAAGACTGTCCAGAGTGCAGGGAAACAATCCATTTTCCTCAGGGAAAAACCTGCCTCTTCCAGCACTGAAAATTCCATGGACAGTGGCTGACAACCCAGTCTCTGGTTTCACAGGCACCGATTCCCCAAGGCTGTCAGCAGACCTGTCTCAGCGCATCCTGGGGATCATGGAGTAAGTGTGATTTGCAATGTGCTCACTCCCAGAAAGTCCACCCTGCCTTAAGAGAGCCTGACACAATCTCCAGGAGTTGTCACAGCAGCACTGCCCCCCATTTCATCCCCAGGGAAGGAAGTGCCTTTCAGTGAACATGCCCAAACGCCTGTGAAAACTGCTCCAAGAATGTGAGGGAAGCTTGAGCGATGGGGCTGCACACAGCGCCTGGAGCCATCCGTGGAGCATTAATCCAGGTGCAGGTTCAGCTACGGTAATGAGCCGACAGAGCGGTGTCCCTGCCAAAATGCTGGGTGAAAATTAACTGTGGGGATGTGGATGATAGCTGGGAGAGCTGGTGAGAATGAGCTCTCATTTGAATTCATTATGGCAACATCCATTCCCGTGGCCAGTTTCCTTCATGCTTTGGCAACGCTGCCTTCTGCAGGCACCTCTCTAAGGGCTGCAAAGAGCGGACAGCAAGTCCCCACCGAGCTTCCACACCGGCCTTACCTCCTCCACACTGCACACTGCACCCTTCCCATCCGCTGTGAGTCCAGATGTACAAAGAATCCTGTTGCTTTTCTGGCTCGCTTCTGTTTTCAGCAGTATAGTTTACAGGAATGGTGTATTCATAATGAATTCCATAATTCTGGTCATGAAACAACAGCACCTGGTTCAGCAGGAAAAGAAAGTCTGTTACAACACACTGTGTACTGGGAAAGCAAGCAGGCTGCAGAGACAGTAATGCTGGAAATGCTGTCTCAGGCCAGTAATTCTAAAATGCAAGTACCTCATGGAAAGCAACCAAATCTTTATCTAGAAGCCTGAAATGACAGTGGTACTGGCAAAACAGGGCATCTGTAGAAGCAATAACTGCTCACGACTTGTGAATATCTAAAACAGTCATGGAGATGTCTAAACCTGGAATTCGGTGCATAACTTTGGTAAAGCCTCAAATGTGATCAGCAGGCTGTCTAAAGAGAGATAGTAAGACAACAGGAAGCATTAAATCAGCAGTTTTCATATAACAGCTATTTTAATGAGCATCTAGAGTTAAAAAGTCACTCATACTTGTCTTACCCTTGTTTTTAAGAAAGCAAGATGCCTGCAAGCCTCATGCAGAGCCTCAGGCTTATGGTTGGAGAAGTTCTGGGTTAACATTGTAGTGTTTATGGATAGTGGTCCTGGGCAGCTGCCCTGTGCTACCCTGCTTGAGCAGGGGGGTTGGGCATGACAGCCTCCAGAAGTCCCTTCCAACTCCAACCCTTCAGTGACTCGGTGAGCTGTAGCATTTACTGTTGCATTTGAGTTGGGCTGCAGCAGCATCCATAGTGTGAAGGCACAGAGATGTTTGTTAACACATGTGAAGGAACAAGGTGACCCTTCTCAAAGCAAAAAACAACTAAGGCAAAAAAACTGGCACTTGTCTCCTGGGAAACGTGGCACTCAAAGTGAGCATGGCTATTCCTGCTGACAAGCTGTAGGAGCAGGATTCTATTGTCTCAGAAACCTGGGAATGACAAGGAAGAGCCATAACACAGCTGCTGGCAACACAGACATGTTCATACCTTATGTATTGCTAACAGGAAGGCAGAACCTGCTCCCAACAGCAGGCTGATTACCTTCCATGGAGTCACATGGAATGTCACGAGTGTTATTACTCCAAAATTCACTCTTAGAAAGCCAGAGGAACAGAGAAAAATGCTTAGTTTTTCACCACAGGCAGAGGACAGTTCCAGTCCTGTTCTGATTTTACATCTTGGGCTTCCTTTGGTGCTCACTCTCACTGGTTTCAGTCAGAAGTGACTAGAGGACACCCAATGGAGCATGAGGTCCACAGAATCTGAGTTACCACACTATTAGCAAATGCCACAGAGGTACTACTGCAATGCTGATGGTGTGGCTTTAGACTTATTTATAATCCCACAATCTCAGAGGCATTAGACAGGTGAATTCTGTTGGCTCTTGTCACCTACTGAAACAGGAGCACTTTATCAAAGAAGCTATTTTAAGTGGGGCTGTTGTAAGTGAAGTTGCCCAATTGAAAAAAAAACCCAAAACCAAATTTGCAAATGCTGTTCTCTCCTAACAATAATTGTTTCCAATTCAGATTTGCAAATCATTTCTACTTAACCAATAATCTCACTAAAGATGTCATAAACTCATTTAACAAAATAAAATAAAATAGTTATATATGCTAAAAGGCAGGGTGCAGCTCACAGGCACTGACCTCCTGGAGGTCTGTGTGGTGACCACTGTGGAGCTACACAAACCCAGCACCCACGACTTGCTCTGCACATTGTATAACTCTGGGCAGAAAAGAATCTTCCAGAGGATGTGAGGAACAAAGATACAATTTTGCTTCAGCTACAGAGGAAGCCTTACTATCAGAACCAAAGCCCAAGGCTGAGACTAGCCAGTCATCATTACAGTTTCAAAGATGAATGTTTGGGGTTTTTTTTTTCCAAATGCAATTCAAAGCACCAGGCAATTGGAGGCAGAGAACTCAAGTCCTGCTCTGGCTGCCTTTAAATGCTTGAGATATGAGCAGCTTGTTCTACAGAACTGATCAGTCTTGTCTAAAGCATCTTTATGCTCTGGGAGTGTTTGGTTGTCCTCTGTTGCCAAGAGGAGGTCTAGCACAACCCTAGTTACACAAACATTAATTTCTCCAAGAAATATACGTACAGTAATGCAGTTGGAGAAAAGCCTCAAGTATTAAAAACCAGCTCCTAAAAAGAAATCCTTATTATCTCAATATGGGTGCAAGACTAGTGAATCTGAAAGCCCATATGAAACCAATTTCATGCAATTTCGTAGCCATATATAATTAGGGTGTGTGTATGTGTGCATAATTGGTTTCAAATGGAGGTCACAATGGACTGACTGAAGCTTCTGGCTCTTTGTCAGTCCAGTGTTCTCCACCACTGTTTGAACAACAGTTTTCTATTTAGAGGAAATGGGTAACCATCCTGCCTTTCTTGTGTTGAAAGAATGAAACCCACTACCCATTATCAAGGAAAAGATTCATATCTGATTTGAATAAAAGACTTCACGTGTGCTTTGTTTAGGACTGGCAGTGATTTGAAGCCACATGGGGTTTTTAATGGTCTGGTAACTTTTACTTTCCTCCTTTTTAATCATTTTGGGGAGGGTGGAAGGTGAAGAAGGAAAATTTCCTCTGCTCACATGCACTGAAAGTCTGTGCATGAAAAGGATGCTCATGAAAACCTAATAACCACACTAGCTTCTTATGCTAGTTGCTTACTCCTTAATGAAGGGGAAGTGACTGTTTCTTGAAAAACAAAGCTCTACTGATGCTCAAGTTCACAAACTCTGGCACCAGATTTTCCTGTAGCACACCCATAACACCCTGGAAGGTTCCAAAAGCTGGCAAAGGAACCCTGCACAAACATCATCACAAACAGTGGCTGTGCAACTCCAGTACAAGATACTTGGTCAGAGTCCTGGTTTCATGAGAGAAGACTTGCATTAAGGCCAAAGTCAGGCAGAAGCTGACTGTTCTGATGATGGAGATTGCTCCTGTATACAATTCCCATGTGTGGGCAGACCTTGAATTACCTAGCTGAGTCAGGAAGATGCTGGTGGGCCCAAACCTGCACCACTGACTATTTCAGTAGTAACCTCTTTGAATCCAGCTTTACACTGCTCTGGATGTGAACCTAGAAAACTCACTCATCTGTCTGCTAAAGCAAAGCCAAAGCACCTCATGTTCCTATGCAGCATATTTTGACAAAGGGAAAAGTATTGCTCAAGGGGAATATTATTATTATTTTGTGTGTGTGCATGTGAAAACTTCAAGCAACTTTTAAGCTTTTCAAACCAAGGCATGAAATGTTGCACAATGAACATCAGCAAGCCAAAAAATTCAGGTGAGGAAAGGGAGAGACTTCTGGTTTTTGCAGTGCTTACAGATAGACTTCAGCAAACAAACATGGCAAAAAGTCACAAGGAAAAGAAACAATACATGGAAAAACGTAATTGTTACAGGAACATTAAAGTACTCTGTGTTTGCATGCAAACCTTGCTACAGAAACTGTAAAGCTTTCTGCAAACTTCCAACCAGTAACACATATATGGGACAGGCATTATTACAGCTATCTTACAGACAGAAACATCAAGGGTACCACTGACATCAAGGGACTGGCCCACAAGCCACCCCATCACTCATTAGGGACAGGAAAGAAATACAGTCCTGCTCTTCCCAGCCCTGTGGCCTTCTCATTCATGTTTTCATACAGCAGATGCATAACTCTTTACAGCAGGACTGTGTTGAACACTAGGAACAACTTTCAAGGACACCTTAAAATGTACTTAAAAAAATTATATATATATATATATATAAAGAAAACACTAACATTTCTGTTCAGTAACTATAGAGGGTCAGATTCAAATGTATCATCTGTGCCTCGCAAATCTGCATCTCTTCTGTTAGAGCAACAGTGTATTTAACCACAGAATATGTTCTGGGATCAGCTCAGAAGATATTTCAGAAATACCCTTTCAGGTGTGTGAGCAGACAGGTCTACGAAATAAAGCAAGGCCCTGGAAACCTGTGTCCTCTAGAATGGACTTGTCACATCATGTGCAAGGCATTACAGGAGTATCCCATAATGAACTGGGATACCTACTGGGACGTTGCATGTTCTCCCAGAATACAGCAGCATTTACTTTAAAGCAGAGAGCTGGATTTCCCCAGCGCTTGAGAACTGCAAAAGACTGCAAAGGGAGGCCTTACAGCATACCTTTAAAACACTCTGGGCAGGAAGCAAACAATCACAAATTAACTTTCAGCTAGGATATAAACCCTTTACGTTGCATCACTTAAGAAACACAAACAAAGGATATAAAGTTACCATCAAGTGCAGTGGTATTTTAGTTGGTCCTTTGGCAGAGATTTTCTCCCACAGACCCCTTCGCACGTACCGGACAGTAGTGCCTGCGATCTGAAACTCACCAGGAAGCTCAATTTTCCAGTCGCTGTTAATGGATCTCTTACTGGAATCTTTTAGAGCTGGAATGAATCAGACACCACAGAATGAAATGTAAGCAAATTTGTAATGACAACACAGACTCCTGAGCTTCTGTCTCAGCCCACGTGATGTACAAGATGCAGCAGCCTTGTAACAGCCTTGGGTTTAAAAGACATTAAAATAAAGAGGGGTATGATCCAGCTGACTCCTAACAGCTCTAATTTGGGCATCTTCTGTTTTTCAGTTGATTAAGGTATTTCTAAATATATTAACATTTAGTAAGAATAATATCAAATGGTCTTGCTGAGGTTTTACTACCTAAAATTACGACATCCTGCTTTCTGAATAAGCAACATTCTCCACTTTCAAAACTTTGAGGCATTCTCTGCACCATTCCACTGCCAGAAAGCTTAGAGAAGAAAAAAGAGTCTGCAGAAAGAGTGCCAAAGGAAATCAAAGGAAGGAAAGATAACTACCCACTGTTCCTGAAAAAACACTACAAGTTTAGGACTAAATGCTAGAACTCTTTCACAGCTTGACCTATATCAGGATACTCATGGTATATACATATACAGCTCTGTTTTTGCTAAGGAAAATAAGCACAACCTAAACTATTTTCTTTGATTTTCAATCCAGAGATATTTCATTTGGATTTAAAAGTAAAAATATTTCAGCATTGCCCTAAGAAGCAAGAACCATGAAGCAGAAGTGACTGACTAGGAAAGTGCAGAACTTCCTACCCCCGTTTTCCTTATTAAAGCTGGGCAGAATGCAGATGGCAAACAGCATAATTAGAAAACCACCACAGCCATAATTCTAATAATTTAAATATTGTTTGTCAAAGTTTATGGGATAAACATGCAGGCATGGATGTAAAATGAACACACCTGGAATATCTGGTATATTGGAAAGTAACACTTAGATCCATTAAGGTATTCTCAAATGTAACTATTTACATTCCAATCTTAGAAAAATGGGTAGTACCATCAATATGAACACATATACCACCCTGGCAGGCGTGATGTAAGGATCTAATACTACAGACTAGCTACTTGAGTATGACCTGAAGATACTTCTGGTAAAACACTTACATCCTTGGAGTCTTATACTCTCACATTTTTACTGGTTTAAAATAGTATGTGAGCACCATTCCAGATACAGTGCACAAACGTGGTCCCAGGCACCTGGGAACCTCTCTGCTGTTAACAGGGTCCTCTAGCATATCTTATCACCCAGGCCAACTTGAATTCTCCCAAACAATGCCCAGTGTGGCTCAGGATCCAGGGCTTTCCAGGGTCCCTTCCCAATAAGCAGTGTGCAGGCAGCTCCCCTTCACAGGGGCTGAGAGCCCACACACAAGATACTCCATTACCTCAGGCCCAGGAACATTTCAGGGTATGTTCAATTTACTACCTGAGCATCATTTGTAATGTCTAACCTGTGGGGATGTATGGAACTGGTGGACATCACAATGTCCTCCCTGTCTGTGCCTTTCTAACGATCTGCATCTTGGGGAGTTACCAGAGAAAGGTGGAACAACTTTCTATCCTGCTGTACATAACCTTCCTCAGGGTCTCAGAAGCTCCAAAATCAGGGTGAAGGCAAACTGCATGTATGGTTTCCCCAGGAGGAGTGAGATGTATGTCAGGGGAATGGTTTTTCTGAGGAAAGTTCTCTGGCACACAGACCAAGGATATTTACATGCTATAGGAATATAACTGCCTGTGGCTGACTTCCCTTCCTGCGGCTTCTCTTCCTGCTTTGGTCCTCAATCTACAAAGTACCTTCTGCAAACTTCAGACAGAATTCTGAAGCAGGATTGCTTTCCTTTGCCAAAGCCTAGTGGCTTCCAGGAAGATCAAAGGAGCCATCACACTGGCCTCGAGGAGCCGTGAACATGACTAATCAAAGCTGTGGATGAGATAAAACTATCTCCATGCAGTATGGCTGACTAGTAAAGAGAGCATGGCACATGCTTGAAACAGTGTATAAGAACTTCAGTGATTAAAACTATGCTTTGGTTCCAGCTCATCATCAAAGGAAGATAGCTCACTGATTAAAACCAAAACGTTTCATCTTTGTGGACCTCTTTTCTGGGGAAGGTTTGATTTTGAATGCTGCAGACACTGCTCCCTTAGGGACTGAGATGGAGAGTTTGGAAACAGCCCTGTTCCCAAAGGTGTGCCTTGAGGACTGCAGGAATTAAACTGGAGACTCAGCAGAGTATCTGGGCCAAAGTGTTTTCACTGCTCTGTGTCTTCATCACACACAAGTGCCTGATCAGTGGGGATCACTGCTGCAGCTATAACCCCCCCATGTCTCTTAGACAGAGGCCACAGCTCTTTCTCCAGCGGCTTTTGTCTTGCACAACTCTGGCCTAGCCCTGGGGGTGATAGTACTAAATTCAGAGGGGTGAATAGGACCTTTTCCTCCTACTGAGTGCTGTGCTTTTCATCCAAGCATTGCAGAAGCATTTTGCATGACAGCAAGTATCTTTACTGCCATTTTTGAAAAGAAGCAAAGCAAGCAACAAAGGACATGTTCCCTCAGTGACAGGACCTGAGGAGGCCAGGATATATACAGTCTTCTCCAACAAAACTTGTCTGGCTGTTGGAAAAGCCCAAGCAGGAAAGCTGTGGTGCCAAGCAGTCCTCACTGATTTAAACTAGCACCCACAGGATTTATTCTGCCTTGGCTGCAGGTCTCCTGGGACTGTATGCCCCAAATAGGAAAGCAAAGTAGGTCTTTCTCTTTGCCCCACTGTGGGTGCATTTAGGCAGTAGCAAGAATCCACTGTTACATCTCAGAGCTTTTCCTGGCTCAAAGTTGCACAGTAGAAAAGCAAAAGAAAAAGGAACCCTAGTAACAACCCATAGCTTCTTTTTTTCTTGTTGGCTGGAAGACAGGAACTGACCAATCTATTTCTAAACCTGGCATCTAGACAGATCTTTATTTCCACCTTGGGTCCCTCCAGCTTGCTCCCCAGCCTGTGGACACAAACTGCAGAGGCATTTCCTGTTCAAGGTGGTTTTTGAAGGTTACAGCCAGCCAAGGCAGCCAGCGTGGGTTGCCTGTAGGTGGAGGGAAATTCTTCAGGCACTGCTCCCAGCACATGGAATAATGATTCCAAATTATGCTGGGCTCATTTCCAAAGTGTTGTACCTGGTTCTGAGTGGAAATAGGACCTGATTGGACTCCAGTTTGTCAGTGTAATTGACGTAGAAAATTCTTCCATACTCAGACCTGGATTTAGAATGTATTATGAGGCCTATCAGAAAGATTGGATTTTGTTTTCTCCATCATCATTTTTTGTCTTTTACTATTCTTCAGCTTAGGTTAGCAAGACATTGGGTATCTTTTCTTAGTGTCCAGTATTCCTTGAATGAGAAAACTCTGGAAAGCATTAAGAGGTTCTCCTGGCTCCTGACCATGAACCAAAGAGCTAAAAGCATTCAACTTTAAAGTAACCAGATTTTTATCTATCTTTATGTGATGCACATAGGGCCAAGGACTCCTCTCAAATACACCCAATCCTAATCTTCACCACCCAGTGGGGAAATATTTGCTTTGCTGTCAAGGTTAGGTGACCACAATGAAGGGCAGTCACTAGCTCTATGTAGGACTCAATCTGCAGCCACCCATCAAAGCCCAAACCCCGGATAAATACCCATGCAAATCCCACCAAGACAAATAAAAAGGCTGGCTTCCAGAAGGCAGAGTACTTGCAAACCCCAAGGAAACACTAGCTCTTGTTCCACCAGTGCTTTGCTATGTCAAACATCTTACATGTAGGCGTAACCCTAGCTGGCTGCAGCATCACTAACTGGCTAGTGGAAATACTAGCAGTATATGTGCTTCATTCCTAAAAGTGGTACAAATACTAATACTTTTGGCCTGAGAGCAGCTGAATTACATGATTTTCCCTCTTTTTTCCCCTCTAAATCTGGAATGAAAGATAACAGAAGCATCTTCCTAGTGATACTGCCAACTTTGGTAGCAGAAATTAGAGGCAGATTTAGCAAATTGTTTGGCCTGAGTAAATAGAGGGGAGTGGACTGAAGGTTGCAGCTAGCCCACCTCAGAGTGCAGGAGTAGGTCTTGGATACAGCATCAAGTGAAAACCTGCTGCTGCAGGAAATGGTGCAGGCAACCTCACGGTCAGGTTATTGAGGGTTGTCAGTGCCTTGTCCTGACTCTGCTCCAGGCTGAGCTGGGCACCTTCCTATCTGTATTTCTGCCATTCCTTACTCTAAAGGCACTGTTCTCTTTCCACTCCTTCCCAAAGTATTGTGTTCAACCCAGTGCCAAGTTCTGTTCAGGAACTCTTCTGCCTATACAGAAGTATTCTCTGGTCCTTGCAGGTTGCACAGGTCTGTAAGTGTCACATAGTATCACCTCAAGCAAACATCATGAAACCAAGCCATGAAAGCAGAGAGAGATTGCAGCAAGAATGAAATCAACAGCTTCTTCCTGACAACCACAAACCTATCATCTTACAGGTCATTTAGAGAAGTGTCATTTTCACAGAAAATAGATGTAACTTTTGAATCAAAACATGTTTTCTTTTGTCTTTTTACCCAGAAAACTGTGAGCAGGTTTATCCTCAACCACTCTGATCCGTCGGGCACCTGCAGGGATGACAGCAGCTTCAATGTAACCTATGGTAACAGAAGAGCAGATGGATGAGAGCATGTCACAGCCAGCCAGAGCCACCCATTGTTCAGTATCTCACCACCAAAAAACCAACTCCTGCCAGCTTGGGGAATGGGTGGGAAACACTTCAAATGAGGTCCCTGTGTTGGCAGCCAAGTTTCACTGCTGTGACATGGTTATGACTAATATTCCAGCCTGAGAAGAGGGAGAGAAATGCACATGTGCTGCTTAACTGGGACCTAAGGCTTGTGCTCGGTAACTAGATTAGCTCCCTTCGAGTCACCCTGGCTGTCCAAGGGTACTGACATGGATGGATGAGGACAGTGCCTGAGCTGATGCAGTATCATTGTCAGGAGCAACTCTGCCCCTCACAGAACAGACAGCTCTGAATTCAAATGAAATTCCAACAGATGTTCCTGCTTTCTCCTCCCACAAAAAAAACCAGTTCAAGGCTGTAATCAGTATCAGAAAGGGCTCCCACTAAACAGCAGGAGCAGCTTTGACAGTGCAACACCCAAGCTGAAAGGTTCTAAAGGACTGACCACCAGCCACCACTCAACGCTGCCAGCAGAGACACTGTCAAATTAGACATGTGACAGATCAGAGCATCTGATGCAGCAGGGAAGCTTTTACAGCCCCCCACCTGATTTTTATAGAATTCTCTCTGTTTTTATCTTTCTGAAACTCTCTTAGCTTCCCTATACTTCCTTCAACAAACAGCAATATGACACGATTATACCCCTGCTGACTCACAGAAGGACAGTATGAAGAATTAGGAGCTACAAGGAAATGTTGCCTTTTTTCTCCCACCACAGAGCCATGTGGAGTTATGGACATGCTCTATGGGGTGGAAGCAGTGCCTTCAGACTATAAAGCTGAGGAACATTAGGGCCCATTGCAAAGGTCTGGGAGCCAGGTAGAGTTTTTTCACTGGCTTCAATGGACTCAGAATCGGGCCCCTGTAAATGACACTAACCTCATCAACAACCATGACTTGATTCCTTTTAATTGGCCACCCAGTTTACTGTGCAGCATATAACTAGGCATCTCTTTTGGGTTACTGTTCTCCCCTTTCTTTGAGATGTTAAGTAGCTTATCTTGTGTGTTCCTTCATCTCCATTTTTTCTTTGTTTTCTTTTTTGTTTTGCTTTAATGGGCTGTGTGAAACTTCAGCCCTGCCTCACTGGAAATTCTGGGCAGCTTAGAGCAATGGGTTGGAGACCTACTGGCATAAGGAGCAGTGAGAACTCCAACTATTTTAGGGAGCTATTTTAGGGACAAATGCAGCTGAATGGCTGTGCTTCTGCTACACTGATATGGGGAGGGGGGGCCTCAAAGGACGATGCTGACAGCCTGGTGCATCTCAGGACTAAGTGATTCTGTTGCCACTGGGACATGAAGTGACAGACAGGGAGTTTGGCTCTTGGATTCTGGATTCATTCCTGCCTGTCTGAACCAGGAAAGTGACAGCCCCTTTGTTGTCGCACTGTGAATACGGCTTCAGGTCTTGGGTTTCATGAGGTGCACTGGGCAGATAGCTGGTCACAGTTAGACACACACACTCCCTCTTTCCCTGACTGCTCTATCTGAATGACATATTGTTCCATTTGACTGTTCAGCTCAGTTCTTGTTGCACTTGTGCCTCCCTACTTAGTTCTCCCTTCCCCAGGCAGTCTCAGAAACTGTCATCCCTTGCAAGCAAAGCAGAAAGAAGGAGCAGAGCTGCAGATGATGTCTGTGTACAGGAGCCAGAGCAGTGGCTCTCCCAGCTGCTATTACAGAGTGGGTTTCACTGGGAAAAATCATTACTTCCAGGGTCAATTTTTTTTAAGGCAATACTGAAATCTGTTATGAAATCAAAGCAAACAGATGTTGGGTTTTATTCCAGACATTGCCAGGAGTTGGTTTTTCATCAGCTGAGATACCAAATTACAGTCAAAACAGAGTGTTTCAGAAATCAACCATCCCTAGTGCACCCCATGCATCTGCATATAAACCCGACCGACAATCACCACCAGACATGAGCACACAGCAAAGGTGTGATTAATGACAGTCTCTCATGAGGAAACAGGTCCTGTGGCACACCTGAACACTGCTATTAGGAAGCCAGTTTGGAACATGCCCAAGTTTCAGGTAATTTAATGTACCTACTGGGGGATTGATCACTTACTTGTTTTTTAAATCACACACCAGATACAAATGCCCAGAGTTAAATTGTGCAGGGGTTGGATAGAAAATTACAGTGAATATAGTGGAAAACCAGCCACTAACTTCAGCAAGTTTTGGATCCATCCCCTGACTTAGCCACAGCCAGGAGTGAGCCATGCTGCTTCAGGGGTGAGTGAGCTCTGAGGCTCAGCTAGTGCCATAAACAAGCTCCCATTTCACCACTGAGAGAAACACCACGTGGAAAAGTTGACTTTTATGTTACTTTTTACAATGGTAAATAGTGGAGTGTAAGCTATTAATAGTGTATTAGTTCTAGAGACTGTTTAGTTTGGTCTTACACCAGGTTTTTCTCCTCATGTAATTTCTAATCCTGATTGATGGCTTTGGGGGGTTGTATTCACAGCTCCCGAATAAGAAGAAACATACTGTGCTCCCTCACTGGGATGGTGTGGCACAGCCCTGCCTGCTGACCTGCACGCTCCTGGTAGTGAGCTGCAAACCACCTCACAGTTGTGCAGGTCTGACCTGGGCTTTCAGAGGTGAAGCAGAATTCTTGGGCATGTCCCAGTGGGAGTGTTTGGATGCTCCCATTCACTATCTCCAGTTACATGGTGTGAGTTAGTGGTCAAATCCTACTGTAAAGAGACTATATAACACCCATGCAAATTTGTCACAGGTACAAACTCAGATTGCTACCACCACTCCAGTCTGGTCTTTAGAGCTCTGGTCTTCTGTGACCAGGGGCTTCTGGTCACAGAATATTCCTGATCTTTGAGGTAGCTGCACCAGAAAACACCTCCCTTGTTCTCCAGGCACATTTTATTAAGCAAAATGTAACTGCAGATTGCCAGAAAGATTATCAAGTGTCAGCTAGTAAAACCAAGAAAGTCTGAGAGTTGGCCCTGAGTCAAGGACTCTCAAAGATCTGTTAGGGCTTAGGATAATTGTCTGCAATGCAGAGGTTTGCAAGGTTGGGCTTAAAGTTCTGCTTTAAATGAGGAACTGGTTAAAGACTGATGAGATTTGGCAAATATCAGGCAGTATTTCTAGTAATTTCACCCATAAATCAGCCTGTTAAGATGAAGCTTTGAAAGTACAACAAGAGAACTTCATTATTTGATAATTTATAGTGCAGTATGTAGTATACTCCACCTTGGGAACAGTTACTTTGGCACGCAGCAATCTTTCTGGATAATCTGTATTACATCAGTGTCTCAGGAATGTAAGACTGTGATTGAAGCAAATCCTAGATACAAATTATATGGTGTAACTCGTATTAGGAGAGACACCAGAACAAAGAGGTGGCTTTGTCATCAAGGAGATTAATATGTGAACAGTGGCTACTGTATCTTCATTTAAATGCTGGAGAGATTTGCAAGAGGAAAGCAGCTCACACAGGAAAATCCATTGTTAGCTATTGTTATTATTCCCAGAAAGAACAGAAAGTTTAATGTGAACTTCAGAATGTCACTGATCTACTGCAAAACTGTTTGCCTGGTTCACATTGCAATGAAAGATGGACTCCAAAGTAAAAGAAAAATTATCCCATGGCTGAAAGTACTGATCTCTGGGCACTGTACCTTCACATCTTACCCCTGGACACACATGAAAATCAGGTTTTAGAAAGTCAACCCACTATCAAACTTCCCCAAAGTGCTTTGAACAAAGACCCCAGGGTAGAGGCCAAGGAAATCAGACTGCCCTGCCAACCTGCTGGTCACAGACAGCACAGCTCCCTTCATACTTTAGGGGTAAGCATCAGCTGGGCATCTTGGTCTCTATGACCCTTCCACCTTGCACCCTTTGCTGAGTGCTACTTGTTGCAGTGGAGTGGCAATATCCACATCTGTTTCTGAATAGTTGTGATGATTCTCACTTGCTATTAGCTTGAGAGTAATTCCCCCATTGGCACCTGCCCACTTCCAGCCATGGGATAGCTAATTTGGATGACAATCATTTCAAGGGTGAGCCATGGATAGATTTCAAAGCCTCCTACTATTGCTGTGAAGTTGGTCACTAGGATTTCTAACTTGCATGTTCTGCTTAAATCCTTGTAAGACATCCCACAGTCAGAGTGAGGGTTTTATTTTCTCATAATTTAGATGTAAATCTTATTGACAAAAATAAGAGTTTCCTGTGTTGGCTAAAGGAGCTCCTAGCCAGCACTAAAACACTACTGTTCAAATATCTTTTCTTACTTCTAAATATGTGCTGGACAAGTAACATGCACCATAGAAAGCCTGCTTTTTAACCATCTTAAAAAGGAAAATTGCTAGTAAAGATACACTCTTTCCCAAAATGAGAGTTACAACAACTGGCATATCTCACTTTATTCTGCTGTGCCATTAAAAAAATCCAAGTATCTGTGGTCCTTCTTTTGGATCACAAGCAAAGGGCAGCAGTGAAAATCTTGGTATGGCTGAGAAAAGTCAAGACAGATGCTGGTCTCATTCTCCATGCAGGTCTCAGAGCTTTATAGGCACAGCCTTGGAGTCTGGACAGAAGTCATCAGTGATAAATCAGCTACCCCAGAGACATGAGCCAAAGAGCTGTCCTTTAGTTCTAGGCCCCCTGTACAGTGGCAGGGAGACAGAGTGGACTTCAGAACAAGCCTGTGTTTGCTTTTGAAAAATTATTTTGTAGAAATAGGTACAGGGCATGCTGCCAGTCAAAAGTAAACCTCAGTCTAAACAGTGCGTTCAGTTGGCCTACTGGAGACAGCCAGCTGCACACAAGTGTATGTGATGCTTAGCACCACAAAGAAAGGCTTCTGACCTCCCCCTCAAAAGAGAAATGGAATCTGTTTACAGTGGGGTCACCCTGGATCACAGGTGGCAAGATCTGCACTGCTGGACCTCCTGTGAGGCCCTTTGAACGTTCCACTCCCATGGCTCACCAGGGTGGCAGAGCCTCATCTGCAACATTAAGGATGGAAAAAAAAAAGAAATAGGACTGGTTCTTTTTACTTGATTAATAAAAATTTGGCTTGCTTTCATGCAGGGAGGTTTTCTGAAAGGAAAGGATCTGTACTTGATATCTTTGACAAACGAGGCTAAATAGTAAAAGGACTTGAAGTTTATCCATGGCTTTTGATACCAATCTCTCCATCCAATGCAACCAAAGGAAGACAAAGAACCAACACCAAAGGATGTCACCAACACCCACTGACACTGCAAACAGCATTCAAGTATCTTACACGAGAAACACTTGGGAACAGCCTTTGCCTTTGCCATCACACATGTGGAAACCTTCTTACAATGACTATTGGTTACTAAGAAACAGAAAGCAGTTGGCATGGGTTTAGTTCACTTAACAGGGCTCGACAACATAATGAAATCACATATAGGGACCAATCCTGCAGTCAACGGAGTCCTGTGTGCAGAGCAGCTGAGGATCTGGCCCAAAGCTTGCAGGAGCAATTCCCAAAACAGATACCACTCCAAAACAATCAATGTCTTGATATTTGAAGTCTGCTCTCTTCTGAAATAATAAATCAGCATACTTGATTCAGTGTGTTGGCCTTGCCTTGAATCGCAGCAGGTTGATGGGGGTTTGCCATTGACCTGTGCAATCATTTACACCTCCAAAGATGAATCTGTTACCCTAGTCATACTGTGTAGTCTCCTTTGCTTCAACTTTTGTCAGATTTTTGGACATATATGCTTAAATGTCAGTTTAAAAGGGGAAAAAAGGCCAATGAGTATCTTCATGTTCACTTGTGATACCTCAGAGCCAACCCTGGAGCTTTGCCTCCAGCATGAGATTCAGGAAATTAACCAGAGGGGAGTAACTCACAACACAAAGAATGTCTGCAGAGTCTGGCCTGGGAATTGTAAGTGAAGAAAATCACAAAAAACCCAACCAAAACCCAAGGGTGGTATTGTTTGGCATATAATGGATGTCACTTAAAAAACCCTATTCCCACAGAAAATGGAATTATCTTTAAAATTAATAAATCAAAACATCTCATAAGTGTTTATGAAATTGCAATTGTAAAGCCAATTATCTTATAGATGATGTGGGGTGGGTAAAGGTTGAGGCATTGCATTGACAGGTTTGCACTTCTGAGATGACCAACAATGGATAAGGTCAATAAATGCTTGAACATCAACCATGATCCAGCCAGACATCTTTTCTTACTAGGTTGCAGGGAGCCAGGGTTGAAAGGCTCCTGTAGTGTCTTGGCAGCCAGACAACCAGTTAAGGCTGAAACTGTTGTGTTCCTACAGCCTTGTAAAGTTACCACCCTCATCTAGTTGGAAACGGGTGGAACCTCCTGGCAGCAACCCAAAAATTTCTCATTTATCTGCACAAGATGTGTCATGGTCTCACTGGAAAAGACAAAAGAGAGTTACTCTTCAGGAGCACTGAAGAAGTTCATGTACAGCTATAAAATCCACTACAGAAATGGAGAATAATGTTTTCAAGGGTAATGAGAAACTTTTCCCACCATTTGCATTGAGTGCAAGTGCTTTGACATAAGTAGGTGGAAAATAAGGGGAGCAGCTGCCCTACAACTTTTTAACAGGGCAGATAATGGTTCAAGGCCAGGTTGGATGGGGCCCTGGGCAACCTTGTGTAGCTCCAGGCCTGAGGTTGGTGTCCCTGCCTGTGGCAGGGGGGTTGGAGCTCTGTGATCCTTGGGGTCCCTTCCAACCCTTGCCATTCTATGATTCTATGAAAAGAGTCAAAGGCAATAATGTGGGAAATCACTCAACAGGTCTGGCCTAGCAATGCAACAGCACAAATGTGCTCCAGGAGGATGTGGTGCAGGTGGGAAATCCTATCTGCATCTCAGAGGAGGTGACAGATCACAGCAGGCTCCACAGATAAGGAGGCTGCAGAGGAAGAGGTCAATGAACAAAACCAGAGCCTCAGACAAGTGCTGAAACCTTGAGTAAAGGAAGCTGCTAAGGACTGGTGCTACTCTAGTAGGTAAAGAGAACTGAAGTGTGTGCTTACAGGGAAACTTTATGTGCTTTGCTGCATTCAGTCCTGGAGCAGCAGTGCTGAATGTATTTCTCCATACAGAAATGGCAATTCTGTATTTCCTGAATGTGAATTTTTCTGGACAATACTTTCCTCTTGGAGCAGCCTGCAAGTCCTGAATCTGGCTTTCCTTCTCTTTGCCTGATTAGGATTGTGCTAAGGGGTTTCTCAGAAGCACAGTACAGACACTCAGAAACAAGTATGAATTAAAACACCAAGCTGTACATACATTCATGTTTAACAAGAGAGGGAGAAGTCTTAACTCTCATCAGAAGCTCTTGTATCCTATAATGGATACTATTGCTGGCAGGGAATCAGTAAAAATATCCAGAGGGGAGTGCTCTTTCATTTAGCTGAGATAGATATTCTAATTATGAGTCATCTGACACGTGCAACATACATCATCCTGAGCTGTCTGAGAGCTCAGAGATGGTGCTGATATCAGACTTGTCTCCCACTGGAAAAGATGCTGTGATTGTGCCTCTTAAAATCAACAGCACTGGCAGAATTCAAAATGAGAAACAGAATGTCATTCTGAATGAGGGAGTGGCTGGTATCTGGGCAACTGAGTAAGAAGCAGACAGAATATCACATTTGAATTGAGTTGGGGTTTGTTTTGTTCTTGTAACATGTTTACTAGAGGGGATGAGTCCAAGAAGAAGAGGTATGACCACCAGAGTTTAACGCTTCCTGTGAAGTTCAGAGAACCTCCACTCCACTAAAATGCTGCTGAGGGTTACTTACCCATCCCCTTGGTGTGGTTGAAGTCACCTTTCACCACTTTACAGGTCTTGCCATCACCACTGCAGATTCCACAGCGATCCTCTTTGGCAGCTGAGCCAATGATTCCATCACAGCCAATTTTCTAATGACAACAAACAGAGGTCCCCATTATTTTGTTTGCAAGGTTAATGAATCTCTAAACATTGAGGTCAAGGCTAAGATAGACTGAAAACCCAAATGGGAAAACAACACCATGAACCAGGCAGGGGAGCACTCACTTGGAAGGGTGTTGAGTGGATTTGTCAAAAACCCCCTTCTCTAACACTAAGAGCATGAACTTTGATTCAGAAAATTTAACTGAAGAGAGTTTCACAAACACTAGTTATTTCAGAGATCATCATAGATTCCACAGTAACCCACTCTATCTTCCTTCAAACACAATAGATTAAAGCAATGTTTCATGTTTGTACAGCAATTTCCACCCTAGGAGCTCAAAGACATCTCAGAGAAATGGATCATTATTGTGATTCTTAGTTTAGAGAAGTGAAAAATATGATTTTCCTAAATGAAAATTAAGCCAGGTAACCAGAATCCTGGTCATAGACCTTCATCACATAAAATTCAGAGTGCTGTTAGAAGTTCCAGTGTGCTGCTCCCTGAATGAGCTCTGCTTGGGACCAGGATCTCAGTGGGGAGTGCAACATTCAGTTCTGATTACACTTTTGCAGTGGCTGAGAAAAGATCTCATGAATCAGCTGGCTTGAGATACCTGCAATGCAGAGCAGTGAAGGCAAGTTGGGTTTATATTTGGCCAGCATGGATCCTACAATTTCACAATTACAAACTTTTCCAGATGCTTGCACTATATCAAGCTAGATATTCAATTGTAAAGAAATAATAATTAAAAAAAAAAACCCCAAATGATTTCATCTAAAGCTTCATTTGAGATAGAATTTGTATCATTTTCTATATCTATCCAAACTTTATCCAATAAAAATCTGCAGCTTTATATCTGATATTTTTATATATACATACAGACTGGGAGAAGAGCTCCTGGAGAGCAGCCCTGTGAGAAGGACCTGGGTGTCACAGTGGATGAGAAACTGAACATGAGCCAGCAGTGGCTCTGGCAGCTCACAAGGCCAATGGGATCCTGGGCTCCATCAGCAGAGGGGTGGCAGCAGGGACAGGGAGGGGATTGTCCCTCTCTGCTCTGCCCTGTGAGGCCCCAGCTGGATCCTGTGTCCAGATCTGGGGCCCCAAGACAAGAAAGATGTGGGGCTGTTGGAGAGGGGTCAGAGGAGCCACGAAGATGCTCAGAGGGCTGGAGCAGCTGCCCTACAAAGAGAGGTTGAGGGAGCTGGGCTGGTTCAGCCTGGAGAAGAGAAGGCTGTGGGGGGACCTCATTGCAGCCTGCCAGTCCCTGAAGGGAGCAGAGAAACAGGAGGAGAATCAACTTTTTAACAGGGCAGATAATGGCAGGACAAGGGGGATGGATTAAAGCTGAAGGAGGGAAGGTTTAGATTGGATATTAGGGGGAAGTTTTTTATAGAAAGAGTGGTGAGGGGCTGGAACAGGCTGCCCAGAGAGGGGGTGGGTGCCCCATCCCTGGGGGTGTTCAAGGCCAGGTTGGATGGGGCCCTGGGCAACCTTGTGTAGCTCCAGGCCTGAGGTTGGTGTCCCTGCCTGTGGCAGGGGGATGGAGCTCTGTGATCCTTGGGGTCCCTTCCAACCCATGCCATTCTATGATTCTATGATCTACAGACAGGTATTACTAGAAGAGGCACAGTGCTCTCTCCCTGTAGCTGTAGAGGTTGTCATGGCAATTTTCCCTATTCCCAAACCCTTTCCAGGTTACACTGGTGACCACTGCACGTTTGTAGATCTTGAGGCTGACAAGACTTATCATCATTAGTTTATCTATTGTTTTCTGACCGTGTAAGACCCTCAAAATAATCAGGAATTCATTCTTAAACTAGAAAAATTTCTACTGGAATCAGAGTTGTTACTATGCAAGTTATTAGTAGAGATTCTACTATTACAATTAAGTGGAAGATTTATCCTCTGTAGATAAACAGTTTCTTGGCAAATGAGTTAGCACGACTGTCCCTAATAATACTTATATGAATAAGGCTGTTGGGTCTCTCCTGTCTTTGCCTTCACATAATAAAGCCAGAGGAAAGTTGGAGAGATATCTTAGGGAACAATCAAAACAACAAACATTTTGAAAAATAGGGTAAGCAGGGAAATATTCAGAGAACTTGGGCTGTTTATCTGAGGCTGGCTGCGTGTAAGCAATGTAATTTGGACCTGAACTCAAACGTCCCCCTTGTTTCAGAAGACACTGGCCACTGCCTAAGTCCAGATGTATTACAGGGATCAAAGATTGCCAGCATTCAGACGTGTTCTGATGCAGTGCTTGTCTGGGTAAATCATTAGACAGACACATGCTGAGAAAGGATGATCATCCTAAACACTCAGAGGAGAAATGCTGCTCAGTAACTAGAACAGCATGTGAGACAGTGGACAAGAACTACAGGAGAAACTCTAAACAGGAGCACTAAAGGAAGGTAAGAAGAAGACCATGAAGTTTCTGGCAGTTGCAGTTCTCAAGTCTGATCTTCATACCCACATCCAAAAAATAATGTAGGGATATTGAATGTGATTCTGCCCCCAAAACAGAGGGATGTCCCAGCAGTTCTCCTTCCAGGACAATCAATATGATTTATTGATGTGGTTGCTGAAAGGCAGCAGGAAATCTCTGCCTGCCTGCCACCCTGCTGAGCCACTGGAAAGGCTGCTTTGCATTGCAGATCCCAGTGCTATCTTTTATTGTAGAGCATTGTTATTAGCACTATGTGAGCACAGAGATGAATAAAGGGAATATAATGAGCATTGAACCGTGCTTATTCCCAGTGCTCCATGAGGAGTCTGCAGGGCTGTAATGGAGGCAGGCAAAGAATGGGGAGTTAGCCATCACATGCTTTGCATTTACAGTGTCATTTCCCACATGATGTAAATCAGTGGAAGCCAGCAAAGGTTCTGAAAGAACAAATTCCCCCTCTTCTGACTCTGGGGCTCAAGACAAGCCATCTCCTTCAACATTTACTAGGTGGCAGAATCATAGAATCATAGAATTGTAGGGGTTGGAAGGGACCTCGAGAGATCATGGGTCTTGAATCTCCCCAGAGAAGGAGACTCCACCACCTCCCTGGGCAGCCTGTCCCAGGGCTCCCTCACCCTCACTGGGGAAAAGTTCCTCCCCATGTTGGTGTGGAACTTCCTGTGCTCCAATTTGCAGCCATTGCCCCTTGTCCTGTCTCCACAGACACTGAAAAGGGGCTGGCTGATTCCCCCTGCATCCCCTGCTTCAGATAATTATAGACTTTAATTAGGTCCCCCCTCAGTCTTCTCTTCTCAAGGCTGAAGAGTCCCAACTTACTCAGCCTTTCCTCATAGGGGAGATGCTCCAGGCCCCTAATCAGACACACTTTGACTTGAGACCCCATCTGAAAGTGTGGAAAAAGCACCCAGTGAACCCACAAATACACTCCCCTAAAACTTTGCTGGTTTTTACCTTTCATTTTCACCCTATTTCCCAGTGAGTGGAGGCACCTGGAATGGCCTTAGAGCCTTCCCTTCAGTGACACCATCCCTCCCATCTACATGGTAGACTTTCCATTCAATCCAGGGCTTGAGGATTAAAGCCCCCATCAGATTGGGGCCAGGAAATGGCTTCTTACAAAGAAAATCTTTAAGAGAATAAACCAGATTTCTTTCTTGGCTTCAAGATGAAAATTGGTGCATTCTTGCTACTTTATGGAGGAAAAATACCTTGGAAGCACTTTACTCTTGTCTACATAAACATTAGAGCCCATTTCCCCATCCCCAAGCCTTCCAATCAGTTCCACAGTGAAAGTGTGTTTAATAACAGTACATAATGGAACAGCTTTTGTTCAGCCTTGACAATGGATTCCAAAAGCTGCAAAGTCATTTAGAAACACTTTCCAGTGACCACCTTGGTCACTCAGACCCTTTGAAAACTCCTCACATTGAAAATACTGCCTCTCCTAAAACAAGAAAGGCCTTTAGTAAGGCCTGTTGCAGTGAGACAAGGGGAATGGTTTTAAACTAAAAGAGGGTAGATCTAGACTAGATATAAGGAAGAATTTTTTATGATGAAGGTGGTAAAACACTGTATCAGGTTGCCCAAAGAGGTGATAGATGTCCCATCCCTGGAAACATTCAAGGTCAGGCTGGATAGGGCTCTGAGCAACTGATCTAGTTGAAGACATCCCAGATCACTGCAGGGGGGTTGGACTAGATAGCCTGTAAAGAGCCCTTCTAACCCAGACTACTCTGTGAGTCTAAGTGGCAACTGGGAAGAGGCAGGGCTGGAAGGACAAGGAAGCAAAATATAGTGTGCATCACCCTTCCTGGGAAGAAAGTACCTGCCAGCAGTCCTTGGACTGTCAGTTGAGAGATATGTCCAGTTTTCTCCAAGGTGAGAAAGCCCCTGAGATTGCAGCACTGGGGCCCAGAAGCTTAAGCCTGAGTCCCATGAGCCTGGGGGAAGGAAGATCTATCAAGCCTATTCAGCATCAACTTCTCACTGACATTAGGCTATGGGCTATAAGTATTCTACTGCCAACCACTAAAACAGAGCTGTCCTCAACCTGCAGAAAGCTTTCCAAAAAGGTGGGGCTCAGTTAACTGTAAGCAAAGGGAAAACCCAAGTTTCACTGCTCAAAAGTCAAGCTTTGTGCAGAAACAATCCCTTGAAACCCAAAGAGCTCAAGGGAGTTATTTGATCTTTGCTATCTCTAACCTGTTTTGTGGTGCTTCCTCTACACTCCACCTTACTGACCAAGGCAAGGGGATTTTTTTCATTAAGAAACAGGCAGAAAGGGGAAGCTTTACATTCTGAGGAAAGAAAGACCTTGTAAATAACATCCTGTGTGTTTTCTGAGCCAAGAGTTTATCTGCAGGTGAGCAGATTGAGTCCATGAACCAGTCCATCCAGCAATAGCTGGATACTTTCAGTTCCATGGGTCTTGAATGGGATGGGGAGAAGGGAAATGGTTTTATAATCCTACCAAGAAGATCAGTATACAGTATGAGCTGGGGAGCTGCTTTGGCAGGGGGGTTGGACCCCATGTTCTCTCAAGGTCCCTTCCAACCCCTACAACTCTGTGATTCTGTGATCTCTGAAGGAGTGAGCAGGGCACTTGGAGCTCATCTGTGTTCAGAAGGAAGAATAACAAGTAAAAAGGCAGCCTGGTGTAACCACCACCTGTTTAGTAGCCTGTGGGTGTATTTGCCACTGCCAACCCTGTTCTTGGACTCTTGGAGCTTCCCTGTACCATCCAACATGGACATGGACAGTTATATCCATAACTCTGGCAAAGGGACTGATGTTAACACCACCCAGGAGCCCAGCTCCTGCCTGTACTAGCTGTTGAAAGCCTGCAGTGCTGCAGTGCTGCTATTCACAGCATCCGTTGGGCAAAGAAGCAGATTTTAACCAAAGCCAGTCTCTTGCCCATATTAAAACATGTGAGTGCTGGCAAGAAACTTAAGGATAAATCTTTTGGGGCTTCAAGTCCTCAGCATGGACAATCATGACTATATCCACAGGTTTCTTGATGATCTTCAACCCAGGCAGTCTCCCACTCTGACACAATGGTTTGGAACTATCCATTGACCTTTAAATTGGCAGGTAACTGCACATTTGCTGAGCCAAAGGCCTGAAATTCATTCTCTCTGAGCTGATATCTTAGTCCACCCTTCCTTCTCTCCCTCCCCCTTCCTTCTCTCCCTCCCCCCTAATTTTTATAATTAAACATCTGAAAATACTGCTCGTTGGGTGGTATTTCCAGTTTGAGTCCCTGCTGGCTCCAGCATAGGAAAACTCCTCTTCTCTTCTGAATACACATCATTTGGATTCTTTTGTGTGAACTATTTTCTGTATTGCTTGGAAATTTCTTAATGATATTTTTATTTGTGTTTTCAATGGCTGTGCAAGAGTTCAATTGATCCAGCCTGTGTGAGTATGTTTTGCTACATAAACACAATTATTTTTGTTATACATACCCACCCTGTGTAAGAAATGACATTGTAGGCTCACAAAACTGTAATGCTTCCCATATGCTGAACTAACTAGCTGTCTCAATGGATCAAATATAAATATTGATGCAACATGTGCCATTTTACAAATTAATCATGTGCAGAGCATGCTGGTTATGACAGATTCATCTACACTGCCAATTTTTTTTGGGTCCATAATATCCAGTGTCCATTGATACCTCCAGGGATGGACCACATGAAACAGGAATGTACATATGTGAGGAACTGACGTTGAGATCTGAGGGTAAGAGAATCCTTATTTCTTTGTTTTAAACACGACTGCCCTTCTGGAGGATTATGGGTGTCTGTCAGGATTTGTACAGGAGGGTGAGCCTAGATCCCTAATCAAGCAGTTCATCTGTAAATTACTTATTTCTGTTCCACAACAAAGTTTGCATGATGAATTGGACTCCGTGTACAAGCTGGTTCAGCAAATATTCCTGTGTCATTTCCTGAGCCTTTAGATTTTATCTGAATCACAGCAGCTCTGCTGGAACAGGAGATATGCACTGCCTATTTTACTGTCTAACCTGCATTAGATACTAGATTACACTTGCCCACTGACTTTGTGTTTAGATCCCTTAGCAGTTAAATTGTTGCTAAGCAGAGTTTACAATTAAGTCAAGGAATTTTAACCTTGCTCTTGCTTTCTGTAGCCCCCCCTTTCCTTCTGATCCTTCCAAACCAGCTTCATCTGAATTGGCACCTCTGACTGCTCCCACCCTGCCTCTGCCCTGGTTCACACCAATGCCAGCAGGCTGCAAGTACTAGAGGATTTTGCATCAAGTGTCCATTCTTTAAAAGAAGCATCTATCATGTCAGTTCTGGATGTGAAAATAATATATATTTATCAGTATATGATATACCTGTAGCCTCCTTTCCAGTTGATTCCTGGCTGATCAATCCACGAGCAACATCTAAAGCCTCCAAAGTAGATAACACAATTGACTATTATATGCTCTCCATGGGTTAACATAGAAGAAAACCAGGGGAAAACAGTGTACTTTGTGTTATATCCCACTATAGAATCATAGAATGGCATGGGTTGGAAGGGACCACAAGGATCAGAGAGCTCCAACCCCCCTGCCACAGACAGGGACACCAACCTCAGGCCTGGAGCTACACAAGGTTGCCCAGGGCCCCATCCAACCTGGCCTTGAAAACCCCCAGGGATGGGGCACCCACCCCCTCTCTGGGCAGCCTGTTCCAGGACCTCACCACTCTCTCTGGAAAGAACTTCCCCCTAATATCCAATCTAAACCTTCCCTCCTTCAGCTTTAAACCATTCCCCTTGTCCTGCCATTGTCTGCCCTGTTAAAAAGTTGATTCCCCTCCTGTATATAATCTCCCTTCAGGGACTGGCAGGCTGCAATGAGGTCCCCCCACAGCCTTCTCTTCTCCAGGCTGACCCAGCCCAGCTCCCTCAGCCTCTCTTTGTAGGGCAGCTGCTCCAGCCCTCTAATCATCTTTGTGGCTCCTCTGACCCCACTCCAACAGTTCCACATCTTTCTTGTATTGGGGGCCCAGCTCTGGACACAGGATCCAGCTGGAGCCTCACAGGGCAGAGCAGAGAGGGACAATCCCCTCCCTGTCCCTGCTGCCACCCCTCTGCTGATGGAGCCCAGGATCCCATTGGCCTTGTGAGCTGCCAGAGCCACTGCTGGCTCATGTTAAGATTCTCATCCACCAGAATCCCCAAGTCCTTCCCAGCAGGGCTACTCTACTACTATAAAGTACACTTAGAAGCCATAAGATATTGAAAAAGTCTTGTTTTTTCTCACCAGAAGCCCTGATACTCTCCTTAGACCTCAGATTACATTGCTACAGTCCCCAAAATTGGGGGGAAAAAGGCAATTCCACAACAGATTTCTGCACTTCAAACAACCCGTCTGGATTTTGTGCATAAATACTAAATAATTTATCAAAGTACAGTGCTAAGCCAAGCTGCTGTGTGGAGACAAGCTACCCAGGCTGGAACATCTTGTACCACAGTTTGTAACATGGGAATATATACAATACACAAAAACCACTCCAGTGAGAAGGCAAAGCCAGAACTGGATGCATCAATCAAATGCAAAAAGTGGGTACTGAGTACCAGACAACTGTTTGCCAGCCATATGTACAGTAAGGAACTGCATATTATTGTCTTCCACTCCTGTCCCTCTCCTGGCACCCTGCCTACTCAATGTGTCCATTTTCAAAGTTGTGCTCTGCTTTCATGCTGTATGACAATCAGTTTGGGAAGAAAGTCATTCTGTAACATTCTCACTGTGCCAGGACAGCCTGGTCTTTTGCTCAGGGATGGACTGTGAATTCACCAGCAAGGTAAAATGAGCCATGACATGACAAAATCTTCATGAGAAAACTGTAGATAGAGCCAAAACATCTCTACCTCTTAAACTGTTAAATCACAGCTGTTGATCTCTAGCCCAGTTCTGCTATACAGGAGGTCTGTCTTTTCAAAGAGCCCTTGGATTACATCCTGAAGTACAATCTGTAGTCCCCACTGGAAAGTTCTCACGCTATCATGAGCCTCAGACTAATCCTCCTTTGAGAAAAGCCAGCACAAAGTCATGTGTGTCATAAGAGTCAGCTGAGCAGCTTGTCTTCTCCCCACATCACTGCTGTGTGACATCTGACACCTTTCTTAGCTCTACTTCTGCCAGCAGTTTTCTATTAACAGCAGCAGCAGAGAGTGAAGAACTGGAAAAGGATAGAAAGCACACTGCTGCCATGAATGTTGACTTGTGAAACACACACTGAGCTGTTGTGAGGAAGAACAAAACCTGCAGGGAATCCTCTCTCTGAAACTCACTTGTCACCTGAAGAGAAGTATGAGAAGATAAAAGGAATCTGAGCTGCAGGTTGCACAGCCCTACCCCATCTTCATGAGTACAGTGTCTGTGGAAGCAGGTGAGAGAGATGGTGCAAAGCATACCTGAGCACTTAATCTCCTCCTTCTCAAATGCATCAGACTGCTCTCCTGCCTGCTCCAGATTTTCTGTTTCTGAAAAATCTTAGGAGAACTGAAATTCTCCTTGCTAGAAGACTCTGTGCATTTCAAGAAGAAAAGCTCAAAGCTGTATATACACATTGAACAGGGCATCTCCTTTGCTCACAAGATGGCAAGGGGGTTTGTCATTACTCTACAAAGTTTCTTCTAAAGGCCTAACTTTATAACACTCCTCCCTTAGGTCCCAGATACAGTTAGGGGTATTTTAAAGCTTCAAAGAATCTGTTTCTGCTCCCCTTCTCAAAGTGCCCCTCTCCTTGCAAGAACAGGTTTTTTTCTTTGCCTTGTTCATCTATATTCATTCATCATGCAACACATTCACTTAGGAGCATCCACTGCTGAAGGGAAAAGAGCTATTACATTTCCTGGACTAGATGTTCACAGACAATGGTTACTGCTAATTTGTCTGTTACACTAGCAATGTATCATTCCTGCCTTTGAAAGCCTTTAACTAGAAAGATTAAGCAAGAAAATAAATAACAGTAATACCACCCTCTGATTTCAGCACTTATTCTCTTTCTCCAGGCCCCCTGCAATGCTTGTTGCCAGGCTTTGTCTACACTGAGTAAAGAAATAAGGAGAAGAGTGATTAAATAAATATGCCAATTAAATTGGTTTAATAGGCAGCTATTTAGACAAGTATCTGTGGCAAACGGGGTACACACTCCCATATGGCAGTTCTCAGCACTGAACTGCATAGAAGGCAGAAGAGTGTTATAAATGAGTTCAGGAGGCTTTCAAATCTGCTCTGCTTGAATTCATCATTTTGCATTTTCTCTAAGCCAGCTGCCAAGGGACTGAATGTTCTGCAGCTGTCATCACCTCTCTGCACGGTTATAGGCAGTTGCCCCCGACTCAGAGTGCAATTTGCTTTTCATGATGTACCTCCAAAGATCTGCACTCATAAAGGGTTTCATTTGGAGGGGAGCTGGCTACTGCTCCTCAGTGGAAGATGGACATTGCCATAATGTCTGATTTACCATTTGTGGCTGATCTGAGTGGTTGGAGCAGTAAAGCTGGCCAGCCCAGTGTAATGGTCAATGGCACACAGCTGGAGGTGCACAGCTGGCTTTAAGGGTTTTAATGGGGTTTTTTAGTTTATTCAGATACAGCTGAAACCAGAGAAAAAATAAGGAACCTGGGATGCACCCTGAACCTGGCTCTATGCAAAGCACTTTGTACTAAAAAGCATGTAAAGAATCAAAATCTGTGCTGGCTCCCCAGCAACTTGCTGTTCAGATTCTTCATCTGAATGAAATAGGACTGAATTAAACATGCCTCTTCAGCAGCATTTGGCAGGAAACAGTGGGAAGTGTCTCCTTGCAGCAGTGCAAAATTCAATCCAGATAAAGATTTTTTCACTTATCACAGAGTCACAGAGTTGTAGGGGTTGGAAAGGACCTTGAGAGATCATGGGGTCCAACCCCCCTGCCAAAGCAGCTCCCCAGCTCATACTGCACAGATAGGTGTCCAGATGGGTCTTGAATCTCTCCAGAGAAGGAGACTCCACCACCTCCCTGGGCAGCCTGTCCCAGGGCTCCCTCACCCTCACTGGGGAAAAGTTCCTCCCCATGTTGGTGTGGAACTCCCTGTGCTCCAATTTGCAGCCATTGCCCCTTGTCCTGTCCCCACAGACACAGAAAAGGGGCTGGCTGATTCCCCCTGCACCCCATCCTTAAGATATTGATAAACATTGATTAGGTCCCCCCTCAGTCTTCTCTCCAGGCTGAACAGCCCCAGATCTCTCAGCCTTTCCTCACAGGATAGATGTTCCAGGCCCTTCATCAACTTCATAGCCCTTCTCTGGACTCTCTCCAGGAGATCCCTGTCCTTTTTATTCCAGGGAGCCCAGACCTGGCCACAATACTCCAGGTGGGGCCTGACCAGGGTTATTCCTCTAAAGCTTCTCTTATACTCAAGTAATTACAATTTTCATCTATCTCCCTCTCTGGAAGTCTCAAAACAATAAAAACTGGGAGTTGTTAGTCACTGCTCACTGAAATGATGCTGAATTTTGGTGTGGCTTGAGCCCCCTGGGCAAACCAGTACATCTCCTGTGAAGTGAGAGGAAGTAAAGGGTGATGCTGAGGTGGATATAACAGGCTGGTTAATACTGAGAGAAGGAACTCCTAGCATAAGATACAAATCTACATGAGGATAAATTTAGAAGGAAGAATCCAGCACTGGCAAGGTTGCAGAAGCTCAATCAACCATCTTTCACCTCACTAATGTCTGTGCAGCAAACTTTGAGCAAATGCTACATAATTAGGAGAAAACCCATTAAGTGTCTGGCTCTGTAATAGTGTCCTTGACAAATGACTTGAATCCAACTGCAACACATTGCTAGAAACATCCATTCCAAATGACTTTCTGTAATTTATGCTCTTTAAAGAAATGTTTTCTTCTCTCCCTTCCCTTGTCCAAACCTGAAATCTCCAGTTAATATGAATCTACACAACTCTACCAAATTTTTAAGGAAATCTGAAATACCAGCTCTAAGAGATGACCTCCCTGAGCATTCAGTTACAAACTGTCTTACTGCCCAGCAAACCATAAGGAGTTGTATTACAAAGGTCTCCCACACCTCATTTTGGTACCATATGTAATTTGGCTAGAGAGGAATAATGTTCATTGCAATGGCTACAGGCCATCACACCTTCACTCCAGGAAATGGTATCAGATCCAAAGACTCCTGAACAGAGTCCTCTTCATTTCCATTCTTGACTTGCCTAACCAGAGATAGAAGGAAACAAACAAGTTTGGTGTTTGATCAGTCCATGCAAGGACAACCAAGGGGACACTGATTGTCCCATTAGGGTACAGTAGAAGGAAGCTTACTCTAAATTTTCTCTAGTTTGCTCTTTTATGTGATCCAGGCAAGACAATGCAGATGAAAGGCAAAAGAAAACTGGGCTGTGCTCAAGGATCTGCTTTTTTAAACCTCTGATCTCTGCTGTGTGGAGCTTTAAAACCTAGTTTGTGGGTGGAATCACAGAATCACAAGATTGGAAAAGACCTTTAAGATCATCGAGTCCAACCACTCCTGTCCTATGCTAAACCAGATCCCTAAGTACCTCATCTACCTGTATGTTGAATAGATCCAGGGTTGGTGACTCAATCCCCTCCCTGGGCAGCCTGTTCCAGGTCCTGACAACTCTTTCAGTGATTTTTTTCCTAACATCTAAGGAACCTTTTTCTTACTACAAGGCTTTGATGGACCCCTACGGTAACTCACCATGGTGTTATCTAGAAATACAGTTAACAAACATCACACAGGGGAAGCTACTGGCTTGTGCAGCTTCAGGTATTGAAAAACCTTCCTCAGGATTTCTAGACAGGAACCAGGTAGGCCTGAAAAGCATCATGGTGCTGGCACTTGTAACAGGCTCATGACAATTTGCAATCCAGTTTGCAGCATTAGTGTTTTTTCAGTGATTCCTCTAATAACCAAAAATGGAGCAGTTAAGCAAGCCAGATTTCCACTCCCATCTGCTCCCCTCACAGAAGCCCCTTCCCACCCAAGCCATCTGATGACTCCACACAAGCAAATGTAATCATTGAACATTCCCAGCTGTTCTTCATACCTCAGGCATTTATCATAATTCCCAGACCAAGGCACAGGGTTGTGGAGCACTTGCAATGGGTCTTATAAAGTAGGGTTGCCCTCTCTCCTCACAGCCAGCCTCCCAGCCACCCACAGGGATGCCTGTCCTTCCAGGATACACACAGCTGCCCTGAGCTAGACATACCAGTAGAAATAAAACAAGAGAAGGTTACTCCACCTGGCACTTGCCATGTACACAGAGGTCGGTCTCGTAAGGCCCACATGGAGTACCATCGAGGACTCTGTCCGTCACCAGCACAGGGGAGTCCTTCCCCAGTGGAGAGCAGAAAAGCTCACAGGGCTTATCTGGGAAAAGAAATACAAGAGCAATTGCCTTCAGGAGCAGCACAAACAAGTGTTTGAGGCAATGATGATGCAGTTCCTCCATGGATGCCTTTGGAAAGGCACCTGTGGATATTGTCATCTTGGAAGGAGCATGTGCCTCTCATGCCCACTCTGAGAGATCCACATTCAAAGGGATGAGATTGGTCTTTCAAGCCACAGAAAACCATGCAGACAGTGAAGCCTGTGAACAGAACGTGCTTGTTACAGGCAACATTCAGCAGCCTGAATCAAATGACCAAGGCACTGTGTGAATGTCTCAGACAAAACTCAGCCAGTGATTAAGAAGACCAAGTTCTCCAGTCCATTTCTCCTCTTGATGGACTGACTTTGTTGCATCAGTTTGCCACTAAGGACACTTGATTACATAAATATAAAGCATTCTTGTATACATATTGCCTACTACTTCCTTCAATTGATATTTGTGGCCCTACAATCTGGAAACTGCTGTCTGAATCTAGAGAAAGAACCCCCAAATTCCTTTGAAATACAACAGTAGAGAAAAGCTGCATTTTTCATCCATGCCAATGGCAATCACTATATTACATATTTAGACCTCCCTTTGGAAAAGCTACTGTGAAGTTTAGCTGGAGGAGTTAAGTAAAAGAAAAAAGCTTTTTTAAAGATCTGTATTAGTACCTGGCAGCATACAGCAGATGTCAGGGTTTGCTGACCACATCTGCCATATGTTTAAGTAACAGATATTTAGGCAATGTAATGCTTTTCCTTTGGAGCTGACTCTGCAACTCAGAGACTTCATCCAAGGAAGAACCTACAGACATCCAAATGGAAACATGGTTTGTTCTGCACAGTCAAGCACCTCCACTCACCAGACATGAGAGAGAAGGTTTGCCAGTGCATTAAGTGCCATTTTCTAATGAAAAACCCCACAATCAGCTCCCACCTCACTAATACTTGTAAGCAGAGTTCAAGCACAGTGGAGATTAGCTCTAGGATGGTTTGGCTCTGTGTCTATTTGAACCCTTCTGAGTGTGGTGCTTTGATATGCTGAAAAAGGGTACTGAAAAACATTGCCTGAGTGCTCTAACATGTCTCAATAAGCAGTGACACTGAGATGTGAAGCTGAGCTGCCCTCTGTCCATCTGTCTCACTTGACAGAGAAACTACAGGTGTATCCTGTGGATGTTCAAACTCCCTGACTTGTGTCTGATGCAAAGCAAATTCACCCAGGCTGGATTTTGGTTTCACTTGCAGAGGGAGCTGGAAAAGCTGTTGGAAGCACAGCTTTGTGCAGGAAGCTGCTAGTCTGACCACCTCTGCACTGCCTCTCTTTCTGCAGCAGCAAGAGCTTTGACAGGTTTTGAATTTGTGGAAACAGGGCAGTGTGGCTCAGGTGAGTGAGGCTTTGCTAGAGAGTGGGAAAAATGTCACCTATTGTCTTGTAGCAATAGCTTGTTCAGTCTTTAGAGGCCAAAACATGGCATACTCCTTTTCTGCAGCTGAATGCAGTGAGCAGTTCCCACAGCAATACACTGCTAATTCTGGTAGCACTGACCAGAGAAGCTCACTGAATCATTTGTGGGCTTTTTTTTCCCTCTCTCCTACTTACAGTACTCTCAGCAACCTATAGCTCCTGACTGGAAACAGAGAAAGGAATGAAACAACTCACCCCTGGAAAAAGCTGGGAGTTTTCTGGGACTGCAACTAGTCAGGGAAGTAGCTCTGCATTGTGCATCCACTCAGCAAAACCATTTGGGGAGGGGGACAGAGGGGAACAACAAGCAAAACCAGCCTGTCCCTTAGGGCATCTGAAGAATTCATGGTTTTAGAGGTCTGCTGTGGGAAGTGCTGTCTGCATGCTTGTCCTGGTGTCAGACCTAACTTGTCAGTGCTAGCACAGGAAAGGGTTTATCCAGTCTCTGGTCTTCTGGTATCAGTTTCAACACCATCCTCCTCTGTTCAAGCATGCTGCTAAGCTGAACAAATGAAACCAGCCTTGTCTGTTTTTCAGCAGAGCACAGAGAAAGGTGTTTGTTCCTGCAGAAGGGGCATTATTATGATTCTTTTTCATATCCCCCCAACATCTGGTTGAATAGCAGCTGAACAGCAAGATCCAGTCAAGGAAGCATTAAAGGAATGTGAGTGGGACAGGCAACCATGCTGAAATGCCCAGAATTGACACACATCAAAAATGTCCCAGTGAATCCTTTTTTTTTTCCAGTTCTAAATGAATTTGTACTTTCTAATGTTTAAACTCTCATTCCCAAATAATGTGATTCCCAGTCTGAGTGGGTGGGTAAGGCAGCTCTCCCCTAGAAAGATGAGTAAAGAACTGACAGCTCTGTATCTTCTGTTAAGAAGGTTAAAAGAACAGAAGGGCAGCACTAACAACTAACTGTGATTAGCCTTTTGGCTGTAGCTAAGGGGAACATGCTGTAGCCTTCTCATGAACAAATGGTTGTCTTGCAGATGAAATCAAGATGGGTTGAGAAGCTGCACTGAAAGAATAGAAAGGAATTACAGAGGAAGGTGAAAAAACTTACCATCAATGATGACTGCTGTCAGGAGGCTTTTCTTCTTGCTGCTGTATCTGTCATGGGCTTGGCACTGTTGGTCCCTGAAGCTTGGCACACCTTTAGGGCAGGGTAAGTTCTCACAGACAGTGTGCTCCACGCTGGCTCCACGGCAGTTCTTCCCACCTGGCCCTGGGCTATGGGAGGAAAGACAAACCAGGGTCAGCAGGAACAGTACAGCCACTCACAGACACTCCACTGCCCAAGTTTCCCTGTCCAAGGCAACTCTTGAAATAGCAGGAAGGATCCTTTCTCTCAGAGGTTCCTTGCTGGAGGTCAAATCCTGCTCTCAGTGGCTCTGATAAAATTATTGAAGCTCCATTCTGGATCTATAAATGATATATCATAACAGATGCTCTGGAGTATTTGGAAGGAGTGGGGAAGAAGCTTTTGGAGTGAGCTGCCATACTGCTAAAAACTGGAATTTGGTTGGAGCTGCTTTTTATAGCCATCTGTTAAGGAAAAGTAAGAACATGACTTTATCCATCTTTGCTGGTTCCAGCTGGGGATACAGCAAGTTCAGGAGAGTATCAGAAATTATCTGTTAGGATGTCTAAGGCCTTTGCTTACTTGGGGTTTTTGTTTGTGTTTTGTTTTGCTTTGCAAAGAAAATGCAGGCTATTGTTAGGAGTTTGAGTTTTCCTTCTTCTCTGGGGAGTCATAAATAAGAATAAATAGATTTTGCAGGTGCTTAATCCTGATGCTGGATTAGTAGCCTTTCCTACATGCTTAAAAACCAAATGTGTCAAATGGTGTGGTTTTCAGGGATGGAGATTATCAGGTGCACAGATTTGTTTCTGGACACCCTACTTGCAGTACAGGTTATAACTAGCTCTATGTTATTTAAGTTCCAAATTGCTGAGAACAGAACCTTGGAGGTCATTTGCTGTATCCCCTTTGTTAAGAGTGTTTGAGGCAGGGGACAAAACAAGCTATGGAAGGTGAAACATTTTGGGTTGCCTCCCTCTGCCTTGGGTATTCGGTGTGATCCTGGGCACAGTAACACCACAGTGGTGCCTCTAAGTTTTCCATTAAGAATAGAAATATTTAACTTTGGTATTTGTGATGGAACCACAGATGGTCCTTTGAATCCTTTGAACTGCCTGACTGTGCAATTATTTATTATACATAATACTTAGACACGAACATCAGGAGGAGTGTGGGCAGCAGGTCTAAGGTGGTGATCCTCCTCCTCTACTCTGCCCTGGTCAGGCCCCACCTGGAGTATTGCGGCCAGTGCTGGGTTCCCTGGGATAAAAAGGACAGGGATCTCCTGGAGAGAGTCCAGAGAAGGGCTACGAAGATGATGAAGGGCCTGGAACATCTATCCTGTGAGGAAAGGCTGAGAGAGCTGGGGCTGTTCAGCATGGAGAAAAGAAGACTGAGGGGGGACCTAATCAATGTTTATCAATATCTTAAGTCTGGGGTGCAGGGGGAATTAGCCAGCCCCTTTTCTGTGTCTGTGGGGACAGGACAAGGGGCAATGGCTGCAAATTGGAGCACAGGAAGTTCCACACCAACATGGGGAGGAACTTTTCCCCAGTGAGGGTGAGGGAGCCCTGGGACAGGCTGCCCAGGGAGGTGGTGGAGTCTCCTTCTCTGGAGAGATTCAAGACCCATCTGGACACCGACCTGTGCAGTATGAGCTGGGGAGCTGCTTTGGCAGGGGGGTTGGACCCCATGAGCTCTCGAGGTCCCTTCCAACCCCTACAACTCTGTGACTCTGTGATGTCATGCTCAGGGCACCTTCCAAAGCTGAACCTTCTCAAGTTACCATCAGTTAAGAAACCCGTCCCAATTCATAGAAGTGAAGTCAGAGCTCAGGCCTGATGTCACAGCAGAACCCAGAGTTCTGCAAAAGAATCTGAAGGGCCAGATCCCTGTCATCCCAAGTCCCAAGCCCTGTATAACATGGGCTCTAGCACCACTCAGGATTTCCAATGAAGTGCAATTCAAGTCCACCCTGACACATGCCTGAAACAGTAACTGTGAGAGATCTCCTGGTAGACAACTTCATGGCCATCTTCCACTGTGTATCTGTGCCAAGAGAATCCCCTCACTAACAGAGAAAAGGAAATCAAAGCCCATTTCTACTGTTGTGACCCTTTTACACAACCAGAGGGGACTGGAGAAGGGGAGGAGATCTCATTCTCACGTTCTGCTTAAGCCAGTGGTTTTCTGTTCAACAACAGTCCAAAGCCTAGAGGAGAACACAAGGCAGTACGACTCAAAAGTCTGCTTGTGCAAATTGGATCATGACACACTGCCTTACAATCATTAATGCATGTGAATACTCACAGAAATTACAGAGAGGAAAAACCAAATCAAACAGTGAAGCAACTGGTTTAAAAATACTGATAGTCCCACAGGCTCAAAAGTCAGCTGGCAGGAGCAGAGATTCCAGTTTAAAAAAAAAATAAATCCCAAGACCAAATATATATAAAATAAAAGATAAATCCCTTAGCCAATGTTTTTGGACAGTGAATAAACCAGCTGCAGAAGAAATGGGCCTATGCCAGGAATTTGAAGCAAAAGAAGATCACGTGTATATCCCCAGCCAAGAATGCATATGAGCAAGAGAATTTTCAAATCAGTGTGCAATCTTGGAGGGAGCATTTCCTGCAATTTAAGGAATGATGATGAATGGGTTAGGTTGGTCAGTGCAGTGGTTAAAGAGACTTTTCGTAGCTGACAGCAAAGAAACCAGCTCAGCCCCTTGTTCATGAAAATGAGCTGGTAAAAATCAAGCTTGGACATTAGAGACATGCAAATGCAGTTCAGTGTTATTTAAGGAGAGGAATAAACAAAATATATCCCTTTCACACGAATGCAGCTCAGCAGCAGTCAGTGTGAGCCCATCCATCATTTAGGCATGTCTTCAAAGTGGCTTTGTTGCTAGCCAAAAATTCATCTCCTATTTAAAAAGAAAAGTTTCCTGTGCTTTGTCTGTGGAGAAAACCTTACAATATGAATAAAGTTAGAGATACACAACTGGGAGGACTGCTCTCAAGATCGTGAGCACCCTTATTCATCTCAGAAGTTATAATGCACACAATCAGGGGTGGTCAGTTAAACGGCCACCATGGGGTCCTGTTCAGGTTTACCATAAGAAAAAAGACTTCCAGATGTGCCTCAACTGACCTGAGGGATTAAGGATGGCCCATGGTAAATAACATCACTTACATTTCTTCCTGAATCAGAAAAAAAATTCTAAGCCCAAGCAGAGAGCATATTTGTAATCACTGTGCAGGAGCTAAACAGCACCCACTGCACTCTGTGTGTGGGACATCTTTCATATGCAGCATGAGGTGGCCTTGCTTTAGCAGGGGAGTGGACTAGATGATCTCCAGAGGTCCCTTCCAACCCTGACCATTCTGTGATTCTCTGAATCAACCCCTCCTCCTTTACTCAGTGCTGGAGAGGAAACACAGCATCATTTTTTTTCCTGCAAAACTGTATGTCTTTAATTCATTTGTATCTATGTTTGAATCATTGAAACGGGTCACTTCCAGTGCTAACACTTCAAAACACTTCCAAAGAACCTACTCAATTTGGTCCTTTCTGGTGTGAACAAGGAATCTCTTGTGTCCTCTGCACAGCTCTGCTGCCTGTTTCTTCCCTGCACTCTTGCAGCAAGGATTGTCTAAGTCCTACCTGCATAAAGATACCAGCATGATGGGAAGACTTACGGGGGATTGTCGCATTTCCGCTGTCTGAATCGCACTCCTGTGCCACAGGTCCGGCTGCACATGCTCCACTGGCTCCACATGCTCCAGTCCCCATCAACGTGCTCAGGGATGGGGGTTTTACTGACACACTCCCCAGCTCGGCACCACTGAAATGCAACTGTGTTAGCACAGGCTGGACAGAAGCCCTGATCCTTGTAAATGTTCCTGCACAGGTGGACTGGAAAGATTACAACAGGCCCATGTTTATGTTTCTAGAGATTGGAGGTTTCAGTGAGGGAGAGGTGGGAGGAGGGGAAAGGGAGGAGGGGAAACACAGAAACTGAAGTGTCACCCTCAACAAACCCCTCAAGGGAGTTCTGTCATTAAACAAAATGACAGAACTGAGCCCCTTGATTTATAAAGCAGATAACTATCTAAGTGCTAAGCCTTAAAACCATGCTCTTCACAGAAACTCAGTCCAAGAAATTACACCCCAAAGCAATGTCTTAATCAGCAGTATGTATAAAAAAACTGAGGTGTTTTGGACCTAACTTGGCTTAAAGTCCCAACCAACCTTTGATTCATTTAGGCTGTGCCAGCTCCTGACCATGCAGCAAATTGAGCTTACTCTCCTGCTCTGTCCAGCTATGGCACAGTAAGCAGTCTTAGGAAAGAATTACCTGGACTTTGGCATTAGAAAAACATATTTCTAAAAATCTTTTGTCTCAGTTTCCTTGTCATACTCTCCAGGACCCAGGTTTCTTGTCATTGTTTATCAGCAAGCAAGGAAAAGGTCTCTGATCTTACATTTTAGCAACAAACTTCAATCTTACTCATTCTTACCTCCCCCACCATACAATACACAAAAACATTAGAATCTAAACCCAGTAACTATTGGGTTGGCAGTTACCAAACCAGCCAAGTTCCTCTGCAGCCTAGCAAGATATCAGCCACATGTGTTTATGAACCATATACCACGTATCACAGTTTGTCTCAGAGGTTAAGCAGGTTCATTTAAGTCAAGTTCTCTTAGCAGAGCAGGTCAGGGAGGCAGCAGCTCAGCCCCAGTAACTCCCACCCTTATGGCACTGAAGCCAGTTACCAGAATGGTGATTTTCACTGGAGGGAGATCAATTAATCTGTGAGTTTATTTTGTGTCTCTTGTAACAATGTCCTAACACTGACCTGGATACTGGAAAGCCCATACAGGCCTTAGTCATCTGAGTATTTATGTAACAGTAACACAAATGATATATGTAACACAACATATACAATATACATATAACAGTAACACAAATGAGTAACAGAAATAACTGGACATCACTGAAATTGAGCTCAACACATTTCAAGCTACTTTTAGAAACGACAAAGTTTTTAAATAGTTTCTTTTTCTTTCCCCCTCTTTCTCCACCCCCTAAATGTCAGCTTAAATGCTCTTCACACTTTCTACCTCAAGTATAGCCAAAAACACTGCTACCTTAGCTGAGACTGAACAAACCACCTCAGTCATGGAACATCACTGGCAGCAATGGACAGATGTGATGGGAATGAGCTGCTGGCTCATGACTCACAGGGTGCTTAGTCTGTGCACTCAGCAGTGAGACATGGGGTTTTCCTCCAGTGTTTTGTGCCTGGAGCAGAAGAATTTGACTACTGAGGCCTCCAGAGGTTACCAGAATACATGCATCATAAAATCAGAAAGACTTAACCTAATCTGGCTCTTAATTGAGCAGTTTCTGCAACAGAATCAGTAAAAAAATATTGGTGGCTTTATTAATGCTTCTAAATATGTGAAAGGCAAGGATGTAGCCAGGCTCTGCTCAGGGATGGCCAGCAACAGGACAAGGGGCAACAGGTGCAAGCTGGAGCAGAGGAAGCTCCATGGGAATGTCAGGAGGAACTTTGTCACTGTGAGGGTGATGGAGCCCTAGGACAGGCTGCCCAGAGAGGTTGGGGAGTCTCCTTCTTTGGAGACATTCACCTAGACATGTTCCTGTGGGATTTAGTCTGGGTGACCCTGCTCTGCCAGGGGGGGTGGACTACATGAGCTTTCAAGGTCCCTTCCAACTCCTAATGCTCTGTGATTCTGTGCTTATGGTAAATACTGAACATATTGGGAATATTATTCCACAGACAACACTGGAAAAAACAAACTGACTGTTACTGAGTGTCTGGATTACCTTGTCTGCGCCACATTCAGTGCCATCCAGAGGGGGGTCCAACTTTGTTTTGCAGGATGTATCTCCTTCCACCAGGCACCAGAGCCCAGCACACATCAAATGCTGTAATCACAAAGCAATGAGGTGCAGTTATTACTTTTGGATATATCAGCTATCATTATGGGATACACCACAAAGTTCAGGCACCCTTTCTCAAGTGAATCTTGAGGCATCTGGTTGGTTTGGGAGCAATTATTTTTTAAGGCTAGACTGGCATTAAGTGTCAAGGCTGGGGACATAAAAGAGATTGATGGATGCCATTGTCAGGAACAAAACCCACCCAAAACAAGAAGTGCATTATTTAAACAGATTTCTTTTCGCAAGAATAAATCTGGTCCATTAAAAAAGAATTATATATTGGAGGCCAAGATGGATGCTTTGGAACCATGCCACATGCTCAAATGTCCAAAGTGCTTAATTACTTGTATTCTTTAAAAAGATACTCCAGTAACTAATCATGCTGAAACACAATCAGCCCTGCTAGATCTGGTGGTAGTTATAATCAGCCAGCAATGCCCCTTGAGAGAATCATAGAATGGCAAGGGTTGGAAGGGACCCCAAGGATCATAAAGCTCCAACCCCCCTGCCACAGGCAGGGACACCAACCTCAGGCCTGGAGCTACACAAGGTTGCCCAGAGCCCCATCCAACCTGGCCTTGAACACTTCCAGGGATGGGGCATCCACCACCTCTCTGGGCAGCCTGTTCCAGCCCCTCACCACTCTTTCTGTAAGAAACTTCCCCCTAATATCCAATCTAAACCTTCCCTCGTTCAGCTTTAATCCATCCCCCTTGTCCTGCCATTATCTGCCCATTTAAAAAGTTGATTCCCCTCCTGTTTCTCTGCTCCCTTCAGGGACTGGCAGGCTGCAATGAGGTCCCCCCACAGCCTTCTCTTCTCCAGGCTGACCCAGCCCAGCTCCCTCAGCCTCTCTTTGTAGGGCAGCTGCTCCAGCCCTCTGAGCATCTTTGTGGCTCCTCTGACCCCTCTCCAACAGCCCCACATCTTTCTTGTGTTGGGGGCCCCAGCTCTGGACACAGGATCCAGCTGGGGCCTCACAGGGCAGAGCAGAGAGGGACAATCCCCTCCCTGTCCCTGCTGCCACCCCTCTGCTGATGGAGCCCAGGATCCCATTGGCCTTGTGAGCTGCCAGAGCCACTGCTGGCTCATGTTAAGATTCTCATCCACTGTGACACCCAGGTCCTTCTCAGCAGGGCAAGAAGAAGAAGATCTTAAGGCTGAATGAGAAAGAGGAAAGGATTTCATGGTGTGCCACGTAGCAGAGGAGCTTGGTGACAGGGTAGGGACAAAGTTACTAAAGGTTTGGTGGTGAGAAGTAGCTGCTAGAGACCAACATGCTAGGGAAGGTGAAAAGTGAGATGTGAGGGCAAGAGCAGCAGGAGGCACAGCACATCTCACCACCAGACTTGAAACACATTCTGGGTATCATTACTCAACGTTGCTCAGCCAGTGTGTGTTGCAGGAATATTAATGCTGACCACACTTGCGTGATCTGTCACATCAATGAGGTTTTCAGAAACTGAGAAAAAGAACCAGGAAAAGGGGCCTTTCCATCATTAACATTTTCCACAGCATCCATCGTGCTCTGCATTCCATGCAAGTGGATGATTTCAATACAGTGCTACACATCTGAGTACCAAAAAAAAAAAAAAAAAAAGAAAAGAAAAGAAAAAGAAGAGTTACATTTCTTTCCACTATTGTTCACGTTTCAATGTAATGGTAAAAAGATGAGAGGCCTGACTCAAGTGCCAGCTGGTCTTGTCAAGATTTATTGCACCTCATTAAATAGTTGAGTCAACACACTTCAACCTTATGGCTCTTTCACAATGTAATGTAAGAGACTGGGGGTGCATGTGTGTTTTGTGTACATGCATGTTGGTATGTCTACATAAAATAGATCTGTATGGCAGAGGCTGCAGATGAGATAAATCCCAATACCAAGAGTGATGATGTAGAACATAGTGAAACAAAATAGTTATCACAGCGGTATCTGCATCCTGGTTTATTTCTCTGTCTCTTTCTGGAAAGAGGTTTTTGCACTATTTAAACCAAAAGAACGTTCACAAAAACTAGAAGCAGATGGCACAGTTCAGCAACATCTGTATCAACCACAACACAAAAAGTCATCGTCAAACAAACAACAGCAAATACAGAGGGGAAGCCTAAATCAATGACTTTTTGAGACCTTTTCCCTGTGCTAATGGAGCATATGGGAAAATAAGAGACTTCAGTAACTTTAAATCTATGATTCTAAATCATAGAATCACAGAGTTGTAGGGGTTGGAAGGGACCTTGAGAGACCATCGGGTCCAACCCCCCTGCCAAAGCAGCTCCCTAGGACATATCACTCAGATAGGCATCCAGACGGATCCTGAATTTCTCCAGAGAAGGAGACTCCACCACCTCCCTGGGCAGCCTGTCCCAGGGCTCCCTCACCCTCACTGGGGAAAAGTTCCACCCCAGGTTGGTGTGGAACTTCCTGTGCTCCAATTTGCAGCCATTGCCCCTTGTCCTGTCCCCACAGACACAGAAAAGGGGCTGGCCGATTCCCCCTGCATCCCATGCTTAAGATATTGATAAACATTGATTAGGTCCCCCCTCAGTCTTCTTTTCTCCAGGCTGAACAGCCCCAACTCTCTCAGCCTTTCCTCATAGTGGAAATGTTCCAGGCCCCTAATAAATAATAAATGACTGTGACAAATTAGGGGTTCACCCATAGCTCTGAAAGCATGTAAGCACCAATTAACCATAAGGACATCACACAGTGCTTTGCAGATAGGTATACTGAGGCATTGACAAGAGCTGACAAGCCAGACATTTCAGAGCTTACTGAGAAATTAACTGTTCTGCACCCCAATTCCCAGATTCTCAAAACCCCTACCTTCCTTGCAGAGGACTAAAATCAGAAAGTACATCAGTTAACTGTCAAGGGTTATGAAAAGAAGACTAATCTAGGCAACAAAACCACTTTAACTGATAAGTTTTTCCTCAAATGCCAAATTCCTCAAATGCCAAACAAAAGCTCTGAGAGGACGCTTGTTTTTCTAGCTGTAAAGCTGAAAAAGTTGTTATTAAGTCAAGGTCAGGAACTAAGTGACAATCTGGACTGTCTCTTCTCCCTTGATTATTGTGGACAGTGATCTTGTGAACGTACTATCAGCAGTGCCTCCTTTCAAATTGTGGTTGGGGAATACTGATCTGTAAAATGAAGGGAAGCATCAGAGGTGAAGGGTGCAGAGAGCATGTATTGCCACTTCTCTAGGTTTCAGCCTCTCCCTTACACACAACTACAAAGCTTCAGAGCATAACATGATGAGAAACCCTTCAGCCTTATCTCTTGAATGACCCAAACAGAAACTGTGGTTCCAGAAGGAAAACCTCTGCTTCTGCTTTCTGTCAGAAAGGCAATCATGGCTGAAGGTGTGATGGAATTCACTATGTCCCTAAAGAAGTTGGTTTAGACAGCACTATTGCTAAATATCTGTGCATTTTGCAAGGCCACTATTTGTTAAGCTTCAGCTCCCAGTCCCTGGATTGTAACCTGCATGTAAATTAGTCAGGGTTCAATTTCCACCTTTGATGTATTAAACTGGGAGGAGGAGGGGTGGTGGTAGAAACAAAAAGTCATAAAAATGAAGCAGCTTTTTGTAACATTTTGGTTGCCAGCCTGAATTCCTCCATAGCCCAAGGAAGGTGGAAGGTGCTAACGTGTCCAGGTGTGACCATGGCCTGGGGGGAACACGGGCACAGATAACCTCAGGAGTGTCTGTACCAGCAGAACTACAGAACTGAGCCCAGCCCTTGGGTATAACTGGAGCAAGTATTAGCATACATATGTGTGTATGTACATGTTTGTGCATATACATACATGCACACACACATAGATTTATAGGGAGATAAATAGAGAAAAAATATCTCTTAGCAGCACCAACCTTTCTGAAATTTCCCATCTCTGAGGTATGGAAAACACAGGATTTTTATAGCATCCCTGTGTTTGATCCCCAATGCTAAATGCAAAGCATATTTCAGGAAACAGTTACAGACAAATCTGGTAACTGCACTGCAGCTCTGTGTTCTAGTGCCATACCACTACAAAGCTCACACAGTCCCCTGTATTTAATACAGCATTCAAGATACCCCAGCAAAGATTAAACCATCAGCTTTGGTATTGTATGTTCCCAAGATGTTTTATCATGTTAATAGCTCATTTCAAAAGAGATCATATATCCTCCTCAGCTACAATAGAAACCCAAACAAAAATCCCCATTAAACAGCCCTTAGCTAACCAGTCGCAGTGAGTGACTTTTTAATAGTTAAATAGCCAGCTTTGTAGGGAAATATCACAGTGAGAAATGGCAGGACTTGAAAGGAAGTTGCTTGTGTATGAGTGGCAATTCAGAGCTTACACTGATATAGAAGAAGCCATCAAAAGAGTTATTTTACTGCTAATTGTAAATTCAGCAGCCAGCTTTTTTAGAAGGCAGGTCTCTGCCTGCAAAGTCTTCCCTACAGCCAGTTAGGATTTTCCAATGATAGATATTTTACACTGGAAAAATATTGATTTGTTGAAACTGTCTGTGGAGAAAGGTCATCTTTGGAGCAGCTCCCAGCTTGAAATATTTCCAAGAGAAAAATAATTCTTTTTTTAAAAAAGCAAGATAGTTGTAAATTTTTTCTTTCTTTCTTTCTTTCTTTCTCTCTTTCTTTATTTCACTCTTTCTCTCTTTCTTTCTCTTTCTCTCTTTCTCTCTTTCTTTCTTTCTCTTTCTTTCTCTCTCTCTTTTCTTTCTTTCTCTCTCTTTCTCTCTCTCTCTTTCTTTCTCTCTCTTTTTCTTTCTCTCTCCTTCTCCTTCTCCTTCTCCTTCTCCTTCTCCTTCTCCTTCTCCTTCTCCTTCTCCTTCTCCTTCTCCTTCTCCTTCTCCTTCTCCTTCTCCTTCTCCTTCTCCTTCTCCTTCTCCTTCTCCTTCTCCTTCTCCTTCTTCTCCTTCTCCTTCTCTCTCTCTCTCTTTCTTTCTCCTTCTTTCTCTCTTTCTTTCTCTCTTTCTCTCTCTCTCTTTCAAATACTTGTTCAACTGAAACATTCATACAGTCAGAAAATATAATTAAATAATGAAAATTTAAAATTACATTTTTAATAAAGGTGCACATTTTAGACTCTCAAAAATTCCTGGAAGAGGAAAACTTGTCTGCACATCTGTTAGAAGCCAGTCCTGAGAGAGGTCACAGTCCGGAAACTCTCAAGCTCGGAGGTATCTGCTCGGCAGGAGAAGGACGCTTCCGATTACAGGTATTATAATGGCATCTATTTGAGAAAGGGGCCTTGCTGTGCCAGGTGTTTTCTCTTCCTCAAAGAACTTGCAATCTAAACAGACTCCGGGGAGCTTGGAGATAATGGAAGCTTTATCCCTCTGTTATAGGTGGGAAGATGAGGAACAGAAAGGGATTAAATCTCTTTGCTGAAAGTCTGCTGGGAAACAAGGAAAACCGCTGCTCAGAGCTCTGCAGTCCTCTGCTCAGCATCACAGCCACAGGCTCACGCTGTCTGCTCTGGCTAAACTTCAGGGTAAAACCAGAAACAACTCCTGGGATACTCCCAGGAACATGTCTGGCTGTGGGCCTTCCCACCTTTCACAGCTTTTCCTATTTTTTCACAACACACAGTGTTTCTGAAGACGGTGTTTATCTTACATGTAACTCCATCCCACACGAGTGCCAGCACAGGCTCGCAGCGTGTGAAGCGCTACGACCACTCACACGCGGCTCGAGGGAAGTAATCTATTTTAGGTTCTTTAACTCAGTGCTGCAGCTGGAAATGAGGAGAAGCCAGAATGAATTCAGCCAGTTCTTTGCCCACAGGCAGTAAGTCTGGAGTTTGCTAGTCTCTGGGTTAGCTATTGCATCACCACTGTTACTAAATTCAGTGTGAGTCTGCCCAATGACCTCACATGGTCTCAGGGAGAAGAAAAGGACTCACAATACTACCCCGTGTCGAAGCCTCAGGTTATTACCTGCAAGGGAGGGTTTCCAAATCTCCAAAGCATAAGAATCCAGTGAATAAAGGTGTCCTTCCCATCAGGGAACAACACAACAGAAGCTTCTTTCCCTACAAATTCACTCCCTCACCTTGGATTCATCCAAAACAAGAAACACTTACTTCTCCTGAGAATGAACTTGTTCCTGCTGCCGACTGCCCACTGAGGAGAGGAATCTCTTATTTCTGGCAGCATAATTAAACCACCATGAAACCAATTATTCTGTCAAACCAAAGGGATTATGAAGGACTTGAGAGTAAATATCCTTTAGGAAGAGGAGCAAGAGACCACGTAACACACAGGCATGCTTATAAATACCAGGATCTCTTTTCTGTTGCCAAGATTTTGGCTTGGCACGTAGCTAACCATGAGACAAAACATGCCTATAAACAGAATCCTAATTAACACCTATTAAGTACAATAAACACACAGTTTACACACACTTTCCTGTTCAAAACACTATGTAAAGGTTCTTGAAACCTCACAGCATGCTTCTGAGAAGGAATTCTTTACACAAGGAAGTGAGAGAAACAATGCCCCCAGTTGACTCCCCTCACTGCTTTTAATTTTGGGTGCAGAAGTGACTGACAATCTACAATGGACCACAAGGGAGGTGAGCACCTTGTTGGCCACTGCTATTAGGTGGAACTTGCTGTTGGAAACCACATGCTGTCCCAAACAAGGGGACTGTGAAGTTTGAGTACACGTATCAGTGGCCAGCTGCTGACCTTTCTCTAGAGCTGATATTCCTGGGAGCAATTGGTAGGTTCAACAGTAGAAGCATCCATCCATCCATCCATCCAAACGACAGACCTGATCCAAATATCCAGGGAAGGTTTGAAAAAGAATCACAAGGACTATCCTGGAATATTCAGGCAATGGTCAATATCCTGGAACTTCTCATTTCAACAAAACAGTGCAACAATCCCACAAACTCATAATGTGCAATTTTACCCATTAATTACAACATTTACTGTTGGACAGAAAGTGTCTCTGACTGTACTACAAAACCCAATCATATAATCTTCCTAGATTCAATTATAAAAGTTTTCTTTAAAAAATATTTCCCTATTTTTACTACCTGGTGATCACCTTGTTTCTTCAGAAAAAATAACTCTGTTGGTCCCAACATATGAACAACATGGAGCTGTTTGGAATGAGTCCAGTGGAGGCCACAGAGATGCTCAGAGGGCTGGAGCACCTCTGCGCTGGAGACAGGCTGCGAGAGCTGTGGGGGTTCAGCCTGGGGAAGAGAAGACTCTGGGGAGACCTTACAGCATCTTTCAGTCCCTAAAGAGGCTCTGGGAAAGCTGGAGAGAGACTGGTGACAAGGGCAGGGAGGAACAGGACAAGGGGGAATGGCCTTCAGCTGCAGGAGGGGAGATTAATATTATATATTAGGAAGAAATCCTTCCCTGTGCAGGTGGGGATGCCCTGGCATAGGGTGCCCAGAGAAGCTGGGGCTGCCCCTGGGTCCCTGGTTAGGTTGGATGGGGTTTTGGGCACCCTGGGCTGGTAGGGGGTGTTCCTCCCCATGGAACAGGTGGCCCTGGGTGGGCTTTCAGGTCCCTTCCAACCCAACCTAGCCTAGGATTCTATGATATAAAAAGAGACATGCACATTATGCTTTCTGGATTAATGGGCCCACATAACCTGCCTGATTGGAGCCAACAAACAAATTTTGAGGTGATTCCCCTTTATATTAGTTATTTCATCAATGCAACTCCATTGACTCAATGAACAGCCTCTTCATCAAAACTTGTGTGAGTGGAAAGTCACCAACATCAGACCCAAGTGTATAAAATCAACAAGATTGTTTTAACTCTCAAGGAAATGGCCCTTGACAGTTAAAGCACTCTTAAGGAAATGGTCCTTGAGAGTTTAACTGCCTTCTGGTGCTACTCTTTTCCTTGTAGAACAGCACAAAAAATTCAACACAGTCATTTCCCAGCTTTGTTAATGTTCTGTATCAGAGAAAACAAACCAAACTGAACCCAGCAAACACAAAGGGACTCACAATGGGTTTGGTACTTTGAGCTAGATGGCTTGATATGCATCACTTCAACTACCAACACAGGGATCACTCCATGTACCTATATATACATATATATATATATATACATGGAGTGATACCAAGAGCTTTTGGATCTACAATTGAAAGATAAGAATGCTCCCCTTTCGTCCTTAAGGGAGAAAGACAAAATATCTATCAGCTTACAAAACCAGTAATTTACCATGACACAGTGTTCCCCACAGACAGATCTGGGTGGCTCAGGTCTGAATGAAATCAACTGGCTGCAGATAAAAGCTGAGGAATCAGAAAAATCCAGAGCTCTCATGTTAGCGTAAGGAAAACCAAGCTATTCATGAGGTGCCCAAATCACACTTAGAGACAGGAAGATGAGCCCTGACCTCTCTAGAGTGGGTGCAGCAGGAATCATTTGCCAAGTGTGCCATCACCTCTCATAGTAATGCACTCCTGGGGCTCTGTGAATGGCTCTGCAGGATAGATGGTAAGAGACAGAGAAACATAAACCTTCTTTTGAGAGGGGTCTGGCCCACTGGAAGCTCTTCACCCCTTCCTCTGAGGAAGTTAAACTGGAATTAATTATATTTACAGTAGAAATGTGCAATGCAGTATCCAGAAATTGTTCTAATCTGGGGGAGATACAAGAAACCAGTATTTGGAGAAGTGAAGAGTGCTTTGAGATGTCTGACTGGAAATATGTCAAGGAGGGCAACCTTTCAAAGCTGGTAGAAGCTCAGGGCTTCTGCAAAACCACACAGCTTCTCTGAGACTCAAAATTAGATGGCAAAAACCAAACACATTCAAACCTATTCCTACCCTTAAAAATTTAGGCCATGATTGAACCTCCTGAACATGCACCACGATGAAAGAAAAACTAGCAAAAGCAGCAACGGCAACGGCACTGCACGGAGAGGCAAAAATGAGGGGCTAGTAATGAAGCTGGTCACAATTAATTCAATAAATGAGAATGGATCCTGCCAGACAAGCAGTGGAAGACTCCCATACTGCCAGAGAAGGCACTAGTGAATAGAAAACATTTGGGGTTTTAGCATGGTATTGTATATGCCACATGTTAAGTACTGCTCTGAAGATCATACCCCATGTAGTCGACCAAGCAAAGGCTTATGAGTTCACAGTGTGATGCTCTTACCTAGATATCTGTCCATGATGAAGGAAGGGCAAGAGCTTCAGGAAAGTTTCATCATCAACCTGATCACTTCCATCAAATACTGTGTTTGCAATTTAAAGCCTGGAATTCTGACCTTGCATTTGGCAACACCCATCTCTTACTGTCTTCTGTTAAGAGTGATATTGAGTCTGTAACTCCCAGAGAACTCCTCAGCCCTAACACCTGATTGTAGGATATGAAAAGTGTTGATTTTTTTAAACAGGCCATGTTGTCTATTAAAAACACCAGCAAACAAAAACCTGGGAAAATTAAGGAATGAAATCAGGGATGGTGTTTCTTGGCCATGGGAAAAGAGGAGAAAGGTACAGTAAAATAAATATAGCTACATACACCCACAGCTCAGATGTGGTTTGAAGCTTATGCAAGTTTTCTTTTAAGTGCTTTGCAGATGGGGAGTTCCCAGAAGGCCACTGGGAGAGGTCTGACTGCCCTTCAAGCTTGTTATACACTATTTTCAGGCTGATATTCAATCGTATTTTGGCTAATTTTGTTAAGTTCAAACTTGAGCTGTAGATGCCACATCACAAGGCTACACTAATTCTTTCTCCCTCCCCTTGTGTATTAATAAGAAATGTAGGACTGCCAAGCTCAAGGGCTCAATTCTTAATAGGCACTCAGTATTATTTTTAAAAGTTTATTATTTTTATATTCTTAAATTTCCACATTGTATTTTTATAATTTTATTTTGGTTCCTCTCTCTCTCTTTTTATTTTTCTTTAAACCACTGCACCAGAATGTGTTTTGACCATCTTCCAAACTGAAACACGTACAAAAATTTCTAAAGCATTCCAATAATTGTAAACTGGGCTGTGCTGCCCAGGCAGGAACTCTGCTTCTCTCTCTCTTTCTTTCTCTCTCTCTCTCTCCCTTAAACAAAAATTATTTCCACTGAAAATAAAGAGAAAAAGGGGTTTTTTGCAACATACAGAAGCAGTGAAATAGGACACTTCAGCTTCATATGAAACAGGCAATGTGAAAATAGTCTGAATTTTAACAGCCTACATTAGGAAAACTATAAAATACAGTATGGCAATTAGGTAAATTGTTACTTTTACTTCTAAGAAAGAAAATATAATTTTATTTCAGAATTTCCAGGCTTCTACCCTGCAAGCCTCAAGAAAGCCAAACCCATCCTCTTCCAGATACTATTTATTATTGGTATTATTATTATTATTACTATTACTACTATTATATAAAAGCTAAAAAGTGTAATGGAAACTTATGTAGACAAAGTCTTGGGTTGTACAGAAAATGACAATGCAACCTATTCTTTTCAGGATAAATCAGCTCTCAATCTAATTACCATGCTGTCGTAAATATTCCATGCATTACTAAATGATAGGGCTCACTATCATCGCCTGGTCTTGCAAATGCCTCAGTGAAGGAAAAGCAGACAGAGGCCCATTGATTCGCATGCATGGAGTCCAAGGCCACTCTGACAGTCTCTTTGCAAGATCGAGGGGGCAGAAAGACCCACAATTGCTGATACCACCAAAACATCAGATTAGGGGTCTGGAACATCTCCCCTATGAGGAAAGGCTGGGAGAGCTGGGTCTGTTCAGCCTGGAAAAAAGAAGACTTAGGGGGGACCAAATTAGTGTTTATAAGTATCTTAAGCATGGGGTGCAGGGGGAATTGGCCAGCCCCTTTTCTGTGTCTGTGGGGACAGGACAAGGGGCAATGGCTGCAAATTGGAGCACAGGAAGTTCCACACAAACCTGGGGAGGAACTTTTCCCAGTGAGGGTGCCAGAGCCCTGGGACAGGCTGCCCAGGGAGGTGGTGGAGTCTCCTTCTCTGGAGAGATTCAGGACTCGTCTGGACGCCTATCTGTGTAATATGAGATAGGGAGCTGCTTTGGCAGGGAGTTGGACCCGATGATCTCTTGAGGTCCCTTCCAACCCCTAAGATTCTGTGATTCTGTGAAAACTGAAGGGATATGTAAAAGCCACTTGATTATTAGAATTGGTACTTTTGCTTTACTTTGTTTACTTGATTCCTCTTCCTTTTCCATTTTAGCCCAGAAATCTAGTCCGTTTCCTTTGGCTTACAATCACTTTTTCCTCTTGATTCTGTGCTGTTGCTCCATGTGTGTAGATACTGGGAGATACCAATATGCTTTTAAAAAACCCTTGAAATTAAAAACAAACAGCAGAGCTAATCCTAGCTGTTTCCACTTTTCTAAACCCAGTGTCATGTCAAACTCCACATTCCCAGTTACATCTGAGTTGACAAGGTGACAGAGTCACAGAGTTGTGGGGTTGGAAGGGAGCTCGAGAGACCATCGGGTCCAACCCCCCTGCCAAAGCAGCTCCCCAGCTCATACTGCACAGGTCGGTGTCCAGATGGGTCTTGAATCTCTCCAGAGAAGGAGACTCCAACACCTCCCTGGGCAGCCTGTCCCAGGGCTCCCTCACCCTCACTGGGGAAAGGTTCCTCCCCATGTTGGTGTGGAACTTCCTGTGCTCCAACTTGCAGCCATTGCCCCTTGTCCTGTCCCCACAGACACTGAAAAGGGGCTGGCCAATTCCCCCTGCACCCCATACTTAAGATATTGATAAACATTGATTAGGTCCCCCCTCAGTCTTCTTTTCTCCAAGCTGAACAGCCCCAGCTCTCTCAGCCTTTCCTCATAGGATAGATGTTCCAGGCCCTTCATCATCTTCGTAGCCCTTCTCTGGACTCTCTCCAGGAGATCCCTGTCTTTTTTATCCCAGGGAGCCCAGAACTGGACACAATACTCCAGGTGGGGCCTGACCAGGGCAGAGTAGAGGGGGAGGATCACCTCCTTAGACCTGCTGGCCACACTCTTCCTGATGTATCCCAGGATCCCATTGGCCCTCTTAGCCACTAGTGCACACTGCTGACTCATAGCCAACCTGTCGTGGATGGACCAGGACCCCCAGGTCCTTCTCCACAGAGCCCCACAGTGTCCCCTTTGCAGAAAAAAAAGCTCTTTGTAGCACTGCTAATCTCTTTCCAGATGCCATTTTAGCCTAAGAACAGTTCTGACTCAAAACAATACTGAAAGATAATGGTTATGTAAAAACCCGCAAAAATGTGTTAATAATAAATAAGCCAAAAGGCACATAAACCAAAAAGCCAAACACTGGAGACAAGAGATAGAAATCACATTTTTTTCCATAAATATCATTTCAGTGCAAAAGCCTCTGTTAGTAGGCATGCCAGTCTGAAAAAGCAGCCCAGGGTTCTGATTAAATACACAGCATATTTTCATGTGAGGTTATGAACGATGCGTTTTTAGGTGCTTCTTGGGGAGAAACACCATCACTGCTCTGGGAGAGGTTCAGTGTGAACCTGCTGTGCTTTTCCTTTCTCTGACAGCATTGCTAACCAAAGAGGTCAGCAAAGAGTTAAAGCCTGTTCTGGGCAGAAGCCTTCATCACTTGAGCAGGGTTGAAGCAATTTGCTTCCTCTAGAGTATGGGTGAAACGAATCCACAATACTTGATTCATAGCACAGTGTGGAGCTGAAGAACAGAGGTCAGACAGGTTGAACCTCCAGTAATTTCCACAACTGAGCATGTTAGCCCTGGACTCAAGTCAACACTTAGCAACCAGAATCCCAAAAGATCTCTGTGTTTGGGGTACAATGATAACTCCTATCAGGATTTGGCTCAGAGCTTGAGAATGACAAGGTCATCTATTTAATTTCTGCTAAATGCAACTATTCTCCCACTAAATGAAGGTCTCTGTGAGAAGTCTGAGGTGGTCCGAAAGCTCTTCTCACACTGCATGGTCTGTTATGGTAAAGGCACATTTACATGTTGTGCTGGATAAGTGATCTCATGGATCAGACAATGCCTAACATTTGCAACAGGAAAGATTAACAGAAAGCACCATGTGAAAGCCCTTTTGACCCCTTTACTGGAGAAAACTATGTTGCTTAGATATGGAGAACTAGTGAAGGGCCTTGAGATATTCATTATGTGTGAAAAATTCTGCACTCAAGAACTGCCTGAATTCTATTTCCCTATTCAGTTCCAATTCTTCTGCAGAGCCATGAAAACATTTATGAGCAAGGACTCACCATCTACCACTCAGGTTAAAGTTAATCCAAAACCAGCTCCCTGGATGTATATAAACCCAATAAAACCAAAATGGACTTGCATTCCCTCAAGGGACTGGCAGCTAAGCTTGCCATTTATTATTCATACAGTATCATAACAGAAACAGTGCTTTTCAAATGAATGCTTGTTCCCTGCCTAACAAGCATCCATCTCAAAGGCTGATTCCACAGCTCCTTAACAGGCAGCACGCACTAGTAACTCTCACCTAACACTGATGTTACAAAACCAGATACTAAACTATACAACTCAGAGGTCAGAGATTACAACAGGCTATGACTAAGCTCATTATCATCTCCTTATGCTGTTAATTAGTTCATTTTTCTTAATTTTTCATGTATTAAAATGTAGGTGCAATGTCCAGGCTCAAGAGTATAATGTGCATAAAGCTGAGCCTATCTTGTATGTTTTTGTTCTGCAAATTTGGAGCAGAATAGCTGCAGGATGGCTGGTTTGGCAAACTTGGAATTCTGAGAGATACTATTTTGTACTGAGGCATCTGAGTTATCATTAAAAACAAACATGGAAGAAGAATTTTGGAGATGCATTCTGAAATATCCAGATCAGGTTGAATATTCATGGATTAACTATCTAGTTGAACCAGTGCCTGAGGTCCAGACACTGCCAAGCATTTAGGCACCTGACTCTGTGAAGGCAAAGAAGATTACATTCCTTTAAAACCTTGGGCTTTGATGCCTTTAAGGGAAAGAGCTAACTGCCCAGAAAGTTTGTGCAGTTGCTTAAAAATGTCAAAATTCTGGATTCATCTAATCTCTGAAATTTGCTCTATAACCTAATTGTATGGCATTTTTGAATATAGGTCCTTAGTTTGCCTGATCTAATTACGCTGCTCAACAGTCTCCAATGAAATGCTATAATGTCACTCTTCTATTAAATAAGAAAATAGACAATAGACACATGTAATCATAAAAAGATAGAGCAGGCTCATTTCCTGAATTGTATTTCCTCTTTGTAACAAATATTTACTCTCAAATGTTTATTACTTTTACATTTGGATTTTTTTAATACTTTATTGAATTAAAAATACCACATTGCCATTGGCTAAAAGAGGAGACAGCTATATTTGCCAATAATTTCTGCAGCTAATGCCAATGACTAGTGCCAATTTTATATTTTTTTTTTTTGGTTCATATTTTTGTAGGCAGCTTTGGGACTCAGGATACAAGCATTCTGCAGATGAGGCCTGAGAAACACAAAGGTGAAAAGAACACCAACTTCTAAGGTTTAAAAATTAAAGCTGATCATTTCCTCTAAAGGATTTCTTTTCATTGACTTCAAACACCCCTTCAGAGTAGCATACAGGATGCAAATATTTACTTAAATGAATGGTGTGTGATATAATTGATCCAAAGCTTCACAGTGTGAATGGTAACGCTGAACTCTTATCCGTAACAGCAAAATACTTCTAAATAAGTGATTAAAAATTGATTTAATCTGCTGAAGTGCTATAAGGCTTTTCATTAGAAAGCACTAAAGTCTTCACAAAATATGCTTATCTTTGGGAGATGCTAAAGGAGTGATGGAGGAAAAGAGCATAATTTTCACTGTGTTCTAAAGACGTCAAATACTAAGACCAGTGAAATACCTTAGGAGACACAAACACCTGCTGTCTGTATCTTACAGAGAACAGTGCTTGTTGGCTCATTATTCTGGCAAGCAACTTGTCCCTGAAGCAATTCCAGACTGGACATGCAATTTCTGCATGAGAAATGCTGACCACCTACCAGTAGGCTGACATTCTCATTAGGCACCAGGCTATCCAGAAACAGAATGTTTTTTATTGCAGCAAGGGAAATAGCAAGTATCCCTTCCAACAGCAGTCAAGCTGGGTGACACCCACACAAGTGGAAGAACTTGAATCATCCTGGGTAGATCTGGGGTTTTCTTTATGGTCCTATATTCTAATACTTTGCTTCCAGTACAGTAGTCCTGGTGGTCTGCATTTTCTTGATGGAGCTGGAAAATCCAACCTACCCAGATTCTTTTCTTATTGTTTTATATTAGCTAGTTTCCAAATCCAAAATAAATAAAACAGCAAATGTGAAACTAAGATCATGTTCCCAGGACTTGCATGTGTTCAACAGTTTTAGCAATTTGGCACTCAGGGACCTCAGTTATCACTGATCCTTATTTTCTTTATTAACACTGAATTAAGATTCCAAGATTGTTCAGAAAGGGAGTAAGGGACCACTAAAAACTACAAATGGCAAGTTAATGACAGCAAGAAACGTGGCTGCTTCACACCTGTCTGTGTAGGCCAGAATGCCACCAGCTCGTGCTGGTGACATGACTTTCTTCTAGATATCTCCAAGGCCACACTGGAAGGAAGCATTTCTCCAGTCGCTCTCTGGAGTGGGATGCAGAGAAGCTCTGGTCAGAATGACAACATCTAATTATGTTCAGGACCTTAGGAAAAGTTTAGTTCTCTAAATTCCAGAGGACAAATCAGACAGCCTCATCTCAAATATGACCTACTTTCAGAGACTCCAAAAATCAGTGTTTTCATTTTGCCAACCAACCATGTGATATAAGCCATTTTGCACCCAAATCCAGACTAAACATTATGTTGCTTAGAAAACACATGGGAGAGGGCCTAATTCTGCCCAAATCTCTAAATGGCCTCATCAAGCAAGCAGTTATTAATATTTCCTTGGCACAGAGCCAGTCAGCTCCTAAGAACATTGTAGCAGTGTGAAGGCGAGGTCTATTGAAAGATCCAGTCATCTAAGCTCTGGCAGAGGGGTTGGACTACATGATCTCCAGAGGTCCCTTCCAAGCCCTATCATTCTGTAAACTAACCCTGTGGAAGCAGGCAAGAACTCTTGTGAGAAGAGACTTTCACCTCAGCTGAACTTCCAGCAAAACAATCTCAGCTGAGCACTTCAGCAAAACAGTGTCAAAAGTCCCTAAATTAACACCAAGTGCAAACAAATGCTTTTCTGGGTCTGCTCTGGGAGATTAACAAGACCATGTGGGGAAAGGAGGAGGACTCTGTGAGAATGTACTGCTGACACAAAGGTCACTGGGAGTTTCACTACTGATTTTGCATCAGCAGTGCTGAACATGCTAAAAAATCCCATCAGGTAGCTCTTGAGGAAAGTACAGGTTCTTTTCTGTGTGTTTGACAGCTTTATTTCCCCTACCTACCTGGTTCCCAGGTACACCCCATGAGTTCTTACCTCCATATTCTTACAGAATGTAGCATTGGTCCCAAAAAGTATCTGGCACTGTTCATCAGCACTGTAGTGCATTCCAGGCAGCTTGTGAGGGAGCCGCACGGCGTATTGGCTGCGGGGGTCTGTTACCAGCAAACAGGTGCTGACCTTGGACCTGTGGAGTGTAAGAATCAAATATGCCTTTAAGGGAAAGCACCTTTGAACTGGAGCATTAGATCATTGCTGTAGAGAAGCTGTTGTCCTCTCTTCATCAGGGAATCTGATGATCTCATGTGAAACAGCGGTGGTTTTCTCCGGTGTATATCTAAATCATGGAAAATTACAGAGAGCAAGGTCCTTGGGAACTCATCCCTGGCCTCAGGCCACAGGGCAGAATCGACTATATTCACACCATTCTGGGTTAAACATCTGTCTAAACTATTCCTAAAAATCTGATGGAGAGTCACTTCTGCCCTCAGGCTATCTGGTCCAAAGTTTCGTGAGCCTTAAAATGACAGTTAGAAAGTCTTCTATCATGTCTCACCTGAATCCCCCAGCTGAATTTTAAGCCCCTGACTTCTTTTCTTACCCATCAGAGGCATAAAGTCCCCAAATTGGAGAATTTTCCATGCTGAACCCATTTCTAGCAACAAAAGCATGGGCCACTGTTTGACACAAAGCTGCACTGTAGGTGTAAGACCACAATTACAGAGTTCAGACAATTTCAATGCTTGTTACAGTACATGAGAGTTAACAAGCAGGACAGAAATCCTTCCTAAACTGCTGAATATGATGAACTGAAATATGGATGCAATGGGAAAGAAGTTTATACTGAACTGTTTAAGACCAACATTCACTGAGGAGTAAGAAAACACATCAGAATTACCTCCAGGCAAAGTAAAGTTTCCATAAAATAAGAACAATAATGACCATAAAAACTACAGCACAAAGCTGGCAGCATCCTTCAGCAGAGATTTTTTCAGGCCACCTACACACAGATTTCAGTTGTTACAAACACAAAGGCCATTTTTTGTAACATGAAGATGCTCTCAGACTGTTTTTAAGAAGTTATCAGTACCCTGACAACTCCATCCAACTCTTCTGCCTCTCTGCAAACCTTTTTCAAAGGGGCTACTGTAATGGAGACAGATTCAGACATGCACACCCTAATAACACATTCACATGCTTTCTTTTTAAGGAAAATTGTTAAGACTTTCACTTTTAAATCACACAGTGGATTCTTGCCTTGATAGGATGTTTGATAATCAGCACAATGCTTACTTTAGGAAGTTCTCGAGGTCATCGCGGCTGCATGAAGACCAGGAAAGGTCACTTGGGTTCCTGCCCTTCACCCATTCTCCAGACATAATATGAGACCTCCCTGCGCAGGGCTGGTGATCATCGTCATGGCTCATTCCCATGCTGTTTGATTGAAACAAAACAAGACAAAAGAACCCTATCAAGTTATGATGTGGGTTTCTAATTTCCCCTTGGACTGAGTAATGGCACTCTCAGCAATTAACAAGTCACAAACAGGCTGCATATATAACACAGAAACATTCACCTACCGCTCTGAGCACCCGATTCATGAATAAACTATAGGTTCCTTTAATTTAAACCTTAATTTCACAAAGGGTTTAGTATTTCTGTGTTTGAAACTTGTAAATGTGCTGCTCATGGCCTCTCCTACCAGGGATTGTAAATATTTGTGGGTTCACAAGAAGTGAACCTGGAGAAGTGATGTAGCACAGTTGAGGGATACCTGTCAGAATATCAAAGCCAGTAGTTATTGCAAATTATGGATTGTCCAAGCCTAGTGGATATGGTCCCTATAATCATACCTAGAGAAAGGTCAACAAATTAATACTGGGGACAGGACAATTTTGCTGTTGCACCACTATGAATTTGAAATGCCTACTGTTAGAAAAAACATTTCTCTAAATTTGTGGCAGTACTGTACAACTCTTCTTCCATCTAACTTTGAAGCTGATCCTTCTTTGAGTGGTGCGTTGGATCAAATGACCTGCAGTGGCCCTTCCAACCTCAATTAGTCTATGACCCTCTTACAGCAATGCTCAGATGGGAGCCTGGGGCAGAATCAAGACCTCATTTCTGCAAGCACTGTTCAAATGAGCACCAAGACTGCCCCATGCCAGTCTCAGCAAGAACAGAGTATGGCCTAAGCAGCAAAACACTTCTGTCATTAGCAGAGTCTTGACTGTTGGACTGCTACAGTACATCACCGTTCAGAAGAAATCTCTGTTGTCATTGTAGGAAGGTGAGACTCCTCTGCTGGAGGTAAGCCTTTGGGAACAGCCCTCATGGTGGCAAAGAAGGGATAACTGATGTGACCAAGGTCACCTGTTACACCAGTGAAATGTCAGAAGTCCCCACTGGCAGCCCTACACTCAGCCCATCCATCGTACCATGCTGCTTGGCAGCAAAAGCAAGGGAAGGGGTTTCCATCCTACTTTGAAATGATCATTATTTTTTTTAATTATATGGAATAACAACATTTTGAAACATTAACATTCTTCCTTCAATTCCAACAAGAAAGGGAAAACGGTGCCTTGTATGGTCAGTGTCACTTCCTAGCAAAATAACAGTCTGGTGACTGTTTCCATCAGGGCTGGAAACACAGATTAATAGGAACTCAGCAGGTCTCCAGCAGGCTGGACTGAGCAAACCAGGAGCAGTACCTTTAAATATGGTGTTGGATTCTTTAATCCATGTTATTTTCAACAAATCAGAGGCTCCTGTTTGCTTTCTGAGTATGATCTTGGCTTTGTTTCTCTTCAAGTTTGGAGATTCAACTGTTTGAAGCCTAAACACAACATACATTTCTAGTTGCAATGAACCAAAACCAGCTTCAGCAGTTTGATAATTATGGCTTAGATTAAACCACCATCTATGTTATTTTTAGCTTAAAGTGAAGATTATATGGTGGAGTCTATTATTTTAGGTTTATCTCCAGGGACATTATTATTTCTAGCAAAACTACATTTAAACATAATTTTTAGACTCAGAAGTTCATAGTTATTCTTGTTTTTAAACCTTTGTGGGTTTTCAACACAGCAGAAACATTAACATCAAGCCCATTTTGTTTGATGCACGCAGAAATAATTTAACAGTCTATTAGTAACTCTAACTTCAAAACAGTAAAGAGTGAAATTCCTGCTCCACTGAAGTGAATGGGAGTTTTGCCATTGACTTCAATGGAGCCTGGATTTCACTCCAAATATTTTACCCATGTTGTTTCTACACACAGCAAAAACTCTTCACATGCTAAGGAGAACGTTCCAGCAGTATTCCTCCAATGCAAATAAGCCCATCTAAAGTTTGTATTCCTAAAAGTCAGGAAAGAAAGAGCTAAGTACCATGAAGCAAGGTATGTAAGCTAGCTGGAAATCTTCCACAGGAAAGTTTGCCCAGAAATGCCAGCTTAGAAGGCCTGTGGGCATGCAGCAATAATTTCTCTAGTGGAAACAAGGCAGGTTTCCAAGGTTTCCTTCAGCTTGCCTTCCTTGCGACTGCCACAGTGCAGAGACTCCAAGTTGGGTCCTTCAGGTTTTTACTCTGTCAGGGCTTCTGTAGGATGGGACTTGGCAGCCCTCCCATTCTGGCAGCTTCCTGAACCGCCTCCTGGTTGGCACCTCAGCTGTTCCACTTGTAAGGGGTGAAAACAAACCATCTTCCTGACTTTCAAAGTGGTTTAGGCTCCCCGATTTTATCTCTTCCACCTAAGACCAGTGTTTGGTCTGAGGCTGTTAATTAAGAAATCTCTTAGCTTTCTGATTAACTGCATTTATTCTTTGTCAAATTTGTTGAAAGTGGGATTTTTTTTGTTGACAAACAACAAGGACAACAATTACTAATTAGTACATTCCTGTCCTTAATTTCATTTTAAACCTGACCTCATGAAAGGTGTCAGCCTAGGAGAAATGCTGAGGCTAACATTCATTACTCCACCTTGATTTGCAGGGGTCTTTGAGGCAGACAGAATGTATTCTCCATAAAGACCAAGTCAGAACTCACATCTCAGAGTTATTTACAGTCTTCTTCTGAAATCAATTCAACCCTTACAAGTGTGGAAATCGACACCTTTCTGAATCTGAATCATTCCTGATTTCTTAACAGGAATTCTTTCAAAAGTCATAAGCATAAAAGAATTGAAGCCAAACTACAAGTATAAAGCAAAGGAGCTCTGCTAAGTCAAAAGAACGATGCCAGTTTATATTAGCCTGGGATCTGGCCTCAAGGTACATAGGCAACCTCTACTGGCCTCTCCGTGATGAGTTTCTGGTAGAATGAAACCAGCAACACCTCTGGAGCCTGTTTTAATTGGCAGTGCAGAACTTTTCCCAGCATCTACTTTACCTTACAATGACTCACTTGAGGAAAGGATTAAATGACCTGAAGGACTAAGGCATACCCTAGCATGCTAACACATTCTTTTCTGAAGTTCAAGGGTCTCCAGCTACATCAAAGGGATTGGTTTTTCCTAAACACATAGTAAATGTAATGCCATGCTGATTCTGTCACTAATGAACAGTCCCCCTGCTTTTAACAGAACTAAATCGGACAGAGCGTTATGTGTTTGTAACAAACAGCAGCTCAAGCTCTGATTCAGTACTTTGCATTTTCTTTGTGATCATCTAATCTTACCTGCTATTCAGAAGTTCACATGGAATTAGAAGCAGATAATCAGTCTTTTGAAATATTCTGTCTTGGGAAGGAGTTCTATTCCTCCATGAACAGATCTTGAGAAAAGAGCCGATAAGAATGGCTCTTAGATTTGAAGGAGGAATGTCAAAATGGCACCACGTTACCCTGCAAACCCACTGCCCTCTGTGCTCTCCAAGTCATAACTGTCTGTTTTATCAGGAGCAACAAACACATGCTGCTTGTTCTCCCTTACACCGCAAAGCCAGCAGAGCCATTACAGACGGACTCAGTTTCCCTTTGTGCTGTTACTCCCGCAGTCACTAGCTCCATTCTAAGCACCAGGTACATTTCAGCCTTTGGTTCATCACTTTTTCCTCCTGAAGAGAATGAGATCCCACACAGGCAAGCAAGAACAGCTCAGACTGTCAGCTCTTAAACTCCTTTTTCACTCCGTGTTTCTTCTGAGTAAGCACAATGGGACTGTGGTTTCACACTCCAGTTTCTTTTCTAATATAAATAATGCATTGGTTATCAGTCAAAGACACTAAGGCATCACCGAAGGAGTCCTGCAGCATATTGATTGTTGTGAGTCCAGAAACAAGCTGAGTGACCAGCTTTACAGAATCACAGCAAGACAAATTTTATCAGCAATCCCAGGGAGGCAGCAACAACATATCTCCTTGACGCTGTTTTTTTTTAGAGTGAGACTTTAAAGCGGCATTGCTATGGATAAAAACCAGTATGCAATCTCTCAAAGCCTTGGCCTCTCTGGTCTGTGCTCCTTTCCAGGATACTCTTCCCCATCACAGTCTAATGCAGCAATCAGAACTGAGTTGGGATGCCAGAATTACACTCTGGGCCTGAGCTGGCCAATTTTTTTCTATAACCCTTTTTAGCTAAATGCAATTAACAGCCATTTGTTTTCCCACAGCAATGCTAAATAAATACACTTGCTTTGTTTGTTTCGATCATTAGGGAAGCTTCTCCTCTAGACAGTTAATGTAACTAAACTGCTCTGTTTACCCTTGGTGTGTTTTCCAATGTTTCCTGTTATTCTTTAAAAGCCTGAGCCAAAGTGAACCAAAGCCTGTGGAAAGCCTCCTCCTTCAATGCACTGTGCGTTGCACCTCCAAGTTCTTAAGGTCATGTATACAAATCTTCATCAGAACTGCTATGACTCTCGATAGGTTTCCTAATAAAAGCCCCTAATCCCAGCTAAAGGATAACACCAAGGGCTGGGAGAAACTGATTTAGGAGATACTTTGAATTTTTCCAACAGCTGAAACTTTGTGGCTGGTAACAGACCTCTTGAGAAATCCCCAGGATTATCACACACTCCCCCTCTGGTGGGAAGAGATTATGAAGTAGGGGTAAGAGGCAAGTTTGATAGGAAAGAGCATGAGTAGTAAAATAAGAGCTTGTCTTTAGAAAAAGGCAGACACAAAGTAGTAAGTGAAAGGAAGAATTATAAAGAAGGGAGGACTGAAAAAAACACACCCAGAAGTGGAAACACCATGAGCTTCTACAATCCCTCTGTTTCAAATAAGCACTTCTGTTGGCTGTTACTGAGAGCTTCTCCATAGCCTCCCTGTGGAAGCCAAACCATTCCACCGGTCTGCAAATAATTCAGGATGAGTCAAACGCTGGTTCTCTTTGGAAACGCGTGACACTCAGGACTAGCGAGGCGACGCTGGGCCTGGGCAACCTTGTGTAGATCCAGGCCTGAGGCTGGTGGCCCTGCCTGTGGCAGGGGGGTTGGAGCTTTATGATCCTTGGGGTCCCTTCCAACCCATGCCATTCTATGATTCTATGACCCAAGGAAACCTGGCTGGCACCCCAGCTGCTTATTAAACTTCTGCACAACACATGATCACTTGATCTCCACCCAAGTGGCACTAACCTCAACGTCACCATTTCTCCAAAGGATGGTGAGGCTGTACAGCAACCAAGAATGAAATGAGGATAGTGGTCTGTCACTCCCACAGACAGCAAAATCCAAGGGACAGTCTTTCTCTTCCTGAGGAATCAACTCAAACTGTGTAAGTATGGCACGACATCAAAAGGGAAGAGCTCCTTGGGGCCACTTGATCTGCAGACCAACATGGACCCAAAGAACTGAGCAAAGGGCCTGCTACAGCCACATAGCAAATAGAGAGGAGGGCAGGAGCAGGCAGTGATATCTCTTGCTTCACGTGAAGAGCTCAGTGGGGCCACTTAAGTTTTTACATTCTTGGCTGATCTCTGCTTGCTGGAAAGCATGTTTTCTCTACCTGTGTTTGTAACAGATGCCTTAGCCAGCAGATGTTCTCTAGAAGACTGTTTCTGCAAGGCAACAGTGAGTTGCTCAAACCTGTATGCAGCACCAGGAGTTGTATGTCACAGCAAACTAGGTCACTACTGACCTCTGAAAAGAGCATATGTGAGAAGTCATTCCCTGTGACCCAACTCACATGACTCACCCAGAGGTAATCACATGTTAACTGCAGACCCAGGATTAAGCACAAGATTTCTTCCTAAAGCCCACTGGAGAAATATAAATGCAAAGGGAGGGGAGGCTGGACAACATCCTTGCATAGTGTGAAGGGGAAGGGAGAAGGAGAGCCATAATTTATCTGCTCTGGCATTTCAGTGTGGGCAGGATGACAGTGCCCCATGGAAAGCCTGCTATTTAGATATGCTAATTTAGATGTGGGCACAAATGCTATCCATTTATCCATATGAAGGACATAACTGAAATATGAAACTCTTCCCACTTCCTATTGGGTCTCCATGAATGGTTGAGAAGGGAGTCCCATCTTTGTAGTCCATCCAATCTCAACCACAAAGGAAGATACTGGTATGGAAGGAGGTTATACAGGGTGCATGGCTGACAGCTGAGAACATTAAACATGGCCATTAAACTCAAATCAATATAGGTCACTAAGCAGAGAATGTACGTCAACAGATCTCAGCAGCTACTGACTTGGGCTGGATTTGAACCAGCAACTGAGAAGTGGGAGACAGCATCTCACATAACGGAGCCTGTGAGCCGTCCAGTCCCAAATTGAGTTCAATGTTAGGAATTTTTATTAACGTTTGAAATTGAAGCTGCATCACTGGAAAGATGCCTACTTCTGAACTGGTTCAACATGTTTAACATTTCAATATAAAATGCTGATATCTTGCAAGTTATGAGCTTTCCAACCAGTTGAGAATAAAGGCATACCAGAGGCAGAAGTGGAAAGGGGTTGCTCATTAGAGCTGGAATTATAATAGGAGCTGCAGTGCAAAACGAGGACAGTGAGTTTCAGAGAGCAACCTAGGAAGGTGATGCATCTGCAAAGCAACTGAAAAGAGGCAGAGGCAGCCAGAGAAGGGAATCTGTGTGAGGCTTGGGTGGAGGGTAAACTAACAGATGCTGGGGAAAGGCTGAGGTGAGCTGAGCTGGGGAGGAGGCAACGAAACAGCTTGTGTAACCTCCTTATAAAAACAATGGTCACTAAAACTGTTGGCTTAATGGAAAACAGGCTTTTTCACCTTGTGCTTTTCAAACATGTAAACACAGTCACTTAACTATAACTCAGCTATTTCAGAAGCTGTCAGGAGGTACTTTGGGTAGCTGTGATTAAGAGGGGGAGATGAATCTACCTAAAGCATTTGAAGTAATCAAAGATGGTCATTGTGTACATCAAGTTATCCCCAACGGGGATGTTCAGGATGGGTGCTGAGTTGTTGTTGTTTTTTGGGGTTTTTTCATCAGGAGAGACAACATTTAAAGGGAGCCATGACTACTGGACTCTTATTTTCATAACCAAGTTTATGTCACTCTCCAATAATGAAGTAACCAGATATTTTATATGGTTATCTCCTCATCAAACAGCCAAGAAGTCAACAACAGCGAGTGAGAACACACGAACGCCTATGGTGAATAACAGTGAGGAAAGCTGTGGTTTATTCAGCTGCATGACAGATCCAGCCCTTTATGATATGGTTTTCATTTAAAAAGAATTAGTTCTTTTCCCATGGAATCTGGAAGGCAGCAAGTATGAGCTTGTGCCGCAAGGGACAGATAGCACACATAGACTGACATGGCAGGAACTGGCAGTGTGGCCTTTTACTCATTCAGGCATTTCATCCGAAAGCTTGCTGCTGCCTGCGTGGTCCTGGATACCTGTAGGAGAGCTGGCCAAACCCACTGACATCAACAACAATCCTGTCACACAGTTCGACTGAAGTTAGACTAAGGCCATGAAGAACAGGGTGAATCATTTTATGATCTTCTCCCCAGCAATAATATCAGATGCTCACACTATTGACTATTTCTTCCAGCAGCTGACTGCTCATGTGATTCTCTCTCCAGAATCCTTTCCAGCTTTGCAGAGCAGCTGATTCACAGCAGTGCAGGCGTTTGGTAAGGTGAAGGAATCCAGTTGGGATGCAACTGAACACTTACTATTCCAATGGTTTGCCTCCACCGCATCTAATTTGTAGGATGTGGTCCCAGCATAACAACCTTTCCCTGAAAAAGGTTCACAGTGTTTCAGACAAGAATCAGCAGGTTCTGAGACTGCAGGGGGTAGTGTACCTTGGGGCAGAAAAAGGAGGGCTCCATATGACACTAAGACCTAGAAAAAGCTAAAGTTGGTCGACATGTACAAATAAACTTGGTGGAAACTTACATTGAAGAGGCAGCATTACCTCAAGGAAACACCCTTCTTCTTTCTGATCTTAATGCTCACTTCTTTCCAAGCCTCATGCAGTATCTAACACAAATCTTTAACCTTGAGAGAGGTGCCAACCAGGGTAGCTCCAGCAGTATGCTTTCAGACTCAGAAATGACTGTGATTACACATTCAGTACCAACTCAGCACAGGCAGGGTCTTGTCCTGTTTAGAATCCCACCTCTCTGAGAGGAGACTTAAAATGCAAAGTAAGGTACAACTCTGTTATCAGGGTGAGCGACTGATGGTTGTAACAGTCCCCTACTGCATCAGGAACCAACAGTGGCCAGAGTGGTCCACTCTGATGCAGCAGAGAGTCACCTGAACCTGTGCAGGCAATGGAGAGACGGGCAAGGCTCATGCAATGACTCTAATGACATGAGCACTGCCCAACACCACATGGGAATGACTGTCCAGGGCTAGAAATGCTCCTTTTCCACCCTCACACCCTCCTGACATGATCAGGAGCTCAGCTCACACTTACAGTAAGAAATTTACTGCCTTTCACATTGATCTGAGCATAAAAGGGCTGCTATTCCAGCCCCCTTATTTTTGCTGCATGGACAGTAACCTCACCCAGCGTGTAGCTCCTTGGCCCCTTCACACGCCTAGAGCACTACCCCATCTCCACAGCAGTCATCCAACCAAGGGCTCAGCATTTCTAAACCCTTTCCCATACTTTGATACATGCCAGCAATACACAGAAGCAACAGGTTTCTGCCACAACAGCATCAGTCAGAGTGAAGGGTTGTTTTAACAGTCCAATACCTGTTGAAAAGCTGAACTCAGCTATATCAAAACCTGCTCACTGTGTAACGTGCATGAGTGACTCTGCTGGGAATCCCTTCTCTCAAACCATCAATGAGGAGACACTGGCTGCTTGTCTTGGTCACAGCTGAGCAAGAACAAAGTTATCTAAGGGCCACAGAGTATCATCCACATGGAAATGTATGCACTAAACTGTTTCATTGCCCTCCAAAAGACTTAATCCACTTCCTGGACATAAAATATTCTGTCTCACTGGCTTCAGTCTGGTTTCAGAGAACAAGGAATTATTGCAGGAGGACAGTGATTATGAATGAAACTGGTGGGCAGAGATAGACTGCTCATTTCTCTCTTCTGATGAGCAGAGGCTGCTGTGCTCCATCTGTAGCTCCTTGCATGCAGAAAGCACCCTGGTGCATCACAGCAGTAACAGGCTGAAGGGTAACAAGCTGTTTGCTTTCAGCACTGCCTGAAGTGGGTGAGAACGAGACCTCAAAAAATGTGACATGCATTTCCTCAGAAGATGAAAAGGGAATATAAATTGTAGGGTGGAAAAAAGACAAAACCCTGGGATAGCTGGGTGGGATTTCCCACCCACTTAGGAAGAAAGACAAAAGCTCAATAAGAACAGCTAAGGGGTCTGTCACTCAAAGTGTTAGCAGCTATGGGGAGGCTCTTGCATGCAATGACTTGAGTGCCCTTTTCCAAAACTCCTGTGAAACCAGGGAAAGCCTCCAGTCAACTACATTAATAACCAAGGTTCAAACCTGAATGGAGAGATGCAACACGAGCCCCTCTTAAAAAGGAATGGAGGGAGAAGGGAGAGACAGTTCAGTGTATCTGCCAAATAATGTGCAACACAAGTAACCACAAATGTCCCACATTCTACCCCACCAGGAAGCCACCCACTGCTGAGCACTGGGGGAAGCGGGGCAGCCTGGGGAATGCACTGCAGGAGTCAGGAATGCTGGCTGCCTTCCTCACAAGGGGAGATGAATTCTCCATTCCTGGAGGTGGGAATGAGGAGATGGCCAATATCAAAAGACAGAGAGGTGTGAAGTAACTGTAATATATATAACTCTACCAGTATCAAGTTATCTGAAGTCCCCAGAGGAGCCAGTGGGTATGTGCTTTATGGTTCCCAGACCAGCAGAAGTCCTTTTCACAGAAAGAAATACTTTTCAGTTTCTCTCTTTTATTCTTCTTTCTTGGTCTACATTGCCAGTCACTGTGGGCTTGTAGATTCAGTGCAAGAAGAAATCCATCCTATGTGACCCTCTTACACTGTAGTGGGCAGTAACAAATCTCCATCTAATCCTTGAAAGAACTAAAAAAACCCCAAACCCACCACCCAACAAACCTGTGTAGAAAAAAAGTTGCACAGGAAATGCCTGATCCAGTTCCATTAGTTGCAGTTATAATCTAGCAATAATTAGTTCAGTTGAAGACATTTGCTCTAAGGACATGGCATTTTGAGAGGTGTCCTTGTTACAGCCACTCCCATCACTCAGGAGAGCTCCCCATCCTTAGAAAACCTTTGTTTCCAGTAAGCCTCCTCTCATATACCAGCTCCCTAAACTCTTGGGATTTTTCATAATGGTGCAGCTGGGAAAATCATTCATAATCCCAGAACCATCTGGCCTTGCTTCTTTGTAAATGATTTTAAAAGCTCAGTACACTATCTCACTTAGTCTCAATCCTTTGGTAGGCAGGGAGAGACTTGATATCAAACAGGAACCTTGCAAATTATGGCTTGGTATCAAAGCAATTTGGAAATGATATGTTCAGACCAATACTGAAGTGGAATTCTTTGGGTAGAGTGCATGCCTAGCTGCCTACAAACCTCAAGGCTAATGAAGCCAAGTTTGCTTTCATATTGTCTAGGAATGCCACATGAAGAAAGCAAAAAACAACTTGAAAAAAGATACTCTTGCTTTGATGATTTTGGCTTGAACATGTTAATTTGAAGACAAATTGCAGAGAAGGAAAAAAAAGTCTGTTATCTTCATAAGGAAGATAGGTCTTTAGAGGGTTTTTAGCTGATAAGAAGTGCAGCATGCAAGTCATTTAACTGATGACAGCTTTCTGGAGCCTGCATCTGAGCTTTTCCTCATGTGATTCTGTTCATTAAACTCAAAAGTGCTGCCTTCAGCAAACCTGGGAAGTTTGTTTCCAAAAACACCATAAACATTTCAGAATGAGCTGCAGGAATGTAGGATAGTGCTTCCCATGCAAAAAGAAAATTCTAACACATATTTTCTCAAAAAAACAAGTTGGTTGGGTTCTTTTTCTTTGAATGGAGAGAAGCCTCAGGATCACATCTGGATTGGTGTTGAAAAGGTGTGAGTAACAGAGTGAAATAATGGAGAAAGAATTAAAAAATATATGCCAAATGGAGAGGATGACACTTTAAATAAGCAGATGGAAGTTGATGCTTGTGCACACAAGCAGAAAAGCAGTGAAGTCATTCATAGAATCATAGAATGGCAAGGGTTGGAAGGGACCCCAAGGATCAGGGAGCTCCAACCCCCTGCCACAGGCAGGGACACCAACCTCAGGCCTGGAGCTACACAAGGTTGCCCAGGGACCCATACAACCTGGCCTTGAACACCCCCAGGGACGGGGCACCCACTCCCTCTCTGGGCAGCCTGTTCCAGCCCCTCACCACTCTCTCTGCAAAGAACTTCCCCCTAATATCCAATCTAAACCTTCCCTCCTTCAGCTTTAATCCATCCCCCTTGTCCTGCCATTATCTGCCCTTTCAAAAAGCTGATTCCCCTCCTGTTTATAATCTCCCTTCAGGCACTGGCAGGCTGCAATGAGGTCCCCCCACAGCCTTCTCTTCTCCAGGCTGACCCAGCCCAGCTCCCTCAGCCTCTCTTTGTAGGGCAGCTGCTCCAGCCCTCTGAGCATCTCCGTGGCTCCTCTGACCCCTCTCCAACAGTTCTACATCTTTCTTGTATTGGGGCCCCAGCTCTGGACACAGGATCCAGCTGGGGCCTCACAGGGCAGAGCAGAGAGGGACAATCCCCTCCCTGTCCCTGCTGCCACCCCTCTGCTGATGGAGCCCAGGATCCCATTGGCCTTGTGAGCTGCCAGAGCCACTGCTGGCTCATGTTCAATTTCTCATCCACTGTGACCCCCAGGTCCTTCTCACAGGGCTGCTCCCCAGGAGCTCTTCTCCCAGTCTGTATCTCTGGCTGGGATTGTTCCAGCCCAAGTGCCACCCCTGACCCTTGGCAGCGTTGAACCTCATTAGGTTCCCCCAGGCCCATCTTTCCAGCCTGTCAAGATCTCTCTGGATGGCTCCTTTCCTCCTAGGGTGTCGACCACACCACTCAGCTTGGTGTCATCCCCAAACCTGTTGAGGGTGCACTCGATTCCATCATCCATGTCATTGATACAGATGTTACAGAGAACCGGTCCCATGACAGACCCCTGGGGGACACCGCTTGTCACCGGCCTCCACCTGGACATAGACCCATTGACCACCACCCTTTGGCTACGGTCTGTTAACCAGTTTCATTGGTACAATGCTCCTGTAGGAAAACCCAGTTTGACACTTTCAAGGTAGTAAACCCAAGCAGTCTGCATTTTTATCCAAAAATGGCCACTGATGATCACAGTGGCTCATGATGGATACTGGGAAAGAGATTGGACCTCTTGGACTACATAGCAAGCAGCTGGACTTGAGATAAATGAGGTCATATACAGGAAAGAATTTACCCACTGAAAGGTGCTAAGGGTTGAGTTCTGGAGGGAAAAAGGAAGCTGTACTTCTCCTTGGAAGGAAAGATGCTTTCCCTAAGTATAAAGACTACCTAAACTAAGAAACAAACTGTTCCTAGGGAGCATTTCTTTAGCCTATCTAGTTTTAATGTGTATGATTAAAACAAATATTTTAAATGCTAGATTAGAAACCTGCCACTTCATCAGCTATCTCTGGAGCAATGCCAGCAGTAGGCATCAGAAATTTCTGAAAGGTGAAACTGTCCCATGTGTGGCTAAGATCTGGCAGACAAAATGAGGGTCTCAGTGGAACTGGGAGCAGAGAATGAAGGCAGAGTAAAAAACACACGGTTTTTGAGGCTCAACACCTTAAGCTAATTAGCACCCAGCAGGAAGGAAACTGTTCAAGCAAGCAAGAACAACCCATTATGATCAGACACCTTTTGCTTAGGTCTGTTTTACCTAAACAAGAACAAAAGAAGACTGAGAAAACTGAATTATTACTTCTCTTTTTTGAAAATGGGTTCAAGTAAAGACATAGATGACAAAACTCCCTGCTGGGCTGGATCCAGCAATAGAAAGAGGCCCAGCATCTGCTGTAGGGAGGATTTTGCAAATGGAAAGGAATCAGTGAGAACAAAGAAGGCCTGTTTATTTCATTTGTCTAGTAAACTCTTTTTGCTGAGTTTTATTCCCCAACACAACTGTTGGCCAAGAGGCAGCCAACCTTGTCCCACTACAGCACAGCCTTCCACTGACAGAACTGTAAAGGGAACCACATTTTTAGAGGCAACACCATTTCCACTGGCATTGCTGCTGCTGAGTTACTGCTGAAGACTTTTCCAAGTGACAGTTTGGGATTTATCACCTTCCCCAGCTCTGCAGTCATTTTCACCTGGAACCTGTCAAACTCAGCAGGCCAGGCAGACAGCATGGCTTACAGGCTATTGGAACCCAACTGCTTAGTGGAAAAGTAAATATTCCAGCTAGATTTCTGTCCTTGTATAAAAACAAATGATTATTTCGTAAATGGCACTTGCAAACCTAATATTTCCTGTCTTGGTGTGTACTGTAGAGGTTGCACAATGAAGACTTGTACTGTCCCTGTGTTTTGGGTCACTGGGTGCACAAGGCTGTTGCCAGCAAAGCCAATGAAGTATGAAACCAGAACCCTTGTAGCAGGAAGCACATGCAAGATTTGCCAAATCACTCTGGCCCAGCTATTTAACACGGCCTTGGCTTACTCAGCAGAACAAACCTTCAAAAAGACATAGCTGGCAAAGTCACAAAGCTATTGATTAAATGAAAATGGTGTTTGTCTGGGACTTTCTAAATGACTGTCGTTTGCCTGTTTGCTGCAGTTTTATTATGTTAAGTAAAGCTGTACAAGATGACCAGAAACAAAGAAATTAGAGGGACTGCAAGAGCTTGTTGCTTCACTAGGGATTACACAGACATCCTTCACAAAGCACAGAGTAAAACCATAGAAACCCTTGCCCAGAACCACACTAATGCTTGCCACAAGAGTTCAGAAAGGACTGGGAGATGGACATTCCCACGCCTAGTTCCAATGTGGTTACATTCCAGTACTGTAAATAAACTATCAAACTTGGAAGGTAAAAGGGTGAGAAAAGATACATAGGATGGAGGGAGGTACCCCATCACCATGCAAGGATTAGCAGGTTCAGTAACCTCACCTGTAAATATCTTGCAATCTTACATGAAACAAAAAACCCCAACCCCAAACCAGGCCTATTATCTAGAGTCTGGCACAGGATACTACTCAAACCTCTCCATTTCTCCCTCACAATCTTTTCTCTCTCTCTGTGATCTCTCTATGTGATTTTCTTTATGTGAGTTTTCTCTATGTGATACCCTGCTGTCATTGCATAAATGACTTGCCCAGACAAGGTTAACACAGCAGAGACATTGTATTTCTGGGATTCCAATTAACTTACTCAGCTGTCATGTCCTGCATTACACTTGGCAAACACAATTTCTCTTTACTGGTGCTCCACCACTGGCTCTTTCTCAGGTCAGAACATCCATGCTTCCAGAAGTCTCCACTGATTGACATGTTTATATCTGGTTTTGATCTCTGCTTCCTTTTGTCTTACTTAGAACACAGTTTGCAGAAAGCTATTATCAAACCACTAATATCAAGCTACTTAAGCACTTAAGATCTTTTTGTTAACTAAAACAGACCCCTCAGTGTGTTACCAAAAGATGAAGAAGCACCTTCTGAAATTTTAGGCTGCACCTAGTTCTCTCTCAAAACCAGAATAGGTCCTTGAAGAATTGCTTTGACTAGATCATGCTGATTCTCCTGTTCAAACACATGTGATCGAATAGCCCATGTTCCAGTACGTCCTTTCAGAGTTGTACAGAGAAGGGCAACTTAACTGTGAAAATGTGCTTGCAATTATCTGTGGAAGAATGAAACCTGGGAGGAGGGGAACAAGAAAAGGGAGCCTGGGAACAGAGAAAGACATTCCACAACAGATTTACAACACAAATGGCAGAAAATAAAATTAGCAACTCCAGGGTGGGTACAAACTGTTGCCATCGTTTTTGGCCAGCCTCAGGGTATGTCTACACAGCAGTCTGTCACATCCAGGAACCCTGCAACTGCGATATACTGCAATAGTGACATGCTAGTGAAACGTAGCTGGGGCAGTAACTGCCTGAATCAAACTACCCAGCTACTCAGGAAGTCTTGGTGTAGCAACACAGTGACCAGCTTGCTAGGGTAAAGCCTGCCTGGCATTGGCTCTGGCTCCAGTCTGCCTTGGGATCCAGCTGAGCTTGCTTTTCAAGCCCTGCAAATGCACACATGTGAGTTCTAACACATCCTCTTTTGCAGCACAGCCAAGACAGCTACACAGGGTTTTACAAAGGCCCAGAGGGAACTGCACCACAGCTCTCCAGCACAAGGCAGAATCTACATCCCAGCTGCAGCAGTGCCGTTGAAGAGGTAAATCCAGTCACAAGAGAGATCCTGTTGCCACAAGTTGCATCCCTGAGCCACCACGTAACAGTCACTCCTTTGCAAAGTCCTCTCTGGTAGAACATTTATGCACAGGAGTGAATAAGATGCATGTGTTCAACCAGAACCTTTGACTACCTGCTGAAGCACTGCCCTGTGCAGAGAAGTTTGGCCTCATTGGCAGGACAGAGGGATGAGAGTTAAAATTGAAGTTGACCAGATAACCCTGACAGTGAGACTTTGGTGCTTCCACATATTTGATTCTGCAACTTTAGTAATGTTGTTTTTAATGCCTTTTGGGCATAATCTGGGAACAGATTGCTTCCTGGCAATTAATTGGCATACTTTAGCAATAGCAATGAAGAAAAACAGTCCAGAGAAATTCAGGACAGACAGAACCTGCCTGATAAATGTGGGACTAACTTGTGCCTCTGCTGCACTTCAGAAACAGCAGCTGCAAGGTCTGCTGCCTTGTCTATGACTGATCTTGCTGTCAGCACCATGACACTAGAGGATCCTACTGGTTGTTTTCTCATACTTCAAAAAAACCAGCTCCTTGCATTTGCCATCATAACAATGCAGGTGGTCAAAAAAAGCAACACAGAGCAGAAGAAGCAGCCCAGGTAGGAGCTCTTCTGAAAAGTAAGGTTAGTGTTTAAAATTGGTCAGGACATAAACTAGACTTGGCTGCCTACATTGGTAGAGCCATGCATTCAAGGCTAGACTAAGGTAAGCTGGTCTAATAAAGGCAGGAGGTTGTGGGGGCTTGGGGTTGGGTTTTTTTCAAAACAGCTTTTCTGTTCCTCCACCTTGCCTCTAAATGTTATAATCCCAGGCTAAAATGAGAGCACTTGGGGCAAAGTTCTCTCCATTTTTATATTACTTCCAGAACTGCTCCCCTCACACCACCACCATGATTTGGCTGGCAGGTTCCAGTGCTGCCAACATGACACTGGCTGGAATCCCAAACAGTCTGCTTAAGAAATAGTTTTGTATCAGCACAGTGTGTGCTCTGCAGCACTACTTAACTGCTCAGATCAGTGTCCCATTCACTCTGGTGGTCTTCAGCTTCCATGTGAAACTTTTAAGTTTCAAAATGCATTATGAATATATGTATTTTTATAAATTGCAGGGTGGGGGAGAAGGGGGACTGTCAATTTCCTGTTTGGTTGTTAGGAATTAAGTCTGTATACCTGCACCACACTGACCCAGCTTTGCCACAGTAAATTGCCCAGGATGTTATTCTCTCTCAAGACACATTATTCTGCTTCATTCCCCTTCAGCCTGTGATATATTCATGTTCTGCTTTACAACTATTTGCATGACATGCTCTCTCTGATGGGTGCTGCACTGGACAGATCAGGGAGGGAAGTTTATTCACTGGTTTATGAGCATAAATATTAGGCCACAACAGAAAGATCCAGGGAGTGTTTTTCCCTTACCTGCAACACCACTGTTACTTAAGACACAGCACAAAGGTCATACTCAATTATGCAGCAAATAATTATGCACCCTAAAGTAATTTTAACCAAGATACATCAATCAATACTTAACATCTAAAGCAAATAGTCATACTGGACAGAAACCAAATGGTTCTAAACTCTCCTCCTGCCTGATTCCAAATCCAGAGCTGTTTGGTTTGCACACTATAGGCTTTTTACCTTTGGACTCATTTTTGTCCTCATCTGTTTCAGCTTCAAGCTTGAGGCCATGTGGTTTCAGACTGTTGGCAACAGATTGTATCTTGCTTGTTGTGAGTTGATTCTGATTCACTTTCTTAAGGGCATCTGACACAGCATGGCTTCCAGCCATACCACCTCCAGCTATTCTCTCACCATCCAGGCAGTGCCAGGTTCCGCTAGCTCATGAATGGGAATCTTCCCTCCACACCCAAGCCTGTCCCCCATCCCACAACTGGAAAGCTGAAGCTGTTGAAAGAAACAGGAATGGCAACAAAGCTGGCATTGTTGTCCAGAAAAACCACTGGCTGCAGCCCACCCACTTCATTTAGGGGATAATGGATAGAAGGATGAATCACAGCTCTGTTTGGAGAATGGCTTGAAAACAGTAACGATGTCACTGCTGTGGACAAGAAGAGAACAAGGGGAGGGAGAAGTGGCACTACTTTTCTGAAAGACACAGTGGTTCAGGGTGGTCTTGGAGGTATGAATCTCAGATCAACTTCACACTGGTGCAGTTCAGAGAGGAGGAGGGAAGCCCCATGCAGGATCCCCTTGACAATGGTAGGGCAAATTCAAGCTCTTATGAATGGAGTTGCCCTGCTAGTCTGAAGGAAGGAAGTGTTGAGCATATGAAATGGTTTATAATGCAAAGACTTTGCACTTAGACTTTAAGACTTGAAAGACCATTGTGATCCCTTTTTTTGTAGGTCAGAACACAGTACTCCAACCCAGCAATCCCTGGATAAAAACCAGCTAACTGTGCTTACACTGAAGTGTGGTATTTAAAAAGGCATCACCTATTGATTATGCTGAATGAGGGTTTGTTGAGGGTCTTGTCTTCTATGGTAAGAAGTTTATGATTTGCAGCCTCATCACATATTCAGTGGTCTTTACCCTGCCTGGAACCTTCATGTAACTGCAAAGTTCTTCTCCTGGACTCTTTGTAGGAAAAAGTGTCCCTGAACACAAATGGATGGTCCTTGACTGTCCATGGACCTAAATGATTGCTCCAGATTTAAAGAGATAATTACAGCAGATAAAAGCTACATCACACATCCCATCACCAAGCAACAACAACTCTGAAGATGAACTTTTATAGGACCTATAAGCACCACCCTAGTGGACTTATTTAACGATGTCTCCATGTTTTCAGAGTGCAGCTGTCTGTAATAGTGCTTTTTTGCAGTGAGTCCAAATGACTTTAGTGGCAGATTAGGAATCTGATCCATCAATTAGTAATCCATTCACTTTTTCCAAAGTCTACATTAGAAACTATCTGTGATTGCCAAACTGGGCTTGTGATCTCCAGAGATATTTGTTGGTCTTAAGGCAAGAAGTAATAAATCTCTGCTTTTCTACACATAAGGAAATGAGCCTTCAATAAAGCACAAACTTCTGTCTCTCCAAAATACATACATTTACCAATATGGGTGTAAGTTTTGATTGGATTTTTTTTTCATTTTAATTAATAAGCTTGCACCCAGTTTTCCTTCATTTTCATTTTTAGATCTGAAGCTAATGCCAGTTTCTTAGTCTTCATCTCTGCAATGTGTTTCCTTACATTTCACAGTGACTTAAAACCAACAATTTGTAGATAAAATGTGCAAATAATCCTTCTATTTGCACAAGACATGCTGAAACAGGAGTGCTCAGACAAATAAGGAGAATTCTGACACCTAGTAAGGTCAATGTAAAGATTCCTGTTGACTTCAATGCCAGAAGGGAACTGGTAAATTGACCAGACTGAAATAATGAAGCCACTGGTGGATGACAGCATAGAGGGATGATTCTGATGCTCAGGTTGAGTGATGTTTTCATTTGGCACACTGGGGTTTGATTATGCATGCCTATGGCTGGGTTTAAGCAAGGGTAGAGGGTGCAGAAGGGCTGGAGGGCTTGCTCCAGTGTGTGATAGAGAACTGTGAAACAGGCTACCCTGGAACATGCCCACAAAACACCTCTGGCAGCAGAATCCTGCCAGCAGCTTCTCTAACCTTACCCAGATGGCTGCTTCAGTAGGAGCCTTCCTGCCTCCTGAGACCTACATTCCCAGACCCCTTAAGTCTCTAGAGTGAATCTTACAGACCCTTCAAGTCCCTCAAGTACTCTTCCCAGTCTCTCTTGCTTGAGCATGTTCTAGTCTCTTCTCTCTGAGACAAGGGGCTTGTGAGGCAGTTCTTTTAGAAAATGCAGTCTCCCTTGTCATTTGACATCTGCAATTTTCATTACAGCTCTAGATTTCTCCCCACAATGGGATCTACAACTCTCCTGAGGCAGAAGACACTCTACAAAAGCACATTCAGTGTCCAGATCCTCCAGGGTACCGAACTTAAGTCACACTCTGTCAGGCCCTTTAGACATCTCATATCCACCTATTGAAATAGTTTTCCATTCAGAGGCAAAGACAGAAAACCAGCAGAGGGAGGACACTATGGTCTCATCACCAAAACTGCACTCAGGAAAGAAAATGTACTTTGCTACATCCTGCACAGGCAGAAAGCTGTATCTGAAAGCATTACACCCCCTATGTGTGTTGTGGATTTTTTGCAAGGCATTATTAGAAAGAAGCCTGACAGCTCTGCTGGGAAACTTGGCAAACACCAGGGCAGAGCAGTCTCACTCTTTTACACAGCTGGATTTTCTGCAGCTCAAGTATTTTTCCCTTCTGCTCTTGGCCCATCCCAAGATGAGTGCTGAATTTCCCTTAACGTTACCCACAGGTTAATTTGTTATTAAGTTTAGGCTTAGTTTAACATTTTGGCATGCAATTTAAATAAAACCAAACCCAAATGTCCTTCATTTCTGCTGAAACCACCCTCAGTTTGGCTCAGCTGCCTTTGGTGTCACCAGAGGGTGAATAGGAGATTCATTTTCATCTTGTCACTTTTGGTAGTAACCTAAATATCCTCCATGCAACTTTGAAATCTATTGCCATAAAATAGTTCTCTGTCATGGAAAAAGACTGGCCAGAACCTGAACTCGATACATTGGCTCCAGTTTAGCTGTCAAATACTTGTTTTACTGGAGAAAAGGAAGATAGAATGAACATGAACAGTAGGGAGTCCAGAAGAGTGCAGACAGAATTTATGGAGAACTTCTAACTGAAGGAACACTGGTGGGATTTCCCACCTTCCACCCAAAGAGGCTAAAGGAAGGCATATTTGAAAATCCCATAGGTACAGCCCTGCCCCTGGATAAATTTGTTCCTGGTCTAATTCAATACCTTACACAGTCTAACTGTGACACAGTGCAACCAGAGTGATGTCAATGGAAAGGGAAAAAAGCTCGTAAGTATTATGAGTAAGTGCATATTACACTTGGTCTGGAAAGCAGTGCATCCTTTGGGATAACTCATTAACTGCACTAAGATCATGCAGGTGACTCTTCCAGTCAATTTTGTTTTCTCCTATTCATGGAATATTTACAGGCAGTTTTAGAAACTCTTCAAAGTCACCTGCAGAAAGCACCCAGTAATCTCATTCTGCACATTTCTGCCTGACTGGGAGTTACCGTGTTCAAAGTGTGCCCATTAGCTGTGACTGAGCTGATAAATCAAGTTAGATGATTTCTTTCTGTTGATCAAATAACACTGCTTAAGGGCATTGCCAAGACAGCCATGTTTATCATTTCAGTGGTGGCAGATTACTTCCCATGCAGAGATGAACCCATTACCAAGGTATTTAACTATTCAAACCCTTGACATCAACACCTGAACTTCAGAGAACATTTAACAAGTTCAAAGATTCTGAAGCTGATGTCGTTTCTGTGGACCTATCCTACAGCATAAAGACAAGCAGATTTTGTCTCTTAAATTACTCCCATCAGTGATTTAAGAAAACAAGGCCTTTTTGTGCTACACAAAAGCAAAATATGGAGTGGAATATAGAGAAGGATCAAATAGATTTCTGTGTGCTGAAAGGAATATTTACATAAGCCTCCTAAAAATTAAGTTGTTTATCAACCTGATAGATTTATGAAACCATAACAAACATGTCACACCACCAATTTCACTTGTATGGCTGAAAATAAGCATATGCTACACTGGTGTCAGTAAAGGAAGAAACAGAAGGACAAGTTCTTACTTGTGCCCAAGTTCATGTGCAATTGTAAATGCCAGATTGAGACCGTTGTCTTCAGCAAGAACACACTTTCTCTTGGCACTGCAGACACCTCCCAGGTAAGCAATTCCTGCAAGAGAAACACAGAGAAGCCTCCCATCAGAATCAGTTAACCAGCTTGTTCAGTCAAAACATACAGCAGGCACTCAACCAAAAATGACAAAAAAGACACCTAGTATGAAAAATACTAACACAGTTTGCACAGAAAATCATCTGAGGATTTTGTTCATCATCCTATTGAAAAATCAGTCTAGAATTTTGTCAGGCAGGACACAAATCAAACACATTGACCTTCACTGCTTTCACTGGAAAATATTTTTTCACTGTCCAGACAAACCCAAACAATTAATCTAAGCTTGTCTTAATGCCCCCTGTTACAGTGTTAGAAGATGCAGTGATGTAGCCTGAACAAGCATTTAAATGGAGCTGCCCCAGTTTTCAGAATAAAGCTGAAAAGAAGGAATAAACCAAGAAAAGTAGAGACTGTCTGGGAAGATCTTACATTTTCCCTTATTTTCACACTTAAAGAAAGCAACAGTGGCAGAGTCAGAAAAGCTGGCAAACTAATGATGGTGAGTCAGAAAGCCAATGCAGGTGGCAGAAGTCTTCTCTGACTTAGTGGAATTTAGGATTTGATCCCAGGGACAATTGCACAGTACTCACTAGGCCTGTTTGTGTGGGCACCACAAATAGTCGTAGGCTGAAGTCAAAAAGGAATTCACAAGTCATGGCATGAAACTTCTGCTATGGAAAAACAAGAGTCCTCATATGCCCTCCCTGCAACCAGACTGACCCCTCCAGAAAGTGCCATTCTTCTTGAAAGTGTTGTGATGGCATCACAGGCCACTCTCAGGAGAGTTTGCTGAGGAGTTTTTGTTTCATCTGCCACCTAGAAACGACAGTTAAGCCCTTGGGATTCATGCACCAATATTAAAGCCAGAGCCAGAACCTACAGGCTGGGGGTGACCTGCTGGAGAAGAGCTCTGTGGAGAAGGACCTGGGGATCCTGGTTGATGACAGGTTGGCCATGAGCCAGCAGTGTGCCCTGGGGGCTGAAAGAGACAATGGGATCCTGGGGGGCATAAGGAGGAGCGTGGCCAGCAGGTCACAGGAGGGGATCCTCCCCCTCTGCTCTGCCCTGGTCAGGCCCCACCTGGAGTGTTGTGTCCGGTGCTGGGCTCCCTGGGATAAAAAGGACAGGGATCTCCTGGAGAGAGTCCAGAGAAGGGCTATGAAGATGATGAAGGGCCTGGAGCATCTCCCCTGTGAGGAAAGGCTGAGAGAGCTGAGGCTGTTCAGCCTGGAGAAAAGAAGACTGAGGGGGGACCTAATCAATGTTTATCAATATCTTAAGTATGGGGTGCAGGGGGAATTGGCCAGCCCCTTTTCTGTGTCTGTGGGGACAGGACAAGGGGCAATGGCTGCAAATTGGAGCACAGGGAGTTCCACACCAACATGGGGAGGAACTTTTCCCCAGTGAGGGTGAGGGAGCCCTGGGACAGGCTGCCCAGGGAGGTGGTGGAGTCTCCTTCTCTGGAGAGATTCAAGACCCATCTGGACACCTGTCTGTGCAGTATGAGCTGGGGAGCTGCTTTGGCAGGGGGGTTGGACCCCATGAGCTCTCGAGGTCCCTTCCAACCCCTACAGCTCTGTGATTCTGTGACCTTTACAGATCAGACTACTAACTGCCAGCAATTACCACAAATCTATTTCCAGTATGAAAGAGGGTCAAGCAGGAGCGTCGGTGGCAGAGCGAAAGGAAAGCCAGTTACTATTTTTATCAAGTGTGAGGGTTTTTTCCTTTCTCTCATGAGAAGTTGTGTAATTACAGCCCAGAACTTCTGGGTTTGACCATGCAAAGCTAGCTACACTTCCACAGCAATTCTTAGGGCACAGGCAACTGTGTAAACTCAGATTTATCCAAAAAGTTGTCCTACATAAACAGTTTGCAGCTGTTGGCCTTTCTGCCAGCTAATGAGCCCTCTACTAGCAGTATCTTGAAGGGGAATGATTACATTTATCCTACCAGCTCAGCTAGGCATTAGGATGTTACCTGTGTAGCTCCAGGCCTGAGGTTGGTGTTCCTGCCTGTGGCAGGGGGGTTGGAGCTCTATGATCCTTGTGGTCCCTTCCAACCCTTGCCATTCTATGATGTTACATACTTGCCACAGTGATAGCCAAAGCTGGAGGAAGAGTCTGGTGGGTGAGTTCACGTTTCATCCTACTCGAAACACCAGAGGCTTCCTTCTGACAAACGTGGAATATTCACTCAGCAAGTGGTTTGTCCAGGTACTCCAGCTTTCAACTCTCTAATGTCTTGTTTTCATTGCACTCCTAATACTTTAATCTCCTCTTTTGCCAGCCACCTCTGGATACTGAACTTTTTACTTGATTAAAACTTGGCTAGCTTTCCTCTTCTCTGTGTATTTGCTGTTGGGAAAGGAGCCAAACTTGAAGTCCTGAAGTCTGCTTGGCACAGATGGAGACTCACTGCATATCCACATGCACAGAGCAGACCTCCCATTCCCCACCATTACTAGTTTGGTGCTGAGCTGATGTTTTTCTCATCCTCCCACGATTTTCAATTTGTGCAGCTCACACATTGCCATCAATTACATTTCTTTAGCCTCTCTTAACATCCTACATAAGTAAAATCAGGAAACCTTAGAAGTGATTCATGTTCTGCCTTTCCATTCAATGGCAGTAATTTGTTTGACAGAGATGCCCTGCCTGTATTTACACATCAAGTCAGTCACCAAGGGAATCCTCCAGTGCTTACAATACTTAAAAATGAAAAATACTTTTCCTTTCTATAAAGCTTGCACATAAAAGGTTCCAAAATTTAAAATAGCATTAAAGTGCCCATTAAACCGCCTCCAGGATAGGTAATAACACAATCCCTCCTCTACAGCTGAATAAACAGAGGTCCCAAGAAGTCAGTGGTATCCAGGGGAGAAAGAACAGTATCCATAGAAGGACCCACTCCAGCATGTACAACACAGAGAGGCTAAGGTTGTTACCATCACCTTAAGTCCTGAGCCCCCAGTTCCAAGTGTGGCTCAACCAGAAGAAGCTAACAGGGTGAGCTGTTCCTTCCTTTTATGAGAATGTGCTAATTCAAAGCCAGACATGCAATTTTAGTGGCACAGATGAATTTGGCTTAATGATGGGTAGTGATGTAGATGCCAATTTCTGTTGATCTTGCAGTAACATGGTTTCCATCAGAGTGTAACAGCCACGTGTGGAAACCATTTGGCTTAGTAGTAATTTTCATTGTCACTGGATTTAATGAAAACCACACTGGAAACAATACACCCAATATGGATCACAAATACAACCATCCAGTGCACAGGAGACAGCTACAGTCAGGTACAAAACCAAATTAACAATCATGCCAGGTGCTGTACCCAATGCAAGTCACAACATTTTGAACTTGAGGAGGAGTTTCTGATGCCACAGACCATCTGATGGAACTGGCTCCCAGACACTGCAAGGTCAGCCATAGCTTATTGCAAACAGGTCTCCCCATAAGTGTGCCTTTACTCTTAAAGTGATGTGAAATATGAAATAAGCCCAAACTCTACATGACTGAGAAAAAACAAACCCTACACTGATTACATTGATGCCACTTTTTCCTCTGCTTACATTTAATAGAAGGACAAAGAATATGACCCACTGTCTGTCTCATTCTCTGGGTGCCATACATGAGACAAAAATGAGTCCAAGGAAGAAATTAGTTCAGTGCACTTGACCTCACTGAGTGGCAGAACATCCACCTGCTGCTGGGTTAAATCCCTTCTGGGGTGGGAGGTGGGTGAACCATGTTGAGGAAACAAAGAGACATAGGGCTGGGCCAAACACAACTCTGGATGCAGGACTGGGTAGACAACTTGGATAACAACTGAACAGTCACAGTCCTCAAAAAGAGTTTGGAATTTTGTAGAATGTAAGAATTTAAGATTGACTATTATCCAGGCAGGTGCATTGTGTATATGACTGCCTCTCTTTTAGCTGGTGGAGGAAAGCAGAAAGGAGGAAAGCAGAATGGAGGACAGTTTCCAGCACTAATTTTTTTGAGTCCTTGCAATTTCTGCAGGCAGAGTATGAGCTAGATTCCTAGGAATTCCAAGAAACCTCTAGCTAAGGGCATGTGAGGTTCACTTTTCTGAATTTATAGCACACATTTGTTCTCATACACAGTTTTCAAACTGGTATCCAAGTGCCCATGTATATTCCTTCCTGCTTCACTGTGAAACTGCTAGGTACTACACCAACCTTACAGAAAAGAGAGCTAAGGCTCAACACTAAAATACCTGTCAAGACAACACAAGAAGGCACCACTGCTTCTGAGAACATACACCAGACCTTGACTTTCAGTACCTAGCCAATTGTGTTCCAAATGTGCCCATCGTCAAGAATCCACTTTATCCCAAATCTCAACATGACCCCTCTAAAACTCTGTTCCTTGCCTCCAAACCAGCATGACCTGCAGAGATGCAGGATGCTTTCCCAGAACTCAGTGTACTCTGGGGCTGAACACCTCCCCGGTGGGACTGACTGTTGTCCTGTAGTGCCCAATAAAATCTCTTCTTCCTTCTAACTCTGAAAACATTGTCACTTCCAGTATACACAACTGCTGTCAGAATCCCAAAAGCCCAGCAAGAAAAATAAATAGCTGAAACACAAAGCATAGTTACTTTCTGAATCTCTTGATTTTCATTACACACACCCTGCAAGACTAACAAATCAAATCTCTCCCTGATACTCACAGTACTGGCTGTGATGCTTCTGGAGCTGATAATGTAATACAGCTCAGAACCTGAGGTCCTAACAGCACAAATGAATGAAATACACACAATATCTTTTACAGGGGATACTTTTCTGACTCCTGGGAATACTTAAAGGTATTTGGTACTGAAATATTGCTGTGACACCCAAGGGTCTAGGGACTGGCCCTGGATAACATTTCACAAGACCAGGACTGTTAGCTGTGAGCACCAGATTCAACTGTGTGCCTTAGTCTTTGTGAACTGACTGTGATTTGTGTAGGTACACCCAAACCTTAGCCAGAGCACCACTGAAGCTCAACAGAACTTCTGGGTTGACTCAGCCCACACAGAACTCTGGGTAGGAATGTGCTTCCCCACCCCCCATTTTCAAACAGATCAGCTGACATCCAGCCCCCTGTGTCACTGCAAGTTGCCTGGCTCTACACTGTTCTGATAAAAAGGCCTTTGTGAGGCTAGACCTCTTCATGTCTGTAAACCTGCAAAGAAGGGAGGATTCTGCAAGTGATTAGATAAAAGGAGCACTTTTCCTATCTTCTCTCTTTGTTTAATTACCCTGCAGGATGGCAATTAATGGAGCACGTGAAATCCCTTCCCCAGCATGTCCAACTCTCAGCTTTAGCTTTCAGCCCTTCTGCAGGCTTCCTGGGAACCTCCTGTGGTTTTCTAAGCTTAATGGATGAATCATTTACCTGCCTTCTTACTAACTTCCCACACAGAGACATTCCCCAAGATGTCAAAAACCTTATTCTAATGCTCCTTGCATTGGATTTACACTGTGCTACTTCACTGAATTAAGCAGAGACTCTCCCAGTGTCCAAGGGGTTGCCCAGACAGTTGGAAAGCCCCAGAGACTGAGAGCTCTCAGGACTTTAGAGATAAATGCCCTCAGCCAAGTTAGTAAAAAGTCACTTCAGATACCAAATGCATTGAGATGCAGAAAGCTGACAGAGCCTCTAACACTTTTTTTGGCCTAGAAAAGGCTTTGACCAAGGCCTACAAAAACATGCCAGACAGCCTATTAACACTGCATTACACCAGCAAAGAGCTGACAACCTCCAGAAACCCTCAGAGGCTTGTCATGGGCATCTCTGAACACCACATGCCTTTCCAATGCCATTCAAGAAGGATTTGTGATCTCAAGCATAAGTATTCACCAGCCTGAGCGTACCTGAGGAGAGGTATGGTGTTCACAGCAAGTCAAAGAAGGCTGGAAAGAAGTTTCAGGTTAGCCTCATACAGCAGATATCCATCAGGAGTGACACAGATATCACTGATCTTGCCTCAGAGCAAGGGAATGCATTAAAAGACCACCTGAAGTTATTTCTTGCCCTAATTTTCTAAGCTTTTGCAATAAAGCACTGGGATCTAAGACTTCAGCAAAGCAGCAGATAAAAAGAAATACCCTGTTTATTTGACATCTGCTCTTTGTTCAGCATGACATCCCCTGTGCCATTAACATGGCTCCTCCCTTTCAACAAACCACTGCTTCCCTAGATGACAGCACATTAATAAATCCTCTCCATCTAACCTGACATGAGGAGTGGCTTAATTAACTGCAGCAGAGGAAGCAGGGTATCATCTACATGTTTACTCTACTTTGATATGCTAACAGCCACATTCCAGAGAGCTTCTCCCACACTCCCCAGTGACAGGAGCTGAGGCTGCTGCTGAATGCAGATCTCAAACAGGCAAAAAGACAGTTCCTTTCTGCCTTCCTGTTTCTCCAGCTAAATATGAAATTTTGGGTATTTAGTCCAAATCAAACCACTGTTCCTGAATGGAGATTCCCAAATCCTGGCAGCTAATTCAGCATCTGTTTATAGACATCATTAGACACTGCTGAAAGTCTCCATGCTCATGCACATGAGTGGAAATATATAAGCTTAATTACTAATATATGATCTTAATTACTCAAAGGAAGAGTAATTAAGAGCAGCTGTACTCCTGTTAAGAAGAAACCCAGAGGAAGAGCTAGCTAGGTGGATCTGAGAGAAATACTCCACATGGGAGGAACTGATGGACTTGAGTCAAAACATAGTCCTGGGAAGTACACAGAAGCCTGACATAATTTAGTGAACAAGAAAACCAGGTGGATGGGAAGAGATTAGGGAATGAGAAAAGATGGGGACACAAATGTAGCAAAGGGAGATAATATGGGTTTTCCAGAAGTCTTCAAGAAACATGACTTTGATCTCCTAAGCAGCAGGGAGTCACTTCTGTGGAAGGCACAGGTCAAGGAGGGCAGGAGATAAGATCAGAAGGGAAGATGAGCTTTCTGAGAACTTGTGTGTGTACTTACTGCTGGAGAAAAATGTACCTACAGCCCTGGGTCATATGTCTCTGGCACCATGGGTTCACTTGAAGAAAAGTAGGTGGTGGACTGCAACAATGCCTGATGAGGACATGGAGTCATTCAGGCAGGGGGGTCTGTGCCTTAGCTGGGCAAAAAAAAAGGGTACCTAGCCTAGGGAAAGGACAGCTGTTAGAACAGAAACAAGCTGCTGAAAGAAAGAGAGGCAGTTATAGGGGACAAGGTTGTTCAAGGGTATCTTACACCATAAAGGAAACAGATCCAGCAGAAGTCAGGAGAGATCTCATGCTTTTGAAAGACCACAAGGAAATGTGACTGTGAACTCACAACCATCACCAACACCTGTGAAACCAAACTGTGCCTCAGGCTTTGGATTCTGGCCCTTGAAAGTCACCCCTGCCTGGAGCTTAAAGGCATTTGATTTGGATGTCTTCTGCTGGTCTAGTTTTGTTAAGTGGATGTAGACTGCAATGCAGAGATGAACCTGCTGGCTGGTCCTTCCTACAAACTGTCATAGAATTAAGCAGGATCTTCCCTTCTCACGTGGGTGCAAGTATTGGTGTGATAATATGCAAAAGACAGGCAACCTACCAAGGCAACAGGAGGACTCTGCACTGGATTCAGGACTTGTGGAGCTGTGTGAATAGCTGTCACTTTGGTGACTGAAGCAGAGAGACACAGGATAGAAATGAATCCATATCTCTCACATGCTGGATGTCTTGAAAAAAGAGGAGAGAGCTCCACTTGTTCCTTTTTGTAAACAGCCTTTGTGACTCTCACCTTCACTTTCTCAGATGTTATTAAAAATTAAAAATACTTCAACAATTCCATATTTTCATTTTGACCTGTCTTATTTGGTGGAATAGGCCTGAACTCAAGAATTGCTTCAGTGTCCCCAAAGCTTTCAGGAAACACGACTCACCAAAATGAAAAAAAAAAGGAAGTCAAACAACTCTGGGATCAGAAAGGAAAGTGCTGGAGGGCTGACATGCTGGAGGGCTGACATGCTCACCACCCTGCCACGTGCCTGTTAGTCTGCTAACACCCATCCTGTTCTCAGGTTGGGTCCCACAATATAATCTCCCAAAAACTGGAAAAACAACCCTGGCATTGCTTGCAATAACTGCAGCTTTGCAAACTCTGTAGCATTCCAAAACCAGCTCTGAGGCTTTTTTCATCCTGTGTTTTCAGAGAAGTTCTATGACTCAGTTTTAAATTTTTTTGTTTGTCCCTACAACTCATCTGAGCCATCTGCTACAAGAGAGGACCTGAGTTCAGCCAGAATGAAGGGGACTGAAGAAAAAGATCAAATCAGAGCTTTTAATGAGACTGCTAAACAAAGAGGAACATGAAATTCAGCAGCAGGGATCCTGGAGCCTTCAAATTCCACAGTATCTCCCTTCCAGAATGAAGAGACAAGGTCAGACTTGGCAATAAATCAGAAAAAAATATTTGGAATCCCTGTACCAAACAGCATCTGCTTTAAGAGCTAACAGTCAGGATCCAGCACTCAGTTCCAGTTGTTCTTTCCTGTGATTGCAAACACTAAGAAACTCATGAAGCTATTCAAATAAATGAAAAGACACTTTTAACAGTTTCAAGAGCTTTACTGAGCCTTGCCTATCTCAGCCAGACATGGTGGTAGTTGGGGGTGGGTTCATGAGCAAGGATCAGTCCTGCAATCCTTCAGCAACATTCAGCAATGTATCATGAACAGTGTTTCAGTGTCTGGAGAGTTTCAGCACAGCTTGCTGAACCGGACACCTTGGGAGATGGCTGAACACCTGTGCTGCTGATGAATGGCATTCTTCCACAGCTCTCAATTAAATTCCTTCCATGTTCTTAAAGAATGACTAAGCAATTGTTACTTTCAAAGGGTGAATGAATCTATACTTCTGAAACATGTTAATATTTAAAGTGTCTTTTATTTTTAGGCACTGTATACTTGTCAGACTGTTCTCTTGGCAAAATAAGAGCAGCTCAGGCGACTGGCAGAGCAGGCCAGCAGAATAGAATGATTCACAGTAATCAAACTTTGAACAGAAGCTTTTTCAAATCACTTCTGTGATACTTCTCACTTACAGCTCCTACATCCTGACTTAAAGGGCTGGGGAAGCTCCTGGATTCACTTTGTCAAGCTGCCAGCCAACACAAGCACTGATAAACTTATTTAGCAATTCTCAATTCAGCCCTTCTGCGGGCTTAACCTCAGAGCCTGCCTGACTTGGGAAAAACCCACAAACCCAGGGTTTGTGCCTGATAATGTCAATAAATGTCAATGTCTGTGGTGACAGAGCCCTGGAATAGGCTGCCCAGGGAGGTGGTGGAGTCTCCTTCTCCTGTCTGTGCAGTATGAGCTGGGGAGCTGCTTTGGCAGGGGGGTTGGACCCCATGAGCTCTCGAGGTCCCTTCCAACCCCTACAGCTCTGTGATTCTGTGATAAGGTTGAGTTACTCTGTTACTTGGGCTGAAAACCTTGATCATGCAGGAGAAGGAAGCTGGTCTCTAATACCTCAGCACTGGCTACTACCTCTGCTGCCAGGCGTAGGGAGTGCAAAGGGTCCTTCTGCGTCGTTGGGCACGAAGAGGCAGTGCCATGGCTCAGCTTCTCCTCTCACATAGTACCAGCCAGCACATTTGTTCTGGCAGAGCATGACAGTATGGTGGAAGGGGAGGTGACAATGTGAAACAAAAGAAGAGACAAAACTTAGTGCAAAATTAATGGCTTGATTTCCTAAACATTTGCAGTTCTGCTCAGGGTTTCTGATATAAATGTGGGTAAAGCAATCCTTCCCTCAGTGGTACCATCAAAGGAAGATGGCTCTCTCTTCTACTCAGTTTCCTAGTTTTCAGAAGACTTCCAAAAACCTACTGTTTCTGAGATCCATATCCTCAAAATTTGACTCAGATTGGCCAATGGGCTAAAATGCTATCAGGGAAAGACTGTCATTGGGGTGGACAGGCACAAGTGCAAAGCACACACATTCCACACGTGCTCTCCGATGCAGGTTAAAATGACCATTAACCTAAAAGCTGCTCCTCTGGATTCCCAAACAGAGATGTCCATTCCAACTCCCATCCCACAGGAAGGGAAGGACCCATATGGTAATTCACACAGACATAAACACATCACAGTCCCAGCCTGGCAGTAGAGACATGAGAGCTAACTTCAGAGGTCATGCAATTGGAGATAGCCTTTATATGTCCCAAATCTACTTTCTTTAGTACCTCTTTATCTAAATTGCTCCAAAATAAAATGTCACCTTTAAAGGATCACAAGCTAGAGAAAAAAAAAATTAGGAAGAAAATGACCATCCTGAGATTTTCTCACCCTCAATAAAAAGAAATCTCTCATATTTAAACTCAAGTTCCTGTGAAAGAAAACATAAATCTGGATGAACACAACTGAGCTCCTTGAGGCAACTGACAGCAGCCAGAAGAGTCCCTGGTGCCTCACAGACACAAGTCAAGGCACAGTCCCAGTCCCGAGGCCTTTAGTCTGAATTCAGAAACGACAGGATGTGAGGCTCAGGGAGGGCTGTACCTGCAGGCAGCACTGAAGAAATGATCACAGTATCCTGCAGAAGAGAGTGGGACATTTCCATGCACGTGTGTTTGTGTTACTGCTCAAGGCCTTTGTGCTTAAGTATGAGGACCAACAAAGGGAGAACTGCCCCTTCTAATCCCATGTGCTTCTAAATAACACCCCCTGGGAAGTGTAGAAGCTCCTATGTATTTGTGTGCTGTCTGGGTGACATCACCAGTTCTGAATCAAATCTGTCTGTCCCTAATTGAGAACTACCTGCTGAGTCTGCTCAGGGGGTTCCTCAGCTGTCAGGCCCCACTCAGTAAGCAGCTCGTGTGGAGAATTAGCAGTGGTAACAGCTGTACTTCCCAGCTACACAGAGGATATTTCTGCATAAGCCTGCTTTGGTGCCTGGTGGCAGGGGCCTCCTGTCAGCTGCTGTGTGATGAGGTGCATTTCCCAACAAAGCCACCTGATTGCTACAGCAACAGCTTCATGGTGTTCATAGAAAACAAGCTGAATAAGTAATACATCCGCTTGCATTGTACCAGCTATGATTATCACTAGGGGCTCAATCAAAGTCTTACTGAAATCAACAGGAGTATTACCACCAGCTTTGGAGAAGGTGCATTAGGCCATTTCCTGGCTTCTTTTACTTAGCTCCTACCCCCAGAAGCTGGTCTTTGTCTTTTTCAGGTCAGTGTAAAGCCAAAATGCTTTATTCACTTCAGGGTTTAGACCATGTGGTGGTTCACTGGTGCATGAGTGTCTGAGGCATCCTGCCTCTGTAAATACACCCATTCGTTGAACAAATAAGAATTACAGTTTTCCCAGGTTTGAAAAATACAACAAAGAAATATAAAAATACAACAAAGAAAGACAAAAATAGAAAAGAGAGGGATCATTCTGAGATACCCAGTCAGAAGTTACCACTTTTAAACCTGCCATTCAAACAAGAAAATCCCAAGGATCCAACCAGCACGGCAAACACACCTCTGCACTGCAACACAAACCACAGCAGTCAAGAGTTAGAGCTTCAGTGGTCCTAAGGAAGATTTTTGTGTTGCAGGATCTGGCCCAGGTTCAGGAAGGCATCTCTGCCTCAGATTCTGCTTAAGTATTTGTCCAGATATAGAAGGTTCAGGAAAGAATCACAGAGAAGTGACAGGACATCTGGAATGACAGAACAACTCCAATGAACAATCCTGCTTTGCTGAAGTCCAAGTCAACTGACACTTGTAAGAGACCACCAAAGGGACCAGAAGGTGCACAAGTACTTCCTCAGAGCTGATCAGGAATGAAGACACGGGGTGAGAGGTGTAATAAGAAATGTCATCCATATTTGTGCCCAGACAAGACCAAGGTGGAGACAGTACTTTCTCAACAAACATAGCTAGAAAAACAGACAAGCTAGGGCACAAAAAAATAGGAAACATGGGTCTAAAGGTTTCTTAGAGATATAAAGTATACATTCTAAACAGAAACTCACACTCAATCATTTACTTCTCTCTAATTCCCAGAACAACAAAGTCTGATTAGACTGATGGACTCATTTTAGAGCATCAGTTAAACTCTCCAATAAATAAAAACATCCACACAGAGTTTCCTAACTACTGGCCAGTTTTTATAAATAACTGCAGTGTTTACTGCAGCACGAGTATTGCTGTACACGCTGGAGCCTGATGGATGACATTACTAAAACCAACAAGTAAATCCTTAGCAGAACATGAATGTGTACCCAGCAGTCTAATTATGGTCAGACAGAGTCTTAATGCAAACAGACGGAGCAAAAGGGCTACACAAAAACGTCTGACACAACTCCACAAAGCCAACAGCGATCTTCAACCTGCTGACTGTTCATGAGCACTCCCTAAAGGAGAAATACAAGGCTAATTCCAAGATAAGCAAACACAGAAATCCTTCACGTTGTGCAAATCATGCTGAAAGAGTACAGAAGAAAAGATATTTGATGGGTTGGATCTAGGATTTTTTTGTTTTGTTTATTTTTTAGTTTAATAACTTCAATGTATTTCTATCAGCTGATTAAAAAGACTTGTCAAATGAATTCAGATGAACCCCTTGCAAATTAGAGGATTCTGAACCTGACATTTGTAAGTGTGCATAGCAGAATGCCTGTGTCCAAATGAAATTCCAGGGGTTCAAAGGACAATTTATACATCAAAATACATATATATTTATACACACACATACACATTGCAGACGTGACACTTTGGGACATGGTTTAGTAGGCATAATGAAGTTGGGTTGCTAATTGGACTTGATGATCTTAGAGGTCTTTTGCAACCTTTAAGAGTCTATGATTCTATGATTTCAGTGGGAATTAGGCTACAATTTCACCATCTCCTGCACTCACCTTTCTGTCTAAATTGGCAAAACCTTGATAAGGAAACCCCAGTATTTTCAACAAGGAAGATCTGGTCAAATTCAGGTATATAAAATTCAAATTACTCAGCCATGTATTTAGAAACAGTATTTTTTTTCCCAGAATGGGCATGATCAAAAGATGTATCCATTCACATAAATGGATACAGACCTACAAACGTGCACATATATGGATATATTCACATATTTTTTGCATCAATCTAACCAGGAAGCAAAAATAAATGAAGAAAGAAGACCAATTTCTCACAGGTCTGTATCCCAACCCAGGGAGTCATATACCACTTCAAAATAAATAACTGCTGAAACTGAAAACTAAAAGTTAAGCCTACCAGAGCTGCTGGTCACAAGTGCCATGCTGTATTCACTCAGGGTTAATGAAGATTGGTGTGATTTCCCAGCTAGAAACCCAGGCAATCTGCATGACAGCTGCAAAGCCAAAAGATCCTACAAAGCCTGAATCTTTCCCTGTATACCAGCATTGTTGATTATTAATACCTCCTCTCTTCCTAGCATGGGCAAAACTGCAAAATGCTATTTTTGACCTCACCAGCCTATCTGCTTCTCCAAACACACAGGGCCCAGAGGCAACCTTTGTTCCCTGCAGGATTTGACTAAACATTTTGAATTGGCAGAAGTATAATGGACCCTTTATCAGTACTTTTTCCTACATACTCTTCAGGCCACTGAAACATGTTATTTCTTGTGTTCCATGACCACAAACTTCTGAAAATAAGTACCCAATGAAACTCCATCATAAGCCTTTAGAAAAAAGCTAGGAATATGAAGCCCACTGCATCTCCCCCTTCTCCTTGTCTGTTCTGGCAGGAAAACCCTTCAAGAATTCCAACAAGTCACTGAGCCATGATCTTGCTTCCTTTCCTAGAAACCATGTTGGCTTTCTTTTATCTCTTTTTATCTGTTTGGCCTGTTTGCTCACCTCTACCCATTTAAACTTTCCCAAGAAATGAGGTTAAAAGAATTGTTCTGTGTTTTCTGGACACTAAACAGAGAAATGTAAAATTTGCTGAATCAGCAGGCCAATCCTTAGCTGAGCATTATCTCCACACCAGATGTTCTAAGGTAAGGCCAAAAGATGACCAAAATTATCCCAAAGACATAAATTCTGAGGAAATTATGAAGTTACCATTTTATCTCTGGACACAGTCTCCTGTAGAGTAAAAGAATCAGTTGATAGGATTATAACCAGTTTCCTGCATCGTCCCTCTCTAGAGTTTGTTCTCAGGGAGTAGCTAAGGTAGATGCTGCTCCACAAGGGAAGAGGAGCTGAAGTCCAGCACAATAAGGTAAGTAGAGGCAGTCCCATTGTACCCAAACAGGGTGAGCAGATTGATTCTCAGCAGAGTTTTCTTGAACTGCTTGCCTTAAAGTCGGACACCTGACCCATAACCCAAGTTGGCCCAGGCAGCCAAACTCCCAGGATGGCTAAGGATGCACACAGGGCCTGCAAAATACTGATTTTGTTAACAAAGCAAAGGTGCTTCTCCCATTCATGATGGCAAACCATGGTCTGTGCACCCTTGGGTCAGCTCAAAATCTCATCTCCTCTCCCACAGTACCTGCCATTAACATTTACACAAATGAGCTTGTACTGGATCACAGCTGGAGCTCGCTTCCTACTGCATTTTCATCATGCTGGAGAAACACAGGGAAGACTTTCAGTGGTGCAAAGTCCTGTTATGTGCCCAATTCCTATTTGCATTATGTGTAGCACAATCATAACAAGACCTGGAAGCTTGTGCTGAGGCAGTATAAGTGGGAGAATTGCTAAATAAAAACCAACATTCCAAGGACTTAAACTGACTTTCTACCTATTGAGTGCACTTGGTGTAGCAAAATCCTTCCAGGACCAGACACGGTGTAAAATAGGCTCAGTATTATACTAGGATGTGTTACCAGGTTGTTAACCAAAGGTGAAAACAAACAAACAAAAATCACAAAAGAAAATCAATACAGGTCAAGCTTTCTTCTTGGGGATGGGGAGGAGTTTTATGCATACTTTCCAGCACTGTTTTCTTGGTTATCACTAGTAAAATCTCATCTCTACGTTATTTAAAACTTTCTCTCAAAATTGCATTTAGTCTTGGCAGCTGAAAGACAAAGAAATGTAAAAATACAGTAGGCAACTGTCCTTCATTTCCTTCCTTTACTCTTACATATCCTGTGTGCAACTGGAATGCTTCTATTTGATTATCCAGTGGAGCAAACGCTACAACGAATACAATCATGCCTTATTACCCGACGTGTCTGTAGCCTATTGCACAGCTATGTAGAGATGTTTTTACACAGCTTGGGTTTTTAGCTACAGGGTCTATAAAACAATAGAAACTATCTGAAATGTTTTCAAGCCAGCAAAGGATAAAGGCACTGTAAAGCAGTCAACTGGATGAAAGCCATCTATGTCTGACAGGAGAAGAAGAAAAACCTCAGAGGTTTCTCAAATATAAATGCATCAGCTTTCTTAAACAGTTATGTTGCTGCGGCCTGCAGTGAACTGACCAGGCTGGAAGGTGTAAACAGAGGCAAAAAATAAAGACCTGGGCAGTGGAGGGAAAAATACAAACCTCTGTTTGTAGGGATGAATCATTATTTTACTGACCTGATGAACTGGCTGCTGTCCAAAGAACCTGAGCTTCCACTGGGAAAGCCTAAGAAGAGGTAGCATGGCCTCCAGCTGAGGGGCCTGGACTGAGACTCAAGAGCTGTGGCTTAGCCCCCAGCCAGCTCTGTCCTTTGGCATGTCCCTTCCCATCTCTAGGCTTCATTTCCTCACTCAGCACAACAGGGATAACAGTTCTGATCTCTTTGGTAAAGGGCTCTAAGTTTTACTGAGGAAAAAGCCCTATTTACAAATTCATTTCCTTCTCCTTTCAAGAAATCCTTTCTTACAAAGAAAGTAAAATGCAAAAAAAAAAAAAGACCCCAATGCATTGTTTAATGGCACAGATCTGTCTGGGAGGGACCATCAAGGAACAGGTGAGGCACCAGGTTGGATGTCAGGAGGAGCAAAATCTGTTCCCTGCTCTTTGATAAGAGACAATGAGCAAATGCTTTTATGATGCCCATGTTTTCCCTGCCCACCTGGTCTGAAAGTGCATCACAACAGAAAATCCTGCTTTCTGCTGCAGAAGGTTTGGGGTTGGCATTTCTAGCACAGATAACAATAGTAAGTGATGGGTTATTTATAGTGTACTGACAGCAAGCCTGACACAGTAGAAAATAAGTATGATTTCTCTTTCTGCAATATAAAAGAGAAAGCAGGAAGGAAGATGAGCTATGAAAGCAGAAGAGATTATTTTATTTAATATTCTTTCTTGCAAGAATCCCTTCAAGAAAGAAATCCTCAGCAAGGAGAAATGATAGAGCTGAGGTGTGAAGCTGGTGAAGTGGCACAGAAAGCAAAGAAGATCTGCAGTCTGCGAGTATCTGTTTACATGGATGAGGCAAGAGACAACAGCAGAAAGAATATAAACCCTAAAAGACAGAACTGGGTTGTCCACAGACCTAACATAATGAGATTGTTCTGCTCATGTTTTCCTCAAAGGCTTCTCAGCTTCACACACACACACACAGTAGCAAGGAGCAGTTCCAGAGCTTTTCTTGACGGTTGTTTGGCAGTGTGTGCTTAGCTGGACATCAATTAGGCTTCTGCCTTCAGCTTGTCTGTTTGCAAACACAATGACCACTTTCAGAGATAAACAGCAGAGATTTCTTTAAATCCTGATTAAATAGTATTTAGCCACAAGCAAAGCCTTAGTTCTTAGGCAGTGTCCTACAAATCATCTGTAATTTAGAAAATAATCCAGGCAGGAAACTGTCAAGGAGATAAAACTGTAATTTAGAAGTTCTAGCATAATACATTCAGGTGAACCAAAAGCATAAGAACTGCCTGTCACCAAAAAAAAATAGAAAAAGAAACATGAAAAAATGATGAGTTTATTTTTTTACTCCAAGCTAGCAAGAAGGTCTACTGTATTTCTTCTGAGGGACACTAACATGTAAATTCATTGGGAAAAGTAACAGGGAGTGCTTTTTCACACAATGATTGCACATCCAAGCCCCAGACCTAGGAAGGGGGAGAAGAGCAAATTGATGGGGAAGGGAACATCTTATGCAGGTATCTGCCCTTTAAGCTAGAAGATAGAAATTCCCAGGTGCTTTGTGTACATGTCTCTATCTTTTCACACAGACATAAATGGCCCCAGAGTGGAATGCAGTACATGTTTGCACCTGCACCAGTCAAACTGCGCAGTGATTTAGCGCGTGGAGTGAGTTATGACACGGAGCTGAAATGAAGAATAAAGTTAAGAGTATCTGAATAAATATCAACAAAGTCATGGCAAATATTTTCCCTCCTGACATCCTCCTTTTAATAAAGACAACAGAAAGGCACTTAGTTACACACCAGTTTGACATGAGGCTAGGATTTGGTTTGGAGTCCTAGATGCCTGGTGGTAAAGCACCATAACACAATTCTTGTAGCCAGTGTTTTTTCCAAAGATCTCTTTCATTCAAATAGCAATCCACACTCACCTTGAACAATGACAAGATGTGATGGCCTGAAGGGTATTTACTAAGAAATAAGTTGCCTGGTAAAGGAATACTACAATTCCTTTCCATAGCATTTGAGACAGTCGTTTGCTTGTATTTACCAAAACACATTACCATGAACCATTAATCAAACAATGGGAGACTATAAAGTTTGTAAGTTAAGATAAGCTTAAACGTCCTCCATCTCCTTTGGGGTGAGTCCCAGTAAGGAAGACAAAAGCCCTGGCATAAAGCCTGACTAGAGGGTTTGAGTGAGCGACAAGTAAAACAAGATACAAGATCAGCAAAGATAGGCTAACAAAGAAAAGCAGGGGGGTAAGCTGATGAGATGATTTTGGACATGCTGCCTTGCAGTTGACGAAGACTATGCATGTATTTCAGCAAGCCAGCTTAAATATCTGTGAGCATTAATTACCTATAGCAGTTTGGTGGTGGAGGAAATGAAGGGCCAGGTACAGAGCAGGAAGTGTGTTATTCCTCCCCACTGACAGTGTTTAGTTCCAAATTACTGAGAACAAGCTAGCTTCAAACATACACCACCACTGTGAGGCCTATTGTTTTATCTTGTGGGATGGGTGCTTACTAAGAAGACAGGCAGACAGATAAATAATCGGAAAATAAAAGTGCTTGAAACACATTTTGGGGGCTACAAAAGGAGAATGATGTATGGAGAAGAACTAATAAGGAACTGCTGGAGGTTTATGAAGAACAAAGTGTAGTAAACGTAGGGAAATTCCATGACCTCAGTGGGCAAGCCATGCGGTTAGCGTGATGGAAGACAGACCATCCAGACCTCTCTGGGGAGAGGAGCCTCTTGGTGTCCAGGCCCAGATGAACAAAGAGAAGATGAAGGAATGAAATTGAGCAAGAACTTCTGAGAGCTCTGAACAACCACCAAAAAGAAATAGACTCTTAGGAAAAAGGCAAGGGAAGGGGGTTAATTGTGAGAGTACCAAGGTCTGTGATGCTTCAGAGCTAGGGACTTGGAAACATGGAAGAAGGAACAATGACAAACGTACAATCTGTCACTAACCCTCCCTCCACTAAATGCATTCATTTATTTTAATTATGCAAGTTAATTCTCACCCCCATGACATGAAGCAACAGAGAGAAGGTGAAGAAAAAAGTTGAGATAACTAGAAATTCAATCAATAGCACTTGCTGATTAGTAAATTTTAAGAACAGAACAGACTGATCAATCACCTCGTTTCCATGAAAAGACTTTGTGATGGGACCATATAATCTTGAACTAAGGACAGTATCCTGTGCTTGGCTACAGCAGAGAGTCATTTTCCAGCTAAGAACCCACCCCTGCCCTTAGTATATGGAATGAATAGATCCAAACCTAAAGAGGACTACTGAGCTGCAAAACAAACCCAAAGGCAAGTGAAATTTAAGTGCTCTACTTTCCATAAGAAGAAAAAAAGCCTCTAAATTCATATCAGCACTTCACTCAACTGAATACACTGCACACATTGTAAGTTTTCATATGAATCAATGAGAAAGTTGCCACATTTAACAGTAAATGTGTAGTTTGTTAAAAATGGCATGCTGTTTCTTAAAAAAAAAATTGTTTACAGACTGGATGGAGGGGAATAGATTGTGTTTATATGGCCTTTGTTTGTATTTTCTGTTATACTTCTTTCCTAAAGTAGACCGGTCAGCTTCACTGTGGTTTCTACTGGATCTTGTTTTCTGGCTCTCACATTGTTTCTTTGCAAGACTTGTAAACATTTCAGTGATTTTGGATGCTCAAATAGACAGCTTAATAGACACACCAATGGAGTGTCTGAATGTACAAAGGCCCATCCTCAGGATATCATGTTTTCCAAAGATGTTGCAGGTACCCCAAACCTACTGGTCTCTGTAGAAAACAAACCTCAGCCAGATTTTTGACAGAGGGCCAAAGGATGGTGGCTGCACATCTCAGTATATAAGAACAGGAGGATCCCAACCTTGCCAACATCACTAAAAAAACTAAACTCTGAGTTCTGCCTAAGCAGGATTTTCCTCTGGTCTTTAGCTGTGAGCAGCCTAGCTGAAGCCACATTCCTGAAACAAGAAAGAAGGAAAAGCACACACAGGACACTGAAGTAAGGAAGAGCAAGGGTTACAACAGCAGGAATTCCTCATGACTTCAGTGGCTGTGCTCATCCCAGTGCAATCTTATATTACACTCAGTTGGCACAGAAATTTTTAGTGGGAATTTGGAAGAGGAGAGATTGCTAGCTGGTGAAAAGAAATTGGAAGGCTGTTGTGGGTAGGGTGGGGCCTGAGAGATGGTAGTGATGAATATGCCCAATAGCACAGTTCTGCACAGTCTGGGTTGTGCAGCCAAGTGTTTATTCCCTAGCAACCAAAAGGCAAGGGAAAAAGTCTTCCACTGCACTGTACCATGGCTGCCTTTGGTTTTATAAAGCCAGCAGCCTGAGTCTCCATTGCCCTACGCAGACACCAGTGACCTAAAAATTTGCAGGGCTGCAAGGTCCCTTTCTTTCACAAACGCCAAATCAATCTGACAGTGTTTCTTTAAGGGACATTTTAACCTACAGTATGTTCACTTTAATGCATTGAATCGTGCTTGATTTTGGTCTGAAGGACAGTCCCAGCAAGGCTTTTCTGAAGCCAGGCACTGCTTCTCTAATGAATTGTTTTAAGCAGCAGGTATTTCTATTTATTCTGGCATCAAATAAAAACCCGCCCTGGAATATACAGAAACATTCAACACGAACCACTATGGAAAATGTTTTAATGTGAGAATTCCTTTTCTTTTCCACTCACAGCAAACCAGCTAGGCTTTTCCCTTTCCTTGGGGATTAATTCTCTGTTGGGACACTGCTAGGGGACTGGAATCAATATTACATAGGGAAGGAGATTGAAATGAACAGTACACAGTGCAGGTGGGACGAACCAGAGGCCACCTGACTGTGCAAGCAAACAGTCAAGGAAAAGGTAAAAACCTGTAGTTCTTTATTCAGATTTTCTACATGGAATTAAAAAAGCATGAAATGTACTTGGAGACATAAAACAAATGTCTCATTTGTAAAATCTGGACCTATTTTGAAACACTTTACTACTATAAACTCTTAAGAAGAGAGTGGGGTATAGCTACAAAGGAGGGGAATTGTGTAACAGCACCACAGCATGCAGCTCTCCATGATAGCACCTTTCACCCATGGCTCTCTCTGCTTTTGAAAGAAGGAAAGGGCTGTATGAACACACTGGTACAGCAGAAGGATGTCTGTCATGTGTGCAGTCACCCGGAAGCACAACGGCAAAACCAAAACCTGATTTCCCCATTCATGTATCAGTGTTTTGTAGACTCCAGAATAAAAAGACACAAATTCCAGAAGGATCTCTAATCTTCAGGACTCTCAGTAAATTATCTTTGAGCCCTTTAATTAAAGCCAGCCAGGAGATGGGAATGTTTTTCACAAAACATTGATTCACGTGTGGAAACAGTCCGGAAAACTGTGTTTCTCAATCACCTCACTCTGATGCTCAGTTTTCTCCAGGCAGCTACTCCTTCAACTAAATCTGCCCATCTGCAGCATATACACTATGCTCTGCTTTCTCTCCCCCGACATCAAGCCACAGAAAAGCACATGTGACTGCAGCAGAGGTAAAGACATTTTTAACCAGGGCAATTTAAGGATATTTAAGACACATTCTCATTTTCCATTTCCCAATTCCACACTGCCCCCACTTTTATTATTAGCTGAACACAGGGAAGTTTCAGCTTGGATCTGGGGTAACATGTACACTGAGGAATCAAGGCCAAGCTTTGCCTTGAAATATGCAGGATCATTCCTAACTAACCGTAAAGCTGCTTATTTGGCACTAGCAGTGGAAATATTGAACGAAAGGGGCATTCTCAATCTGCTTATGTCACAGAAAGGTTGGATTCTGACAACGTTCAAGGCTCCAAGCTGCAGCCTGATATTAATAGCTAGACATTAAACTCTCAATTTGGCTGGCTTAGAGGCAGCTCAATTGGAACAAAGATTTTTCTGCAGGAAACGGCAGATCTGGGAAGAGTCACATCACGAGAGATGAGTCGAAAGCAGCAGCAGCAGCAGCAGCCTGCAAACTTTTTGACCGGCGTGTGACAAGGCTGTGTTGCACAAAGCTTCCTTGCTCAAATCACAGAGCTGTATCTGCAGTCCCACCCACTGAGGCTGTGGAAACACAACTGTTGGGAGTGTATTGCACACAGACAGAGCATTTTCCTTCTTGTCCACCTCTCGAATTCATTTCTCCATAGGGTTAACTTACACAACCAAGTGGGGCAACGAGCTTTAACAAACTATTCTTTAAACAAATGTGATTCTGTTTCTTGATGTGGCCAGTGGGGCATCACCCCCCCCAAGACATACCTACATATTTGCACCATTTTTGAGCTTGTGTCAGCCATTATGTAACCTTCCACACTACCTTGGCAGCTGGGCCAAGAAAATTTGAACGAAGTCCCCAAAGCAACTGGTTTCAGTGAGGGGCCCCTGCCAGAATACAAATACAAACCTCCTGCCGCTGTTTTCTCTCTGTGTCTGCATGGCAGGCAGAGATTCCAGACAGGTTTTTCAATATGGATCCTTTTGAGCACGAATGAACACCTCTTGTATGACATTTAAACTTCGTAATACCACTTCCAAACAACAACTGGGCCTCAATACTTCCACTGCGTAAAGTTTTGCTTCCGTATTTTTCACAATGTAAGAACAATCAAGGCACTGTCACTCAAAACCCTGTTACCTACAGTGCTCTAAATCCTCTTAATTCTGTACGCATAATCTCACAGATTATTTATTGTCTTCTAAACACAACTAAGAAATGTTAGATTATGGGCTTGTATTGCATCATATACTCAAGGACATGACACTGAGAACTTCTTAAGCCATGCAATCTCTCGTAGCTTTGCACTCAAAAGCCTCATTTCATAGAGGTAGACAGAAGCATTCAGAATGTAACTGACTTGCCAAATGTCACACAATGAGTCAATGCCAGAGCTGGGAATAGAAATTAGGAGTTGAGAGTCCAGATTCTCTGCCTTATATAGAGCAGTAGCCTCAGTCTCCTAGTTTAGGAAAGTGCCTGCTCACCAGAAAGATGTTTCTTCCTTTACAAGACAGCAGTGCTCCACATTGCAATGGTCAACTTCCTCCATAAGCAGATACAAAACTACATATGCATCTGGTGAGGCCGCGTTCTTCATGTATAAAAGCAAAGTATAAGGGAAGAAATGAAAGCCAGTCTCTGTTGCAGAGAATATTGTGGAATGCTATAACCTCAGCATCACTGTCAAGACCAAATCCAGTATCACTCTTTGGACTAGTTTTTTCCTTTCACAGGCAGTCTTGCTAATTTGGAGGGGACCATCTGGGAGCTGGAGTGAAGAATAAGAATCTGGCAACAGAGACAGCTGAAATATCAACACAGTTTTTCATCAGGCAGTATCGTATACCAACAGGCATCAGCCTACTGCAATTGTTGCACATATACTGAGCCCATGTAGATTGGCATGCTACATCACTACTTCTATAACCCATGTGTATAGGGCATGGAATGGGAGTTATTAAAAACCTAATTCTCTAAAACTGACACTTATTTTCCCCTGTTCTGACTATGGAGGACAACTGAAGAATCATTCACACAGTTCATTTGGTACTACTGACACTAACCACTTTCTCAAGCCAGTTGCATGCCACTGAAGTACATTTCTTAATTTATTCTTCCTCTGCTGTGACATGTGTGCAGATGACACAACCAGGCTAAATTCCCTTCCACTCTAACAGCTGTACTATGAACAGATTACACATTAGCTAACTTTCATCAGTAAAGAAAAATGACATAGTTTTATCACCAACACACCACCTTTGGTGGAGATAGGGAAATGAAGCTAATACAGTGCTATATCAATCCACAGAAGGCAAGGATAGCTATATAAATCACAAGTATATGATATATTCAGGGCATCAAGCACACTGTCCATAATTATCAGGTACCATCCTATTGGTTCAGAACACACACAAGGACTCCAAAACACGAAGCATCTGTTTTATGGATAGGAATCCATCAAAATCCAGCATTCCAGTTTCATATTGCACCACTGCATAACTCCTCAGCAAGCTGATGACTACAGGAATTGTTTATCTTTTTCATGCTCTACCTCCAGCCACTAAGCATAAGTATTTCTCAAGGCAGGGACAGGTAACATATCAGAGTGCAGTATAACTTGGGTGAACTTCATTCAGACTGCAGCCCTAACAGAATAGCTCCTTGCTTTACAGTTTTGAAGAAATCTCTCAAAATATGTTGCTAGCATATACAGCACAGAAACAAGGGCCTAAATTGTAGGCAATGTGAAATGACTACAGTAACTCACCAAGTTGGGTATAGGCATTGATGCTTGAAAATTGCTGCTATTGAAATACTGACTTATTTCAGCATAAAGATGGTATCACATGATGGAGGATTTAATCTGTACTCAGGAATGAGGCACACTGCCTCCAGGTTCAGACAACAGAAACAGCAGGGCACAGAAAAAGCGTAAGTGAAGATAACACTGCTTTGCTGCCACATAATGAACCATAAGGGGAGAAGGAAGAAGAAGTAGGATTGAGGAGGGCAAAGAGGCGAGACTTGTCTTGTCCCAAGAACATTCTCCTTCCAAATATCTTGGGAAAACTGTGCTGGAAAGAGTAACAAATGAGTTTAATCTTTATTGCTCTGGTCTTCCACTTTCCCCAATGCAGCCACAGCCTGCAGCAAGTGACAGCGCAAGAAAGTGCTTGGGTATTGTAAGAACAGAAAAGAAGTCATAAAAATATTTCCTCAGTTATTCTGTCTGTGGTAACAGAATTCTCTGAATAGAGACCTTCAACAAGACTGTATTTAAAAATGGAAAGAGCTCTGATCTTAGTCAGCACGTGTCTTCCATCAGCTCCTCTTTTTTTAAAAAAGTTGGGTTTTTTTTTACTTCTTTATTGTATCTTACCCCAGCCCCCTCCAGACGCAGGTAGGCAGAGTGAAAACCACCCTCAGTGGAAGTGTGTTTTCCACAGAATAAATGCACTGTGAGGTTTTCTGACTGGAAAGAAAACTTGGATGTGGAAGCCAGTCCTTCTTCATTTGTTTGAAAAAACATTTTTCAGCTATTTATTTCCTCCCTTCACTTGATCAAGGAAGGACCTTCATTCTGAGGTGAAACTTCTGTAGGTAATGTCAGAGTTCCTGGTGAAGGCACTTCATGCTCTTCATCACCCACTATTGTCAGCATAGCAACACCTAGTCTGCGAGTGTCTCTGAACACAGGAGTGTAAGATCAGCTGAAAATCAGGATCCATTCCAAGTTTACACAGCATGTAGGATAAGGGGCCACTTGACTTTGAGGCGAGTCTAAAAAACCCATGCAGTCATCAGAGAAAGGATGTGGAGCTATGCCTCCAAACACTGCTGCTACTGTGGTGATTCAAAAAAATACCAGAACAGATACAGTGACAGCTACTGCAACCTAAATTAAATAAATAATTAAGCAACGTATTTAACGTGAGGGATGTAAGGACCCTGTGTATCCAGGGTTTGGATAAGATTAAAGGCAGTTAGGAAGTAGGAGGAGTAGGAGGCAGAAGAGAAGATTTAACTTGGCTTTCCTACAATGAGGTATTCTTCTCCTGTGTCTGAGTGTAAGTTTGATCTGGGAGTGTTTCACAGGTTCTTACAATAGGAAACAAATTCATTAGTCAGCAAACTCTTGGTTTAGGTGAGAGCATTGAAAGGAACATTACACAGACACAGCAAAAGACAGTTTCCTGATCTCCAATTATCTGATTCTACATCTGCTGGAAAGAAGCAGAAATACTTAAGATTACTTCCTGAACTCAGAGACCTCCAGTGCTTCGAAGGGTTAATATTTAATGGCTTATTTACAGTTCATACCCCGCTCAAGTAATCTATATTTGCATCACAAAGGTATACAGAATAACAAAAGCAACATTACAGCAAACCAAAGAATGAAAGATTGCCCAGAAAGCTCCTCAGCATAGAGGTGGCTATCGAAATACTCTCCCCTACTTACCCACAGTGTCACAAGGCTCGTCTTTGTGTACGCAGAAATCTGTCCTAGAAAGAAAAACAGAACAGAAGTGAAATGTATCCTGTGTCTCCAGACTGCAGACTAGGAAAAAGCAGTGATGCATGACTCACATATCATGGGTGTTGAGGTTTGGGGGTTTTTTTAAATTGCTGTGCAGTCTACATGATGGTAACACAGATACTGCAAGACACTGCACAGATACTGCACATTGATTGCTACTGCAAGATTACAGCAACTACATGACAACCATACACTGCAGTCCAAATTAACAGACTTAAGATAGCATGTCTTACTGTTAATGTCTTAGTACTTCTTCATTCATCTGTATGATGTACTTAGTACTGTCTTACTGTATGATGTCAGACTTCTTCAACAGCTGGGTTAAAACTGAACCTTGTATTTTCACAAAAGAACTACATAACAAAAAGGAGCAGACACCCTGTGATGCAATAGCACCATCAAAAGTAGGCAGAGGAGGTATGTAAGGACATTGCCTGGAGACAAAGAACTGATCATGTCTATTGAGAAATTCTCAGTTATCTGGGTTTTATTTCTTCTTCCACTGGGATAGAAAAGGACACGAAAGAAGCTGGACTAAGCAGAGAAAGACATGTTGACAAGGAAGAATAAAGAGAATTTAAAGATTTGCCAGGTAACACCTAGATGAATTGGCTTCAGATTAACTTAGTACAGTCAGATTTGGCATTTTATGATTTGAATTCAACAGAGAGGTTCAAGAGACTTCATTTGGTCTCGGTTAATCCTCCACATCTCATCCAGTCTCCCCAGTTTAAGGCAGGAAGAGATATTACACATGCCACTGGCACCCACAAATCAAGCAGGGATCCCTGGAGCTGTATTAAACAGAAACAGAATAAAAAGCCTCAAAGCCCACACATCTAAGTAAGGACACTTGATGTAAGAAGTTTTTCTAAAGGAGATTCCTCATGACAGAAAAACAGGTGCGGGAGGAAAAGCATTTTATAGCTAAATTAAAGGTTTGACTACATTTCAGTAAGTACTTAGACCTAAACTTTCAGGAGCTGTGTTCACTGGACCTGCTTTGCAGTGCTATTCGCTATGAAGAGGAGCTGGAGAAAAGCACCACATGTGCTAAAACGTTTCAGAAACTCCTTAACCCAAAGGAAGCTGAGGAACCATAATCTTTATCATTACGGCTTTCCTCACCCTGTGGGGAGGCTAGTGAGAGAATCATATTAGCACATTTGGAGTGTGTCATTTGAAATGCCTGAGACCTCAGTGGGATTTGAAGAGTTTGGCAGGGAGAAGATTAAAAATACTTTGAGAAAGATAATACTTAGAGAAAGATAAATCCTTAAAGATAAAAATAGAGAAAGATTAAAAATACTATTTTCTTGAAGAAAAACACGAAACTAGAGTTTACAGGAAAAGGGATTTAATGCCCAGGACTGGCTGATGAACCCAAACCCTTCACATCAAACTCTTTTGAAAGTCACAAATCAAGTTGTCAAGGGCTTGAAAGAAGAGAAACAACAACTATGACCAGCTCTTGTTAAGCAGACATTGAAAACTAACCATGCTTCAGTGCAGAAAAACCATAACGACCACCAAAGTGTTTAAAAGAATCAGACAGGAATAAAACAAAATCGGAAGCTACAACCACACACCAGCCCCAGCTTTCATTTTTCACCACAGCCTTACTGTGTCTCGACACCTTGGCATTCCAGCCTTTCCAAAGAAGACTAATGACAGTCTCCTGACGGAGCTGGCACAGGCAGCGCCTGCTTGAGTTCCCAGAGCCAACTTGAGGGAGGTTTATTTAAGGTCTTATTATTATATAAACTGGTAAATCAAACAGATGCTTTTCTTGTGACAACAGATAGCTGAACTATTAGTAGATGGCAGGAGGCCACCGCTAGAAAAGCATCTCTCTTCAGGGGCTGGCCAGCTCTGCAAATAAAGCACAGCACTTTTGCTCCTTGCACTCTTGTTCTACACAGAAAGGTGTCTGGCACTTGCAGGCAGCTCCCTAGAGAAATTACCACCATGCCATAAAATGAAGGGTCTTGTAAATGATCCAGCAAAACTTGCAGACTCTCCTACAGGGGTAGAACAATCCTCGTTTGTAAAGAGAGTGCTGAGGTGCTGTCTGGTCAGGGAAGGACTTGAAACAGGTCAGCAAGAAGAGCAGAACACAGCTGCCCAATTCACTGCATGTGGGCCTGCAAGTACAAAACCTTCTTGGCCCATCCTTTAAACTGTCATAAATGTAAGCCCAGGGCACACCACCCTTCTGTTCAAAGATCTTCTACCAAAATATTACACTTTTTACCCTCCAGACTTACGGTAAACGCTTTACTCCGAAACTCTGTGGCCAAACAGAAAAGCACATCCAAATCTTTAGTCACAAATAAGCTTGGTGGGTCTCAGTCTTCTTCCAAAGGCAAGCAACACCCCATAATGAAGCTTATAGACTGAAACTCCTACAGTCCTTTCCTGACCATCAGAGGGGAGCCAAGGACTGAAGAGCCACTTAGAAAGATCTGTTTCACCTGTGGGACAGTCACAGCTGTGGGTAAGACAGACCCATCACAGCACTGAAAGCACTTTTAAAGGTTTCAGTCACAGGTCTTGCTCTGAACCATTTTTGAGCTTGACTGCATCTGTATTTTTCAAGTGAGAGCTTGACATGAATGATACTACAACGGTATTCCCAGGATATCAAAAAGATATCTCAAAATCCATTGCGTGTGCAGAGGTCTCATCACAGTTTTGTCAGCAGAATCTTTTATAGAGCTATGTTGGAATAAAACTCTTACTCCAGGAGCTGCAGTTCAAATCCAAAATCTGACCTTATCACACTAAGTCCTGGATAATATACTGAAACCCCACACTATAGCTGTGAAGCAAATTTACTCCTCACTTTTAGCCACTGACTGAGTCAAGCAGGACATGTGTTCTCATCTTCCAGTGACCTGTGAAATTCTAGGTCATTATCACTTCTGATACTGTGCAGAACGTATCCATTTACAGACAAACAATTCTTCTAAAGAAATGACAACAAATCAGTTGTTTTTTTCAATAAAAGTAGCTAGAAAAGAAGAGCTCAAACTCCTCCTGCAGTCACTCTTCCATCTGGCTCCCACAAGCTGGAAAAAAATACCTAACTGTGCTAAGCTAAATTCTGCAATTCAAGTCCTTCCTGTAAGAAAGGAGGACAGTAGTTGAACTGTGCAACACGAATAAGAAATATTCTGTTTAGTGGCCACTTCCCAGCATCCTTCAAACGATGCCTTTTGAATAGTTTAACCCTGCAGGGTCAAAAAGCTAAAGGACAGAGGAAACTGGTACAGTGAAAAACCTGCCAAAAAGCCCTTTGCACATCCATGTATGTATTTAGTAGCATTATGTGCCCGTTTTCCTTGATGCACATTGAATTGCTTGATTTGGCTAGTTAATGGGGAGGCAGAGGGCTGGAGAAATGTGGAAGGGAGAAGCAGGCTGTAAACATAATATCTACAGCAGTATGTAAGGAAAAAACCTCAAGTTTTTGCTTAATGACTTTGAATTCTGTTCCTATCAGTGTAGTGTCACTCTTTACATCACCTATAGCCTAACAAGTGGCCTGAACACCTACAGCTGGGAGGAGGGGAGGACATCAGTACATCTGAATATTTCCTACACAATGCAAAAGACAGAAGATCAAGAGGAGGAATGTGTTTCAAATGAGACATGCTTCTGAGATCACTGATACAGATTCTGCAGACAGAAGTTATTCTGGGCAGCTGCCCATTGAAACACGCAGTACATTATCCATACATGCCAGAGAGATGAATTTCTGCAAGTTCAAAAAACCAGAATTTGAACAAGAGAAGTTTCATGATTATAGAGACCACAACACTGTACTCAGACCTTCAGGGTTCTAACAGATTATTCCCACTGTGTCATTTATTTACTGAACTGGACAATGGTATATCTAATTTCACAGACATAGGATGCCTCTTACTGGAACACAATCAGGTGGATACTATTAAAATCCCACAAGAGGGATATTTGCCACCTAGGTCATCTACTTTTTTCATACTAATTAGTACATGGGGACCACCAGTTAGAGGTGAAGTTTCAAAAGGCAGGCGTGCCTTGGAGTTTCAAATGAACACAGCCAGATTGGAACCAGAGGGATTTCTTCAGAGGTTGACCCCAAAGAATCTGTTTCTAGTCCTAATGCAGCTGCAGCTGCTGAAAATTCAGCTTCTGCTTTTTCTGGCACAATTGCTTGTGCTGGACATGCTGTTGCTCCCATATCCTCTACCACTGGTCCATCTGTACAGTCTGGGGAGGGTCCAGGGACACACACACGCAGACACACACTTTCAAAGCCAAGAGTAGAAAAACCTCATTTCACTGACACAGGAATCAGGTTGCTGGGCCAGAAGTCTTCCAAGCAACGCAGCATCCTCTATGCAGCAGAAGCAGGAAGGGTTAAGGGTGACAAGACACAGCAAAAGGAAGGAAAAAGACTACAAGTACACAGTGCTGGCCCATCAAACAGGACAAATGCTACTCCTATGCATGGCAATGTGCTCCCTGGCCTGAAATTCCTTGCAAAATCTGAATCTGGTTTCTAACCTGACCAAACCTGTACTTCTCAGGCTATTCTAACTGCAAACCCCTGCAAATCTATTGAACAAGTCTTCCTACAAATTCTTTCTACAATTCTTCCTCAGATGCCTGAGTCCAACTCATTTAGCCTGACATTATGCATTCGATTCTATAAGCTACAGAGAGACTGCACAGATGAAATGCTCTGCTCATTCCCTCCACCCTGTGCTTACAGCACATCAGAAGAGATTCTGTATGCCTCGCTTGTCATGCAGGACAACTGGATGCCCAGATGAGTTTAACAAAAATGTAAGTTATTTATTTAGGCCCTGATCCAATGAAGCACATGCTTAACTATAACCAGGATGTACAGCCCATTGACTTCAAAGGAACTACTCACCCTGTCTAAAATGTTAAGTATCTGTTTAAGTGCTTGGTTGGACTACACTGAATACAGAGGAGAGAGAAGGATTTGAGGGAACTGCACACATGTCTGTGAAGGTGCATTCTTAGGAACCTTGCTGGCCGCATGCCCTGCTCACCAGCTATTTTACAGAACGCTCACCAAAATCCCATGGACAGTTTGCAGTGTAACTATGAACACAAGAGATCATTACCATCAGAATGGCAGTTTATGCAAAACTGTGTATTTCTACTTACTTCCTTGGCAGAAGGAAAAAAGGTGAAAGAGGTGAGTAATATGGAACTGCAGTACAGACATTTCCTGTCTCAAACTGGGAAGAAGGGGGTAGGAAGCAGTCTTGTTCTAGCACATACAGCATCCATCTTACCTATATTTTTGTGCCTGCATTAATTATTCAGAGACGTATACTTTGTATAACAGCACATTATTCATTCAGATCTTAAAGTATGAAATAAGCTTAAAAGGTCCAGTGAAGATAAGTGAAGTTAGAGGGAAAAAAGACTAAAGGTTAATAGGGACAACACCCTTTTTGATTACTTTATCTGGGCCATACCCTGATGTGCTTGATACATCAACAGGTACAGAGCTGTGGGCTGCAAGTAATTTTGCTAAAGTATTCATATACAAATTATTTCAGGTCTAAAATAAATGCAACAGTCTTCAAACAGATTAAGAATGACACCCCTTCTCTATCTTAGATGTGATAGAAGAGGGGTGTTAAACTGGTTATTTCCTAGGGCAAAGAGAGGGAAAACTAATTTAGTTTATGGTATTCATCTCTCACTTTCTTCAGGAGGTAATTCCCTTGCCACCTCCCCACACTGTCTGCTCCTCTCAGACTGTTCAGTCGATTCATACCTAATTACACACAGAGCACTTGTTTGCAGCTGCACTCTCAATTCCACAGCTTCTTTCTTCTAGGAAGAAGGGCTCATGCTTCAAAGTCTCACCTGTTTTTTCCACTTATTCACCTGTGCTACAGCCACATCTTATCTGCATCCTGACTATGACATGCTGTAGTAACAATGACTGCGACAACACTTTATTCAAGTGGAGAGATGGTTTTGCACGACCTTGTATACGCAGAAACAAGACAAATCACTTCCATCTCAGGCATCTGAACAACAGTATGCAGCAAACATACCATCATCAACAGATCTTTTTATTAGATTACTAATAGACCTGATAAACCCATCATTGACTATGGGCCATTATTGGTTGTAGTAAATGGATAAACCAGACCTTACTATACCTGGTTACAAACACAGCAGCATCCACAGGAGGGGTGTCATCCCTCGCACCAGGAACCTGGTTGTTCCCAAGGTATTTTGCCCCACCATATTCTTCATTTTGCCACTGACAAAAGCTCTCCAGAGATCTCTCTCCATGATGGCCAATAGACAACTTTGCCTTTTGGAAAGAGAAAAAAAAAAGAGATGTATGAAAGAAGAAATATCACAGTCTTTACATAAAGCATTAGACCTCTGATGAAAAAATCAGAGGCTGAAAGAGGGATGTGAACGAAAAGTGCAAAACCAGTTTAATCTGAGCAGGTGAACCAGACTTTGGAATCCACACTGCCTGCTGTCATTTGATCTACAGAACAAAATCCATGAGCTGGCCACAGTCATAAGCTTCTACTACAGGACTCCATTCAAAAGTTTCATAAGTCTGGAAGTTATACATACAATAGCAGAGCCATATAACTTCTAATCTTTGTAACAGTTAACTCTTGGGACTGGTTCACAACTATAAGCAGACAAAGATTTACCGGGAAGGATAAATAAAAGGATCCTCTTTAAAGTACTGCCTGGTGAAGTGTGGCAGGCACTGCTTATAATTTGTAATCATCTGGCCAGACATGTCCCACTTCCCCCTCCCACCCCAGCACAGCCTGTGAGACCGCTGCAGTACAATTACAGCAGGGTAGAAATGAGTTGGAACTCACGGGACGGTTGCGAAGCAGGACTAGTTTGGTCACTCGAATGCTGACTTTAATTCCAAGACTTTGGTGCTGAAACATGTTGTACACCTGTAAAAATGCAAAGAAAACATTCACAGTGTATCAGGAGCAATACCAAGACCTAGTAATAGCTGCCTTGAGGAACTATGACAAAGGTTACACATTTGTCCTTCAAATAACTCAACGAAAACAAACCCAAATGGGTTGTACTACTACACTCAATAAAAGTATTTTAAAAAGCTACTATGTTACAACTCTAACAGTTCTGCACACTACAGTGTAGCTAAATCACTTGCAAAACCAGAGTAGGTTTACTACTATGGTACTGCATTGGGCTTCACCACCTGACCAATTTGCACAGACTAACCTGAGCAAGATTCCACCTTCAGGGACAGTTAAAAAAAAAAAGGAAAACAAAAAATACACAGGCTAGTTGCAGAAAGAAGACTTAACTGATAGAAACAAGAGAAACAGTAAAGGAACAACACTGGAAAGGAGAGAAATATTCCAAAGGAACTCTAAACATACACCTCCAAAGTCTCAGGAACATGGACATACGTTACGAAGCATCCAACTAATATGGATCTTCAGCATTTAAATATCAGAGATATCTGAATGCAAGATGAAATAATGGTGTGTTTTAGACTTCAGGAAATAGAATGGAAAAGCAATTTCCCTCTGTTATTTTCATATCTTATATAAGAGAATAGTAATAAGGCAGCCCATAATGACACAAGCCTCAGGAAATACAAAAATAGCACCGGAAACTACCTTACTACTTTCTCCAGATTTTGCATTCCAGCTCAGATACTTCACCTCATTTTTATAGGTTAGAACATAAGATCTTAATTGATGCCAGAATTTTATTCTAACCATTTCTCTATGTACAAATTCTTTAACTAGACTACATCAAAAAAGATGAGGGAGGGGTTTATTCTAAAAAGGTGTAAAATACCTTTGGGTGATTATTGTATTCCCTACTCAGTCAAAAAAATAAAATCAAGACTGCTAAAGAGAGACTCTTGACTAATGGGAGGCAGGATCTGACCCCAGGTAAGCTATATTCCTTACTTACATCTTGTTTGGCTAGAAATAGCACACAGGCTCTGCTAACTTCCCACAACAAACCCAAGACATGAACACATTTCGGATATTATGCTTTCAACGCTTGGTATTTTCCCTATTTGTGCAAATACTCTGGAATGTGCTCAGTGTAAGAGTGTTCTTAAGCTCTTTGGGGTTGAATTTAATCACATGCATAAACGTTTCCTATAATTTAGGCACAGACTGCAAGAGGGATGCTACTCAGTATTTAACCCACTGACCTGCAGCATGAGCACAATAAGCCATTTATCTTCCCTGGGGCTGGTGTACAAATGCACACAAGTGCTGGTACTATTTACTTAGCTCAGGGGTATGTTGGTAGAGTAGCTAAGGCCTCTCACTACAGACCTGGGGGGATAAACTTGACACTTGCAGAGAAGAGCTCTGACAGTTGACCTATGTGTAAACCGAGACCTGGACATTCAGCCGAGAGGGACAGTGGGGCATCATGCTGGATCACATCAATCTCATGTACCACTACAGAGACTAACAGTTTCATGTGATGGGTGCCTTTGGTTTGCCTAGCCCACTGCTAGCTCTCACCATCCCATAAATTTCCTACTCACAAAACAAGAGTGCAACCGACAGGTTCTTATCATTGAGCCTAATGGCGGGTGGTGCTTGCCGTTCCATCAGAGCACACAAGCTGCCTTTCTCCAGGCCCAGCACAGAGAGTTCCAAACACCACTGACTCCAGAAGGTAGTTTTCAGGGGCAAAATTGCATAGCAAGAACCAGCTGCTGGGGAGTTTAGCAGATCGTTTTAAGGCTGTCAGCTCTTCTCCTTTTTTTCTTGTGCTCTCTGACCTAAAGATAACTTTGACTGTATTTATATTCGCATCCATCAGCAATTGCAGAAGGGCCCAACCTATCTAGCAGCAGCAACAATGGGATACTAAACAAAAAGACAGTAGGCATGCAAAAGAGACTTTACTTTGCCTGTTTATTCAAGATTTGTTTGCTTATTCTCTTAAATGGAGCCCAAAGCCCCGGACTGATGGCAGTTCGTGTTGCCTTGTAGGAGCAATAACCTTTCCCTCTGCTAAATAAGCCTGACTGGTACCAGTGGCTGTTCTACTTCAGAACAACTAAAGCATTCAAACACAATCCACCTAGAGAAGAGACAGACCCTTTCCCATCAGAGATCTGCTTCAGCTAACTCTGCTTCCCTCCCCCACTCTGAATGCCTCAGAGGCTGAACCAGACATTTCAGTCCATGAGCTCTGGCTGGATTAAAAGGGAGAGCTTGCTTCAATGCAGTCAGACTGGTTCCTTCAGCCTGCAATCAGTAATCTAATGTATGGACAAGTAAACATACTGTAACTTGCCTGACACCACAGTTGCTGGCCTACCGATTTTGATAATGGCAGGATGCTCACTATCGCTGAGGCACAAACCCAGGTATATAAGCAAGAAGTGTTTCTCCTGATGTTTTTGGATAGGCAGTGCTCAGCATTGTGAAGATGTGGTGCAAACAAAAGTGGCAGTGCATGTTCTGGCCATGCTTCTGAGTTGTTTAACTACAAGGACAAATCTCTATGTAGTTGATTTATTACTGGCAAAAGCCAAGAATGTATGATTGCTAACAATACCCTCATTTTAGGGTAAATAATTTCTAAGTGAAGTTTTAAAATTTTTTTCTCAGATGAATAGACAGTTGCCAGAGTTGGTCAGTTGTTTAATACAACTCCACTCTGTTTCTCAGAATATAAAGTATGAAGATAATAAACTCAACTGAAGAAGACATTTGTACTGTGGTTTAAGACTGTCCAGCTCTAGAGCTGCAGGACACTGTCAAAATATCAGATTTGCAACTTCCATTCTTTCATGAACCAAGTTGAAGAGTGGGGAGACATCTCCAGCTTCATCTGCTTTCACTAATCTTCCATTTCATTTTCAGTTAGCAAAAAGCCCCCTGGTAAAGTTTTATACAGAAAAGTCTATATAGGTTTAGCTGGAAACTGTTCACACTCCACCCACAAATAAACTTGTCTTTCAAAATGAGCTAAGATCCCTGGGCAAATTAGCAGAAAACAGACCTAAAAGTGTCCCTGAATATTGGTCTGCACAAGCACCACCCAAACAGCTCTTATTCATTAACTGAGTGAGTACAGGATGTATTCTCTCCATCACTATACTGAGAGGACTTTCTCAATTAAAACAGAGTGCCAGGCCATTCTGCATAAGTTATTTGCCCTTGCATATAGCCCAGACATCGGACTATGAAACAGAGACGAAGTTTGAAAGGCAACCAGCCACACTGCACTTGAGTTTGTCTGACCGGACCCCACCCAGCCAATCTCTTACAATCCCTCCCCTCAACAAGACAGGAGGACAAAATAAGATGAAAAAGCTGGTGGGTTGCAATGAAGAGAGGGAGATCACTTCTCAAATATCATTCCAGGCAAAACACACTTGGGAAAAATTTAGTTTATTGCCAATTAAAAGAATTTATATCAAGAGAAACAAAGATAAATTATAACGACTCTTTCCACTCACCTCATCCCACCATCCTTTCCCAAGCTTAACTTCCCTCCATTCCCGACTCCTGCACCTCCTTTCCCCTTGCCCCAAACCTGCAGGGGGATGTGGGCCATGATCAGTCCATAACAGCTCTTCTCTGCTGCACTTTCCTCCTCACACTTTCCCCCTGCTTCAGCACGAATCCTCTCCACGGGCCGCAGTTCCCGCCTAGATAACCTGCTCCAGGGGCAGCTCCTCTCCACAGCCCACAATATTCCTCAGGGAAGAGAGCCCTCTCCAGAGTCTGCAGATCACTGCTCCAACACCTCGAGCGCCTCCTGCCCCTCCTCCTGCTCTGCCCTAGGTTGGGTGCTCACACAGATGTCTCCTCACACTTTCGACCCTGCTGTCTAGCAGATTTTAGCCCTTTCTTGAGTATGTTTTCACAGAGGCACCACCAGCTTTGCCGATGGGCTCTGCTATATCCTGACAGGGGCACCACAGAGCCGGCTCGATCCAGCTGGAACCGGCTGCGGCAGCCCTGGGTCTCTCCTCAGAGAGGCCCTTGCAGCCCCCCCACTGCCAGCACCTCGCCAGGTGTGCCGAATACACTACCCTTTCAAATGGAAACCCAAATTGCCTCATGTCATAGTCTTTAAAGCTAAAAGGAACTCCAATGAGAACACAACCAGACCTTAAATGACTTAATGAAAATGCGCAACTGAGTGAGCACAGGTTATTCGCAGCCATTTTGGCAGCACACAGCCACAGCCAGTATTAAACCAGACTGCAAGGTAGACTGTGACCGAAAAGTGTTATTACTGAATCTAAGTGTCTTTAAAAACAAAATCATTCAAATCCATAGGACTTTCCTGCTAGGAACTGGATTCCATCATGGCAGCAACCACCTTCAGCCTTTCTCACCTAGACTACAAGGAAACCATCACCCATAGACTTGGCGTGTCAATGCTGTTCAGGCACCACTTCCAGCTGGCTATCATCGGCACATGAGCTAACAGCGCCAAGTGAGATGGCCGAGATAATTGGTACCAGGGAAAGAGGAATGGGATTTCCTAGTGCAGATGTTCTCAAGATTTCCTGCTGCACGGACAGAATGCATTAATAGACTGACTCACAGACACCTCCCTTCCCACCCACAATACCGTGGGCCACCCTCCCTCAAGGCTGCAATTGCATCACACCCTTGAGGCTGCTGTGACCAACTCCAACAGGGGAAAAGTAAAATGATTGGGGTATTTTAGAACCTTTAAAATATGAGGCAGCTGGGAACACAAGCATTAGCTGTGTGAAACCCACTAACACACTGCCATGAATCAAAATGCAAAGGCTGCTGGTTTGGGCCATTGCCGTAGTGCCAGACAGCAGCTTGGCTGGAAGAGCAATGGAGGTTCTTGGTCACTGGGCAAAGATGTGAAAAATTTGTCAGCTTGGCTGAAGTGCAGTCATCAGCACTGGTTGGCCTGTTGCAGGTGAACTGACTTCCATTCTGTAAGAGTCATTAAAAGTAGACAGTGTGCTTTGGAAACAGGTATGGTCACGAGTCATTCAAAACATAAAAAATGGAAGGTGAAGTGCAGAAGAACAAGAAAAATATAGCCTGTCTCTGACATCTCCCCCCTTCATCTGTCCTTCCCTGACAGAGCCTTGCTGCACAGAATGCCGTAGAGAAAACAGAAAAGCTTGAAGCCCAAACCATCCCTCTACTCCTCCTCTGTCTGCATTCCTCCTGCCTTTTTTTCTCCTTTTAGCTTTGACATGGAAGGGAGAGAATATATGCAGCTTTGGCATGAGCTCTCCAGACCTGCCCCAGCATGCAGAAAGGACAACCTAGACATGAGGAATTGGGCTAAACTCATGTAGTTTAGTTCCTCTTTTAATTTTTTTTTCATTCTCAAGAGCTTCCTCTACAGGTGGACAGGGAGAGGCAGCCGTGTGTGCTTCAGATGTTTCAGAGTTCAGAACAGCAACCCTGAGGGTAAATTTACTTTTTTCCTTTTTCTATCCTAAGCGTTGCGCTCAAGCAAGAGCCTCCCCATTGCCTTGGCTGCTGGACGACATTTGGACAGCAGAAGCATTAGTCAGGTTACTGAGGTTGTCTTTCACTTATTTTGAAAAGTGCTATAGGATTTCTAACACCCACCTAAAGCCAAGCTTTCAAATTACTCCATTAAACATTATGAAAAAGAACATATTCATGGCTCTTTCTAAGATACAGTTGACATAACTCTTTCTCCTGGGGCTGCTGGAGTGAAAAGAGAAATCTGTAGACAGTGATCAAATGTTTATATACTTTTCCCTTACATCCCTGTCTCCATCATGAAAATTCCAGATCAGGGTAAGGGAGCCGATTATCAGTGACAGCTCTGGAGCTTTTATGTGCCAGCCCCCAAGAGCACAGAGATATAAATCCATCAATGCATGCATGATAGAAATGATTTTATCTGCTTCTTTAACCCAGAAAAATCTTTCACAGGGGAAACCCAAAATGAAAAACGATCTGCAGAGTGTAAAATAAGGCTTCAGAGAGTAAACCAGTATTATTCCTAAAGAACAACATAAAATTTTTCCCTCTTAATGACATCCAAAAGATCACTAACTTCAAGTTACTGCTTGCTGCTGCAAAGAGCTTCCACACTAATCACCGGGCTTAGCAACAGCTGCAGGAGAACTAGCACATACTACAGTAACTTACCACCGCATGCTGTCTTCTCTCAGAAAAAGGCAGGCTCAAAACCAAGGCACAGTTGTAATTTATTCCAAAATCCCAAAAAATGCACTTAGGGGAGAAAAAAAATCCACCCAACTTTTTTTTCAGGTTTTCAAAACCCATAGAAAGCAGCTTTTAAATTACTATGTTGTGGTCTTGGAAATTCAGAATTCAGACATCTCTGTCTCTAAATGCTCAGAGGGTCAGACTGAGTGAGACTTGGTTTGCAAAGTAAGCTCTGCACAATTGCAAGGAGCCAACAGTCCCAATTTGCTCTTCAGGTACTAGCTGAAACCAGTCACTCTTCAGCATTAAAACCACTATGGCCATGGACAGAACTTTCCAAAGAGTCTCACACCTCATTTATCATATGCTTTAGAACCTTTTGAATCAGAGTTTTCTCCAGGAAGCTGAAGGCATAAGTCACAAAGACCAGCCACAGTAGAGGCCAGCATCTCCTTTTTGCTTTCTTGGCTATTTCTCTCAGACAAAAAGAAAACACAAGGGAAAACAAAGGTATAAAACTCCTGCAAGAAAGCAGTGCATGCCTGATGCTTCAGAAACTGCTCCTGAAGCGAGCCCAAAATGGCAGCTACCGTGAGTACACAGAAACTCAGGGGAGAGGAAAAGAGAGGCAGTGCACTGGTCTTCTAGAGGCTGGCTGAGAAACCTGAAGTTCAATTTAGCTCAAGCCATGAAGTGTTGCAAGAGCAACACAGGACTTCATAAGGAACAGACCATCCATCCAAACAGCCTCCACATGGATGCCACAAAGATGAGAAATTATAGTTGCCAGACGCAGACTAACAGAATGGGTGAGCAAAATAAGCATGTCTTACCACAAAGGCACTTCATTTCAGAATTCAGAGGAAGTTTTAAACACTGGTGACTACTGAAGGACATGAATGAAGGCAGGAAATGGGAGATGCACTCAAGCCAAAGGATGCAAAAGGGAGAAAAGATGTGAAATACAAACACTGCAACACTGTGCAAAAGCTCAATACCAAGGGAGTTTAACTTAGAAAAATAAATCAGCACATATATATATTTAAGTAGATGGTTTTGCATTTCTATAATTCTGCTAGTATATTATCTCTCCATGTCCTTAGATCCTGTATGACCATAAACTCACTGTCCTTCACAAGAAAAGATTTCCTTTTAGCAGTGGTGACTTTAAAAAGTCAACTCAAAGCCCTGGGGCCATGCTTGTTTCTACTCATACATTATAAATTACCTTAGGGGGAAATTCTTCCTTGATCTCGGAAAAAAATCTGTCTTAACAGCTTCAAATATTAGTTGAGTAAATGGAAGAGCTTGCACCTTCACAATGACTTTCAGAAAAAACAAGCAACTAATGTGAATCTGTTCTCTGTTCAGGGGGATGGTCTGAACTACAGAGTATCATTAAAAACACAGTATTTGTTATACTAAGGACTACCTGTTATTTCTGGGTTGCAAAAGGCATTTGCTGTGTTTCTTAGCTGTTATTCTAGAGAAGGGTAGTGGGTTGTTTTTTTTTCCCTAAGATTCTCATTTACCAAGGGAGCAATAAAACAGTATTTTGTAATGCTGACTTTTTTCCCATCAGAAATTCTTGTAACATAAATAGATATTAAATACTTTAAGGCAGATCACTTTATTTAAAATGTCTATAAATATAAAATGCATTAATAAGACCACTTAATGCTTGTTTTGTGGTTTGACAGTAAACGTAATGGCTTACAGAGAGGAGTTAAGTTAATATACCCCTGACCAGTAATGTTCTATTTGCTTAAATGCAAGCATCCAAGCCAAAATTAACATTCTGGTTTCTTTTAGAGGCAGCCCGCCATCCTGCAGTGTAGCTGAATAAGCACTGCCTGGTATCATGGGGCAAATCCTGTCCTCCCCCCAAAATTCAGTCACAGAAGGCTGACAGGAGTCCTGTTGAGGCAGGCAGGAAGCAAAGATCCCAAGCAGCAGGGAAGCCCTCATTTACATGGTGACACAGAGCACCCCTGATCCTCCACCAGAGAAGGGTGTTATAGATGCTACCTCCAGAAGAAACTACTGCCATGGCTGGGTCAGGCACTACCCAAAGAGTGTGGTGAAGAGTTCAGCTGAGGCCTACCTAAACCACATGTCTATCCTATCTCTCCTCTTGAAATATAGTGTCTGTATTGTTCTTCAACCTCTTTTCTGGGCTAAGATCAGCTTTCATTAGGGCAAAAACCCCTTTTCCTTGAATTTCACCTTGCTTTACAGCCTCAGAATAAAGGATTTATGCAATCATGTCATCTGTGTATTTGCCCTTTGTTATTCCTCAGCATCTTCTAATCTTCCCAGTCATCCTCAGGAAGGTAAAGGCCTGAAAGATATTCTGTTCCTACAAGTGTGGGAATGTAGGTGGACAGACAAAGGAGAGAGATTCTGTTGGTGCTCCTCTGAAAACCAGGTTCCAATCCTTTTAGGCATCAGAAAAACCACATGGGTGAGCCCCTAGAAGTAATGACTTAACAGTGGGAAGCATTTCAGCTGGACTTTGAACCTTAGGAGATGTCAGATAAATGTGTTTCTCAGCCAAGAGTCCTCTTCCATGTGCACTCTCTAGTGTCTAATAAAGGGGTGAGCTCACACTACAGCATCAGAACCTAGCTTAAAAGTCCATCAGCCAAATCCATTGGAAACTAAGCTTCAATATTTGTAGAGTAAATGGGTTTAGAGAACCCAATCCATCTATCAGCACCTCTCAACACCTGGCAGGCTGATGTTGCTGAGATGTTCTGCAGCACTCCTCAGCCTGAACAGACAATAGTATTCACAGCCATCTTTTGTTCAGGACTTGGCCTATCAGTGTACTCAACCCTAACAATCTTCACAGGCTGATAAAGCTAAACACAACATAGGGATGCAATAATGGCTACACTGAAATAGTTGACCTTCCAGTATGAAGATCAAGACAGATGATTAGACACATTTTGAAAGCTCTCACAGCTGTAATGTCCTCTCCCAGCCCCCACAGAACTGTGGGGACAATGGTGGATTTTTATTTTCTCACTGATGAATCAGTGCAGAACAGATTTTAGGAGGACCCCAGGCTCCTACTGCCAACAGAAAGAATCCATCACCCTTCTCAAGGTCTGAAGCATCTGAGATAAGGAAGAAACTCAGCCCTGACACATTACATCTGAATATGCATTGCTGATACTTCATCAAGTGACTTGAGAAGCAGATTTGTTCAGAGCAGAACATGATTTATGATCTGCCCACTCACTGCAAAGCTGATATGTGATTTTGAAGGTGGATGACCATGGCTTTGAGAAAAATAAGGCTCTTGTGCCCTCAGCAAACATTCTTAAAATGCAAGGAAGCCAGCAAGCAGACCCTGAAGTGATAGTGGCATGAGGGGATTTATTGCAAGACAACATTTCCTACAAATCAACCCAAATAAATGCAGAGGCCCAATGATGCCCTATTAAGTGACTATTGTCACAGCATGCTAGGAGGCAAAATAAAAGGTAGAGGAAGGGACATAGAAAAGACTCATTAACAGTAAACACTCGTTAAACAAACTCCCTGCTTAATCAGCACAGCATTTCACTACAGGAGGGCTCCCTCACCCCAGTGCTTGATAAAGGAATACAAGAGCTTTTAAAAAGCTGTCGTCCCACAGCCGGATTATGGACTGAGCATCCATCACTCAGCTCTTCACTGGGAAGCATGACCAGTCAATTACTATTAAGAACTCCTTTTTTTTTTTCCTGCAAGCCAATTTGCTGCTCATGAACAACAACAGAGCAGTAGACAGGAGAATGAACTGTTCCTGGATGTTACAATAGCATGGGCAGAGGAATACAGGCTTCCTTCAAGACTTCCTTGTGCAAATGCCTCTGGAAGGACCCCTGCTGTCCCTAAGCAGTTTTCAGTGTCCACATCCAATTTGGCCATCAACTCTGTACTGGCACTGCAAACACGTGAGTGAGCAAGCACTCATGGTGAGAGGCTTTGTGTTTCCTTATCAACTGAGAGGAAGGCTGAACTACTAGGACAGCTAACTAATTAACTCCCACACTTCGTAGGAGCTTGCAATTTCAAGCAACTGCTGGCTGATTCTCTGCAGAAATTCTAGAGTGCTTCTGAAGCTCAGCTCCATCAACATTTCTGAGGTATGATAGTGCCACTTCATGTAGCATGAGAGGTCCCAGGGTAAAGAGAATGGGATCAGATGGCAATTTGGTGCTTAGTTTCCTGTGTTTGCTACAGCAAGAGAAGCAGACATTTTTATTAGGTAAAAATCAGAGATCAGAAGTGTTTCTAATTGACGTAAAGCCAGGTTTTCTGCTGGAAATCAGTATGACTGCTGTCTTCTGTAACTCATACCAGTTCAGCTGTCAAGAAAGCCAGCTTTAACCTACTCCAGATATGCTCTGTTTACTTTTTCTTCTTATTTTAAGAGTAAAGTGTCTACTTACCATATTCATAACTGTGAGGATGAATCGCTGGGCAGCCTCTGCACCATGGTATTGGACCATATCAGCATCTGCCACCACCAGAGTTTCTACTGTGTACTCGTTGGTAAGTCGAATGGCATTTCTTCTCTCCCTCCAGTCACTGGTTGATTTCATTTTCTTTTGCCTCTTCTTTTCTGAAAGTCAAAATAATTACTAAGGCTGGCAGATCATAATAAAACATTCCTGCTCTTCTCAGCAAACGTTCTTGCATACCTTTTGATTGCAATAACCTTTAATTAAAGTGTCCTTTGCTGATTAAAAGAAGCAACCAAGAGGTTCCATTGCAAGTACATCTGTACTTCTGTATGCAGATTTATATGAGAGCAACCGATCACGTGCAAATAGGAAAGAGGATGGGAGAAGAGTGGTCCAGAACAACAAAAGATTAGCTGTAATTCAAACCAAGAAGAAATGATGCTTTCACAAAGACTTCAGAAACTGGAAATCCTGTTTGTGAAGAGCAGAATAGTCCTCTGTAATGGAACAAGTGCTAATTAAGGAAAAATCTGCTGAAGGAAACTTTAGGATAGGAGACCGTGCTTTGGGATACAACATACACTCAGACTGTTTTGGAACATGCATTATTGGCCAAGTGCAGAAGTCTCTGGATGAAACCCAGAAGTGCAGAAGGTCAGGCTAGATAAGACCTTCTCAAGCTTTCTTTGCTCATTTATTGCTATTGGCATGAGCACCAGCACCAGCAGCTGCACTCACCGGCCACCTACGTGCAGAGCTCACATTCCTCTTTATTGTGGTACGTGTACCAAAGGCGGGAGACTCCCTAGACCAGCTGATCTTTAACAAACTGAAGTTACAAGAACCTGTGAAAAAGTCCTTATCTAAGGACTACAAAGTGAAGCAGTGGTCAGCTACCGTTAACACAAAAATTAAAACCACAGAAGTTAAACCTCCCTTCCTCCAAACTAAGGTCTAATGTATTAGTAATTTGTCCTCTTCTAAACTGAAAGGTGAAACGTGTTTCACAGCTCAAAGGCAGATGTGCAAAGCAGTTGAGGCATGAACAAAGGAAAATGTAAGCTCAGATCTGAAACCGAATCTACTCACTTCACTGCAGTCACAAAAAATGTGTTCACATTTTCGATGGTAAAATGAAAGAGAAGTAGATTAAAGTCATTAAAATGAGTTTATTTTGCAATAAGAAACAAGCTGCCAAGATTCACTGAAAGGACATCTGCTTACTGCTCAGCACACAATATACTGTGGATACGATATTGACACTTGTATTAATGCTGATTTCTTTTGATGCAAAAGGGAGCAGAACACACAATAGGTCCTGAAGCAGCATAAACACAATATTCCATGCAAAAGTGAAATGGGATAGGCCATAATGGATGATCAGACACATACCTCATCTGTCACACTACTCATGCCGCTTCAGAGAGGGGAGAATCCCATTTTAGTTTTCTGTAGATTTAACTAAGACCCTCTCTTAGCAAAGCACCATTCTGCAGCAAGCAGAACTCAGTTGTCGTTCACTGATCATGTTTTTTCCACAGCCTGTTTACCAGCACCCTTACACAAGTCAGCTTGAATTTCCCTTCTTTGCCAGGCTGGAAATCCAGATCGCATCCAGATCATCAGTTTTCCTTGACTGACCCTCTAGTATTGAGGGTGATAAACTCCATCAGCTGTAAGCCCCCTGCAAAGCCCACCTGAAATGGACTCCCTGCCTTCTGCTTGTTCATGTATTTTCTGTCTTGTCAGTATGCACATTTGCACGTGTCCATCCCATATCCCTATTCCGAGCTGTCTAGCAGACATCCAGTATAGCTCTGCACATGCATTTCTGCCCAAGGCATTAGCTGTCAACACTTGGTACATATTTTAAACTGGGAAAACAACTATGAAATTTGATTTGAGTCTCTTTAAGAAGAGTTTGGAAATATCCCCCCAGGTCTAAAAAGGCAGACAGGAGCCCATGGAGAAGCAAAAAATGAAAACTTGGGGTGCTCGTAAATAATGGAAGCTACATGCCAGCAGCAAAGATGAATATAATCAAATTTCAAGGCTTGTTTTCACATGGCCTGCAAGACAGCTAGAGAAAAGTGTGCAATGAGGAAAAAGCCTCCACAGAACAAGGGATCTCTGTGTTTCTAAGGCAATAAAATAAAATGGAGTGACTATAGCAGAAGGAAGGAAAGATGAATGCACCTTCAATTTGCCACCTATGAAAGGGAGACGACTTCACCAAACTCTGTGAAACAGCTCCCACACTTGTTTGTTCATTTCATGCCATTCATCCACCCATCCCTCCCTCTGCATAGCCATGCCTTGTTAGCTGCAGTAGTTTCAAGGTTATCATTTAAATAACAGGGGAGAACGCAGAGAAAAATGAAGAAAAGGCAAATTGTTCCATTAAGAACATTGACCTTTTGCTTCTTGCTGCTAGCAATCAGAACCTTCCTGAAAGTAACAGCACTTCCCCCTCAAATTCTTATTTTGGTAATTCCCTAATAAATTAAAAGTTTTCAGCTGGAATAAATCTTCCTATAGAGAAGCTGCTTTTATGGAGGGGCAAGGCCTAGACTCAAATACTTTCGGGCCTGGCACTGAATGGACTGTGTAAAAAGTAGAAGAAAATAAATTCAAAGTAATCTAGGTTTTCACTTCAAAAAAACTTCTCTTTGGTGGAAAAGCAGCTACTTGAGCCAGAGGAAGAACCCAGTATCCTAGACTGTACCTTGCACTGTGGGAAGAAAAGGTCATGCCATGGTCACTTGCCATTGGATTGCCCAGTGTGGTCACTCCTCCAGAGGCAGATGAAGGAATTGGCAAGGCTGTTGCCGGTTCGACTCAGCACCTCTTTGCAGAAGGCAGCTGTGTAAAACTGAAAGGTGTGATTTCTGGAGAGCAGCAGCATAAAGGGACTCCTGGCAAATTGCTGGGTAGTCTTGGTTCACACCAAGCTTCTGGCCCCCATTCCTTCAGGAGTTTCACTTGAAGGTGTGGATTGGCTGCTTTCCACTGGGTGGTAGGGATTAGAGGTTGCGTATGGAAAACTACCACCCCACAGGCTTGCCTAGAAACACGGCCAAAGTGACCTAACTTAGAGAATCTGGACTTGCACTCTCATCCTCTCCCTCACATTCACTAAGCATAAGCCTACTGCGCACTTAAAACAGGCGACATGTAACGGACTCAAGGGAGCGTACGAAGAGCTCAGGCGGTCACCGATGGTACGCTACATGAGAGGTAAGGCAAAGCAAACATCAACTATTTGAACACAAAACTAAGTGTGTGTGTGTATAGATTCTTTCTTTTTTTTTTCCTTCCCCTTTTTAAGTTACAGCTCCTCTACTGAGTAACTTTTCTCTATTCTTTCAGTCCTTTTTGTCCTTGCAGAGGGCTACTCTCAGAGCGGTCTCTATTTGCATCTTCTTGCCTACCATACATGCAAACGATTTTCCAACATAATCAAGCCCATGGAGAAAACACAGCTATCATTTGGATGGATGAACCATCACAAGCAGAACAAAATACACACGTCCCATACTGCAGACATTTGAAGAAGAGGAGAAAAAGATCCAAAACCAATAGTAAAAACTCTCATTAAACGCATCTGCAACTAATACCTGAGGTGAGTCAACTTTATGGAGGTATCAAAAAACCCCCATCTCTAGAGCCTCATTTCAGAAACAAGCCAGCACAGAGAAGGCTCATTCCTGCCCCACATGATTTATGGGCTATGGGCAGAGAATCTCTCCATTAGTACATGAAACCCCAAACTAAAATAAACATCAGCCATTAAAACAAGGATTAAATGCTCGGTGGATTCTTTATTTGAACAAACTGATGTTACGAATTTTGTGGTGCAGATGTTAAGTGTTAGTGTGAAGGCATAAGAGGCCATAAAACATGGGCAGGAGCCTGTCAGAGGAGTTTACATTGTGGGGAGCATACATAACCAAACTGCACACTATTTTAGGAGTCAGGTGTTCCCCGCTTAAGAGGTCAGACAATTTCAGGTGAAATATGAGCTGAAATGGTCAATCTGCAACACAGCACATATATGCTGCGGGTGACTAGGCACAAGGGACATTACTCTTTTCCCAGTCAACTTGACAGTGTGTTACACAGGCAATCTAACCAAAATTTCCACAAAATTCAGGCAATGGGAAAAGACAGCTACATTCCTAGGTCCTCAGTATAAAATGGATGTAACCTTGTCCAAGCTCATTAGCTGGCTTTTGTTTACAGGCTCTTACCATTCTTTGGCTAGTCACCTGCAAGGCAACATTATCATATCACATTCTGCAGTCCAACAGTTTTTGTAATATTCCCCAGAATGGTAAAAAAAAAACCCCATAGTCCCTACTGTGAGCAGAAGCACAACAGAGCTCCCCTGAAGCCTCAGAAGAAAACTCCTTATGCTCAGTGCTTTTTATGGCAACCTAACAGATGTACAATTCCAAAGCAACCGCCCCAAATGACCTTTTCCTATTACACACCAAAAGCCTTGTCTAGCACTGTCTGGTTTTTGGCACATTCTTGCTGTAACTGCAAAGTCCTTTCCTGCTCCTCCTACCTCCCTTCCAACAGTATTTCCCAGACTCATCTGAAAAGCAACCTCTTCTCCTGTAGCCTCCCACTTTTTTTCTGCCTAATCTTTCCCTTTGTAATTTTAGCTACCTCATTCTAGTTAAACCTACTGAAAGTTTCTGGATGCAGTTCAACAAAAGCCACAAATAAAAATAAAATTGCAGAGTCCTTTCTGCAAGGCCAGATTTCTCCCTAGAAGCTCTTTTCTATTGCTGCCTTAAAAATCCTCTCCAGTTCTTCCTCAGGAAGCCCTCTGCTAACTTCCCTCCACCCATGATCCCTGTAACATCTCTATACACTTTCACATGGAGGGCTGGCTCTGTTTTCCTTTATGCTGTTACTTCAGCAGCATTAAAAAAAGGAGTGAGTGTGCAAGCAGGGCAGAAAGCTGACATTAGTTCCCCCTATTCCTCAGGGGTTTCTAGAGAATCTTTCACTGGTACTCACATTAGGTGGCTTTTATTAGCTTCACTTAGGAGTAAAAATCATCACCTCTCCAAAGCAAAGAGAGTGAAAGGAGATCCTGTACACAAACCAAGCCTAAGGAAGTTCTTACCAGTCAACCTAAAACCATGTCAGTTGGGGAAGGGTAAGTTTGCTGAATTATCAGAGGGACAGGATGCCACAAAGCTTCTCTGGAACCCACCAGTAGTAGGATACAAACACCTCTCAGACATTCAAGCTTGTGCTTGAGAGTTCATTATACTGCATGTAGACCTCTTGGGCATTGCTATTTAATTTAGACACTGTCTTCATTTCAAAGAACTTTTCAATCTAGCATAATGACTTGATTTCATTTCAGATCAAGAAGGCAAGGTGAAGGTGTAGCCCAGGAAGGAGGTGACACAGAAAGTAGTAGTTAGCAGCAGATTTTACATTCCCAGGACCAGAGCAAAAGCAAAACCCAAACAGAGTACAGGCAGGCTTCCTTCTTAGTTTGAATTAGGATCAAGGGATAGTGGGTTAAAACACAGAGAAGTGTGTTTATTGTTTAAAAACACATCAGGAGAAACACGCTACAGTTCAATCAACCTTCTTCTCTTTCAGGACCTGACAGCAGAGCTACTTCCAAACTGTTTACTGAACAGCTTGTTCAAAAGACTGACTGCACAGCATCACCCTAGTGGATGCTCACAAAACCCATACAAGTCAGCAACCTGGTTTGCTTGGCCTGGAGATCATGGTTGCTCATGGTTAGAAGACAAATTCGAATGGGCTCAGAGATCTGAGACTTCCAGGATGACAAAACATTTGTTGCACAAGTCATCCCACCAAAGGACATGTCCTAACACAGCTTGAGCTCAAAGAGCAACCACTGATCCCAGGATGGCTCAGAGCTGTGAGATCACCACAGGCACGTAAAGGGGGCCAGTTCAAAATTCATAGATGCCACCAGGAACACTCTTTCACTGCCTCCTGTGGGCTTCACATCCAGATCTCTGTGCATTGGTTACCTTGCAGCTGCAGTTTTCATCCACACAACAACAAAGAGGTTCTTTTCAGGACACTGATCTCCTGAAGGAAAAGTAAGAAACAACAGAAAGAAAACCACCCCACATTTCAACACTTCAGCTCCAGGGACCTTGTTTCACACAGTTGCTTCCTTCACACTTTTCCTGTGGCATCCACCTCGGAGTAGACACAAGCAAGGACTGAAGAAGGAAACTAAGAAGAACAGACACTACTGAAGTTGCTGCCACAGGCAGCACTCCCCAATCCATGTTCAGCCATGGGAACACAGAGCTCCCTTCACCTCTGTCAGGACACAGCACAAAATTGTCCCTGTGTGCTGGTCTTTTATATCTCTATTAAAAGCTTGGGAATTCAGATTCATCACCACTAGCAGATGCCACTGGGTAGTCTGAAGATCAGGATTAAAAATGGTTGCTCGTTCAAATTACAGCTGATTACAGAGCCATCCTCTCATTTATAATGCCTTGTCCTACAGTGCGGTTACACATCCCAATTTCTTTCTGACTAGAATGGCAGACAAAGCTGGCAGGAAAAAATTGGATCACAGAATGTTTGGGGTTTTGCTGGGGTTTTCTTTGGAGGGGGGCTGTTTTGGGGGATTTGTTTTAAACACAGCCACTTTCATACCAAATCACAAGTTCATGACTATTCTTCTGGCACAGCAGAAAACCAGAATTTGAGGCAGAAGTCATGAACTCTGTGCTGCATCTCAAAACGCCACAGAGATTTTATTAGAGGGATGGTTATCCAAGTTAGTCTGTGGCTTGGACACATCAGTTAAAACCTGATTGTTCTGCAAAACATACTCAGTCATCAACATAATGCATCAAGACTCTGTCTTTAATGTCAGGCCTGTAAGACAGCACAGGACCTGCACCATGATCTCCAACTGCCCTCTGGTTCAATTTGTCAGCATAATTTCAGATTGCCACCTCCTGAATTATATGCACTCATCTCCTCTCAAAGGAGACCTTCGTTGTAGGCTTTCCATCCAGATGGAAACAAGGACTTTCTCATGTAAGGCCATCAGAGAAGACAATTTAATGCCACAGAAAGCAGGCATGGTGAACATGGCTTGATGGTAAGACTGTTAAAGTGGGAATGACAATACCTGCTCTGCCACTCCTTCTTAGCCACATGCCTCAGTTTCTCATCCTGTTATGTTATTAGCTGTAAATTCTCTGAAGCTGAGTTGATTTCCTTTGTGACAGACAAAGATCTCAACTTGCTTGTGGCCATGGGAGAAGACCCTTTAACACAAATACAATTAAGTCCAAGTGATAAGGTGCGAGGTACATAAGACTGAGCTCAGACTCCTCAGTTTTGATCACCTAAACTCAGCAGATCTGAGACCAATCACAGAGCACAGTCCTAATCCACTTCAGGGCTTTAGAGACTGCAAAAAGCTTGGCTGCAGTTATACTGTGAAAAATGGCATCATTGGTCTTCAGGTTTATTTTATTTTAACGAGTCTTTAGCGAACATGCTTAGTTTGCAAAGAATGTTTTTACAACTGCCAGCCTTACCAATCCATCCTGGGCTTTGGCAGCTGAATTCCTATTGCTTCTGCTAAGGTTGGAAGAGCTCAGGGACTCACCAAACCAGGGGCTCCTCACCTGTACTGTGACCTCACCAGTACACCTCTACCTTGAGAGAGGTCACATAGACCTCCATGAAAGCCAGACAATTTACCTATGGTGATTTGGAAAAGCCAGTAAAGAATACAGGTTCCTCTCCTATAACAGTATTGGCATAGCAGGTCAAAGTGAGGTAAAATTAAGTGTAGAAGTTATTTTTAATCTTTACTATACACAAACATATCAAACTACCCAGGGAAAGATTGGCCAAGAAAAAAACTGGCAGTTTAGAGAGCAACTTTTAGATCCGAAAGCTCTTGGTACACATGCTAATTGAGAGTTAGTAGCCCTTATTTGCAAATAAAGAAACTGTTTGAGGTTATAGTCTAAATGACCTCCAATCTTCTGTCTTGGGTTCACAGTCTGGGACATTTATGACAGATTAGTCATAATTACAAACTACATCAAAGGAAGCTTAGAACATTTGAACAGAGGCAAAACCTACCCCGAATTGCTCCCATCTTGGCCACGCAACCATGTAGGTGCCCAGCACTTGGTAGCTTTTATAAACAAGATCCCAAGGGGTCTGCTAAAGGTAAAAGGTCAAATAACATTAAGAGTTGAGGCCAAAAGCATCCCAGTTCCCAAATCTTGGCTCAAAACCTGAGCTATGATTTAAAATAAAAAGAAAAAAACCAAAGACAGCTAAAAGTTGATGTTCTTTTGTCTTCTTGGAGCCACCTGTCTGCCTTTCTAGCCAGAATGGCCACTGGAATACTCATGAATATCCTGAGGCAAGGATGGCATACACCAGACAGCCTAGGTCATTACTACCTGCCAGTTTAGTTTTCATTAAGTTCCAGTGGAAACTAGCCCTGTGTTTTATTAGGAACCAAGTGAAGGAGTGGTAGAGCTCTGCTGTGTGCAGCTGCTCTGGAAGGGGAGGAAATCCACACACTACAAGTATGCACATGTCCTCTTTTTTGGTCTCTTCCACACCTTGACAGTCAAGGAAGAAGAAACTGGAGTCCCCTCCTGCTCCACATTATCCATGCTGCCCTCATGCTGAGGGCTTCATCCAGACCAGACCAGCAATAAAAGTTCACTTGCCATATGTGATGGAAAAGGACACTTCTGAATGGCAGACTGCTCCAAAAAGCTGCTGTTTATCAGCCATAAGGAAACAATCACACACTCACAGGGAAAATCCAGACTCCCCCTTTGGAAGACCAGGGACCTAGAGAAACCAAGGGATTTATCCACACAAGTGAGACATACCCCCATGGGTAAAGTGCTGCATTTCTGATACAAGGAATACTTCTATGCTTGCAAACACTTAATCACATTACATCTTCTGCATAGCCCATTGTTGAAATCCTTGCTTTAATTCTTCAACAGATGCTTCCTAATATGGACTAATACAGGTTGCATTACATCTCTCTATTTTTAGTGCACATGGTTTTTGGCCATAACAACTGCTATTTCAGGCCAAGTCAAACCTGCACAGAAAACACAGCTAAGAGACAATGATTAAAGATGGGGAAATGCAACATAGCAGTAACATGTGTTTAGGATTTATACCTGTTCAGGGAAACCATTCCCTACATTTGATACCTGCATGCTAGCACTTATTTAAATTCTTACCAGCTTTGATCAATTGTTAAAACAGGTTGAGAAGTAACCATACAGAGGGGCAACACATTGTTATTTGGAGAAGGAAAATGCTGATCTTCCCATTTTTTCACTATATGCTTCTCTCCATGCAGCACATTTGGAGTAAATGAAAACTGCTTCATTTAAACTGACAAAAGGGTTTAAAACAAACCCACATTTAAGAGTAATTTATGAGGTCTATATCATAAACATGAAATAACAACCTTCCCTCCAAAGACAAGCTGCTCTCTCTCATGCTCCTGGACTGTATTTTATATCAAATCCCTTCTATGTAAGGGGACTTTAATACATCATTTGAGACCATTGGTAAAGTTATAACAGAACTAACTTTCCCCAAAGAAACAGAAAGTTTTATGACATGGTTAGAGGAGATTCCTATGCTTTCATAGCATGGTTTGATTCTGTCCTTAACAAAGGTATTTTCTCTCACCAAGAAAACCTGAAACATTTTTCCCATCCATAGGAAACATGCAAAATATGTGACCAGATCTCAGCAAATTAGTTGACCATCACAGAATAACAATAGTTTAATATAACTAACAATCCACTTTCTGCAGCTCAGGGTGTGGTGGATATTGTCACATGGAAACAGCTTTATTGTATATATTACAAGGTCACAGAGAGACAAGGCAAAGAGAGAATCCTTCTCTCAGGTGTTTTCCACCCACAGTCCAAGCTACAGGAGGTTAATAAAAGAGATGGTACAGCTTCTCCATAGTCCTCTCCAGTCTGCCCATTTCCTCTCTTCCTATGGGGTCAGAGACCCCAGTCACAGATACTGCCAAAACAGCTGAGCCCTGCAGCTACCTCTTGTCCCCACAAATAAATGGAGAAGTCTGTTCATGGAGATCTAGGCCAAACCTGAGGGCACTGCAAAAATCACATATGATGCATTAAGAGAGATATCTTTCTCCCCACTTGGCTCACCTGCAGATAAATTCTTACTGAAATGTATTAAAACTTACAAACAAAACTCTCTGTAACTCCATTCATTCTCCAGAGAGACTAGACCAGGACCTTTGACAAGAAGTCACCAAATTTGTTCTTTAAAACCAGAACAGTGTGTGATAGCAGGTTTGTAACCCAGATGCAGTGCAGCATCCAGAGATAAGAACCTAAAAAGCATTTCACATCACCGGTGTGAAGCTATTTCCCATGTTCCTAAAGATGCTATGCTTCAGAGCAAGTGAAACCCAACCTTTCCCTCCTTCCCCCTCACAGCATATGCACCTGGAAACCTTTTAATAAGTTTTCTATTTGCCTCACAGGGGCTCACGTTCAGGCCTGAGCAGAAATGTGCATTGTGACTTGAACTCTTTCTCCTGCTGGATGACAGGTGATAAAAATACTACCTACACACATATCATATGACTAACAATAGCACCTGGCCCATGGTGATGGGATCTGTCCTTTGCTGCTGGAGCACTTCAGAATTTAAAGAAAGGAATTAAAACATCAGCTTTGAATCCACAGACCTGGGATTTTTTTTAACCCATGAGTAGGCATTTGCAGATTCACATGTCAAGGATCCCATTGTGCAAGACCATTAAGTACTTTCCCATTCCTGACTACAGCCAGATTAATCCTCTTAGACAGATTATTCCAGGAGAAATTTGGCTCCCACAAAGTTCTCCTTCAGCTCTAAAAATAATTTTGAGTGCTGTAGGACATGTTACACCACTTAGACCAAAGGACATGCTTTAGAGATTTTAGCCACCACTTATCAAACCAGTCTGCTAGCATTACCTAGCCCCAAGGAACTGATCAGCTGGGTTTTCCTCTCCAATGGCTGGGGCCTGTGAGGAGAAGCACACTTCTGGGCAGAACACAGGAGGAATGCTCTTGGAAAGCTGTGCTCTCTATCCCCTCAGTAGCACAGACACATGACACATCCTAACTAAATTAATTTTGCTTTCTTAAAATGCTTTCCTTCTCCCCCTACAAATATACAAGTCATTACATCACCATGCATCTTTTTTTACAGTCTCTTAAGATCATACATCACAGGACCAACACTGGAAATAGAAATTTGCCACTGAGTAATTCATTCCTCTGAATTCTTATGACATGATCAATAACTAACATTAAAATATCAGCACCTAATGCTTTGTATTTTATTTGAATCCCAAATAACCCCAGGAGATGTCAGGTACCAATGAATTACAAAATTTTAAGAAGAAAACATCTTTAAAGAGCATTTTTGTCTGTTCAGAAAATACAAGAATAGCAAAGCACTGGAATATGCCCAAGTGCAACGATTCTGTGGTTTTGAAAAATACCCAGTTTATACTGTATTTACACAACATCTATTTTTCTGTCTATATTGTTCCACAATACAGGATGTGTGTCTAAAATGCCTAGCATGTGAATATATCCTAAGCATTTACAACCTCCATTCTTCCCTGCCAGGTTTTAGCCAGGGTGAGCCAAATTACAAGCCAATGAAAAACAACCTCTAGTACAAATCTGATCAGTCCTTTGTTCTGCTGATGTTGGTGAGTGCCACGGTAAAGAGCCCTTTTCCCAGGAGAAACTCTGGAAGCATGCCCCTAGATCATCATTTCCACACAATTTCATTAGGAACGGACCTTTTGTGTGTCAAAGAGGATTAAATTTTTTGTTTCTAAACTCCTTGTGCACAAAAGTTAATCCAAACCAGACAGGAGTCAATTAGGTCGTTAACGTGCTAAGCCTATTAACAGCCATGACTTACATTTCTTTCCCGCAACAATGGGGAACATTCAGGAGTCTGCCTTTAAGTGGCAAAGCCCATGAGCGATTTCATTATTTTACGACAGGGCTACTTGAAGCGGTGGCGGTTTGCATGAGCAAGCAGCACTCCTGGCTGTGCAGCTAGCGGGTGCTTTGCTCCCCTTCAGCACAGCCAGCCTGCGGTCAGCACAAAGAATCACAGAATCTTAGGGGTTGGAAGGACCTCAAGAGATCATCGGGTCCAACCCCCCTGCCAAAGCAGGCTCCCTATCTCATATTACACAGATAGGCGTCCAGACGAGACTTGAATCTCTCCAGAGAAGGAGACTCCACCACCTCCCTGGGCAGCCTGTCCCAGGGCTCCCTCACCCTCACTGGGGAAACGTTCTTCCACATGTTGGTGTGGAACTTCCTATGCTCCAGCTTACAGCCATTACCCCTTGTCCTGTCCCCACAGACCACTGAAAGGGGCTGGCCAATTCCCCCTGCAACCCATGCCTAAGACATTTATGAACACTAATTAGGTTCCCCCTAAGTCTTCTTTTCTCCAGGCTGAACAGACACAGCTCACTCAGCCTTTCCTCATAGGGGAGATGTTCCAGACCCCTAATCAACTTTGTCACCCGAGGGATCAACAAGCACCCGAGGGATGTGAATTCTGGTAGGGTGTCCGTGTACGTGTGGGCATGTGAGCTCTTTGCCCAACTAATGTGAACAACTTCAACAACTCTGCTTGGAAAACAGGGAATTCTACCTCCTCAGAGTGATGGTGGATTAGAAATCTAACAGGTAAGTAATTTTGCTGACAGGCAGAGTGCAGTGTGATCACACCATGTGAGAACAAGGGTCTGGCTAGCGCATGCCATGAGGCCCCCCCAAGCTCAGGACCTGCCTGTCATAGAATTATAGAAACACAGAATGGCAAGGGTTGGAAGGGACCCCAAGGATCATAGAGCTCCATCCCCCTGCCACAGGCAGGGCCACCAACCTCAGGCCTGGAGCTACACAAGGTTGCCCAGGGCCCCATCCAACCTGGACTAGAACACTTCCAGGGATGGGGCATCCACCCCCTCTCTGGGCAGCCTGTTCCAGCACCTCACCACTCTCTGTAAAAAACTTCCCCCTAATATCCAATTTAAACCTTCCCTCCTTCAGCTTTAATCCATCCCCCTTGTCCTGCCATTATCTACCCTGTTAAAAAGTTCATTCCCCTCCTGTTCCTCTGCTCCCTTCAGGGACTGGCAGGCTGCAATGAGGTCCCCCCACAGCCTTCTCTTCTCCAGGCTGAACCAGCCCAGCTCCCTCAGCCTCTCTTTGTAGGGCAGCTGCTCCAGCCCTCTGATCATCTTCGTGGCTCCTCTGACCCCTCTCCAACAGCCCCACATCTTTCTTGTATTGGGGGCCCCAGCTCTGGACACAGGATCCAGCTGGGGCCTCACGAGGGCAGAGCAGAGAGGGACAATCCCCTCCCTGTCCCTGCTGCCACCCCTCTGCTGATGGAGCCCAGGATCCCATTGGCCTTGTGAGCTGCCAGAGCCACTGCTGGCTCATGTTCAGTTTCTCATCCACTGTGACACCCAGGTCCTTCTCAGCAGGGCTACTCTCAAGAAGCTCTTCTCCCAGTCTGTATCTATGGCTGGGATTCTTCCGGCCCAATCACCTCTGGGCCAGCCTAAGGGGGACGAAGCTCATATGGAGGATCCCAGCAACTGTGAGGTTTTTTCACATGCCCTTTTAGACCCAGCAGAGGAGAGCAGCATGTAGTGGGTCCTCAGAACCCTTCAGGAAGCACTAGGTGCTGCTGGAAACAAGTTGGTTTTTTCCAGTGTCCCCTTTTAGGGTCTTATTTTTACAGTTCTGATACCTTGGTATTCACTCACCTCCTCTTTCCATTTGTGACCCCATGTAACTACCCAGTGTCTCCCCAGTTGCCTTTTCTTTTAGTGCTTTTTCTCAGGGAGGGAATTTCAGTTCTGCCAAGGACAGGCAGCACCCTGCCCCTAGACAGAAGGTCAAAAAGTCCAGTGGCAAAAGGATGAGGCAGACTGCCTGGGCTGATTTTGGTTCAGTTCAGCTTTTAACTTAATGGCTGTCTTAGTTTACAGTGCAAGAGATTTTAATTCATTTTCTATGAACTCAGGGCTGCAGCACCTACAGTACTTGGCCAGGAAATCAGAGTGGTGCTGAATTCTGGTGTTTCCTCTAAAAAGAGACAAAGGGGATCTGTAACTCTAAGCAGAGCCAAGACTGCATACTCAAGAGAACCTAAAAGAAGATTGGCTTAGTCTGAACCCATGAGAATGATAAACCTGCTGAACTAACTACTAAGAGCTCAACTCCAGACAAGAGAAAATAAAGGTCCTCATTACAGAATTTACCATGAAGCAGTGCCAACTAGGTGGCAACTTTATGATAAGCACAGGTCATCTCTGCTGGTACACAGGCTTGGTTAACTACAAAAACCAAAAAATACAAAACCTAAGAGATTGAGGCAAACCTTAAATTCAGGGCTGCCTGTGCCAGTCAGTTCCTTCAGATCTCTGCTTCCATTGCTGTTCCCAATAGGAAGCCTTTTGTGCCTCCAACTGCTGCCATGCCCCTTGACATTACTTGTTCCTGACCACTCAACTGTTCTCATACCAGTGGGTCTTACTTTTGTAGCCATTAGACCCACCAGTCCTGCTTCCCACTTCATCCCTTTGGCAGCTCACTAGAAAACAGCACAGATGCCTTGACCCTCTGCCCCCATTTAGTATGCAGGCCTTCCAGTAGAAGGCAGAAGCTGGAGTATTGGTGGTGTAATGGGGCAAGAAAGGAATAAAGGGAACAGAATATACAGGCACACTGAAACCTAAAGAAGAGATTTGGCTGAGCTCATTAAAAGTGTCCTCTATGCAACCCACCCAGACAGATTTCCAGAAAGGATAAAATTAAATTGCTCCAAAGAAGCCAGAAACTAGACCATTTTATACTAGCTGACAATCTGACCATTTGGCTTTAAACATGGGAGAAGACAGGGTAAGATCCATACAGTTAGACATTTTCTCTGGAAAAAATCTAGGAAATAATCATGTCAACAGGTTTACTATTAACACCAAACAAACAAACAAATACCCCAACATGAAAAGCATGCCAGACAGCTGCATTTTTTTAGGGTTTCAGGTGCTAGAACACCAACAAGGTTTGCAGCAGCTCACAGGCTCTCTGAAGTGTGAAAAGATAGTAAAGCTACTGACCTTCTGTGGTGCCTTGATCAAAGGAAGGAGAAAGACAGGGGAAAAATACTGACAGGAGGACTATCACCAAAGAACTGGGTCTCCTTACTATTGGTCTCCAATTCCAGTGGAGACTCAAGAGCTTAAAAATCAGATCCACAATTATAACTTTAAATTAAAGTATCATCACACTGGGTCACAGCTGAAGACTGACAACATGGAACATGCCATCAGCACCTCACATACCTGTGGAGACCTACAGGACTTAAGCCCAGGATCCTAACACAGGCAAGGTGTGTGAGCATGCCACTGGAAACTGTATCCAGAGCATTAGAGAATGCCTACACTTAACTGCCAGGCACACAATTAAATTCTAAATCATTGCCATTTCTCTGGAAGCTGGTTCATCTCCCAACTTTTGTTATACCACAGAAACCTCACTGAAACAATATACTTCGTATTTGTAAATTATTTAAGCAGAAAAGCACTGAAAATTGCTTAGTCCAGAACAGCTGCACACTCACAAGGTACATTGCACTTCAGCTGCTACTGTTTCCCCAGCCAGTTTAACAGGATGGCACACAAAAACTATACAACACTCCACCACCTAACTCACACACCCTCCCTGCTGCCACAGGAAGCTCCTTCAATATCCAATCTAACTAGATTAAATTTACCCTAGGGATACCTATAGGAGTTGCTACCACATTTTGGACTCTCAGACCTCAAACCTGGGCTCACAGATCTCCAAGGAAAGCTAAAGACCTTAAAAGCTTCTTTGCTATAAACCCATTCCTTCTAACAAAAGGTAAAGGGAAGGAAAAAAAAGTTTTAATTTATCTCACAAATCCTTGTATCAAACAATTTAAAAGTTGCCACTCAAAGAAACAAAAGGTTCTGAAGCATGAGAGCTAGAGCATAAGTTTGATGAGTAATACACCAGAAAGAAAAAGCAAAAATAAGTTCCTTGTTAAAAAAATTACCTTGCCCAATTACATCTGGCAGTTTCAAATGCAGATAAACCAATACAAAAATTATTATTAAAAGTAATAACACAAAGTTAACACACCCTGATATACTCTGTAATGGGTGGCATGCTCTGCTAACACAAGTAAAAATGATGACATGACATGTGAGAAAGTAAAAAAGTAGATTGTTTTAGAAAAGGAGTATCTCTTCCCCTCTCCAGATATCTTTTCATCTTGCTATGAGCTGTATCCCTGGAGTTGCACTCCACAAATAATAATTCTGATTAAATTGTATGAAACTATCTGAAGTGACACTTTTACATTCCAAAACCAAGGATCACCATTCTATCCCTGCCTGCTCAGCACAACTCTACTGGAAAGGTGACACACCTCTCACCGTTGATTTAAATTCCAAATTTTAGGCCTTTGCTAAAACCATTGCAAATAGCTTCCTGAGCAGAAGTTAACTCTATGATAGATAGAAGTTAACTCTATCATAAAGTTTATCTTCTCACATAAAGTTTATCTTCTCACAAATAGAACATTAGAGCATATGTCCTAATAACTTTTATATCTGTGATGTAGCAGAAGGATTCATTAACACATTCCATTTTTCACTAGCTCCAGCTCCCCAAACACTTGAATTACAAAACACAGATGTCTCTAGCAGAACAATAGTTAAAAATATAATGCATACTCATGGCTGATCTCCTGAGCCACTTCAAGCTCACCTGCTACAACCTTGCAGTGCTCATCGGGGATGCGTGGCTTCGTGGGATGGCTTGGTTTTGTGGATCGTCTGCGCCTGATGAAGTGTTCTTTTCCACTAAATGAGGTCTCTGATGTATTCACTGGCTGTATTAGCATGTGCTCTGATCCAATCTGGATATAGCCAACCTGTCCACAAAGGAGAACAAAAAAAAACTCCATCAGACATTTTGGTATCCTAACCTTGTCTATCAACTCAGTCTGAACCCAGACAATTTCACTGCAATCATAATTAACAGTGTGAGGAAAAGGGATTATGATCGTGTTCAGTCTGTGTAATACAGACTAAAGAACCTCATCTGCTCTTATATTTATTTTTATATCACTACTTAGAAACATCATCATGCACTGTAACTGCACAAAGAATAGGTAGGTGGTTCTTGTCAACACCTTTCCTCTCCCTTCTTCCTCTCCCTCCAGCTACAGCAGCTAGCTGAAAGCATGAATATGTAAGTCTTTTGAGATGCTTGGCTTACATGAGGACAACTAAATCATACGAACAGAAATCCTTTCATAATCACCCTTCTAATTGCCAGGTAGAACTGCATTGTTATTAAACAGCATTTACTATCTTAGCAGAGCAAAGAGCTGAAACTGCCTGCAAACAGGAGACCACCTATGTGTATCCCTCTTGCTGACACCACCAAGTGAACTGATGTCCTCAGTGTAACTTGCAGAGACACCCACTTTTTTTGTTAAATGGGGACCAAATGCCTCTTAGTGACTACAAAAGGGGCCACACAGCAAGCATTGCTCTCCCTGAGAGCCACAGGTTGGCTTTCAGAGGTCAAGCTGGGAATGGACTGCTGTATCTTCCCAGTTCCAAGATTTTCCACCATCCCTGGAATACGTAACACAAGGAAGGCAAAGACCCTCTCTAAATAACAGTAGCCTCCATAACCTTCTGGTCAGAGCACTGAACCCCTGCCTTTCTTGCACTAAGTCCAGACCTTACACTAGGGCTGGCAAGAACATCTTTGGAAGGCAGCTTCTGCCCCAGGAGAGCCCTCCTCTGCTTGCAACCCAGAGTTTTTAAGGTTCTTTTATGCCCTTCCCACTCCTTTTCTGGCATGACAAGAGTGAAAGCAAAGATATCACCTTAGAACTTAACAAAGCCTCCAGGTTTAGTAATCAACTCTGAGGAGTTGGAGAAAGTGAGGATTTCTTACTCTTCATGGTACTAATCCAATGGTTATTTGTATTGCAAGTAAAACCTCTTTGCCATATACCCCCCTGAGAGAACTTTCCAGCTCTGATCCAACTTCTACTAGCAACAGAAGGCCTCATCTGGCCTGTCAGGAGGCATCAGATGGTGCCTATGGCACACCTTTCAGGTAAAGGGGCTCACAAAGCGGTCCTGCTAAGTCACATGCCTCTAAGGCCCATCCTACACATATACAGAGACACTAGACTTTGTTTTTTGCATTCTGTGCCAACCAGGCAACCATCCAAATAAATGCTCTGCACGTACATGCAAATACTATATATTCAACAGCTGACTGTACTAATATGATTTATAATATACATTACATACATACTGTATATTGTACATTTCCACACCTTCCTGCCAAATCCAGTCCTCACGTACACCCAGGAAATCCCTTTAGCCTAGTATTTCCAGCAAGAGGAGTATCTGCTAGCAGAAGTGAGAGCTCTCCTCCTTTAACAGCCATACTAACTGAACAGCATTCAGGGCAAACCAGGGTCTCCCAGAAAGGGTCACTGATTTCTAAAGCACACTTGGGAAAAAAATTAAATAAATCAGTGTCTCTATTTGCCATGGCTGCAAAGCACTGCAGTAACAATTAGTCCCCTGCCTCAAAAGAGACAAGAGACACCTCTTTTGAGGTCTTTCAAAAGAGTCCTTGCCCTTGGGGCAAGGTCACTGATTCAGTATAAAATGCCTCGACACCTCCCAGAAGGGTTCCCATTTAGGAAGAAAAATTGACATTATTTCTTGGCCCTACATTATGTGTACCTGTTTATGTGACCCACTCTGTCCTGGAGTTTCCAAAAGGGCTGCCTCTTCATTTCCATTACAAGTTGTGCTTTGTCAGACTTGTTTCAGACAGCAAAAGCTCTAGTGACTTATTCTTCCAGCCTTCTTCACGATGCTCTTCACAACTTCCCATCCTTGTTCCAATCTTCCATCTGGGAGGTAGCCCCAGCCCCCTTTTTTAATATAGGTTTTAATTATTCAGAAGAAGGGGGTTGTAAATCTGGTGCCATGGTACTAAAAGCCACACCAGAGCTCCTGAAAGACTGCCAACCATTTTTGTTGGTGCCAAAAATATGTAAGAAGTAGTCGGTTTCATCACCACCCAACATTATCCCAACTTTCTGGCATCAAGTGTGAAAATAATTTAAACCATTGGAAAAGACTTATGTTTCACATTTGCTTTGGAATTGTGAAACCTATGGAGGGAAAGAGCCATGTGTCTTCACCATGGAATGGGTTAAGAAGCAATCTCAAGTTTAATCTGACAAGCCAAGTAGAGTTTCAAGCAGGAAGGATTTGCAGGATTGAGTGTGTAAAGTACTCCTAGGGAGTTAAATTTTTTCCCCCAACTTGCCAGTTGGGCTCTAAAGTGTCCCCAAACCTGTTGGCCCAGATGAGATCTTTTGGACGTGATAACTTGAAAACTCTGGTCATTATTTTGCTTTTTCCATAAGAAATGGATTCCTCATGTTGCCTCCCTCAAATCCTCCAACTACCAGATACTACACTGTGTTAATCTCAGCATGAGATATCAGACATCAGCACTAGGCAAGCACTCCATGCTTTTCTTCTCTCACCTGTGTGATGTTCAGGGTGCAGCAGAAAGCTGGGTTTTAAAGATAAAGAAGCAAAACAGAAGACCATGTAACTGTCAGAGCTATTTTCCCCACATCTCTGGAACTCATTCCAATTAAATAAAATGCTTTGCATCTGCCAATTCACGTTTGCCTGGGGATATGCATATCAAAAGCTCAGTTACTCCCTCTTGTCCTTCTTTCACTGTGAGAGCCAGTACAAACAGGACCTGCCACTGTGCCAGACCCCAGCGTTAGTGTCTGGGAAAGCAGCTGCTGCCCAGTCTCACTATCCCAAAGCACCTGAGACACAGGAGTCATCAGGAGCAGTGTAGAAGTTCATCATCTGTGTTATTAACCTAACCTGGGTGTTACAGTTAACGTGACAGGACCACATAGCTGACAGGAACACACAGCTCAGCTAACAGGAAAGGCTGGAATGATTTGAGGCACCCAAACTGACAAGTTGATTAAAATAAACAACAACCCACACTTCCCACTACAGCCCCACTCACTGCTGTGCTTAACAGTGGCAATAGCTTTCATATTAAGGATATGAAGTATCCTTCATTTAGTAGTCAGCTCAGCATTGCTCACTGGCAAAAAAGGCCCTCTTCTCCAAATCACAATCTTCTCACAAGCTCGTATCCAAAGTCAGAAACACTGGTCACTGGAGCAATGTGCTCACTCTCTAAGCTACTCTTGCACCACCAATAGTTCACTATTCTTCTACACATTATCTTCCTTGCCACCAGAGCTTCCCTCAGGCTAAAGGACAGCAGGGAAAGGAGGAAGGTCCTCACACCCTGTCACTGAAAAGACAACAGTAACAACAGGACTGTTAGTGCTGACACTCAAATAGCATTTGTAATCACAGCATCCTGCTTCACTGGCTCTGCTATTCTGACTCTGTCCCCTGGTAGTACTGGTGGAGCTACAACAGCTCGAGGGCTAACTCAGGACAGGAATCCAAATCTCCAGTGTTGTCTGCACGTGGTTCTGGACCTTCCCACACGTTAATACTCTCCAACAGTTACACTGTTTTTCCAGCCCTTTATATTTGCACAAAGTCTTTGAACAAGATCTGTGAAATGCTGAATCTTTAACAGATTTTTCTTTTGCTCCTAAGTGTTCATTAGTTACATACGTATGGACACGCTGAGAAGGGAAGTTTTAAACATCTGACAAATTCCATCCCCTTCTCAATTTTTCAACTGTTACACTGTAAATCTTAGTTTAACCATTTCCTCAGAGTTGAAAGGAAGTTAGTATTTAAATTTGAGAACAAAACCCAACATAAATACAGTTTAACAAACGTCATGTGGCTTTTAGTCCTGTCCTTATTAACCCTGCTTCAGCTTTAAGTTCATTATTATTTATAAGTGAAATGCAAGCAAATGTAAAACAAGAGCTTTAAATTAGGTCCTGCTGCTCCAGCATCGTTTCAGGTGCACACTCAGTTGTGAGAGCAGATCATCCCTAGGAATACCTCAATCCCAGCCTTTGACTCTGCTAAACAAGGAAACCATAACATTCTCTCCCTTTTGTCCACTGTGGAAGAGGAAAGAAAAACCCAACACAAAGAAACCCAGCACAGTAATTTTAAGAGGTTTAACTTTTCAGCTCATGGACCAGCTATGGATGAATGCCAGACAGCTAGCTCCTCTCCCAGACAAGAGAATTCTGCAGAGCTGAGGGTTTCCTCAGGGGAAATCGTATCATCTCATAATCCTAGCATGCCTGCACTGCTTCCCATAACAGCAGAGGCTCTTTGCAGTCACCTGAAGGGCAGCACCACCCCATTGCACATAGAAAACACTCAGTACCGCTGGACAGGGATTGAGCTCCCAATCCCAAACTTTAGGCATCAGCTCTAAACCACAAGTCATCTCCCTCCATGGTCAATAAAGCAAGGCAAACACCTCCAAAGTGACAATGCACGAATCTGAAGCACCTAAGAAACAGGGTGACCCATCAGGGGAAGCACTCTTTGGATGTACCCATTGCTCTTTGGATGTACCCATTGCTCTTTGGATGTACCCACTGCTCTTTGGATGTACTCATCGCTCTTTGGACGTACCCATCGCTCTTTGGACGTACCCATCGCTCTTTGGACGTACCCATCGCTCTTTGGACGTACCCATCGCTCTTTGGACGTACCCATCGCTATCACTTGGCTCTCCCCTTCATAACCAGAGGCAGACTTAAAACCAACAGGCTGCAGTCTCTTCTGTATTCTTCCTCCTTCTCCCAAGGACAGAGCAGGTTTACCATTTCACTAGGAGTCCTTTGAGTTGTTGCTCATTCCTTGGAGGCTGCAGTGCAACCTACTCAGTTCTCTTTGCCCTGAGTGGACGTGCATATTGGATCCAAAACCACACTGAGACATCTGATTCCCATATAGGCACTTATACCCACCTAGAAATCAGTGAGAGCTCAGAGACCCCAGAAACAGCTATGCATCTAAACACTGTTTGTATCTGGACCCACAACATCACTGGTGACCAGGAACATGGGTAACAGTAAGGGAAGAATTTCCCAGCTAGCTGGGAAATACATTTCTGGGATTTAACCTTGTTTAATAACCAAACTGTCTCAATGCTATAATAATCACCATTTCCCCATATCACTGCCACCAAACTTACAGCATTTCTGCCCTTCCTGAAAAAAGGAAACACCCAACTAACACAATGTCCAGGTGGAAGCTCTATCATCTCTCTTTGCCCTTACCTGCCAAAGTCTGTCTACATCTACACTCTCTCAGAGTTTGTGGAAGTGAAGGGGACACACCAGACTGAAGAGCCACCATTCAGAAATATTTTAACCAGCTGGAAGATTTGTCCACCAGGAGCTGCAAGAGGTAAATGCACAGGAAGCTCGGAAGAAAAGCAGCCCCATTCTTCTCTGCACAGATTCTATGAGACAATATTGCAAAATGTTTGTTTCCCATCTTATGGTGTAGCTTCAATTATTCCATCCCATAACAAGAATATCACTATTCTCATTCCATGAGCCTCTGTCATGTACATCATCCATTTCCATGGATGTAGTCTGCACAAGGATGTCTCACTGAATTCAAAGATTAACACATGATGTAAAAAGGTGTATGAATGAGCCTGAACAGGAGGGAGCCACAGCCTCTTCCCTTACCTCACTTGAGGACAATCCACTTTAACTAAAGACAATCCTGAACCTAAAGTCTGGGATTCCAGATTTCAAAATGAGAGAAGTTACTTGGAGTTAAATCTCTAACGGCTCATTTTCAACTTACAGGTAAGTTTCCTAACAGACAAGTGTTTTCAAGCTTGTTTCTTAGTCAAAACCTAAGGCTTATTTTAACATGAACTCGGGACCCTCTTAAACCTGCAACTGTTTCAAAACTTTAGGTACAAGAAATAGAAAAGGTTACACCAGTTGTAAAGTACCCATGTGGTGTTCCACCAGACTGCATAGCAGTCCAGCACTTCAGCATGTGAAAGTGACTCTAGTATATTAAAAAAAAAAAAAGGTAAAAAAAAAAATAGATCAAATTAAGTCTGGAAATCCCACATTTTGCAGACAGCTTGAGGCACCATTCTGCAATGTACAACTGGGGAAGAAGTCTCCCTGAAGGGCACAGCACCCTGTTGGGACTTGTTGCAATCACAGCACAAACACACGGTGCTGAAAGGAGCTCCTCTACTCTGCTCTCCACCAAAAAGCTCTACAGAAGGTAACACTGCTCTGACAGACTTTGCTGGAGAAGATAAGGGCAAGAAGCAGACAGCAGCAGTCAAAATGTAACAGTGAAATTGCACCTGAAAGCAATAGATGAATAGCTTTGAGCTCTATTGGGCAAACTAGAAGTTCTATGCTGGAGGGAGACCTAAAGCATCATCTAAGAACTGATCTCAGAAGAAGAGACCTTAGTCCCACTACACAACTCAGGGTAACACACACAGAAGCCTTACAAAGCTGCAGCTTTCCAAATGAGAGGCAATGTCCTGTACTGGCTACTGTCTCCTAGTGTCCAGACGAGTTGCAGAACCTTCCTCCTGCCTGCATCTCCTCAGCACCAGGAAAGGACAGTTCAGTCCTGCGGTGTGGTCAGAATCCAAGTGTTTACACAACTGCATTCCCCAGACGGAATACAGTCCTGCCAAGCTGAACTGCTTTCCAGGGACACAGTACCTCTTGTCTGCTCTGCATCTCCCAGGTCATCAAGGCAGAATGGAGGGTTGGATGGAGTATCCTCACACACAGTCCTAATCATGCTGTGGGCTAATGTAGCTACAAGAATACAGCCACCCTTCTCAATGCAATTGCAAGCTGTAGCAGGGAACTACAACCAGTATGTTGTATGTTAACAGCAGAAAGAAACAAAACATAACCTTTAGATGCCACACAGGGAACCAGACATCATTACCAGGAAGGACTTGCTCAGTCAGGTTGTCACTCAGTTTTCAAGCCACTGTGTCAGGGGTTTTGTTTGCATTTTGTTTTCATTTTGCACTGATCATTGTATATCACTTTTTGTGTGATTTATGGCACAGTTGAGGAATATGATCACAACAAAGCCTGAGCAAGCTGGAGATCAGGATATAGTATTACTACCTACTCTTACTTCTTTGCAACCAGCTTTTCTGAATGGGATGTCCTGGTCATCCAGTTGGAGTCCAACAAGTACTCCCACACTGGAGTTTTCAGGAAATCTCCCACTACAGCACTAGCACTGCTCAGGAGACAAATGCCAGAATAAACATGCTGCAGAGTTTCCACTACCAAGGTCTTTCTTCTAGCCCAGCGTGTAGACAGTGTCCATATCCCCACCTGCAAAGCTGTGCTGCTGCTGAGGGCTTACTCCTTCTGCTGCAAATAGGGCTTAAAGAAACAACGGGGAAAATCTAAACCCACTGTAGTGATGGGCCTTGGTATTTCAAACTGCCAGACCAGGAGGTAAAATATTTGGACTCTAAAGTCACCCAACCTCAGTTCCACTCATGGCAGATTCAAGACTTGATAGATAATTTGAGGCAAACTTTTAATTCCTCTGATCCCAGAAAATATCTTGCCACTAAACTGCATATCTTCCACTACAGGTATGCTGATTTAGCATGGCCACTGCAAAAGGCTATGTAAACCCTGCAAGCAGGATAAAAATCCAATATTTCATATTTAAGAACAGATTTAAGAAGCCAAAAGGTCCATTTAGCTAGAATAAGAAGGTTTACATAGTGATGTGGATCAATTTAACCAGACCACTTCAAAAGTTGATGAGGCTCATCTTAGGTTTACATTCATGCTAAAGACACTCGAGTTTCCTGTTCTTTAGTTTGCAGTTCACAAGGGTGTTCAAAACCTTCACTCACTCTACATATCAGTCTGCTTTGAACCCTTTCCCACTCCTGGTGATTATGTGAAAGGGTAAATGGACAGATTCCTCTCACAGGAAAGGAGCATCCCAACACGCAGAAACACCTCTCTCCACACTTCTGCACACACCACTCTCAGTACTTCTAGGACCAGATCTGCAGGCAATACTGCAAGCAGAGCTTTACCAACACTCTCACTTACACATGGGGATGTATTGGGCTTTGGTCCCCAAGAGGTGCCACAAACAAGCAGAGTTGACACCAATCACTTTCTGATCCCAAGCTCACCTAGCTCAGTCATATCAGTTTAGTCCTTGCTTAGAACTCATACAACACAAAGATACTGCCATATCGTGGTTCATATTTGCACACTAATGAATAAAGACTAACTAGTCTTGTTTCTTTTCCAACTTCTCTGCTGGGAATATCGCCAATCTTTTTCACTCCCCCTCCTCCATTCCCTGATCTCAGACAGTTAAATCCTGTGCCTACAACTACATTCCTCCTTTTAAAAAGGTTCCTTCTCCGCCTGTTTGTGCTTTTCATCTCTGCTAGAGTAGGTAGCTTTGGAACCCCAGCACTTCATGACCGGGATTAACAAAACGTGCCCAGTGACAAAAGCATAGAGCCCTGAGTGACTTAAAGCTTGAACTGGAGATATCAGTTTTAAACTCTTGAGAAAGCCCTCCGTGGTATACAGCTCAATTTACAGTGCCACTCAAATACTCAGCATCTCAGAGCCTTTTTTAATTATTTTTTTTAAAACTGAGGCCCAGCGCCCTCAAACGGTTCAGGAAGGAAGGCCCAAGCCCCAAAGGCAGAGCACATGAAGTGCTGCTTACTGCAAGGTTTAAGACTAAATCTCCATCAACAGGTCTGCACGGAGATGCAACTTTCAAGCTGTCAACAATAATTACAAACTAGGCATGGTCTGAAGCAGCTGAGAAACAGAAAGGGTGTCCCACACAGGATCGCCTCTTCATATCAGGATGCTCAGAGGAGAACCCAGGCCCTGTAAAGCCACCTGGAAATGCTACAACCTCAGGTACAGAAATCCAAACACCCAAGGCAGGAAAAACAACCCTGAGCAGGATGGTTCCTCCAACCACACCAGGTGTCCCCAACACCACGGCTCCCCCAAAACACCCTGACACACCGACTGCATGAGTTGGGGGGAAAGGGGAGGAGGAGTGAGCTGGACAGGCAGGCAACTAAATGCCCACAGCAGGGCCTGGCCACCACCCTCGGGATGGCAAGGGTATAGAGAGTCCATTAGCCAGGACGCTCCTCTAACAGTGTCCTCAGGCCCTGCTGCCCACCACAGCGGGCATGCTGTGGCTGAAGCCCCTCAGACATGGCCGAAGCTATGGCAGCTTCTGCAGCAGAGAGCCGTGACAGAGAGAAAACCCACAGTGGGACAAGGGGCATGCTGCTTGCCAGGGCCCGGGGAGGTGAGGGGGCGGGCAGGACAATGGAGGTATGGGCACAGGCCCACGGCCGCTGCCCCAAGGCCAGGCGGCTGGGGCAGCTCCCAGAGCAGGGACCGGGGCTGACAGGAGAGTCTTCAGGGGGGACAGCGGACCCGCTCGCCAGGGCCCGGGGCGGTGAAGGGACAGGCAAGACAGCGGGCAGGAGGTGCCCCGCGCTGAGGGGAGGTGAGGCGCGGGCACGGCCTAACGGCCGCTTCCCGCCTCCGCCGGGCTGGGAGCGGGGCGGGGGTCGGGCAGCTCCCGGGGCCGGGGCTGCCAGGAAAAGCCGCGCGGGGAAGGCGGAGGGGCGGCGGCCCGCGCTAAGGGGAGGCGGGTCGGGGTGGCAGTACCAGCCCGGCGCAGGTGCTGAGGGAGGCGAAGGAGTCGCTGCGGTTCAGCACGTGTCCCGTGTAGAAGCAGAGCCGCTCCTCCGGGGGCCGCCGGGGGCCGGGCGCCCTTCGCGCCTCCCCGCGCCGCTGCTCCACCACGAAGCCCCGGGAGAGGAAGCGCAGGTCGCGGCGGAGATGCAGGTAGAGGTCGGCGCCGGCGGCGGGCAGGCGGAGCAGCAGGGCCTCCGCCGCCGCTCGCTGCCGCGATAGCGCCCGCCGGCGCCGGGGGCCGCCGCGATCCCCTCGCACGGCGGGCGGCAGCAGGTGGATCTTCTCCAGCGCCACTCGCTCCGGGATCACCACTTCCAGCTCCGCTCCGCCAGCTGCAGGCGAGAAGGAGAGAGGCTCAGGCGCTCGCACCCCCGCGGACCGGTCCCGCGGCCCGACGGGGCGGCCGGGAGCTCTGCGCCCCGCTGGCCTCCCCCCACCCCTCCCCGCGGGGACTCCCCGTCCTGCCGGGGCGAGGACAGCCCTGCGCTCGGGTTTCAGCGCAGATACTCATGCACTGGAAACTGTGAACAGGCTGCAGAGACAATGGAGCCAGCGGAGGAAAGGGATTTATTTCTCCCTCTGTGTGTACACACACACACACACATTAGGGACAGAAAGCGCAGGGAAGAGAGGAATAAAGCAAATGCTAAAGCTACTTGTATCATTAAAGAAAATATATAGCTCAGACACAAGCATCGCATTTCACCAACCCCAATAAAAATCTGCAGGGAGAAGGGGAAAAGCAGAGCGAGCCGAAGCCGCAGCCAAGGACAGTCAGCAGCTTTCCACATGAAACGTTACAGCAGCAGCAGCGAGAGGGCAGGGAAAGAAAATACAAAAGCCTGGAGCAATTAATCCTGCAGACCGGGACCGCGGCCACGCAGGGGACCCGGTGCATGCCCTGCGGTCCTGCGCCCGGCACGCTGCCGCCCGGGGCCGGAGCCCACCGCTCGCCCCTCCGGACCCGCGCCTGCCCGCGGCGAGGGCTGTCAGCGCCGCCGGGGGAAGGGGACGCCGGCGCGGGGAGCCGGGGGAGGGAAGCGCTACCTGTGCCGGCGTCCAATCCCCAAAGCAGCAGGCAGGGAAACACGAGAGGCAGGAGGAGGCAGCCGTCAAACATTTTACGGCAGCGACGGGGCCCAGCGCGGAGCGGAGGCGGCGGCGGCGAGAGCCCGGGCCGGACTGAGCCCTGCCCGCCCTCGGAAAAAGTAATCAGCGCCGCCGACAGCCGCGGCGTGGTGGGCGCCCGGCCACGCCCCTCCCCGCGGCGCCGAGCGCTCATTGGTGCGGACACTCACCGAGCCCCGCCTCTCGCTCCTCTATTGGGTGCGAGCTGAACGCGCTGGGCGGAGGGTTGGGCTGCGCGGGGAGGGGTACACGTGGGTGAGGGGCGGCCTGCAGGGGGCGCTCTCTCCTGCCCCGCCACGGGTTTGTGTGGCCGGGCGCCCGGGAAGGGGGAGCTGGAAATGGCCTGGGAAGGAGGAGCGGGAAGAGCCCGGGAGGGAGCTGGAAATGGCCTGAGGAGCTGGAAATGGCCTGGGAAGAAGGAGCTGGAAGAGCCCGGGAGGGAGCTGGAAATGGCCTGGGAAGAAGGAGCTGGAAGTGCCCTGGGAAGGAGCTGGAAATGACCTGGGAAGAAGGAGCTGGAAGTGCCCTGGGAAGGAGCTGGAAATGGCCTGGGAAGGAGGAGCTGGAAATGCCCTGGGAAGGAGCTGGAAGTGCCCCTGGGGAAGCTGGAAGTGCCACAGGAAGGAGGAGCTGGAAGTGCCCCTGTGTGGGGCATGGGAAGGCCGGCAGGAGGCCCCCGCTCCCTGCTTTCTGCACACCCTGCTCTTCCCTGCTAGAAGGACTCGGTGCCCAGATGCTCTCCTGGAAACCTCTCCTCATCCTTACCTTCTGCAGCCTTTCCCACCACCGGCTGGAGTGCTGATCCTGGGCAGTGGTCTCACACGCTCCTGGAGACACTCATCACATGGAGGGAAACAACGTGTGCTTAGAGCCCAGGAGGTGTAAAAATTGACTTTTACAGTGGTGGATAAGAGGAGGATGCTGATGTAAAGCCAGGGGAACGTGTTGTTCAAGCGAGTTAACTGTGCTGATCAGAGAGGAGGAAGAGGAGGATGCTACCTAGCAGCTCCCTTGCCACTCCATGCAAGGGACACTCACATCCGGGTGCAACAGCTCCTATTTTCACTGAGATCCTCCCTACCTGATGGCTGGGCCACATCCCACGTGTCCTCAGCTGCCCAGAGTTCAGAAGTCAGCCTGATCCAGGGGCTGCCAAACCCAGTAAGGTGTTTTCCAAGAGTAGAAAGACTTCTGCTGCATTTGTCGGATCTTGGATTGGGTCCTCTGCTCCTGGCATGGCTGAATCAGCAAGGACCCAACGTGCCAGCAGCTTTAAACTGCTGTGGCCCAGCAAAGCAGTATCCTGGAGTTCAAACTTCTGCAGAATCCTGCAGCTTTGTCACTGAAATTGCAGAAGAATTCAAAGGAAGGCCCATAAAAGTGTGTGGATGACTCTGGCAGATCTCTGTGCTCTGCTTACACAAGAATTGTCCGGCCTTGTGCTGACAGTGGCGATGGCTCTGAGCTGGGAGAATTAGATTTGGATGCTCATCCCTGCAAGGGCAGGGAACTGGGGCAGAGCTAAGAAGAGGGCTGTTTGCACCTAGGAGAAGGACTGAGAGGTGAGCGGGTTAACAGTGTTTTCTCTGTTTCAGGCATTGGACAGGCAACAAGAGCCATGTTTTCTTTGAGATCTGCTCCTGAGACAAGTGGAGAGGTTGCTTGCAGGCTAGAATCCTCTGAGCTGCTTCCAGCCCTTCACCCTGATGGCTCTGCTCTTCCTGGGTGTTGAGGGCACGCAGTGAGCTGGCGTAACACCTCTGAAAGACCTACCCTATGCAGGACCTTTGCAGCACCGTACAGGTGTGAGTACACACAGATGTCCCACTCCCTGCAGCCGTCTCGGGAAGCTCCTCATCTCTCCAGTGGCACTTGGAGGGTGCTACCAGCAGTCAGCAGCAAGAGTAGAACTGGGGACCTGCAGCCAGCTCCCAGCAGACAAAATATGGGCAAAGCCAGGACCCATGGCTCAAGTTCACTTTCTTAACATGAGATCAGGTGAGGTTTAACAGCTCTGTGTTTTCCTGCCTTTCGAGGCTCAGTATGCTCTCTCACAAAAGTTACCAAACCCTCAGAACTGGCTCAGAACCCATCCAAGTGAGACAAAGCTTCAGTTGGAGGCTGCCTACCTTGCTGCATGTCAGTAGTGTAACGTAACACAATTAGAAGGGCTCAGAGCCCGAATTTCTCTCCTGACCTGTTGTGAACCAACAATTTCAGCATCTCCCTCCAAGACCCAGCTGGCACAGCGGCTCTGGGCAGCAGCTCCCCCACCACTCTTCCACCTGTGGCAGTCCTCCACTCCTGAGAACCAAGAGGCAATTTGATTTGTGAGCTGCCAAATCTGGCCTGAGCCCTGAACAGGCATGTTTAAACCCAGACCACCAGCTGCCTTCATTTGCTGAGGGACCGAAGCCGGTGCCTCGTCTCTTCCCTCAGAAGGGTTTGATGAGGAGGCTTAGACTTGCTTAATTTATTGGTAGATCCTTTCTCCCACCTTCCCAAGTCCTTTGCCAAAATAACAATACAGAGAAGGACTAAATTTAATAGTGTGGGGCAAGAGAGGCACTAATAAAGAGAAGTCAGTAACTTACTGCATGGAGGGAGTCGCTCAGCAGCTGGGCTGGTCCCCACTGAGCACTGCAGAGTCACAGAGCACCTGGGCAAAGGCCCAAGGGGCTGAAACAGCCCCACGATGGGGGCAACCTCACAGGCAGGCCTTGGTGTTGGCAAGGGCTGGAGCCAGGAGTGAGGGACAAGCCCCCACAGAGGTACCCACGCAGCAAAAGAGGGAACTGTCTTAGGAGCAGCAGTATTTTTATCGAATCCAAATCCCAAAGCTCCACTCAGGCATGGACTTTCTTCATCAATTTAACACCATGGGCTTTTGGGGACTGTCTTGAAATTGTTAATAAGGACAGTATGTGTGTGGCTGGAGGGGGCTGCAGGACAGCTGTGGGGGTTGTCTTTCTTCCCTGCCCCTAGCCCAGTGTGTGTGTGTGTTTCTCCTCTCACCATCACAGAGAGTGGACCTGGCCCCACAGTCTCTAGGAAACAAGCCCCCTCCCCCTCTGAAACTCCTGTTTTATTTTTTTGCAATTTGAAATGTAGGTGGAGGAAGCCAAGTTTCGTGGCCATTATTGCACAGTTAATAACCCTTTAGAGACTGCAGACATGTGTTACATACATCTTCCCCAGCAGTCATTTGGCACACTGCCTGGAAAATGCCAGCATGCAAAGGGTTAACTTGGCCATTACTCAGCCTTCTCCCTTCTCTCCAGCCACCCCTCTCCAAAACCTTCCTGTCCTGGTCAGTCCTGACCTCCTGGGTGATGCTGTCCTGCCTGGGATGGTTCGGTGCCTTCCCTGCTCTCCTCACAGCTCCTCACCTTTGGGCATCAAGGATTTCCTTCCTGCCCTAATCTCTGGCCAGCCTGATTGGGCACAGACCTGGCAGGTGCCACTCTGACCCCTGAAAATGTCCCCCCAAAAGAAGCCAGGGACAGTTTATTAACAATAAAGAAAAGGGTTGGGGTTTTTTTGTCTTTTAAAACAATCAACCAAACACACAAGTTCTATAGGTGCCAGAAGTGGGTTTCTTATGGTTTGGTCTTTCACAGTGAGCCAGGGGTTTGATTAAGGTTTCTTCCCTGGACAGAAGGTGTTTTGAGGGTGTGCTCCTTCATGTGCAGTCTCCAGTGTCTGGTACCATCGGGGCAGCTCTCAGCAGGGGCACTTAAAAGGTTTTTCCTTCCTGCAGCTTGAATTCTCCCAAGTCTGTGAGAGAAAAAAACCCTTCTGGGACATCCCTGGCTGGTCTGGCTGCAAATGCACAGCCTGTTCCTGAGCTCCTGGGGTTAAGGAGCAGAAAGAAAAGCAACTGTCATACTGGAGGCGTCCAGGGGCACCTCTGTCCTCACTGGAGCAGGCAGCCAACTTCGGGTAAGGTAAGTCCATGGCAGGAGGCTTATACCTTTATTTTCTCCTAACAGGAAGCTTTATTCACAGGCTGACAAGGGCTCCCTTTTGTCAGGGGGAGTTTGCTTCGGTTGAGCTGCATCTGTCTAGTAAACAGGGAGTGCATTGCATGAGGTTTTCCCTGGAGATCCCCTCCAAACACTTCCCCTCTGCCTGTCTCCAGGGGCCTCACAGCTTCACCCAGCTGCAGTGGGGAAAAACATCCTATTTCCATGGAATAGAGAGAAAAAAAAAAACCCAAAAAAGAAGAAAAATCCTCCTGTGGGACAGGGGCTGAGGAATGGACTCCTGAAATCCCTGGTCACTTCACACCTGCCCCTGTGAGAGCAAAGATCTGGCTGCATCCCACAGCCATGGCACAAAACCTGCCAGGGTATTGCTGCCTCTGCACTGATGTTTGGAGGGAACAGGGATGTGACACTGTCAGGAGCAGAAAATACCACCGTGGGTGAGACAAGCCAAGAATCTAAAAGACTGAATGGAGTGAGGCAGCTGCAGGGTGAGGGGACAATCTGCCCCATCCCGTGCAGGCAGCGCTTTGAGTAGAGAGATTGGAAATGAAAGCGAGCCACTGCTTCCAACCCAACCATGCTGGGGTTATTAGACACAGACAAGGCTAAAGCAGGGTCTGCTTGGTATCTGAGGGCTGTGAGTAGATAGCCATCACCCAGGCAGCAATAACCAGCCCCACGTCACTCCCCAGGCATGCAGGAACAAATGGACAAAGGAAAGAGCTGTCGCTGTTCGAGGCTGACCCCAAAGTTCAGCCAGGCTTTTTATGAAGTCCAGTGTAGCCACCTCTGATGATGTTATCAGGAACCTGGGAATAGCTGGCACTTCCTTTTGTTCTGGTTTATGGTTTGTTTGGGTTTTTCCTCTCCTGGCCTTTGGCTCTTGCAACCCTGAGACTGATTTCTCATTTCACTCCATCACTCCGTGTTTGACCCCGTGACAGGCTGGGAAACACGAGCTGTGAGGAGCCTGGAGGCTTATTGCAAAGGGGCAAATGAAGAAGTTCCCAACCATAGGATTGTTTAAAGTAATCCTTCCTCAAAAAACATTGCCACTGATCTCTTTTTTGCAGTGGAGATGTTCTGAATGCTTGGGTGAGACATTCTGAGTGTGTGGCATTGCCAACAGCAGAGCCCTTCACGCAGGCACCACCTCCCTCTTTCCCTGGCATTGTCCTTCAGCTGGTTGTGTCCCATGTCTGGTGTTTCTTTTCTCTCAAACATCCCCCTTTGTATTCAACTCCTGCCTTGGATGAGGATCATACCCCCAAACTGAGTACTTTGTATAAGGCTCCTCCTTCTCTGCATGTTCCTTGCAGCAGGGCTCAAGGTGCTGGAGAAGATTCCTAAGCCAAGAACGTTGTGCATGGCTTGGAAGAGAGAGAGGGGGGATGCTGAGGAGATGCACAAGACAGTACAGTCATGTGTGTGGATGTCTACAGGGGCCTGGACCTGGTGGCCCACTACAACTGCTCCTTTCCACCATGAAAGTACTAATAAGGGAAACTGCTGATTTAAATAGCTCTTAATAATGTTTTCCTATTTCTTTAACACCTCTCCCTTGAGCACCCTCTCCTCCCTTCACAGCATCTTGGCCAATTACACTTGCAAAGCAAACAGAAAACTCAATATCCCCAGGAGCAGGGATTACTGGGGGCTGGGGGCCCTCACCTGGTGCTGTGGCAGGGGGCCTGAGGTTGGTCCCAGCACAGAGCCCTGCTCAGGGCCCTGCTCTCCTCCTGCCAGCAAGGCACGTTCCCATCCACGGAGAGGGCAACCCCAGGCGGACACTGCAGGGCTGGGGAGCCCCTCCTTGCAGCCCACTGAAGCTGCAGGACGGTGGGTCGGGGGGACACTGAGGTGGAAAGGGCTGTTCCCCAAGCTGAGGGAGGGCTGTGTTCCAAGGCCAAGCCCCACCAGCCCTCCAGCCTGGGTCTGTAAGCCCGCCCTTCCTCCTGTGGAAGCCACACAGCCCCCAGGCTGCTTGCTCAGGTAATTGTCCCTCTGGACTTTTGTTGTCTTCTTCTTTTGTCTCATATCCAAGCTACCCCCAAGCTGCCCTCAAAGCTTTGTTAAACCATTTGAAGTCATTTTCTCACAAATTCATCAATCAAAAACCTCCCCCTTTTAGCCAGAAGCAGTGGTGGGACCAACACTGCAACAGCAGCTGAGTTTCTTTTCCCCACAGGACCAATTCTCTACTCAGGTCTGCGCAGATTTTCCTGGTTGCTCCCATTTTGGATGCAGAGCTGCACGGAGGCATTAATGTAACACCACTGTCAGAAGCAGCACAGAGGTCACAGCCCAAAGGCTCTCACTGCCTAGAGCTTTTAAAAATTAACAATACAGTTTTTGCTAACCTTCTCCCCAGACTTGGCTGATCTGCAGTTCCCCTGCTCCAGACCACTCAGTCTTTGTGCTCCCTCCCCATCATTCCAGAGTCAGCAAATTCCCCAGCACAGTCCCAGGAGCTGAAACACCCCCAGCAGGGAGGGAGCTGTGGGACCTCAGCCTCCAGCACACACCATCCTACAGACTTTAGGAGGAGCTAAAGGGATGTTTGGTCAACTGATGTTGTGTGTCTATGGCAGTCGTCTAGTCTAGGGGTCACTTGGAGCAGCGACTTGGGGCAAGAGCCCTGCATTTTTGGCTCTGAAGCAGCAAAAGCATCTTTGTTTGCAGGGGACAAAGGAACAGGGAGGCAAGATGTGCCCTGATGCGTGGCCACACCTGTAACACCACACACTTTGAGAACAGTCTGCACAAGTCACACTCTCCTAAAGGACAGCAAGGGCTGCTTTTTCCTCTTCAGCCAGCAAGGAAACCTGACTGCCCACGTCAGCAAAGTCTGCTCGGAGTCACTAGGTAAGAACTGGCCAGATGGAGGGCCAGCACGAGGTCTGGAGGGAGCAACCCTTCTGGAGTCTGAAACACATCCTGCTCCTTAATCAACAACAGCCACCAATACCTCATCCCTGTCCATTTGGGGCCAATATTGTCTTTATTTGCAAGGTCATACAGTGAACCAAGAACAGAACCGGGATCCTCCTCTGATGCTAGATCCTCTCTCCCAACAGAGCTGGCAATTGACTTTGGCTTGGTTGCAAGTATTTGTTCATAAAAGCAAAATATCAGCATCACTCTAGGACTGTTACAGCTCTCAGGCTGGCTGGGCTGGACACCCGTGAGGAATGAGAGGAGATGTGTTTCAGTTAACCTGCTGGTGGTGAAGAGCCAGTAAGGGAGGAGGTGTGCACTGTGCCACCCCCTGGACCCTGAGATCACAGAAGCACAGACTGGGCTGGGTTGGAAGGGACCCCAAGGACCAGAGAGCTCCAACCCCCCTGCCACAGGCAGGGACACCAACCTCAGGCCTGGAGCTACACAAGGTTGCCCAGGGCCCCATTCAACCTGACCTTGGACACCCCCAGGGATGGGGCACCCACCCCCTCTCTGGGCAGCCTGTTCCAGCCCCTCACCACTCTCTCTGTAAAGAACTTCCCCCCAATATTTCATCTAACCCTTCCCTCCTTCAGCTTCACTCCTTGTCCTTCCAGTCTCTGCCCTTTGAACAAGCCCATTCCCCTCCTGTTCCTCTGCTCCCTTCAGGTACTGGCAGGCTGCAATGAGGTCCCCCCACAGCCTTCTCTTCTCCAGGCTGACCCAGCCCAGCTCCCTCAGCCTCTCCTCGTAGGGGAGGTGCTCCTCCTTGTAGCAGACCCCTAGAACCACTAGGTTTTGGTCTTGTTTGCCTCTGCTCTGCATTTATAGAGTCCAGCAATTAACACTGCATAATGAGCTGCAGTGACAACTGCTTACTTGCATTAAGGAAGCTTGGGAACAGTTTTCTGTAGGGAGCACTGTTGGGTGGCACCTCCTGTAGAACACCACGGTGGGTTTGGAGGTGGTTTAGGGCAACGTTCTGGGAGCACAAAACCCAAAGCTCAGGCTGTGCCCCTGCACATCGTACCTGTCAGGGTGGTGTAGCCCCCACCCGCTGAGCAACTTCCCTCAGACCTCATCTTTTCCAGCACTGCATTAATCCATCCTTCTGCCTCTGTAGAAGTTGTTGTTGGGAGGATGTTGTCAGCCGATGCCAGGTGGGCTGTTCATGTCCCTCAGCCCACGAGCACAGGCACTGGCATCTCTTGGCAGCATGATGATGGACCATGTTCTGGGGAGAGGTTGTCCTCAGGCAGCTCCCACCGATCACAGCCCCAGGCAGGCTGACACAGGTGGGAGGAGGGTGCCTCCCCACGGCATTCCCAAACCCCTGGGTTGCTCTGGCCACACGTGCAGCCTCTTGGATTGAAAGGATTCAAGATGCGACTGCCCCTCAGTCACCATCACCTGTTGTGTTTGGGAGGTGATGTCCCACTGCTCCCCCCTTGCAGACCACAAACCCTCCCTGCTCAGAGCTGGCGGTGATGGTGCAGAACACAGAGCACCTCATGTGCTTGGGGCCAGGAGTCTGGCTTCTGGGGTGGAATAGCAGCACAGGCCTCGTTATCCTGAGAGTTTTACCATCCTTATGCCCCTCACAGACATTAGAAGTGCAGGTGAGAAGGGGCTTCGCTCACTGGCACCCTCAGACCCTATGGCTTGACAAACACATAGTTCAAATCGACAGCACAGAACCCCACTGGCATTACAGAGGAGCCAGAGAGGATTTAACCCCCTTTCCCTCCTCACCAGGCCCCTACTCCCAGGTACAGTGCTGGTTCCAGGACAGCCAGGAACTGCACCTCAGGACAGAGGGCCACTGGTGACACCCAGGTAGATGCCAGCCCTGGGGACACTGGTCACAGGCCTCTGGGCTGGTACAGAACACTGGCAGCACTGGCTCCCGGGTGAGGTACCAGACTCTGGTCCCTCCATTCGGGACCGGCCAAATGGGAACCACCAGCTGCGGGAAAACACTTTGTCACCCCAATCTGCTTTAGAACCGGTGGGTTTAAAGGGCAAAAACTGGACAAAGCCGCTGCCTGGGAGCCGTGTCCTGCTATTGCCACCTCGTGGGCTCCGGCGGCAATAGCCAGGTGCTGGTCCGGGTGTGGCGGCACAGGTACGACAGCCTCCCCCTCGCTGCTCCCGCCTTCCCCTCGCTGCTCCCCCCTCCCCCGAGAGCAGCGCGGGAGGACAGGAGGCGGAGGGCCTGCTGCAAGGGGAGGTTCTGGCTTGAAAGGGGGGCACTGCTTTCCCTGGGGGGAGCTGGTTTGGGCAGAGGCCAAGGCAGAGTGGTGTTTGGGGCAACAAGGATGGGGAAGGTCTGGAGGGGAAGGTCTGGAGGGGAAGGCCTGGAGGGGAAGGCTGATGAGGAGAGGCTGAAGTCCCTGGGGTTGTCCCGCCTGGAGAAGAGGAGGCTGAGGGGAGACCTCATGGGTTCTGTGGCTTCCTGACAAGGGGCAGCAAAGGGGCAGGTGCTGATCCCCTCTCTCTGGGGAACAGGGACAGAACCCAAGGGAACAGCATAAAGCTGCACCTGGGGTTAGGCTGGGTGTCAAGAAGAGGTTCTGTACTGAGAGGGGGGGTCGGGCACTGGCACAGGGTCCTCAGGGAAGGGGCCACAGCTGGGCTGAGGACAAGAAGCATCTGGACAATGCACTCAGTGCCCTGCTCTCACTTTCCTTGCTCCAGACAGGGCCAGCCATTTGATGGTCCTTATGGGTCCCTTCCAACTCATGAGATTCTAGGATTCTGTGATTTTAGGTGAGGGTCCTGCTGAGAGATGATCTCATTTTCTGGGGAGGGCTTTGCCCTTGTACAGGAGGAGGAAAGGCTGAGGCTGGGCCCTGTTCCTGACAGCTGGAGAACACTGGGCCATGCTGCCCTTGCCCTGTTACCTGCTTGCCCAAGGTTTGGATCCAGTTCTCACCAGCATCACAGGAAAGCTCCTGTGAATTTCAGTGGGAATTTAATCATCTACTCCACTGCACAGCTCTTAACAATTTCTTTTAGACCAGTTGCTTTTGTGGAAGGAAAAATATGGACTTTTCACCACCTGAAACAACTGCCTGGGAGCTGTTTCTTCCCAGCCCAGTAAAACAGAGTTATATTCTATAGCTAGAAGGATACGCTTCTTTCACTTCAAAGCCACTGTGAATACCGTTTATACTTGTTATTCCACTTAATTTTTCTGACTTTGAAATGATTATGGGGTCTCCTCTGAGTGCTTTATGGGGTAACAAACCTCCAGAAGAGCAGGGATCTTGCCAGCTGAGTAAATAGAAGATATTTTCATAAATCTTCAGACTATCGGAACATCAACAACATTATCCTACATGGGTTGTTATGACTTTGTATTTGCAGAGTCATGTGTTGAAGCTTAGACCTGTGCCTTCAGCTTTGCCTTCTATTAAGCTAGAAATGTCAAGTAATCCCACCAAGGGCACTGCCATGAAATGAACCCTGAGAGCCCCACCTGAAGTTCTCTGGAGTCAGCTAAGGTGTGGATTATATTGCTTTGATCACCTTCCTCAATTGGGAATCCCCTTCTTTGCCAAGGGATGGATGGCAGGGCTCCAGCTCCCCTCTGCTGCTTAAGATCTTAACACATATGGATTGCAGGACAAGTGGAACCACCTATTTCCTGAAGGGAACCCAGTTTTTTGGCCAATGATTTCCCCTCTCTCCCATTACGTCCCAGTACTTTGTGGAGAACACCTAGAGCTGCAGCTCACGGTAATACCCTGCCTCCCCCAAAACATGTTTCAGAGCATGAACCTACTTCTGCCTCACACCAGAGGGGAGAGGGACTGCCCTGTGCTGCTGGTTTGGTATCCACCTCTCAAGCTTTTGGTGATGGCTGCTTGAACCATGTTTGGCAACATCTATAAAGCAGCATGGTGCAGAGAGACAGAGAGGGACAAAATGCTCCCCACTAGAGAGTAATCCAACCTTTAAATGAGACCTTCACACCAACCTCTGTAAGAAAGACCTGTGTGATGAGCTGGCCGAGTCCTCTGCTGACTTTTCTCTGGAGTCACAAAGCTCTGCTCTGGAAAGGCCAGCTCCCTCTCTACACTGCAGGTCACTCACAGTGGCACTGTGCTGTCTGGCACACGTTGGTTACTCTCTGTCTCTAAAGCACAGGCATCAGGTAGATTTCATAACTTTGATAAGGAGAAATCCCCTTCCCAGTGGGAATATGGATGTCTTGTGCGACCTTCATCAAACCAGAGGTGTTCATCTACCTCTGTGTGAGGTCCAAACCTTGGGCAACCAAAACTCAAGCTCTAGTGTCACAAAGCAAAGTCCTGGCTCCATATGGCCCAGACCAAGCAGGATGGAGCCACAAAACCACCCAGGGAACAGGAATAGACATTTCCAGACCACAGAAACCAGCTCAAAATGCTCTGGGCTCACCTGCTGCTCCACACAGAAATGCTCCCCAGCTCCTGGGCAGCCAACAGCCATCAGACCAACACTGTGGCTTTTTCACAGCCAGGCTGTGTCCTTACTCCCAGCATGGCCAGTCATTTCTGCCCGTGGGTCAGCTCTTGTTCTTCAAACCCACAGCTGGGGGAAGTGCCTGGGGAGCTGGTGTTTTTCTTTAAATCAGCAAGATTTATAATTTTTTTTAATTCACAGTTTGTAAGATGTTTGTAGCCAAAACTCACATTTTGATTTGTTTTCCATCTACTTTTTTTCTTACTCATAAGCTAAAAAAACCCTCAAGAATTCAGATAATAAACACAGTGTATTCTGCCATGGTTCATGATTTGGGCTGAAACACCTTCCTGTTTGTTTGCCCATGGGAAGAGATGCAAAGTCAGAACTTCTGCGATCCTCCCAAGCAGGGAGGCAGAAATAGAAGAAGAAGAAACACAGAACAGCTTTGTGCTTTTAGATGAACACAGCTCCCTGGCTTTCAGCAGAGCTCCCCCTGCTTTTGCCAGCTTAAGACCCACATCTGAGTTGGCCCCAGCATGCTTATGATGAGCAATCCCACAACAACCTAACTGGGTGACAGCTCCTCAGGCTGTGCATAAAGGTAAGCTCCTAACATTGGTCTAATATTCCTCAAATTTCCCCTCTACTCTGCCCTGGTCAGGCCCCACTTGCAGTCCTGTATCCAGTTCTGGACTTTCTGGTATAAAGAAGACTGGGATCTACTGGAGAGAGACCAGCAGAGGCTACAGAGACGACTAAAGACCTGGAGCATCCCCCCTGCAAGGAAAGGCTGAGTGACCTGGGGCTGTTCAGCCTGGAGAAAAGGGACTGAGAGAGGATGTGATCAATGGTTATCAATATCTGAAGGGTGGGGGACAGGGAAATGGCCAGCCTCTTCTCAGTGTCTGTGGAGACAGGACAAGGGGCAATGGCCTCAAGTTGGAGCACAGGAAGTTCCACACCAATATGTGGAAGAACTTCTTCCCAGTGAGGGTGAGGGAGCCCTGGGACAGGCTGCCCAGGGGGATGTGGAGTCTCCTTCTCTGGAGATATTCCAGCCCTGTCTGGACACTGACCTGTGTGACCTGTTCTAGGGACCCTGCTTTGGCAGGGGGTTGGACCTGATGATCTCTGGAGGTTTCTTCCTACCCCTAGGATTCTGTGATTCTGTACCTCCATGAGCAGCCCCAATACACACAACAACGTGTTGGCATTCTGGAGCTGCTTTCAGGTACTCTTCTTTACTCACCCAAACCGTGCCTCAAGATTATATGTTTGAACATATTTATCTGCCTTTTACTCTTCCTTTAAGAGCCTGGTTTCACATCAATTTAAAAGGTCTTGGAATTAGGTTGGATAACTGCAATCCAAAATTTTTCCTAAGCAAAAATCCAGTAGAATTAATTGGCTTCAGTGGGAGCCTTGTCTGAGTATGAAGGGCAAGATCTGGCCTCAGGGAGACCATAAACTCCAGTTTAAAACTCAGTAGTTGCTCAGAGGCTTGCTCCTGTGACAACATCATTCTTCATCTTTCCTTCCCTGAATTCCCTTCCTAGTCATACAGCAGGAAGACTTTCTGGCACCAAAATTAAATGATACTACCCTGGCCATCTCCCAAACCACCCCCCTTAAGTCTCATAGAAACCATCCTTGTCTCCACTGCTCTCAAAGGGAGCATAAAGCTTCCAGGCTGTTGGGTTTCTCCAGTTTGTTAGGAAAGGCCACTTCTTTTCATGTAGGCAATAAACAGGTCCTGATAAGCAACTGTGACCCTGCCAAGCTCACCAGTTGCTTTAGATGATGTAATAAGTACTTACACATCCAATAAATCCACACTGGAGTATTTAAGGTATCCTTCACAGCTACACAAAGGACACACGCTGTGACACAACGGCTACCGAGGGGATGCTGCCCACTCAGCACCACTGAACCACAAGCACAGGTTCAGGAGTCCCATCCTGCTACTGCACACTTCCTATCCCTCTCCAGAGTTGTAGGCCACGCTCTTTTCCCAGTGTAATTCTCTAAGAAGTAAAACATGAGCATTTGGGATACTACACAGTGTAAAATGTAAGGAAAAATCCAACCCAGCCTCGTGCACAGACCATCGCTAGGTATTCTCCCTGTTACCAGCCTCTAGAGAGAGAGGCTGCTCCTGGTAATGGTGCAGAAAACACTTTGCTCTTCCTAGCTGAGATCCCAAATGTTTCCCATTCTTTCCAACACCTCAGGCACTGAATTACACCACCCCCCCCCGCCAAGGAAATGCTGGGAAAACAAGTTGGTTGTACAGCGCTTCCTGTAGTTCACCAAGTTCCTGCCAGAGCCAATGTGAAGGGAAAAGAGCCTGTCTGAACCCAAATCCCTGCTGAGGCTGTTTCAGGACCTGTCCCCCCCAATTTTGTTCTCCAGATGACCTCAGCTGCTGTAGAAGCACACAGAGAGCACCTCACCTCTACAACTTATGATACAAATTATTTATGACCTCTTGAGTGAAACACATCTGGAAATAAGAGTGGTGGCACCCTGTTTAAACAGCCCAAGGCTCTCCTTGGAAAGGGCCAGGACTGAAAGTGCTGCTGTGCTAGTGTTCAAACAGAAGTGCAAACGGGACAGAGGCACTTGTGGTAAGAGGAGATGTAACAGTGGCTGCTCCTCCACTTCTACCATCATAAACAACGGCACGTGGCCCAAGTCATAGCCTAGCATCCAAGTTTGGCTCTAGCCCATGTAATTACCCATTTTCAAGAAGAGCAGACATAGAAATACAGATCCTGATATGAAATAAATATCCAGCACCAATGATGTGACATTCCTTGCTCACCCAAAGCTCCCAGATACATGCAGGGAACACAGAGGAACCACAAAACAGAATTTAGCAGACACACTCCTGAGAAGACACTAATCCCGCGCCGCTGCGTGAGGCAAGCTCACAGGAAGGGAACAGATGAGATGAACAACAAATCTGCTGAGCTGTGGATGTGTCAGCAGCAGAGGGTGTTTAGCAGTTTTGAAGACAAGTGTCACAGAACCTGTGAGAAGACCCAATTTTTGGGCCCTCCCCTCCCTCCCCACCGCATCTTCATTCTAACACTGGGCCAAAGTGACAGGCAGCTGTGAAACCCAGAGCTTAAGAGAGAATCAGAGCCAAGGTTTGCTATTTTAACCATGGCTTTCTTGACAAGGAAATCTCAGCACACAATATTGGAGCCATCATACAGCATAATTTGGAGAAAGACTATATTTCTGCAGCGAAGCCAGCTCTTCACAGGCAAATAATCTTGACTTCCTCCCAGTTAGCTTCCACTGGCCTCCAGAAAATGAAATCTAACTCACAAAACCCAACCATTTCAATGAGGGTTTAAACTGGAGGAGACTAAAATGCTAGTCACTGTACCCCACTGTCTTGTTTTCCCCCCATACTGAGTGATTTTTGGTTCCTAATGGAGTTCACGCTACCTACGGACTGTGAAACAGCTGGGAATTAAACAGCTTGGTGAAAAACACCTTCTGTCAGATTGAACAGTGAGGTCAGAACCAAGGTGACACCAACTGTTCCCTGATGCTCTTGAGCTTCCACCTCACTGAGTGAGCGCTGTCAGTCAGCGCATCCCCACGTCTGTCTGCACACTTAGTAACGAGTCACAAAGTGATTTGTTAAGGCATTTTGTCATGTTAGGTGATTTTTCCCTCCCCAGTAAATTGGGCTTTTTCCCCAGGTCCAGTAGCCAACAAGAAATCAATCCCAGTCTCTCAGAAACTTTTTGATTTAAATTCTATCCCATAGGTTGGGTTAAAACCTGAGCAGGAATCACTGCAGGGGGTGAGGCAGGAGGGGGCTAGTGGTGACTGCTGGTTAGGAGATGTTTGCTTGACCCACAGCCATTCTTGTTGCCATTCTTTGTGTTCTCCTCTTCATTATCTGTAACAGAATCTTCCTCCTCTTCATCGCTCCGGTCATCTTTCAAGTCCTAGGGAGAAGAAAGCACCATAAGCACATTCCATACTTGCAGTGTTTGCTCTGGGGTAAGTCACCAGATTCAGAAAGGCCCATGGGCACCAAACAAGGGACTCCTGTGTTGCACTGGAATGGGATCTCTATAGCTTTGCAATGACTTTGAAAAATAATTCATTTCATTAGTCAGGTGCCCCCGTTTGCAATTGCAAAATGAGAAGGTGGTGCATCAAAGTTCCAGGACATGAAACAGTCTTTCTCCCTTCTTGGAAATTCCCCATCATCCTCTGAAGACAGGACTCCTCTGCACACCATTTGCCTCAGCAAAACCCACCCAAGTGTGCTAAAGGGAACAAATGAAAGGGACCTCTACATACCAAAACTGCCCCCCAAAAACGCCCCCTGCCCCCAAAGTGGAGGCTGGCATCCAAAGAGAAAGTTAACAACACTTTAATCTTGCAGAACCTAAAGTTCTTCACATAAAGTTTCTTCTGTGACCTCAGCCCAGACACTTGACCTCTTGTTTGTTGCCACTTTCCCTTGCAAAACATTACTAGTGATCTCTTGATGCTGTGGGATTAATTAACAAAGTGCAAGGCAGATGAAAATAGTGTCATATAAAAGCTAATTATGAGGAATAGACTTACTCAAACATAGGAGTTGAGAGGATGTGTCCTTGTGGCTAAGAACGTCGATGGCATCCCAGGGTATATTAGAAGGGGGGTGGCCAGTAGGTCAAGAGAGATCCTTCTCCCTCTATTGTACTGGTAAGACAGTCTTCCCCTATGAAAATCCCTTCCCAGCTCTACAGAACAACTCCTACCATAACCCAAGACCCTACAACATGTTCAGAAGTTTCACTCAAATGACTGAGGCTTTAGCCTCAAAACCAAACACTTCTATTTCACTTTCAGTGGGAGAAGCAGAGAAGCAGAAGGACACTCCATACCAACTGATGACCTGCTCTGCACATGTAGGGTAGGATTCTTTAAATCAAGTACAGGCTTCCTTTTGCCTAAGTAATGACTGAGAACAGAAATGAGATCAGAGCAGGCACCTAAGAAACTTTTTCCACCTCCAGCAGTTGCTGGTGGGATTAGCAGCTACCGATGACTTGTCTCTTGTGCTTTGAAGGTGCCTGGTAGACCCGATACCACCCAATAGCTTATAGTTCTTGTCTTGGAAGAGGTAGACAATAGTCATTCCCTTTCCAGCCTCTCATGGCTTAACAGACAACCTCTCAGTGAGCAGGCAGGCACATCAGCCCTCACACAGACAGTCTGCTCCTCCACAGCCACGCCAGGGACTGCTCCATTGCAGATAAGTTTCTTCTCCTTGTCATCTATCTGGACCCCAACAAAACAGGCAGAGACTGCACGTTCTCCCTGTTCCCAAGGTGACATGCCAAGGTCAGAGGGGAGATGCAGAAAGGAGAAACCCACATTGTTCCTCCCTGTCCTGTGTCTGCTCTCAGAACGAACTGACAATTTCAGTCTCTGCCTGTTTGTCTGAAGTCTTTCTTAGGCACCAAATTCATACAGAGAAAGTGTGTGGCAGGCCACTATAACTCATCCAATTGCAATCTCATATCCCTTGATATATTGGGCTTCTAGTACAATGTACAGGACTAGGAAGCAAATTAAAGCCTAAACTCTGTCTCATCTGAAACGATAAACTTCCGGAGATTTTCTGTTGCCTTTTCCCTAGCAACACACAAAGAGTATCAAAACAAACAAATCTTACTGTAAATACTGTAAAATAAACTTGGCATGCCATCAGTTAGACAAAAAGAACACCAGCCTTTCCCACACAAACAATTGATGAGGTTCTGCCTCTTTCAGATCACCTCTCTGGCTCCTGGTAGCTCTGGGATTCGTCGCTGCGGTAAAGGACGCCGGTGAGGATGAGAGGGGAGGCCCATTGCTTTTGTGCCACCAGGAATGTTTCAGAAATAAAAACCTGAACTAAACCTACAGAATCTGGTAGGCTCATTGGAAGAGCTCTTGTCTTCTCCAGCAGTCTCTGGCTGAGGCTACAACTGTGGGGAAAGACAGGGAGGAGAAGGAAGAGTGCCTTCGTGCTTGCTGCAAATAGACTTTGGGAGTGCCTATTGCATTTTAGGTACCTTGCTGGGGTCTGCAGAAGCTGCTGGTACTCCAGAACATACATAAGAATAGCTGGCAACCTCTCTGCTTTGAACAATAGCCAATACGAAGATGATTAGGGGCCTGGAGCATCTCCCCTATGAGGAAAGGCTGAGTAAGTTGGGACTCTTCAGCCTTGAGAAGACTAAGGGGGGACCTAATTAAAGTCTATAATTATCTGAAGCAGGGGATGCAGGGGGAATTGGCCAGCCCCTTTTCAGTGTCTGTGGAGACAGGACAAGGGGCAATGGCTGCAAATTGGAGCACAGAAGTTCCGCACCAACATGGGGAGGAACTTTTCCCCAGTGAGGGTGAGGGAGCCCTGGGACAGGCTGCCCAGGGAGGTGGTGGAGTCTCCTTCTCTGGAGAGATTCAAGTCTCGTCTGGATGCCTATCTATGTAATATGAGATAGGGAGCTGCTTTGGCAGGGGGGTTGGACCCCATGAGCTCTCGAGGTCCCTTCCAACCCCTACAATTCTATGATTCTATGATAGGTAACAACAGTCCCTGTCCCCTGTAGGAACAAGCTGGCATTTCCTGCATGGAACTGGAAACTCAGATAGGATTCGCTTCCCAGTTTTAATGCTGTCAAGCTGGCTGCTCTGATTAAAGGCACTATACACAGTAATTAAAAACATGTAAATGCTTTTTCCCAGTACACTGGAAATCCCTGCATTTGAAATAATCTCTTACATATTTCAAAGCAGCAAGAATTAAATGTCTCTGAATTCTGAAGCAAAGACTGCAAACTGGCTTAATTCTGGGAAAGAAAACTACTTCTGAAATCCCAATATTAATCAAGAAATCTAAACCAAATTTAAAGTTGCTAAAATAATACCCTAAATTTTAATTATACTTTTGATGATGAACCTGCTTCCTGACCAAGTGCCTCCCCAAATTCTTGCTTTAGAAAAGCCTGGCCAGTTTTGCCTAGCTTGTTTAAGCAACAGAACAAAACTTTCAACACCTTCATCTGTAACCTGAAAACCAAACAAAACCATCTTTGCAAACTGTTGAACAGACCACTATAAATATATTAAGAAACTGTAAGTGAAGGTTGTGCCTCTTAACTTTGACCTTCTAAGAATAACAAAAAAAAGGTAACAATTCTAGGATTTCCCCTGCTTTAATACCAAGATGTTTTCTCTGAGTCCCTCACATCATATATTACAGTTGTGTTTTCCAGCTCAAAGACTCTGCTTTTACTGTCCCTGAGCAACAACAGATGAATATACTATCAGAAACACAAGAGCTGGCAAACTGTAAATACCACAACTGAGGCCATCATTAATACTCAATACTTTGGTTTAACAGCATCAACTGCATTTATTATACCTCAGATGGTTTAGGGTAACAGACAAAATGAATGTGTATATTTTATGTTCTGGATGACTAACCAATTTAATCTTTCTAAATGGATGAATGGTTTCAAGGTTTATGAGAAGCAACACTAATGCTATAAAGTCTGCAAGAGAGCCATTTGTAGTGAAGCCAAAGCCGCAAACTTTTATAATCTTTTTTCCTTTTGTTTAACCCTTCCACCTGCTGCTCAGGCTGCCTCTTCTAGTTAAATGAACCAGAGTTGTTAAGGTAGTTTTGGCTTCTTGCATTTCACTGCTGTTAGAACATGTATCATTCGAGTCATTAGCTCCACATCTTATTATATGAATGGCAAAAGACCTTCCAAGAGACTTCACCAAGGAAAAAAAAAAAGACTTCTTGAAGTTAAGAGAGGAGCAAAATTCAGAGGCCACTTCCCAGCCTCATGTAAGCAGGAAAACTGGTCAAATCTCCATCTAAACAGAGCACTTACTCCTAATCGTGCAAGCCTGTCTCTCAATAAAGCACGCAGAAATCACCTCCCCTCGACAAGCCCTTGGCACGGCACTGGTTCTGCTACAGCTGATGTGTCCTCCTCCTGATGCTCTCATCTGGGCTGGAAGACAGATGGAAGCATGGCTCTCCAGGTCCCATGTGCTGGTGGTACCATCTGAAACTCATTAGTGGAGCAGTGGGATGGGGCAGACATCCCCCTTTCCTTCTGCCCCCCTTAACTGGGCATACAGCATCTTTGTCCACACACAAGTTGTGGGCACAACGCAGCCATGGCTTCAGGGCTGCTACACACAGCTAGAGAAGAAAGTAAGAGCAGAGGGAAAGACAGTGCCAAGGAGTATTTTAAAATAAATACTATCTATATTGTAGCATTGTGGACTGATCCTATACAGTGAGGGAGCCATAGCAAAACGCCTTCTGCTGTCTCAGACAGGGAAGGGCACTCGCTAGTAAATGCATCACTGTGTCACAGAATCATAGAATGGCAAGGGTTGGAAGGGACCCCAAGGATCACAGAGCTCCAACCCCCCTGCACAGGCAGGGACACCAACCTCAGGCCTGGAGCTACACAAGGTTGTCCAGGGCCCCATCCAACCTGGCCTTGAACACCCCCAGGGATGGGGCACCCACCCCCTCTCTGGGCAGCCTGTTCCAGCCCCTCACCACTCTCTCTGTAAAAACCTTCCCCCTAATATACAATCTAATCTTTCCCTCCTTCAGCTTTAATCCATCCCCCTTGTCCTGCCATTGTCTATCCTTTTAAAAAGTTGATTCCCCTCCTGTTTCTCTGCTCCCTTCAGGGACTGGCAGGCTGCAATGAGGTCCTGCCACAGCTTTTTCTTCTCCAGGCTGAACCAGCCCAGCTCCCTCAGCCTCTCTTTGTAGGGCAGCTGCTCCAGCCCTCTCCTCATCCTTGTGGCTCCTCTGACCCCTCTCCAACAGTTCTACATCTTTCTTGTATTGGGGGTCCCAGCTCTGGACACAGGATCCAGCTGGGGCCTCACGAGGGCAAAGCAGAGAGGGACAATCCCCTCCCTGTCCCTGCTGCCACCCCTCTGCTGATGGAGCCCAACATGGCTCACTACCCATTGTCAACCCAAGGTCTCAAAACCTAAGCTGCTACTGTAACAGTGTGCTCCACTGTTGGAAAAAGAGCCACTGAGGCAGCCTGAGGAAAGAGAAAGATAACCTGGTGGGGATGTTTCTGCAGGGAATTTCAGTTGCTACAACTTTTTTCCACGAATCAGCTCCCAAGCCAGCTTCTCCCTGGTTCTCCCTGACCACGACTCTCACAGAGCCAGGCAGTAACTGCACTTGGCATCATGAAGGCAACAGCACAGCGCCCACTTCACAGACTCAGGGTGTGGGTCTGGAGTGGTGGGGGGGATGTTCCTTTGCTTGTCCAGCTGACTGAAAGGGAGGACAACACAGGCTCACTGTGACTTACCACAGGCAAAAGTAAACAAGACCGACCCAAATCGGTTTCCCATGGTATAACTGTGCATGTGCAGGGTGAGAGGTACCAGGCCTAACTCACCTGCTGGGACCAACACCCACTCACAGGTTCTCAGCAGCACAAGGTGGTTTTAATTTTGCCCCTGCCTGGATAAAAATAAACCCTATGCATCTTTTAGGTTAAGCATAATCTACAACCACAGAGCTAGCAGGACTTTTCCCACCAGGTACAGATACATAAGAGCAATTTACAGCTGATTCTGGAAGTTTAATTGTACATTTTCTGATCCAGTGAAATTTAGATTTTTCAAGTATTTCTTCCTTCAGTTGGAATTTCCTAACTCAAATAGATCTTGTAGTAAAATCTGAATGTCCTAAATCTTATACCTTAATTCTACCTTAAGAATATTTTCATTTCAATATCTACAAACATATTGACTAGATCTTGATTTTTTCAATGTAGAGACAATAAATTCCACAGCACCTGCACATATGGAAACAGCTTGCAGTACAAAGATGAAAGCTATTAGTCAGGTCAGCAACCACTGACTCAAATAAAAGAGATAATAAACAAGAGAGATAATAAAAAGTCAGTCCAAATAGATAGAAGGGGGTACTTTTCTAACAAATAATGCTATAAAGTTGATGAATGTCTGAGTTCAACATGTTTAATTCAACATCAATAATTCAACTCAGCTGACATATGACTTAATATGTCTTTACTTTCCTGTGGAGACTAAGCAATATACATTCAGATTGAAGCAAACTGTTCTATATTTCCAGCCTGGAAGATTTTATTGGAAAATATATTTCCCTTTTCAGCTTATACACACTAGGCAACATAACATGTTGATCTTCCATGGAAGATGTGCTGCTGGACTCTTACTTTCTGCAGTTTTTATATGAAGATGTGGATTTTCTAGATCAATTGTACTGGGATCTTGTGGCCAAACTCCTCTTATTTAATCTCTCCCTAGGGAACAGCCATTCCCCAAGCTTTCCACTGGTAGTTTTCAGAGGGAACTCAAAGATGACATGTAAAAACCAAATTAAAAGCAAACTTGCACTAATTCTACAAACATAGAATAAGACTCATAAAACTAGATGTAACTATTAGAACACATCCCTGATTTTGATTGAAGGAATAAATTTAACCTCAAAAAAAAAGATATCACTGAGTGTTGTCACTCAGCATAACACACCTGTAACTGGAGCTATAATACTCTGTCCACTCAGAAGAAATAAATCATTGTTTACAGTTAATCAGGTACTCTGTGGTTTCAATAAAGTCCTCTAGCTGTGTTATTGAAATCCACTAACTAAACCTTGCACTCAAGTGTATGTGGCTTTACGATAATGTCAAAAGCCCAGGAGGTACTGAGTGAGTCATAACGTCCCACTGCTTTTTGAATTATTCCAATTTTAAATCCACAGTTGGCAGAGAAACAAAGAACAATGTAATAGGCAGTTGATGGTGTTCTCTATAGTGAACTTTTTTTTACCCTTGGACAGAACTTGCATTAAGCCAAGGAGTTCAGAAGTATGAACTTTTATCAGAACATGCACTTTTCTTCCTTATAAATGCTTTTTTGGCGACAAAACAGCTGATCAGACACTCGCACGTTTATCAGGGAGGTATGATACCGCACTCAAGATGAACGTTGTGAAACCACACAGCTGCTGAGGAACAGGCCTACAGAAGCCTTGTAGCACTATTAAACTAGCCTACAACCACATGAATGAGAGGCACTTCTGCCATCCAAAGCGCCCATTTCTCCAATTTCGTTGTTAGGAGGCACCCCATTCTTCTTCTGAGGCATCTGAAGGTTGGCTATGAGTCAACAGTGTGCCCTGATCCTCCCCCTCTACTCTGCCCTGGTCAGGCCCCACCTGGAATACTGTGTCCAGTTCTGGGCTCCCTGGGATAAAAAGGACAGGGATCTCCTGGAGAGAGTCCAGAGAAGGGCTACGAAGATGATGAAGGGCCTGGAACATCTATCCTGTGAGGAAAGGCTGAGAGAGCTGGGGCTGTTCAGCCTGGAGAAAAGAAGACTGAGGGGGGACCTAATCACTGTTTATCAATATCTTAAGTATGGGGTGCAGGGGGAATTGGCCAGCCCCTTTTCAGTGTCTGTGGGGACAGGACAAGGGGCAATGGCTGCAAGTTGGAGCACAGGAAGTTCCACACCAACATGGGGAGGAACTTTTCCCCAGTGAGGGTGAGGGAGCCCTGGGACAGGCTGCCCAGGGAGGTGGTGGAATCTCCTTCTCTGGAGAGATTCAAGACCCATCTGGACACCTATCTGTGCAGTATGAGCTGGGGAGCTGCTTTGGCAGGGGGGTTGGACCCCATCATCTCTCAAGGTCCCTTCCAACCCCTACAACTCTGATCTCCATACCTGAACATTATCAAGTTAATTTTCAGATTACACACTTAACAAGTAATGTGTTTTCATTTAGCATTCATATCATGCTACCCTATTTCAGTACAGTATTTCTAAACACCCTGATGAAATATTCTATATGAAGCCTTATTAAGTAGTACCTAACAAACAAAGTTTCCTGAATAGAAAGAATAGGGACTAGGGTTAGGGACTTTTTGAAGTCCCAAAAACCAGTGGGCTTCAGTCACTTGTGGGGGAGGTCTGACTTACCCAACTTTCAGAATGTTGAACTTCAGTGATCTACTGTATAACCAACAGAAACAGGTCTCTGCAGCAGGTGACCTGCCCCACCGCTGCCAAGGTGACAGCACAGGCACAGGAACTTGCTCACTGGCGACACCAGTCCTCCTCCAGTGATCACAGAGGGACCCTTGAGCTCGTACTAGGCACAGCTTAAATTAAGTGAGACAAACCCTGGGCTCACATGGCTCACACCCTTCGCTGCCTGATTAGACAGAGAGACTGATGAGGTTGGTTTCTCTGGTGATGTGAACTCTGCAGTGTCTGGTCAAAAGTTATCAGAATTGTGTTTTGGAGGAGAGACTGCTCCTTTTAAGACTTCCTCCCTTCTCTGCCTGTAATAGGGATTATGGAGCACTCCTGGGTCCTCCCAGAGAAGCATGTTTTCTTTAAATACAAGATAGGACAATTTCCTTTCTCAATTGATATTCATCCATCATTAACTAGAGTTACTTCAAACTTTTTTTTAATCTATTCAGCAGACTGAAGTGCCATGAAGCCCTCTGAAACTATGAGAATTACCTCGTAACAAAGTCACAACACTTACCCTCTGCAGCATACATTAAAAATAGTAAATGAAGGCATCTAAAGCTCTGGAGAAGGCCTTGGGTTTGCTCTGTGAATTGACTTTTGGCAGTCGAAAAAATACATACATATGCACGCTATTATATATATATATAGGTTTTATATAGGTGCATATACATAAAAACTAGCAACAAATGGAACATTTCTTAAATATCCTGCTAGAAAATGAAAAGATATGAGCAGTTAACAGGGGAAGCCAGAAAAACTGTCAGCAAATGCCCATCCGAACAGTGAAGTGAATCAATTAATTTTAAGCAGAAACTTTACCTACAGTTGGTTTTATCCGAATTAGGAACTTCCATATAAAAAGAAAGTCATTTGGATTGAGGATTTCCTAAAAGTAGAGTCACCCTGTGCCAGACATACATGCAGAGAGAAGGGCAGGGGGTGCTTGTTTGGCCAGATCTATTGCTGGTGAAAACTAACACGAGCCCATTAACTCCAAGTCGAGCCGTGAGTGGTTATACCAGCTGAGAACCTGGCCCTGGATCAATGCTGCAGACTTCTGCTGAACCAGAAGCAGAAGTCCCTGAACCAGGGCAGGAAGCTTTGCTTTCAGAATGACATCTCATTTTGGTTGTCTGTTCTTAGAGGCAGCAGTCATCTGCAGCTCCTAGAAGTCAAATCTGGCAGCTCACAGACTCTTATTGCACTGCGAGGGACCTGAACACCCCAGTTATGTCACAGCTAATGTTAAGAGAGGCACAGCATCCACACCCCCAGTTTGTTGGGTGCCAGAGGACTGAACCTGCCTTAGTATGTGCATAACAGGGCTGTGGAAGGGTCCTTTGTCCTGATGCTCTCACCCCAGCCCACCTTCACCAGACCATCTATCCCAATCAAACACTCAGAAGTCATTTTCTTCAGCTTCACATTAGTTCATCCCTCTGGAATGGTCATAATGGTCCTTAAGTTTTCTAAACTTTGCCTGGTTGTTCTATAATATCCAGTTGAAAGGTGGTGTGGAATTATGGGCATTCTAGGCAGTTTATTTCAAAAAAATTCCAAATTAAATCCAAATTCCTGCAAAGAGCATTGCTGCTCTTTCAAAATTGGAGTATGTTTTAGCATCCAGTATTAGATACCTCCCTGGAAATCACTGCTCAGCTGCTGACCCTGTTCCTAACCTGGAGTAAAAAGAAAAGATTTAAATAGCAACCTGTCTGTTCAGTCAGAGTGCCAGGAAATGAACTGGTTGAGGCAGAGGCATCCAGACTGCTCTTGGGTTGGCACATAACAGTTGTGCAGTAGAACTGGCGGCTTCTCCCCTTTCACAGACTCTGCTGCATCACACACTTTGACAACACACATTACCAAGGTCAGCCTTGACTTCAAATCCACAGCAAGGGAGGACTCTGGAGCTCCCCAGCATGCACATGGTGGCTTTTCTCCTTCTTGCCCATCACTGTAAATACCAGGCAGCAAACCTCTTACTCTCTTATTCTTTCTTCTGCCTGCCTCTCACCCCTCCTCCCTCAAATGAATCTGGCAGCATGAAGTGAGACATGTATCCAGGCTTTGGGCTTAACTAGATTGCTGTAGCAGAATGAGAAATATGCAGATGAAAGAAAGTCATAACAGGAAGTAATTTCCCTTTACTAGGGCATGAGCCTTCACGCTGCTGACCTGGCTGGCTAGCTCCCATCTCCAGGCTATTAAAGAGCTCATGTCCCAAAGGCAATAATTTGAATCAACTGGGAAGGTTCCCAGATAGACTGGTTTTCATCTCCAAAAGGGAAAACTTTCATTTGTCCCATTTCATTCCCCTAATAAGCTATCCTCATGCAAAAATCTGCTATAGATATTTATCTGTTGAGAACCAACAAATTCGACTTCTTCATAATACTTTTTTCTTATAAATGGGGAAAAAGCAACCTTTACTAGCCTAGTTCAATCTGCCTCAAACTGCAAAGTGTGTTCTGGCCCTTCCCAGTCCAGAAGCAACCACAGAATCTCTCCAGTGAAAGCTTTTCCACAACTTCCCAATCCCACAGATTCATGGGGGTCCTGGTAGATGACAGGTTGGCCATGAGCCAGCAGTGTGCCCTGGTGGCTAAGAGAGACAATGGGATCCTGGGGTGCATCAGGAGGAGTGTAGCCAGCAGGTCGAAGGAGGTGATCCTCCCCCTCTACTCTGCCCTGGTCAGGCCCCACCTGGAGTATTGTGTCCAGTGCTGGGCTCCCTGGGATCAAAAGGACAGGGATCTCCTGGAGAGAGTCCAGAGAAGGGCTACGAAGATGATGAAGGGCCTGGAGCATCTCCCCTGTGAGGAAAGGCTGAGAGAGCTGGGGCTGTTCAGCCTGGAGAAAAGAAGACTGAGGGGGGACCTAATCACTGTTTATCAATATCTTAAGCATGGGGTGCAGGGGGAATTGGCCAGCCCCTTTTCTGTGTCTGTGGGGACAGGACAAGGGGCAATGGCTGCAAATTGGAGCACAGGAAGTTCCACACCAACATGGGGAGGAAATTTTCCCCAGTGAGGGTGAGGGAGCCCTGGGACAGGCTGCCCAGGGGGTGTGGAGTCTCCTTCTCTGGAGAGATTCAAGACCCATCTGGACACCTGTCTGTGCAGTATGAGCTGGGGAGCTGCTTTGGCCAGGGGGGTTGGACCCCATGAGCTCTCGAGGTCCCTTCCAACCCCTACAATTCAATTCTATGATTCAATTCAATGGAATTGTAACTAACTAGATTATCATTATCCTCTAATATCTATTACTGCTTTTAAAATCACTATCTGGAGTTATGGCAAGCACACCTCTTGGGCTGTTTTATCAGCACCCTGATAGCCATTGGCATGGTACAGGCTTTTAAAAAAGCACTCAAATAAGAGCAAAACCACTTATGTGCCTCTAGCTTAGGAATCTAAACCCTGTCCTCTGCCTAACTTCTGTAGAACGACACTTTTCTGTAGTGAAAGGCTTCTCACCCTACGTGTTACTTCTCATTAAATTTCATTTTCTCATTATAAATGTCCTGAAAATGGATATTTTTACTGCTGCAGAAAGAAAAAAAATAAATCAGCTGAAAGCCTGGCTTTTTAGGAGCCCAATAAACTGCTGTGCGTGCCAAAACTGAATGTGCACCTCATGCTTTGTTTCCCCATCCCAGTCATCGCACGGAGCGTGGAAGCTCAGCGCTGTTGTGCATGATCAGGGTGAGTTTATTAGCTGGGAGCCATCAGGCCCAGCTCACCTACAGCGTGTCTAGAGCACACCGAGCAGCACAGGTCCAGCACAGCAACACCAGATCCAATTCTATTTGCCACCAAAGGCATTTAAAATGTGATGGCTCTAGAGGTTCGTTCAGTCTGCTTTCATGTTACAGAGAGCTCCCCTCTCCCCCTAGCTTTAAAGTTAAGATTTCTGTTTAGGATTAAGTATCAGAGAAACTGAACATAAGTCAGCAGTGGCTCTTGCAGCTCACAAGGCCAATGGGATCCTGGGCTCCATCAGCAGAGGGGTGGCAGCAGGGACAGGGAGGGGATTGTCCCTCTCTGCTCTGTCCTCCTGAGGCCCCAGCTGGATCCTGTGTCCAGAGCTGGGGTCCCCAGTACAAGAAAGATGTGGGGCTGTTGGAGAGGGGTCAGAGGAGCCACAAAGATGATTAGAGGGCTGGAGCACCTGCCCTACAAAGAGAGGCTGAGGGAACTGGGCTTGTTCAGCCTGGAGAAGAGAAGGCTGCGGGGGGACCTCATTGCAGCCTGCCAGTCCCTGAAGGGAGATTATAAACAGGAGGGGAATCAACTTTTTAAAAGGGCAGATAATGGCAGGACAAGGGGGATGGATTAAAGCTGAAGGAGGGAAGGGTTAGATTGGATATTAGGGGAAGTTTTTTCCAGAGAGAGTGGTGAGGGGCTGGAACAGGCTGCCCAGAGAAGTAGTGGATGCCCCATCCCTGGAAGTGTTCAAGGCCAGGTTGGATGGGGCCCTGGGCAACCTTGTGTAGCTCCAGGCCTGAGGTTGGTGGCCCTGTCTGTGGCAGGGGGGTTGGAGCTCTGTGATCCTTGGGGTCCCTTCCAACCCATGCCATTCTGTGATCAGAAGCTAAGTGTTTGCAGCCACAGCACTGCTGGATGAGTTGAGGCTGAAGAGCGACTCTCGTTAAATCAAGGTAAACCAGGAGGTTGTGACCTGTGTGGATCTATGGCCTAATTCTAAAGGATACAGATCTGATTCTAAAGGGAACTAGGAAAAGCAACGCAAGTACTAAGGGCTTAAACCTGTCATCCAGAAGCCTGTATTTCCATGGGAAACTGTTTAAGGAGTTGCAAACCAAAAAACCCCTCAACTCATTGCTTTAAACAACATGCTATGAGAGTGTACTTCAGGAACAAGAAAATTCTCACCCAAGTTCAGCACTGAAATTCAAAGGGATTTTTTTAAAGGGGTGACAAGTCCCAAAGTCTGCTCTGCAGCACTGCAGGGGCTTTTCTGTTTCAAGAAGAGGAAAGAACCACAAGGAACCAAATAAAACTGCAGCTGACAGCTTCTAAACAACAGTGACCCCCAGTAAGACTCTCATTGCCCTACGTAAAGGCAGCCTGATGGTGACAAAGCAATTAAAAGAGAAAGAAAATGTATTCCTGGTCACATTACAGCCCATCAAAACCCTCCCATTCCCTCCTACCACTGATTGACTTCACATCAGTCCTGAAGCATCTGAGTCATGTGGACATCATGCCCATTTCCTACAAGTTACACATATTTTTCAGGCTTTAAAGCACTATAGTCTCAAAACCTTAACTCAGTGTGTAATGGTTTTAACATTGATTTTACATCTTAATTTGCCATAATAATGTGGCTATAAGCTGCTGTCAGTCGCTCCCTTTTTCTGACCTTGGAAAAGAAAATGTTTAATCTCCATGGGATTTTCCTGGCAAGATCCTGTAAATCAGTGCACATGTACATACCTCTCTGTATGCTTTTTCAATTTTCCTAAAATATTCTCATATGTGCAGACATGATGACTAGACATGTTTCAGTGGTGCTTGAAACTTGATACAAGTGGGTAATTTAACCATGTAATTGAACAATATTACAGAAACACAGGGAGTTTCCTAGCAACCAAAGGCCTTGGACATCAAGATGGCAGGCAGCAGCTAACATTGTGATTGCCTGAGCTAGCTTGAAAAGAAATTACCCTGAAAAATGTCCTTCTTCCTCTTGTGGCAGAGCTGATCTAAGATACACGGCTACAGGAGTGACCTTGAAGGGCTCTTCTTACATATGTGTGTCTTGGTCATGCACAGGGTCACAAAAAGTCATATGAGAAAGGACATTTGGGTTCCTTTTTGGGTATTTTTGTATTTTCCAGAAGAACAGTCTTTGATTTGAGACATGCAATACTCCTATCCTCTTAGGTTTACCCCTATAGAGAAGTAGAACTTGTTTTAACACAAAGTAGCTGATCACAGCTTAGCCTGACAACACAGGATTCCCCTGTTAGAGTGGTTCTGGAGGACAGGACCAGGGGAGAGGCACAACTCCAGTGATGCTCTGTGCTACCAGCACTGGTGCTGGACATTCCTGTGCCTGAGAACATCAGCACACTGTCACCTCTTGCCTTTCCCCTCATTTCTATTCACCTCTGACTGCAGTATGTGGGAGGGGGGAAATTGTTAGTCCAAGTTTTTGAGGTCTTTTTTGCTGAAGCAAGTCAGTGAGCTGAGCAGTTATCCCAGAGGATGGAGGATAACTGTCCCCTCTGTTAGCACAGAGGGGAGGCAATGCCCAAGATCAAGAGCTCCTGACCAGCCAGTCTTAGACAAAAGCCATCTCCTCCTGAGCAGGCAGAGTAAAGCATAGAAGCAGCTATCAACTCATGAGGTTACAGGTCTCAAAGCCTTTTCTGTACTGATTCCTGCCTCTAACAAAGCCTCCTGCTGCAGTCTGGAGAGAAGAGCATTGAATCTGGACCCACAGCTCTAAACAAGCTGTGACCCAGCTCTGTGTGACCCTTTGAAGGTGACTTGGTGGGTATATGACAGCCTGGAGACCTGGGCCCTCCTGCTTACATCCCCTGCCAAGTCCCACCTTTCATGTCTGACCCAGAAAAGTGCTTTAAGCTGTCCCTTGACAAGGGACAAGAGCACTTCCCACTGAACAGAAAGAGTCAGTGGGGTTGAATGTATCTCAGGGTCAGATCAGATGGTAGGGGAAAAAATTCACTGGAAGAGCTGTGGGGCTGTGGCACAGGCTGCCCAGGGAGGGGGCTGAGTCCCCACCCCTGGGGGTGTTTAACAGACAGCTAGGTGAGGTGCTGAGAGATCTGGTTTAGTAGAGGAGAGAAACAGTTGGACTCAATGATCTTAAAGGCCTTCTCCACCCCAGTCATTCTGTGAGTATCAGGCAGTGCAATGGCACAGTCCAGAAGGATACAACCAAGGGAGACACCTGCTCCTGGATGGATGTAGGAGCTATTAGCTGCTGCACTGCACTGGTGACCCTGACAACCCAGGGTAGCTCAAGGCATAAAGGAGACTGAAAAAATTCCTTACAGCCTTGCTATTCTCAGTTAAACAACAACAGCAGTTCCTGTTCCCAGTTACATCATGACTTCATTTTTCCATCTGAAGTAGCTCTCTGTTGTTTCAAGAAAAAAAATGTCAGAAATGGCCTGTTTTCTGAATGAAAACTTGAAAGTCTTGGGCAGAGAAACAAACCCCTGCTAATACAAGGATGATGGTTTACTGGTATTTCACTAAAATAGCAACAGCTATTTGTGGGGAGTGTGTCTATAACAAATATGCTGGTAGAAAAATGCTGCCTTGCAAAGACCATTCTTCTCAAAGTTGCCTTTACAGCTTTGGAGGAACCAGTCACTTTCACAGCCAAGTTTGCCACTGCTGTGGAAAACAGGCTGCACATGCAAGCCAGCTGAAGTCACACAGCCTGGAGAGGGCTTGGGCTGCTGCTGCTGCCACTGTAAAACAGTATTTGGAAACAGTCTTCTCAAAGCTGTATAAGGAATTGGGAATCCACAGTAGGGATGCAGGCTTGATGCCTTTCCATTTCCTAGCAGTGACTAATTAAAAAAGCTCTTATCTCAATAAAAGATTTCTGCCCTTACAAAGGCACTTAAGCAGGCAGGGCCAGCAAGCTGGGCTGGTTATGTCCTCTTCACCACTCTATCTGAAGACCTCCTTGCATTGTACTCTCATAACCTCAACCAATGCAGATGAGAACCAAGCCAAAGCCTTCCTCTTCCTCAGCTGGAAAGCAGAGGGGTGTCCCTCTTGATTTCATCAGAAGGGTTGTATGAGAACAGTGCAGAGACAAGGCCAGAATCAAAGAAAACAAGTAGTAAAACACCTAAATAAGCCAGGCCAGAAATAATTTTCTAATTACTCTACCAGAGGTAAGGGACATGCAAGAAATACAAACTTCTCTGTGTCTAAAGGAACATGGAAGCATGTTTTAGAAGTGGAACAAGTTATTTCTTCTACAGATTTCTCCCTTATGTACAGCTGTTTCCTGTCTAGCAAGGCTTGAGTTTCTATCTGCAGTATTCTTCTAGGGAAGACACTGGGTCTCCCAATGATATCCAGCTGTCTATTTGCACAAGATTATAATCCAAGAGTTATAGTTTCTGTTATCAAACCAATTGATAAAGGTATCAAGGAATATTTCCTGAAGATGTTTCATAGCATCAACTGCTTTATCAGATAAAAAGGCACAGTCAGCTTGGTTTTGCATCTTGTTCCTCAAAAGAAATACCACTTTACAACAGCACAACTTAAGTTTCACCTTAACTAGCAAAATATTCCTGTGAATGCTTAAGTCAAATCTTAAAAGTCATACTCCAAAGTCCTTCTCTAAATGCTTTTTTGCTAAATGTTTGACCCACACTGCACACTCCATACCAAGAGAGCTCATGAAAACATTAACTACTTCAGGCAATCAAACAAGACCTGGATTGCAGCAAGGAGAAAATTTGAGTGGGGAAAAAGCTGCAAGGTAAAAGCAGGTTATGGCAGCACCAGACTCACACTGTTTCTCTACTCCAGTTGAATTCCATGTTATTAACTGTGTTGTAAGAGAATACTCATATCATTTTCATATTCCAAAACCAGTCTTCAAGTACAGCTGACCTCAGATTTAGACAAACCTTAAGAATTTTGACTACAAGTTTTCTGCAGTATTTAAAGACCTTGTCACATAGCTCAAGTCCAAGTGAGGAAGAAACCCCAACAGATACAGGCAAAAAATGGCTCTAGCTGAAGTTCTGATATTCTGAGCTATGACCTCAGGTGTGGCAATGAGAGGTGGAAAACACGTATGAACATCTCTCTACTTTGTAGATCTCCATCAAAAACACTGACATGAAAATGCAGGGAAACAATAAGAAACTCTGAGTAAATCTATTGGAGGTATTAGCATCTGTTTGATACTTCACACTTCTTTCCACTGAAGTCTAATTGCTTACCTTGAAGAAAATGAATCTTTTCAAAATCTTGAAAATTAAGTAACCCCAGTATAAATGCAAGCATTGAAGGGTCAATAGCAGCCCATTGAATAAAAAGTATGCTATGACAGGAGTGGTGGAGTAGTATGTAGGCTGATACAATGTGGCACGAAGTATCCTAAGAAAAGAAAGAGAAAGGTCACCATTACAGTGCAAAAAAATCCTTCTTTGTGCTTAACTTCACATTCCAAACCAATTAACTATTTCCACAAACCATTAAAAAACAGCTCTGCAGAGATGACAGATTAATTAACAAGCCCTGCCTTAACTAGATCACACGTTGCTATTGAAATACAAACTTCACAGGAGAGGAGAAGCACGACTCTTGCATGAAAGTATTCTAAATCAGGTTTGGAAAAAACCCCTTTTTTTTCCAGTCTTGAGCTCTGTGTGATCTAGATACTATGCAATTCAGAGCTTGTCTATGCTATTTGATTATTTTAAAATGTAAATTCTTTCTAATGTGAAACCCATGCTCCACAGAAAGCTCTACAGGCTTTGCAACAGGGCTTTCTGTTAATTAACATTAACAGACTTCACTCCTTCTATATTATCTGGGGCTGAGTCCCTTTAATCTCATCACTTTTTGCTTTCAAGCTCAAAAACTCAACAAGAAACTCAGTGAAACAAAAAATATTGGAGCTCATTTGTATAGTTAATCAAAAACTAACAAGAAAGTAAAAAGCATCAGCATATCTGAAAGAAAATACTGCAGGAAATTAAAACCTTGTGTTGATCAATGTTCAGAACTATTAATTGAACCAGCTTGAGTCTCTAAGGGTTTTGTCCACGTGCAGGGAGGGGCATGAAGGCAAACTAGAGCAAGTCAACAAAACTGTGACTGTGAAACACATTAGATGCCTTTGAAAAGCTAAACATGTTAAGCATTAAGCACACGAAGCACCCGTGTGGATCCCCCAAAGCAGATTAAATCACAGGGCTCCAGAGTCATGTGAGTAGTTAGCAAGTTAGGATTTATTAGCATTGACTTCCTAAATTAATTGGTTCACCTTCACTTTTCTGAATGCTCCTCATGTGAGTGAAGTACTACCCAAGAATGAGGTAAGGAAAAAAAGAGGGCTATACAAAATATTAGCTACAATCATACAGGAATTAGACCATCCTCTGGCTTTGCAGCTACAGTGGGAGGGATGGAATGAAAAGGAAAGTTATTTTTCCTAATTAAGGAGCTCAAACTCCTTGAAAATGCAGTAGCTCATAGCATTTAACTGCAATTTAGGAAAGCAAGTTAAATAATACATAAACCCATTGATTTAGGTGTAGTTTAACCCCAGCTGGCAACCAAGCACCACAGAGCCAAACCCAGCATATTAGATTAGCCTATTTTCAAGAGGGTTGTTGAAAAGCTATTGTTATTTAAACTAATTTTTAATTTAAAATTAACCATTTTGGTCAAGTCTTCTTGCTGGCTTTTAGTACCCAAACAACAGCAAAAAGTTCTGCTTCTGCTCTTCTCCATTTCCCATTCTTTACCCATCACAACCAATACAAACATCTCAATGGCAATGGGAATGAACTAAAAGCCCAGGATTACATTAAATATTGCTTACCAGCAAGGGAACAGGATGATTCTTGTGATGAAAAATATGATAGAGAAGATGATAAAGAGCATATTGCAAGTTTTCTCCCAGCGAGCATAGTTAAACATTTTGGCAGCCTGAATTAAATAGAAACCATCAGACATATTACAAATATCCTCTGCACTAAAGTCCCTTTTTTCATTTTGATAAACAAGGACTCATCTTCCACCTAAGCAGGAGGAGAAGGTTCACCCTGTTTGACACAGAGAGCAATCATTTTACTGATAGCTAATAAAGCAACATGAAAACAGAGCCTTTGTTTATATTCCTCCTTTCATCTTAAAGCAAAGGGCTCTGTATCAAAGGTGTACAGAACAGCTCTCCAATCAGGATATCAAAGTGGCACAGAAACACAAAGTGCTCTTGAACACAGAGGTATTCCCTCATTCCCATACCAGATTCAGAAGGGGCTGGATCAGAAGGGCTGCAGGCCCTATCTCCATACTCAGAAACGGTGGTGACCCCTCATACACAGGCATTCAGGTGCACACATGCTCCTGGCACTTCTCTGGGCCTAGTTCAGCTTCTGTTTTCTCCCTTTTGGAGCTAGAAGTCCTAACGTTGCTCTCTTGCCTGCTAATAAAGGTTCTAATTACTGCTTCTCCCCTAGCCAAACTGTATGCTTCATTTAGGATTCACCCCGAATGAAGCAGCTGTTCTCAAGTGTGAGCAAAGCTTCAGGTGCCAAGCCTAGCTTGTAAACAGCAGTTTGATGAACTTTTAAAAGTTATTCTGGTACTAAACTTCAGTCTCCATCAGAGGGCTGTCCTATCAGCTGTCAGCTCAACTATTTGTAAGGTCACACAGTTAATAAGACCACAAAGCATTTCAGGGTTAAAAGTAACCCAGCAAAACCCCAGATTAAATGTGTGTGTTTAATCCAACCCAACTGCACAACCCCACAACTAGTTGTTCTGACACAACTGATGGATCACCAAGAGCAGAAATGAACAGTGACAGACAACAGCTTACAAGAGCTGCATACACTGGCACTGCCACCAGAAGAGGTGATGAAACTATGCCCTCAATATTGGTGTTACAAACTCAGGATAACTCTACTGAAGGAGACATGGTGTGCATTTGTCTTACCAGAAGCCCAGCAGCAAGTCTGTGACTACAGTGATGTGGATGCTTCTTAAACATTTCTAAACAGCAATATTTGGGTTGGGGAAGGGACTTCCCCTTCAGTTCAGGGGAAGAAACTTTTGTTCTCCTAGTAGATACCAATGATATCTTGCTCAGGGATGATATCTTGCTCAGGGACAGCTTCAGTGTCTCCAGCCAGAAGTGTATAATGTAGATGCACCCCTTGGGTACACACAGGGGTGTGAAAGCTGAAAAAGTTAGGCCAGTTTGGAGAGATTTACTTGAGAAGTAGAATCATGGCAAGCCACTCACAGGCTAGCCAGCTTGGTCTAAATGATCCAGAGGCAGCTCTATTTCCAGTCCCTGGTCTGTACCAGGGAACTTTCCTGCCCTTTGCTCATAGCAGATTTTGTAACAGAGTATCAGCTTAAATTATCTAAAAGCTCTTGTTAATCTTCCAGGTTATGAATGTGTGAAGTGTGTCTCTGTGGGGACAGGAAGGGATTGTATGACATTTGCAGCAAAAAGATTAAAACCTTGGTGAACCTGGGCAACAACCAACACCCCTCCCCCCCCCCAACACCAACAACCCCCCCAAAGAAGCAAACAAGAGGTGGGCAGCAGGGTTACCTCGAGCCAGAAGTCTGCAATATCGTGCACAAATATCACCAGCATTCCAAGGCGCACGTAATTGCCACACCAAGAGGCACTCATCAACCCAATGGCTAACAAGTGATGAATGACATGAGCCATAAAATCCTGTGAAGGGAAGGACAATAAAAGGTAGAGCCCAGCAAGTACAGCCCTTGAGGGTCTCCGTGCGGATGAAGGGTCAAACAAAGACCTATCGCCCTCGGAGAGATGCCCAGGCAGCCAGGAGAGCATGGAGGTGTGTAGGTGTGCCAAGGATGGACTGATGCTGCCCTCACGTGGCTGCACCAAATCCAGGAGCAGGACAGTGCTTTTCCTCAGACACACTTCTTCCCCTCCCACCCTGCACAGAAAGGGAAGTTCTAACCACAAATAAGCACGACCACTTGCCTTCCTTTTGTTGTCAATCCCAAGAGTAAATATGAGAGACCAGTAAAAACTAATCTCAGCCATGTAGAACCAATACTGGGATGGCAGCAGAGTCTGTAATGAAGCAAAAAACCAGCATAAAGTGAACACCAAGTGAAATGACTTCTTTTTTCCCCCCTCCCCTTTCCTTACTTCTTTTGTTCCTCTGCTGAGTCTTGCTTAAAAATTTAAACTAAACTAAATCCCTGTTCTGGGCTTCATTAAGAAGGATGTTCGGGGAGCCAAATATTTTAACCTTTACTCAGACCAAACTCAGTTTTTGCAGTTCCTCCCCCACCTCTGAATTCTAACACACTTTTTTCAGTGTTTTTGTCAGAGAACTACACACAGAGTGTTTCTGCATTTAATTACTATCAACTGCAAATAAACTAAACCCTCCATTTTGGTGAAGGATTACCATTTTAAACATTCACACATCCCATGACTAAAATGTCAGCTATTTATGCTAAATTCTGATGCATCTGCTCAGGGCTAGATGCTGAGCTTGGTTTAATCTGGTTCTCAGGTGGCAGGAATCAGACAGTTATCAGGACCCACGAGTAAGAGGAACTGGGAAAACTCAGCTGGGAGGCAGGACCATTTTTATTTTTGACCCTTGAGTAGAACAGGAATAAGAGGGCAGTGTGATAGACCACAGATTTAGGAAAACAGGAGTATGGGGGCATGTAAGAACCTCTGTCAGGTGGGCAAGAGGGCAGCTCACTGGGAGTCATCTGTTATGGGACTGTGTAAAATGGTTAGTAAAACATTTTAGGACGATGCAAGAGCCTTGTGACCCTTGGGACCAACCAGAGTATTGACCAGAGAGCCCCCGAGCAGGGACTCCAACCAAACCACAGCAGCACTCCTGAGCAACAGAGCTCAGGAGGCACACAGCTCTCAGCATAATCCTCTGCATAACACTGTTCTTCAGAGCCTTAGAGCATTGTGAGGAGTGGTGCAAGCTTAGGGACTCTGCACTGAAACCCATAACACAGGGAGCATCTACCACGCACCACGGGTGACTGGGGATGGGTGGAACTAACAGTGTTCTGGCTGGAGGGCTGAGTTGCAAGCACAGGCAGATCACAGAGAAGTCCTGCAACAGTCTGAAGGAGGCACCAAAACACGGGCAAAAGGCTTTGGTGCCACACCTCTCTAGGTGGTGCCCCTTGGGAGGGAGAAGCACCTCTTAGGATTATCCCTTCCAACGAGGAAATATTTGGAATGCCTTGAAGCCAACAGCCCTGTGCCAAAAAGCTCACCTGAAAGGGGTAGCCAACCCACGTCTGCCATATGTCGTAAAGCCAAGGTTTCTGGGAAGACAAATAGTTTGGAGACTGATCAGCTGAGCAACAGTAAGTCATCTTAACTCAAAATCTTTAGTACTTAAAATTTCTCTAAGCAGAGAAGGCTAAGAAGCTATAGCCTCAATAGCACCAACTTCTAAAAGCATCCTACATCTCAGATTTATTATATTGGTCCCAGCTTTTTGGCTTCTTTTCATGACACCTGAAACTTTCCAGTTCATCGTTTCATCATCCAAAGCAGTGGGTGTGTGTTTTATTACTGCAATTACTCAAGATATGTTGCCACAGTGATGAGATTCTGCTGTGTTTACCAGCCCCACACACACACTGCTGGGTCGTGATGATAAACAGCGTTTGGGAAGAAGAATCAGATGAACACGTTGAGAACTGTTCTGCTGCTCAGGAGGAGTATTAATGACCCCCCAGGCAGCACTCACAGAGTTATAAGCAGCACTCTCTCTGTTATTCCCAACTTCTGACTCAGCAGCAACACCTCAATAAATAGACATGAAATAACACCATTGTTGTGACACCCCCCCAAAAGAAAGTGCTGCCAGAAATGTTTAGGGCCCCCTTTGAGAAAATGATGGCCATGTGATGCATTTTGTAGGTGCTAACAAGGCATGTTGTAGCACCATCTGTCTGACTTCTTAAAACTTTCCTTAGAAATACTGATTACTTGTAAATCAGCTTTTGAACTTCTATGATAAAGTAAAACCTATCATCTAGATTGCATACAAACAAAAGAGCTGAACCCAGAGAGCTCCTGAATCTAGTGAATCTTTCAATGGGCTTCAAAAAGATCTCAGAATCTGTCCCTGTTTTGGTTTTAAAAAAAGTATCAATCCTTCAAAAAATTAACTTACATCATAGAGAACTATAAATCCAGCAATGGAGGATGCAAGGTAGAATGAAAATCGCCAGCTGCAAAGTTAAAAAGAAAGAATCAGAACAAAGGATTATATATTCTATGGATATTATCCTGAGCCAGGATTACTGTAGACTGTTGTACATCCCAGTCTTCACATAAACGTGCCCTCACACTCTGCATTAATGGTTGTCACATATTAACTATATCTGAATTATTAATATTTAAATACTCAAGCTTTGACTAATTGCTAGAGTAGGACATTATTTTGCATTATCACAATACAGGTATTTTGACTGTGATTACAGCAGTGATTTTCCAGCCAAGCATGAGCTGATCAAGAGAACAGTCGCAGCAAGAGTTAACACAGTCCCTAAAATCTAATGGTTGGTAACGTCAACCTTTCCTACTGTATCCATCCCTCTAGAATATTCATGCTGGACAAAGAGCATCTCACAGGTCCCTGGCTCCAGAAGGTCTTTCAGACACATGGCACACACTCCTGATCCAATGAAACACTGACACTGAGCGTTCCAACAGGGACATACTTCAGTTTCTGTGTTCATTTTTTCTAATCCCTCTGTTGCAAACATGGCAGCCCTATGAAACTTTAACAACAACTACTGCACTAGTTTGTGTCTTACTACAGAGATCTGAATTAACCCCAAACCTCAATCTTGCACTAGGGTTTGCCAGCATTTAGCCAGTTCTAAGCTTTTTGTGGCTTAAATGGACAGCCAGATAGAACTTCCAGGTAAGTCTGGAAGAAGCCTGGAGAAAAGAAGACTGAGGGGGGACCTAATCAATGTTTATCAATATCTTAAGGATGGGGTGCAGGGGGAATTGGCCAGCCCCTTTTCAGTGTCTGTGGAGACAGGACAAGGGGCAATGGCTGCAAATTGGAGCACAGGAAGTTCCACACCAACATGGGGAGGAACTTTTCCCCAGTGAGGGTGAGGGAGCCCTGGGACAGGCTGCCCAGGGAGGTGGTGGAGTCTCCTTCTCTGGAGAGATTCCAGCCCCATCTGGACGCTGACCTGTGCAGTATGAGCTGGGGAGCTGCTTTGGCAGAGGGTTGGACCCCATGAGCTCTCGAGGTCCCTTCCAACCCCTACAGCTCTGTGATTCTGTGAAGTCAGCAAAGGGAAGAAAGTTCTTGTGTATCTCAACAAACCGAAACTGTGCAGTTGCTTATGTATGTCAGAGCAGGATGCTGTGATTTGGAGCCAGCAATCAGCATTGTAATGACTCTGGAGTCTGCGTGGGAGGTATCCCTGGGAAAGGGTGTGGCTGGAGACTCAGCCAGAGCATTCCCACTCCCACCTCTACAGGTGATGGAAAGCTTCTTCCTTTCCCCTCTTCTCCTTGGCAGGATTAAGCCTGACCTTTCCCAGAGCAGCTCTTCAAGATCAGTAGAAAAACACTACAGGACTACACTTGCTAAGGAAGGTCATATCTATGTGTGATCACACGGCCCCAAAGCCAGTGAGAACATTTTGGAGAACAAGAGGTATCTCAGAGGAGAGCAGCACACAGCCTCCCAGAAAACCTAAATTTGCTAAGAAAGGAGGAAAGCTTCAAAAAGAACACTGCACCAATGGATTGAGAGATGTGTAAAAATGAGATTGTGGGGTTTGGCAAACATTAATGAAGTGTCATATGAGAGAAGATGATGAGAACCTGTCTGGTAAAAGCAGTCCATCCTTTCTGAGCCCTGCATTACCAGGTGAAAGAATGAGATGTTCAAAGACTGAGCCAGCATTTGACAAGAAAAACAAACAAACAGAAAATGAGGACATGGCCTGGTGGAAGCTAGACAAGACAATGTGTCTCACACCTGTGGAAGCACTCAAGAAAGCAATTAAAAATGCCACTTGCTATACTGGTAATAATTGTTTTACTTTCCAACTTTCAAGCACCTTTCCTCAGGTGAGTTGAAAATACTACTTCAGAACAGCCACTGTGCAGACAGAAAGACTCCAAGTACTTGGTAGTAACTAGGAGAGCAGAACCCACAAGTGATACCTGGCTCAGAGGTCACCAAGAGATGCTTGGAAAAACAACACTGTGGCAACAGGACAGACACTACACAGGGGCTGATTCTGTGCTCATGCTTCCTGTTTCCAGAAAGGAAGTGTGAGTAGTCCAGTGGATATTGTAGGACCCATTCTATGCAGATTGTCAAGTGTAAGTGGTTTTCTGAATCACATCCAAAGCACCTAAATAAGACTGTGTCATTAGTCCCCAGCCCTGCAAATACCCATATTGAACACACTCAGCAATAAACACTCAGTGGTCCAGATAATCTCATCATAAACACACGACTGCCAGCACCCTGCCTCAGTGTGTATTTTGCCAAGCTGCTTTTTGGTTCTGATGAACAAAACCCTGAAGTAAAAAACTCATCCCAATTCCCCCAAATGCTACCCAACATGTACCTTTCAAGCTCTGAACAACAGCTATGCAAAAGCATTCTCAGAGTTAATTTCAGGAATCTTTTACTCTTGAACTTCATCTAACACAAAATAATTTAGTAGGTGAAGTTAAAGGCTGGTAAGTCTTTTATAGCAGGCAAGGTTTCATGCAAAGGGCTTTCCAAACCCCAGTGTTGCTTAACTGGGAGCATTAACAGCTTAAGTATGGTTTAGATCTGGCTCATCAGATTTTCCTCATGATTCAGAAAAATGATCCTAAAGATTGCAGGCTTTCAGAAATTTCATAATGCTCACAACTCTGACTACTACCATGGAATAACTCTGTTCTTCATTTGTTGCCTTGAGAATTATATCCAATTAACATCCCTGACAAAAAGCAGAACAAGGTTCACAAAATTGCACAAGAGAAACCTTTTTGCTTCATTCTCACTCAAGCTGCCAAGCAAGTTTCAATTTCAGTCTTTGGCTGTGTGTTACTAGAGGCATGCATCCATGGGAGGCAGGTCTTATCAATAACAGGAAATCTCACTGTTTCTTGTAAAACAAAATTCACTGATCCACCAAACAGCAGCAGAAATAAACCATGGATGTTTACTCAGGACAGTTTACTCAGCTCAGTTGGGTTTTACAGCAACACACCTATGTCTATCAACTGGATTTACACCCAGAGATCATCATCGAATCGCTATCAAACTGGCACACACCAGAAATAAGCTTGATAAAGTACTCAACTTTGTAGCTGTACTTTTAACCCTCATTCCTTCAGCTGATTGGCAGTAAAAAGAAATTAAATATCATAAGCATGTGAATTTTTGCCAATGTAATGATACTAATCAAAAATCCTTATTTACAGAGGATATTAGGAAACTGTTTTACACCAGTATAGTTAATTCCAGCATCCAAAAAGGGACAGGCTATGTAATAAAGCTATGTCCACTAGGGGATTTCCAGTTTTGTATGATCCAGTATAGCATTGGAATAGTTAAATAGTAAAATGTTTAGGCATGGGAAGTTCTCACACAGTTATAAAAAGGTCAGACTCCAGTTTTCAATCATGTTTCCCCCAGGAGAAAGTGTTAACCTAATATTTTTAAAGTAGAGAAACTCTACCAGATCCTTTCAATTTGTTTGTGCAGGTACAAACCAAACCTCTTAGACAGACCCAGCTTTCTGGAAATAAGTCACCCCTCAAAAAAGGTACCTGAGGACCTGAATTATTTCTTTTAAACCACTAAAACCCATAATAGTCACAAGCATTGGCTTACAAAGCTTCCTGGAACTTCCGAAGCACCGTGGGGATCTCCAGGTTTCGCCGTCTCCGGAACCATTTTTCCACCAAACGGACTGTACAGTTGCACTTTTTGGCAAGGCCTTGAATCTCTGACTGCAAATAAATGGGAGAGTGTTAGCAACAAGATGTACTTCAATGTCATTTCCACCTCTTTTGTAGTTCATGGATCAGCTTCCCACTCTTGTAAGGTCTTCATTTAAAAATATGACTAATATGAGCTATCCGTGGGGGATTACCTTGCAAGCTTTCTGGTTTATTTTCTGAGTGACACTCATAGAAATCTGATTTTCAAGATAACTTATATAAAGAAAGCAGACATGACATGCAGAAATTGTGCTGTTGCCTTTCTGGTGGCTTCTGACATTCTATGATTTGACATGATTCTATGACATGTTTTAAAGATGCGACTAAGGGAGAGGTTATGCTGGAGAGGGGAGTGCCATGTATCAAACACACATGTACATTCTATCTAATATCTGAGCTAATTCTAATAATCAATTAGATTGTTATTTAAATAAGTCTCACAAGGGGGACACAGCCCTGGCATTATGGCAACCTGAGCTCTGTTCTCAAACCCAAAGTCCTTCTGTGGTCCAGGGCAAGCCAGTTAATCTTACCCAGCAAAATCCAGACTGTCTTTTGATGCCTAACACTCAGTCAGGGCCTGAGCATTGCCTAGACATGCATCCAGCCATTCAAGTGCAAGAGGCAGGGGCCTGTGTCCTCTGAAGGTGAAGCAGCTCTCCTGTGCAGCCATGCTAGCCCAATCCTAAGCACAAGGCAGCAGGACTCTTCATTTCTGGATGTTCAGCTTGTAGGCTTCCTCCCTCTCCTCCATCCCCAAGCGCAGAAGGTGTGGGCTGACCTCCCCTGGGGCTGCTGCAGGAGCAGAGGTAGTGTTCAACTCATCCCTGGGGAAGTTCTGTGCCCTGCAAGGCTAGTATGCAAATAGTGGGTGGCAGCAGCACTGCCTCCACCAAGGTAAGTCCAGTTCAGTAAGTCTCCTACCCTCAGAGAAAGCTCTGGTATGTGAGCAAAGGCACCTCAGCTGCTGCTGGGAAGGGCAGGAGCCCAAAGAGGCTCCGTGTTCAACCCATCCTGCTGGGTGCAGAGCTCTCAGCTAGCCACACAGGAACACAGACTTTGTTTTCACAGACAGTGGAGCCTAGATGCCTTCAATCACCAACCTGAATCTTTCCTATGTACTGATGAGCATAAAAGTGTAATCAAACTGTATGCATGCAGAAGGAAGGTATGAATCAGGTCAGGATACTTGCCCTGGTAGAGAAGAGCCATATGCAAACAAATACATCTATTCCTGATTGTATCAGGCAAAATGACACAGTAGGAGAACAGCAGGGTTAGGGATAGAAAGCAAAACTCCACATATCAATAATCACCAATATACCTCATTAGTAGTAAGCACATATTTCCTTTTGAAAACAGTGTAGGAACACAACAATTGTTTGGTTAAGTGACCTTTCTGAGGCTGCACTCACTGCTAAGTACCTGTTTCCCATCAACAATCAAGCTGCCTCATTTTTTGGGATGGTAAACATTGCCTTTTTTTCCCCTCTCCCTCATTGAATTTTAAAAACAAACAGCAAGGTAATAGAAAGAATGCTTTTCTCTCTCACATAAGCCAGGATTAAGTACGCAGCAATATAATGGATCAAAAGGCTTCCATGCCTGCGTTCCAATATTATTGCTTGCAATAAATATGATACCACTTTCCAACAACAGATGTCAGCTGATGTTTTCTCCAGGCAGAATGAGTTAAAGATGGAACACTGATCTTCACTGGAAATATTATTAACAGTCTAACCTAGAACAGAATGCCAGAAGATTAAAACATCTTAAACATATTTTCTGTTTTGGATGCCATATACCCTTGTCAGCAGAATAGCAACAAGAACCCAAATAAATTAAGTCATCTGTCAATCAGCTGGAACTCGTCCCATGATGTCATTGCTGATAGTTGATTGAAACAGTAAGACTTGGGATTTTCCAAAACCAAAACTTGTTTAAAAGAATGAGAATCCTTACTTGGGATGGATGTTTTGAGCACTCCCGGAAATAACTCTCTAAAACAGGATTAGGCTGTGGCTTCACACGTCTTACATTCTTTATACCCAAGGCTTTTGCTAGAGGTATAGCAACATATCTGAAAAGGCATACCATGAAAAACTTTAGAAATGCAACATAGTTAGAAGACCTTAGCTATTTGTACTCCAGGATATGAAGGAAATAAATCTGAAGCAGTTTAATCTGCTGTAGGATATGACACTGTGCTGTGAGAGAAAGGAATCTCCCTAATCCCAAGAGAGAATGATAGCATATTAGCAGTTACACAAGAAAGCAGACCCAAAGGCTCAAGTTTGTGGTCCTGAGATGATATAAAGCTAAAGATCCAGATTTTTGTGTCCTTGCGTTTTTCACTGGTGCATTGGAGTTAAACAACTGTTAAGGGAGAGTGAAACAAGAACAGACACTCTCTCTGTGTTAAGATGAAAAACTGCTACCAGGTCACTTTCTCCCAGTGGCAAATGGTTTTGGTTGGAAAAGACCTTCTAGATTGAGTCCAACCACAGTTGGACACTGAGTCCATTGAGTCCAACTGTAGTCACTGAGCACACTGCTCCACCGGGCTACCACTGCCCACAGATGGTACACAGCAACTCCCCCAGGCTTCTCTTTCTCTTCCTCTTCCATTTTCCAAATTCCAATTCCAATTGCTCTTCTACTTGGGCAGGCTCTTCTGAAAAAGCCCCCTGACACATGCTGCTATCAGCAATCAATTCCTTATTGCACCTAGCAGTGGTCAGTTTTCCTCATTCACAGGCAGAGTCACTGCAGGCCAGATGTGTGGGCTAATTATTCACACAAGCCATTTCCAATCACAGCACAGTGAGTTGGGCAAGCATTTACTCAGGAGACACTGTGAATAGTTATGAACATATGATCCAAATTACTTTTGATCTCTAACATGAATGATCTTATCTGGTTCTTTTTTAAGTCCATCCAACTTATGACATTCCAAATTTCCTCATTCTATCCTGAAATAATTATGAAAACCTACTAATCACATTTTTTAGGGGGAAAAAAAAAGGAAGTTGAGCTAGAAAGGCACAAATAAATAAGTCAAAGCACTGCAAATCTTTATATATTCATAGCTTTCCTCTGCAGAGCCAACCTCTGCCTGTCCCATAAGATTCCAGCTGCAGAAGCAATCCATCTTTCAGTGCCAAAATGAGGAAGAAAATAGGAATCAGCATTACTAGATCTGCATAAAATGTTCACATGAAACTCAGATCCCTGCAGTCTGCTTAGTTTTGCTACAGCCAGGCACCAGGGATCCATCACCCTCACACTAACATTCTGGTGTGGGACCAAACGAAAGGAGACCTTTGGTTTGGAGACTAAAAGCCTCTACCCTTCCACCAAATAAGAAAAAGGAAAGCTAAATGGTTTTACATAATTGTATCTATAGTGAAAAGAGATAATCAGAATAATCAAAACTGTGTTCTACAAAAGCTAGAGAGAAATATTTTCCTTCTAGATTGGGCTGCATCTAGACATTCCTAATAGTGAAAATATTTCCCCACTTTTCACCTGCCAGGTTATCAGTACTAGATCTTTTCAGCAAACCATCAGCTAATCCTCCTTTATAGAAATGTAAGAACATTGATCTCAAGATACCTTTTTTTCTTTAAAGAAGAGCATTCGTGAGGATTAACATTAGCATCAAATTTTCTTTGCAGTTCTTACCTTTCAATGAAGAATCGAATTATCAGCAATACCAAAGCATATGGTATTGTGGCATACAACTCATGTGGTTTTGGAAAGACAAGTCCCTCACGGTCTACAAAATGTGCCCATGTGACATTGATGGGCATCCAGATATTCTCCCACCAGAACCAGCTGTTGAGCGTCTTGAATATGTGTGCCATGCTAAACAAATAAAAGAGAGAATTAAAAATGAGTACTGATGTTTTAAACCACATTGAATCCTGTTGTGTAGGGCAGTGGCTCCCAGCTGGCAGGACATCTCCTAAGGAAAAGGTACCAGAAAATAGTGGATGAGTATTGAGTCCCACAAGAACAAGCTGAGGGAAAAAAAAACCCCAGTTCAGTTACTGGAAGTCAAACAGCCCCCACCCTTGATTTAGAGCATACAGGGGGATTGTAATCCAATGGGAGATAAAATAATGAAGATTAATTTTGAGCTGGTATAAAGCAAGGCACAGCCTTTGAAATCTGTAGGGGAAAGGTAATCTGCTGTCTCGTTTCAGTCACTGACACTAGACTGCACAGGACCCGCTCAGATCTTTGGCAATAATCGTGTATAATCCATCACATCAATGCTCAGAAGCTGTGAAAGAGACCTGATCTTCCCCAGGTTCTCCTTGTAAACAAAACCTAAGTGGGTACAAGAGTGGAAAACAAATTAGAAGGTCCTGGGGGATGACTCAGTTCTGTGATAATTAAGATATTTTGCTGTTGAATTACTGCTACTTGACATGCTAATGGCAATATGCACCTTGATCCTGCTTTTTGCAAACACCTGTGAACAGGAGCAACAATTAAAGCAGACAATGAGATTTTTTGAAGGGGGGATTGGCAGGAAATGTTATGATTTAACTGTGACCAAATCCTAAAACAAAGTGGCTAAAATCAGTTCCTAAAGGGGAAAGAACCCCACACATCACTTTCACTCAAACCAAAACGTTTCACTCTTGTAACAGTTTCATTTTTAACCTTTGCATTCTATGTTATGTAGTAGAAATTTCTGTTATCCCTCATTTAATTGTAAGGACTTTACAGAACAAACATGCTGCACATGCCATAAAAATATTCTAAAATTGAAAACTACAAGTTACTATAACGTTTTCCATAAGGCTAAAATCAGTAACTTTTCCTATAGTTTCTAGGAGTAATAAATTTTCCATAAACTTTTTCCATACGAAAATTTCCTGTAAACCAAAAGAAAAAAAAAAGAAAAAAAGAGGAAATAACTGATTTCACTGAACTTTGATGAGGAAGAATTTCAACTGAGTCTCCTGACACCATCAGCTGTCCCATCAGCAGATCTCACAGTGATGTATGTGTATAGGATGAAGCGATAGGATTAAATCCTGCCAAGGACAGAGTAGTTCAGGCCCTTTCATGCTCCCCCATATTTGAGCAGGGGCACATGAGCTTTAGTTTTACCCACTCCAGACAGAGCTTCCACACTGTACTTGGTGTGCTCACACCAGCTCTCCAGATTTGGACATGACTGGCTCTGAAGCCCACTTTAATTAACAGCTAAATGAATTCTCACTGCAATACACACACATACAGGCTATTTCCACTAATCTGAAGCAGGTTTGTGAAACGCTGACTTGTATCCATCAAACAGAGCTGGGTTAACACACACTGCAAAGCCATTTACAGGCCAAGCACAGTAGTCAGTATTGAAATATTAATAACCCAGCCATTTAATCTCTTTAAATACCAACCAGGGACAGTAAAAACCTACTGAATGAGTTGTGTGTAAGGAAATGCAAAAATAAAGGAGGGAGAAATCACGATTGTTCCTGCACTGCGATTTTATATGCCCAGTTTCAGCCTAGAGCAATTTTTTTTACCACTGAATTATAAACTCCTGGAAGTAGGGATTTATAATGGGGCTGCTAACAGACCCTTAACTGCAGCTAGCAGGCGCCATGATAATGAAGCAAGACTTTGAAACATGACATTTTAGGTCAGGCAGAAAGTCTTGCAGACAAACTGCCCTAGAAGACCAGGGGAAAGACTCATTCTGTAGTCCTGCTTCTTAATATATCTGTATTTTTAAACCAGACCATGCACCACAAACTGTAACTGGAATGAAAATAGGCCATTCGGCTATAACCCAGTGGAAAGGGCACTACAGGATGGGCTCTGGTGAGATGGGTTGTGACTGGATATGCACTCAGAACACTTAAACCCTAAAAAACCCCAGTAGTGCCTTCTCTGTGGTGAAGGACCTGGGGGTCCTGGTGGATGACAGGTTGGCTATGAGTCAGCAGTGTGCCCTGGTGGCTAAGAGAGACAATGGGATCCTGGGGGGCATCAGGAGGAGTGTGGTCAAAGGATGTGAGATCCTCCCCCTCTACTCTGCCCTGGTCAGGCCCCACCTGGAGTATTGTGTCCAGTGCTGGGCTCCCTGGGATAAAAAGGACAGGGATCTCCTGGAGAGAGTCCAGAGAAGGGCTACGGAGATGATGAAGGGCCTGGAACATCTATCCTATGAGGAAAGGCTGAGAGAGCTGGGGCTGTTCAGCCTGGAGAAAAGAAGACTGAGGGGGGACCTAATCAACGTTTATAAATATCTTAAGTATGGGGTGCAGGGGGAATTGGCCAGCCCCTTTTCTGTGTCTGTGGGGACAGGACAAGGGGCAATGTCTGCAAATGGGAGCACAGGAAGTTCCACACCAACATGGGGAGGAACTTTTCCCCAGTGAGGGTGAGGGAGCCCTGGGACAGGCTGCCCAGGGAGGTGGTGGAGTCTCCTTCTCTGGAGAGATTCAAGACTCATCTGGATGCCTATCTGTGCAGTATGAGCTGGGGAGCTGCTTTGGCAGGGGGGTTGGACCCCATGATCTCTTGAGGGCCCTTCCAACCCCTACAACTCTGTGATTTTCATACTGGATTCTTGGAATTTCACTAATTCCTGTCTTCCTTCCACACACGGATGCATTACCGTAAAGGGAACATTTTCAGGTATTGAGTAGCTACTAGATCTCTATTAGACACAGCTCATAAGCATGTGCACAATCTTTTAGGGAACTCCAGGATTTGGGGTCTGCTCCAGAGTTGGCAGATTTCAGCAGAAATCCTTCCTCACAGACACCAGGCTCACCCACAGAAAGGTGGGCTCTCTGAAACTTTCTTCCCTAATTCTCTGTATCTGTACCAGGTTTTCCCTTGCACACAGGGGATCCAGACCATCTCTGATGAACATTTCCCAAGTAATTTTTAGAAAACTGTTGATGAGACTCCACGGCTCTGCAGGCTATTCTTATGTTTCATTACCCCTAAATTAATTGTTCAACCTACATTCAACTTGCTTCCACTGTAGCGTATCAGGCCATTTACTGGACAATCTTGGAGATTTCTATCTCAGTCCTAGCAGCTGTTTAAGTAGTTGGCCTGTTTTCCTGTCTTACTTCAGCCTCAATTCTCATCATAAAGTTCTGTAGCACATAGAAGGTAAGAAGACCCTTCCAAACACACCTGGGCAGCAGCAACCTGAGTATTTTACAGCTTCTCTTTCTGGTCTCTTCACTTTTAAATGGTTGATATTTAAATTACAGCAGTGTGATTGAGAGGTTTCTCTCTCCTCAAATGGAGGAGATCCTGAAACACAGAGGAATTCTATAAATACTATACTATTTTTTCCACATACCTCATATCATAGAATCATTTAATATAATGAGTTGGAAGGGACCCATAAGGATCATCAAGTCAAACTCCTGGCTCCAGACAGGGTCAGCAAAGTCAGAGCATGTGACTGAGTGCATCGTCCAGACACTTCTAGAACTCTGTCAAGCTCCAGCAAGCAAGCTGTGGCCCCTTCAGCCCACTCATGAAACCCACACACACCTTCTATGGTTTTCTGTATGAAAAGGAAGCCAATACCTGACAGGAGTCTCCATCTCAGCAAACACCACTCAAAGCAAACCAGGAATAACAGCACCAGGTGCATTTACCATCTCCTTCTCCACAAACACATGCTTTCTACTTCCTAGAAACCTCAGTTAAAATCAGTATTGGAACTCAGACTTTTAAAGATGAAGCTGTCTATTATGCCATCCCCTCCACCAAAAAGGTTCTTTCAACACTCTCACAGCATCACCAATACAAACAATCCAGCTCTGCAGTTTACTCACCACACCTACAGCAACCACTGCCTCAAACGCTAATCCTCATTATCAGCTTTCTCCACATTATGACTTTACCTCTTAGTTCTAAATTATTTACTTTGAATCCTTTTGAACCTGAACAATGGCTGCGTAAATCATGAAAGAAGAGGCCAGAGGATGGAGGCAGAAAGCACACAGCTCATTTATCTCTAGCAAGCTTTGTTAGAAAACCTCTCCTCCTTCCGTTATCAACTACCTGGGACAACTGTGGCAGAGTAAATTCTCAGAACCCTTAATCCCACATATGTGTCAATTCACCAGGCAGATATCAAATAGCCAGAGTGAGCACTCTGCTTTCAGATCACATCAGGTTAAAGGCACTTGCCAGCACTGCAGGAGAGACAATTTGCCCATTATTGCTAGCATATTGATTTTCTGCAAAAAAGGTTTTGCCCTCAGAAAGTCTGTCTATAGTTCTGGCATGTAACATGCAGCCCAACCTCAAGCACTTACATATATGTATTTTTAAGTAGTGTTGTCTATAACATTTAGTTTTGGTTTTAACCTAAAGACTTTTGGCAGGTTGTTAAACCCTAAGAGGTTAGGAAGGCCAGTAACCCTTTGGCCATATGACCCTACACTTGAGAACACCTCTTCCAAGTGCCCAAAGCGTGAGTGGGAAGCAAAGGCATCGCCACAGGTCTTTGTGTGGGTGGGACTACTAAGTAGGTAGTAGTCTTTCAGCTTTCCCTTCTGCCACCCAGGGGCTGTGAGCAGTGATGAGGTGGACAGGCATTTCCTCATGGAGAGTGGGAAATGGGAGAATGGGTGTCTTACCACTTGGATGAGCAGAGGGTGTTTTGCAACAAGCTCATGTTATGCTGCAGAGAAATCTTTGCCTCCGAGAAGTGCTATGACTGCAGTCCTTGGGACCCACATTCCTTTCCCTTCTAAGCACAAAACTAGAGGACACTTTTGTCAGGAGCTTGTTACCACACAAAAGCATGTGTCCCAGTGTAAACACAAGTGGTGGCAACCAGTTCTAGTGCTGGGATCAGGCTGTAGATGCTGGATTTTGAAAGGTAGCTGAACTTTATAGTTTGCAGAACCGTCACAAGTTGTTATTCTCTCCTTGCACATGCTGCTTCTAAAAAACCAAGCAGTGGATGCAAAGACCCAGCTCGTCCTGATTTAGGACCAGGTCTAAAAAGAAACTTGAAAAACCCACCCAGCCCAAACATCCTATTCCTCAGGCTGCTGTGCTCAGAACGTTTTTCCTTACTGCTCATAAGAACACCAAAGATGTGTCAAGTGAGGAATGACAACAGCCAAGGGGCCCATATTCTGCCCAGTCAAGGGTGAAAACCCCAGACTCCTATCCATACACCAGCACCACTGCTATTATGTTTATCAAGAACCAAAAATCCTTGTCCTTGCTCTAGAAGGAGCTAGAAGTCAGTCAAACAAAAGATTTTAGAATGGAATTTTCCCCCGTATCTTAGAAATTAAATACTCCAAATAGAGAAATTTACTCACCTCCTCTGTAAGGAGGGACCTCCTCTGTAGCCTAATCTTGTTTTAGCCTACTGCAAAACAGGAAAATCAGGAATGGTTACTTCAGGAACAACATCCTTTATAATTAAAGGAAAGCCTACACAGTTGGGAAGTACCAAAGTGAAGTTTCTTTCAGAGCTGTGTTCCTTGGGTCCTTGTTATATTCCATTTTTAAAAAAAAAAATCTCATGTTTTTAAGCACCTTTAAGCAAAATGACAAGTTTTAGTTTCACAAAAGTTATGTGGCTACACTTTGAAAAACAAATTCAGGAGCTGCTTTGAAGTGGAATTGCAGCCTGCTACAGTCTGAGGAATTAATAAAACTAAACAAGAGCCAAAACTTGGTGTTCTGCACACAAATGCTCTTCCTTGCAAAAACCTGCATTTCTAAAATCAGAACTAAAAGAACACAGTATCTTTGAAGGATATGTTAGGAGGATTTCCTATCCTTATTTACTGAATAAGTTAGAAAACCCAATGGATCACTAACACAACCATGGAAGTGGAAGAAACCTTCATTTTTCTAAGCATCTTATTAGACTGTCTACTTAGCACAACTCCAGAGGGGTAACAGGGAAAGAACACAAATCAGCAAAAGGCAAGAATAATGTAATTCTTCTATTTCTCTCATCACCTGGCAGAACAGGTAAAGCTGGTGCAGTGGCTGTTGGGAAAAAAAAATGAAGGCTCTGAGATATGAGGAGAGATAGCAAAGCTGTTCCAGGCTCTTAATCACCAACATTAAACCAAAGTGGTTTAAAAGAGTAAATAAAGATCAGAACCACCATATCATAGGTTTTGCTTAAGACTAAGCAACAGATGCAACAGTTAACCCCCAAGTTTCAGGGGCAGATTTGTGTTCTGCTAAAAATAGCTAGCACATTGTTTAAAGAATCCCAACTGCCACTACCACCATGGAACAGGTGAGAAAATGCAGGACCTACACTTTGTTGCTTAACATTTATGCAACTTTTTCCCTACTGAGGGTAACAGAAGCACTACCCAAGAGATATCTGTAAGAATAAAAAAAACTCCAACCTCCCAATACTACAGAAAAGTGAGTTTTAATAAAATAAAAAATCCCCCACATGTTCAAACCCTAGCCTGTTAATGGTTTAGTACTTGGGTAAGTGTTGACAGCTGATACTGTGCCATACAGCCTTTCAAATGTACAACAGCTGCTTTACACATCTCCTGGACACACTTGCAACTTGCAAGTTTGAGAAATCACAGGATGTGACACCAGATTAGCTTCCCCACTGATCATTTTTTACGCTAAAAATTATTAGTCCCAAAGGCAGTAAAAGCAACCCTGACCTCCACTGTTTTCTTCCACACAAGCTCATTCATTCAGGCATCAGTTGTGAGCTGTAGGTATCTGCCAGCTGGAGATGTTGCCGGTTCCTGTTTCTTGGCATGGCTGTTGGCGTTTGATGGAGCAGTGCTTCACGCCTAATTGGCATCAGGAGTTTGAACTATGGTTTGTGGAGGAAATAACTGAATGAAGGATATTAGATTGATGCTACCATCTCTTTCCATCTTGTCTGTCCAAATGTGAAAACAGGATTTGAGTTAAATTCCACACAGCCAGAGCCACAGGATGAATGACAGGGATCTCCTGGAGGGAGTCCAGCAAGGGGCTGCGAAGATGACGAAAGGACTGGAGCATCTGCCCTATGGGGATAGGCTGAGAGAACTGGGGCTGTTCAGCCTTGAGAAAAGAAGGTTAAGAGGGGATCTTATCAATGTTTATCAATATCTGAAGGGTGGGACACAGGGGGAAATGGGCAGCCTGTTCTCAGTGGGCTGTGGGGACAGGACAAGGGGCGACGGCCTCAACTTGGAGCACAGGGGGTTCCACAAAAATGTGTGGAAGAAGTTTATCCACAGTGAGGGTGAGGGAGCCCTGGGACAGGCTGCCCAGGGGGTGTGGAGTCTCCTTCTCTGGAGAGATTCAAGATCCATCAGGATGCCAACCTGCACGACCTGCCCTAGGGACCTTGCTTTGGCAGGGGGATTGGACCCCATGATCTCAAGGTCCCTTCCAACCCTTAGAATTCTGTGATTCTACTGAGCCTACACATAAAACCAGTGGCAGCACAGGAGAAAAGAGCTGTCAGACTTAGAGGTTCTTATGATGAAACACCAAAATACTGCACACACATAAAACAGCTGAATTAAGATTGCTATGAGACCTTTAACTTCAAATTTACTCCCTAGCTTGTACAAATCTCAACCATAAACTGTTTAAGCAGCCAGTTATAGGGCAATTAGAGTATTTTACTTCTTTTACTATTCTATCACATTACCTTGTAACTTGGTTACTATATTGTAGCAGGCTAAAACAGCACCTTGAATAAATCTCAATTAAGGTGGGAAGTGAGTTTTATATTTTTCCTTGTTCTCTAGGGGGCAAAAAAACCAAACAGTAAAGCAGACTTGTTTGAAATAATTCTTTTTCTGAGTGAAAGTTACCATACTTTCTCTATTTAAATTATTTTGGAGCAGCTAAAATGGTCTTAACTGACTGCAGGCAGCTGAGGAAGGTGAAATACAGTTCTCTCAGATGCAGCACAAATTGTGTCTGCTTTTAAGCTTTAAAAATCAGTGACTTGGGTTTATTTAATTGCCCTTTATCCAGCTCTATCAAATACATGCAATAATTCTGAGGTAAAAAAAATAGTTCATTAGGGAAAAAAAGCCCTATCCAAATTCCAAGTTCTTCATAGAGGCTTAATGCATAAGAAATTTGAACAGATAGATGAACACCACCAGTTTCTTTAAGAACTTAGTTGTAACACCTGTCAGAATATAAGGAAAATTCTTTACATATGACACTTTTCTTCAGATTATTACTATGCAAAAATGATTTGTTCTTGTAACTTAGTAAAATGTTATTTGAAATCAAAACCTGAGGTCTAATTTTAAATGCTAAGTTGTATCTCAGATTTTACTCGAGCTGTGAGCCTTCTTGGTCTCCCTCTTAAGGTAAGGGTTAAGGGAGAGAAGCACAGAGCAGACAGTGGCCAGGATAAGCATGCTATTCGAAATACAACAGCACCACAAAGCCTGTGAAGGCAGCAGAACAGTAGAAACCAGAGAGAGGACCTGAGGGCGCACAGGCAAAGGTTGTTGGCTTCTCTGCCTGCGCAGGGGATGACTCAAGGTTTTACATTAGCCCTTGGGAAGTAGGGAAAGGGACAGGGCCGGTGGGAAACTGTCCTATATTTAGCTTCCTGCAACAGGGTCTTCAGCAGCCACATACACACAGTGGCTCAAGCTTGGACATGAAGTTTTAATGATCTCTACACCACCCTGAATCAGCAACTGAACCAAGTCTGTTGTGCTCTACTGTTCTCTTTTCTGTTGGTTGTCCCCTCCTTTGCAGTTTAACCTGCCCAGACATCCTCCACCCACAAAGCCAAGAGGAGGAGCCAGAATGTAACTTGCATTTCATTATTTCAGCCACTGTTTGGTATCCTTTTCATGTCCTAACAAATGCAGGGGAGAGATCTTCAGCTGAATGTGTAACAACACAGCCTTTTCATCTACAGTGGCACCCCAGCTGAAGACGTGACCCGAGCTAGGAAGCTAGCTAGAAATAGGAATTCATTATAAAAAGCAAGAGGAAAAAAATGAACAGGGTTCCTCCTTCTCTGTATTACAGCACTACTGTGATAGAACTCTCTGGCAACTTGTTTAAATGTGTTGTTTATAGCACTAACATCTCCAGACCTTCAACAGGTAAATCTCATTTAAAAACCCCTCTGTTAAACTGAATTTGTCACCAAACATGTTTGCCATAGCATTTTACAGACCAAACTTATAACTAGCTTTTTCTAGCAACTTAATTCAAGGGGTTTTTTTCCTCCTGCAATCACATTTACATCATTACTAACTAACATTATTTTTCCTGTTAAACTTTCTTCCAGTTCAGAAAGAAGTTCTCTTACAAGCACATAATAATGACACAAGTAGTAGCAAAACAAAACTACTACTGTAATCTGTACTCAAAAATAAAAGCAGTTCTCAGATTGGAAAACTCAGTGGCACAATATAAGATCTCATTAATACCTCTTCCATTCTTTATCTGAAGACTATCACAAGTTACTCTAAGTTTTCATTATAGAACAGACAATGCTAAAGAGCAGAACCTTATATAGGGAGAGGAAAAAGCCAACCAAACAGAAACCCCCAAACCAACAGGGAAAAAAAAAAAAGGAAAGAAAAAGAAAATCCTACCTTTATGATGTTGCAGTCAAAGAGAACATAAGCACATTAGGAGGGAAGAGGCATCACGCTGGCTACTTCGGCAGAGGTAAACACGCCCTATCTACAGAACCCTTTCAAATTCTTCAGAGACCCACCCAGCAAAGCTGCACTTCAAGATTTCTGACTGAAGGCAATCCTGATGTCATAGGGATCCACTCAGTGAAACTCTGGGAGTAGTAATGCAGAGTGCCTCCCCTTGTGCTTGTTTCAACACAGTAGATGAAGAAATGTTTGTAGTCACAGGGTGTTTTGTTGCCCGATGAGAATTCGCCTCGGCTGTCGTGGCTCTATACATGGCAGGGGAGGATGCTGCACCTGCTGACTGGGCAGAAGAGGAAGCCCCAAACACATCACCTCACACCAATGTTTTTATACACATTATTAGATAAATAGGAGTTCTCAAATAAACTTTGAGAGAGGTTTCTGCACCTCTGGACCAGCCTCAGGAATACTTCCAGCCTCGGCCAACTACATGCTTTACAGAAAAGTGTTCCAGTTCCTCAGAAGATAAAGTGGAATTTCTGAAATCCCTAAAGCAGAGGGAAACAGCCACTGAGCATGCATTGGTTAGAGATGCCACACAAACATGTGATTGCTAATTACTGATAAATTCCATGACTAAGGAATAAGACTGAAAGTCATTCCTCACCAGCTTTTCCCAGTTTCAAATAATAAGTATCATCATGCAGAAGCATTGGCATTACTTAGCATTCTAGTAGGCAGGACACCTTCATGTTCAAAGGGAAGGAGAGCACCTCACTGAGAAGGCAGGAGCAGAGAACCTCTTATTAGCCCATTCTTCCTGCTTGCACTCAGCAAACAACAACCCATGAAATAGGAACTCACATGTCAGAGTGGAACCAAAGTTTCACCTCACCCAGCATGCTGTCTCTCAAGGAAGCTAATAGCAGATGCCTACATGACAGGAGGGGCTCACAGACTTCCTAAATCATGGCTGGTGTCTACACAAATCATGCTGGAGAGGTTTCTTCCCTCCAGCCTTCATTTCCTCAACTCCTTTGGAGTATACTGAAACTTCAATCATTATCCATAAGACTGCAATAAAAGAAGATGTGACCCAGGCAATATCTGGATCCTGTCCATTTGTTTCCTTCCAGAGAAGGGTTGGGGTTTGTTGGGGTGTTTTTTGAGGTACTGTATTTCACAGCTATTACAAGTCTTCAGTCCTACCATAAAACTGGGAGCAGTATTCAATATAAACTGATGCACCAGAGAAATATTAAACATGAGGGACTATTTCAGAAAGGCAATACTATGGCTCTGCTGTTGCTTTAAATTACCTTCATTCTTTCCCACATCTGAACTGCTAGCATGAACCAAGCACAACACTTAGGAATACTTTGTCAATTAGGAAAGCCTAGAGCAAGCTGATTCATACATCACTTGGGTAATACTGTGCCAGTAATGTAGTGGGTAATTGGCAGAAACACCTCTTTCTTATGCCTCAATCCATGATTTCCTCACTGTTACACTAAATTACAAAAAACATGTTTGACTGGATCAAATGTGGGGCTGCTACAAATAATAACCTGAGAAAAAGTAGGTTTATATACATTTTGAGGAGCACTTGGTTAGGTAGCACTCACCACCTACGTAGGACTATTACACAATTAAAGATATTACATAGTAAATAATAAGCTAACCATAACCTCCTGATCAAAGCTGCTCACTGACCTTTCAATTATTGCTGCACTTTCATAGTATTTCTCCTTCAGGTATCTCACATTTGAATGCTGCCAAAACAGAAAACAAGAAATAACCCACAGAAAAGCCCACCTTAGATATATTTTTCTTCCTCAGCAAGACCTACAGATTACATGCTACTACTCCCTCCTTGCAGCATAACACCTACTCAATCATACAATTAAATGTAATTTGATAACAGAGGCATGTATTTGACCCAAATAATTATACATAATACCCAGTGATACATGAAGTAAGTTTTAGTGGAAAAAAAAAATTAGAACAAAACAAGTAAAATTAATTTCTTTCCATTTTTCCAGCCAAATACATTTATTAAATTACAGTGAATCCACACATCGGACTTGAGCCTTCACCTGAACTTCTAAGCAGTTATATAAGAAAGATTATAGCATTAGTAGAGAAAACCCTCTTGGCAAATCTTTGAGATTGTATTAAGTCTTAAACTTCTAGACTCAGAGCTGTTGTGTATGATGGCACCTGCAGGGGGGAAGAATATCACCCTCTCCTCCCACCCTCACACTCCCCCCCTCCCCCCCCCACCAAAGCTAAGGATTTCTTTTGTTTTCCCTTGTGCAAGAAAAATTAAAGTTAATCCCAGGCACCCACAGATACATGTGCTAAATATATTACCTATTAGTACCCTGTCATTTTGCTACCTGATTATCTCAATAGCAGAGTTAATCAAATGTCAGTCCTATATATACACAGAGAAATAAATATGAATCAGTTTGATCTAACAATTTGACCCTGCAGTCTCTTTTCATGGCCAAACTCATCTGCTTGCCATCTGGCATTCCATCAAAATGAAGGTAAAAAGCTCAATATTCCTAAACTTTCTGCTCCTCAAGAACCAACAAATACCTGAAAATAAATCATTCCAAGTCACACGTTCAAGGACATCAGTATCATGGCTCACATCTTGCAGTCTGTAGATGAAAAGCTAAGCTCCTCTTCACATGAACTCATATCTTCTCCTAATACACCAACCTTACCCTCCATACAGTGGCTTAAGTAGTTATAGAATAGAATCATAGAATGGCAAGGGTTGGAAGGGACCCCAAGGATCATAGAGCTCCAACCCCCCTGCCACAGGCAGGGACACCAACCTCAGGCCTGGAGCTACACAAGGTTGCCCAGGGCCCCATCCAACCTGCCCTTGAACACTTCCAGGGATGGGGCACCCACCACCTCTCTGGGCAGCCTGTTCCAGGACCTCACCACTCTTTCTGTAAAAAACTTCCCCCTAATATCCAATCTAAACCTTCCCTCCTTCAGCTTTAATCCATCCCCCTTGTCCTGCCATTGTCTATCCTTTTAAAAAGCTGACTCCCCTCCTGTTTCTTTGCTCCCTTCAGGGACTGGCAGGCTGCAATGAGGTCCCCCCGCAGCCTTCTCTTCTCCAGGCAATTTATAGTCTCTCAAAAAGCTTTCTCCTCAAGGCCTTTCTTACTAGGCAGTATGACCTGATTCATAAGCCACACAGGTTTTAGGTAAGGAGAGGTTAATTCTAATTAATTAATATTGCCATCTGTCATAATTAAAGACTAGATGCCTGATTTTGAACAGAGCAAGCATTAAAGTCATAAATACTTATCTTACTCAAATGCCATTGCAGGACACTCAGGAATACACACAATGTGACCACACAGGCTGAAATCTTCAACACATTAAAAGTCTTTTTTAAATTATTGTTTCAGAATTTGGTTCCTGTGAATTATAATAAGAATTAGAAAACTCAATGCTTTGAGAATCTGGGCCTTAATAACAAGAAGGAAGATGACAACTGGATAAAAAAGGGGTTGTCAGTAGTAATACTGGAAGGATAAAGATAGTGGAGAGAAGTGAAGGAACACTAAAAACTCTACTACTACTGACCCAAACCACCAGCACTTCACTGAAATGCTGAGAACAGGACTATTAATGGACTTCATATATGCCTTAGAATCCTAGAACACCAGCATAGAAGGGACCTCATGGATCATCTCATCCAACCTTTCTTGGCAATCTCCATCTGGACAAAGACATCACCTATACAAGGTGGCCAAGCACTCAGTTCAGTTGAATCTTAAAAGTATCCAATGTCAGTGAATCCATGGCTTCCCTGGGGAGATTATTCCAGTGGTTGATTGTTCTCATTGTGAAAAGTTTTCCTCTAGTGCCCAATCACACCTATGACCTGTCCTATGGAACCTCCTTGGGCAGGGAGGTTAGACTGGATCTCTGGAGATCCCTTCCAGCCCCTAAAATTCTGTGAATCAGAACCTCCCCAGGAGCAACTCACACCCATTGCCCTTTGTCTTTTCCATGTGACTCCTTGTAAAATGGGAGTCTCCATCTTGTTTGCAGCCACCCTTTAAGCACTGGAACATGGTGATAAAGTTATCCCCTAAGCCTTCTCTTTGCAAGGCTGAGCCATCCCAGTTTTCTCAGCCTTTCCTCATATGGCAGACTTCCCAGTCTTTTGATCATCCAAGTGGCCCTCGTCTGGACCCTCTCCAGCCTGTCCACATCTTCTTTACACAGTGGGAACCAAAACTGAAGATAATATTCCAGATGTGGCCTGACAAGCGCTGAGTAGAGCAGGATAATGGACTTCATCCTCACTGATGCCACCCAGCATACCACTGGCTTTTTTTGCCACTGCAGCACACTGTTCAGTCATATTGAAGTTGTTGTCCAGCAGGACCCCCAGTTCCCTCTGCACAGAGCTGCTCACCAGCCAGGTGAATCCAAGCCTGTGCTTCACTCCCCAGTTATGTTTTCCCAGGTGCAATACCTTATACTTATCCTTGTTGAACTTCACGAGGTTCCTGTTAGCCAACTCTTCCAGCCTCTCTAGGTCTTCCTGCAGGGTGGCTCTTCCTTCTGAACTGCCTCCTTCCTCACTCAATTTGCTATCTCTGGAAACTTCACCGGGGTGCACTTGATCCCATCATTTAGATCCCTTACAAAGATAAGCTTAGGGAAAAAGGCTCCAGGAAAAGACATTGACATTACCTGGGGACTGCTTCCTAACCAATTTCTCTTGCACACTGAACAATTGAGGGATACAAATACCACAATTATGCTATCTCTTTCAAGTTGTTACAAACTCTTTGCTGCATTTCATTTAAATACCGAACATACAGCGTATCAATAAGCCTCCAGGACAGCAATTAAGAATGCTCTTATATCCAGAGGCACAGAGATGTACCTGTGACACAGTGAATAATTCATCTGGCTGTAGTTTGGTCAGCATTCTTTATGCAAAAGCTTAGCCTGCCTGGTCTTTAAATTACCCTTGGTGAGGATTATTTTTTTCCCTTTTCCCCTTGATTTAGCATCTACTTGTCAGATTCACCTTTCTAATTACCAGAAACACCAGCACAGTTCAAATACAACTGCATACCTACCCAAGCTGCTTTCTCTAATACATTTGAAAAGGTGTATTTAGCAAGAAGAGAACTTTGGTCCCTCACATTTATAGCCAGCAGTATGTTAAAGCCTGCATGTTACCCACAAACCTTAACTAGATCATCTAGACTTCCATAGTTCACCCTTTCCACTCCAAATACAGCACTGCTAATTCACTCAAATACCCCTGTGTGCTCCTACTGCCTTAAAATGCAGGAGACTAACAGACAAAAATCATCTGGCTGAACCACTACAGATGGAACAATTAATCCCAACAATTCATTCAGAAAGATTTTTTTAATTAATTTCTAACAGTCCAAATAACACAGGATTAAAGAAAAGATGCCTTGTTGATCCTTGGAGCTGGAAGCACTGGTTTAACAACCATATGAAAATAAACCTCAACAATTTGTAACACTTGCACATAAGACAAGGCTGCAAATGTTGTTTGATTACATTACTAGAGACTCTTACAGCATCAATCCTTACCACAGAGAAAACAAGAGCAAAACACCAGCACTTGCTTGGTGAAATTGAAAGGCAATCCCTCCGGTGCTTCACAGCCATCCATTCACCCCCCAGCATCAGTTCGTAACTGAAAGTTACAGACAACACTGACCAATGTTTTGAGCATAAAGAAACACTCTTCTAGATGGACCAATGCTCTCTCCATGTACTAGAGTCTCCCTTGGAGAGATAAATAATTAAAAAATGGTCAAGTTTTACATTTGATGTGTAATGGATTGTTGCCTAATTCACAGAGCAGCTGTAGTGCTGTCAGCAGAAACAGAACACCATCTCATACCTGATTTTCCTGAAGAATATAAACACTATCAAGGAAGCCAAGTACTGGAGGTAAGTTTCCAGAAAGCGTTCCTTCCTATTTCAATTAAATCCCTACATGCAGTAGCTATACAGGTCTGTAGGAACAAAGTTACTCTGAGAGCTGGCAAATGATGAAAGATTATATCTGAAGATGCAGCAAGACAGACATTAATGTGGTGAATGCAGAGATAAGCTCAGAAGATTTTGTCATTTGACAATCAATCTTTTTTTATTTAATCAGTACACACTGTTGTGCAAAATAAACTTCCAAGACTTATCCATTGCTTCCTATGCAGCTGTATCTTCCTTCACAGTAGCTATGACCATTTGGAAGCTCTTTGAAGCTCCACAGAAAATCTTTCAGGTTCCAACTCTCTAGCACCAAGATAGGGCAGATATTTGTACAACTACAATTAGCAGCTACAACTCCTGACACAGTTTCAGGATACTTCCATACAAACCTGCCCTAGAAGCTTTTCAGGCAGCCAACATTCAGCAGTGCAGTAACTTTGGAGGTGGTGTGTGCTATTTTTTCCAAACATTTCACTTTTTTGTTAAACCTTCTCCCTGAAAGGGCATTACTGACAGAGAAAACTCCTCTGTTTCATAGCACAGGCAAGTAGGAGCCAGAAATACCTAGTGATACTGTCATTCTCAGTGTAAGCTTTTTACCACAGAATATACCCTTGTATTCCTTCCTTGCTGTATGTAAACCAGCAGCAAGCCAGCTCACCTATTAAGGAGGATCCTGACAGTTATTAGCATATCAGCAATAAATTCATTTGCACAATATTTAAGACAATGACATGGAAAAGCTTAAATCCCAGGGGTGTTTCTCAACCATGTCCAGGCCCACGCAAGCTGTTGAGCTGGTGATAGAAGAAGACTGCCTGTCATCCCTTCTAACACACACAACTGGCTTGGCTAACAAGATTTCAGAGTCAACCAGGTAAGGCAAGAGAGCTGTACCAAGTACAACAAGAATTTACAAATTCATTTGGACAGCTCTTCAGGGAAAGCATGGAGAAGAGAAACTGTAGTGACTACAGTGTTTTCACTCCTGCTGACACTGAAAGACCATGACAGATGCTTGATACTGACTTCAGACACCATCCCAGACTGACATCAGAAGAGGAACAAACAACTCTTAACCTGAAGTGAAAAAAGCAAGGAACAACCAGGCTCCTTATTCCCAGCTTTATAAGAGTATCCTAAGTATAGAAATTCTCAAGGTTGGTTTTAATTCTTGTATTACAGGATTAAAACTTGTATTACAAGTCTTAAAACTAGACCAGAAAGCAGGCATAAAAATATTGGAGGAAATCCAGTATGAAGAACCACAAGCATGAAACCACCTTGATTCAGCTACAATTGTAGTCAAGCTACATAAATATTCAAGTTCAGAAGTATTCTTTTTATAAAGCACAATCTCCAAGCAACTTCTAGTGCTAACTGCTTACCTCATTAAAGCATAACTTACTCTATTGTTGTTGAAGATAAACTCGTCAAAACAACTGCTCAGCCATAAATGGAGCCTGTGGACTTTTCAGGGTAAAGCCTCAGACAGAAAACTGTCTCTAGACAGGTCACCTGATTTGTTCTGTGTCTTGCTTTGAGATAAGACAAAAGAGTTGTTAGGTATCAATATTCAAAGGTAAGGTATGTCAAACTCCCAGTAATAACTGACCTACTTCCTAACTTCTAATTTAACATTGGTAATGGGTTCTGCAGCTGATTTGATTTACTCTAGAAAATGAAACAGCAACTCTGCTTCAAAAAATTTAAATAGTAAAACCAAAAAAACCCAACCACCACCAAACCCCAACCACTCCACCTTACATACCTGCCAACAGATTACAATACAAATTATTTTCCAAGGTGTGTTCTTTGTGCTAAACTTTTTGAATGTAGCCACAGAACTACTAGCTACTTTCACTGTTCATGCTCACTTTGTGCATAATAAAACCAGAAGTTGTCTCACATCAGTTTTACTCCATCTCAGGTAGTACAGTTCATAAAAGGTAAAGTATCTAGTTGGCAGATACAATCCACATTTACCCATGTTTACCACCAAAACATTCTGAGAATTAAAACAATAGCTTTCTGAGATGTGAAACATGTGGCAGTGATCACTACTAATAACCAACTGGGCACACAATCAACATCCTGCCTGTAAGAATGAAATACAGTTGGACTGCAATTGGATTTGCTGTATTCAAAAATCAAGTTATGGCTCCTACACTTCTTGCTAAACTCTACAAAACATTGAGTTGTCTAAACTTTTATTTCAAAAAAGTTTTTATAGTTCTAGTAATCACTGACAAACAAGATGACTACCACTTAACCAAACCAAAGTTATCTCCCCATTCTGCCTTTCCCACCCTGCTTAGCAGTCTCTAAGAAATACTGTTGTAATTTAGATGCTTCCAGCTGGCAAAGTGTAAAGCAGGAAATGCTGAATGCACCACATTCAGAGAAAACAATGATGGCACTCAGTTAAAATAAACTCATCAGCAAAGGCTAGATTAGAAAAGAAGTGGTGGTAGTAGAATGGATGTCACTGAAATGCAAGCACCTGTGTTTTACATAGGCACCTACCCACATTTAAAATTGCAATGTTGAGAAACTCTTGCTCAACTGCCTTGCCAAAGGCACTTCCACTGTTTGAACTGTAAAGTTCCCAAGCTGTCTAGAGTTATATCTTTGAACATACCCAGATTCATTTTAGTCCTCACAGAAACGAGCAACTCAGCATCTAGACCATAATCAAGTTCAGGCAGTGAAGAGAAACCAGGCATTCTTCTGCCCTGGAAAACTCCAAGGTTCATTTTGTAACTACAGTAATGATAAGCATGAACTGAGAAGTCACCACTCATTAACTTTTGTGCATAAGAGTGGGTGAAAAAGTTTTCTGAGGAAGAAACCAAAGCATGATGAATTCATGGATCTCCTTATACACTGTCCTATGTAACTGCCAAGTAATTAGTGGTGCCATCCTGAAAAACTAAGAGGCATGCTCAAACATTCCTGTCTGAGAATTCATACCATTTAAGTGTTGTCTCTAGAGACACTCTTAATTTCCAGCTAAATTATCCCATAAGCTTCATCTACTTTTCCTTCCCTCCCAATGGCACAGGATTCACCAGGTTAGAGCTCAAGACTAACACAGAAGATGGCCACAGGTATTTGGGAGTCAGTCTCACCTGCTCCATAGACTGCTCATCTTAACTCTTAATTTTAATTTAACATTTAATTTAACTTTTAATAGCTATTCAAAAGGAAGACAGAACTTACTTGATTCTCAATAAGAATAGAGCACTTACCTTCAAGAGATGATCCTATGAGGAAAACTGCTTCTTACAGTTCTGATGAGGTCTGATATTTTCACAGCAGTCCCTGTCATCAGATCTCTCCCATTGCCTAACCCTTGAAAGATCATTACAACCTGCATTCCAACATTAGGTGGCTTCCTGCTAAGTGCACACACTGGTTTGGATCCTGTTCTGAATCAACTCACCCCAGGCAAAGTCTTAGATGCTTACTTTTCAGGTTATTCAAATTAGATCTAATAAAAGATAGTATAAGAATTTAAATTCAGTATCTGTCTTACTGCATTGCAGATACTTAATTTCTAGTTATCTGTTTCTGATTTAACAAATTTATTAAGTATATATTCTATGCTTACGTAAAATATGTAATGGATGCAAGGAATTATGTTGGAATTTCACTTCAGCATTACCTAAGCTTGATTTTAGATATAATGCTCCATTAAAATATTCTATAAATGGGCAATATATGCTTTAGTCCCACATCTACCTTCCCAATCAAAGGAATATACTGTAAAATATTAAGAAAAACTAAATTCAATTTTCAGTGAAATGATATTGCTGCTGATTAAGTCAGATGAACAGTAAAAGCTAAATAAGTACATCCTGCACATCAGTCCAGCACTTCAACCAGGGAAAGTGTGATATAGATTACCATGGGAGCACATATGAACATCCACTTAAGGCAAAGCACCAATGCAGAACACACTGTATAAATACCAAAACTCCAATATTTTATTTAGCTCAACCTCTAAGCAGTCAAGCACTGAATTAACACTGCATCGCAGTCAATAAGTTATTACCAATCTGGCAATGACTTCATATATTTAATGACACTGAAGTAGAGTTGACAATATGTTAAGTAACAGATGTTGCTGATACTCTTCCACATTAGTCCTTTACTACCAAATTCTGAATACCTAACAACTCATTCTTGTACACAGTACACTGACATACATACCATGGATAAGCTTAGGACCCCAAGGTAATGGATTGTATCACTGAGTGGAATTGCAGATTTTTAATGTGTCAACCAAAGACATGTTGATCCTGTTTCAGGTTAAATACACCAACAGGTGTAAAAGGCATTAGCATTAGAAGTCACTGATCTCATGGAGATGTTCTGTAGCATGTTAAAGTCACTATATGACTTTAGATTATGGTGCATTCACGTTCTTACTGATCTTCTCGATGTGACTCAGCAGCTTCAACAACGCAGATGGGTTATAGGGGAAAAGATTTCTTCTCTGCAACCTAGAAATAGCTTCTTGCAGTTCTTCCAAACATTTTGTTGATTTGTAAAGCATTATTCTTAGGGGAATGGCATTATCAGAAGACACTGTACAAGTCAAACAGGATGAGGTATTAGATCCCTTTTGTTTCACAGGCAACACTTCAGACTGGAGTGTATTCCGTTTATCATCCGTGCAACTGGTTTCCCTTATCCTTGTCTCACCCTCATTATTTAAAGGCACCTGCTTTGTGTTTACCAAGCACTCTTTTCCATCTGAGTCTAATTCAGAATCTTCTGAGCTGTCATAATTAACAAGGCTTTGAAGAGAACCCAACAGAGAAGTACTATCAGTACATATCAATGAGTTAGACTGGTTAGACTCTGCGACTTCATTATCACCTTGCTCTGTTGTAAACACTAGATAATTGTGAGAAGCTGCCAAGGATATCACAGGCTGTGGTTGTGGTTCTGGTTCACAACAAGCATTTTGCAAGCTCTCATCAGTCATACAGCTTTGTTTTTCTGGATGGGGTGGCTTGACAGAAGAAATTGACTGAGAAGCACCATATTTGGCATCAAAATATTTACAGGTCTCTACAAACTGATACCAGTCTTTCCTAAGCAGCTTTAAATACCTTACCAAGTACTCCAGAAAGCAAGTTTCTGATGAAATCAAAAAATCTAGCAGGACTGTGGAATCAAATGCAATTTTTTCAAGAAAAAATAGAAATACACAGTGGGGATTACACCCACTTGCATGTGTAAGGGAGTTCCAGCTTTCCTCTTCTTCTGGGCTAAAGGTATTAGCAGCATCATGCCATAACCTGAAAAGTCATGAAACAGAATAATTCAGTGTAAATTTTACAAGGTTTGGGTTTCTTTTTTTTTTTTTTTAAAGATAAATCCCAAAAATGGTTTTCTTGCTCTTTTTTAATTTTACTACAAAGTAAAAAACAAAAAGGTAGTTTTTGTATTAAAATGAGAAAGGATAAAGGTAGATGTGGCTAGGAGATCACAGTTTAAGAAGACAAAACACTTAAATAAGGCTTCTTAAACAGCACTCCTCCTTAAGAAACATTATGGAATAAACAAAGCTCACAATACATGAATTATTATTTCAATATTTTTTGTAAATCTGAAAATAGATTAACCCTCAGGATGCTAAGCACATTGGAAAACAGTGACCTACTTTAGGTGTCTAAGAATCATGGGTATCCAAGATACTACTTGCAATATCTTCACATTTGAAGCTTGGGGGACCTTTTATAAATTAGGTTAATACCTTGTTGTTTAACTTGCCATACAAGCAATGAATAGCCAAGACAAAATAATGAAGAACAAGTTCCAGTTGTTAGTAATAACAGTTTTTATCAACTAGCTAGAATTAATGTGGGTCCAACCCTTAGAGGGCTGCTTTGCCAGAAGTCCGTGAATTCTTTAGTTATAACATTCCATTCTTGTCAAACTCAGTGTTGAAAGAAAACAATCTTGGCTTTTATCTGTATCTAACCACAGTTTTAGATTGTGAAGCCAATTATTCTAAATTACAGGACATGATAAAACATTTAATAGGAAGTTGTTGCACAACTCCCTTATTTCCATCCAAAACCCACTTAAATCAAATTATCAGTGAAGTTAGCTGCTCTTATACCACACATTTCTACGCTGTCCTGAGGTGGGTTTTTTTTTTTAATGATTAAAAATATTTTTCTTTATGCAAAATTAATCAGTGGAAGTGTTATGTATATTCAACAGCCTCACTAAATTACAATTATTCAGTTCTGCAAAATAAAGCATCCACTAACCTATCAAGTTTTAAATAAACGAGCAATAAAGCTTTAGCAGCTTCCCACATATCATCATCTTGCTCTATGAAAACCAAGGAGAGCCATTCACAGTGATGTACAACTGGGTGAGACTGTGGGGAGACCTTCAGATGACTCTGCCAGAATATCAACAGCTGGGACATGGAATCCTGAAAGTCTAAAATAAATTTAAAAAAAAAGTAACCATGAATTTTGCTATACTTTTTTGTTACTAAAGATTAATTTTAAAAATAAGATTTTAACCATGCATGAGTGTGTGAATGCATTTATCACTCCTTAGCTTAACTTAACTCAGCATCAAGTTTTAGAGGTTAATTCTTCCTCCTTGATACCAAATAAATAAATATTTTGCAGAAAACCATAAGCAATTGTCTAACCTTAAATTCAGTGAGCAATGATTAAACTCTAAACATACCAAAGTTAATAATGACAAGTACTTGCAGAAAAATAATTCACTTATTAGGTACTTCTCCCCCACCCCCTGCACCACATATAGGTAAAATTTAAGGACAATTTATTCATCTAACAACACTCTCAATTTCCTTGGAGTTCAAAGAAGAATAATCAGATGTGACCTAAAAGTTTTGGCTACAACAGGGGGAATCCTTTCACACCTCAGCTTGCAGATGAATGAACAAGATTACACCTCCAAAAAAGTTGCATATATCAGGAAATGTGACTGTACCTCAACAGCTGGGGAACATTAACTCCCCCATTGGATAGGTTCATTGGTACACCACAAACCAAAGGTGTAATCAAGCCAATGCCACAGATATAATGATCCAGTATGAGTCCTTTGCTGAGATTTCATCTCTGGTAGTTCTTCCATATGAAATACTAACCATAGAATTGTAGGGGTTGGAAGGGACCTCGAGAGCTCATGGGCTCCAACGCCCCTGCCAAAGCAGCTCCCTAGGACATATCACTCAGGCATCCAGATGGGTCTTGAATCTCTCTGGAGAAGGAGACTCTACCACCTCCCTGGGCAGCCTGTCCCAGGGCTCCCTCACCCTCACTGTGAAAAAGTTCCTCCCCATGTTGGTGTGGAACTTCCTGTGCTCAAATTTGCAGCCATTGCCCCTTGTCCTGTCTTCACTGACCAAAGAAAAGGGGCTGGCTGATAACATAATTATAATAATTAATGTTTTGATAGGACTGAAGGTAACACAAACACACTCCCAGTGTAATTCACTGTAGAAATTAACTGCAGAGAACTACAGCTGATGGGAATAAACAGTCATTTGTACAATAAAGTGAAATACAAAGCTTGTAGTATATCCATATTCTTTATAAAATAATTCCTTCCTGGATGATATATGCTTTCAAGTACACACAGGTTTGAGGATAAAGGTACCTTCATGAGCAGTTATGCAGTTATAAAAGCCTTGCTGGAAGGATTAGCGTCCACAGTGTTTTTCCTGCACATCTTCCCCCCTCTTTCCCAGCACCACACTCCTGGGTGGGAGAAGCACCTCAAAATTTACACTATTTTAGTGCAGCTGCTTACTCTTAAAGCCAACTCTGTATTTATACAACAAACTCCTTCCCTTAAGTCAAGAAGCTTAGATTTACGACACTAGGGTACCAGTTCTTGTGTGACACAGTAGAAATTTAATGTTTAGAGAACAGAAAAAAAAGATACAGAAAAATATATCTTTACCCCAAAGGCAGTCTGATGCTGCTGGAAGTACACCATGGCTTGAAAAGCAGTTTCATCATTTCTATAAACAGTGATTACCATTTTTGAAAAGTTTCCTGCAACATGGGAATCCCTTTTACTTACAAAACTATCATTATGAGGTTTTCCTTAATATTTGTCTTTAAGCTTTGCTTGGCCTCTTAGCCAAGTATCTTTGTTATTAATAGTTACTATTCAGACTGAAATTCTTCCCTATAAATCAAAGCTATCTGGAAATTACTCTCAAAATTGAAATGAATTAAAAGTTAAGTCATCGTAATTCACGTTAATAAAGAAAGATAAGATCAACCAGCTTCCCAGAAGGCAAGTTAGCATAATACAGCATTTTGGGGGCTTGTTTTAACTGCTTAATTTAATGTCACTAAAATAGAAGCACCATTTCTTTCAACTTGAAATTCCCCTTGACAGTCAGGGTAGTGAATCTAATTAAAGAGCTCATTTTTGTGTCATGAATCTGGGAAAGAAAGGAGAATTTTTTTCTTTGAGAAAGAATTTTCAGAGACATCTAAAATAGATTGGATCTGCTTTTTTTTTTTTATTCACTTGTTCTTAGACAATCTCTATACATTTTTCAGGAGGTGGATCATAAGTAAAATATTCTCTACAAATACTTTAAAAAACTCGAAGTATGCAGCTGGCATCATCACAAATAAAACACCTTCCAAAATCTGGAAAAAGTGTCAGAAGCTGTCTTACAGAAGTCCATAGCTATTCAGCAGAGTCAGATTAATTGAAAATTAATTTTATGCTTGCTATATAATACAAAGTATAAAACCCTCCCAACACTTACATCTAGAACTTGTATTAAAATGCCTCTATGTATTTAAAATGCTACAAAAATTCATTCTTGTTTCAAAATGAATATAAACTGGGTTTTTTTCTACTCTTTGCCACATCATCAATTGGCTGACAGTAAGGAACACCCATTCCCACTTGTATTTGAATAGAAACGCTGCTTCAGAACTGCCTTTCCATGTCTGCTGTGAAGCCTGTGGTTCAGGGACAGCAAGCTGCTTTGATCACAGAATTTGCACATCCATGTTCCTATGGTTTAGCATCAGATGATGTGCATCATGTGCCCTCCAGAGGTAAAAAGGCAAGTGGGAAGATGGGATTCCATGAGCGTGTCTCAAGCCAAAGTCTCACCCCACCACTTCATTATAGCAAAGGTACGACTACAAACTGGCTACCAGTGTGATAGAGCTGAGCGTCCTCTCCTGTCAGGAAAGCAAGTTACACATCGTTCATTCACTCCCTTGCCATCCCAGTGCTTGCCTTGTGGCATGGCCTTAGCACAGGAGCCTGGACTGCTCTTCTAATCTCATTCATCTGCTCAGTGGAACAAATGTATCCAAGTAAGCAGGCATGAAAAGTATGCCTTGCACCTACTAATTCAAAGGACTAGGCCTAAAGAACACAACCACTACACTCTGCCAAGTCCATATTTCTCCTGTTTGATACCTGAATTATTTTTACCTTTTCTACCACTGCTGGTTTTGCCCTATAGCATTACTTGCCCAACAGCAATGCCTAGTGGCTTCAACCAGGATAAGCACACGGTAAAGTTCCACCTCCACATCAGAACATAGGAGTAGATACTTGTGCTATGGGCTATCTTCTTTTCCACCTGGAGAAGAGCCTGGTGTTCCTAAAATGTGTCAACCATTTCAAAACATGTTTTCTTAACAGGGGAAGTTCTCAATCCCAAATGCAGCTGTTTCAAGATCCCTATATTACAAGGCTAAGACAACACAAGGAGACAACTGATTATGCAGGACACAGTGACAGCAGGTTTCCTGAGCAGGTCTTCTCTTTCATCCCACCACCAGTAATTCCACTGAATTCTATTTACAGTCTTACTGAGCTGCAACTACAAAATCAGGAAGCTTTAAAACTCTTACTGCTTTATGAACAAAACCAAAGGAGACAATTACCTTTGATTTCAGCTTCTGTAGTGGAGTTCTGAAACCTGAATTCCAATGCTTTAAGCACAACCAGACTTAAGGCTCTGAGGACAGTTTGGTCAGAACCACCTTGAATACCACCTCCAGGAGCAGCATCAGTGCCTCCAAAGTAGCTGGCCTTTTCACTGAGTGGGATCTGATTAAGCCAAGTCAAATTCACAACCTGCAGAGCAGCATTACTCAGTGCAAGCATATCCTCATATAAAGATGGGGCTTGTAAGAACAACGATCCACTTGTACCATCTTCTCTAGACTTATAAAGGACACATTTTTTAAGGAGCATAATGCACTTCTTCTTGATTAAATAGTGAATTGATGAGCTAATGAGGTTTAGAACGTAAGAAAGTTTCAAAAACACCACTCTCTGGCATCCGAGTGGTTGTTCTAATTCAGTTCTGGAATCCAAAAGTGCTTCAAGCAGATCTATAAAACCAATCAAATTGTTTGCAGCTTCAGAATAAGGTGAAGAATACTGGTGACCGTCAAAGTGATGGAACAGAATGGAACTATAAAATCCTTCAAGCACAGCATCAAGAGGAGCCAACAACTTCTTCAAAATACCTACAGCAACAAGAACAACATTATGGAGTTGTAACAGAGTCAGCTAAATCATCAAACAAGCAGAAAACAGGTGACTGACTACTGATTCTCAGTACTGGAGCATGTTTAAACCACTACATTTCTAATAGTGCCCCCAGCACCCTCTTTATAAGGAAGAAAACCTGGCCTTCTGTAGACAAGCCGCTCTAGGTAAGATCCCAAGTAAAATTCCTCCCTCTGCTGGGCATTCCTATATCGATAGCACCATCAAATTGCTACAGTACCTGCTTTGGGTAAAGGTTTGTCTTTCAGTATGTCCTTGATAACAGCTGTAAGAGTCCAGAGACATTCTGCTACCTGGGTGTTCTCAGGGAATCCTGATAGAGTCTTCACAGTAAAGGTGAGCCAGGTGACATTTAATGCATCCTAAGAAAGGTAGTTTAAAAAAAATATCATATTCTTTGCAACTGCTATGCAAATCAATGTAAATCACAATAAAATCCTTTAAAATTGTAGATTAAAAAGTTTCAAATTAGGCATAGATTTTCTTCTACCTGTGTTTTGTCTACCTGCCCAGCACCTTTCGAGTACTTAGACCTCTATTTGCAAACAAAGTTACAGATGCATGAAATAGAAATTGTGTTTTCCAGACAAGAAAAAAACAAGCCTGCAACAAAAAACCAAGTCAGGCAACCTACCTAACACATAGACAGACCATATCTGAATTCATGATACACAGACAACTTTACAAGATATATTAAAAACATTTGAGAAAAATTTACCCTCAGAGATGCTACAATACATATTCAACAATTAGACAGTGAGTAAAAAGCCTCAAGTAACTTGAATATTCAAAGAAGAAACAAAATTATGTGATTAAATTTCAAGGGGTCATTATCTACTTTCATCTATCACATCACCTAAGAGAAGTCAAGTAATTGTAAAAATATTGATAGAGTGTATTATCAGGTTTTTGAAATACCTGTATTGAAACTTGAAATAGAATGTCTTCTCATCAAGCCACATTTTACCTTAAAATGGTTCTATAAAATACCACATTTATATATAAAGACATTCCACCTCACATTACAAACTTCTGTTACATATCTGATCTCCTTTCTTTCTCTACTCCATGCCCCTCCTAACACATTTGAAACATTCTCTTGGAGTATTTCTTACTTATCTTCCCTGCCCATCACTTACAACACAAAGGCCTTGAAGACACATTTTATGGGAGAACTATCACATAGCATTGTCTTGTACAGTCTTTGCATTGTTCCCAATACCAGAGCTGAACATGCTTCAGTAAAACTGTGTGGCATTTTGAGGGAACAAACAGAATCCGTACACTGAACATTGGGAAGCAGGTGTGCAGGATGGCAGAAGTAGTCCTGATGTTACTCTGCGCATAAACTGCTAAGATGAGCCTCCTTAGAGGTACTTTTAGATGTTACAGTGGTCACACAGTGACTGCTTTTGTGCCATATGAACATTATGAAATTGTGGCTTGAGTCAAATGGAAGAAGAACTCAAAGGTACATGCTCACTAAGTGATTTTTTTTAAGCTGTGAAAACTTACTCCAGACTCACCTCTTCCTTCAGCTGGAAATACACAAGAGATGCTAAACATTTTGAAGCCATGTGAGATAACAGCTGATCATGACTACTGAGCAGACACATCTGCAAACATGTAAAGAAGAAAGAAGTATCTAAGGCATGAAGGTTTTTTTTATTCTTTCACAAAAAGACTTTCCAAAGTTCAAAAACACTTACCAGTTTTGAGTCAATTCTTTCCTCCTTCAGAAGGAGGACAAAGATTTCACAGTACTTCTGTCTCATACTGAATTCAATTTCCTGGGACTCTGCTTTAGCAACCATCATCTTGATCAAGGTTAATTGAAGCAGCATCACTTCTCGTGGAGAGAATGAATTCACGTTTGCAAAGCTATTTGATGTCTCATCTGTCGTAGGGACAGCTGCACCTGACGTATCGGTGTCCTGATGGCTTCTAATGCCACCATCAGTAGGTGGCAGATGCATCCGATTACGTGATTCATCTCTTTCTGGTGACTGCTCCACACACAGATTAAGTAATGAGGCATAGTAAGGGCTTTCCTTTGCTAGTGGAATGCCTACCAGTACGTCCTTATACATCTGCTGCAGAAGAGAGATCTTCATGAGAACATTGAGTATTCCAGAAAATGCTATACGTCTTCACTGATTATCCATCGTCACTGCAAATCAGCTTTGCAGTTCTTCTTAGCCAGTAAGAGAAACAGAAGCACGAGTAGGCATTTCTCTGAGAGGTTACCTAGACATAAACACTTTGTTATTACTGAACTTTACAGATAACTAGAAAGATACAAAAGACACCCCGCATGTTTAGAGTTAATACTACACTTACAAAACTTATTTTTAAACAGTGAATTGGTACTTTCAGTACAGGAAGAGTGATAGTCACACAAAACTGTTCTGGGGAGACATTAAAATGATACAAGAATTACCATGCCCTGAAGTTTACAGTTCCAATGTTACACTACTGACACCAACATTAATTTGCAGGAACTAACAAAACCAAAAGTGACAATTCCTAGAGGGACTACTTCGGAAAGAGATGAGAACCTGGATCAAGTCTTCCTCTCTTCTTTTTCCTTCAACACAAGAGCCAAAGTTTCAACTGTAGATTTTCACCTGAACTGCCAATATTTATCGCTCCACTAAGGCTGGGTATGGTAACACCCCCCAAAAAAATAGAAATCACAGGACAAGTCTCATCTTCTGCTGTGCGTAGGCTCAAAGCAAGTAGCTTGAATGTACAGGAGGGGAGAATTGGGCTCTTGATTCAATAAGGAAGACGTAGAGGAATTCTTTGGTGCATACACACAGAACTCTGAGCACCTACATCCTAAAACAGGTTTCACAGGGCTGGACTCAAAGGGCCAGCGACTGAAAAGTTTAAAATTAAAAATAAGGAATTTTATAAGTAAGAGCAAATAAAAAGACATAACTATATTCAGGAAAACTATTTAAAAAAAAATCTTTATCACAAAGTCAATGGAACATATCTTTCATTCACAACACTTGAACATACTCTATAGCTTAAAAAGAAGAGCTAAGAAGTCTAATCTGTCTCTGAGCACCTCAGCACCAATTTTCTAACCACTGTGTAAACATCTAGACAGGTACCTTATCCCCCCAGAAAAAGGATATGCCTAAGAACATCAGGGTGCTAGTCTGTAGTACTTATCTTTTTAAGACAGTTTTAACATGTTCTGTAACCAGAACCCTTTTAATAAAAAACCCCACCTAAAAACCAAACCCAACAACAACTCAGTATCTCTATCTACTCTGAAGTTAGGCGTGGGGCTTATCATCTTAGTGGGAATCTTCTTCTTGTATGCTTTCTGGATCCCTGTTTAAGTCTGGCATAATCAACCAAGTAAACTTCCAGATAGACTCCTGGAGCCATCTATAGTTGGTTTTTAGTTAAGTGTTACATCTCACCTTTCTTACCAGGGGAAGAAAACAACTCCATCTCTCAACTGATAAGAAATTATAGAGATCCTCCAATCTATAATCAATTACACCTGCACTTATCACATCAAATATTGGAAATTATTGCTTTTTACCAGATTAGAAAAGAATGACACTATAAAATTCAGTATATGAGGTAATTCTAGTTTAGTTTACAATCTTCACAAAATTTGTAAACCACTATCAAACACTGTGAATTACACCATCACTTTTTACAACGTGATTTGTAACCACAACTGAAGTGTGTAGGGACAAAAAGGCTTCCCAAAGCAACAAAGGATTCAGGACAGACCAATATATGCTACCCAGACTCCTTACTTCTGCAACCACTGGGCAGTATTTCTTTCAGAAAAGAATCTAAAATTAGAGAATAAGTTGTCTGCAGGGAGCAATCTACGATTCACTCCCATGTGGTATTTTAAAGACATATTCAGCAATGGCTGACCTGACAACTCCAAACTGTTACAGAATGTTCCTCACCTAACAGAGCCAGGAACCCCTCCCCTCCATCCTTTTCATATTCCACATTTTAAAGGTTAAGAATAAATCTGATACTACAGACAATAAGTTCCTTCTTTGTTTGCAGAATCTATTTGGAATTCTACTTGAGTTGGAAATTTATGACCTGAAACCTCATAAAATTTCTTCAGAAATCACTCTGAATATTTTATATAGCTATTGTTCCTATCTTTGAGTTTTATAACTTCCAAAATGAATACCTAACAAAGTAAAATTATCTCTATACATATACTTCTGTGTTCAAGACCAACTTGAATTATCAGCCTACAAGGTAAATGCACAGATCTCTCATGCACAATCCACACAATACAGCAAGGCTGGGAAGGCAGGAGAGATTCAGAACACCTCTAGGACAGCCACCAGAAGATTTTACCTTTACTACATGATATTGGTTGTGATTTCCCTGATCCTACCATAACACAGTTGTATTATAGCATTAATTTGCAGAACATGTCACAAAAACATCTAGAAGATACGCCTCACTCAAACGTGACAACAGTTCATGAGTAGAAGACATTAAAGGAAATGAAACATGAAGGGGTCTATTTTGAAGAAGTTTACTTCAAGGAGAGGGAAAATATGACACAACAACTAAATTTGTTTCAGGCATACTAAGAGAGCACAGTAAAAAGCTCAAAGCTGAAAAGTAAAGAAAAGCAATCCAATTTAGACACACAAAAAAATGACAAACTCCAACACTTACTTGTATTATTTATTTTGAGTTATTCGTGACAGCATCTAAAAACCAATTAAGGTAATGCCTCACAGTCCCAGACTCCTGCATAAACAATAGGAAACAGTTCTGAAAAACCTCAAATAGAAATAGAGTGGTAAGGCAAAAGATACAAAGGAAAAGCATACTGGGAAAAAACCTAAGTATTTCGTTAGGTATCATTTTCATAACTATCACAGAATAGTTAGGGCTGGAAGGGGCCTTAAAGATCATCAAATTCACCCCCCCTACCACGTTAGACTACTTTAGTTAGGCTTTAAAAATCTGAAGCCAACAGTCACCTGGAGCTGCAAAGACAAGGAAAGAAGACACCTGATGGAAAAGGAAACAAAGGAGATGAAAACTCAGGTGACAGCTGAAGCTCGTAAGGCTTAAGGACCACCAGAAACCAAGCAAGTGAAGTTCAAGTGGCTCCAAATGCCTCCAGAATACTCTAAATCAGAATTTAAAACGTTTATTTCTCTAGGGTGGGATACCTAATTCAGCACAAAGCCACAGACAGCAGTGATTTAACTGGACTAACACTGTTGATAACCTTTTAATTTTTTTAACCTATACATATGGCTTCTGATGACACATAATTACTCAGAGACATTAGCAAATAGGCATGATTAGCGAACGCTATTGTCAAGTTTCCATATTAGTCTTTCCCTGTTACATATGCTATTAAATAATTGCCAAACAAAATAGCCAACCCTCTCCCCCTTTTCCATAAAAAAAAATTGAATAAAGCAAAATGAAATCACAGCCCATGACTCTTGGGCACGAGTTCAAAGGCTCTGGATCTCCTTACAATGCAATGGTTGAACCATTTAAGGAATAAAAAATTCATTGGACTACTTGTACCTGCAGTGAGTCTGTAGGCTCAATGATTTGGTAGGCTCACCTCCCAACAAAGAATACAGCCCAGCACTGAAATACTACAACACCCCTGCCCCCTAAAATAACGCCATTTCCTTCCAGAGGTTGCAAACGGCCTCCGGTGCGAGCTGCCCAGCCCCTGACCGGTTGCTTCGACGCCAAAGCATGCCAGGTGCCTAACACACTTCCCTGCGAGCGTCTCAAGACGCTGGAAACAGAACTAGGCAGCCTCGATGCAACCTCACCAGCCCCTCAGCGTGCCTCTAGCCCCAGCACTGCAGCATCGGCCTAGCCGTAGTCAGGCCTGGCTACAGGCAGCCCGCCAGCCTGACAGGGACAGGAGAGCGCGGACCTGAGTCACCACTGACCACAACGGCCGCGGGGACCGGGAGAAAGGGCCTAGGGCGGCGCTGCCTCCGCCAGAGAGCCTCGGCCGCCCTCCCAGCCCGCGGGCCCTCTCCCTCCTCCAGAAGGCCCCGCCGGCCTCCACAGCCCCCGCCAGCGAGCCTGAGGGAGAACCGAGACCTCCTGCACCGTCGCTCCCCTCGACGCCTCCCCTGAGCCCCTCCCGCCCCTCAACCGGCGCGGCTCCGCGTTCCTTCACCCACCCAGAGCAGCTCCAAGCCCCAGCCCGCCCGGCGCCCCTCAGCCCGCGCCTCCACCATCGCCTCACGGGCCCCGGCGGCATAGCCCCGCCCCCCGGGCCCGCCCCTCGCCCCCTCCCACCCGGCAGCCCGCGGCCCCGCTTAGTCACCCCGAGCAGCCGCGCGGATGTGCCCCTCCCTTCCCCGCCCCGTCGCCAGGCAACCACTGCTAGGCAACCGCCGCGACTCGCCCGCCCCCGGGAGACAGGCCGCCGTAAGGCCCAGCTCTCCTCCGTCAAAACGCCGGAACCCCCGTAGCCACCCGCCGCGACTCACACCCCCTCCCTCGCCTGTCGCAAAGCCCTCCCCCTCCCCTGCACCTTTACGGCAAGGGGGAAGAACCGCGGGCGGAGCCGCCGTCAGCCCGGCGTCCAACCAGGCGCGGCGGCGGCGGGAGATTGGGGGCGGGCCCAGCGCGGCGGCAGCCGATTGGCGGCAGCGGGGGTCAGTCCCTGCCCGCTGACCCCGGAGCGAGCCGAGGGGGGCGGCTCGGTGCAAAGTGTCCCCACACGGCTCGGCCCCCTCCCGCCGCCGGCCCCGCCGCTCCCCCCCGACCCCGCCGCCAGCGCGGGGGGCGGCTGCGCAGGGGCGCGCGCCGGCCCCCCCCCCCCACACCTCCCTCGCCCCCGGCGGCAAACAGGTAACGGCCGCGGACGGCGGAGCCCCGTCTGTCCCCAGACTCCCTCACGGGAGGGGTGGGAGCGCGGGGGGGAAACGCGACCCCGTGGCCCGCCGCGGGGCCTCCCCTCGCCGCTGCCGGGCAGCTCCTCCGGCGGGGCTCGCCGTCGGCCTGTACCGCCCCGCTGCCCGTCAGCGGGCTGCGAGGGTGCTCCCCCTCACCCCGCCCCGCTGCTTCCCCTCGGGCGGGGGGTGCTCACACCCCTCCCCACATTCCTCCCCACCGCCTCTGCCCCCTTCGGCCGCGGGGGTTGGGCGGGCAGGCTGCGGGTCACCCCACCCGGCGCCGGGCCCGCCGCCGCCGTGCTCCCGGGGCTGCCTGCGGAGGAGGGGATGGCGGGGTGGGGGGGATCCCCGGGCAGTGAGGGCGGAGGGGAGCCTCAGGCCCCTCTGGAGCGCGTCCTCAGCTTCCCCAGTGCCCGGCGGCGCCCTGGCTTGCCTTCCCCGCCGCCGGGCCTTGAAACTCTGCGCCGGGGCTTGGTCGGCTTTTTTGTGTGTGTGAGTGTGTGCGCTTGACGGTTCCCGAAGCACCAACTCCTGCGAGGGGCTGATTTTGATTTCCCAGCAGCTCTGCTTTCTGGGTTACTTCCTGTCCCGGTCTTTTGGATTTATCTTTAACTTCAGTTCCCCGAAGGAGCTGACTTGACAGGGTCTGGCTGTATTGTCCCTCCAACTCTTTCATAGCCTGAGAGAGCTCCCTTCTTTTCGAGTAGAGGTCCCGATTTAGGTAAATAACCCTTTCCTTCCTCATTTTAGAAGGCTCTTCCTATTTTGACCCATTATCGCTTCAGTATTAACCATTTTTTCTTCTTAATTTCTCTCTTTTATATCATTGTGTGGCTCAGTTCTACTTTTGGGTTTTCTTTTTAGGTTTAAGCTGCCTTAAAAGGAGAATGAAAACATTGTGACTCCAAAGAACAAAATACACCAGAAGAGAGAAAACAGCACTCAAAAAAACCCCCAAGAAAGGTGATAATTCAGGTAGACTCTCCGAATCATCCCAGACGTGTGGTTTGGCTGGGATTGTTGTGTTTTTGATGGCTTTGAATAGGTAGTGTTAGATTTCTTCAGCCTCTTAAAACCTTCTTGCTCCTGAGCTTTAACGGTTTGAAAGCTCTGGTGCCCCTTTGAAGTGAGGTTCCTCTTCTTGTTAAAGCTTTTTAATTTTCTAAGCTTAATCTGCAAATGTTATTTTGATTATGAATTGTTGCTTAATGGAGGGGGGTTTTTTTGTCTCTCCTCACCTCAGGAATGTCACATAGAATTACTTCACTCACAGCAGTTAGGAGGGTCTTTTCTTAAAACCTTTACAGAAATTTATGGGTGCATTATGGATGCAACACTGGATTTGTTTCTCCTTTGATTCTAAAACCTTTATTGGAGCAGGTTGTGGTAAATTGCATTAGGTTGGTTTAGTTGTACCTAACTGTTGGCGTGGGGCAGGTATTTTTGTATTGTAACGAAGCTGCAGAAGCTGAAATGAGTTTAATTGGATGGTGTTTGTTTACAAGTACTTACTTTTTGGGTTGAGATCACAGAAGGAGATAATGCTGTTAGGTGCGTAACGGGAAAAATGAAAGGAGTCATCAAAAACTGAATCCTGCTGGTAGGAGGAAGGTTTGGTTTCAGGAGGAGAGTGGCTCATAGGGAGAATTGCTTGTGTTACGTGGTAAGATGGGTTCTAGGAGGAGAGAGTGGGGTGTGAATGATGTCAGTCAGCTTTTTTCTACACCCTACTGTCAGTGGGCTCTAAATAATGGAGTTCCTGCGCCTTCTTTTAATGCAGCCTGTGAATCCCTTCTAATCTGCCACACATGTAGATGAGTTTGTGTTATTTTGACAAATATATCCTCTGGTACAGGTCCTGCTGGTCCTTGTTGCGTTTTCAGGGATGTCATTGACTGTACCTGAATGCTTTTTATTGTCAGCAATAAATTATTTCTTAGCATTAGTCTCAGGGAAGGAGTGTTACCTGTTACCAACTGTCTTGGCCAAGTATGTGTCATTTTTCTAATAGAGGTGTCTTTAGTGATGATAAAAAGTAGCTGCCATGTATCTAAGACTAAATAGAACCCCACCCCATAACGCAAGTGCAACCAATTCTGAGATGTGCTTTGAAAGTACAGGGAGGAAATATTCCATCTTATTTTGATAGTGTGCTGCAAACCCATGAGTAATAGTGGAACACGTGGACATGCTCAGTGTGGTTGTAGGAGGGATCTTTATACTGATAGACAAGACAGATGTGCGTTAATACGAGCATAGAAGTGCAGTTATGGCACACCTGTTTTATCCAAAGGTGGTTTTTAATAACACCATCTTTATATACCATCCTGTGCATCCAATGCTGGGGCTTGTGTTAGTATAGCTACTCCAACGGGACCCCTCTTGGTGCCAGTAAGTCATAAGGTCTGTGTGATTTATTCACAGAAGAAAATGTAAGTTTTCATTTGATTTGATAAGTTCCTTCTTAATGTAAAATGCCAGAGCAGCAAAGTTTGATTCGGATGCAGAGACTGGAATTGAATTCACAGGAATCAAGGAATTGGCTTCTGGCAGAAATTTGCACATGGTCAAAACAAGGAGCAGAGATAAATGATACGCTGAAGTCCTGCTCTTGATCTCTGGAGGAAATGCAGCATATTGCAAGTGTAACTAGCCCCTTAGATCAAGTTGCACACCCTTTTTTCTTAATCTTCAGGCTGCGTGCTCATCTTGGGTTTGTTTTGCCTTATTGTGAATTCTAAACCCTTCAAGGAAATGTGCTGACTGAGAAGCTGCTTTCTGGTGTTCCAGCATTTGCTTACACATTTACACTATTGCAGTGAAAAACTTGCCTTCTCCACTGAGGTCATCCAAGAAATTTTGTCCACTTGGATTCTTTGAGGCTTTATTAAAAAGAAACACACAGCAAATAGAAATCTTCCAGAGACTGTTGAAGGAAATAAACTCTATAAGCAGCACTCAAGCTGTGCCATGAGTATTAGAGCTGAAGTGACTGCTTTAATGTGGTTTCAACTAGCCATTGTTTTCTGCTTCTGCCATTCTATGAAATATTGGTGTTTGGATTCCTTAGCAAGTCAAGTTAAAATACATCAATCTTGGATATTAACACCTGCTACGAATTATTACTTTTAAGGCTAAGCTTTCACCTGACTGTTGCTATTTGAAACTCAGTAACAACATCACTGTAAGTCGGAAGAGAGATTATTTTATGTTTGATACAAGAAGATCTCCAAGCATGCTGCAGAGCACGAGCTCCCTGTAGTTCATCAGTACCCATCCTGAGGGAGGAGAGTTATGGCCCTGGGAATTTTGAGGTTGGTTAATAGCTGGTGCGTTACCCGTGCTTTCTGAAGGTGAGGTCTTGTCTTTTCCTCTCCAGTTTGCAGAACTGAAGTTACTTGAGCTGGATGATTTCACTCCTTCTCCATCAGGCCCAAAAGCAAGACCTCACAACCTCTCTTCTGAAAGGGGTGATAGTTGGTAAAATGATCCCTCTGTGCTTCAGTTTCAGCCACCTGCAGAATCCAACAACACAACAGCTGCTTATTGGTACATGACAGCACCAGTCAGCATCACACAGCGATATGAAGTCGATGGAGGACTTCTAGATTACCTCTTTTGGTTATTTTAAATTTAGCATGTCCAAGGTACAAGGTGGCATTACAGAAGCTCTGAGGAGAAGTGTGTAACTTTAGGACTGCTTATGAAGAATGAAGGCTTCTTTCCTTTGAAGTAGCAGCTCCTCTGATGCTTTGGATTCGTGCACTGTTAACTCCTTGCTTTCAGACCTGGCAGTTTGCATGCGTTGCTTGGTGATTTTCATCTCAGCCACTTGGATACCTCACTTGATGTCTGTCTGAGATGTAATGTAGAACATCTAGCAGAAAATACATTCAGGATTATAAGGCTCTGTGAAACTTCAATATTTCACATGTTATTTGCAAACTTTACGATTGTGATATGAGAGCACGAATAACATCATTATTTGCCTTACTTTCATCTGAAAAGCTCCTGAAATAGGAAGCTGAGTGATGTATGAAGATGAAAGTCACGTTTAGTTTCTTTGTCAAACACATATTGACCATTTCTAAAAATGCCAGATGAGTGAGAACACATTTAGCTTGTTTGAGTTTTTAAAAGGGGTGAGAGAAGTAGGTTGCGACAATAATGAATGCTAATGTGATTATCCTTATTCCACATAGCTTTTTTTGTTGTGGTGGTTTATTTGATTTCAATGTCTTGGAATACCTCATCCACAGGCAACTAGGATCTACACTGATTAGGTCTGTGCTAGATATTAAATGTCATGTGTAAGGGTGCACTTTTGTTGTGTAGAGGTAGGCTGACATCAGTAAATTACGGTCCTTATTCTGCTCTCACATGTGTCATCTTCGGGCTTAGGAATCAGGTCTAGCTGTTAGGCCATCTGAATAAGCAAAATTATATATTCCAAGGTCTTGCTTTTAGTACCAACCTCAAACTTTCTTTAAAGTAAGTATATACCTATGTCAGAATTAATTTTCCACATGATGTTTGCTGTGACTTTAATGAAGTGACGCATTGATGTAGAAAGTCTAAGATCTCTCTGACAACATGAGGCATTATCAATAGATAATGAAGATGTTTGTCTCTTTTTTTTTTTAACTTGGTGTGCTACTTCTACTACAATTATTAGTATTTTAAGCAAACTTTAAGTCATTGAGTAAGTGAGTTTTGCTTTCACTAAATATGACTTCTTTTTATTAAAGTTGCAGATCTTACTCTTGCCATATGCAGCTAATTTTCCTTTGGGGGGAAAAAAGCTTGTTACTTTTTTAGTGGAGCAATCTGTTACCTTGTCTGTAGTCTGTGAAGTCAGTGCAATTCTAATTTGCATCAGCTAATAAAAAATGTGTGGGTTTTAAAGTGAAAATCATGCAAAAATTGGAAAAAAAAAAAGGTGAACTAACAACTGATCATCTATGCAAAAAAACAAGGCTAGAAATGTGATCAAATTAGGTCATGGCAGTGCAGTCTTGTGCAGGGCTGTAAGCGTATCTGCAGACCTTGTATGTTTTATCTTGGGAAGCAAAGCTCTTGGAAAATGTGCATAAGAGGGATGAAGAGAGGTTCTTTTTTCATCCCCCTTCTTCTGAGCTATCATCAGGAAAGCAAGATTTTATGTTGCATTAAGTGACAGAAATTTTAGCTTAAGCTAAAAGCTGCACGGTTCATATAATTGTTCTGGTGCAACTCATTTGCAGAAGGAACAAGTCACAGTTGGGTTTGTGTGATCTGCTATACAATGAAGTAATTAATGCTTTCATTATTTATTACGTTATTGCAGTGCTCACACCTGATAAGGGGCCCTGTCACAAGAAGCTTGCAGCCAAAGTGAAGGAAAGGCCAGATAGAGGGGTACAGAGAATTAATGAAATGGCATTGAGGAGTACAGGCCCTCACCGGTGCCTTGAGAAATGGTCAAACCTTGGGACTGATCCTGTTAACTGCAGGTGGTGTGGAAGGAGGATCAGGTGTTCTAATCTGAAGGAGAAAACTGGATTGGGATTGTTAGTAAACTTTGATACTAAAAGGGTAGTTTTTCTGTGTGAAGACAAAGGTAAAGATTCTTGAGGTGGTGGTATTGCTTATATTCACAGAACCACAGACCGTTAGGAGTTGGAAAGGACCTCAAAAGATCAAGTCCAACCCCCCTGCCAGAGCAGGATAACCCAGGCTAAATCCCACAGGAACACATCCAGGCAGGTTTGAATGTCTCCAGAAAAGGAGACTCCCCAACCTCTCTGGGCAGCCTGTCCCAGGGCTCCGTTACCCTCACAGTGACAAAGTTCCTCCTTATGTTCATATGGAACTTCCTCTGCTCCAGCTCACACCTGTTACTGTGAAGGTGTCTTTTGTGAAAGGCCTGACATCATGTGAGGGAGAGATGACTATTTGGTGGCTCTAGAAGTCCAGTTGAATGACAGAGAAGTCAATGCTCTATGTTGTCAGGTTTTATTCTTTAGGTAGGGAAGCATAGGTGGGATGGGGATTTAAAACAACAACAAAACCCCTCAAACAATCAAACAAAAAAACACCACAAAAATGGATTGGGAGGAACTAAATGGATCCTGAAGTTTTTTCCTTGCATCTGACCCCTCCAGGGAGATGTGGAGCAGTGAGGCAGAAATACGTACTGTAACCTTTGCATCTATTCTTGTTCCATGGCAGAGAGGCATGTGGATGTAATCCTCAGAGAACAGTTTAGGCCATTTCTTCAAGGTTTGCTCCAGAGAGGGAGCACATCTCCCATTTCTCATCTGCCATAAAATATTGAGTGTAGCTTTCTCCTCACCTGGCAAAGCAAACTGTCCCCACCCCAAACTCTAGGCAACTGCCTGATAATGAAACACATCAGGGCCTTTTCTGACATAACTGCATTAAAATGGAGCATTCTAGCACAGGTACAAAGTAAAAGTAAGTAGGTATGTTGCTTTTACTCTTTGCAACTAATAAGAAATTTATTTTTTTTAAGGGGTAGCAGGTTTTGACACACATGGGCACATGAGATTATGAATAGTGAAGACAATGAAGAGTGGGACATCCATCAAAGTGTGACGACCTCTTATAAGGTAATTCAAGAACACATTGAATTTATCTTGTTATACTTGAAAAATCAATTAAGTAGTTGTTGTCCTCCATTTTTATGGCACTCTGCAGTCATTATGACCAAGAATGTATAGGTACACTTCCCCCCAACACTTAATTTCTTTTTTTTTTTTGACTTGCATGGAGAAAGCCAATATGTAGCAATACAAATGTATACTGTGTTCTGAATGAGATTGATTACAGTTGCAAAACATTAAATATTAAGTGCCAAATGGCTAATGACTTCCAGTAGTCTTCCTTTGCTTCTCTAAAGATTGATGGTGTAAATGGGGGTTTGCAAGCAGGAATTTGAAATGATCTATGGACCAGAAGTGAAAATGTTTTCAAAGCTGGTGTGTACCTAGAACTGTCCTGAAACCTTTAATGTTACAGTCAATAATTCTTGTAATTTGAATTTCATCACTTGCTATAGGGGTGAGACGGAAGAGTAGATATTTACAGAAACTGAGCAAGTGATAAAAGGAGCTGCTTATGCCTGACTTTGTCTTCTGCTTTGTATGTTTTAGGACTTATGTACTTTAGTACTAGCTCATTTGAATAAGCTCTGCTAGTCACATGCAACATATGGGGCCAGTGCCAACTTTTTATAATGCTGCATTACAAATATACCCACCAGCTGAGAAGTGTGATAGAAAGAGCTCTGCTTTTTCGTAACCAACTGTCTTCATAGATATTTGCAAGGGGGATACTGCTGTCCCCTTAAATGAGAAATCCCATTTCTCTTCATCTGTTCAGTCATCCTAACTCTTTCTTGTAGCACTTTGAGGGACTAGATTGACCTTAATTTTCAGGATCACGTGAGGTCTTGCAAGCATTAGGCCTTTACAAGAAGGGACTGCAAAAATGGCAGTAGAATGGAGCTCTGTGATCCTTGGGGTCCCTTCCAACCCATGCCATTCTATGAAAGCTTGTTTATATTAACTTCTGATCAGATATTCTCAGAGAAAAGTTTTCTTGTCTTGTTTTTGTACACATTCAGAAAGTAAGGCCAAAGGCGCACACTGTGATTGATTGATTGATTGATTTGATTGATTGACTTTTGAAGGATCTCCCTCTGGCTCATACTTAACCAGTCAGGTTCTACTATCAGTTTTCAGCTGTAAATCTAAAGAAAGCTCTTGTTCTTGTATTTGGAATTTCATTAACAGTATTATTAGTGGTGTGATCCAGAATGAAGGCAGGCTCACTGTCTTAGAGGTGAGTGTGTTCTGAAGTGCTAATTGGAGTTTAGAAAAGAGCTTAGCAAAAGCTTATTAGAGTCAATAGAAATACTTCCATGGTCCTCAGATTAACCAAGTTTGATTTTGGAATATGCTGTAAAAGCTGAACTATTGAGTTAGCAGTTGCCAGATTGTAAATCCCCTTTTCTTCCTGTGTCAGATAGATGGAGTTCATACTATAAACCAGAACAAAGCAAGTACCTAAGCTATGTATAACCCCTTGAGCTAAAACGTCTTCTTTCATAACCTTATGCTGAAGTAGTGATTGTTGCCATACATGGTAAGTGGAAGCATTTATAAATGTCAAAGTTGGGCATTTGCTGTATGTAAATCCCATATTTGCAATGTAAGTAGGGTCGTTGTTGCCACCTGTTAATTATGAGTTTATATCTCTCCAAGAAGCAGATAAATAGCTTCTTTGCAGTGAGCACCCTAGGTTATAAAAGAGTGAATAGATATCTGTGCCTTTATCTGGAAGGATGGCAGTGATTGATGTTTTCACTTTTCTCTTGTCTCTGTGTGTATCTGGATCACGGGAAAACAAGTGTCCGGTGGGATACAGGGAGTTGATTGCAACGTCTTTTGAATGACCTGTGAAGCACGAGGATCTGGAAATCCTTATGATATTTATGTAAAAGAAGGTTTAGGTAATGATGTAGGTTGACATCCTAATAAAACAAGGTTGCTGCAAATTTGAAGTTTTGCTTAAAATTCTTTGTCTTCAGAACTTTTTGTTGGACTTTGGTCTTGATTAAATTCACAGGTGTCTAAATAAGTTTTTCCTCTTTTTTTTTAATGTCTAGTCCTGTATTAATATCTATTGCAACAGTTTTTGAATAATTTCAAGTCTTATTGCTCAGCATTATCTTTCTGATTCCCTTCTTTAATACTCAAGACACTCCTTTCCACTCTAAGAATACCCATTAATGGGGTGTGGTACACAATGTATGTGCAAATGTAAACACTTAACAGACTTTGTGTACTCTGGAAGAATCCCTAAATACCTGTATTTCTTTTTTTTCTTGTCCCCAGCTGGGTAGCAAGTAGAACTGCAGATGAGTACTTTTCAAACAGAGCATGGAGTACTTTTCTTTCCCAATGTGTGTTTGTACCTAGGCTCTTTTACTGTGGCTATTTTAGATAACCTTTTGGCCCAGCACTGTCATACGCTTTATCAAGGTAATCTACAAATGGAATTGTTCTGGTGTATGTTCCCATGGTGTTTGGCAGGCTGTGTTAACTGCACTTGTGTGTTTTCAGGTCTCGTGTATTATCATCTCTGTGTTTAGTTTTGGAATATAGAGGTTCTTTGCACTCTTTATGGACTAATAAAGAAGTCCCCAAGCCAAAATACAGATTGTGGATGCTACTTAAAAGAGGGAAAAAAAATGGAAGAGGGGAAAAAAAAAAGTTTCTAATTAGAACATCAGTGTTACTGATATTTATGTGCAGTAGGGCACTGGAGAAGGTTATCTTAGCAAGATGAAAATATTTTCACTGAAGCTTAGAGGTGATATATTTCTAGAATAAAATTAAAGGCTATCATAGTTTGGTTGCTCTAGCGATGCAGTGCTGTTTCATGCAGCAGTTTAGATCGCGTATTTTAACTGTGTCTCTGGAGTTAGTGATGTTAACCATGTTGGGTCCTGGAGATGTTTGGATTTTGCTTATTGCTCAGGTGCTTTAATTACAAACTGTTTGATGCTGTCACTTTTGAGGAAAACATTTACTGTTTATAATGTGTAAGTGTCCTTTTCTTTTGCAGTTCAGTGATGTGAACCACATACTATGATTTTTGATAGCAACAGTGAGATTGTTTGGTTTTCTTATCCTATGCATAACACAACTTTTCATATAGAGAGTAAATCTGAAGCATTGCTTTTCATTAACACTGACTTTTTTCCCTAGATATCTCTTTCCTGGTCCAAACCCTAATTTATTCATGCTTTATATCGATTCAAGGTGACTAGTGTGACCTCATGACGCCTCTGTAAAAGCCAGATTCAGCTAGGATGTTACACCATCACTGTCGAAGAAACCCTGAGCTACAGGAAGAGTTGCAGATTCAGGCTGCAGTCGCTGCTGGCGATGTTCACACCGTGCGCAAGATGCTGGAGCAAGGATATTCTCCAAATGGTCGAGATGCCAATGGCTGGACCTTGCTTCATTTCTCTGCAGCAAGAGGGAAAGAGAGATGTGTCCGTGTTTTTCTTGAACATGGAGGTGAGAAAAATCTTGATACCCATCTCACAGCTTTCTACCCCAGTTTCCAATATAGGGCTTTCCAGCACTAATTTGTTACCAGGCTACTGATTCATGCTGTGTGCATAAGGTTATAGATTAGCTTTATATCTTAATGCCTTCTTTTTTTTTCTTTCTTTTTCTTGTAGAACTGTCTAGGAATTATTAAACACATGAATAAGCATTATGAAAATAGGGCAGAAGGGCTCACTATAAAATTAAATGCACTCCCAGCACTCGCTGTAGCTTTTTCTTCACAGTTAGGTGTTGTTATTAGAGGAAGGCAAGTCCTTGAGCTAAAATCAACGTTTGTTTCCTAATTCTCAAGCAAATGAACAAGTTGCAGTAAAAGGCCAAGTTTCTGTATGGGCTTTAACACAGTCTGCTAAACTTTGTGACAACAGTACTGTCTGTGCAAGGTTTCAGTGTCGGTGTCCTGGTTTCAGTTGGGATAACTTTCTCCCTAGCAGCTGGTATAGTGCAGTGGTTTGCATTTAGGATGAGAATCATTTTGATAGCACGCTGTATTTTAGTTGTTGCCAAGAAGTCAGGGACTTTTCAGCATACTTTTCGTGCTGCCCTGCCAATGAGAGGGGAGCAACCAAGAAGCTGGTAGGGGACACAGCCAGGACAGCTGACCCAAACTGGCCCCAGGGCTATTCCATACCATGGGGTATCGTGCTCAGTATATAACTGGGGGCTGGCCTGGAGGCAGCATGGCTCAGGAACTAGCTGAGCATCAGCTCTGTATGGTGAGCAATTGTAGTGTGCATCATTTGTTGTATTGTTATTATTGATTATCTTCCTTTTTCTGTCCTGTAAAACTTGTATGTTGAAGTAAGGACAGTTTAAACTATGACAGTCAGCTAGTCCAGTTGATTTTACACCTCTCCTGCATCCATCCATACTGAAGCTTTTTTCTAAGGACTGCATTAAATTTTGTTGGTTTAAGTGTTCTACCCATTTGGGTGATGATTATTACCCCTCATATTATAGTCAGAATTTCTTTTTGCTATATATTCTTTCAAGGCCACCTAAAGTTTTAGAATGGATAGTCTTAATCTTTTAATGTGATACTGGAGAGGGAAAATAAAAATCAGTAGATGTTTTCCAGATTCTGATTAGTGTTCTTCAAAGAATAGCATCTTCTTTTCTAGTGCTATTCTTATCAAGTGAATTATGAGCTAAGGTGTTTACAGTCCCAAGGAAACAGAAATTATCTTTCTGATGCTCTCATATCTGAGGCTGTATGGGTCCCTTATGTGTATCACAGTATCTGTTGCATGTATGGATCCCCCTTAAAATTGAGTGGTATTAATAGGTTGTGGTATTTTCACGAGTAGTGGTATGTTCCTTAAGAGCATTAGTGAGATATGGCCTGAACAACTGGACCCTGGTGATACACTGACTAAAGATTCTAAGCATACAGTATTGGCAAACCCTCCTCTCCTTATTGGAAGCGGGGAGTAAAGCTACTAAATTGCACTAATAAATAACTTCTACTTCTTCTAAAAGAGTTCTACTTTTAAAATGTAATATATATGGATAATCTCAAGCCTTCAGTTTCATAATTCAAATTTTTAATGCTGTAAATCTTGAAATATGTTTGGTTTAGCTCTGTAAACTTGAAGATTATCTGAAAAAAAGACATGTTCCTTACGTATTCCTATGAATTTTTATTATATAGGTTTTGATGTTAAATAGCTGCCGATGCAGTGTTTTAATTTTATCTTTGTTGTCACTCTTTCCTATATGAAGTACCACCTGAATCTGATGCTTGGTGAAATCTGTGTGTAATGAAACAGCCTTCTTCTAGAAGCAGGATAGCATTTAATCACCAGGACTGGAAAGTTGAGTAACAAATAGCGTGAGGGTTAGTCATCTACGGCAGCTTTCGTGTAGCTGAGCCTCGCTTCAGCAAATTGGCACTGTTCTGAGCCTTGCCTTGTTTTCCCTCAAAACAGAGGCATAAAAGATAATGAGTGTTTTAATGTCACAAATGAGCTATTAAGCAGTGGATGAGCTGACTACTGAAAGCCAAGTTGATCATGCCTGCCTTGTTTGCCAGAGGTTTGTTTGTGTCTACCTTTCTTTGGAGGGAAGAAGGTGGAGACTGTGGGAAGAAATGGATTGTTTTCATGTTGGAACTTGATCACTGGGGATCAAAATTATTCTGGTGTGAAGGAAAAAGCCATTTTCTGGTGTTAAACTTATGGTAAGCAGAGGACTGAACTGACTATGTATTAATAATAAAGAGGATAGTGAGTGGATGGAGTTCTGGGGGACAGAGGGAGCTGAGGTGGTAGTGGGACAAAGGGGCAGCTGGTGATAGTGGTGGCTGTCTGGAGGAATAATGAAGCTTAGCAGAGCTGGAAGTATTTTCATACAGCAGGAATGAGAAAAACCACAGTGTGCTGTTGCTGAAGGTAGAGTGCCCGTGCTTCAGATCAGAGATGCTGGAAGAGAGCTGATGCAGTCTTGAATGCTGGTCGGATGGACGTGAAGTTTGGCTAAGAGACAGAGAAGGAATCTGGTCACTGACCTGGAAATAAAATGTAGCTGCTTATGTGAGTCATGACCTGGCCACCTCCTGCTTTTGCTTTTTTTGCTTCTCTTCCATCACTGCTCAGCAGCAAAGAAAGAGCCATGGGACAGCATTGTGCATGCAGATTGGCTGATTTCAGTGGAGGTGCTGGAACAGGAGGAAGCTTTTTGTTATCTACTGAGCGAGGAGACACAGATAGATGGGGAAAAAGCATTAAAAATACCAGTTCACACTGAAGGATGAAGCCAGGAGACACACCAACTACATGCAGAGGCAATTGGTCAGATAATAAATATTCTTTAGCAAGTGAGGAAATGCAGAAAGTTGATCAGAACCATGAAGAAACTTAATGAAAAACAGTAAATTTGACATTATCGGTGTACTTGTCTCATTTTAATAAAGTGAAAAATTGAGGAAGCCAGCTCTTTCAATCCATCCAAAACTCAACAGGAAAGCAACACAAAACCAGGGAATATGATTTTCAATAATTATAGAATCACAGAATCATAGAATGGCAAGGGTTAGAAGGGACCCCAAGGATCATAAAGCGCCAACCCCCCTGCCACAGGCAGGGCCACCAACCTCAGGCCTGGAGCTACACAAGGTTGCCCAGGGCCCCATCCAACCTGGCCTTGAACACTTCCAGGGATGGGGCACCCACCCCCTCTCTGGGCAGCCTGTTCCAGCCCCTCACCACTCTTTCTGTAAAAAACTTCCCCTAATATCCAATCTAAACCTTCCCTCCTTTAGCTTTAATCCATCCCCCTTGTCCTGCCATTGTCTGTCCTTTTAAAAAGTTGGTTCCCCTCCTGTTTGTATGCTCCCTTCAGGTACTGGCAGGCTGCAATGAGGTCCCCCCACAGCCTTTTCTTCTCCAGGCTGAACCAGCCCAGCTCCCTCAGCCTCTCTTTGTAGGGCAGGTGCTCCAGCCCTCTGAGCATCTTTGTGGCTCCTCTGACCCCTCTCCAACAGTTCTACATCTTTCTTGTATTGGGGGGGGCCCAGATCTGGAGTTTTGTGTAACAAGCCTGAAGTTTTGTGTAACAAGCCTTTTTTTCCCCTTCAGTGTACTTTTTTTACTTTCAAAATGACATATCAAGACAGACAGTCCAATGCTGGACAAGAACTCTGTTTTATTAATCCCCAACTACCACTGTTAGTGTTACAACCAGCTAAAATCTTAGAAGTGTGTAGCTGTTAGCTATCCCTTGGCAATATTTGCTCAATACTAATTGAGCGAGACTCATTCTGGTGCCTTGTATTATAGAAATGATTCACTAAAGTTCTTAGAAGACTAACAGAAGGAAGTAGCCAAACAGATGTATTTATTTATTTTCAGTCTTGGCTGCAAGGTAGCTAAATTTCACGAAGTTCATTCAGAATCTGGGAGAAACTAGAGAATACCAAATACTCATCCCTTTAAACCAGCTCATAAATCAGTGTTTCTGTGTCTGAACAGTAATACTTTCCTGGAGGTCTTCTGTATCAGTGTTGTCCTAGAAAATTCTAAACAGAAGCGATAAGTAGCCATGTTTATAAACATTGTGGTCAGAATTACGCCCTAGTTGAGGGAAGTAAACTTGAAATAATAGGAGTACTTTATAAAGCCAGAAGCATTGCTTTCTTGGCTTCCCAAATGAGGCTGTGATAGTGACCTAATGAAGGTGTCATGAAAGGAGGGAAACTGTCCCAGTGAGCTGTAAATTGAAACTCTAAAACATTAGACTCTTGTTAACTCCAGATTAGAGTATTAGAAGAGTTTCATTAACAGTAGAGTTTAAACAACTAGGTGAGGTACCAACTTTAGCATGAATAAAATAGTCTGAATATCACTCAGTGTTGCACAGTTTAAATCTCAAGTGAGACTGACTACAGTAGTTTGGTACCCTTCATTCAGGATACATGCCACTGTATTACACCTTAAAATTAAGAACATTAGAAGCTACCAAATGCAGTTGTTCATACTCTAGTTCCTCCTATCCCCAAATGAATGGGAAGCTTGAGAAGAAATAACTGTAGTTGTTTGACAGGATGGAAGCAAGTTAAAGAAATCTTGGCAAGTGCTGGCTTCATCCCTTCCCAGTTAAATACACTTGTACCAGGTGCTTGTGTTTTGGGTGATGGCTGGGTTTCTTTTTATAAAACCCTTCTGCAGCTTGTGAAAGGGAAGCAAAGAGAATTTGGTTCTACCATGCTTGTATTCCATGAGGAGAGAGTTAATTTACAACATGATACCAATGCTAAAGCCTTTTCAAAACTAACTGAAGAAAAAAACCCACACAACCCCCCATGTTTTTAAGGCACCATCAGCTCTGTAGCAGCACTTTTGCAGACGTGGGGACTGATGGAAATGGGATGGAAATTACATGCAACATAATGCAGATCCGACTTCTGCTAAAAGCCCTTGGGAAGTTCAGACGTTTTCCAGGAGATGGCAGCAAAATATTGAACAGCAACAGACAATGTTTTGGTCTTGTTAAAATTGTTTCTCTAATCAAGGGGGAGATTGGTACTACGAGCTCATTAGAAGCCCATAATCTTAACAAGAATTACAGCATTTTTATAATGAGGTTTTCTACTGGTTTTACTCTTGGCAGGTGTGTTGTTTGTGTTGCTTGTTTGCCCAACTAAGTTTTTCTTCCTATTCTTGTTGAGAAACTTCTTTTACGTAACTTAGTATTTTTTTGGTTCTCCTTAGTGGTCAAAAGCAATGAAATTTGGGGAGTAGAGAAGGCCTGGAAAGGTACTGAAAACCATAGAAAGGGCATCCTTATGCTGCAAATAAATTGTTGGGTTTTGGTAACAGCAACTTGTATAAAAAGGAGTATGTATGCATGTGCAAACGTTGGGGCATAGCCAATTGAATATGGAAATAACGTAGGCTGAACAGGCTAGTAGCAGTGTCCTGCACCTCAGCTGGGGAGTAGAAATGATTGGCTTGCATGCCCTATGCAGCATGGTAGATAGAAGGCACAATGTGAATCTTATTTTAAAGCATTTTTGGGGAAATGGCCCCTACTGCTGCTGTCCCCTTTGTATTACATCTGTCCTTCTCCCTAATTCTGCTGTTCAAAACCTATCATCCTTCTTAATTCTCATGCTGGTGCTACTTGTGTTATTTATCACCAGTCAGGACATCATCTAGAATAGTCTGAGCAGTGTGAAGTCCTGGGGGAAGCAAACATGACTTTGAAATACTATCCTTGTCTTTAATGACTTTGTGGGTTGTACCGATTCTTTGCTATATTTTGGACAGCATCATAGTGCAGATTAGCAATGACCTGCTCGGTCACTGACTTCATTTCCCTGCCAACCTCTGGATGCTTCATGAATTACTTTAACTCAGGGTAGTGTAACTTTACAGAGTGCTGAAACTTCTCCCTTGCACAGAAGACCAGGCAGGCTGTCACTACGAAGGGACTAAACTTTCTGCCATTAATCTTTCTCCTGTTATTTCTAGGTTCCTATTCCATATCCTAGAGGCAGTTCACATGTTTTATTTCTCTGTGTAGTCAGGCTGTGTTAGTTTATATGTTGGTTTTCTTTAGTTTGGTTCCCTCCCCTTGGTTTTCACTGCACATTTTAAAAAATCCTTCAGGTTGCTGGATTGTCTTTGCTGTTGTATTCTGTGCTATCCTGCCTGTCCTTTTATTTTGGTACAGCTTCTGTCTAGGTGTGTTGTCTGGCTATTAGGCCCATATGGGGAAGCTTACTTCTGTTGGGTTGTGGGTTCAGGCTAAACTAGGTTGCAATCTATATTGTATTCTGAACATCACTTGTAGCAGGTCTTTATTTTAAGATGCAAATTGATGTCTCCCACCCTCTTCCCCTCACCTGTGTGGATGTGATGGCATCCCAGCAGAAAACTCTGCCTGCTCTGTGGTACAGGAGAGCGAGTGCTCCTTGAGCAACGTGCAGGAGCATTGGCTGTTCATAGCCTTCAGCCAAGTTTGTTTTAAACCTGCATGGTCATAATGTCGTGTGTCCCCTTGTCCCTTGCCCCCCATCCCCAGAGCCTTGCTATTTTCCTTCTGAATGCAGTGAGTCTAGAAGAGTAAATCACAAAGAATTCAACATACCAGGCTGCAAGGACAGCTCACAGAGTTATGGGAAGTGGACAGACACTACTTAGAGCTGATGTGCTTTGTGCACGAGTGTTGTTTCATTACAGAGCAGACAGTGCTTCTAACCTAGGTTAGAAAAGTGCCTCAAACCTCCAAATTGTAGTTTGTACCTTTTAGCATCCGATAGGCAGTGTCTGGGAATGGTGGAAGGAGAAGTCTTGCAGCCTGGCTTGTTCTTTAGCTGAGAAACAGTAATGAAGCAGGCACCTTTCCTCCAGTAATTAATTTGGTATATGGGGATATTCACTGGCTTTATAAGTCTGGGTGTATTTAGGAAATTAAATTAAGTAAATAAATTATTTTAATTTTTAAATTCAAATATTAGTCTGAGGTGTTGTGCTATGTTGAGGAGGGGGGGGGGGTTAATCTGTATAATCACTTGTATACTGCACTAACATTTTTCCTGACTCCTTCCATAAGTGGATGCTTACGTTCTTGTAAAATCTTAAATTTTTGTAATACTATAAATTCAGAACAGATTCATCATCTATAAAAATGGACTTTATCAAGATAATCTAAAATAACATGTATCCTACATGCTTTGGAAATCCTGCAGACCACAGAGAAACATTTTACCTAATACAGTATTACACCCTAAAAACAATTCAATCCTGCCAGACCACAAAACATCCGCAATTTGGGACAGCAGATGTTTCTACACATGCTTCTTTTTAAGACCAAGAAGCAACACAAGGGAAAATAAAAAAGTGGAACATTGAGAAAGAAATGTAATATTGTAGAGCTGGAGGAAAACTGGATGGACAGAGAGATTTGAGTAAGTAGCCTAAGAGTGCTAGGAAGATGTGGAAAAACTATTTGTCAAATGGAAACATATGTATATAAAAGAAAAAAAACAACACTTTTTTTGTGCATGTAACTCTTTCTTAAATTATATTTAACTTTTTTCTCAAAAATAGCATGTTTATGAAAGCTAGAATTAATTTGAAGTACAAAAATTTCTACCATGCTATGCCTGAAATGACTAACATTCAACTGTTTATTAGTTTTCTTTTTTCTTTTTTTTTTTTCAGCACTGGATTATTGTAATGCCTTCTAATTCTTTTTTTTTTTTAATTTTATTTTAACTTCAGCTGATCCCACAGTTAAGGACTTAATTGGAGGCTTCACTGCTCTGCATTATGCAGCCATGCATGGCCGAGCGAGGATTGCACGCTTGATGTTGGAATCGGAATATAGAAGTGACATTATTAATGCAAAAAGCAACGATGGTTGGACTCCCCTCCATGTAGCAGCCCACTATGGCAGAGACTCATTTGTCAGGCTCCTGTTGGAGTTCAAGGCTGAGGTTGATCCGCTCAGTGATAAAGGTACTACACCGCTTCAGCTGGCCATTATCCGGGAGAGGTCAAGCTGTGTGAAAATCCTTCTGGATCACAATGCCAACATCGACATTCAGAATGGTTTCCTGTTACGATACGCTGTGATCAAAAGCAATCACTCTTACTGCCGAATGTTCCTTCAGAGAGGGGCGGATACAAACTTGGGTCGCTTGGAAGATGGACAGACACCCTTACACTTGTCTGCTCTTAGAGATGATGTGCTTTGTGCACAAATGTTGTATAATTACGGAGCAGACACTAACACAAGGAACTATGAAGGACAGACCCCACTGGCTGTTTCAATAAGTATTTCTGGAAGTAGCCGACCCTGTCTGGATTTCTTACAAGAAGTGACAAGTATGTATGTAAGAGAAGTTAATCACAGGACACAGTGTCCTCTAAAAACCTTCTTTGAATTTAGCCCCAGAAAAAAAAAAAAAAAAGCTTCCTCTCTGCCCCTTCATGCTATTTAAATGCACTAGGAAGTTTCTGGGAAAGTGAAGGGATTGTGATACTGGGAATCTCTTACTCGGCAAAGGTGCTAATGTTAAGTATATCTCATTTCAATGAGTTTTGTTTCAATATCTACAGGCAGCATTAATTTTTAAAAGGTGCAATGTAAAACCTCATTTTATTAATGGCCTTAGCACACGAGATATTTGGGAGTTTGGGTTTGTTGTTTGGGGGTTTGTTTTTTAGTGTTTTTTGCTTTTTTTTATTTTTAAATCATCATGCAAATACTCAGTTGCTGCTTTTTTCATCTGTCACTGCAACTAGGGCAGAAAAGAGCTCTTGCTGCTTTGTGTTCTCCCTCTCCCCCCCACGCCAGACACCAAAATGGCATAGTTCATTCCTGCAACTTGAAGGGGTTTCATGTGTTGTGTGGCTTTGATTTGATTTTGTTGACGTCTTTGAAATATGCAAGAGATTTTAACTTGGGATATTTTAAAAGAGTATGTTAGTCTCCTAATGTTCTGGTCACTTTTGATTATCAGTTTTTGGTGTATTCGATCTACTGGAAGTTCTTCATTCTTCTTGGATTCAAAGTGGAACGCTATACTAGTGTTCCATAATTATAGTATTGCCTAAAGCATTAAGGAATTGCTGATTAGCAGGAGTTTGCCAATTCAAACATGTTAAGACGGCCTGATAAATTATCATCGTCCAAGGATGATCTTTGCACTGCAGAGGATGGGGTGTTTAATAGATCCTTTTTCCCCTCTGCAGTTCCTTTTATTTATTTAGGGGGGCATGTGGTAGTTTTTAGGAGAATTAAGCACCCTATATCCTGCAAAGAAACTGAAATTTAGTGTGGGCTGGGAGTGAATCAGCTGAGATCTGTTGTCAGTAGCTGACACATAAGCATTTGGAATTTTGGGGGTTTTTTTTCTTTATGATTTGTGATGTTATTTTTGCTCATGTTTGAAATCCAAAGAGAATTTTTGGAAAGGTGGAAGTTGATAAATACAAGGAAGTGATAGATTTTATTTTAATTTCTCTGCCCTTTCTCATTCAAATGCATTTCTTTCTAATTTCCTTTTTTGGGGATCCTCTCACTATATAGTAACACCAACAGGGTTATTAGCTAATGGTATAATACCTGCACTGGCAGTTTTTTAGTCCCTTGGAACGTGTTGGTAAGCATCAAGGCTTCAGTGTTTCCTAAATATCTAAAGACTGATTCAGAAACTTGGAAACTGGTGCTGTAACTTCTACCTTGCAGATTCCATACCTTAAGGGTTTAGTGTTAAGTGAGAAGTAAATTCTGCTACCAAAAAAAAAAAGTAGCTTAACTTTGTGGCCAGTGTAATGGTGTTGGAGCTGTCCCAGTTTTGTGCTGATGGAGGGAGAGCTCGGAAAACAGGGAGAACTATTGCTGACAAAGCCACTTCAGCTTTGTGCTTCTGAGCAAAATGATTATGAATCCGTGTTTACAAACAGCTATAAACAGACTCTGCTGCCCTTATTATAAATATCCAAACACTGTCTTCCACAGTTTTCATGAATAATTGCTTTAATAAAGTGGTGTAGGAGAGATGGATAAAAAGCGAGCTGGGATTTTTAGTAGCAGAGTTCCCAATTAGATCAGACTATGTACTGGGAATTGTTGAGATCTCATGTTGTAGCACTTTGGGGAAGAATGTCCTTTCTATTGCAATATGTATTTACTAAAAGAAAAAATTATTAAGTTTTTTAGAGAATTCTTTAGTGGAAGTCATTCCTCCAGAAGTGATCTCTTGTGGTTGGTAGCAGTGCCTTGGTCGTAGGGTTTAAGGGGAATTTCAGTTTGTTTATCTGAACATTATGCTACGTGCTTAATATAGAAAACCACAGCTGTAAGTTTTATATATGCATCTGAAGGTTTGAAGAGCATATTTGATAGTAGAACAGGAAATGGTTTCTAGTTTTGCAGTAGATACAAATTTTTAAGCATAAAGATTATGTGTGTGTTATGAATTGTCAAACTGATCTGTGTCTTCAGGTGCATGCAGTTGCATGCTTCATATAAATGAGAGCCTATGCAGCAATCTGCTGGAAGATGTAAGCAGCTATTTTATATTTTTTATACTCTGAAAACCTATTTGTACAGTTTCAGTTCCTCAGACAATATCAAATGAGGTACTATAGTCAGTAATAATCACAGCCATTAGCCCAGGTCCCTCTTTCTGAGTACCAGGCAAGAAACCAAGCTCTCAGAAATACTCAGTATTAGCTCTGAGAGACTGCAGGAAGGTATTAGATTTTGAGTTTTAACCCTGGAGGTCTGATATTCTTCCTGATTATGGGTAGAGACTCCTGTGCTCCTAGAATAATTCCAAGAAGATGGAAGTAGTTGTAGTTGTGTCTCAGTATTTAAGCACAAAGCTGGAATATAGGAACAACAGAATTCTTCAACATGGGTCTGCCGTTGACTTGGTGTTTAGACATTCACTCATATCTCTTTTTTTTTTCTTTCTTTATTTCCTTTCTCTTTTTTAAAATGCAAAAAAGACCCAAGCCTCCCTGTGAAAAAGCAGTATTGATGATGAAAGCAGCTCAATTACTTTCTCACTCCTTTTCCTTATGTGTTATAACTTCCTACTCCAGAAAACATTTCTTGGCCATAGTACCTGAGATCATCTGATCAGGAGTTATTTCAGATCTGAACCTGCCTCTTCAGGAGTGTCAGTGGGTTAAGCTTGGAATACACTAATGCAAAATTAAAGTAGAGATGCATGATGCATATATAGAATATATATTCAGAAAAACATAGACTCTTTTTCTTTCTTTTCTATTTTTTTGGTAGTGTATATATCTGCTGAATTAACATGTGCAATTGCAGTCCTGGATGGAATGATTTATGTTGAAGCTGAATGGGATTTGAGAATATTAAAAACAAAGAGAATGCTGGAGGTAGGAAAAAAAAAAAAGAATGCAAACATTAGAAAAATACTTCCAGGTTTAAATAAACTTTAAGATACTAGAAATTAAAAAAAGGGGGGATAAAAAAAAAGCTTGAACCCTTGCCCCTCCCCACAGCTCTGATTTTATTTAATCACTGTTCAGATAACACAGCAGACAAGAGAGTCTATGACTCACGATGCGAGGTGCTTGGCTCTGTCGAGGCAGATAGCGAAGTAAACGGATATGGCCCCGCTAGTGTAATATGGCATGTATGTTAACAGGTACCAAAGAACTCATTTCGGATCTGGAACAAGATCTAAAGGTCACCAAATGAATTCAACTACAAATACTTCATCTGCTTTCCTCTTTTTTGGGGTTTTCTTTTTTCTTTTTTTCTTTGCCTCTGACGAGAAAGTGTCATTTTTGTCTTTGGATTTATATAGCACGGTCAACGTGCTGAAAATTTAGACAAAAATCCTGCTAAGGAAATCTATACATTCTTTGTCTCTATTCCTTTGCTAAATAAAGAGAACTTTTCCCTATGATTTTATTTTTAATTTTTAAATTTATTTTTCCTGGAAGAACACCTTAAAAAAAGGGTGTCTGCGTAGTTTAAACTTTGACGAATGCAGAAGTGTCACAGTGAGTTAAGTAGATTTCTTCATATTTTATAATGTGGATAATTGCAAAGGAAACAGTATCTTCATGTTTGTTATAACATAGAATAACTTTACTGGAATCGCAAGCTTTGTCTGCTTCCTTGGGTGCTGCTGGAAATCTTGCAGTAATGAATGTGGTCTGCTTTGTCATCCAGAGTTACGCAGGGAACCAGGGTAAGAGGGTTATTTTATAGTTTTCATTTTAGCTGGATCAGCAATAAACAAATTCCATCTGAGTCGTGATTACTTTCCACAGATTGTGGGTACCTATTTGTTAAAGACCAGCATAGTTTTTGAATACTTTATAAAAGACATAACCCCATTTTTTTTCTTCTTAGAAAGAAGGGGAGGTACTTTTAACTCTCAACTCAGAATTGCCTAGTGTGATATTAAATGTAGCTCCGAACTCAGAGCGTAGCTGGCTTTTTATATTAAGCAGTTTAATAATATTTTTATATACAGAAGAATTTTTTTGAAGAGGCCTAAGTAAATAAAAAAAATTTTACAAATCTCTTTTTACTTGTGGTATGTCAGGTACAGCCACCCTCCTGCTCCTGTTCACTCACTTAAGTTGTACTCTTACAGTGGAAGAACAGTGTAAGGATGCATCTGAAGCCTGTCTGTGTTCAGAGCACTTAATAGATAAACATTTCAGTATTGAAACTCTTACCTGAATTGCCATAGCAATTTCAGTAAGACTGAATTTATAGAAACATTTCCAAATATTTTTAAAAAAAATAATCTTATCAGAGGATATTCAAATCATAATTTCATTGCTAAATAAACCTGTTATAATTAACATTGAGCTTTACTGACTTTCTGCTTTTCCTTCCTGAAACTTTCAGTTCAAAATACGCTCGTCCTCCCTCCGTATGTATTTTCTGTGCCAGATTTATTGATGCTTAATAGACATCTAAAACTCCTTGTGGAGAATTAGTTTTCAAAGAGCAATGAAAACATACTTCAAGCTCAAGTATTCGAACAGAGGCATACTGAATGCAAAATTAAACCAGAACTTTTAAAATTACTTCTATGATATTCAAAAGAATAAAAACTCCTCTTTGTCCCGTTGAGCTGGATTCTCATTTAAGGGGTTTGTTTGCTCTGTATTTCTTTCTCTCTAAATTCAGCCCTGTGTGTCTTATATTTTCATCACTACAGACTCTTGATACTAGCATTTTTTTTTGCATTTTGAATGCTGGAAACCCAGATCCCCTCTCTAGTTATTCAGTTGTTTTTTACAGAGTACAAGACAATGCATTTCCTAAGCAGTTAGACCTGCTCCTGTTGCAGTGAACAGCCGAATCCTCGTTCAGCGCAGCAACAGCCATTTACTAGGTGTTTGCATCATTTACTAGGTGTTTGCATCCTTTCAGTATGATCTGCTTTGTGGATCCCCATCGATGAGTTTCTCAGCTGGTGGATGTGAGTTTTCAGTTGATAAATTCGATTATGTATTTGTTAATCTCACCCCAAAGCTGATGAAATCATCACTAAATTTAATTGCTGGTAGTAGCTGAGCTCCTTCACAGTTGTCAACTAAGGGATAGATTTAAGAGTTAGCTGTGGATATAAGTACTTATACTCTAGAGGAACTGAGCTGCTGTCAGCCATACATCAGCCTGGTTTATGCTTTGGTTTTAATATTTCACAAAACTTTTAAGTTTCCTTTGTAGCTAAAAAGACGCTACCAAATGGTTTCTTGCTACTGTTTTCAGTCTTTCACAATTCCCAGGGGAGGCTGAGGCTCAGTTTGAGAAATACCACTGTAAGCTTTTTTTCTAGAGAAATGTATTAATATTGCAGAGAAAACTGTGGGTGGCTTCTGAAATATGTCACTGATGTTATTTTTAATTTTTAACTTCTTCAGAAACTGCCTATCTGCCTCACACCAATGACACTGGGGTTTTGCCACTATTTCATTATTTTTTAGTAGCTAGAACAATACATGAGAGAATCTTCACACAGCCTGCATTTGTATTAATTGCAGTTACTCCTCTGTTTTCTTTTGGGTAATAGAACAGGTCAGTTTGTGATTTTTTTTTTTTTTTTGCTTTGCATAGGTCCTCTTGTTTGTTCAGTGGAGGAAAAGTGGTGGGGATTCCTCCTCTCCACCTTTACAACACTTGTGCTTAAAACTGAGTGAATGGCCCTGCCGGTCTAATATTACACCTTAATGATCCTAAAATATAGAGCTATTAGGTGAATTAGTGGTTTACTTCTTGGGGAGTATGGTCTGCATGGGAAACAATGTGCAGGCACAGCTCTAAATGCCAGAGTTGTGGAGCACTTGTAACCACATAGATTTCTCTGCATGGGTAATAAATCCTACAAGTATGTCTTGCTCTGTCCCAGAGACAGGCAGCAAACTCCTGGATAGAACAGCAGAAAAACCCTGAAACTGCAAAAAGAGGAAAGGAGTGGAGTATCGAGTGGAAATTCAGGATTAACTGTAGTCATGTCGTGGTGTTAAAACATGCTTTTTTCCCTCCTTGCTTGACCAGAGAAGGCCAATGTATTAATAATTATTTAAAAGGCATTTATTCGTAATCATTTTACTTAAATTATAAACTTTAAAGGGCAGGGGAAGCTCAGCAATTTACTTTGTTAGGGGTTGAAGAGCTGAGTTAGGAACATGTTTACATTTTACACGTACTGAAGTCTGCTGCCTCTAGAGAGAAAAGAAGCAAAAGGCATTTGCTCTTTGTTTTATAACTCTGCTTTATACTTCTTCTGTTTGGAAGAAACTTTCCTGTCACGTTGGGAAAACTATACACAGGAATCATGTTGGTGGGGAATCTCTGCTTTCCATTACAGCACGTAGCATCAGCCACAGAAGACAAAAAATGACCTATACATCCCTTTTCCTGCAGTTAATAACTTCTAATTTATTTGATTATTGCTATAAAGCTTACAAAATAAATTGAAGTATCTAACTTGTTCCAGTAAACGCATTAGGAAACCTTCAGCTCTGTGCCAGCAGCGGGTGTTTGCTGCCCTGATGGGAACTTGTGGGTTGTGTAACAGTCTGCTGATAACCTGGCTGCTCCAGACTAACAGCGCTGCCATCATCAAGGTGTCCCTTGGAGACCAGAGCAGGGATGCACTGGGTTGTTTTTAAGGTGATCAGTAATTCTGTGTCACTGTTTTTCATGATAGTGGTAATTAGGTCAATCTTACCTTTTATATTTGTGGATTTTTTTGTTTCTTTCTTTGATTCTGTTGCCTTTTTTTTTTTTTTTTGCCTAAATAACTTTCCAAACTTGTGATGCCCGATATAACCAAAGTTGCTACTTCCTAATTGTTTTTAAACAGGACTTTATTCATCCTTTAACTTGTCTTGCTTTGCCAAATTACTAATAACATTTTTCATTTGCCAAACCAAGGTTCACTGACATTGGTCTGTAATCCTTTATTTTTTTTTTCTTTTTTCATTCAGATGCAACCAAGAATGAGTAAGTGTTCTAGACACCGTTTCTAATAAATCACAAATGCATTAATAACCCTGGAATTTGCAAGGCGTGACCTAAGACACTAACAGCCACTAGATGTAGCAACTGGTGCTTAACACTGGAAACGTCCATTGTTAATACATTCCCAGGAAATATTTTTAGGCTTATCAGGGGAAAATGTCATACGCTTGATAATCGGGTCTTTTTGAGTTAACTGATGACCGATTTCTTCTGGGTATTTTAAGTTGTCTGTTCCTTTTTGTTCTCAAAAAAACCCCAGTAGGATGTTAATTAAAAGGCATTCATTTCTGAAGCCAGAAATCAGTGTCTCATAGCTCTATTATTGTATACCCTCCTACAGAAAATACACAGACTGATCTGTAGCTCTCCGTAGCCTCTAGCGCTGCTGTTTGCAGTTAACTTTTGAAAAGGTGCATCCTTTCTGAACCCTGTTTGCGTTTGCATTTAAAGAATTAGAACTATTTCTTTATCACCATAAAAATTCCACTCCTTGGTTTCTTACCAAAAGTATTTTTTCTTTCCCTGAAGCTTGAGCATTCAGTTGTTGTCCGAGTTGTATGAATTCATTCCTTCAGGTAAGGAAAAAAATATAAATGTTAAGAAGAAACCACCAGTGGACAAAGTAATTAATGATCTGTATTCTAAGTCGAGGCTGAAGGATATAATTAACATTTATAATTGACATTTAGATACTGTGGTGATAAGTATAATAAAAGAATGTTAAACTTAAATGAAGAAAACTCAAATTTTTATGTTCTTTAATTTCAAATCCGATTTCTTTAAAAACAGTCTGAGACTATTTTGGTCCATTACTTCTGCTAGCTTACCTCAGATAATTTTAGTGCTTAAGATAAATCCCAGTATATACCTGTCTGTCAGCCCATTTCTATAGAAGAACCCACGCAGGGGGAAGAAAGGGGGAACTCGCTATAAAGGGTAACTGAGACCATGTCCAAAGTGCCCAAAGTAGAAAACAGGAAATAGTTTCATAATCTCTTTACTCTTTGCTTACCAGGAAAGTCTAATAAGCTCATAATGTCAATGTCTATTTAGCTGATAGAAGGTTTGTTGCTGAATTAGGAGGTGGATGGAAGAAGGGACGGGCTCTGAAGCCAGCGCTGAGGCTGGCTGGGGCAACAAAAACCCTCCCGTCTCCTCTGAACACATTTGTGTCCGATGAGCTGACAGCATCCTACTGTCCACCGCAAAGCCTGGCCGCATCGAGCCCGCACGGATGGCATTTCCTCTTCCCAAAATGTCTGGCTTAATTGGTGGCAGCTCAGGAAAGCAGCTAATTGGAAACGTCCATTTAAGTTATTTAAAGTTGCTTTTGTTGCTTTGTACTGCTTTTTAAAGAAAGGATTGATTCTAGCAGTCAGCTCAGTAAAAACTTCTTGCCTGTTTTTGGAAAAGCAAGCACTGTTTTTTACCATTAATAATGATACAGGTAACAGAAGATGCATTAAATTGCTCTGTTGGCATCAGATTATCTTGATACTGGCATAAGCACCTACAATGTTCAGAGCACCAAGTGTTTTGACTCAAACAGCTCATCGGGTGCCATAACTGTCTAAGCCTCTTTTTCCTTATTTTCTTTCTTTTATTTTTCTTTTTTTTTTTTTTTTCCAGGCTATGACACAGTTAAGTTGATGAGCAAAATATTGATTAGCACGGCTTCAATGTGGTAGTGGGATAATCTCAAAAAAAAAAAAGATATAGCAGAATGGGGAAAAAGCACAAACAGCTAGTTCGGTCAGGTTTGGAGTGGTTCCCGTGGTGGGAGGTTACTAAATAGTGTCTTCAGCTTTGGGAAGAGGTACCGAGCATGAGTGGAGGATGGAGATTAAGATAAAGGTATGTAAAATCATGACTGGCATGAGAACAATTAGTCATTATTTTTTGGTAACTCAGAGAATGGTAGGCACGTAACGAATCGATCAGGAAGCAGATCTAAAATAAATAAAAGCACTTTGTAGTTTTCAAGCCAACGCCTAATTATATTGTGAAATTTGTTGCCACAGGATGTTTTGGATACTGAAAGTATGAATGCATTCAAAAAACATTAGACAGATTTACAAAGGGCAGGCCCTTCACAGCTATTAAAGCCGTAGATCTGTGTGCAGTCGCTGGTTTAGGAAGGCCCAAAGGCCCCGGTGCTGAAAGTTAGACGGATATATTGGGACAGGATTTCTCAACAGCTCTTGTTTTGCTCATTTTCCTCTTTCTTCCTTGGGATTCATTGCTGCGTACATTCAGATTCAAGGCGAGATTAACCTTTCTTACATGATGTTGCATGGGGGACCCTTTGTCAAGGTGTTTGACTGGAATAGTTTCCTGTTAAGAACAAGTTTGAAAGGGGATCCGATTCTTTTGAAAACTCCTTGCCAGAAATTCTGAAGTTCATGTGATGTCAGTAAAGCTTTTCCTCTGTGGGTAGCGGTTAACTCATATTTTCATCTCTCAGTTTGATGAGGTTGTGGCTGCATCCAAAGCCTTAAAGGCCTCACCTTTTCCTTTGAAGGGAAACAAACCAATCCTTAATTCTGCCACACGATCTTTGAATAACTTCTCTGGAGCTTAATTCTCTAAGGAAACTGCCTAGTGCTGTTACAGTTGAAAGTAGTTTTTGTCTATGTTTGAAAAGAAGCAAGACTGAGGGTTTTTTTTCCCCAGGTGCTACACGGATAGAAAAAAAGGCCACAAAAAGTTAAATGGAGGAGCTAAACGCTGTTCTACAATGCTTAAGTGTATGTTGCTTGGGAATCCTCGCATGGATGATGTCACTTTACACTGACATCAGTCAAATTATGTGCATGCAAAGATCTGTATAGGATTCACCCCTTGATTTCATTATTGTTCATTAGAAAGGTATTGACTTCTGCCATTTTTTCTCTTGTTGTTTTTCCCTTCCCTCTGCCTCCTAGAAAACAGCAAACATTTGTGATTTTACTGAGTTAATGACCTCTTAAACTATGCTTAAAATGTGATCATTTTACTTTTATGTGTTCCTTTTGTCTTTTCAGGACAGCCCAGAAACTTGCAAGATCTATGCCGAATTAAAATCCGTCAGTGTATAGGCCTTCAAAACCTAAAACTACTTGATGAACTACCCATTGCCAAGGTCATGAAAGACTACTTAAAACACAAATTTGATGATATCTGATATCCATGAAGAGAAGAACTCTGAGCAAGATTAGTTATATTCCAGATACTGAAGAGGCTTGTTGCCTTGCACAAAGTATATCCTATGCAAATTCTGATTTTTCTGTAAAGTCAGAAGGCAGGTATACACTTCCTTGGGTTTTTTATACCACACGCTAGAAGGTCTTAATTTTTGGTTTCTTGGTCCAAGTTTACAAGGTCCAAGCTTTCTATACAATACTACATTTTAAAAATTGCTGTTGGCTTTTTGTTTGTTTTCACATTAAGTGTGCAGACTTGCAGTGGAGCTGGAAGGTAGCCTCTCAAGGGAAGTGGTTGGTTTGAATTGGCATGCTGAGTAATGACTCAAGAAAATAATGTTTGGAAATCAAGGCACCAGTCCTGCAAAAGGATACCGAGAGAAAGACCTTCAGAGCCTCGTTGTCTCTTGGGACTCTTATCTCTGCCAGGGTGTATGTTTTTGCAGGATAGAGGGAAGAGTTGATAATCAACGTGTCCTAGGGTACTGTATGAAGACAACTTGGAAATTAGAGAGAAAATTCAGTTACCCTATTCAATTTGAGGGTCTATACATTGGCTCTTTTTATAATATTCTTTTCCTAATTACTGTAGTCGGGATGCCCATGAAATTCAGGCCCTCTTCTTTCCTGACATTCCCTGTGAAATGGGCGGCTGTTTCTAAGTCTATTTTTAACAGTGACAGTACACTACAGAGAGGTATAGCCTCTGTATTTTTTACATTAACTTAAGAGTAAACAAATTTAGATTTTTTGAAGCCAATGTATTCTGTTTCTCATACAGTGCCTCCTGTGCAATAATCTTTCCGATGTATTTTCCCTTTATGTGTGATTTCCCCCCCCGCACACTGTTCCTCATTTAGTCTCAGTGCATTATTTGTGAGAATAGGAACTGCTGCCTCGCCGTAGTGGTGACGTGACATTACTAAAGGGATGTGGCAGTTGCTGTTCGTTATTGCTCCCTGAATTTCATGAATGTATAACCTGCTTTATTTCACTTTCAGTTGAAATTTTATCTACGGGTTCTCAGCCAAGTTATGTCCACTTAAAAGAAAAGTAATTGGCCAAATCCTTTTATTTTAAAGGCTTTTTTTTTTTTCCTTTGGTTGTTCTGAAATTCAGTTTGTTTCAGGTTGGAGAGTGGGAAGTGCACGTCAATTAAGATGCATTTTATATGTGCACTAATGAGAAGCCCCATTCGTATTGCAACTTTAAAATTTGCAAACATGAAGTGCTTTCCAATTCATCTGAAAGAAGCAACTGAAAGGAGTACTGAAATTCGGCTACTGAATGTGTTCTTCATAATAGATATTAAAATGATCTATTCAAGAGTTTTGTTTCTTATCCTGGAAAAAAGAAAAAGTAGTTCTTGCTATCAAAAAAAGATGTTTCACTCTTCATTTTCAAGGGATAACGGAGTCATCATGAGGTTCTTGCCAGTGTCCTCTAATTCTGTTTTGCATCCTATGGGCTCCCAAACAGCCTCTCTGGTATCAGGAGTGCTTTTGTACCAATTATACCAATGGAAACAGGGAGATGAAAGGAATGGTGGTGGCTTTTAAGTTTAACACTGTCACTTTCAAAGTATTTAATATTAAAAAGATAAAAAGCAAGGTGAAGCAGGTATACTCACATTATTTAACTCTGCTAGTTCCTTTTAGCATCTTATAATCCTGGACCTCAGTTCTTTGAGCACGAACCTCACCACTGCTAATGGATGCACCAGAACTGTGGCAAGCAAGGAGGATTATCTCTCCCTGTTGTGTCTGGCATTGCGTCAGGTTTCCAAACAACAAGTGATTTTTGGAGATTCATGGCTCAGAGAATTGGTAATGGGATGTTGAACCTTTTTACCTCCAGTTTATATAGGTTCAAGTCCAGCCTGCTTGAATAGTAGCCAAAACATCATGTCTAGGCAGCATGAGCGAGCAAGGATGTCCAGCCTTAACACCATGTAGTGGTCACCTCTGGGCAGTGGAGCTTTACAGCGCTTCCTCCAGGTTGTAAGCAACCGTGGTGGCATTGTAGCGGAGACAACCTGATTGGGGTGTGCGTGTCAGCCGGTGTGCACGATGGTGTCTGTCGGCTCTGATTAAAGCAAGGAAGATCAGGTGTTAGGGTCTTTTAAGTTCTCCACTACTGAGACAGGACAGAGAGTAAGAATTGACTGGCAGGTTTTAAGCATGAATCTTCAGTGACATGAGATCAGAACCTTAAAATTGCTTTCTTTTCTCAAAAAAACTCCCAACAACTTAGTATTGTTCACTACATTTGTAAGTTGGTCTAAACCAATGTCCTTCCCCACTGAATTTTTACAGTAATATTTTCTAAGGTAATCTAGAGTATATTTTAGTTGCAATCTATATTAAGGCAAATTATTTGTTCTGTCTGTTGCTGTGACTGAAGAAAATTATGGAAGACTTTGTTGGTAACAAGAATGCTATTTAATGAAGAAATGTGTAATTCATTATTTATTGTTTGAGGTTTGTTTTTTGGTTATTTCTTTTAAGTAACTGACATCTAAAGGGAACACACATAACATTTCAGGCCAGTAAAAAAAGCCTTTCTTTTAAATTAATTTCCACCCTTCTCTCCCAAGGTAGAGGGAAGCCTTTGCCCTTTCTTACAATGCTAAGCCATCTCTTGTAGCTGGTTTCTCTGACCTTGATTCTGCCAAGCATCGCAGCACATCTCCAAACCTACTGACAGTAGGTCAGCAAACCAGTGCTGCGTCTCCAAACCTACTGACAGCCCCGTTCGCTCGCTGAAGTTGCACGTGCTCCGGTGCAAGTGAAGTGTGATGATTCATTGTTAATCCCACCCAAATTTCAATAATGGGGATTCTGGTCTCTTTTATTATTTTAAATATTGTGCACGAGTACTTTGAAGAACAAACTGAACTTTGTTTTTCATTTGGACTAGAATATGGAAGGAGAAGTGCATAATATAGACTCCTATGTAGCCTAGTTCCATTACCTTAAAATTCACGGTTGGACACTTTTAATAAACCTTGAAAAAATTGGCAAACACACCAAAGAATCAATATGAGTAAAAGACTCTGATCATTAACAAACTGCAAACCTCATCCTTTAAAACAAAGCGGAAAGTTTTTGTAAATATTTATGTTTATAAATGTACAGCAGAGTAAGAGTGTTTTTTAGATTATTTAATTACCATATTTCTAAACTATTTACATTATAGACAATACTTGTTAGTTTGAAAAGCTCTTGAGTGGGTTTTTTTTTTTGGTTTTGTTTTGAGTTTGTTTTTTTTTTAAAAAAAAAAAAAAAAGAAAAATTCATTATCACTCATGCTTGGAATAACTCTGGCTTCCTTGGGATAGCATGGAAAATTCAGTTTTCTGGCTCTAGTTGGCAATCATAGGAGAACACATCTGGACAAACTCATCAGATAAATACCCAGAGGCAAAAGAGAATATGTAGTGCGTTTATCAGGGTGGACCTGGGCAAGAGGAAAAAACAAATAATGGGATGAATCCTGATTTTCTTGGTTAAATTTGTGGAGAGCCCCAGTGACATTGTGACAAGAGCAACTTGCAACCTGCCTACACCTCTAGCTTCCATGCAACGCCGTGTTACCAATACCATAATGTATTTTGTTCTTCCTTTGCAATGTAAGTTTTTTGCTTTGGGTCAATTTGAATTTGAAAAAAAAAAAAAGAGAGGAAAAAAAAAAAAAGTGAAACCTTGTTAATTTTTTTTTCTTGTTGTCTATGTTCTGTTTATTTCTAATGTAATGTTTTAATAACATATTACCACTTTACACATTTTCTCTCAATGTTTGTCTGTCTCTTCTACTCCTTTTTCCTTCTCTGGTGCACATTCTGGGAAGGAGTTTGATACAGTTGCCCCCACAAATAGGATTTAAGGTTTCTCATGAATTATTATATGATTTTGGGTGGGAGGGGGGCAGGGGTGTTAACAGGCAAATATGAGCTTAAAACTCTAGAAGAGAGTTGGACTTCAGAAAGGGGAACAAACTGGCCTTTAGCTATGAGTAGTTAGGTTTTTCCCTGCTCACATTCCAGTACAGCCACTTCATGGCTTTCTGAAAGGTTCGCCTTTCCTCCTCCTTAAGATACAAAAATGGACCCAACAGTGGTCATATTTTGCAGTTAAATCTCTCTTGTATTCATTTACCACTACTAAAAGTTGAATAAGGGGGATGTATATGAATGTTCCTGACACACAAATGGGAATTGGGAGCGTTTGGGTTTGGTTGTGGGAGTAATATACAATCAAAAATCACAGTAAGGTTTTGGACCCTAAACATTTGAAGAGAAAGGACTGTAGATTTAAAGATGCTGCTAAGGAGTAGTAGGGAGGGGGGGAGGAAAAGTAATAAAAAATCTTATTTCCATTGCTTAGTAGCAAACTATACAAACATTACTGGGAGTATGGGCACCGTACAACCAACAGTTGTGTTTAGAACTGTTGATGGTGGTGACTAACAGACTGGCCAGACGTTGCCTGGTGTATTTACTGGATGCTGTGTTAAAGACTTTGTTCCTGTTTATGTATCGCATTTCCTGTTTGAGTGTTCACTTGTGAAGTTTAGAACAATTAATGATGCTTTAACAAACCTGATTTACAAGCTGCTGACAAATGATGTGTTTAGAATATACAGTCTTTCCATTTATTGGTAGAAGTCTGCGATAAGGGAGCAAACTTGTTTTATAGGCAAAATGCTTTCTTTTAACCAGAGAGTATAACAAAACTCTTGTCCCTTTGAAAGCAAAAGTAACAGGGCTGATGAAAAGGAGCAAAGAACAGGCTCTGACATGTCTTTCCCCAGACAGTTGGGGCTGAAGTGTTCAAATTCTCTTTGCTCCAGTCTATCCCCTCCGTTTTGGTAAGGGCTATCACTACCTCAAGTGGTATTTGCAACTAGAATAGCACTGAAAGGCTAGACATTTGTTCTTCTTTTCATGTGTCATTGGAATCTCTTCTGTATGAATCTACTTCTTGGCTTAGATAATTAGCCCAAGTAAAGCTCAACATGTGAGTTCATCCCATGACAGTAAGAAGCAAACCAGATAGACACATTGCTTCGTGAAACCGTGGTACCAGGAATTCCTCAGCCAGCACATTCCCCAGGGATCCACAACACACAGCTGGAACTGCAAAAAGTTGGGATCGAAAGCTGCATTGACTTTTATTGGGAAATCTCCAGCTGCCTAGTGAAGAAATCAGAACTCCAGCTGTTTCCTCCACATCTGGGATCTCTAGTGTTGCTGACTCCTGTTTGTGAGGACCCAGGTAAGTGTTGAATGCTGTTACAGCTTGTCTTCGTGATCGCAAGAGGGAAGTTTGACACGTCTATGGAGGGTGCTTGGAAAGGGTCAAAAAGCATTTCTGTGCCTGCTCTAAATGTGCCAGGTTTTTCTGTGCAGTGGAGCTTGTGTAGTCTGAGTAAGAGTGATGGGCGCTACAGAGCACGAGTATTTCCCAGAGTTTGACTTCATCTGTTGCAGTGTTTTGCAGATCCCTCAACATCCATGGAATATTCCTAAAAGGTCTGGATAAGGTGAATGAAAACCAAGCCTACAGGCAGTAGGTTATGCAAGGGTAAATGCTTTTAAGAGAAAATTTAAGGCTGCAAACATCCACTATACAGCAAAAAATATATATTCTTTGTTAAAGACCACAACATTGATCATAAATTCTCTGTTCTGACTTGCAAAAATAGGGTGTTTTTTTAGTCTTTGGACTCCAAATATCTCTGAGGTTTGTCTTCCTGTCTTGCCACAAGGAACTAAGAGTTAATGGAAGTTCTGTTCTAAATGTTGTCCTCCTTTCAGACTTGGACCATTGTAACTCCACTGAAGGTGGTGGTTACTCAACACTTAATCCACTGTGAACAAGCAAATAATAGATTTGGATGGCCACCTTGCAGTCCTGCTCCTTGCATTATAGCCTAATGAGGAGGGTATTTTTGGGAAGTATTTACAAAACACTTTGTGAATGAGTGCTAGGAGATTCTGCAGTTGGAGCCAAATTTATAAGCAACAAATAGACTTATTTTTTTCCCAGAACACCTCCATGTCCTAGTTTGATCGAATGCTTAAATGAGGTGAGGAGAGGCATTTTGGTTTCATTGTCCATCTTGAGAAACTTGCCATATCTGGTTGGTTCTCTTAATACAGCAGATTACTTAAAGTAAATTACTGCAAGGAAATGTAAACTTAAGTTTATTGTAAGGGCTTCACTAATTATAAACCCATTACATAGTCTATTTTTGACTTGTCCTTGTAACAGCAAGTGCTTCTGCTCTTTGCTGAGCACAAGCTTGCTTGCCACCAGCGGTCTGTGTTGCCCATGTGTTTAAAATACAAGGTTGTGACTTTGAGTAGCATTGTGTTGGCTGAAACAGCAAGAGCTGCCCTTGTCACTGGTAAGTCTGACTGGGAAAGGTTATGTGGCCTCCCTGTTCAGTGATAAGCCAATTCTGTTGCTTCATGAGTATAGCATTTGCATGGGATAAGAGAAATTTCAATGCAACTGCATCCAGTGCTTGATTTTGAAACCTGAGGGAGAGCCCAGCTGTGGGATGTGGGCTACTGAAATGGGACTTCCAAGCTTTGCCAGTCTCCAACTCAACTTGAGATCAGTCCCCAGCTGTCTGGATATTGCTCATCTTGTAACAGGTTTCACTCTTGCTGTTAGGAAGCACAATCAAATAATTTTTCAAGAGCCTTCAGTCCGCAAACAAAGTGGCTGGAATGGGGTAGGAGGGTGAAGTTGAGATGGGGATTGTGTGAGAGGGCAGAAAAATGTGGCTTTTGATCTTAGAAACGTTTGGTATGTGGGTGGTTGGGCTCAGAAGTTTGTATGTCCTTAATATAAAATAATCTGCGTGAGTATTTGAGCCTGTTCCTTTTCTGCTTTGTGTGTGTGCTATTTAATGGTCAGTGAGCCAGAAGAAAACACTGTGTTTTCTGATGGTTCAGGCACCCTCCTGATGAGTGGAAAACTTGAATTAAAAGTTCCCACTCTGAACTAGGCAGAGCAATTAAAGATGGGGATTTGCACTCGAATTCCCACCCTTTAAGGCTGTGATCACAGGGATTTAAATTGTGCCACAGGGAGAGACCGTAACAAAACTGTTACACAATCTCCAAGGTTGAGCCCAAAAGGTCACTCAAGCAGGTACCCGGCTGGAGGGAGCTCACCCTCATGTCTCCTGCATGTGTGAACAGATGACTGATGCTCACAGTGGGGGGTTGTCCCTACTTGCTTGTAATCTACCTGGAAAAAATAATTCAGACTTTTTCTTGTTCCCTGGAGCTCTGGTGTTGGTTGTATTCACAGGCACTCACAGAATCACAGAATCTTAGGGGTTGGAAAGGACCTCAAGAGATCATCAGGTCCAACCCCCCTGCCAAAGCAGGCTCCCTATCTCATATTACATAGATAGGCGTCCAGATGAGACTTGAATCTCTCCAGAGAAGGAGACTCCACCACCTCCCTGGGCAGCCTATTCCACTGCTCCGTCACCCTCACTGGGGAAAAAGTTCTTCCGCATGTTGGAGCGGAACTTCCTGTGCTCCAGCTTACAGCCATTGCCCCTTGTCCTGTCCCCACAGACACTGAAAAGGGGCTGGCCAATTCCCCCTGCAACCCACGCCTAAGATATCTATAAACACTAATTAGGTCCCCCCTAAGTCTTCTTTTCTCCAGGCTGAACAGACCCAGCTCACTCAGCCTTTCCTCATAGGGGAGATGTTTCAGACCCCTAATCAACTTTGTCGCCCTGCTTCTAGCTCTAGGCTTTGCCATCAGTGCCAGCCTCTTCCTCCTCTTCCTAACCTCCCCTCCACATCGAGTCACTCAGTGAAACCTTCCTCACTCCAAAGAACCTATCCCAGGAGGTGGATTGAATGGTGGGATTTTGGACATAGTGTGGTGGTGACATTCACCAGTCCCAAAGCAGTGCTTGGTGGTGCTCAGAGCCTCTGAGGAACGGATGGGGGAATCTCTGCAGGGCGGGGAAGAGTCTGCTATTGATCTGTGTTAATCTGCATGAAAAACCTAACATGATGCTGAATTTGTGATCCTGCTCAGGCCTCCTATATGCTTTGGGTTTATTTTATTCTAATCTGTTTGTTTGGCTAAAGAAGCAATACTTTGGTTTTTTATAAAACCAAAAATATCTTCTTTGCATTTCCATCCACTCTGCTTCCAGCATTTCATCCCCCATCACTGATTTGTCTGGTGGGGTGTCTCAAGACTCCAAACTGCTTAGCAAACATCTTTCTGTGCAATCATTTTAATGGACTGAACTGAGTAAAGGGCACAAAAAACTCTCCTAGATCTATCTGTGTCACTAGTACTACTCTGTAACCCCGCTTTTCATTTGTTCACATCCAAGTAAATTACATTCAGCAGCTTGCTTTAGAAGCCTCACCAGTTGTTACAGGCAGTGTTGGAAGGCACTCCCAAGTGATTCCAAGTAAGACTTCTTTGAAAGTTGATTCAGATATGGGCAATTTCAGTCTGATCTGGTAAAACAGCTTCAGATAACCTCTACTGCTAACTCGGTGTTGTGGTTTGGGTTTTCTTCTTCCCAAGCCTGGGTACAACGCTGATTATTTTTCCCCTCAAGACACTTGGCCAAAGTTGTTTTTTTTTAATCTACCATTTTGAGCAAAGAAAAGCTTTGCTGAACTTGACTTGCTTTCACAATTCTCTGGCCTGCCTCCTGCCTGCTTTTGATGAGAGCAGACCCCTCATTTTAAAGGGCATTTTTTTCATGGCCCCCACATTTTGCCCAGATATTCCACGTCCTATCTAGTCCTCTGTTAAATTTCTAGTTATCTGGTCAATTAAGTGGGTTTTATCAGATATGTGTAGCATAGCAGTTATTAGTTACGTTCGTATATACAGCTGAACTTGCTGGCTTTGAGTATTTCCTGTGCTTCATAAATACTTGTATAATCTGTTGTGCAGGCTCAGCTGTTCTTAATTCTAATGTGATTCATATTGTGCTTAGAAATCTGACATTCTTGGCTTGTCAGAAGTATTAATATATGTTAGTGCCATATCTATTGAAAATTGACATGTTTTTTGCAGTGCTTTAATTTTCACTTCTTTATATTGCAGCATTCCATATTGAGCAACACGGCATTGTTTGCTTTTAAATTTCCCTCTCTCCCTCAGTCCTGAGAAACCAGAAATAATTAGATTATATCTTTCTCTTGGCTTGCATAGTTTTCACTTGTAGTGAATTATGCCATGCAAAACTCTATCCCTCCAGTGAGAGTTGGGTTGTCATTGTTACGAGCCACATCTGGACTGTATAATTCTTTGTACTTTGCACTACAAAGACTCTTTGCCCATGGAGTCAGAAACCATCCCTCTCCAGCGAGTAGTAATAGCTCTTTCCTCAAGCAAAAGTGCCATGCTTAACCTCCCCAGGCCTTTCTGCTGAGGACAGAGCTGTTGTGCGGATGAGAACGCTGCTCTGAAGCTCCAGAGGTGGGATGACCTTAACTCGTGGTAGACAGCCAGAAGTGTTATGGGAATGTTGAGTCCCATGTGGATAGGTCTCCTTTCTTCAATGGGTCATGGGAGACCAGGAGAAAAACTCAGACTTCCATTTACTTGAGCCAAATAATCTCTCTTAGTACCTGGATGAAAGTTTATCTTGAGGAAGGAAGCTTGAATGTACCTTTAAGGTCCATATGATAGCAAATCAAAAGCCTTTACTGTTCAGCCACTTCTGTGTTTAATTACCTTACCGCAGAGGAGCTGAAGCTTTTGTTCCCAGGTTGAGTCTTTCTGACTTCAGCTGGGAAGTAATGAATGTTGCTGTCTCTGTGCAGCCTTTCATCTTGCTGATGATATCATTTTCTTGTATAATCATGGGCATAGTAAATGATTACTATTCAGACTTCCTCTTTAAAATGAAACTTAAAGAGTTTGTGTCTCTCCCCACATCATTTTTGTGGCTGTCATCTCTTATGCCATGCTCTTTATCCAACGTTTCAGTGCTGTAGACCAACCAGTTCTTTACTGAGGCTGTTTGATTCTGACAGGGCACTATAAACCCAAACCTTCTTTGGAGGATTCTCTTGTTTGGGAAGTAAGGAAGAAGCAATACCACTTGGGTGCCCAGAGAGGAACATTAAAAATGTATGGACTTTTGGGCTGGGTGTTTGGATTCTTTTTTTCCACTCTCCAGCCTATATGCTAGGTCAAAAGAACAAGTGCTCCAAGCAAAAATGCCCCCGTTAGGCAGAAACTTGGAGGCTGCTCTTAATCATAGAATCATAGAATTGTAGGGGTTGGAAGGGACCTCGAGAGATCATCGGGTCCAACCCCCTGCCAAAGCAGCTCCCTAGGACATATCACTCAGATAGGCGTCCAGATGGGTCTTGAATCTCTCCAGAGAAGGAGACTCCACCACCTCCCTGGGCAGCCTGTCCCAGGGCTCCCTCACCCTCACTGGGGAAAAGTTCCTCCCCATGTTGGTGTGGAACTTCCTGTGCTCCAATTTGCAGCCATTGCCCCTTGTCCTGTCTCCACTGACACTGAAAGGGGCTGGCTGATTCCCCCTGCATCCCCTGCTTCAGATAATTATAGACTTTAATTAGGTCCCCCCTCAGTCTTCTCAAGGCTGAAGAGTACCAACTTACTCAGCCTATCCTCATAGGGAAGATGCTCCAGGCCCCTAATCATCTCACCCCTAAAATTCGTCCATGCATAAGAGCCATCCTGAAAGCTGGTACTGGAAGAAACACGCTTGTTGAAGTGTAGAGGTGTACTGATCATGAATTCACATAGCATGTGAAGTGCCATCTTTCTCTCTCCACATGAAGAAAATGCATGGCTTGGTTTTGGTTTTGAAGCTTTTTGTCTGCCTGTCCTCATCCATGTCCTCTCCCATCTCTTTTTCCCAAATACAGTGTCAGCAAAGTCAGCTATTTGGCAATAAAATACCTCCTCTGACTTGAAATCATAAATACCTGGTTTGTATGCTATTAAGAACCTTTGTATTTTATTATAGAGCATAAGAGAAGTCCAGATAAGGCTCTGCAGCCTGCTATTGATCTTTGTGCAGAGACAAGATGAGCTGCCTCTCGGTGAGGTTCCCTTGACTCACCTCCCTTAGCAGAACATACCACAGCGTAGGTACGTCATGTTTTTAAGGAGAGTTTATTCTCTGAGTAGCTCGTCCCAGCTGCCTTTTGCTCCTGCAGCTCACAGATGTGAGGTTACAGTACGGCTCTTCCCCCAGGATGATGTATTGCTATCGTGACCTTGCCTGCTGCTCTTACAGGGGTTCATGGCCATAAAAATCACTTTGTTCAAGAGCAGTGGCTGTAACAAATAAGCTTAGCTAAACCATCACTTTTTCACTTTTACTGATTTCACCCTCCTGCTTTATGACAGAGGTTAATACAGAGAATTAGATTTCAGTGACATTGTTTAAACCTCTTTATCCTTGTCTAATTAAACTGAATACTTTAAAGATGATTCATATTGCTTGACACCCTTGCATCTAAATACTCTCTCTTTTAGGTGGAAAGTAAAGGAAATGTGTGGACTAGAAATTCAAATTAGCCTCTTGTTTATCGAGAGAGACCAGGTTTTGTTTTTAAACTTTGCCTAGACAACACTATGCTTTTCCAATGCATAGTGTGGTGATTATAAGCAGATTCCCAGAAACTCTTAAAAGCCCTCAAAAGCCATCATGACAACCCCAGTTTCAGTGCAGAGCAGCATCGGTACCCGTTGCAGAGTGGCACCACTGAGATTTGGAGGTCGAAACTTCATCTGAGCTGCATGATGATGGCGTGTTGACTGGAGTATTGTGTCCAGTTCTGGGCTCCCTGGGATAAAAAGGACAGGGATCTCCTGGAGAGAGTCCAGAGAAGGGCTACGAAGATGATGAAGGGCCTGGAACATCTATCCTGTGAGGAAAGGCTGAGAGAGCTGGGGCTGTTCAGCCTGGAGAAAAGAAGACTGAGGGGGGACCTAGTTAAACTCTATAATTATCTTAAGCAGGGGATGCAGGGGGAATCAGCCAGCCCCTTTTCTGTGTCTGTGGGGACAGGACAAGGGGCAATGGCTGCAAATTGGAGCACAGGAAGTTCCCCACCAACATGGGAAGAACTTTTCCCCAGTGAGGGTGAGGGAGCCCTGGGACAGGCTGCCCAGGGAGGTGGTGGAGTCTCCTTCTCTGGAGAGATTCAAGACCCATCTGGACACCTATCTGTGCAGTATGAGCTGGGGAGCTGCTTTGGCAGGGGGGTTGGACCCCATGATCTCTCGAGGTCTCTTCCAACCTCTACAACTCTGTGATTCTGTGATTCTGTGTTGGTAGGTCCCAGGACTAGGTATGACCCTGCCTCAACCCAACCACCCACCTTCCCATACAACCAACTTTCAGGTCCTCGGAACCATGGTGCACCCCATGAAGAAGTTTATGGGAGAGGGGAGCAAGATTCTTTTGATACACCGTGTAATGTTCCTCCCACCATAGGACAGCTGTGATCTTGTGGCAGATTCTTTCAGACTTGTGTCAGCTCATTCAACAAGGAGACACTGAAATGAAAGTTTTCTGCCTTTGACAATGAATCCTTCTTCCAAAGCTACCAGGAATGACTTGGTCTTGCATAATGTCTTGTGTACTGTCCCTTCCAGAAGGCGTGGTGTGAGTAACAAAGGCAGGGTTGAAAGATACTATGATTTCCCTTCCTCCTTGTTGCAGGACTTAATGATATAAAGAGCTCAGTAGTTCATTGATGTTTGTTGCTGTTTCTGTTTGTGGGCTTTTCACAATACTGCGGTTGGGAAGATGACAAGATAAAGGATGACTAAAAGAGATCTGCTCTCTCTTTTAGAACAGCAATAAACCCTCTTTCCTGATTTTTATTTCCTCTCCCCTCCCTTGGAAACGTTGACTCAGAAATCCATCACAAAGGAAATAAGTTAATTTGAATTTCTATTGAACCTTGAAAAGGTTTTTTAAAAGTCCTATTTGGAGGCTTTCAGCAGTGAGGCTTTGATGAGAGCAGGAGGCAAAACTGAAACTCCCAGTCCAAATACTCCAGTGTCAGTGGCTTGCCCTTGGCTCTTGCGCCGTATAGCAGATGGAAAATGAGACCATTGCTCATTCCTGAGGGTTGATCTGAGTCCTCAATAGCTGTAACAGTAACAATCTCTACTATACAAGGAAAAATTAACATTAGCTAATTGAAAGAAATGCCAGCAGAAATCTGCTTTACTCTATTTGGAGGTGAGAGAAGGAGGGACCAGCTGAATGGGATGACTTCCTTCCTCATGCCATCTTGTTCTAAGAATTTGTATATTCAGTCTTCATTTCTGGGAGCAGGTTAAACGCCCATCATTTGTAATGCAGAAGAAAGACTTTTTTTCCTTTGAGACAGCATAACTCAGAAGAACAAAAGTCTCCTAACAGATCCAGAGATGAAAATGTGTCTGTTCTCAGTCCCGTGCTGCGTGTGTTTCGGGAGCAAAATGCTTGTTCCCTGTTCCCAGCACAACGTGGAAGAGGTGTGTGGTGCTGAAAACCAGAGCAGCCACGTTAGGGGTATGGAATAGGTCCATCTGTGTGAATGCAAAAGTCAGCGATCGCATCGCTGGGCTTTCTCTGCTGAAAGAAGCTATGGTTGCCCTTGTCAAAAGTTAACGTTCAAGCTATCATCAGATTTACAGGTGTTGTTCTGAATTCAGTGTAGACCATGGGTGTAGACCATGGATATGTGGTCTTGCTCCCAAGAGGCAGCACAGCCTGCGTTCAGTTACCCAAACCCCCTTCCTGCGCAAGCAGAGAGAAGCTGGAGGACTTTTTCAGCTGAAAAATCCTTTTTCCTCCTTAATGTAAGGAAGAAATCCAACCTGATTTTTCTTTTCCCCCCCCAAAGTCACTCAGTAAGATACACAAGAAGCCCCGTTGGTGTGTGCGGAGGGTGTGGGTTTTGTGTGTGCATGTTTGAGCCCGGCCTTCATCTTCACCCTTCCCATCTGAAGGCAAAGGCTTCCTCTTGAAGGCTAGAAACGAAAAGCTGTTTCTGCCCTTTTCATCTTCCACAGGGTAACCAAAGGCCTCTGGATGGGTAAAAGACAGTGGTGTGTCAAACTGAGCTCTGCTTGTTAAGCACAGTGAAGATGGAGATGGGATTAGGAGTCGGCTTGGGCTGTGCTCACTTTTGGAGGAGTGAGTCAGTGCTGCAAAAACTAATCATTATGTCCTTATTTTAACTGGGCAAAATACAATTTTTAACTAAATAACCTTTTCCTGGTTGTTTGTGATGCTGAGCTGCTTCTTTCAGCACTGGTGTTCATGTGCCGCTGTCACACCAGGCAGGATGCTCAGCTCATTATGGATTGCCCAGGTTATTCAACCTTTGTTCTCCATAACTCATTCTGCTGAACTCTAGCTGATACCAACTGTTTTTCTTCAGATAATACAACTCAGGATGATGTATGTGGCAAGTCTTGATTATTTTTTAAAATTTTTTGCCTTTTGATTGATTGTCTTGTCTTGGAAGAGAATTTGTAAAGAGCAGCCTAATGTGTCTGTAGAAGATGTCTACCTGGTTTTGGACTTGAGTTGCAGAGGGATGAGACCTGATGTTCAGTAGCAAGGCAATTCTCTGAAGTTTGGAAGAATCTCCCTGAGTTCAGGGTCGTTTTAGTAAATCAAATTTTGGTGTGCTGGACTTACAGTATGGTTTTAAAAGACATTTTTAGTAGTGGAGAAATGACATCATACTCTGTTGGGCGTAACACGTGGTTAGGTGTTTCTTGTATTGAAACAGTTCTCAGAATAACGGGTGGCAAGAGGATGGGAGTAAAATGAGGCCCCAACTTGAGAAATGCTTTTTTCTCTACACCAACATTGGAGTTTTCCTCAATCTGAGGAGTCACTTCAGTACTTGTCCCTAATGATATACCAGCCTGAATCCACGAAATTCAACCCTCTGCCTCTGTAGCTTGTTTGTCTGGGCAAACTCCTGACATTTCTACCATTGAAAATACCTTTTTTGTCATTAAAAATACAGGGAGTGGGGGAGATGTTGTGGATAAACCTTAAGACAGGGTAACTTTGGGAATTTTTGAGTTGTTTTTGCAAATTTTACACTGTTAAATAGAACGAGGAGCCTCATGGAGGCCTGGGAATCGGTGCTAGGCTGCTGCCAGCACCCCCACTGCGGTCCTCACCCATGCCAGGGACAGGGCATGGTGTCATTTGGCCCTGCCTCAGCTGCTCCTTTCTCAGGGCTCCCCCACAAAGGCTGACCCTGAATTTTCTAGGCTAAACAGAAGAGATGTGGAAGGGCCCTTAGGGTTGGGAAGGGCAAGAAGCAAATGGGTCCAGACGTGTGGGTATTTTATTGGAGCTTGCTAGTTTGTGTGTGGGGCTGAAAGCCTGCGTGCCTAGGAAGAGTCTTTAAAAATGTATAATCTCTGTAACGAAGCCTGCTCCTAATTAGCAGTCTGTTTTGATTTGAACGTTTGCATTCAGAACTTTGCCTTCCAGCTCCTGTAACTCAGGGCTGCGTATTTACATCAGCGGGGTGAGTCCTACAGGTTTTCCCCCCTCAAACCATCGTTTCTTGTTCAGGGTTTCTAATGTGTGGTTGGGGGGTTTTTTGTTGGTTTGTTTTTTTGGTTTTGGGGTTTTTTTAAAATATAGGCACAGTGGGTAATGGATTGTTCCCTGCCTGAGTTTGCTCCAGGAATTATTTGCATCGACTCTTTCTGTAATAACAGAATCGAAGGGTGTGTTAAAAAGACTTATGAGCAGCAAATGAAGCAATAAGCAAGCAAATAGTGTTTGTATGCAAATGCTGTGAGTGCTTTGTCATGTTCTGGGATCTGTCAGCTACCTCCATGCTTCCAAAACTTCATCCCCATCAACTCTCTGTACCAAGGATTTATGCCAAAGCCTGGTGAAGTCAGTGGGTCTTCCCACTGCCACTAGTGGGCTTGACCAGTTCAGTCTAGAGAAAAGAAGATTAAGAGGAGACCTAATTGGTGTTTACAATTATCTTACGCATTGGATGCAGGGGGAATTAGCCAGCCCCTTTTCAGTGGTTAGTGGAGACAGGACAAGGGGCAATGGCTGTGAATTGGAGCACAGGAAGTTCCACACCAACATGGGGAGGAACTTTTTCCCCAGTGAGGGTGCCAGAGCCCTGGGACAGGCTGCCCAGGGAGGTGGTGGAGTCTCCTTCTCTGGAGAGATTCAAGACCCATCTGGACACCTATCTGTGCAGTATGAGCTGGGGAGCTGCTTTGGCAGGGGGGTTGGACCCCGTGATCTCTTGAGCTCCCTTCCAACCCCTACAACTCTGTGATTCTGTGACTCGGTCTCAGGCCAGACAGGAGAGGAGCGAGATGTTACCAGCCACTGATTTCACTAGGAACTTCCTTGTATTGGGAAGGCTTTTTCTGTGTTCTGAATAAAACCAACTCGCCAGAGCTAAAGAACAGCACAGCTTTTGGAAACTCTTGTGTTGTCATGTACATCAGCCACTGTCTTGATCTAGTAACTTCAGGAGCTGAGAACATGGAGCCTGTACTGCCTCCTTGAAAGAGCCAGCCACTTCAGCCGCAACTGGAAGAGAATAAGGGGTTTTGTAGCTTCTGGCAAAAAAAAGAGGACAGGAAGCATGTTGACCAGAGTGTCAAAGCTCAGTTTCCTTGTGTAGAGTATACAATCTGTTGGATTCACAGTGAAGTTATCCCCTGCATTCACGGAGTAGGTGATTTCCATCCTTCTCCCCCATCCCTCATGCCTGTAGTGTCTGGTGTAAGCTGACAGCGCCCTGGGCAGTCCCTCCGTTCCTCAGCTGAGACAGCCTGGAGAGCTTCCAAATTACATCCCACCAGTGCCATTACCTTTTTATTGCTAGGAATCGCAAGGTGCTGCAGTGCTGGGCGGGGGGATGGTGTGAGTGAAATCTGTGTTGGTTTTATGTGGCTTTTGGCGTTGTTCAGATGACTCTAACAAGCTGCTTTGCATTCTGGCATAGGCAGATCAGTATCTCAAGAGATCAAGTTTGGCTCCTTTTCCTCAAGTTTGATAAGCAGGAAGGATAATCCCTGATGGGAGGGGAGGGGGAGAAGGAGCAAGGAGACATGTGGCATGTGCAACCTGGAAAGTTTGTCTATGAGCTTGACTCGACTCCATCTAGGGAAGGAAGCCGATGCTAATGTCTCTGCATGAGATAACAAATTATACTCAAGCATGTGTTTTCTGTATTCATTACAATATGTCATGGGGGGTGGAGAAACAGGATGTATAGTGTGTGCGTATTTCTGGAGCCTCAGGAGAGCTACCCAGATGTTGAAAAAGAAGTAAGGAAGAGTTGGAGATAAAGGAGAAAGACCTCCAGGGTGGGGGCTGTAAAAGCCGATCCAGAGTAAGAGTCATTATGTTTTGCTCACAGTCACACCAGCTGGCTTCAAGTGGCAGGGGAGCTTTCCAGATAAGCTGTGGACAGTAGGAGCATAAATCAGGAATGTGTTCCAAAAGGGTGAAATAAAAAAAAAAACCCACTGAAGGATGCAGTACACCCATCAAGAATTATTCACACAAGCTCTCCCTAAAACAGCTACCGGGCAGGTTGCCCCAACGTGAGCCGTAGGTGGGGTGTGAAATACAGCGGGAGCCTGTCATTTGTTGGGTTGTTGTGTGGTGATCTTAGACAGGACGCTGAAGGAAACGCTCCTGTAATCACATCTCCATGTGTAGCTGTGTGCTGGGGGTGTTTCTGATCCGTGCGGCCGGCTGTCGGGGGCTGCGCTAGCGACTGATGTAACTCTGTAACGCTTGATCGCTCTGTGCTCCCAGCATATGGTTTTAAATGAATTAGCCCATTCCAGTCCTTCCCTGAGGCTTTGCCAAGACCTCTTCCTCCTGTCCTGCCTAAACCCTCTGGAAGGATGGCAGTGGGGAAGGTGGAGCAGCCCCGCAGCCCCAGCTCAGTTGCCTGGTGATGCTTCCTTCTTTTTTTTTCCTCATTGCTCCAGGGATATTTCGCCATCTCTTAATTTAATCTCTGATCCTGCTAAACCCCCCCCCAGGATTCAGGATCTCTTCTGTTGCCTTCTTGTCCTCAACAAAGGGTGTACTTTTCTCTACACATGCTCTTCCTCAGGGAAGAACCCCATAAATGAAAATTTACGGGCTTCCCCACTATTCCTTGTCACTTTGAGTGTTTGCAGGAGCCCAGCTGCTGCTGCCATAACTAGGTAAGGCAACCCCAGAACATTTGGGTTGTCCTGAGTTCAGTATGCATAAACTCCACTTGGTTATTCCCCCCAAGCAGTCAGAAACCCATTTCCTGCTATCGCTCATCTGTTCCCCTGCCCTTCTCTTCCTCACAAGTGGATTTTGGGAAGTGATTCACGCCTTTGCAGAGCTCTTCTTGGGAGAAACCTCTCACATCCACCCGCCCTGCAGAGCACTGAACCATTTTTGGTCACAGTCATGGAGGGTCAATCCCTGACTGGTTTGGATTTGAAGGGACCTCAAAGCTTACCCATTGCCACCCCCTGCCATGGGCAGGGACACCCCCACCAGCCCCGGGTGCCCAAAGCCCTATCCAGCCTGTCCTTGAACCCTGCCAGGGATCCAAGGGCAGCTCCAGCTGCTCTGGGACACGCAAGTCACAATCTTCTGAGCATTCAGGCAAGGCAAGATTTGTCAGGGAAAAGTCTCCCTATTATTTTGACTTAAATAGTTTTAAGGAGGAAAAACAGCCCCCAAACTTTCACTTTTGTCCCCAACCTTGCCTGAAGTTAGCTCAGCAGAGCTGTGAGGACAACCAGCAGCTGCTCGTGCATGAAGCTCGTGTTGCAACTCATCTATTGAAATCCTGATGTGGGTAGATTTGCTCAATCAATCAAACACATTGGGGGACCACAAGCTTTCCAGCATCCCAAAGGAGGTCAGTGCCCACCCTTCCCCTGCTCCCAGGACAGCAAAGATAATCTCTAGGGGCACATTTTGATGGTTTCAACTAAATACTTGAAACCAGCAAGAGTTTTATCCGAACTGTCGTAACTTCTTGTGTCTGCTAACGTTGGGAGTCAAGTGGGTGGGTGAGAGTAAATCAGCAGAGAGCCATGAAGCTTGGGATGATGGGCAGTGCAGCTGACAGATAATGGGATGATATCATCCATTTCCTGGAAAATGAAATGTTTCTGGCCAAAGCATTCCAGACCCCAAGAGCTTAAGTGAGCTGGAGAGTTCCTGGAATGTTTTTAAACAGAAATTTCAGTAGTCCAGGTGTAACGTGGTTGAAGATGAGTAACGGCAGAATATGACTCAACATCAAGATTTCTGGTAAATTCTCTGTAGGCAACAGTAAGAACCGCAGGCAAGGAGAGTGAGGGGGGCTGCGAGCTATGGTCAAGATGTGGGGAAAAGCTTTCAATGGGGGCACTGAGTGGTTTAAGCTTTGTCACGGTGGGAGAGGAGAGTGTTGCCTGAGCTGTGTTGCCATCAAATATGAGACTGTTTAAGCTTAGATTATTGATTTTTTTCCCCCTCTATAGGAAGACTCTTGAATTGGAAGGATTGAAGGGATTCAACCCTGAAATGTTGTAAAGGGAGGGAAAGAGTAGGAAACATCCAACAGCTTGGGTTGTTCCAAACCACCCCCAAACCACTTTGGAAGTGGTTTGGAAGACTGGAATTGCAATCCAGCTTGCATTTGGAAGAAGGGTGACTCCTGTGTTTTGTGTAGTGAGGAAGGTGATTTCTGGGTGCTCATCGGTTCCCTTCTGCTGAGTTTGATGTCCGTGTTTGGTTGTAACACGTGGACAGAGGCCCAGCATCAATGCTGAATGGTAGTAAGAGACTTTTTTTGTGGACAGTTTGAAAGACTGAGAAGGATTTTACTTGCCAGCTGCCAGGTTTGAAACTTAAAATGAGACAAAAACCTCAACAGTGGATTTGTACGTTTACTTCAGCGGTGATAAGTGTAAGGAAAATGGTGCTGTGGGGTGGAAGGATGGAGGAACTGCTCCAGCACTGAGGATAAAGGTTCTTAAGAGCAGACACACCTGGATCACTTGTGCTGAGGCAGATGCTCCCATTAGGGCAAGCTGTTTTGAGCTCTCCTACTGAAAGAAACCTTAAAAAAATAAGGATTACGGAAGTAAGGAGAATACACAGTGTCAACACAAACAGAGAGCGGTACAGGTGAACCTTAGTAACATATCCAACATCTTTCCATCACAATCCTCACAACCATAGAAAGAAACCAGGGCTGTACATGCTTTGTCTAGCTGCTGAAACCAAAGTGCTGGCGTGTTAAGCCAGAACCCGCCTGTCTGGGCTGCTAATAGGTGATTGCGTTTAGGAGGATCTTTAAAAGATAAACACATGCCCCCACCCACTCCAGTGAAGTGTCTCATCCTAATAGTATTCTTTGCTGAGTGTATCTGGCAAATGTGAGCTAGTCTTTTCTCATCCTTGTAAGATCAGTTGGCCAACAGCGAGTGTCTAATTATCTCGATACTGGCTGGTTCAGCTGAGTGTTTACAGATTGTCTCCTGTGAGGAGACATTGAGTAGGGGTGAATGGGGGTCAGGGAGGATAGAGATGGCTGGGACTAAGTACAACTCCTGCTTGGTTTACTGGGAAGTTAGTGTCTTTGTGGAAGGGAAGCTCCATGTTTCGTGAATGGCACACAGGAGAATCCCAGTGCTGCATTTAGTAGTAGGACCCCAGCTTGCCTGGGGACAGTGGGTACATGCAATGAACTCTGCTTCTGGATATGTGTGGGACTACCTAGGTGTTGTGGGTGTAAAGAAAACTGATTCGTTAAGACTTCCAGATTTCATTTGGAACCAGCAACTGTTGGTCAGTCACCTCCTGGCCCTCTCCTTTGCCATGTTCCATCTTCGTTATCACTAAATTAGCTGCATTGTATGTAGGATCTTAGGGTACATGGTTTTCCTTTACCAGAACCCAGAAATATTAGATGATGGGCTGTTGTTGGTACACAATGTGGAGGCAGGAATGGAGAGCGGAGCAGAGCAGTGCTCTGAGCAAGGGTAAGGAGATGTGGCAAAAGGCTGGAAGAAAGCCAAGGTGAATAATGCTCATGTTGCCCTAAAACAAGTAGCAGGTAGGAAACAAGGTCTGGAATCACATGCTGAATGTGTTAAAATGTTCCTGGAAAGTGGAGGCAAAGGGGCCCTGCAGTGAGGTGGCTCCATCGGAGAGCCCAGCTGCTGAGCATGGAGAGCCCTGGGCAGGAGTGGTGGGTCTCCAGCAGGGATGGACCTTGATTTTTATGAGTTTAAAATCAGCCTTTTGCCAAACTCCAGAATGCAATCCTTCATGTCATGGCTTAATCATTTAATGACCTTGGTAATGGGGGAAAAAATACCTAAAATATCTTTTGAAACTCTCTTTTGAAAAGCAGCTGGGGGCTGTTGGTGGTACTTAAATTCCAGGTGAGAACCTTTGGAGCTTTCTGTGTTCCTTGCTAAAATACTGCTTGGTAGAAAGCCAAGAACCAGGCTACCTGATTATGTGGCTAACAGTGTTTAAAAATAGAGTTGGTTTGAAATCTTACACGTTATTGGGAACCATGAAAGAAAACATATCAGGGGGCTGAGTGAGTTACTCTGTGCAGAGTTCAGACAAACTCCTGGTGGAAAAGCCCTGTCTTGTGAGGATGCTCCTTGATTTTATAAATCAGTTAGTAACCAAAAGTGGGTCTAGAAGAGGCACCGACTCATTTTGGGCTGATCAGGACAGCACAGAGACCGGATCTTCCAAGAGCTTTGAAAAAATCAGCAGCAGTTTCTATTTTTTCCTGCACTGGAAGGGAGGTAGAAGATGGCTGTAGGAGTAAGAGGCCCCTGAGCACCATTGAGCTTCCTTGTCCCAGGCACCATCTGCAGTCGGCTGGGATCACGTGCAGGGGACACAGACATCCTGCTCCCTTCCCAGAAGCTCCTTCCTTAAGAATTTCTCTTTTTTTTACTCATAATAGACCCTTCTCACTCTGATGAGTACTTGCTACTTAGAGAAAGGAATGGGCATGCATCACCCGACCTCCTCTTGTGGCTCTTGCTGATTTGTCACATCTCCATCCCATCGCTTCAGCAGCATCTGCCCCGACTTCCTCTGCTCTTTTTGAATCAATTTATAATTTGGCATCCAAAACATCCTGTGGCAATGACTTCCACAATCAAATGACTGTTGCACAGAAAAACATACTTTCCTTTTCTGCCTGATTATTTCATTGGTTTTCCCCCATTTCTTTTTTTTTTTTCATGTGACAAGAGAAAACAGAATTGTTTCTTCATCTTTTCCATCCAATTCGAGCTGCCTTTGGGCTTCACCTCCAGCTCCAGTTGGAAGTCACATACTCTTCTCTTTGCATGTAGCCTGGTTTTTTTATCACTTAGCTGGTTTTCCTGCAAACTCCTGAGATGTAGGGAGAGGCAGTTATAACACCAGATGCCCTGCTCAGGGCATGGGTGAGCTGTGGATGTACAAAGTAGAATTGTATCACTGTATTTTGTTCTCTCTGCATTTGTGACAGCTGTTTAGCGTTTATTTTGGAGGTTTTATGCTTGATAATGACAAAACATCTTCCTTTTTAAGTGGTGATAGGCAATTTGATCACTACCACTGCCTGTATGGCATCGGGGGTGGGTTTCTCTGTGTGTGTTGCTTCACATTGCCACTGTGGTACAAAGGCAGGTGAAACTCATGGGATGGTTTTGCAGCACTTCACAGTAGGTTCAGGGTTTGAATACCCTGAAGGATTTTGTACTACCAGGAACATTAATTGCCTCTCTGTTTGTTTGTACAAGACAGTTACGAATGCGAACCGCTCACGATGTCTCATCCTCGATGACTGAGCATGGGAAAGGCCAGGACTTGAGCTTTTCTCACAATCTGGTAAGAAGACATCGATACTAAAGGAGTGGGCTGCCAGATTAATAGCAACCAGAGTGGAACAGGGACTTCCTGCCTCTGAGCAAGCGGTGGGACAGAAGAGGTGCTCTCAGCCAGAAACAAGTGGCACGGCTCACAGGAAAGGGGCAGAAGCAGGGCTTACTGGAAGTGCTTTAATAGTTACTATGGGAGCTGGCTGCTTTAAAGTGAACAATGAACAACACGCTTGGGTGGAAAGTACGGAAGAAATACAAGTGTTTTCCCTGCATCCATGAGCAGCTCCTGGGGATGGGCTCTTCTGGTGATGAATATGCCTGGCTCTTTGGGTTTGTTATTTCCTCCATCAGAGAGTCAGCCACTAAAGTTGTTAAGATAGTTTCTGGAATCCAGGGACTCCATCTGCTCCTTCAAGCACTATTGCTTCTGTTCCAGTTAAATTTAATGGGAAGGGGTTGGGTAATTTTGCCTTTAACCCCTCACAGTTCAGCAGGCTGTATAGGAGGGCAGGACCTCTTCTAAACCCCTGTGAGGAAATTCAGGGAGACCAAAGCAGTTTCTCATAAACAAACTAAATGTACATTGGGGTGGAAATTAATCTTTTGAGATGTACACGAACTTTTCTTGTTTATGTGTAAGGAGTGAAGCTTGGAATGTAAGTGCCTGGATGTCCAAGCTGCTTTCTGGATGGCCACTTAATGATAGAGTTTGGGACTTTTATATTGGAGAGGAAACAGTCCGTGTATTGGGCATTGTGAATTTTTGGGTATATAATGGAGGATGTTCCTTTTGCCCATGAGCTTGTGAGGTCTGACCTCGTGCCCACAGGAGGGATGCTCTTACACAGGCAGAGCCAAATGAGCTGCCTAAACTTCCTGAATCACCAGAGTTGCTGAGCTTTAGTCTTGCTTGATCTTGATCAATGCTTTTGCCCTTTGGTTAACTGCAAGATCCATTTCTTCTCCATACATAATCCCCTGTTAAACCCACAGCACCAACTTCCCAAACTCCAGGTACCAGGTTGGTTTCTTGTTCACATGGGTTGGGAATGCCAGTGTTGCTACCGTGGTGCGGTGGAAATGAAGTACATCCACAAAACTGCAACCTCTTTAAATGTTTGGTTTGAAAATACAACACAGGATGCAATTTTTACCCAGGGCAGCTGTGTTTGACTTTGTTCTCAAGTGCATGCAGCTCTACAGGCAGCTGCTGCATCGCTGCCATGGGGAGAACACGCTTGGTATTTATATTCCTGTTACTGTCAGGGGTGTTATTCTCACATTTTACAAGGCATAATCTATGCCTTCTTAAGAGGCATCTATAAACTATTGTTCCAGGAAGTTAAATGATCAAATTTCTTCATTTCCTCCTCCCCCCCCCCCTCCCCTTTCCTCCAGGGACATTCCGCATCGCTCCAGAATCTTCACATACTGTTTGTAAACACTGCAGACTTCCCTGCTTCCCCTCGCCAACACGTTTCCTCCCCAAAACAGACTGTCCAAAAGGAGCCTTTACAGAGCATGCTGCTCTGCCTTTCTTTCCTTTCTCCTTACTTGGTCCCATCTGAAGCTTCCTGCTGCTGTTTCTCCACCTAAAAGTGTGGTCAGATTTCTGCACTCACCTGGAGTTCTCACTTGGAGGATTGATTTCATCCTTGCTGTTACCCTCCTCATCCTCTCTTTATTTGCCATAAAACAATTTCTTCCTGTGTTGTGCTGCCTCACCAGCATCAGCAGAGCAGCTCATCAGGGATTTGGGGCATCACAGAATCGTTAGGGTTGGAAAAGACCTCCAAGATCTAGTCAACCATCCCCTTAACACCTATAATACCATGTCCCTGAGTACCTCATCCAACCTTTCCTCCTGACATCTGGCATCACTTCTGACAACATGGCAGTCATGTCCTTTTATTGCTGCACCAGAAGGATTTTTTGTGATGTAGCTTACTTTGTCATACCCCATAAACAAGAAGGGTCAGAGGGAGGATCTGGGGAACTACAGACCTATCAGTCTGACGTCAGTCCCAGGGAAGGTCATGGAGAGGGTCATCTTGGGAAGCTATCATGCAGCACATGCGTGATGGTCAGGGGATCAGGCCCAGTCAACATGGGTTTACAAAAGGTAGATCCTGTCAAACTAACCTGATCACCTTCTATGACAAGGTGACATGCTTAATGGAAAAGGGGAATGCTGCAGGTGTGGTCTACCTGGACTTCAGTGAAGCCCTTGACACTGTTTCTCACAGCATTCTGATTGAGAAACTGGCTTTCTCTGCAAAGTGACTTCCCAAGTGGATTTATAAGCTTTAACTTGACCCTTGAATCCCAAGCGCTGGATTTCCAGGGTGAGCCCAGCAGTGCCACTCACCACCAAGAGAGAAGCACTCTTTGCTCTCAACGTGGGTGCCTGAACAGCAAGGGCTGAGTTAACCTACAGCCTCTTTCGCGGGTCCATTTGGCAATGCCATGGCTTCCCCCACCCCTCACCTTTCTAATTTGCTTCGCTTCGGGGCATTAAAGCTCATTAATGAGCTCAGGCTTGGGACAAGGGGCGTACTTTTTGGTTATTGCTAGTGCATTTGTGAAGTCAGTCGGAGCCTTCCCGTGCAGTAAGGTGTTCTTCTGTGTTTGAGCTTGGCTTTTTTGCCTTCTCCGTAGGAAGAGCAATGTTGCTGTCATGGAAGCAGAATTAAATGGTACAGCAGGTTACTTAATACCTATTATGTACTCTGGGGTGTAAGAGATGAAAAAAAGTCATGTCATTATTTCCACTAGATATTAAAACCTCATTCAGCTCAAAGCCCATCTCTTTGGAAAGCCAACAGCTCCCGGTTTAATATCATCGGCGGGTGCTTTTTCAATATCCTGTATAATTTAGGACTGAAAGCACCTGTCTTCTCCACCAGATGTACAAGGCACTGAGGCATGACTGGCTGAAACCCGGGCACTGGAATGCCCTCCTGCTGAGGTGTTTCTGTAGCCATAATCTACAGTCACTGTTTTACCTGCAATCAGACTTCATATGGTATTTTCTCTAGGTCTGGTGGGACTGAAAGGCACTGGAAAAGGGTGGGTTTGGGCTGGAGACAGCAGCAACGTGTGCGTGCAAACCCACAGGGTCTTGCATCCCTGCAACTGGACATCTCTGATAGCTCTAAGAGCAGGAAAAGGGCTTGATACAAACTGGTCAGGGCTCTATTTCAGTGTAAAAGTAGGGAAAAGAGTATGAAATGTGAGCTGATTAGCTGAGTCTCAAATACTTGAGGTATCTAGTGATTGTCTGCATGATAGCTCGTTGTGATATCAGCCTGACAAGCCCAACCTTGGTGACAGCCAAGGGGCCATACGTTTCTTGAAATAATTAGGCAAAAATATCTCACACATGGCTTCTCCCTGAGAATGTGGCCTTATCAGGTTTCAATTTTATTTTGGTTTTTTGTTCTGCATTATGGCTTGTTCTTCCCTGCTTTTGAGGTTGGGTGGTTGGTTGTGGGGGTTGTGGCAGGGGAAGCCAAAAGGCAGAGAGGGAGAGAGCAGAGTACGCTTCATTTGTTCTGAAAAAATACGTACAACTTGCAGACAAACAGCTCCTCTGATACCTTTTCATTACTAGTTGTGATTGCAGCACTAAATGATGATGATATGAATAATACATCTGACTTCATATGTTCAAGTGTTGAGTTATTTCAGTGCTCATGCAGTATTATAATGTCTATTATATCCTTTAGAGTACATAGACTATATCATAGAATCATAGGGGTTGGAAAGGACCTCCAGAGATCATCGAGTCCAACCCCCTGCCAAAGCAGGGTCCCTAGGACAGGGCACACAGGTTGGTGTCCAGATGGGGCTGGAATCTCTCCAGAGAAGGAGACTCCACACCCCCCTGGGCAGCCTGTCCCAGGGCTCCTTCACCCTCACTATGTGAAAGTTCTTCCGCATGTTGATGCAGAACTTCCTGTGCTCCAACTTGCAGCCATCACCCCTTGTCCTGTCCCCACAGACACTGAGAAGAGGCTGGTGTATATCCTTTGTTCTCAGGGGTGAACTTACCTGATGGTGATGCAGAAGCTGGGAAGGATTGTTAACCCCCTGAAACAATGAGAACTGGATTTCATGTTACCAAATAAGCCGATAACTTTTGGTCAATAGTAGTCAGGAGTGAGGGGCAATAGCTTGGTGTCTTCTTTCTGGTCTGAAGCCATTGGGAATTTGGTCAGAAGCCATGCAGCCATGAGCCAGGTCACCATGGGAATGCTCAGGTAGATTGATTAGAGTTTAAAAAGCAAACAAAAAGCAATACTGTTAAAATGTGTTTGCTGATTGAGGGCAGCGTTTCTTGTTGGACCTATATCCTTATGTTAGCAACGAGGATGGATTAGCTGGATGAAAGAGGATCCTTTTTGGATCTTGGTTTGGAGCATGAACAAAAATGAAGTTCTTGTTTATTTTGAGGCTTGGAAAATTGAACTTGCTGCTTACATCTCCCTCAAAGTCCTTTCTTGTTTGCATAACTGTGCAGAAGGTTGAGTTTGCAAATAGCAGCCAGTTAATTCAGTCCCTCAGGTGATATTCTGTGAGCAGTTCAAGTTGATAAAAAGGCAAGATGCTGCCAAAAGGCAAGGTTTCACTTTCCCTCTTCATCCAAATCATGGGGTTCCACCCGCTGCATCATGCCCGTATTCCAACATAGTCTTCATAAATCTGATAGGCACCAGGCTTGATTTTGTTGTTGTTGTTGTTGTTGTTGTTTTGGGTTTTTTTTTTACTAACAGTGTGAAACCTGGTGCTGGCTGGATGGGAGAAGGACATGATGCCAGGAGGAGATAGACTGGCCTGAGTTGTCACTGGAAAGCACTTAGACAAGCTTAAAATTAATGTGGTCAGTAGTCGTAGTGACAGTGACAGTCAGCTTCAACAAGAGTCAGGCAACTAGACTGGGTCCTAGGGAAAAAGAAAAGTGAAATTCTTCTCTGTTCAGCAGCAGAACCACCAGCTCTGGGTTGTGGTGATGCCACCTTTCAAAAGGAAACTCAGAGCTCCAGTCCCTTGGACGTGCATCTTTTGGGGCACAGCTGAACATCTGGATTGCCACTGCAGTGCTCTAGATAACCACTGGTAGATAACCCCAGATGGTCAAGGCGAGGGTCTCCTTGCCACTCTAGTGTCTGTGACCTCTGTGGGAGCACGAACATCTCACTGTGGTGTGAGGATACATCCCAAGGCACAGAAGTGAAACACTTCAGCTTGCTATTCCAGCATCAGGAAAGAAGTAATGAGGCTGAAAAATTGCTCCTTATTTACTCTTCTTGTGTTACTTGAAAGACAGTTCTTCTTTTGATACCTTGAAAGCTAGCACATGGAAATAATTGGTTGCATCATCCTGTAGTAGTTGCTGAAACCTCTCGGTAGCTTCAAACTTAGTAGCTGGAGAAGGTCACGGAACACTGGCCACTTGGCATGCAGTTCATGGTTTTTATTGTTCTGGGGAAGTAAGAGGAACTGTTGCAGGGAAATCTGGTAGAACAGATGTAAGAATAGATCCAGAAGCACTTTCTGGATACAAATGCTAAACTTTGCTTTCTCCTTCAAAGCAAAACAAACAGCTCTTCACTTTCTCTTTTGTAACTCGGTCTTGTCTCTTTTTTTGGTCTTTTTTTGGGGGTATTCTTTTTTTTTTCTCTCTCTTTTTTTCTTTTTTTTTTGGTTTTTTTTTTTTTTTGTAGTCCTGAATGATCCTTGGGCATAATCTGGAGATTTTTGGGACCTTATGCTTGTGATCGATTAACCCATTGCATATGGAACGTAGTAACATACATGCATGGGGGTTGTGCTGTTGAACCAGTCGTCTCATTGCTGTTTTGACAACCTTGCATGCTTCCCAAATGAACAGAAATCCAAGGAAGTCAGGTTGCTTAGTTTGGGGTTGTTCACTTAACTGTGCCCTGGCATAGTTGGAACTGATACCTTTCAGTGTTAGAATCAATTCTCCTATTGCAGCAAGTTAATCATAGACTGGTCTGGGTTGGAAGGGACCCCAAGGATCACAGAGCTCCAACCCCCTGCCACAGGCAGGGCCACCAATCTCCAGGCCTGGAGCTACACAAGGTTGTCCAGGGCCCCAGCCAACCTGGCCTTGAACACCCCCAGGGATGGGGCACCCACCCCCTATCTGGACAGCCTGTCCCAGCCCCTCACCTCTCTCTGTGTAAAGAACTTCCCCCTTATATCTAATATAAACCTTAATTTATGGTTTTGACAATTACTTTGAACACCTTTTAGCACATCTTTGCTGGAGGCATGACCAGTTCCACTGTAGGTATGACCCTGTTCCACTGGAGAAACCCCTGGTATAGAGAGACCTGGTTAGTCATCTCCTGTTGCCCTTTTGCCACAGTCACTTGCCAGGACACTTGCAGAATGACCCTGTTATCAGTCTGTTTTCCTGGGGGCTGCACAGTGGTAGTGAGAAGTTGGGCTGAAACAGAAAGCAGCATGTTGCTGTTCAGTGCAGAACTGAGGAGGCAATCTGAGCTTTGTCTGAAAATGAAACCAAGTTCAAATGGGCTTGTTTCTATTTGTCATCCTCTCCTAGTATGCTAGGACCCACTGACCCAGTTCAACAACCTAGGAAAGGAACGGATGTCCCAGCAGTACTGCAGCATCAGCAGATTTCAGTAGAATTTGGGAGTGAGTAGTGGGTACCCAACTGTAGTGTTTCCATCACAGACAGGGTTGAAGGAGCTCAAGTGGTCATGGATGGTCACCTCAACCATCAAATGTTGATCACCTCCAGATGCTGGAGATGAGTCAGTTCACCCAGAGCACTAAGCAAGCTACAGTGGCCTGGCCATGAGGCCCAAGAACACCAGAGGCAATGGGAGTAGGACTTTATGTAGGATAAGAAGTAAAAACTTGAGCCCCAGGACACAAACCTGCAGTGAATTGGTGCCATCATTCCTGTGGTACAGGGGAACTTGGATTCTTAGGTGCCAGTTAGGATGAATTTGGTCCCATCCAGGGCTGTATAAAACTGCGGTGTGCCCTGCTCAATTTTCTCCCCTTTTTGTCTTTTTAGGGGGAGTGGGGAGTGGAATTAGGTTCAAGTACTGTTAAAGGCTCAAGTACTGGGGACCTGCAGAAAATGAAGTACTCAGAAGGATAGCCATTTGCAGTGAGTGGACTTAATCAAGCATAGATAATGGGGAGTTAGACCATCTTTGAAAATCATGATGTGTGTCACATAAAAGGATTGGAGACTTACTGTTATAAGTTTATTTAAGTGAAGAGAGATTTGGCTTCATATGGATTTGAATCCTCCTAGGGACAATTGGCATGGAAAATTAAGAGGGATTTTGCTGGGGAGGTGCCTGGAGGCATTGCCTCTGTCTTGGTCATGTTTATGCACACAAAAAGAACCAGAAACAGGATTGTTAGCTTCTCAAACTTCTCCAAGGCATTGAATAGAGGCTTGTGTTTCACTGAGAGAAAGCAGGATGTCATCTGCTAAAAAAGCAATTTTATATTCTTTATCATGGCTTGTGATGCCCTGAATCTAATTTAAGGCTTTGAAGTATTCTGAACCTCCTTGCATTATCACCAAATCCCCTCCAGTTAACGTGTTCAGCAAAAGCCACGTATCTTAAAAGAAATAGCCATGCAAGGAGCCTTCCCCAGGATAGCTGAGACTTTCGTGCAGACACGGCAGAGCGTAATCTAAAACTTCCTTGGCTGCAATTAAGTAAATCTTGTGTCCTACAGCAGTGAGATAATATCTCCCCAGAAATGCTTTTTAAAAGTTTCCTGTTTCCATTGTGCTCTCAATCCCCATGGGATAATATTCTCATTCCCTAAGTCTCAGGCCCTTAAAAAAAAAAAAGTAATTAAAGCAGGTGTGAGTCAATGGGATTCCCCAACTTGTGTTTGGGTTTTGCTTAAGGAGTGTTACAACACACAGGGTTTATTGGAGCGGTGTGGGGAGACCTGGAGCATCTCCCCTGCGAGGAAAGGCTGAGCGACCTGGGGTTGTTCAGCCTGGAGAAAAGAGACTGAGAGGGGATCTGATCAATGGTTATCAATATCTGAAGGGTGGGATACAGGGGGAAATGGCCAGCCTCTTCTCAGGGTCTCTGGAGACAGGACAAGGGGTGATGGCCTCAAGTTGGAGCACAGGGAGTTCCACACCAATATGTGGAAGAACTTCCTGGTGTGGGTGAGGGAGCCCTGGGACAGGCTGCCCAGGGGGTGTGGAGTCTCCTTCTCTGGAGATATTCCAGCCCTATATGGACACCGACCTGTGTGCCCTGTCCTAGGGACCCTGCTTTGGCAGGGGGTTGGACTCAATGATCTCTGGAGGTCCCTTCCAACCCCTATGATTCTGTGACTCTGTGGGTTAGCCCAAAGACACAAGAGTCTGGTGAGGGAAAACAGGGATTCTCAGGATGCACATCAAACCTTGTATTCCATCCTGTGTCTGTGTTGGCAGAGGTCTTCCCTTGCTCTGTCCCATCACACTGTTGATGTTTTGGCTCCTCTGGCTGAGGAAGTGCTGTCTCATGATGAGCACACCAGTTCCTTATGCATGTGGATCCACCCCTAGTGCTGCTCTGACTCAGTGTGTCCTCCAGCAAAGGACTTCACGTGCCTCAGTTTCTCCAACTGTAGCGAGCGAACAGAAAACAAGAGCACAAAAATAGTGCTGCAGTTCCCAAATCTTTTTTAACCCACTTTTTTGTACCCCTAGACTCCCTAACCACCTAGGGAGCCACTGGCTCACCCGTCATGGGGCATTTTGTGCTTTTCCAGCAGAAGCTGTTGGACAAGGGAAACCTTTGTGTGTCTGGTTGCAGAGACTGTCTGGTTCTCCAGATGAACCCAATCCCCAACTGAGTGGTTTAACTCTGCCTCCCTGATCTGCTGGAGACACTGCTCTGAAGTGTGTTTTAGGAGGAGACCACTGTGTTTCTAAGGACGTTTTGGGTCTGCTGCTCCCTGCTAGGGAACAGGAGGAGGAGAAAATGGTCCATAAAATTTCCATTACTCTGAAAAGCAGAAACAGCTGTTGGAGACTGCAAGAGAGGTTGGAAATGGTATTTACCAGCAAGAAGCTGGCATCTAGTCTCTTCAGACCCTCTGCAAAGTAACTCTTGCTTCCTCCCATGGAAAATAACGTGGAGGAATCTCTGAGTCAGGATCTGCCCCAGGCACTGAAAGGCAGCAAACTCGGCACATCTTAGCCAGGAGGTTGTGTGTGTATGGATGTATGGATGTGATGTGTCTGCCTGTGCTCTGAACGAGGTGCATCTCATGGACTCACAACCCAGCAACGAACTGTTTCTAATAACGACTCTTACATAAAGTCAGCTGTTCTGCATCACGCGTGGTGGGTTTACAAACTCAGCTCTTTAAAGCAGAGCTTCAGAAGATAAACTGGGGGGGTTTTTTCTCCTTTTCTTAAAGGAGGGAATTGGAGGAAGTGGCAGAGTTCCCAAGATATCCAGAAACCTATGGTTGGTCCCTCCATGCCCAGGGAGAACATGTTAAGGAAAGGGGAATGGCCTACTTTCTAAGACAGTGCCCTGGGTATGCATGATGCTGGCTTAGCCCATATATAGCCCATGTCTGCCTCTTTCATGGCAATTTTGGTGCTAGAAGGGCAGGTACCTTCTTTCTGATTGCAGAGCTGCCCCAGGAGAAGCTGCTATCAGGAGTTCAAGGTGTTCCCTTTTCCTCTTGATATTAGATGGGGAACTGGAGGGGGTTCAGAGGGGGCCACAAAGATATTCAGAGGGCTGGAACACGATGAGAGGCTGAGGGAGCTGTGTTTGTTCAGCCTGGAGAAGAGAAGGCTGTGGGGGGACCTCACTGCAGCCTGCCAGTCCCTGAAGGGAGCAGAGAAACAGGAGGGGAATCAGCTTGTTAAAGGGCAAAGACTGGCAGGACAAGGGGGATGGAGTGAAGCTGAAGGAGGGAAGGGTTAGATTGGATATTAGAGGGAAGCTCTTTCCAGAGAGAGTGGTGAGGGGCTGGAACAGGCTGCCCAGAGAGGTGGTGGGTGCCCCATCCCTGGGGATGTTCAAAGCCAGGTTGTATGGGGCCCTGGGCAACCTTGTGTAGCTCCAGACCTGGAGGTTGGTGGCCCTGCTTGTGGCAGGAGGGGTTGGAGCTCTGTGATCTTTGGGGTCCCTTCCAACCCAGACCAGTCTTTGATTCTATGATTTCAGAAGATGGAAGTGTCCTGCTGCCCCAGCTGCATGAGCTTCCCAGTGTTATTCTGCATCCTATTAAATCAATGAACTGCACATGAATTAGTCTAATGTCAACACATGTGTTAAAGAAACAAGAGGCACCTCTGTCTGAGGTAGGTACCTGTTTCTCCTCCTCCTTGGTTTGCTCCTTTACCACACCCCAGGTAAGACCAGGTGTGCTGTGGGTCCTGGGGAAGGGGCACAAAATCCAGAGGCTGGGAGCTACTGTGGACAGCCTCCTGGTAGTATCCCATCCTGCCAAGTGGGGGTCTTGCATTCCTAACTGAAGGAAAATTTATCATATAAAGTATGGCAGGAAAGCAATTCCCATCTCTGGCTTTCGGCACAGGATGCTTTACCAGCTGCTTCTTCCAGCCTGTGCTATTGTGGGGCATCTCATTAAAAAGCAAGGGGATTTAAACAGTGGTTTGAAAACCAAGATGTGAGAGAGGCTCTTCTGTGTCATCCTGCTGCAGTGTTTCATAATCACAAGACACTGAATTTGTTGACATCCCGACCTTGGTCCGAGAGATCTGATGAGTGAGTCAGTCACAGTGGGTGCTGAGCAGAGCCTGGTCCTTGGCAGTGAGATTGGCTGTGTTTCGGAATTGAATTAATGGTGGGCTCTCTGCTTACACTGAGCCACCTGGAATATCTGCTTGATTTAACAGGTTATTTCCTTGGCTTTGTGTAAATTATTTGGAGACCTGATTCTGTGGGCATCACTCTGCAGCACTGCCTGAAAAGATGCCTTGAGTTGCCCACCTCAGTGCAGGAGGGCACAGGGATGCTGAAGGTGCCAGGGAATGAGCCTGATCCCCCTGCCCAGGGCTGGTGCAGTGCTTTGAATCCAATTTTCTCCCTTCCACCTGCACCATGCAGCTGGAGAGTGGTTCGAGGGTGTAGTTGCTTAGGGGGTTTAGCTGTACGACCCTCTCAAGCATCCAGACCAAGCACTGTCAGATACAGCATCCCAGGCTAAAGCATTAGTTTGACTCTACATGGCATTTCTTTCTGTCCTTCTGCCAGGTTTTCTTCTGAGAATAATATATGTCCGTTGTGATGTTAGCTAACGATGCCAAGGACTGCTGGAGGAACTCTTGCAAATGACCTGTTTTTTGTGAGATAATCTGTGGGTTATTAAAAAGACATATATTTTAAAATCCTAAAGTCAACAGTTTTGCATGAAAAATTGTCTGCCTTGTCTGGCTTACTTGACACTTTGGCTGTCTCAGAACAGATGGGACAGTATCCAGCTGTGGGAAAGGAAATACATTTAATGTTCATATTGTGGTCATTGAAATATGAGGGGCACCAACAGGCTCATAAGGAACCATTGAGAAAAATCCCCAAAGCCTATCAAAGCCTAGGTTGCATAATTTTGACATAATAGTGCTGCTCAGAGTAGCTGTGCTAAATCTAATAGCTGTCCAGGCTGTTCTGTCCTGTCATGAAAGATTAGGTTTGATTAAGACCAGTACATTTCAAGAAATCATTTGTCCCTGCAGATCCACGCAGGATGTTCTTGTGGGCTTAAAGAAGAAGCTCTGAGGAAGCAGAAAGCTCGCTGTTTCTGGAGGGGAAACAAACCTGCAAGACAGAGACTGGATTGAAAAGCAAAAAGACCCTCAACTCTTCCTAATTTTCATTCTTTTTCTGGGCAAAAGAGATTTCCTCCTGCTGGTAGGATCAATCACTTGGTGAGTAGGAGTTGCTTTGGGTGGCTTTAGCTGTGTGATGTGAGTTGAACTGACCCCAGAGTAGTGGAATCATAGATTCTCCTGGGTTGGAAGAGACCCTTGAGATCGAGTCCAACCACAGTCTAACCCTGCCTAGCCCACCTCTAGATTGTGTCCTTAAGCACTTCACCCTCATGCCTTTTAAATCCCTTCAGGGATGGTGACTCCACCACCTCCCTGGGCAGCCTGTTCCAACACCTGACAACCCTTTCAGTACAGAAATTCTTCCTGATATCTGACCTGAATTTCCACTGGTGCAATTTTTAAGCCATTCCTTCTCATCCTTCTGTGCAAGAAAACCTAGAGGTGAATGAAAAACTGGCAACAGCTTCATCCCTACCCTTTGCTGCCTTCTCACAGGGAGTTTTGGCAATGGCAGGACCAGCCAGGCCCATAAGAGTGCATATTGCTGCATGTTGGAGCACTCTAAGCTCTGCTAGCTCAATGCCAAGGGCTGGGCTGGCCCTGCAGCGTGGAGGACAGCTCCCTCCCTGCAGCTTCCTCCCACCAAGCAGGGTCCCCCTGCAGCATTTCATAGCTTCCATCAACTTAGGATGATTTTTTTTCTTCTTCTTTTTTACTCAGAGATGAGCCTGGATCTACTCCTTCCTGCCTCTTGATAGAATTGATCTATGGACTGTCCTCGCTGCGCAAAGCGGGTAGAACAAAAGCTCTGACCCGAATACCCTGAGCGTTCAGATCCATCTCCAAACCCCACAGCTTGAGCCCATCTCCATTTTTAATTAGACCAGACCAGTCCCATGTGTCTTCGTCTGTAAAAGACGCATCCCCTCCTATCTGTATCTGCTTTAAAATTGTATCAATTGCCCTTTCCCTAAATCCCTCTATCAAAGAAATCCTCTCCCCTCCCTACTAAATCTCTTGCACTTGGAACTTCAGGGAACGAAGCAGATGCAGTTTGATGCCCTCATCCAAACTAATGATTTGTTTCTGGCCGAGAACATGTTACCATCAAGGGGTTTTAATATTCTGCAGAATTTAGTGGAGGCCAATAGAGTAGGAGGGGGTTAGATGCTTTGCCTTTGCCAAGATGTTTATGCAGGAGGAATGTTATTTATGTAAATCTGGAAGCACTCTTGAAGCGATAGCCTTGCTCTTGCATCTCAGACTTTTTTCATTAAGTCGTTGATCTTCCTTCAAAAAAAAAAACTTCTATTTTTTTTTTTTTCTTAAATAAAAAATCCCTCTGAAAACCTAAAACTCAAGCATGAAAAGTGCTGGGGGGAAAAATATTTACTGCACTACTGCTCCAAACTACCCACATTATACAGACCACGGCAATTTCTTGAAGAATGCTGGGGTAACAACCGCCTGATTCGGGGTTTCACACATCCTCTCCCCCTCTTTTCCAGCTGCTGCCTCCTTTCTCCTTCTAAACGTAGCGATCGTGTGCTCCAGGGTCCAGCTTCTCTCATTAGGTTAAGCCTTTTTCACCTAAACAGGCCATGCACAGGCACTAAATTAAAAAACAAAGCTTGGAGAAAATACTGATTGCCAATGTATGAGCCCTTAGGGACAAGTACCACTCCTCATCTTCAAGCTGCTCCATTCTCACCAGTGTGAAGCCCTGCAGAGCCCATGCTTCTTGCATGTAGCAACCAAATTCTGGCACAACTCAGTTTGTGGTCCTGAGTTTGGGGGGGTGTTTTTGGAAAGACTTGCTCTCCCTGTAAAGTTTTTAATGTGTTTTATAAATGTCCTCCCTGTAAAGAACATGAATGTACTGCTTGCAGCTTTGTTAGAACCGAGCACGTAATGAGAAGGTTTGGCAGGCTGGACTGGAGGGCTCAAGGTGGACATCTAGGAGTGGTTTTTGTCATAGGGAGAGTCGGGTGGAAGCCCAAGTGTCAGAGCGGGGTAGCACTGGCCATGGTGTGGCCTGCTGGGTGCTGTGTCTGTGTGACATGTGGCTTTTGGGGCAAGGCGATAGGGATGCAAACTCAGTGACTAAGGAGGTGGCAGGCTGAGACATGGGGAGACGCAAAGCTTCACATGTTCATTCTTACCCACCTTCCCTGCAGGGACACAGGTGAAAACCTTGCAGAAGCATTGCTCCAGAGCACGGCTGTCTGTCTTGAAGAGCTTTAAAAACTTCCCTAAAAAGGCTCATGGCAATTTTGAGTCCCTGTGTGGATACACTGTGCAAGATCACTGATTGACCTGTTCACTTTGCCTTCAGGTACCCAAGTGAAGCTCCCACTGTGTGGAAGAAGCTCCGTGGGCAGAATTCTCCATGGAAATGTGATCTCCATGGAATGTGATCCTCCCCCTCTACTCTGCCCTGGTCTCACCCCACCTGGAGTTCTGTGTCCAGTTCTGGGCTCCCTGGTGTAAAAAGGACAGGGATCTCCTGGAGAGAGTCCAAAGAAAGGCTACGAAGATGATGAAGGGCCTGGAGCATCTCCCCTATGAGGAGAGGCTGGATAAGGTGGGACTGTTCAGTCTAGAGAAAAGAAGATTAAGGGGAGACCTAATTGGTGTTTATAATTATCTTAAGCATGGGATGCAGGGCAAGTTAGCCAGCCCCTTTTCAGTGGTTAGCTGAGACAGGACAAGAGGCAATGGCTGCAAGTTAGAACATAGGGAGTTCTGCACCAACATGGGGAAAAGCTTTTTCACAGTGAGGATGACAGAGCCCTGGGACAGGCTGCCCAGGGAGGTGGTGGAGTCTCCTTCTCTGGAGATATTCAAGGCCCATCTGGACACCAACCTGTGCAGTATGAGCTGGGGAGCTGCTTTGGCAGGGGGGTTGGACCCCATGATCTCTCGAGGTCCCTTCCAACCCCTGCAGTTCTGTGATTCTGTGAAATCAAGAGCTGGAGTGAAGTGTGTGCCATGTTTCAGGTATTTGAATGTGCCCACTCCCACGTAGGAACACGTGTCCAAAATCATGCACTTGTGTTCTGCAGCCCATATCATCGCTGGAACAGCTGGTGGGCCCCCAGTGCCACGTGTTAATATAGCACGTGCAGCGAAGCAGCAAGTTTGATAGGCAACACGTTCCTCCAGACCAATAACATGAACCACTCGTGACTGGAAACGAGCAGAGACTGAAACACCCTCTGGGAAATAACACCGATCAATAACGCTGCCAATTGCTGGGGTGAACAGGGAGTTTATCCCCTCCAACTCTGATTCTGGATTTAACACAAAACCCCTTGCTTGGCACGCAATCCCTGCGACTTCTTGCAAGATAATTGGCCTCGCTTATCTTTTGGGGATTTGCATTATCTGCACTAGCAGCAGAATGTGACCATATCTGATCCTCTCAGAACCCCAGCCAATCCAATGGCAAAATATAAACATCTGCCTGGAAGCTGGTTTTGAAGGGCATATATGGTCATGGTGATGATTCGGGGAGAGAAGAAACGCACCTACAGATAGATAGCAGGGCTGGCATCCCAGACCACGACCCTCTTCCTGTTGCTGGTGGATTCTTCAGAGTTCAGCACGTTTCTGTGACTCATGGCAGTAGCAAAGGCAGCGAAACAAATGGTGACAGCAAGCCAAATGTGAATGCTTTTATAACAGAGCCACTCAAGTGCTTGCTGAACGCTGGGAGAAGCAGAAGGAAGCTGTTTTACACTCAGCACCTGACCACAGCGAGGCCATCATCATCCTCCAAGTTTGTCCAAAGCTGAAGGAGCATGGGGAAACACCTTGGGTCCCCCATTAATTAACCCTCTACAGGGTGGTTTTTTGCATCCCAAGGCAGCCGAGATGGCTGCTTTCAGCAAAGGAAGAAAGAGGTGCTATGGGCCAGACCCATGGGAGTTGGCAGATTGCACCAGATGTGCATCTGCCTTGAAGCTGTAGAGCTGAAGTTAGCTTTTAGAAAAGAACATTGAAAGCAACCAAGGTGTAATCCTGTTGCACGTTTTCTTTTGTCGTGTATTTTGTTGGGTTTTTGCTTCTAATAGTAGGTATGAGACCAATTATCTGCATTTTCTCTGAGCAGTTTTTACTGAGGTTTATTAACATCTGGAGTTTGACCTAGACCATCAGTGTGTGGCACTGGTAGCAAACAGGATTATGATGTGGCAAGGGGACATTCTTATGTGCATAAAGAATTCTTGGACTCCTTCCTGCTAGGGATGCTTGGATCCCTCAGAGATGGGTGTGGGGTTTATGAGGAGGGGGAGGAGGGGTTACTTGCTGGTTTTTGAGTCTTGATCGGTAACACCCTACCCGTGGGGCAAATAGCAGGCAAATCAGAACCAGGAAGTGATGTGGCACATGCACATGAAAAATGATGGGTGGGGAATGTTAACCAAACTCGAAAGGAACTTGGGCTAGGTGCCAGGTCATGTTCTGGTTCAAGCTCTTTGCTTGGCTCCTAGTTTGTCTCAACTCACTGGCCCACTCGGTAAAACCCATACCTCTGAGAAGACCTGTGCAGTGAGGGGCAGGAAGGAAGCCTCTCTTTGTTTTTGTTTTTAAACATGACTTGGACCAGGATGTGACAGAAACTGTCCCTTGGACAGCTGCTTATTCGTGGCTCTTGCATTGCTCAGCACCCATCCTACTCTCTATCACCCAGTTCATCTTGAAAGCAGCTAACGCTGTCAGCATGTGTTGTTGATGTGATAGGAAAGGTTTCTCATGTATGCTTGGTTTCTTCAGTGCAGTCTAAGAGCAAGAAGTGACTTCAGGAGCCAGTGCTCAGCCAGCAGCTGTAGAGCTTCTTAAGTTTTAAAGGAAACCTGGAAGTGGCTAGACTTGGAAAATCACAGAGGTCACCTGCTGCTCACCTCATGAAGGATAGTGGATTCCTCTTAGAGCTTGATATGCAATTCTCACTCTGGTATGGCTTCCTTGTCTTCATAGCAGGGTGTCCTTTAGATACCCAGTACTGTCATTCTTCTGTGCTAGTCTAGCCAGGGCCCAATGAAGATCCAAGTTTAAGATCTTGGATGTATTTATATGTCTCTGCTTGTGAGCCTGGAATCAATCTATGCTGGATCAGAGCTTTTTCCAGCTTCTTCCTTCATCCAGTTCGCCCTGACACAACCCTGGAGTGACCAGACCCATAGCAGTGGTCAAACCCTGCATCCTCCCCGAGATGCTGAGCTTCAGGAGAGCCTGTAAGAGGTGTAGGATGAGGAGTCCTGCATTTCACTTGAGATCCTGTCCCAGCAAAATAGCTTTACTGACCTACCACATCATGTGAGAGGTGCAAAGTGACCATAGCACGAGACGGGATTTATCTTTTGAAGGTAATTATTCAGTAGAACCAAAGACTGTCCTTTGGTCCTGAGTTTCAGAGCCCAGGGAACTGTTAGATATATATAATTTAAAGAAATAATTAAGAAAATATGCCTGGTTTCCTTCAGTGAAACATGCAAGCCATCTCTAAATGCTCATTTGTTATGTAGAGGTTTTACTGCTTGGATCCTAATTTTTCACAGCTGTAAACAGAAGACAAAGGGTGGTGGAAAAAAACCCAGTTTTAAGTAGGAAGGAAGAGGTGTGTGATCAGAAAACCTTTGGCAAGTTAAGAGGATTAAGAAAGGCCCCAATGTTCTGATTTTAAGTTCTCTGAGTTGGACTAACATCATGGATTAGATTTGGGTGGTTAAGAGGAAGAAAATGCCTCATTAAAAAGAAGCAATTGGGTTTAAAGTTGTTGTAAGACAATGGCTGAAACAGCTCAACTGGAATGGTCTCGCTTGCTTAATTCTGGGGTTTTGTGTGCATGTGTGTTTTAATGCCCTCCCCCACCTCTTCCCTGCCAATCTCAACACTTGCAGGATTTGCTTCAAAACATATTGCTTTCTTTCCTTCTCCCTCCTTGGTATTGCTGTGTTTGGGCTGTGTCACCCTCAGCAGTGAAGCTGGGCGGGTGTCGGGAGCGAGGAAACCTTTGCTCTGGGGGCTGTGAATGCTGAAAAGTCTTGTTCTTATCCAATTATTTCAAGTCCATCTCTTCCCTTTGCAAAAGTAACATTGGGTTTATGCACCTTTGCTTTTTGCAAGGTAGTAAACTAGTAGTAATTAAGCAGGCAACTGTTACAGTGGGATTAAACCCTGCGCTGAAGAAGGGGGCTCAGGGCTGAACCCAGCTGTCCCTTTCTCAGCTGAAGCTTTCTGAAAACTCACACCAGCAGAATCAGGGGAAGGTTGGAGGGGCTCCATGTTTTGGAGAAAAAGCAGGATGAATTCTGATCTGAAAAAGCAGAAGCAAGCAAGGTCAACGCAGCAAGAAGGCAGCCAGGAGCTTGTAGGGTGGTCAACAGCAAAGCAAAAGAAGTTAAGCTGTGTCTGTGACCCTCTTTCCTGAGAAATCAGCTGATACTCATTCAGTGCTGGTTGAAGGTTCACATGGCAGGGTTACCCATGATTTATAGCTCTCAGGTGGCTCGTTGATAAATATCTTCTCGTTCATGGAAGCCAACAGGAGAAGAGTTGAGATTGCCGTGACTCGGGCAAGTGCGAGTCCTGTCAGCATCCTCCCGTGTGGAGTTCTGTCCAAGGAGGAGATTAGCCCAAGGGGACATCAGAAGATGCTATACGCCTCCTTGGTTAAGCAGGTTTGGGTTTGAAAGGGACTTGTGCTCATCCCAATGGCAGCGCACGCTGCCGGCAACGCCAGCAGCCAAACTTCATTGACGTGCGCGGGCCCCTGTTTGCTTGGACCATCTCGCCGTTACCTCAGCTGCCTCCTCTTGCTCCTGCCCTTCAACCAGGCAGATTTTTCTCATTTTCTTACTGAAAGCAGAGCAGTTCCTCTGAGAGCAGCTTTCTCAGCCGTAACATCTTGCCAATGGAAAAAGTGACACTAAAAATAAACTTGTTTCAGAAAGAAGCAAAAGCAGCTTCCAAAACTCCTGAACTAAAAAGAAAAGGGAAGAAAAAAAAAAAAAAACCCACCCAAAAAAACCACCACCCCAGTCTAGACAGCTGCACTAGGTGGAGGCAACAACAACCAAAAGGAATAAATTAAACTGTGGTTAAGGGGCGAATTTGTCTCCCCTGATTGCAAGACAAAAGAAACCCAATTCCTTGTTTGTAGAAAGAGATGTTTGGGAATTTCTCAGGCCAGCTGAGGACCTATTGGAGTGATGTGAACTGGAAATGGAGTTAGAGGGCTTTGGCTGGTTGCATGACCCAACTCCGGACCACACACAATATGCAAGGCTTTGACAAGGCAGCGAGTAATAGTAGGTGGCAAAACAGTCTGTTATTCCCCTGAAGATCAAAATGGACTTGTGCTGCGTGGCCTCAGCAGCACCCACAGCCGCGACGGAAGGAGGAGCGAGTCTCTCTCCTTCCAGATGTCTACCTCTGGTTCTCTAAACTGCCCTGCTGCTCTAGCTGTATCAGTAATTAACTGACACAAGTTGTGGCCGTGGTTTTAAACTTCACAGGGGGAAAGCTGTGACTGTGAAGTTAAAATCTGTGAGGTGGTGGATTTCCCCTTTTTATCCTTCCCATTGTAAACAAACCAAAAGCTGGGCCCTGTCCATGCTCTGGGTGGGTTTTGCTGGTTTTAGTTTCATGGGTGTTGTGGCTGTTTGGTTTGTGCTTTTTCGGTGTCCTGAGGCTTACATACATGTGTGCAACACAAACTTTGTCTTGATTCAGGGTGGGCAGGATTTCATTGTGTGTCAGTGCTCATGGAGACTCCAACAGCAGAACTTCACTGTGTTTGTTTAACTTCTAAAGGAACAACTGAAAAATTATCTAAACAGCAAGCTGTGGTCATATTCTCAGTCATCTTTGTCCTGTTAATGAAATCTGTCATTCATCTGCGTAGGATGTGTCTTGTAAAAATGATGTATCTCTTCAAGAGTGGACAGTTGATACACAGAAAGGAAATCTAGATGTTTCTGATTCAGGAACGGCACCTGGAGACTTCCTGGGTTTTGGCTCCCATCCCACAGCTCACATAGCAAAGGGAGGACCTGTGGCTTATCACATTTTGTGTCTTCTGTCCTGGAAATTGGCAGCTGATGGATAAAAACAAGGCCAGCTTGTCCACTTGTAGACGTTAAAGATGATGTTTGATAGAAGGCCTAGCATCCAGGCTTAATTCCAGGTTGCCTATCTTTTCCTACATGTAAAATCATTCTGTAACATCAGCTGAAATCCAGATTTCCCTCTGCCTTTCCTGCAGCCCTGCACTGCAAAGGGGCTGCGTTTCAGCAGTAAGCAAAATGTGGGGGATTTTGCTGTGACCTGCTAGTAAGGTACATAAAGTACACTGACATCCAGCTGGGGAAAAAGGGGCTGCAGCTGGCTTATTTATTCACTGTTTCCTTTTTAAAAATTGAATAATTATTGTTTAAAAATTGTATTGTTGTCGTTTTTAAGGTAGTAGCTGGCTGTTTACAGCCAGTGCTGTGGCCCAGCAGATATTTGGTTTAATATCAGACCTGGCTGAGCGCATGTGGAGTGTCATGGTATTTTCTGAGCCCCAGTCAGGGTATTGCTGGCATGATGGGCAATTGCAGAGGTTTAACTCAAGGAATTGGATGCTCAGAGAGGTTCAGTGAAGTGTCCCTCACGGTCTGTGGTAGGCTGGGTTTGTTTGCTTGGGAAGTGGTAACACCACAGAGATGGTTTGGGTTGGTTTTGGCTTGTCTTCTTCCTGTGTCAGGCAGGTTTTAACAAGCTGTGTTGGGGGTTTAGCCTGGTTTGCTAAGGAAATGAGCCTGATGTGATCACACCATCTACATGGGCTTACATTCCTTTTTCCTGGTGGTATTTCCTACACTTTGCTGTCTGCAGAATACCTGCAAATTTAGTGAAAGCAGCAAGCTAGAAAGAGGCAAAAGGTGTGTGTAGCATCCCACCAAGGGACCAGTTGATCTGTCTTACACCCTGCTGTGAAACGCCAGGGAGAGGAGACATCACAGGTGCTCTGGGAAAGGAAGCTTTAGATAGAATTTCCTCCTGTGTTGGCATAAAGCCACCTGAGACACAGTGACAGCAAACCCCTGCCTCAACAAGTGCCGCTGCTGATAGGAAAACTTCATCCAAGTTTTGCTGTTTGCCTGGAAGAAGCCACGCTGCGCAGTGGTGGACAGGCTCACCTAGAAATGACAAGCCAGCAACCTCTTTAGTGTGAAGGGGAACCCACAGAGATCTCTGCAATAATAAATCCACCCTGTGCAAACAAAAACCAAACAGGATGATGGGAACCGTTTGGGGTTTTTTCCCCAGTTGCTTTGCAAACATTGAACAGCCCTGTGAGGCACGGGAGCCTGACTCAGCTGCGGACAGGTTTACAGTACAAACCTCAGGCACTGGAGCAGCCCAAACAAGGGCACCAGGCAGAGAGCTGCTGAGATGTTTCTGTATGAATGGTTGATAAAAGGCATCATGCTATTTCTCACCCACCTGATCTGCTTCCTCCTCCCTGGCTCCTTTTGATGTTTGCTTTCACGGTGATTTTTTACAATGTGAAATTCATCCTGGTTTTAATGGTTTGGGGATGATGTCGTTTTTCAGATGAACAGAACAAGGATGTAGAGCTCTGAAAGATGCCTCTGCTCTTTATCAGTGATTTCTTTCAAGTACTAAATGCTTTTTCTTTCCTTTTTTGTTCTGCAAAGGTGGATTCTTCCCCTACGCTGTTTACTAATTAAAAGTTAGTTGGAAAAGAATAAGCATATTGTCCCTGCCATGGTTTGATCTATTGTTATTAGGGCTCTGTGTTGTTACAGATGAGATCAAAGAATTTAATTTATGATGGGTGGATAGGTCAAGTTCAGTCGTCTGAAGCGAGCACTGGGTAGAAAGCACAGTCAGACAACAATGTCTTAAGCAGTGGCCCAGGCAATAAGCTGCTCCTTATAAATAATACAGCCCCATTTTCTCCATTTTTGATTCAAGAGAGTCAAGCAATCCCTTGGAAAGAAATACTTGAGTACAGCTGCATGCTGTCTATTGAACTGCCTCTGCCTTCACTCAGTATGCTCTCCATGGGAGATAATACAACACTGGAGAAGTCTGAGGCTTAGAATTATAGAATGGTTTGGGTTGGAAGGGACATCAAAGTCCTCCCAGTGCCACCCCTGCCATGGGCAGGGACAGCCCCCACCAGCCCAAGGTGCCCAAAGCCCCATCCAGCCTGTCCTTGAACCCTGCCAGGGATCCAGGGGCAGCCCCAGCTTCTCTGGGTACCCTGTGTCTTCTCTTCCCCAAGCTGAACCATCCCAACTCTCTCAGCCTGTCTCCAGAGCAGAGGTGCTCCAGCCCTCGGATTGTCTCCATGGCCTCCTCTGGATTCACTCCAACATCTCCATGTCCTTCTTGCCCTGGGGACCCCCGAGCTGGACACATCACTGGAGGAGGAAAGATCTCCCCAGAGTGGAGCAGAAGGGCAGATTCCGTTCCTTCCATCCGTCCCCCCCATCCCGAGACCTGCTGGTCCTGCTGCTGGGGATGCAGCCCAGGACACAGTTGGCTTTCTGGGCTACCAGCTGAGCTTCTCACCCCCCAGATCCCCCAAGTCCTTCTCCTCGGGGCTGCTCCCCATGCATTCTTGTCCCAGCCTGTTGTGCCTGGGATTGCCCCAACCCATGAGCTGGACCTTGCCCTTGGCCTTGTTGGACTCCATGGGGTTCATACAGTCCCACCTCTCCAGCCTGTCAAGGTCCCTCTGGATGGCATCCCTTCCCTCCAGCATGTCCACCTGCCACACAGCTCTGTGTCAGTGGCAAACTTGCTGAGTGTGCACTCAATCCCACCCTCAATCCCATGTCTCCAACAGAGATGTTCAACAGCGCTCAGGAACACCACCCTCTGGATAAAGGAAAAGTCCCAGGACCGTGACTGTGCTTCAGCCAGCCCGCTGCGCAGGTTTGTGTGGTGTCTGCATGGATGCTGCAACTTCTGATGATACTTTTAACATGATTTTAAAATACCCCTTGAGCTTGCAGCACAAATGGCTAATTAAGACCTAAAGTTGACGCTGTGAAGCCTTTCTTAGTCACGCCCTCATAACAAAAGGGGAATGGGGCAGGGGAACAAATTTATTGGGTCTGCTTATAGTCTTGAGCTGCAATATTTTCCTTGAACTCTGCTCAGAGGAATGGGTTGGATTATTTCCATTTCATCTTTATTTATTACACATCGGCGTGTAGCACTCTTATGAAACCAAGACAGACACCCACCTCTCCCCGATGCCTATGGAAACCATGAGGACTGGCTTGACATGTAAGATGAGTAACCTGGGAGCAGTTTCTGGGCTCTATTATTAGTCTGTGTCTATGAATGCACGGTTAATATAGCTGTGTATGTGGTGTGTGCTTTCCTTGTCTTCTGCCCAGCCGGAGCCTGGAAGCTGGTTTTGGGTGGGAACCACATCTCCTCGGGTCTGTTTGGAGAGTGCTTGGCACACCATGGTAGAAGAGGCAGGTTACCTTGGGGCTGTGGCTTGGTTCGTAATCAGTTACTTATGAATTGGAATTTTTTGGGGGGATTAGTTCAAAGGGAGAGCAGTTCCTCAGAGCTGCACCGGTGGGGGCAGAGGGATGCTGTGCTCCAAGCCGGGGGAGGATGCTCAGGGAGGGGGATGCCTTGCACCCACGTCTCAGCCAGGCTCCCACCCATGTCACGGCCTCAGGAGTGTGGGTGCAAACCACGTGTGGTGCAGAAACAGTTTCCCCCGAGGGTTGTGTTGGAGGAGTCACAGGACTGGCACTGGTATTTCAGCTGTGCTGACACAATCGCAGTGTTTTCAGTTCCTGATGGCACCCTCAGTTCCTGAGTCACCTTTTCTAAGGGTTGGGTTTTTTTTTTCCCAAAGAGGTCAAGCTCTGTATGGTGTCACTGCAGCTGGTGCAACCCCATGCTGCTGCTGTGGTTCAGGGAAGGTTTGGTCAGGGCAGTTCTCCCACCACTTTCCATTTTCTCACTCATCCATACCTGCAGACTGCTAATCCATGGCTGCAATGGGAAAAGATTGGAACAGATGATGCTCTCTTGGGGATTTTTTTTTTAACCCAATCAGAACCTGTGAGTATGTGACACCTCAGCATGTCCCTGTAATCCTTACAACCCAAGGGTTAGATCCAGGAAACTCATCCAGCCTGGATAAGCCTCAGGGATGCTCACACACATCGTGTTGCTCATCCAAACCCAAAAGTTTTAAAACTTTTCCCATTACAGCTTTGTCTGCCAGTCAGCTTGGAAGTTTTAAAAGGGGAACTGGTGGGTGGTACAGTGTCTGTGTTGGTGTCTTCATTGCATTTACTGCCTCCTCATTTCTGGAATAAAAGCTTCAGCTTTTATTTCTCATGACTTTACAATGTATCATCTTGGAAATCAATCTTCCCCCTTTAGTTTACTTAATAATGCTGCCTGAAGTCATCAGCTCAAAAGCATTCGGTGGCGATTACAAATCTTTTCTAACCCCCACTCCCCTCGATGGTGACCGTGAGGGACAAAGAAAATCTTTTACAACTTATTTTTCTCTCTTAGTAAAATAAAAGCAGCCCCCTGAGAGGCATTAGTAATTGTTGAGAACCAATATTTAGATGTAGTCATTTATCTTCATGTTTATAGAAACCGCAATTAAATATTTTTAAAATCTCCAGAAAAATCATAATTCGAGATCCCTAGCCAAATTTTTGGGAGAGGGAGGAAAAGAAACAAATTAAAAAGGCTTTTCATGTCTAGGGATTTGTGTTGTTTGTTTCTGTTGACTAACATATACAGTAAACTGCTTGAGTCCCGAGGTGACTCACGGGCTGTGCAGATGGTGAGCTTTCCTCCGGGCTCTCTGAGTTAATTGAGTAGGAAGAGATGCTGCGTAACTGCCTCCCCCGGTCCCAAATCCTTGTTCCCTGCTGCAAAACCAGAGGGTGTGTGAAAACTCCTGGAGACCCAGCTGCAGGAATAGTGGATTTTCCAGGCAACTGCGTTTTTGGGAAGCTTGTGTTCCGACCCAGTGTGAGTAAAATGAGATTAATTGGGGTCTTGTGGAGGCTGCCACAGGAAAAGCCATGCAAAGGATTTAAGTGTTGTGGGAGGAGAGTGGGTCTTGGAGAACAAAGATTTTTTGGGGGGGTTGAGTCTCCCAGGGCTAGTTCCTACCCAGAAGGGGTCTTGGTGTGAGCAGAACTCTGCTTCCTTTTCACCATCATAGATGAGCATTTCCCACCTTCATGAAGATTTTGAAGAAAACAAGTAAAAAACCCCTAAAACCCCAAATGAAAAAAAAAACAAACCAACAAACCCCAACAACTAAAAACCCCTTACCCTGGGTGTCCCACCTGTCCCTGCTGCTTTTGTGGTTGTGCATGGACCTGCAGAATACAAATCACTGAGTCACAGAATCATAGAGGTTGGAAGGGACCTCCAGAGCTCATCGGGTCCAACCCCCCTGCCAAAGCAGGGTCTCTAGGACAGGTCACACAGGTCACCATCCAGATGGGTCTGGAATATCTCCAGAGAAGGGGACTCCACAGCTCCCTGGGCAGCCTGTCCCAGGGCTCCCTCACCCTCACTGTGAAGAAGTTCTTCCACATATTAGTGCAGAACTTCCTGTGCTCCAACTTGAGGCCATTAAATACTGTGTGCAATTCCCTGGAGACACCTTATAAATTATCCGGGGTGCTTGAATGAGATGCTGGGAAGCTGTGGTCACCACACCTGGCCTCAGAGACTGGGCTTCTTTATCCAAACTCACCTCTCACTTTACTGTGCGTTACCCAGCAAGCTGAAATCTCCACTGCATCTTCACAACTCCTGGTTTTAAAGATAACTACCCATTCCCTGGCCTTACACTGAGGAGTAGTTAGTTCCCTTTACACACAGCGCAGGGAACGAAACCTTCCCCTGAAGTGATGCTGACCACAACTTGATCAGATCCAGCCAAAGCAGAGGGTGACATCACATTTACTTCACTTGAAGTCATCTGCTAATGGTGCCTAATTGGAAGCTGAGCTCCTCCATGGCCCTGGCCCTGACTGTGAGTATTGAGCCTTGCTGAAAATCCTGCCTTTATTATAGCATCTTTACTGTGCAAAGCCTCTCCTTGGCGTGGGGATGGATGCGAGCTTGTAACGGCGTGCACTTGGTTAGAGATGTAATTTTATTTGCCTTTGTTAGAATCTTTAATATAAAACTCAGTAAAAAGGCCCCCTCTAATAAAAACAGCTCAGGGAAATAACAATAAACAGGTTTTACGATACGGAAGATGCATTAAAAAAGGAAGGGGGGGGAGGGAGGGGAAAAACCCCAAACCCTTCTAAGAAAACTGATCTTAGGAGTCTCAAAAAAATTTGGAATATGGGAGATTTTATTTTTTTTTCCCCCTGCCCACTACAATCAAAGATGGGTGGTCTGCGTGCCATGTGAGCTTCCTCACTCTGGCTCTTGTGGGCAGGAGAAGGGGAGCTGCACTCTGTCTACATAATGAGCTCTGACTGTCCAGGAAAGCATTTATTTTTGCAAAATTAAAAAGGAGGGGAACGGGGAGGGATGGGGGGGAGGGGGGGGGGGAAGTCAATGGATCTGTTTATAGCTATATAAAAAAGGCAGAGAAGTTAATGCTAACATATGTTGCTTCATGTTCCCAGAGCAAAAGCATTTACAGGATAGTAGTCCGGAGCGCAGGTGGTAAGACATCAGCACCTTTATTTATTTATTTTGGTGGGGTGGCAGGACAGCTCAAACCAGGGAGGAGGTGAACAGGCAGAACCCCCACTGACACACTATATTCATGTAGGGACACTGCAGGCACTGCATGACACAGACTTCAAGGGTCTGTACCCGGCTGCCAGGATCTCTAGAGATAAATCATCCTCTTAGCAAGTCACCAGCTGAAAGATCCACTCTCTTCTGCTTGTGCTTCTACCTGCTACAGGTGTTAATCACAGAATGACCAGGTTGGAAAAGACCTTCAAGATCGAGTCCAACCTTGATCTTATGCTAAACCATATCTCTAAGTACCTCATCTGTCTGTTAAACACACCCAGGGAAGGTGACTCAGCCCCCTCCCTGGGCAGCCTGTTCCACAGCCCCACAACTCTTTCAGGGAAGAACCTTTCTCTCACATCTGATCTGACCCCGCCCTGCCACAGCTTGAGGCCATTGCCCCTTGTCCCATCTCCTGTCCCCTGGCTGAAGAGACCATCGCCCACCTCTCTGCACCCTCCTGTCAGGTCAGTGTAGGCGGTGATGAGGTCTCACCTCAGCCTCCTCTTCTCCAGGCTGAATATCCCCAGCTCCCTCAGCTGAGCCAGGCTGGGGAGTGAGCAGGGACCCCAGCACAGAGGTCCTCCTGAGCACCTGGGGCTGGGTTTCTACATCTGCCCTCTCCTTACTGTGAGCCTTTGTTCAGGAAAAGATGCCCACACCAAGCATGGTGGCTGGGTGCTAAGGGGATGAGAGGACAACATGTGATATGGGGTCAGCTAGTGAAAGGGGTCCTAGGGGCTCCTTTCTGAATCATTGCTGCATCTCCATGGTCACAGAGAACTATGATGGGTAGAGCAGCACTGTGAGTGCCCTCATGACTACGGGGCTCGATTTTGGAGATCCTGACTCAATGACACAAACCATACACCACTTCCAGCATCACAGATCCCAGTCTACAAAATGCTGAAAATATTTTCTTTCTTCTCCTTATTGATGCAGAATTTGGGGTAAGGGACTGACTCCTGGCACAAGCGTTTAGACAATGTAGCCTGAGAGCTACCTGCTCTTGTAGGCAACTAACCATGTATGATGACGATGTCCAGGCATGACATTTCTGTTCACAGATCTACACAGACCCTGTGTTTTTCTTTATGGATGCATATTATTGGAGAGAAGTATTTTTTCCCCCCTAATCTCAACTATCTGCTTGATGATTACCTTTGTATCTCACAGATCTCACTGGAAGAGTCCTCTGGTGGTTGATTGTGACAGAACACGAACTTTTCACCTTTTCTGTTGCTGTAAGTGGTCAGAGGCAAAACCCCATTTATGCCTTACTGTGTCCCCTGAAGGGAAGGTAGGGGGCTGCTGGTGTGAGATCATCCACTTTCAGAGGATGGTGAGAAGCTCTGAGGCCACAATCTAAATACAGAGAACTGGCAAGGCTCCGAGATATTGCTTCAGGACCTTATATATTTCTCCCTGCCTTCAGGATCCAGGTGTTGCAAGTTACAGAGCTGGTCCTCCTGACATCAGTGTTTCCTCAACTTACAAGGTCCACACAAGGGGTGACCACAGAACTCCAAGACTTACAGGTGCTGTGATGATTTGATTTGCAAGGCATGCAGCGCTGACGTTATCTTCCGTGGAGAGGGAAGGTCCTGAGTGCTCATTGTATCAGGACCACGTTTTGCTTTCCCATTCAGAGAAGGCCCAAGTACTTCACTCTAAGTCACTGTGTGCTGGGTCTTGCAGGCTCTAGGAGATAGTCTGGTGGGCCAACAGGCAGGACTCAGCTCAGTGTGGCAGGCTGGGTTCTGCTGGGCCCCTGCTTGTTTTCCCTTGGACCATTGTCCATCCTGACATTTTCACAGAGCACTTTGATCACTGACAAATTGTTTTGTGCCAGAAACGTTCCACGGGAGAGTTTGCAGACTAATCTGAAGATCAGGTTGACTAATAATTAATGATGCTCTTTCTACATGCGTTCCCACAGGACCCATTGCTGGAGGTTTGATTGAAAACATGAATGAGTTAGGCTTTCCTCCACCTCTGCAAGTTGGAGAAATATGTCATTTTATTATATTTTTTTCAATAACACAAGCACTTTCTCAGAGCACCAGACTGGATACAGTACAACAGAACTCAAGAGTTTTGTCCATTTACCCTTAACTGTTAACAGAGCTGGACAGTTTCCCAGTGTAAATAGCAGGACCCCCCTATGCCATGCACGAGGTCACCCCCATCCAGCCCCACATCATGTCACACCCATGCAAAGGCCACCTGAAGACCAGCTGAGCAAGTCTGTCTCAGACTGGGTGTAATAAAGAGGGTTGGGGAAAAAATCATTCCAAAATTTGAAGGCTTTCCTGATGTCTTTACTAGCAATATCTGTTTTAAAATCGAGTGAGCTCTGGCTTGGGTCTCTATCTATTCCAGCTGTAGCTTTATGGCACAGGGACAGAGGCACACTCCTAGGTGTGAAATACTGTGAGGAGTGAGTTCATTTTGAACACAAGGGTGGCCTGGCAGCAGGAGATGCCATGGAGAGAAGCAGTTAGACCAAGAAAGAGGTTGAACATTTCAACTGCAAATCCGTTTCAAGTTCTCTGTTTTTGAGAATGTTTCCTAGGTTTTTTTATTCATTAATTTGCTTGGGTTTGTAATGGGAATGACAGTGGTTACCTCACCGCTCCAGGCTCATGCGGATGGAGGGCACTGGGGAAAGAACAATCATCACTGTTGTTGAAGCTTCACTTACAACCTCTGCCCAGGGCTGGATGAAGCTACAAACACTGCCCAGTCTTCTGAGATGGGAAAGTGCTTTTTTTCCCCCCCTCTGTTTTACATATTTTCTTAATCTGTGTTGATGCTATATGTTTCTAAAATCGATTACCTCCTTCATTTATTTCTTTTCCTCTGGACTCAATTACTTTTGCATCTGTTTTGTTGGTTTTTGGGTTTTGTTGGTTTTTTTTTTTGAAAACTAGATTGAAGCTGATACGAGAGAAATAATATCCAATCTGTATTTCTTAAGGTACATGACCAGTCTGTCAGGCTGTTGGCAGAAAACAACAATTGTTTTATTGTCAGGGTAAGTAAATAAGAACAAGAAGTCTTAAGTATTGGCATATGTTGATACTTAGCCAAAAAGGTCTCTAAACAATACGTTTTCTATTCATTCCAGAAACCTCATACTCCGTTATTTCTCATTTAATGCTGTTGGCAAATACCCATGTCACCATCTAATTTTGACTGTAGTTCAACTTTTTTTAGTGCAAAGCTAATCCTCATTATAGTTGTAAACATGTGTTTCATTTGGCCTCGTGCTCATGTGCTAAAGTGACAAAGGCAATCTAGGGTTTCTATCAGCAATGGAGACGTGTAGGTAAGCATTTCGCTCCATCTACTTCAGTGTTTACACAGTGAAAATCAGCCCTGTTGGTTCACAGGGAAGAATGGGTTTATAAGCCTCTCTGTACTCTCATGCTTGGCCTGTTTCCTGCTCTGCATCTTTCTTTTTTTTGTTTTGAAAAATGGGATACACCAAGGGGAAAAAGCACGAGTGGCTTTGCAAATGGTCATGAGAGCCATCAGGATCTCATGTAGCAGCTCTGGGTGTCCTTATGTGCTCTTCAGACACTTTTTTTTAAAGCAAAAGATTAATGTGCCTTAGTTTTTATGAAGGAGATTTACAAGTTCAGTCCTTAATAAGGCCCTACTCAAAGTGAATCCTCTTTAAAGCCCTGCAGTTCTGTGAATCTTCTGTCTGGATGCTGTGCTCCCTGTCCTAGGGACCCTGCTTTGGCAGGGGGTTGGACTTGATAATCTCTGGAGGTCCCTTCCAACCCCTGTGATTCTGTGATTCTGTGAAAATGAGACTTCTATGGGATCACAGATGTGGAACCCCCATCCCTGGGGGCACTTAAGGCCCGGTTAGCTGGGGCTTTGGGCAACCTGGTCTAGTGAGGCTGTCCCTGCCCACGACAGGGAGTTGGAACTAGATAATCTTTGAGGTCTCTTCCAACCCAAAGCATTCTGTGAATATATGATCATCATCCCTGAAGTCAAAATTCACTTTCAGGCAATTTTATGTTGTAAAACATCTCATGGATTTTAATGACAAAATCCAGCCTGACTTCTATGCCTTCAGTGCAGCAAGTGGCAAACTGTTTATCAAAATAATATGATTTATGAGATCCTGGCAGTGACTATACCTGAGGTTTAAGTGTCGTCAGCAGTCACAAAAACCCTTAAAATGTACTATAAAAGCAGTAGAAACGCCCAGACCTTTCTCTGCTAACCTGAGATAATTGGGACCAGATCTGGTTCTTCTACAGTTTCTTTCATCAGAATAGAATAGAATAGAATAGAATAGAATAGAATAGAATAGAACAGAACAGAACAGAACAGAACAGAACAGAACAGAATAGAATAGAATAGAATAGAATAGAATAGAATAGAATAGAATAGAATAGAATAGAACAGAACAGAACAGAATAGAATAGAATAGAATAGAATAGAATAGAATAGAATAGAATAGAATAGAATAGAATAGAATAGAATAAAATAGAAATTTTCAGTTGGAAGGGGCCTGCAACAATCATCTAGTCCAAATGCATCATCTAGTTCCAACAATTAAAATTACTCCATTGTAGTGAAGCTCCTGTTTGAAGTGTAAATTCATGTTGGCTCTTTTGCTGATCACTGTTGGGGTAAGACATCAGCTAGGAATAGGTCAAACAGAAAGGGGAGTTTGGAGGCATGAGGTGAAGGAGGAGTTTTCTTCCCAGCTGTGGTCTTCAGTGTGATGGGGGTCAGCACAGTGGTTGCAAACCATTGCCATCATACAGTGGTACCACTGGAATGAGAAGTCTCCTGAGACATTCCCAAGCAGACACAGCCCATCTGCTTGGACTTGGGTGGGTACCACAGCTTCAGCAGCTGGCAACTTGCTCAGCCTGTGCTAAAAGAAAAATAGTTGGCTGCAAAAGAGGTTTTCTACTCAAATACACACTTGAGCCACAAACGCTTCTCTGTGTTTGCATATACCACCAAGTCACAAATTGTCTTCTTGTATTTAAACAGGTCCCAAATTCAATCCATACATTCCCAGTCATTATCACCCCATCATCCTTTCTCTTTTTCTGCTTTCTTTTTCTCACTGAGCGGTGGTAAACCTCAGGCTCTTTCTCAAACATGTGGTTGATATAAGAGGCAAAAGAAAGTTCTTTTTTAATATTAAAATGTTTTTAAATATTGTTTTATAGCAATCATGGTCATCTGCAAGAAATCAGTTTTCAAAGAGGCATTTGATGGACTGACAATCATTTGAGGCTGGGATGAGATTAAATGGTCCAATTCAAGCTGGATTAGGACTCACTGTCCTGGAGAGCACATGAGTTTAGAAGACAGTGATGAAGCTGCATTTTGAAACTAACAATTTCATTTTTGAAGTGTGTTGAACTCAGGTTTGTAGGACTGGCAATAGCAAAATGGAGTTTTACCATGAAGTGATCACCCTGATTGGATAATCACAGAAAACCCTGGTTGTTTAATAGCTGTCGGGCCACCCAAAGTGTGCACACTGTAGGATTTGTCACCACCTTTAGCACAACCGCCTTGGTGATCAGGGTGGAGAACTGAATGAGTCTTGTGGTGGTCAGGGCTGGAGGAGACCTTGTTGGAGTGCATCACATGAGCCTGGAGGTGCAGCACGTAGGGAGCTCACTTTGGTGGGGCCATGGCCTAAGTCAGGACTCTGAGACCTCAGGTGTCTGCAGCAGACGTGTGAGATTCAATCAGATCCTAGAATGAAAAATTCTCCTTTCAGTGGGTTCTTCTTAGGGAAACCTCATCATTTAGGTGGGTTTTGGGGGGGCATTGAGTGCATCCTAGGTGCCTGCTTTGTGAGGATCACAGCTAGCTGAGAGCTTAAGCGAATGGAAGAAGGTGACATGCTGTGTATAGAGGGTGGCAGTAAAGAGGAACGATAAGTGTCAGAAGAGTCATCCAGTCATTTCACTGGACCAAGGGACAAATCTGATCATGACCTCTGAACCTTTGGATTAAAACTCCAAAGTTTCTGCTACCTCAACCAGTATTTGTTATAGAGGTTCCTGTAACAGTGTTTACAGCGTTCCAGTGCACACGAGATGGTTTTCTCCTACATACCTCAATTTATGTTTTTTTGCCATTAACAATGGAGGTTGTTTTGTTTGTACATTTTGAGAACACTCAATAATAAGTTTCAATGTGTTGATATGGAAGAAACTCCAAAAAAAACCCCTCCTTTTGGGCTGGAGATCATCAGGTTCCCAGCTGAGTGGTTGCATTACAAGTTGCTATATTCACCGGGTGGATACACCCATAGTTTGAGGTACCCACTGAATTTTCCATCGTTTATATTGTCTGTACTGGATTTCCAGGTTCAGAGCAGCAGTAACTTGGGGTTGTTTTGGTTTGCCTAGTTTCCTTTTTGATTTTCTTTGGATGCTGGTGAGGGGCAGTTGAGGCTTTAGCGATCAGGAGCTGACACAGGCTCTGCTTTAAAAAAATCATTCATGCTTTTCAGGTGTCCAGCTTCCCAACTACTTAGGGCACAAGGGGAAATGTAAACATTGTTCTGTTATTCAACCTACTACATAGGAGCATTGAGTTTGACAAGGCTCCAGGTACCCCTGTGTCCTGTCCTTACCTAGATCAGACGCTGATATCCCTCCCCAGTGACATACAATCTGGCAGGCTTGTTTTCACTATAACAATTGGCCACTGTAAATGTTGGTTGCATGTCTTCATGCCTGCCCTGACGAAGCTGCTTGCAGGGGCTTCTCACTGCATTTCTCAGGATTTGAGCTCGTAGCAGGTTTGTGGGGATTTTAAAATATGGTTTGAGTGTATTTAAATTAGGAGCCTTCCAGTCCCTGGAAGGTGCCTGTAGGAAACCTGGGGAAGAGCTGTTCCTGAGGACATGGAGCAATAGCATGAGGGGTGATCGTTTGAAACTAGAAAAGGGACATTTAGGTTGGATATTAAGAAAAAAATTCTTCATTATGATGGTGGTGGATCACTGGCACAGGTTGCCCAGAGACATAGTGGAGGCCCTATCCCTGGAGACATTAAAGGTCAGGCTTGATGGGGCTCTGAGTGATGTCCCTGCTCACTGCAGGGGGTTGGACTAGATGGCCTTTATAGGTACCTCCCAACCTGACACATTCTATGATCCTAAATTCAAGTGTGTGCTGACTTGACTTAATCTAAGGAGGGAAGTGATTTCAGATATTCTTTTGAACCTTTTATCAAAAGCCTAGCCAGACTTTCTTTTTTTTTTCTCTCAAAGACAGATATATATGTGGTGTTAAAGATTGTGAAACTTCTTGGTAGGGTGTAGGCTGTGTTGGATGAGGCTGTCTGCAGAGCCCAAAGTTGGCTGCCGAGCATGAGATGAATTTGAGATTCTGCTGGACACAGAGCAGATAACCAAGCTTGCAAGCTGAAAGGGCTCATTGCAGGAACTACATGCACACCAACAGCCTCAGCAGAGGAGTAGGGTGATGAGCTCGAGAGCAAAACTCATACCCAGACCCAGGAGATCATCAGGCCACATCTGGTGAGCAAATACTGGGGGTCTGACTTTGCAGCAGAGGAAGAGCAATCAAAGTGCTAAATTAAAGTGTATAAGAATTATGTAAGTAATAATATAAGTTCTTAGATAGATAGATAGATAGATAGATAGATAGATAGACAGACAGACAGACAGACAGATAGATAGATAGATAGATAGATAGATAGATAAAAAGTACATATATAAGAATTATAAACAGTAACAAACATGCTCTGGCCCAGGCAGAAGAGGTTGACTTCTGATCAGCCAGCAGAGCTGGATTGAGAGCAGGACATTGGTCCGTTTGAATTAAGCTGGATTCCTGTGTTGCATTACTTTTACAGTCTCTTCCCATCCGTCAGAGATACCTGTTTCTCTGCTAACAAAGCATAAGAGACTGAGTCGCTTGGACAAGAAGGAGGTGGAGCAGCGCCCTGCTTTGCCAGGGAATAGCTGTGCTGTGATGGTTTGGGGCTCCCCAGGCTTTGCAGATGTGATGGTCATCCCCGGCATCCTGGCATCCAAGGTGAGACAGCTCCTTCCCAAAAACCAACCCTCTCTGTGCTGAAAGACCTGGCCCTGAACATAGCAGGGAAGTGTTCCCATCTAGAGCAGTTTGCTTCTCTCTACTTACCTTTGGCCTCTGGGTCAGGAAACCTCAATAATTTCCTTTTTATTAATTTAATCCATAGTTCCTAGTAATTACCATAAATTAAGCCTGCTGGGGGGAAAAGCACAGCCAATAAACTACAGAAACCGCTAGCTTTATTTGGGTAACGTCAGTACCTAGAGGATTGTTTCCTGTAGGCCAGTCCCTTGGTTGTTGTGATTAACTTGAGATCAGACCAAAAGGCAGAGAGTTTCCCATTCACCTTTTAAACAAGGCTGGGACGTGCCAGGAATTCTGCTAACACACAGGGTCCTGTTAAACGCTTAACCATGGTGTGAGATGAAGTTATTCCTGCCCCTGTGCAGGTACTGAGCATTTCCTGAGGACCGTTTCTCTCTGGTTTGAAGGGACCTGGGCAACCTTGTGTAGATCCAGGCCTGAGGTTGGTGGCCCTGCCTGTGGCAGGGGGGTTGGAGCTTTATGATCCTCGGGGTCCCTTCCAACCCTTGCCATTCTATGATTCTATGATTCTATGATTCTATGATTCTATGACTTGGCTGGAGACACCAGCTTCTTCTGCCCTATGGTGTCATCTTCCTGCTGGTGGGATGACAGCAGTGGGCAGAGCTCTCCCTTTGACACCCCAAAGCTCAGTGTAGGGATGCAAATCACATGTTACTACCCAAGGAAAACAAAAACAAAAAAAAAGATAAATCCAGATTTGCAATGGGAAGATTACCCTCAGATCCTTCCTCGGTCCTTCTTAGCAGCACCTTTGGAAATGATGAAGGGAATGGGAATTATAACAAGCCTGTGGGATGAGAGGCTGAGACTGGGAGCCCGTGGAGGCCCCGCTAGTAAAGGGTTGCTGGTTTCCTTTTCTAACTGGGCTGCAGCCAGGCATTCCTGAGTGGCACCGGTCCTCCCAGCGCTGGAGAGGAAACGTTCCCGTTTGTTAGCTGTGGAAGTGCACGCCTAAGCCAAAGGTTACCAGGCTGAGGTGATATTTTTGCATTCCAACAATGTCTTAGCTTTTTTAAATTAAATTCTTGCAACATGAGGATTTAATCCCTTCTGGTATATACAGTGTGTGTGTGTGTGTGTGTGTGTGTGTGTGTGTGCATGCGTATGTGTGTGTGTGTATATATATATATATATATATATAATTTTTTTCCCTACAGAAATTTCATCAGGCAAGTTATTTGCTTATTTCAAAATTGGCTCAGATACAGGGTCAGTAACTTTCCACCCAGAGCCTGTGGTAAAGTTTTGGGGTTTGAGGCTGAATAGAGGGTCAGGTTTTAGGGTTATGCTTGTATGGAAACAAGATCTGGGGTTGACAGCCACTGGGGATGAAATCCAGTGCATTGTTCTTGAATTTTTTTATATTACAAATAATGGAAATAAGCCGTTTTCTTGTGCCCAAATCTTTTAAAAGCAGAGTCCTACCACATCGAAAATGGTACTGAGAAAATTACTGGTTTCCAGTATGGAATGGGGGTCGAAATCCAATCCCAGAAGGGTAAGTTTGGAATCATAGGCTGAAAACTAAGCTCCAGCAAAACAGAACAACATTTTGATTATAGTACTGTGATGGGCAGGGGAAGAACCCAGACTCTGCCTTGTCCCTGCTAGCAAGCAATGAGAAATCGCTGGGGACCAGATAGGTGGTGCGGGATGGGGCTGCAAAGCAGTGAGGGCAGCTGCAGGCCAGCTCAGGCTCCAGGAGCAGATAGTCAAGCCCAAGGTTACTTAACTCAAAGTTTTGGCTTTCAAACGTGGGCTTTGTCTCTGGTTGCTCTGAGCTCATATGTCCCCTGCCTTGCTTCTGTCACTTTTTTTTCTTGGCTGAAAAAAAAACCCCAACAAAACACTAACCCGGGCTGTGGTCTACTTTATTTTCCCTTCTGATGAGATGCTTTTCCAGTTCTCAGGTGATCAGGCTGATCTAAACCCATCTACATCAATGCCCTAGAGAAAATAGCCGCAGCCAGCGTCTGTTGGGCCAAGGAACCTGCAGCTCTGGCTGTGCAAAGGGGATGGCACCACAACCTGGTTTACACCATAAGGTAAACAGGACCCAGGCTCCCAGCATGGGGAAATGGGAGCCCAGATGCTCTAAACCAGGGTCCAGGTTTTAAGCATCAACCTTCTACTGAGGTACCCTTAAAAATCTCTCTGTCACAGAATTGCAGAATCATAGGGGTTGGAAGGGACCTCCAGAGCTCATCAGGTCCAACCCCCTGCCAAAGCAGGGTCCCTAGGACAGGGAGCACAGGTCGGTGTCCAGATGGGTCTGGAATCTCTCCAGAGAAGGAGACTCCACCCCCCCACTGAGGCCATTGCCCCATGCCCTGTCTCCACAGACCATTGAAAAGAGGCTGGCTATCTCCCCTTGTGTCCCACACTTGAGATATTTATAAACATTAATAAGATCCCCTCTCAGTCTCTTTTCTCAAGGCTGAACAGCCCCAGTTCTTTCAGCCTATCCTGCTAGAGGAGATGGGGAAAGACAGCATTTCATTTCTGTGATGGCTTTTCTCCACTAAGGTGTTCAGCTTGAGTTAAAATCTGTGCCAGGCAAAGTGCCCAGGTGTGCACTACTAGGAAGACCAGGAGAAGGCAGGTTTGGCTGTGCCCTGGCTGGCGGTGTCTCGGGGCAAAAATGCTCGGCTTAAACAAGGGTCATGGAGCTGGTTTCCTGGTGGACATCCCCAGCTTGGGTTTAATCATTGATGTCCTGAGTTCTTCCCTTGTCTTGGCTCAATGGAGCCAATGTGATAGATGAAAATGCAGCTTTTGCTCAACTGAGTTTGTTTTTTTGTTGTTGTTTTGGGGGGTTTTTTTGGTCACTGCTTCCTTCTTTGGAAGAAAAATGGTTCCTCCAGGTCTTGACATCTGCTGCTGTTTAAAGGAACATCATCATTGCCAATCCATTCCTCCTGGGGTCTCAAGGTATATAAAGCCTTATTCTTCCCAAATTTGTGATTGAAAACAGATATTATGTAATGGTGTCCCTTTAAATGCCACATCAGTGATGGGAAGCGCATTAATTAATGGTTCTGCAGGCAGAAGCTGGCAATGAAAGGAAAGAGGCAGGTGGAAGGTTTTAGGCAGTGTTTAGCACCCCAGTGCAGGTGGGGTGGCCACCTATGGACATCCTGCAAGAGGAATCTGCAGCACTTCCAGCTCTCTGCTTGTGCTGTTATTTACATTACCCAGGGATTCCCTCATGACCTCCAGCAGGTTTGCTCTTTTGGGGGGGGGGTCTGATGAATGACTGAGTCAGAAGGAGGAATTTCTCATGCTAGCAACCCCCTTTGCTACTTGTCACCCTCACTGCGCAGTCACAGAACCAAGAGAGCAATGGGAAAATGCACCTGGAAACTTCTCAGAGGGTCCGAGCCATGGAAAAAGCTCATAAAACACCTCCTTGAAGGCTGTCTCTTGAGAGGGGCTGTGTGCAGCCTCCATCCTCACCCTCCATCATATGGCTCATAACAGGGAAGGCTGCAGCTCCAGAAACGCTCTCTCCGTACGTGCTCCTGTGCTGGTAGGGAGCGGGTGGCTCTTCCTCTGCCCTTTGAGTTTGCAGGGTGGTGGGTGATGGTAATTGTTTCTTCTAATTGCAAGCCACCAGGAAGGGACGTAGGGCTCTGGGGCCAATCAAAGGGGACTGCTGTCTGCGTGATTAGCCTCTTGTTCTGACCTCTCCTCTAACGATACCTTCGGTTAATTGAAATTTGAATTGCAAGGAGAGCTTCCCCTGCCTCCCTCCACTCTCCCTCCTCGCTGTGCATGCACACAGAGCAAATGGAATGACTATGCTGATTGCTGGTGGGTTCTGTCGCAGTGGTTTGACTCAGAAATGTGGGGTTTTACCTTCAGGGACTTTTGGTTCCTTTCACTTCCCACGGTCCAGGACCTTGATATCCTTCTTATGGTGAGGAGCCCAGAAATGTACCCAGCAGTCAAGGTGTAGCTTCACCAATGCCGAGTACAGGGGCACAATCCCCTCCCCAGACCTACTGGCCACACTATTTTTGATACAAGCCAGGATGCCCTTGGCCTTCCTGGCGACCTGAGCAGTCAAGTCCTACAGATTTTCCTCACTCCCAATGGGGCAAACTCCCAGTATTCTCCAGTTTTCCCCACAGTCACTGCCTGAACAAGCTGGGGATGTCAAGCACCCAGCAGGATTTGGTCCAAATTCAGCACATCTCCTCAGACTTCATATTTGCTTTGATCTGAACCATGTCCATCCCTGCAGCGCTGAGTGTCCTTCCTGCAGGACGAGCTGGGGAATGTGTGGTCCTTATCCCATGCTTCAAATATTGGTCACATCTGGTATGTTTTCTATGCAAAAATGGGGGGTTTTTTAAACAATTTTTTTTAATGGACTAAAAAATGTTACTGGGGCATCTGGTTTTGCAAATATTTGAAAAGTTGATTTTTTTTTATTCTTGGCAGGGAAAGTAAGCCAGCTTCTTGCCCACCACAATCAAAAGCTATTGAACTAATCTTAAACCAGATCATTGGGGAGGGGGGGGTGGGCGTTTATATAACTACTGTATAACTACTTCATGGTACTGAATGAACAGAAGATACTTTTCTCATTAGAACTGGTTCTGTATCCTAAATTCTAGTTGCCAATTTCTTGGCTTTTGTAGACATATCTGATTTATACTAGTTAAGATTTTGCTGCAAAGTTTCAAGAAACCTTTGGAAGCATGAACCATGAGAAGAGGAACTTTTGCTTTCTTTCTGAGATGCTCACATTCCTGCTGAAGAGTCACCCCATCTCTACTAAAGCTAAAGGAGAGAAGGTTTAGGTGATATATTAGGGAGAAGTTCTTTACAGAGAGAATTGTGAGGGGCTGGAACAGGCTGCCCAGATAGGGGGTGGGTGCCCCATCCCTGGAGGTGTTCAAGGCCAGGTTGGATGGTGCCCTGGGCAACCTTGTGTAGCTCCAGGCCTGAGGTTGGTGTCCCTGCCTGTGGCAGGGGGTTGGAACTCTGTGATCCTTGGAATCCCTTCCAACCCAGACCATTCTATGATTCTATTTTGAACCATGAGACTGGAACCAGTCTCCCCTAGAACCCAGGTAGCTGAAGTTAGGCCCTGTGGAGTGTCGCTCCATGGTTCCCTGAAGTGAATCTAAGGGCTCTGCAGGAATTCAGCCCCAGAGATGGGGGCGATCTCAGCCACTGCAGCTGCTTCAAAGCTTTTTCCAGTTATCGCTTCCTGGGGATGATCGTAAGGTCACAGGATCTGGCTTATTTGTGTGTTGTTTTCTGGCACACTGAATTGTGGTTTTTTTAAAAATTATTATTTATTTATATTTCCTCGTGCCTGTTCCACTTGGATATAGTTTTGGCAGAAGCTGAAAAAACATCCTGGGACAGAGGGAGAAATTGGACCCGCATCTCTCACGCCCCAGCTGAGGCCTCTGCTGCCTGTGTGTTGTGCAGAAGGTTAACACAAATGGTTTGGTTTGGTGTTGGGTTTTTTAAAAATAGGAATGGGAAGGAAAAAAAATGCACCTTTTTAGCTGAACCTAATGCTGTATCCGTACATGAGAAACCCCTCTGCATGTGATCGATCCCTCCTGGTGCTCAGGTGACAAACCATCTTGGGAAACTCCTGATCCAGTTGAGAGGTAATGTTGCACCCCCAAACCAGGCAGGCTTCCACTTGTTGTGTGGCTGGGCACATCTTGAGGCTGGCGAGAGGAAGGATTGAGGGATGGGGCTGGGAGAGCTCCACAGAGACAGCCTGTGCCTGGCCATGCTCATGGCTGGTTGCAGTCATCATAGTCAGGGTTTGCTGATCCATAAAATCCAGTGGAGCAGCAGCTCTGCTGCAGGGGCCGTCACTCATCCGGCTGAGATGGCTCAGAGACCTAAAGGACCAGAAATCCAGGTCTGTGCAAGGAAGGGAGGGGCTTCTGCTGGCTTAACTGGATGGAGCAGTGAGGCTAACGACGGTACTGCAGGATGGTGCTGGTGGGGGATTCAGCCTGGCCCTTGGGGTCACAGCAGCCATCGCCTTGGCACAGCTGCAGCACTAGACTGCACCCCCGGACAGTCCCTCTTCGCAGTCTGGCCTCGTGCCTGGATTGTGAAAGTGTGGGGAAGGGTAGAGATATTGTTTTGGCCTCAATGTTTGTCACACAGCATTAAAAAATATTTTTTAAAGCATCCGTAAAAGCCCACACGGACAAAGTCCCGAGATATTTGGTTTATTTAGATATACTGTAGTGCTGCTGGGCTTGGCTCTGGCTGCTGCCAGGGCTCCTGTGACCCTCCTCAGCTCTGCTTTGAACATGCATGTGTACACACGTGTGCAATTAGTCACACACACGACCTGCTCAGTGACACTTCACGGCAGCCGCTACCCACACAGCACAAGCTGGACACGTACCGATTCCCATCGATGGATCCAACCACCAGCAGCCCCACAGGCTCGGAGTCACTGGCCGAATCACTTCCCTCATCAGCCTCGGTAACCCGGAGTGGCACTGGATCACATCCTTCCAGAAGAGAAATTCACTCCCTGCTTTGAAGACAGGGAGGGCTGAGGCATCTGCTGCATTCCTGCCTGTCGCGTTCCAGCGGCTGGCTGCCCTCGTTCAGAACCAGATGTCTCCCCTCCGATTCGAACGCTGCTGATTTCAAATCCCTGCCATGAGACCACCTTCTGCCTGTTCCTGAGAGAGGTGGAGAGCCCCAGGTTACCCGATACCCAGACACCCAGACTCTCACTACCACCCAGTGCACCTTGGGTGTCCTAACCCAGCTTGCTTTCCATGGGTGTAACTAAAGCAGAGCTATCGGGGGCTGGAAAGTTCACTGGCGCTGTAAAATGCTTCAAGCATATTCCTTTGTGTAGTGTCTTCGCCATGATGGCCATTTAGTGGAAGCAAGGCTTTGACATGCACAGCTCTGGTCTGGTTTTCCCATCACTGACTCTTCTTTGACCTACCTGCTTGGGAAAATTATGTGGGTTCATCCTTAGTTCATTTTCCTCCTCTTAGAAAGTGATAAATCTGTTAAAAGGCAAATTTTATCTTTTTTTTCTTTTCTTTTTTTTTTTTTTTGTTTAATTGCTTTATAGCTTCCCATAAATATTCCACAGCATCATCTTACCACGGTGCTGGTTGAGGCTAAGGGGTTGATCCAGTTTCTGGTTAAGAAATGGACATTATTTCCATAAGAAGGTCCCAACAAAGGGCAGGGAAGGCAATGGACACCCTGGCGAAGCCAGCGCCTGAGTCCTCACAATCAAGAAACTAGGGATTTTCTCCTTATTGATAGTTTAAAGGTCAGACTTGTTTTTGTTTCTCAGATGCACATAAAGAACAACTTTTCCCTGCGGTGCTGTTCTTCTACTTCTTTTTCCCTGTAGATTTTGCTCTTAATTTAATTTGCCTGCAGCTCTACCTTTGGTAGCCAAGGCAGAAATTCTGGGGAGACTAGAAAATTTCCCCAGAGGGGTCTGATCCTACAAAACACTGCAGCTTTTGCTTTTGGGATTGAATGTTGGGGTCTTCTAAATGGAGAGGGGGGCGGTGGTGGTGGTGGTGGTCCTTGTCTCAGCTCTCTTTAAGCAAGGTTGGCATTTTTCTGAAGCAGTTTAGGAAGTGAAGCTGTGTCTCCAGAGCCGATGGAAGTATTTGTGCTCTCCCCCAGCCCGTAAGTACATCACAGGAACGCAGAGGGGTAGCGCGTGCTCATTTACAGAGTATGTGCTACAGAAGAATTATCACTCGTCAGCGGAGATATGGGCTTAATGCAAAAAAGAGCCCAAGATTGCAAAGCCGCTCGGCGTAGCCCATAGCTGAAGCATGTTGTGATACCCCTGGGTAAAGATCAAACTGGAAAGGACTTAACCGACATCTGATTCTCCTCAATTTTAGTTGGATCCAAATCTAGCAAAAGGGCATTTTTATGTCTGGTCACAGTCCAAAAAGATATAGCAAAATCACCTGGAGTTACAAATGTGTTGCAGAACCTGTCCCTAATCACATTAAGAGCTCTAAACTGTAAGGCTCAATTGTTTGCCAAATGAAATATTCTCCTCCGGTATTTGCAGAAAGGAATTACAGTCTGTGAGTAATGTTTTTCATTTGGTATCGAAGTACAGTTTCTGTTTTATGGACCCAATCCTGAGCTTGGGGAAGGAGTCGTTAAAAAGTCTTTGTTTTGTTGGGGAATAAAGGGCAAGGTTATTCCATCTTTGCAGCCACAGTGGCACTGGGATCCATGGATCTAGGGGGGGTGACCCACCAGTTGTCACCACCGGGTTGGTGTTGCCTTCTTTGTGTGGAGCTGTGGTGTTGGTGACACCCAATGGCACAGGGTCTCAGACAATGTATTTTGGGCTCTTGGTTTCCAAGCCAGACTTTGAGCCCTTGGGGTTCACATCCAGCTTTCTTCTGGAGGTCTGAGAGAAATGGTGGTCCTTTGGGATTTGAGACTGTGCTTAAAAGGATGGGAGAGACGTGTAATTACAGGACCCTGGTCTCCAGAGCGTAAATGATGTCCCTTAGGTTACTAAGCTCACTGCAGAAATGTCCAACAGCTGCCCGGGGTGCTGGTATCCCTCCTCCAGCCACTTCAAGGCATAATGGTGACCAGTGGACTCTTGCTCCAAGCTCCAAGCCCTCAGATCTTCCTTTTGGTCCACTCTGATACTAGTCTGGACTCTGGTTTGTGCACAAACTCCTGGACTCCATTTCCCCCAATAGGCCGACGAATCAGGTGATGCAGAGCTCTCAGTGGGTTGGAGGAGAGGACAGTGAAATCCCAGAAAGCACAATATTCAAAGCATGGAGTGAAGTACTGAGAGGAGAAGGAAGGCACGGAGACTTAGTGAACTACAGTCTCCGGCCATCATGGGTGCCGCCCTCGCAGAGTTTGTAAGCCTGAACCTAGAGCTGTGAGAGCTGACTGGGCTCCAGGGGCAGTGGGGAACGGCTGTTCACTTGAACCAGTGCTGCCACTGAACGAACGGCTCATCACGCTGCACTTAATTACACTTGCACTGAAGCAAACGCTTGATGAGACTCACCTCAGGCAAAGGAGAACCCAAACCAGCTTTATACCACCCCGCATTGGCAGCTACGGGCAAGAAGGATGGGGAAAGCACTGCAATCCCTTGGGAAAAGCACTCCTCCCAGGCAGCTCGGTGCTCCACAGCCTGTCCTGAGCATGCCCCCTCCTCATCCCAGGGGAGGAAGCCAGGGCAGCAGCCATGAGCCATGCCCAGGGGATTTTGGCCTGACTTCTTGCAGTGTTTTAATGTGCCCCAGCTGGCAGCAATAATTGGCGAGTTATTAAATAACTGTCTGCAGTGACATACAATCTCCAGAGCACCGTACCAATTATTTTTCATTTGCTTCCCTCTATCTCAACACCACTCTATCTACCCATCCCAGCCCGCCGTGGTTCCCAGGAACAATTTGCTGTAGTGATTGTAGGGTAGTGAGTTCTTCTGCAACAAAGAAACTACTTTATTTTCTGCCATGGTTAATGCCCCAATTTAATGAGTCCCTCATATCATTCTCACCACCCTAAATTAAAGGGTAGCCTATGCAATTAAACTGTTTGGGTTTCAGAATGTCCCTCTTGCAGTTATCCACAGAGTGGGTCCAAGGTGCAGCTGCTCCTAATGCTGCTTATGTTAAAACTGGCAAAGGGAAAGCCACTTCCATCTCTTTATTTTTAGTAGCGTGCCTTTACTTTCAATTAAACTAATTATTTGCACCATCTTGTTCCTGATCGTTGCCCCATGAGGTTTCCCTAGCCAGGAAATATTTTCAGCAGTGCATAACTATAGATGCTCAGACCCCTAATGGTCATGTCATTCGGGAATGGGGAGAGAGTTGGGATCTGCAGCTCTTAGTCTAATGTACACTGGTGTTAATCCAGAGTAAAGCTGTAGTTTTCAGTGGATTTCTCCAGATTTAAGCTTTGTCAGATCAGAATGTGCTATATTTTTTCTTTTTTTTTTAATAGAAGTTTAATTAATTTATTTTAATTAATAAGTTTTTCCAAATCCCCTCTTTGCATCTGGAACCTATTGCTGTGTTACCAAGGTTCATAAAATAACCATCCTTGAGGACCCCCCAGATTCTTTCCTGTACTCACTTCACCCATCCCTGAGACCCAGCCCTCCCTCGGGATGAAAAGTGGCTGCTCCTTAAAGAGAGGAAAGAGGTTTGGGTTGGGGGTACCCCCCAGCCCACAGCAGTGCTGAGTGAAGTGGGGACTCACACCCAACCCCACCTCACGCTCCCTGGGATTTCCTCAGGGCTGGGAAGAGACAAAAGAAAAACACTGAATTAACTACTGAGGGAGTGTTTATTTTTGTGTGTGCATATGTGTATGTTTATTTTTAGGCAAAATGTAATTAGTCCTTGGATGTAGCTGAGTCAGGGGAGCTACAGACCCCAACCTGGCAAGCCTTGCAGGGGTCGGGTCCCTCTGCGCCTGAAGTGCAGCACTGAGAGCATCAGGGCAGATGCATCGGTTCCCTCTTACATCGGCGTAAGCAGCTGAATCTGGCCCAGCAGTCTCATCCTCAGGTAAATGCTGTCGTGTGATGAGGCAGAAAGTGCCAGAGGTTCCAGGAATCAGAATTCCTTTTTTTCCTTCTGTCCCCAGAAACAGAAGGCTGAAGAGGTGGCATGGGAGCGAGCTCCTTTCTGCTGTTGAGCTGAGCAAGGCGCTGCAGCAACCCGAGGTATTATATTTGGGATGCATCTGCAGCAAAGTTTCTTCCTGCTCCAAACCTGACAAGTTCCAATATTCATTTTAATGACCTCATTTTATAAATAATGGAAAGAAAAACAATACATTCAATAGAAATGAGATTAGAAATGGGAGGGGAATGAACTGGAAACGCAAGAGCCTTCAGTTATTCCAAGGAAGATAAATCTCTTTTTAAGTGGTCTCCAGTGAGGCAGTGTATTGCTAAGAATAAAACAAAACAAACCTGACTTTGTTGATAAATAAAGGTGTGAGGCAGTGGCAGGGAGTGTTTTGGGACTCCAAAACCAATGCAAATTGGTTGCCAGAGTGTTTTGGGACTAACAATACCTGGGGTTTATTCTTGGCCTAGTCGCTGTCTCTCCGCAGTAAATCATTTAACACCCTGTGCTGAAGTTGCAGCACAGTCTGGAAAAATCAAACTCCAGCAAAGAAATGTGCAAATGACATCAGCACATAACTCCCAGCGAAGCTGTCACTGCCAGGCTTCTACCTCAATAAGATCATGAAGACTGGAGTGCATAATGAATTGGAAGGTGCAAATTAGTGTCATTTCAGCAGCCCACACACAATTTGCTTCAGACTATTGTGGGAAAAGGCTGTCGCTGGGAGAGGTATTTTAATTTGGGGGATGAACCTCTTGTATGTCTCCCAATGTAGGTGTGATGCCAGTGATGGCTTGAAAAGTCTCTTGGGGTTTTTTTTTCTTACATGCATTGGTCAGATTTTCTGTCTGTGTGAGCAGCAAGCAGCAGGAAAGGTGTTTGCTCTGCAAAACTCTCCCTGAGTCTGCTTTCCATCTGGTCCTCGAGCTGCAGCGAGGAAGGACCCTGTTGGGGATTGATAAGAGGAGCTGAGCTGCAAAAGCTGCAAACACCCAGCAGCGTAGTGACACCCCCACGCTGGGTCTCACCTAATGGAAAACAGATTGGCCGTTTCCTTCCTGCACCTGTGTGACGCCAAGGGAAGCGCTGGCATGAGCTGTCACGGGATGGGGTGCAGTATCCCTAGAAGGAATGTACACCCGAAAGCTGGCACGTGCCAAGCCAGGGTACACAGAGCTGCGCGAAACCACGCCGCAATCAGCAACCACGTGGGCTGGAGCTGGAGAGTGGCCGACCCTCCTAGTTGGGGAGCTAATGATTCCCTTCAGGATTGCATCATTGCATTCAAACTGAGTCATTATGAAGCGATTTGGGAAAACAAGTCAGAATTCGTTACCGAGGAAACATGTTGGAGCTGTTGCCTCCTGTCGAGTAGGTGCTCAGAGGCAGGGCCAGCACCTTGCTCCCAGGCCCACGAGCGGCTCTTCCCTCGGTGGCAGGAGCTGAGACCCACACAGGACTCTCCTCTTACATCACCCATGGCTGTTTGTGCCTGCCTCCCCGCCACCTGCTTTCCCCAAAATACCCCTTACAAGGGCATAGGCATCACAGAATTCACAACCATGCAATCCTGGGGCAAAGCCTCAGCCTCAGCCAGCGGTTACAGCACCCTGTCCTCTGATGGTCTCGTTGCTTGTACCTCTTGGCTCTGGCCAGACAGTGAGATGTTTGCCTGCCCTGCTCACTATCTGCTGCTGCTGGTGCCTTGACCAGGGGGCACAACCTCACGTGGCAGGTTGGGTCTCTGCTGCCACCAGGAAACGGGGCTGGAAGGGGGTTACCTGCCAGCTCTTTTGTAGCAGGTTCAGCGTTTATCTTGGAAACCCAACAGAACCACCATGCTCCATCATCTGTATTTAGGCTACGCTTTGTTTGGTAAAGCTGTCACAGAGCCACAGGAGGATTTCTACCCCAACATGTTGGCTTCAAAATGCTGGTGGGGACAGCAGAATCCTCAGTGAGGGCAGAGAACATGGTGCGAAAGATGGCTGAAGGTTTGAGAGAGTGGCAGGAGAAGAGGAGCTTGGGGAACAATCCAAGGACTGATAGTACACCAGCAGGAAGATCGACCCTGGCACACTTATCTGATCATCAGTAAGCAGAGATCAGTTATTCAGGAAGTTTAAACACCTACCAGGAGCACTAATGAACATCAGCTCAATGACTAAGAAAACAAGCACGTGGATACAGAGCAGGCTGGATGGATACAGGCCCGTTACTTGTCTCTACAGAAAAGCTTTATCCCAAACCAACTGCAGTGAGAGACCAACCTGTCAGTGCTGATGGTGAGCTGGGGTCTTTGTTAATAAGTTTATAAAGATGTGAGGCCTGGGTGTTAACTGAGGAAGAAGATACTCTTGTCTTTGCCCATAAATAAGCAAATGTTTGCCTAGTAAGGGAGAAAAATTAATTCAGAAATGCACTGAAATAATGGGCAAACACCTCAGGTATCAAATATGGTGAAGATGGTGAGGTGAGCCAGCCAGGTAGCGAAGGTGACAGAGGATAGACTCACTGATCTTCTCCTGTGAATTATTTCCTAGGGCATAGTTGCTTGAAGAGATGATGGATGGCTGATCCCAGGGAGAAGCTCCACCATCTCAGTGTGACTGACCAGGAATGAGGAGATTTAAAGGAACAGAGCAAGGTACACAAAGAAGATGATTTCCAACACAGGATTTGGGGCATCACAGTCCTCCCACTACTCCTGCCCACCACAGTACTTGCTGTAGGACTGGTAACAGAAAAAAAAAAAAGGCTTCACGTGTCCCCACAGCCACATCTGCCCACAGTGTCAAAGCCATGGAGCACGGGTGACAGGTTGGGACACCGACAGCCAACTGTCTGCACAGTGGCTGCAGGCTCAGGACTGCCTGTAGTGGGTCAAGCCTTTCAAAGCTAGTGCCACAAAACCAGGTCACGTTTGTGGATGAGAGGTGGCACCTCAGAGTGGGTATTTTACCCCCAAACTCCAGGCAAAATGGAGCACCTCCCAGTAGGATCCATTGTTTGTGTGAGGGAGAAACTCAGTAAAACCTTGGTGAATTCAGGTAGAAAGGGTCTCCTCTGCTTCCTCAGCAAAACAACATCTTACTACAAATAACCACATACCCCCAGCCTTGTTCTGTCCTGGGCAATGCTTAAACTGTCAATAATCATAAGGCTGCTGTCACAGCGCTGCTCAATGGGGTTGACAGATTATATCTCTAAAGTCCCTTTATTGGACCTTGTTCCCAGAAAAGCTTGCAAATTGCTCTGATCTCACCAGACAATGGCATTGCTCACTCTGGGAGTCCTTGGGTATCCTACACAATACGGTAGGAATTGGTGAGAATTACCTGAGATAAAATATCCCTTACAACATCAAAGTTCCTGATCTCTTAGCTGTCAGCTGCAGGTATGTGAAAGTCCTGACAGGCTGGAGATAGAAAGAAGAGATAAAGTGAAAGAGAAGGGAGGGGGAGGCTGAAAAGCTGAGAAATTCTCTGAATGAAACGTTATATCATTGGATTTGGCACAAAGATTTCAGGGCGGTGGGTCTGGGTGGCTGGCTGGGTGTGAGCAAGGAGTGGGGCTTTTGAAGTGAATAAGCAGTGGCAGCTATGGACAGATCCTGATCTTCCTTAGAGCAATGGATAAAGGAGACAGGAGTAACAGAGAGCAGGATACTGACAAATATTGACCATACAACCCCCCATCTTCCCTACCTCTCAGCTCTTGGTCACCTTTTCGTAGAATCACAGAATCACAGACTGGTCTGGGTTGGAAGGGACCCCAAGGATCAGAGAGCTCCATCCCCCTGCCACAGGCAGGGACACCAACCTCCAGGCCTGGAGCTACACAAGGTTGCCCAGGGCCCCATCCAACCTGGCCTTGAACACCCCCAGGGATGGGGCACCCACCCACTCTCTGGGCAGCCTGTTCCAGCCCCTCACCACTCTCTCTGTAAAGAACTTCCCCCTAATATCTAATCTAAACCTTCCCTCTTTCAGCTTCCATCCATCCTTCTTGTCCTGCCATTGTCTGCCCTTTTCCTGGTAAAAAGGCTGAAGTGGGTCAGCTACTGAGGGGAAATGCTAGTGTAGAAGAAGACATCCTCTTTTTGCCATGTAACATGTAAAAAGGATCTCTGTAGAGCCTTGTTATCCCCAGTTCTTCCCTGTACCTGCGGTCAGGAGAGACAGGGTTGGATTTTTATCCCCAGCACCTTGACCTGGATTAGCAATCTGATTGCAAAAACCACTTCTGGGGGGGCAGTAAAGCCACAGGTAAGTCTTAAACAGGTTTTTTTTTCTTCACTGAAACAAAGTGTTTGAGCTAAAATGAGACCTGGCTTGTTCATTTAAAATCCTGCCCTTTCACACCGCAGAGAGCAGCCAGACCTTCCCTCTGCCCACTACTGCTGCACACCTCATCCCCCACCCTCCTCCCAGGACTGGGTTTTAGAAGAGATCAAATGCCTCCAGGTTCTTAGAGAGGACTGGTTCTTGGCAAACTCACAAAATCCTTTGCTCAGATGACATAAATATTGTATGTTATTTGCTGCCCTGCCAAAACGCAAACACACACACATGCACTCCTTAACTAAGCAGCATTCTTTAAAAGTTAAGATCATTGCTTCCAAAGAAATATAGAGCGTTTTATAAACCCAAATTGATCACGCACCGCGTGTGTTGAAAATATGTACAAGAGTGGGACCCCAAAACTCCATTAAACCACTTCTGAGACAATACATCACTGCACCTTTATATTGCACAGAGGGGTTTAACAACCCTTCTCCAGGAAAATATTTTACTAGGTAACAAAAAAAAAGAAAAAACCCAAAAAAAAAGAAGTTATTGAAAACACATATATTTGATACTTTTGGCAATTCATTTTACTACTTGCATTTCCAATTCATTGGTATGGTTCATGAAAAAAAAAATATTTTTGCAGTTGGGTCATGTTATTATTTCTCTAATTTATTTTTTTTTTCAACCCAAAAGTCACAGTAGGATTTCTTTCTGTGAAACAATAAAGGCAGGCTAAAGCTGCTTGCCCACTTTGGGGATCCTGGTTTTAGAGAAATGGGGTCTAGTGGAAAGGTAGAGTACACACAAACATGCCTACAGGTAATTATGGGATCTTTGTGCTTTTCTGTATGAACCAATGTTGTATGTGAAGCAGCTAAACCAGGGAAGAACTAGTATGTTGAATCTTCTAAGGAGCAAAAGGACATATCATTTGCTAGGCAATGCTAAAATCTTGTCTGAAAATGAGATAAGTTTGCATCAGATCACCCAACCCTGGCACTCCACCTGTTGTGTGACTTGGATGAATCACTTGATTTCACCCTCTGGTCTTGCCTGGTGTGAAGGCACCTCTCCAGGTGAAAGCCTGGCTTGAATTGGATTGGTTTGAACTGGCCTATCAATGATCCCAGGAGAGGACAAAAGAAGGAAGAGGAGGAGATGAGCCCTTCCTAAATCAGGCTAACAGCATGCACATGCTATAAGGCTAGCTTAGGCTTGGATTCAAGTCTGCTACATCCTTGTTCTAGCTAGAGAAAGACTTTTCACCCAAAGCTGCTTGTGTCTTAAGCCCATTTTAACTGGAAGTGTGGATACCTGCTGGGCTTTTGCTTTTTCTTGGGCAGATAAAATGCCCATTTTGAAACAAACCTAAACCCCCCCAGGCATAACCCTTTGGTGCCTGTCTGCAACCCATCCTCCCATCTCCCTCCCCACCTGCCTCTTTCCTTCCCATATCTCCAAGAAGACTTTGTCAGAGAGGCTCCATTGCTAACATGCAAAGAACCAGGTAACCGATGTTCTTGGAAGCCGTGGTGCCGTGCAGACCTGGTGAGAGCAGCAGCACAGAGACACTTCCCAGGCTGCAGCTCCCCAGGCTGGTCTCTGATTCCTCAACCCTAATGTCTATGAAGACCAACACTGAACATCTACTCAAGGTCTTCTGCTTATTTAACCAAACTTGTCCTGGACCATGTGTGTGCCTACTTCTGAAGAGCTCACTTACTGCAACACTACAGGTAAGTCCCTTCACTTTGAGGGAGATACAGTAAGTACCCACGAGCATGATGTGTCCTTGTTTGTCTGGAGAACGGTGATTTTCCATTTTAATTGCTTCCTGTATGATACATTTCATTAGATCCCAGCTTCCTACCAGTTGATCTCCTCCTCGCTGCATTCTTTTCCCACTCTGCATGTAATAATGACCATGAGAGTCCATCAGCAAAAGTGCAATCACTTCAAAACACTAAAGAATCTCATGCTTTCCCTCTCTCCTCCCCCCAAAATTAGAAAGCCCACTCTGTAGTTTCCAGCACACATCTATCATTACACACTCCCAGGTCTCAGGTAAATTAGCAACCTGATTCTTTTCCCTGCTGTCACTTAGAAGAAAAGGGCTTCTTATTTGCCATCCAAGGAAAAGTACAGTAAGGGTAGAACTAGATAAAAGGGAAGTAATCAAATATATTTAACTGTACCCAGCCAAATCCCATTATTTGTATAGATGTTAGCTGGCACATTTGTAGAGTCAGGATAACCTCATCTCTCACAGGAAGCAGTGCTGCTTGCACAACCTCTGAGCTAGTGTTCCTCTACTTAAAACAAGGAGGTCAGCTTTGTATATGCTTATATATGGGTGAAGCTTTCTCTGTGCTTATATATGGGTGAAGTGCCATGGTGAGCTTGGGAAATATTTAAGAAAAACTGGGTTGTGCCCTTGTTCTTCCACCGAGCATGTGCATTTGGGGTGAACACAGCATCCTGCTGTCAGGGGTGGGAAATGCCTCCTCAGTGTGGGAAGCTTCCTTGGGTTGTCCTCCTCACTTCTACCTGAAGGAAGCCGGGAAAATAATTTTAAATAAGTGACCCCCTACATATCAGAGGGGAACCACCTCCCTGCTGTTGTGGAGAAGAGCTTATGGGGGATAGGGAAACCGTAGGGGGAGATGGAGCAGACACAGTGAAGGGGCGTGCTGGGAGTATCTCATGGAGATAACAACCATGGTGAAGGTTTGAAGGAGAGCAGAGAAAGACCTCAGCTGGTGCTAGGACCACAGGTGTTTTGCAGATATATGGAGAACACCAGGGCAGTGCTCATATGAGGGGTGCTCCTTCCCTTGGCCGTGTGGGAAAGGAAGAATGCGCCACCTCTAGACGGCTGTGACCAATGGTCGCACACACAAGCGCCTCCCTCTTCAGGAATCCCTCCAGTGCCAAAACACACAGCGTACACGGATCAAGCCTAATCTCATGGAGAAATACAGCTAAACCACCTCCTTACCCTCATCCGTGGGACCGAGTTATCCTTCAGGTTTCCCAGTGCAAACAGTGCAGGTTTTGCTGTGAAACCGTTTGACTAAGATGTTCCAATGCAAGACTTGAAATTCAGGTCTATGGATTTGAGTCTCCCCTGGACTGTGCTCATGCCAGCACACAGGGGGTTTTTTTCTAGCTTGGGTTTGTGCTCAGAAGACACTGGTTTGCGTGCTAACCAGCCAGGTAGGTACCTGTGGCTCTGCAGGGAGCCCTGCATCTTTGGGATGATAGGCTAGCTTGCCCAGATGTAAATGGGCATCACAAGGTGAGACACGCATTCTGGTCCCAGACCCCAGTTTTACTTTGCTCAGATGAAACATTACAGCTCAATGTTGTTTCAGTACTTTGGGGAGAAGGAGGGAGACAAGAGTCCCCACAATGGTTTTTTACATGCCTGAGTCAAATTACCCTCCCTTCTGCGGGGCTTCTTCTGAAATAACAGATCTTACTGTAACCAAATATTGCCAACCAGGAAAGCCATTTTGCAACCAGCAAGGAGGCTTCTTCCTTCTCAGCAGCCACTGAAAAGGCCCTTTGTTCTCAGACTGAACACCTGGAGAGTGCTATCAGCAGTGGCCTCTCCGGCCCGGCACGCTGAGCAGCTGTGACAAGACCCATCGGCATTGGCAGCAGCCTCTGGGAGCTACTGGCACCCAAAAACCACCCTGTCCTGGGGCATTGGGCCACATTGGGTCATCCCCTACTCCCGTGAGGACCAAACACTAGCCCAGCCTGTGTGTTCTTTCTTTTCCCATCCTAAATTGAACTGCCTCACTACAAATGATCTTTAGACAACCTTCAGGATGTGACACCTCTGTAAAGAACAGAGACCAAGCCTTGGGCATTACTGTGCCATTCCGGAGGGACTGGGAATGTGAGTGGTGAAGGGCTGGCACAGAGCACCGGCATCCCAGGCACATGGTTTGAAGCTACATCTTGAAGAGTACAAGGTGGAACAATCAACTGGCATATGTAGTAGGGCATCAACCAGAGAGGGACTTGCCCGAGGTGATCCAGGACAAGACTGCATGCCTGGCTGGCCCTGGACACAGCTTTCTGCTCTGTCTGTACAGGCAGCACTGCTTCTGTTTGTGTCTGTGAAAACAGGTCTGCTCAGAAACTCAAGGGAACCAATTCATCCAACCCAGCAAGTAGTTCCCCAAGGCAGAGGGTCCTTTTCCATACACCTGACTGGAAGACCTGCACTATATAAACGGTCACTGCCAGGCACATCAGCTTCAAAACCCAAAAGGTTTCCATTCCTTTGCTGCATTTTACATGCTTAAAAGAAAAATCCACGAGGGAGAGGAGGGAGGAAAACTGGAGAGCCAGAGAGTGGGGGCTATTGGGGGCAGATGAGCCATGGGGTAACCTGGAGAGTTGCCTATACCAACTGAGTCTGTGTTGGGTCTCTGAGGACTTCAGTATCTGCAACCTGCAAGTTATTTAGCAGGTCCAGGCCTAAAGGCCTTCCTCTTCAGATTGATTTTCCACTAAAGTCACAGGCTGGACAACACATGTGAGAAGACAGATCATTCTTCTTTTCCTGATAATCTAGGCAAAATGGATAAAATGCCAAGTCCTACAAGGGAGTTGTGGCTTGGGGGATTTCAGCAATGCCTCATCCCGAGATGTACAGCTCTACAAAGTTTTCATTCTGGAGTAGTTCTGCCAAATCCTGAGCCCAAATTGCATAACGTGAGAAGGGGCAGACCGCAGCTATGGCTTCATCATCTGCAGTGGCAGCTCAGGGTTAACATCACGAGCTCTTCCCTACCAGATGGCATCGTTTCCATTTTCTTTGGACTGCAGCAGGGAAAGAACAAACATTTTGAATGGTTTAAATGAGATATGTGAGTGCCAGCGCTGAGTCCCTGTGAGGTTCAGATAAACTGACAAAATAACATCCTGCAAAAGCTTTACCTGGGACAAACCACGGGTTTTGTGTCTCTCTTCAGGCAGTCTGTAGCATACAGGCTGCTTTAAACCTTGGTCTCTGTCCAGACACCCATACCAGCTCTCCCATGACTTTGTATTTGCATCTCTTTCTAATATTCCTCCCTTTCTTCTCAGCAAAGGGAAAATTTCCAGGTTTGTTCCTTTTAACTTTGTTCGTGGTAGCACTCTTGACAGAAGGACTTAGCGTCTCTTTAGTGTCTTTGCAAGGAAAAGGGAGAAACTGCTCGGTGACATAAAAGTTTGTATCAAAATTCAAGAATCCAGATTAATTATAGGAGCCTTGCCTTGTATCATTCAATTTGTTTGAATAGCTTTAAAGATTAAGCAGATCCAAGGCCTAACAGAACCAGAGCCAGAAAGACAATAGCTGAGATTTTTCCTTTGAAACAAAATATACAGGTGGTTTCTGTGAGTTTCTGTGTCTATCTGCCTGGCTTTTTTATTTTTATGTCGTATCCAATATCACAGAACCTGGCAGTAGAAATCATATAGCGATTTGTGAAAGCTCGGTGCTGTTCTAGAGATCATATAGTCCGTTCCACACCAGCAAAGACAAAACCAATGTCTTTACTCCTCAGAGTTTTCATTCAAAGGATAATGATCTCTGGTAACAAAATATTTGGCAGTAGCATTATTTAAAATGCACAGAGGAAATGTTTGTCCCTAATTCAAGGGACTGTGGTCACACAGTCTCTATTCACTTGGTATTTACCAACGAATACCAAAGGCTAATCTGCAAAAAAAAACCCAACCCAATACAAGCCCAGGAACAGAGTTAAGTTTATCAAGCTCCATCCTCAACCCATCCCATTGTAGGGGAGGAAAAAAAAAAGGTAATTACTGAATTTCTTTGTGGCCAGGGAACTTATAAACTCTGTGTTATACCCAGCAGGCTGTAATGGCTCCTTCGGTAAATAGCTAATTAAGCAGTTGGGGTGGTTTGTGGGTGTTTTTTCTTTCACGGCATACTTCTGTGTTTGTAAAAATCCCTTTGCATTAAGGGACTTGTCGAGTTCTTCCGAATTTCTCACATGCACAGAAGAGGGAATTAAGGAGGGGGGGGGGGGGGGAAAGAAAAAGGAAAAGAAAAAGGCAGAGGGGAGTTTTCGGTCGTGGGAACAGGAGTCAGGGATGGGGATTTGCAAAGGCTAAAGGCAAATCCTTCCCGAAATCCGCATCTAAAACACCGAAAACCGCAGCGGCGACCTGCCTGGGATGGCAGGTTATCTGGAGAGGGGGGAATAAAACCAGCCCGAGGGGGATGTTTGCGCTTGGAGAGCGGGGGGGAAGTCGCTCCCCAAAGGCAGTTAAAACACCGCGAAGGGCACGGCCTGACCGCGGCCCGTTGGGGAAGCGACGGGTTTGGCTTTGGGTGTGTAAATCCCGAAGTTTCACCGGCTCCGGCACCCCCCAACCCCCCCCCGTTTTAGCTCCGGAACGCGCTGAGCGGTGTCAGCCGAACGCACGGTCGCGGTTCACCCTGCTCGGTGATGCCGCGACGGTACCCAGCGCTCCCGGGATGGGGAGAAACCGCCCCGGGGGCGTGGGAGAGGAGCCCAGCATCCCCCTCGCTCCGCTTCTCTCTTTTAGGAGGGATGCTCGGCCTCTGCGGGAGCCGCGGGGAGGTGAGAGAGCGCGGAGCCGGTGCCCGGGGAAAGCTACCTGCTCCGGGGAAGTGCATCGCTGCGAGCCATGGGGACGGTCCCAGCCGCTGCCCACCTCGGTCCCAGCGGCCATCGCCTCCCCGCAGCATCGCGGCTTCTCCGGGTACCCCGGAGACCACTCCCCACCTCCCGGCACAGTTTAAACGGACGAGATTAGTTTGGTTTTTTAAATCGAGCTAAATCGAGGTACCGGGGCTGGGCTGGAAGGGGCTGAGCACCCCCGGGAAGGCCGGGGTCAGCTCCGCATCCTGGCTCAGCCCTGTCCCTGAGAGCACCTGCCCCGGCGATGCGGGTCTCGGGATGCGGGTCTCTGCCCGCGGGAACGAAGCGGGCTACTCCCCTGCGCCCCCCGATCTCTCCTGCCCCTTCTCCCTCGTTAGAAAGTGTTAGAAAGTTGCTGAAGTGCGAAATGAGCCTGCGAAATCTCGTTGTCCTCATTAAACTCTGACAAGGAGGGTGACAAGAAGCAGCGGAGGGGAAACAATGCGGGCAGTGTTGGGGAGAGCCCCGCGCCGGGGGCAGCCTTTGTGCCCGCCAACAAAAGCTCTTGTTTGCATGTGTTAAAGTCCATTAAACCGCGGCAGCCCCAGGTGCAAACGCCAGCCCCGAGCGGCCGCGCAACCTTCCGCGCCCGCTGAGCGCCGCGTCGGCGGCATCACCGCGGCTCTGCCCTCCAACGCCGGTATTGTCGGGGCTGCAAACGGGCAGCGGATGGGGGGGCACGGCTCCGGTGGGGTGTGCACGCCGTGGTCCTCTTAATGAGGGCTGGCTCTTCATTAACAGGCGTGCCATGCAGGCATGCGAACCTGGGTGGGTTTCGCTCGCGCTTTTTTTTTGGCGTGTGTGCCCCCCCCCGCCCCCCACCACCACCACTACCCCTCCCGCCTCGGTTTGTCTGTCCCCCGCCTGGAAGCGAGGGAAGCTGCCGAGGGGAGGACGGGACACAATGTCGCCTATTGTGCTGCTCGCCCCCTCGCCGGAGGGGACACGGACAGGACCCCGCAGCCCGGGGTTGTGGATGGCGGACCTGGTGTGGAAAGAGCCCGGCGAGTATGTGCCGTGAATGTGGGTCTTTCTGCTTCTGGCTTGTCAAGGTACGTTGGGATGTTGTGAAGTCAAGAAAACCTTATAGAAAGTCCCCCCGAGCTTAGGAGGAGAGCAGTTTTCCGACTTGTGGTCCAAACAGCAGGATTCAACCCAAAAGGTACAGAAGAGAGGGACCGTGCAAAGACTAACCGCAAAGAAAAAAAAGAGCCTTGCACAGGTCAAAGCCTGTAAAAACAACCCCACCGCAGCTAGCGTTTCGTGTGACTGGCACAGCACTTTGTCCAAGAAAAGAGTATTTCCAGGTTCTGTTGCAACAAGTCCACATCGCTTTATCCCCAGTGGGTCCTCCTGGGATCTGCCCCAGGGCGATTTTAAAAATGTGCTGTTAATAACAGTTCATTACAGTTGATAGGACTGGGAGACTTGCCTTTTATTTTGCAATTAGACAGAAAAGCTCTGATCTGGCAAATGCTACGCACTGTGTAAGCATGTGAGGAGCTCTGCTGAAGTCATCTGGGACTGCTCATGGGCTTAACATTAAGTCCATGTGAGTTTAGGGGATCAAGGCATGGGATGGTATCTTCTTGAAGGCTATTTGTTTACCTGCTCTGTTCTGTATTTCCTAGATTTGTGGCACTGCCCTGCAAAACCATTCCTCTGGGAAAGACCCCAATGGGCTGGAGTCAGCTGGGCACAGCTCACAGGGGAGCACCAGGAAGCCGAATGATTCCTCCTGTAAACAAAAACTGTTTGCAGGAGCTTGATTTGGGAAGACATCGTGGCGCTTGGGTACGTTGCACTGCGAGCTGTTCAGCTGCACAAGCCTGTGTGTGCTCAGGCGTTAACGCAGGCTTGTTGGGCATTGGGCCCAGAACAGATGTGAGGATGAGTGAGAGCAAAGAGCCAGGGAGGAAGGAGAAGAAAACACAGTTTAGGCTCCTCAATTCCTGACTAGACAACCACCACTTCCAAAACCTGGGCGCTGGCCCCAAGTGCTTCTTATCAAGAGAAAGTAGGAAGTAAAGTGATCCTTGGAGAAAACAAACATATTTGGTTTTTTCATGTGCCAATCCTGCAAACAATAGCTGTTTGTAGGCAAATAATCCTCAGGTCTGCAGCTAGATCAATGTGGGGAGTGGTTCCCATCAGCTCTACGGTGCCAGACACACTGAATAGGCTGTAATGAAACAGGTCCTTGAACTTCTTCATAGCACAGACCCTATCTTAGTAGGTTATCGTGCACTTGTTTCTGTTCTATTCCTCTTCCTGGCAGGGAGAAGTGAAAGCAAGAGGAAATAGAAAGGGTTTTTTTAGTATAAAGGGCTTCAAAATGTTTAGCTGTTTGTTATTTCCCTCTCACCAGCATTTCCTATTTACTTTTGGAGATGGGCAAACCAAAGGGCAGGCCAGCCCGTGTGCACAGTCCCAGTTCAATACCTGTGGGAAGCACAGAGAAAATTAATGTGATGGAGGATTTTGCTTCATGGAGTAATTACAGCACAAGGTATAAAAAGGCTGTGATTTTCCTGAGCCACCAAAGTCACGAGGTCGTGTTTAGGATTACAAACCAAGTAGCATCTCACAGAATCTTGCATCACTTCATCTTTCCTGATGGATTTTGTGGAGGTGGAGAGGAATGGGAAATTAAACTCTTCTCCCCCACCCCAAGGTGGGCACGAGGAGGGTGATAGAAATATGGTGAGTTCATGGGGTAAGGCTGCTTCAAACTCCAATGCTTACAGCCTTTCTCCACTAATATTATTCAGCACAGCCTAAGTAAGGTCAGATTAACTTTAAAAACAAACCCAAACAATCCAGGTAATACAGAGGATTTGCAAAGGATCTTCAGGACACCTTGGTTGGTTGGTTGGTGGGGTTTTTTGAATTTCTTTTAAAGGCATCTCACTGGATTGCAAGCCTTTGGAAATGGCATGTGATGATAAACTGAGTAGAACTCGTTCTGCTATAATATGGCAGGCTTTTTCATTAACTTTGCTTGCAACATCTCTCACAGCTGAAGGCAGCAGTTAAGTTATCACCATTTCTCCTGCTTGTTTTATAGGCAGCTGATCAGGTTTGGCTTCAATGAACTCAGCAAAAAACCTGCATAGAAGCCAAACTTTTAAGCACAGTAATTAGCATTAGATAGCTACATAATTGTTTAGGCAGGTAAATAAACATATAGCTGCTGCTGTTACTGAATAGCTTCTTCCCAAAGGTATTTAAGGGACTGTTCATGAAGAAGCCAGCTAAAGAGGGGACCAGGTTGAGGGAGCTCACTAGACCCCATTTGTTTCTGGGGTCTGGAATGGATCTTGGGATTTTGCAGCAGGAAAATATTTGGCAAAACAAATCAAAACCAAAACTGTATCACTCCCTTCAAATGGCCAGCCCACAGTAATTAAACAGTTCACTGTGGCTATCAGGGAGCCTGTCAAATGCCACTCATAGCGCAGCTCAAAACAATCCATCCTGCTGCTAACCTGTATCTGGGTGAACGTGATCAAGAGTGATGGAATTTAGGAGTTTTTAAGTTTACTTGGAAAAAATTAGCATGAACCCTTGAAAAAAGTACACAGAAAAAACCAAAGTTACAGGAATAGTAAACTCTGGCACGGAAAAGATAAGACTGTTTCCAGGTTAAAGTCACTGGGGAGCAATGCCCAGTCAGCTGCATAGTCTGCCTTATCTGGGTGTTTAGGTGGGAGATCTTCACATCCAGTCTGTTGTGCAATTACTCCCTTAGCTGGGTTCTGTGGGAGCTGAGCTCCCAGCACCTATCAGTTAAAGTGTCCAGGCTGTAGATGGCTCACACTGGGAATTCAAAACCATGAAAACCCCCTTTTTTCTTAATGCATTGCTGCCTGCTTTCCTTCATCACCGATGATACAGGGTGAGCATCCTCTCAAAATCACTGGAAAAGGAAATGCTGCGTGTGAAACAGATGCTGCTGTCGTGAGCACCATGGAAAAACCGTATGGAAATGAAGAATTCTGTGCCCAAAGCACAGTCTGAATAACAGGCAGTAAAAAAACCCCGTCACTGCACAGTAAACAAGAGGAGAATAAATCACGAGGGGAGCTGCTTTCTCAGGAGAAGCAACCAGTGCCAGCACAGAGTGAGGGGGATGTAGGCAAAGAGTGTGGATAGCTCCATTACAGCTCATCAGGATGCACAAAACCAGGTAAAGTCTGAAAGCTCCTTGCTGTTGAATGCTGGAGTGTACAGCCTCAGTAGCCTGTTAGAGCATAGTGTTTCACACATGTGTTTGTGTGTGTATGTGCTTTGGGGTGTATGGAAACCAAGCAGAATAAGCTTTGGCTCTGTACCATGTTAAGTACACAGCTGCAGGACTTCCGATCAGCTTGAAGCATAGGATGAGGTTTGGATGTAAAATCTCATTGAAATATCAATGGATCAACTTGTATAGCAGCTCTCAGTGGCTACCTTGCTGCTGGCTGGGCATGAACCACTCTCCTGAGGTGAACACCTGCCCCACTGCCAAATCTGTCTTCATCTGCCGGGCTGGATGGCAAAGCTGCCTAGAACCATCATGCTCTCAGGTCATCTGGAGATGCCTTCACTGATCCTCTGGATACCCCCTGCACTCCTGGTGTGGTGCCAAGGCATAAAACATGTTTACAGGAGCAAAGTATATTTGGAGGAAGAGTTACCACCAGCAATATTCCCTTTGTTATGGTTAAATGAAGCAAAGAAGTCAGAGAGATTAATTCCTACAGAGACCCTTGGTGTCCATAGCAGGCAGGGAAACAGCTACACCACAGCGTGAATACATCCTGTGGCTGTGCTCAGCACATGCAGGCTGGCACAGAAAAGCGTGGTCAGGTCTAACTCATGGTGGTAGTTTTGAGAGCCAATATGCCCACCCGAGAGTGGACAGGCAATCTTTGTCCTGGCTGGCAGAGCAGAGCTCCTGTACTCACAGTGTAGGAACTTCCAGCAAGATAGGGCTCTGCAGAAAGCACAGCACCAGAGCACTCAGGGATGCCACAGCCGGTGCAGCAGGTTAAGGACACATGTTGCAGACATCTCTGTGAACACTCCTGCAACAGTCGAACGTAACAGGGTGACTCAATAGTAACGTGACCTTTTGTTAACAGACACTTTTCCTCTTGCGTTTGTTTCTGACACATCAACCGTTACAAACTTAGGTAAACCCCATATTTCAGTGCATCTATCTGAAGGGTGGCATGGCCCTCCTGGAGCATGGGAATGAGTGTAAAACATCCCTCACTTGTTCTGATCAGGGTTCTGCTGTTGTTTTTAGGGCATCTCCTGCTGAGCTCACTGTCCAGCAGTCTGGAGGAGTGAGTGTTCCTACCTTTGTGGATCCAATATAGGCACTGGCAAGAGGAGACGTTTCCTGAGGCTGGTGGAGTTGTTCCTGTTTATGGTAGGACCGAGTTTGCCCAACATGGGACCAGTCAGTGTCTGCAAAACTCTCTGACAGTGGAACGTTTTGTTACTCTTCTTCTGACATCACTAGGGGGAATGTTGCATACAACTATCTATATTGTTTAGTTTATTATTTCAGCTCGTTCATATGTCGCTGACTCCCCATTCATTCACTTCACACAGCTTTTGAAACGTCTTACACATCCCCAAACCCTGCATGTGGAACTCTTGCCTTAGAGGTATCTCACAATGCATCCACTCAAAGAAGCAATAATGCCTGAAATAATTTTCCCATGAATGTCTCATAAAGAAGTCTTCTTCAGGAGAGGTAAGAGACAAGGTCATTCCTCACAAGACAACCCACTGGAAAGACTCTTTAGACTCTGCTTCTCCTGGAACTTCTTACTCATCTTTCTCCTTGTCCAGGTATTTTGTCCTTTAATTAGAAGAGTACTTCCCACTTCAGCTGAACTTTTCTGTGGCCAAAATACAGACAGATATTGCCACCTATGCAACATTTCCCTCTTTGCTCCCTGATATTTGAACTATCAAATTATTGCCTATAGAGTTGTGTGGTAAAATCAGAAATGGCAAATTTCTAGAGGTCCCAAAACATTCTGCTGCCAGATGATGCACTGGTCCTAAAATGGATCAGAGGCCGTGACTTTTCCAGAGAAAACAGACAGAAATGTTTTCCATCTCAGACTTCAACTTGCACATCCCGTCAAGTCACCTCATAGTTTCACTGATGACATTTAAAGATAGCCTACATCCCAACTGGTCTTTATCGGGACTAGGAATATGTTGGGATTTGGTTGAGAGGTTCTTCTAGCTTTGACACTTTTGTAGCTTTTGTGGGAACTAACAACCAGACAGTTAAAACTTAGACAGCTTAGAGATAAACGTTTCTGCTGTTGTAACGCATCCCTTTATTTCCTGGGAAGGTTCATCTGATTCTGCCTCTGCAGACAAGGATGTTCCCATAAATTGTTTGTAGCTGAACCACCTTCCCGTCTGATAATACCTTGTGGTTGCTTGGCAGGATGAGTCCTTCAGTATTGACAGTTCAAGAGAAATCGATTCAGGGATCTGTCTGGTAAAGATACAGATTGGGGTGTGTGTGTAATCTTCCTTTATGTTATTGGTGGCTCTCATGACCCAAGCGCCATCAGAGGACCTCCAAGAACATCCTGCAAGCTGCAGGAAGTGGGCTTTGATTCATCAGTAGTACTTTCCTTTCTGAATCAGCACTAATGCTTATGCTGCTATGATATCACAGGCTATCTGCCTTTGGAAGCGCTGAGTATTTTTAAGCATTCTAACAGCAAAGTGCTGACTATTGCTGGGGATTACGGATTCTGTGAAACATTTTGTAAGATAACTTCTGGCATCCTGCCACTTGTTATATGGAAAATATGTTGTATTATCTTCCATGTGTGTGTGGGTGTAAGGGTGCTCCTTGTGTCCTGGCCCCCAGCCTGCAGAGACTTACACATATTTTATTCAGAATGAAGTTAAGCAATACATAATGAACTTGTTCAGGCGCAGAGCCTAGATCTGTCACTTTAGACATGTTCCATATCCTCCAGGACTTTTTGAAAGACATCATCTTTCTTGATGTTCGGAGTACGCTACTATGAACACTGCGCTGGAGGTTGCCTGTATGGGACACAAGTGCCTTGGTTACTCATCACTGCAGGAAGTTCCAGCTGAAGGTCCTGGTCCTGCCTCGGTAGGCTGAAGTCCTTTGACTGGGATAGCCAAACTGGTCCCAGACCACTGCATGCGCACAGGATGTGGAGGAGCTGCTGCCAGCCCCACATCAGATGTTTGATTTAACCCTTCTTCCCGAACAGCTCTGTGTGGCTCTGCCGAGGCACCGAGCGAAGGACAGGGGTAAGGAAGCCAGGGTGCCAGGAGTAGTGGGGAAAGGCCCTTCTAGCTGGGACTAGAGGGTACAACCTGGGAGCGAGGGGAGAGGCTTCCGGACACCCCACTCCCTGACACCACGCTTGGAGAGGGCAGGGGTGTTCCTGTGGAGACCCATGCTGGTGTCCTCTCCTGGCCGGTGGGTTGCAGAGGCAGAAGGGAGTGATGGACAAGCCCTCGCCCCCCTCCCTGCTGCTGCCTCTCGCCTCAGGAGAAGCCACTGTGGCTGCTCTGGCTGCAACCCATGGGCTGCCTCAGAGCAGAGGGGTCTGCGGCTCTGTGGGTGTCCTCCTGCCATGGTCCTGCGGGGAGCCCGGAGAGGAGCGCTGAGGGGAGCCCCGCGGGGAGCCCGGAGGTGGCCGGCGCAGCCCACTGGCGCCCCCCGGCCCGCCGGCAGCCGCGGTGCCTCGGCGGGGCGGCGCCGCCCGTTACCTGAGGACCGCGGCCGCGCGACGGGGAACGGGGCGGGGCGAAAGGGGGGTGGGCGGGGCGAAAGGCGGAGCGGGGCGGCGGCCAATGGGAGTGGGCGGTGGCGCCCGGCGCGAGCCGCTCTTAAGGCGGCGCCGCGGGCTGTCAGCGGTAGAGGGCGGCGCGGGCTCGACGGCGGGGCCATGGCCGCCCTCAACGGAGCCGTGGAGAACGGGCAGCCTGACAGGAAGGTGCCGCCGATGCCGCGGCCGCTGCGGAGCCTGGAGGTGAAGTACACCAAGGTGAGCTGGCGAGGGGAGGGGCGGTGGGCTTTGCTGCCTTGTCGTCGATGCTTGGTGGCGGGCTCAGGCTGGCGGCCAGGCGCTGGCAGTTGTAGTGGGTGCTTCCTCCCTCATCGCCCTCTGTAACTGGGGGTTTTCCCGATGCTTGGGACAGTAGGCTTATGGGGTGTGCGTGTGTTGAGTGACTGGAGCAAGCCATGACCGTAGGGTTTCCTGGGATCTGCTGTTGCCCCGATTCCCACAGCCCAAGAACCCCATATTGGGTTTTTTAGAGGGGGAAGGCACTGAGCGTTTGGTGCTGCCTCTGGTGTGTGCAGGCACCTCTCCCTGGCTGCGCCACAGGCCCTGGTGCTGACCAGCAGCAGGCCTGGCGTGCGAGGGCTGTGGTGCCATGCTGGCCTGTCCCCTCCCGCTCGCCCTGACAGCCATCTTCCCTGTGCTGTTCTGTCAGAGCCGCACAGTAAATGCTTCTTGCATCGTGTTATCGCTCAGTGAAATCGGATTTGGATGGGGTGAGCCCAGGCGGAGGAGAGAAGGGGTTTATTGGTGAGGAAGCTGCCTGCCTAGGTTTCATTCTACTGTCCTTGACACAAATTGCCCCTGTGGCGGGTGAGGCCCTGCTGGGAGGGGGGTCAGTGCCAGGGTCAGGGTTTGGGCCCTGCTCAGTGTGGGGAGGGCCAGCGCCCTGCAGGACTGGGCCTGGTGAGAGGGCTCTGTGGTGAGACCGGGGCCACCCTGCAGCTCCTGAAGAGGAATGGCGTTAACACACATCTTCTTGGTGGCACGCCGTGCCAACAGAGCTCCTCCATGGCCTCCCTGCGGCATGAGGGCTCAGGCAGCAAGCCCGTGCAAACCCACACCTCTCGGCTCTCCATCAAGCTTCCCTTTAAATGCTTGCCCCTGATATCTCACATTTAACAGAAGGCCCCTGAACTGAGTAACCTTGTCCTTCAGAGTTGAGACTGTTGTTGGTGTGGAGCTGAGCGCCGCTGCAGAAATCCCCGCTGCCTGGCGCAGCCATAGCTCTGTGATAGCTGAGTCGCTTTTTGTTCCACAACAGCCTGACCCACTGTCCTGCGCAGCGGGGAAAACACCCCAGCTAGTTACACTGCTAGGCGGTCTTGACTGCCATAACTTGAACTATGTGGCTGGACTGAAAGACCTGGAGGGCCTGAGTGAGCGTTGTACTTACTCTTGTGCTTCTGTATTAAATACTTTTTGAAAAGAGCAGAACTTGAGGTTCATTCTCTTGCACTGAGGAGTAAACAGCGCTAGCTGATCCAGAGAGGTGTTGATGCGAGTTATGCATCTGAAGTACTGCAACAGATTAGCAATTAGTAGTAATCACTGGACTAGATTAATTTTTAACATCCCAAATTTATCTACTTTTTCTCTGTAAGATAAACTTGTCATTTAGCAGCAAATTGGATCTGCAGCTGCTGATTGCAGAATGGCGTAATGCTGCACAAACAACTCTTTCCTGTGTCCGAAATGGACACAGCCATTAGGGTTCTTAAACTTCCAAATGTTCTGGTTTTTGTTATTTTTATTGTTGTGAACACTTTTAAATACTCCTTTGGGATCTGATCCTGCAGCCATGTATGTTTTAAAACACATTTTATTCTCCAGAGTTTTGCTAGAGTCTGTGCACTGAACGTATCAAGGTAGTCTCTAAAAAGTGGTAACCAGTGTTAATTAAAAGTGTGAATTTGACACTTGAACTGATGTTCCCGGTGCATCTGAGAAAATAATGAGCAGCAGTCAGCTTTCATAAAGCTGTGAGGGGTTGTCTACAAGCTTTGAGTTTCACCAGATGTTTACAGCTGACGGCACGCTTTCCTCTGCTTCGCAGAGATTTTTTATTTTTGGTTCTACCAGTTACAAGGATAGGGGAGAGGAAAGGTTTTCAACAAAGATCTTACTTATGGAACAGCTTAATGCTTGTCATGGATGTGTGATGGAAGTGATCTGTCTGCAATTTCTGTCCCAAATCCTGGGTATGAAGCATGAACGGCTGCTATATTCTTCTGCTTGACTATAGGCTCTGTGGTATGATTCCCAGAACGATGCCAGCATATTTGTTACATTTAAAACAGCCTGATCCTGTCATTCTCATGCTTTCCTGCTTCTAGGAATGTTGCATTCCCATCCTAACCCGTTCACGTAGAATTAATGTTGAATGTGGAGGAAAAAACAGTGTCTCTTCCTCAGTCCTTAGCTTGTGAGCATATACCTGATGCTCTAACTTTACAGTTCCTGCTGTATCTCCCAGACTTAAAATGTGACTATGTTAGTGAGAAGTTAAAATGTGTTCTCCTTCTTAAGAGATAATTAAAATTCAGTACTTGGATAACAGAGGTAGCTTGTGAGCATTAGTGTCAGTTAATATTTCTAACACTTATCTTTTCTTGTCACTCCACTTGGCACCTTTGCTGGCAAAACTTTTTCTCTGCCTGTCTGAAACAGGTGGGTCCAAAAATGCAGCTTCTATGCCAGTTACATCTCAGGTGCTTTTTGCAGAAATAGTTGGGAGAAACTCTTTTCAAGAAAAGAAAGCTGTCCAAGGAAAGAAAACTATGACCCAAAGCAGTGGGAATGCTGAATGTGAGGGATGCAACATTAATCTCCTGGTGGTGTGTAAAGACTCATAAACAAGATAGCAAATGTGGGTGACTTCCAAGCAAAAGTACTAGCTTACAGCCACTAACAGGCTACTAATAAAGATTACTTCATCTAATCTTACTGAAAGTATATTTATAAAATATAACACTGCCAAGTTAGATCGCAGTGTGGATAAGATGCATGTTGAATCAATTAATTGTATATAGGTATTCATGCTCTGTTTACAGGGAGGAACAGCGCTCTAGTATTTAATGCATTTTCAGTTACGCAACACTGGGACTGTTTGTTCTTGCTCTGGAAATGCAATATTTTGAAACACTCTAAATCTTGTCACAGATGACTCCAAGTGACGTGGGAGGCTTGATCTAGCCAGTGACAAGGCATGGTGGGGTAGAACTGAGCCAGTACTTACCCTCTCTGGACAGTGCTTGAAGAGGGGGCAGAATACAAACAGCCAAGTAATGTTGTACTCTGACACTTCATTTGTACGGTGTAACAAGGGGCTCCTTTTGCCTGAACCACACCAGTTTCTCTTGGTGTCTGCTTGCTGTTCCCATGGAGATGTATTTCAAAAACTGTCTGTTCCTCGTTGCCAAATTACAGTGTTATACTCTGTGGGCCCCATCCTCTGTTTCCCTCTTGCTCAAAACTATCTGGGTGCATGAAGGCTTTTTCATCTCTTCTCTGGCTCAGGTTCTGGTTTGGATAAATGCTGTCAGTATCACAAATAGTCTCCCTGGGAGAGAGACTGAACACGCTTAACTCTGCTATCAATGGAAATTGAAGAGCCTCAGGACCTTTGAGGAGTACTTATGGCTTTTTGTATTGTCTGAATTGGGTTTTTCTTTGTCTTCCCCATCCTGCTCCCCTTGCTCTCTCCTCAGATATTTATTAACAATGAATGGCACGAGTCTACAAGTGGAAAGAAGTTCCCAACCTACAACCCTTCAACGCTGGAGAAAATTTGTGACATTGAGGAAGGAGACAAGGTAAGTGTTGTTGGAAAGGCAGCACAAAGGACAGTTTCCAAGGGACTTCCATTTGTAGGGAAGCACATGGAGGAAAGTTGGACTTTAATGACAATGTATATAGCTCTATCAGGCCAGACTAAGCCAGAGGTTTGAGACACTAGATGTGCTGCTCAAGAATTACACAGGGTGGGTAGGATCAGTACTATCTAACTTGGTAGAGTTACTTTCCCTGATGGGAAGTGCTTGCTGAACACTGTCAGAGGAAGGAGATTCAGCATCGCTTCCAGACTGGAAGGAAGCGGCCAGTCTGAGGAGATAGCAACAATGATGTCTGCACATCCCTGACAGAACTTGGGCCTAGTGTTGGGAGTGGTTTATGCACAAGCTGCATGGCAACCTGTTGGAGACACTGAACTGAAACTCACCCTTTTTTTAAATTTTTTTTAAAATACAATCAAATAACTTGAGCACTTGGAAATTTAAGCTCAGTCACACAAACACTGCCCACTTTCTGCTAGAGATTTGGTCTTGCTTTTCCAGCTGGTATCATGGGTTCTGGCTGGTGCAAATGTGGCAACTCTCACTTAAAACCAAACTAGTATCTCCTAAGAACTTCAATAGTCCCTGGCCCTGGTGTGCTGTAGACTAACCTGAGACATAACTGCTTGGGTTTGGTAACAATCAGATGCGATGCTTTTTGTCCAAACCAGCTCACTATGTATGGGCCAACTGGCCTGATCTAAGCAAAACAGCTGGCCCAAGAGCTGGCTTTTTTTGTATGTCATGGGAAGGTGAATCACAGCTTCTGTGCTGTACCAGGGCTTTGGCTGCTCGTTGCTGTGGGCAGCAAGTGAAGAGCAATGTGGGCTTTTCTGCCCCTCTTGTGGTATCTTGGTATCTAAGCTTGTAACACTTTAAGGCCTGATGCTTGGCTTAGCTGCCTTGGGGATCCTTTCCTAGTAGGAGAGATAGTAGTTGAGCAGGGACAATGTGTTTTGTGGTGTTCTACTCTGTAGAGTACAGAGCCTGACCTGAAGCTGGGAGCAGACTTCCTTGGCAATACAAGTCTCCAGCCTGCATCCAAATAGTGCGTAAGGTAGCTGTTCTTTTTGGATGGCGCTTAAGCAGCCTCTGTTAAGAGCTATTGCCATGGGGGATCTGTGCATCCCTGGAGCAATTACAGATTGAGGCAGAACCAGACACTATGTGTAATTTCTTTATACTAACTGGGTAGGACACAACTGTGTTTAATTGCAGTGGCATGTAAACAGTGGAGTTGAAGCTAACTCTGATGCAACTGTATTTTGCTAGGCAGAAACCATGACGCTGTTATTGTTCCCTGAGCTAAGTGTCTCCTCAAGCAGTTATAGAGCATTACATGAGTATTTCAAGCCTGCTTCTTAACGACTTGTTTAAAGAAAATTGTTATGCAGAACTAAAAGGCCAGTTTTGCAGCTTGCCTTCTTGAGACTTGTTCCTGCCAGAACTCAAGGATTAATGTCAGCCTCTAGCTTACAGAAGAGTCACTGTAAACCTTCCCTTGAGGGCAGTCAGTGGAGCCCTCTGCCCGTGGATGCTCAGCATAGGTGGCTGACTCCTCAGTGCATAGAATAATTACAAGCAGGAATGCAAGTTAGCTGTACCTTGGCTGCTGAAAACCTCTTCTATCCATTTATATCACATTTTAAAAAATATATAATTTTTTTTTCCTCTAAGTAGGTTTTTGTGAGGGGTTGAGTGGTACTAGACCTGGATTTGTTGGAGAGCAGACATGGATGAGAAGCATCCCAAACTAGCTGTTTGGCTACTGGTGACACTTGACCACGTCTGCCTGCATGGAGGCTGAGAGCAGGACTCTACTTCCCTAGCCCTGAACAGAAATCTGCCTGTCTCTGGCCATGCAGAGTTAGCCTTTGCTTAGGCTGCATGTGAGGGGTGGAAATTTGGCAGCTGATAGCTCAGTGATGACAATTTAGTCTGGTGCTGAAACTTGGCCAATGCTTTATGAGGCTAGTAGCAAAGGTTTTGCTGGTTAGCTTTTTCCTTTGGTTACAGAACTGCCCTTGATGGGATAGTTGGGGGATAAAGGGAAGTCTTGCAGGGAAAAAAAAAGCACTGAAAATAAAATTGAAAATGATTCCACTGGTTGCTTGGAGGCTTTTTGCCTCCCAAATAAGGGCTTAGTATCCAAGTGTTTGACAGGTTGATAATGGAGAAGGAGTAAGTTTTTTCATTAGCCTTCTGTCCCCAGTGAACAGTGGAGCTCCAGAACCTCTGCTGCATCTTGGTGTTACCATGTGAAGGCAAAAATACTTACACCAGTGCCATTCCTCTGGTGCTCTTGATAACACTTAAATCAGGCACTTCTTCTAGCAGCTTGCTAACATCCAGCAAAGACAGGGAAAAAAGGTGCTCCTTCCTCAAAGGAGTACCCAGCTCAGCTGGCTGCCACAGGGCTGCCATGATCATTTCTAAGCCGTTCACTCTCCCATGCAGGTGTTTGAAAGGCTGTAAGAGGTTTTGTTCATGGGCATTCAACCCCACCTCAGACTGCAGCGAGAGGCTGTGGTAGGAGAGTGTGTGAGTGTTACTCCCTACAGCAGATTTGCAGTGGCCTCAATAATGGTTTGGGACACTTCAGGCAGATAAGATGCTGTTTGTAGTTGGCTGGAATTTTAGCTCACAAGTTAGAGTGATGCCATGTGAAGGCTGTTTGGAGAGGACTTGCAGGGGAGCAGGTCAGTTCTCAACCTCTTCTGGTTGAGAAACTGGGACATGCTTGTGCCCTGTGTCAGAAAACTGCCTTTCCAAAGGTGTGCCCAATGGAGCCTTTTCAAACAAGTAACTGAACTGAAGAAAGCCAGTCTTCACTGGATGTGCTCCATCCCTGGCATGTCTCCTTATCAGCCAAACCAAAGTGGTGTTGTGCACGCTGACCCTAAAGCAGAGCAGGGCTTTCCTTTCTTTGCAGGTGTCTTTCCTTCTCAGACTCAGTGGGGTGTTCTGCAGCCTGCTGCTGAGACAGGAGAGAGAAAGGGCAGGGTAGAAATGGAGCAGCAATGAACAGGGCTTGAGGTAGAGGAGGAAGGTAGAGGAGGTATCTTAGAACAAAGACTGGTGTGAGTTTGTTCAGGGGAAAATGGTATGCAGTTGTGTAACTGGGGGTTGTATCATAACACAAACATCCAGGGTGGGTATGAAGGTTTGCAGGCATTTCCCAACGCTGCAGTGCTTGACTATGCAGTCTTAATAGTTTCTTAGTGGAGTTTTTATGTAATAGTAAATGTGTATAGATCACAGCCCAGCACCAGGATGCACAGACCTCCTCCTTGTGGTTTTGTGCACCACAGTGTGTCCCTGGCACCTTGACAGTTACGAGCCTTTGTCACGCATTGTGCCTACCTATTGCAACATGCCTGCAATGAACATGCCATTCAGACTCCACTAATGCCTAGTCATAACAGGATGGATTAAGAATGGCATTTCAGCCTTCCTGAAGAATTTCCTTGTTTTTGCTGGTCTCTCAGGTCTATTGAGGCTTTGCAGGCTTACAAGATCTCACTTGGTGGTGCTAACCCTGAGGGTGTTTTAGGAAAGACTTTTTGCTTGGGTGATAGTGACTGCAGTCTCTAAGCTGCTACATGTACCCAGTGTGTCCAAGAAGGCAAGAATGAAGACAGCTGGTATTTCCAGGAGCTTCAGTGAGGGCTCAGGTGCTCTCATTTTTAGAAGATGGGGAAGACCTTGGCATGCCCTGAAGTCCTCTGCATGCACAGCCATCTTGTTCCTGGGAGTGCCAGGGTGGTGGGAAGTCTCTTGGTACCAAGGGAACACAGCATTGTGGCCTGTGTCCCTGCAGGCCCAGTGCTCTGCATGTTGGTGCTCCCAGACAGGTCATGGTAGCTAATTAATTGCTGCTAAGTGAAGACTTATTTAAACTTGGCAGGCTTCTTGTGTTTCTTTGTTACAAAATATTGTCTTCTTTCAGCCTGAGTTTTCATTGTAGCAGGCAGGATGGGGAGCACATACCTGTGCAGTGGCTGGTGGTGCCTCCTGGCCATTGATGTGCATTTTGAATCCAGATCAACTCAGCTGAAGTGAACTGAAGGCCCATTGTGCCTGTGAGTGATGGGTCCCAGGCTGGATGTGCCTGCCTGAGCACAGTGGCTGCTTGCTACCTCTGCCTCACCAGCACCCTTGCTTGACCAGAGCCATTCTTAAGCCCTTGTAGTAGCACAGGTTTCCTCCCATGGTTTGCCCATCAGTTCCCTTCTGAAAGGGTGAGGTTCTTTTCCTAGCAGTGTGGGTCAGGCTGTTTTAAAGCTGTGTAGTCTTGTAAAGAAAAGGAACCAGATTTAGTGTAGGGTGCCATTCTGGTGAGTGATGACTTGCTGCTTTCTCCATGAACTTTTGCTGTAAGAAGGCAACATGTCTTCCCATAACATTTTTCTTGGTTGAGCACCACACACTTTGCCATGAGAGGAGAATGGCCAGTGTTGAATCAATGCAGAGGCTTTCTTTGTAATTATATCCAAACAAGACTCGAGATAAGACATAAATGAGACCAACTAGTGAAGTGCTGTGAGGAGCAATCAAGGCCTGAAGCTCTCTGTCCAAGTTCTCCATCAGCTGAAGTGAGGCAGGGGCTGTGCCAGACATTACATAGAGCAGGAGTCTGTCCAAAGCCAGGGTGAAATATGCTTTATGTATGCTTGGGGTACAGCCTTGGCCTCATGGATGTCGATGGCAGTGTTCCCGTTGACTTCACTGGGTTATGAGGTTGCCCTTAGCTTCATTTTTTTCATCAATGTATGTGGGAAGAAGGGAGGAGTCCAGGGTATACTGCAGCCAAGGCAAATGCATTAAGCTTCTCTGGGTGGGGGAGAGAGAGGGAATTTGCTGCCTACCTGAGTAGTAACTTGGATAAATAAGATTAGATTTGGTCCAGTGCATGGCAAAGCAGCTCGGAGGCAAAGGGAGACTGGCCCCAAGTCTGTGGAGGTGAAATGTCTTAGAGCACTGAAGAGCAAAACCCTTCCTGCCTGGTAGAAGTGTTCTAGAAATGTGACCTAGGATCCAAGGGAGCTTTTTAGTGTGTTAGCTGTTGCTAGTGTGCGTTCCAATGGGTCTGAATTCAGCCCACTGAATCCCACAGTGGGATTTGGGCTGTGATTGTTCTCAATAAAACCATGATCTCTCTTGTGTGGGACTCTCCTTCCTACACTTGTTCAAATGAAGATGATTCATTCAGGCCAATGGCCTGTCAAGCTTAGGGGAGCTGTAATGGGAACAGAATCAGAATCTGGTTTCTCTGTCTTCCTTGAGTGTCACTTACATCTGGTATTGGCAGGAACATGATTCTGGATTATTGTATAAACAAACCGGTTGCATAAAATTACCGTAGAAAGACCTAATTGGTACTCTGATCCCAAGGTTGTTTGAGCTCAGGCCAAACCCAGAACTTGTTGCAGGATTGGGTCCAAATCCAGGAGTAAAATGTAAATGGTTTTGCCAGACAGCTTGGTTTTAGCAACCACAGTATTATCCAGGAAGCAGCATGATGAGATTTCTGTGCCATTGTCCAGTTCTGTCCTTGTTAACTGAAGGTTTTCTTGTGTCTGTGGCTGCTGTAGCCTGATGTGGATAATGCTGTGGAAGCAGCAAAGGCAGCATTCCAGAGGGGTTCTCCGTGGAGACAGATGGATGCCCTGAGCAGAGGACGACTCCTGCACAAGCTGGCTGATCTTCTTGAGCGAGACAGAGTCATCCTGGCAGTAAGTACCCTGACTGGTAAGCGGGGATAAACCAGTGATGGTTGGCTGATAACTCAGCTCCAACCCTCTGATTTTGTAGCATCCATATCTACTTAATGTGCTTCTTTTCTCTCCCTCTATGAAGGCCAGAGGAGTCCATGCAGGAGTCATGGCTTATCTTCCTCATTCTGCAGGATGATTTCAGGGGCCTTGGAAAGAACCTGTTCTTCTATATAGTTGACTTCTCTAGAGTCTTAGCTAGCTGTGGGGGTATTAATACTTAAATTTTCAGAGCAATAAACACATTCTTTCTTAATTTCACAGTCATCAATGTTCACAGCTGCCTCCTGGTTCTTATCTTAAAAAAAACAAAGAAACCCAAGATGAACAACAACAAAACCCAGAAACCCCACAAACCACCACAACTGACTCAATCCTTCTTTATTACAAAAATACAAGGCCAGTTTTGACTTATTTGCAAATTGTTTCCCCTAAAATGGGGGGCTGGAAAGAGAATCTTTCTCTTGCTGGATGTCATCCAAAGTTTACAATGTGTGTTAAGTGGGAACTGTTTCTTTCCCTGCTTGTTTTCCTGAGCCAGTACATTCCTCTTTATAGCCATGAAGCTGCGTTAACTTGGACTTCTGCACTGAAGAACTGTTGCTAATGATTCCCCATCCTGTCCTGAAGGAGTCCTTCTGGTGCAGAACAAGGGGAATAGGACCCAAACTAAAACATGCTGCAGTTGGTAAAGCCTTTAGACTCTGTGGGCCTTGGGCACCTTTCCAAATTGTGCTCACAGCTCCTAGCATCTCTCAGCTCAGAGCTGCTCTCAGTCCACACCTAAGCTCTTGGACCTGCATGCTCACCGGTTCAATGCTGCACTTTGGCTCTGCTTATCTCCAGTGGAATGGCATTTATGACATTTAGTGCTGTAGATGTTTAAGGTCCTGAGCTGATGTCTCACTGAGGTCAGTAAGACTTAACCTATGAGGGGTGTCCTTAGGAGCCTGTACTTGCATCACTGTTTTGAGCTGGGTCTCTGTCCACAATACGTCTCTTAACCACATGATCGATTCCACTTTCAGTAGAGCAAAACCAAAAAAATCCAGGTCTGAGGGTAGTTCAGACCAGCAAATAAAAGAATGAAATATGTGTGTATGAATATAGCTTGTTCTTCAGTGGACCCTCCTTGTTCCATAACCTTTCTGCTGCCCTTCTAATCTGAGAAGGCTTGTTTGGCATTGTTATTTTCACTGCAGAAAACCAGCCGTGGCTGCCTTGGCTGCATGCTAAGCAATGACTTATAAAAATCAGTTGTTTTAGCAGACAGAGTGGATAACAATCCTAGTCATTCCACAGGGAATGTCTGCTCGAGTGCTGTTTGGACCCTGATGTCTGTGGAAGATGACAGGGTATGACTTCATATGTAAACAAAGCTGTTTCAATCTACCAAGGGATAGTACTTCCTTTATGGATGTGCTGGCCATTTGAGCCAATATCCCATTTAATGACCTGAGTAGAGAACAAAGCATCCACTGAGCTAATGTCCACAGCAGTGAGAAGGACGCAGGCTGAGACTGGACTTCATTTAGAATGGCTCAGCATCAGCCCAGCTTTAGCACAGCAGTTTCTCCCTTGCCTTAGTCTCAGCACAGATCTTAACCCAAAGGCTACTTTACCAGAACTCCATAAAAAATGTGGTTTCTATCATCCTGTGGACAAAAGAGACTTTTCAAAGGCTGGTTTTAGGTCTATTGAGGTAGAAAAAAAAGAGAGTTCCAAATAAGAGGAAAGTGGATCTGACTGATTTCAGTGACACCATCTGGAATCCAGAACATCTGCGTTGGAGGGTCAGTTGCGGTGAAGTCATGACACACATCATTTCTGACCAGTGCCCCAGACCACAGCCCTGTATTCCACCCACAGCCACCTTCTGGGGGCTCTTGGAAGATGTGCTTTCATTGCAATCACTGAACAAAGCAACTTGTGTATGTAGGCTCTTGGGTCTTTTCTCCTACATTATTTGCATTATCAAGCTTCTTCATTAAATGTAAGGGGAGGGAAGGAAGGCCCATGTCTGCAGCACAAGGCAAAATAAAATGGAGGAGTTGCTCTAGAAGTTATTTTTCAAGGAAAAAAACAGTGATTTGTCTGACAGTGTGTGTAATTTGGTTTCTTTTTAGACTCTGGAAACAATGGACACAGGCAAACCTTTTCTACAGGCTTATTTCATCGACCTGGAAGGCTGCATAAAAACACTCCGATATTACGCAGGATGGGCTGATAAAATTCAGGGCAGAACTATCCCAGTGGGTAAGTTCCTTCAGCCCCAGTTTCAGAGCTTGGCATGGGACCTGCCTCAAGGAGGGCAGGAGGGAGATGCTTCTGACAACCTGCAAAAATAACTTGCATTTCCTTTCTGTTTTGGGATGCATTTTCATTAGATGTGTTTCAAGATTTAAACTAATGTAAGAACAGTGTGAATGCCTGGCTAGATCTCTAGAAAATAATGCATGGGCTGTTTTTGTCATTTTTAAACAGAGAAACATTTTTGCATTTAAATTCAGGCTAGTTCTTAAAGAAAAAAAAACACATCATATGGAAGTTTATTGATTAGATATCACTAAAATAAATTCAGATACCAGAGAGTGAAAAGACAGAGGTTTCTAGGGGGGATTCTATGAAGGCAGCAGAGATTGTGCTGCCCTAGATGCCACAGACATGGGGTAAAGGGCTGATGTGGAATCCACCAGTGCCTCCCACCTCACTGATGTTCCCACATCCCTGATAATACTGGTTCACAAATGTTTGGAGAGACTGCCTAGTGCTCTTTCTTAACTTTTATTGAAGAGAAGGTCCAAGATGTTGACTCCTCTCAGGAACCAAAGTGCTGAGCTCTTGGAAGGACTGTCAAGTCTTCTGACATTTGAAAGAAGTTTTTCAAAATGTTTCCTAGGCCACAGAAGCAGAGTGGTCACACTACACAGCTGTGATAGGGACAGAGGATGCTTTGGCTCAGATATAAGTTCAAATACAGTTTTGGGGTGAACAAGTTAAGACAGTGGAGGTCCATGTGACATGATAAGCAATAAGGTGCATTTTCAAAATCAGCCTGTTTTCTCCCTGGGTGAGGGTGATCACTAAGGCTGTATGAAGGACAGGCAAAAATGAGTCGCCAGAGGAAGGGCTCTGAAGAGCTGAATTAGTTTAACCTGTGCCATTAGCAAAGGCAGTGATGTCAGTCATAGAGACTGAGATCTGTCACCCTCGTTCAGAGTAACAGGAACCTTTCCTGGCCTAGACACTGCTCATTGGTCTTGATTTGAGATCACTTACAAAAACTGTAATTAGAAATGTTCATGCCTTCTTTCAGACCTTCCCAATGAAACTAGGTTTTCATCAAGAATGAATTTGTAAGTAAAAATGTCCCTCCTGCTTTCCCCTTGCAGAAGTAATCGCAGTATTTTAAGATGAATGGTATTGCTTCCTGTGATTTTTTACCACAGTGCAATTCCTATAACACTGCATATGATTCCCATACAGAATGCACTTAAAAACTCTCCCCCTCAGGGAGAGAAGTGCTTTGTTTCTTTCAACAAGACACAATCTGAATTAAATTTGCACTTGCTCTTCAGCGTGGGAGGGAGCTATCCTCCATCTTAGCCTCAGCACAGGGAGACTGCAGAAGGAATTGAACCCCTGTTTTTTAAAGGCTCCACTGTGAACCTGAGCAGTGTTTGGTGTTTGAGCTAACACAAGACCTGTTCTGAAACAGATCTTCATCCACCTGGAGCATCCCAGGGGCATGAGTTAAGATGAACAGGTTTTTTGGCTGATATGATTTTAGTCCAGTCCCCAACCTGTTAGCATGCAGTTGTCTGTCTGTCTGTGGAAGCAAGGATTTTTGACTGTTTGTCTTTATTCTTTTTGTCTTGCAGATGAAAATTTTGTCTGCTTCACCAGGCATGAACCAATGGGTGTCTGTGGAGCTATAACTCCAGTAAGTAGCAGTGAGGGGTGCCCTGCATCTCCCTTAGAACTGGGAGAAGTACACATGCACACCCCATCTTACACTGCAGCCATTTGCTCCCTAGTTAAGCACAGCTGTTCTGCAGGGAACTCCCATCTCAGCTCCCTGATGTAGTTTCTTGGTTTACCCCCATGCCAATTCCTCTTGGCAACACCAAGGCCTCTGCAATGGAAGGGTGGGTCTCCTGATCAGATGCTCTGTTCTTCTCCAAAGCTGACACCAGTCACCAGAGACCAGAGCTCTCTGAATCTTGCACTGCTGGGACAACCATCTTTTTGCTGCCTACCACCAATGCATAGTTTTGAGTTTTAAATCACAGCCACTATTAATAACCCCTGGCTGTTCTCTGAGCTTTCTGTGATTAAATCTTTCTTTTCCTTGACATCTTGTTCTCTGCTGAGGGGACAGTGTGCCTAGTTCTTGAAATAACTCCAGTTTAGTATGTGTTGCTTGCTCTGTTTAAACAGACAGCCAGGAAGACTTTACAGCTACATGGGAGGCATAGTTTGTTCCTGCCTGGTTGTAAAATGCTTTGAACGTGGTCTCCTGCAGGCCACAAGGCAAATGGTGGTGTGCCAAGATTCTCTGTTTGGATAATTGGATCAATAAGAGTCCGTGGAAGAGTTTTACCTTTGGGATAAAGTTATGTGAGAGCTGGAGAGAAATGCCTGTGGGGTATTAGATTTTCTGGACCCTGGGAATACCAGGTCTGGACCAGCTCCTAAAGATACCTGGGGAAATTTTGGGTTTTTCTTCCTCAGGACTGAGCCTGTGTCCCCAGTGATAGGTGGTATGGTCTGTTTAGCAGTGTCAGGGTGAGGCAAAGTGGGAGGTGGTCAGTGCTAGTTACCATGGCTGGCAGCTTTTCTGGCTGAACAAGCAATGTGACTGCTTGTGAGCAACTAGAATTTGTGACTTAAGAGCAAAACATCAGGTTCCTCACATTGATCACCAAATACAAGGTATCTCCCTGTCATGCTTCAGCCAATTTTGGCACTTAGCACAGCTTTTGGAAGCTTTGGAGGACCAGTATATAGGGAAGTAGTGGGACTTCTGGTATTTCAGGTTGACCTTACAACAGCAGTAAATACAATAGAAAGTGCAGAACCAACTTTGACTCCAGTTCAACACTGTGTTTGTGAACAAGATGACTGGAGTCAACAAAACCACATCTCTCTTCAGTTCACTTAGAACACATCTCCTCCAATTCTTTTTCCAGTTTGATCTCTGACACCAACAGTCTCTGGGTTTGTATGTTCCGATTTGATTTGAAGAGATTCTGTCACTATTCTGCATGTGTCTTCCTAGACTGATTAACAGCTCTCCCCTTTTCCTGAGGCTTGACTAACATTCTCTGCAAGGGAAATTTTTAGCAAGTGCACCTTATGACTGACCTTTACCCCAGCAAGATATCATGAGGCAGCCCTGGAGTCCTTTGGTGTTATTTTCACCGGCCATTCTGTGACAGAGGGCTCCTGATTGAGTTATGTCATGCTCTGGAAGTGTGGAAAAGTAGGTGTGGATGGCTCAAGCTGCAAAATGAAGCCTCCAAGAAGGCTTAGGAGAAAAAGACAAACTGGCCAATTATGGCAGATCTCTGAAATGAAACAGGTCTGAGAAGGAGGAAGAGGCAAGCTGAAGAATAGCACATTAGAGTGCGTTCTGCTTTGTCTCAGGGCTGCTGGGTTAGAACAGAACTCATCTCTTAAAAGCTACACTGCTAATTTATTTCTAAGTGTGAATTTGTGGATTCCTAACATATTTGGCTTCTTTGTCGATAGCTGAAGGCCCTTGGCATGAGTTTTGACAAGAAGTCCCCTTACTGTTGGCCTGCTTCCATCATCCCTAAAGCAGCATTAATTATTTTTAATGAAGAAATCTTTTCTGCTGCCAAATGACCTTTCTGAGATTGAGTGTGAGCTAGATTTTCCAGTTCTTGCTTAGGCTCCAAGATCTACAAATACATATGACCATGAGAGAGATTAGCACAGAGGAAACTGATGTAGACTGCCTCCTAATTCCAAATAAGAAAACTAATTGGAAAGGAGCAATTTACAATTTGAAGGGAGGAGTGTAAGACCTCCCCTGGATTTCCACGACTGAACAACCCACTGCAGTCTCCTAGTTATAAACCTGGGATGGAATGGCATCGTGTAACTCCTAATTACTCAGCCAGTTCACAGCACTGAAAAATGGAGGGGGGTTTTTTGATGAGCAGTTGCACCATGTCATTCCCCCTCATACAGACATTGTACAAAAGGGATTTATCAGAACACCCCCTCTGACACATGGCTCCTGTGAGCAGCTGAAATCCTGTACAAAGTGTGATCAAACTCCTGTAAAGAATGAGGTCACATTATGCAGAGGTTTGTCCAGCTTCCAAGGATTAGCTTGAGGAGAGCCAGCAATATTTGGGATCTTGCAGGGGGGGAATCAAGGAAGTTATACTCCACAGTCCAAGCAAACACAGTACTATAAGGAGCCACTTCACTTCTCTCTGTGGCTGTCCTCCTGATTGCTTCTTTCTCCCTTGGTGGTGTGACGGTGGGGAAAATGCTGTGTGGAAGTGAGTAGGTGACTGTGCCAGGCTGATCTGACCAGCCTTGTGTTCTCACAGTGGAACTTCCCGTTGCTAATGCTGGTTTGGAAGATGGCACCAGCGCTGTGCTGTGGAAACACTTTGGTTATTAAGCCAGCTGAACAAACTCCTCTCACATCGCTGTACGTTGGCTCACTGATCAAGGAGGTAAGGAAATCTGAACATCCCGTCTAGGTGGTGTTCTTTTAAGGTCATAAGCAAGATGGTATTTTGAATTTGTTGTGCTGGTTTTTATATTTTAAAGATGTTACAGCCTCAGAGAGGAAAGTGAGAACAACCTCTGCATTCAGTCTTTTCCTTCAAAGGCCTTTGTGACTGCTAGTGGCTAGCCGGGGGATAGCAAACATGACAAAACCAGTAGACTTTTCTCCTTTCTCCAGAAGCTGCAGAGATTAAAAATGATGCTTTTATTCCTCTGCCTTGTCTTCCACCCTCCCAAAAGAAGGAAAGACTACTGCTCAGTTTTATTAGGCACTGGGACGAAAAAGTGGAACTAGACTGCAGTGTTGTGTTTGTCTAGGTTGAATTATCCCACTTAAAAATGGTAGAGTGCCATGGGAAACAATTCTTCATCATTTCTGTGGTTAGTAGGACACTATGTCTGGCCTGTAAAGCCAACTGGATACTAACATAAAGGGCAGATTGTATGTTAGGATTTCAAAATGTTGATTTAGGGCTTTGCAGGTAGGATCTCAGTTGCCCTCGGACCTCTTAATCATACTGAGGTGGGAGGTGCACAGTACCTTCCAGCATGGATCAGTACATCAGCTCCCTGTGTCTATGTTGCTGACTAATTGTAAGGGAAACTACAAGTGTTGTAGATACACTTCTGCCTTTCAGCTGGAAAGTGTTTGTTAGGCTCAGTCAAATGATAATGATAATTTTTGTCTGGTCTTGATTTAGCCTGGGAGAAAATGGGATCTATTAATAATGGACACTTAGGGCTCCTCCATCAGGAAAGGCAGTGCAAAAATACTACCTGTTAAGTATCTTCTGCAGTTAATTGACTTCATGAGATTACACAAGATGAGTGAGCATAGGCTGCAGTGGTCATGACTTCTAGTTAGCCTTGCCACACAGCTGCTTTTTTCACTCTGACATACAGCTCCCCAAACACAGGCACAGCAATCCCCCTCAAAAAAACCTCAGTTCTCATGAATTTAACTTTTTGAAGTTGAATTTCTAAGCCGCCTTTTTCTCCCAGTTGTCCTTCAAGTGTCAGTAGAGTAGAATAATTTTTAAGATGCTCCTTTTTCCTCCCAAAATTACCTAAATTCTTTGCAGTTTTTCAGAAGAATAAGTTAAACTACTTTTTTTTTTCATCTTTGAAAGGATGCAGAAGATGTTAACACACAAGCAAACTACGTGTTAAGTTCAATGAAATAATTTTGAGCCAATCAAAATATTTTGGCTTTCATTTTTGCTGAAAAATAGAAAAAACTGTTTGGCTCAGGGTGACCTGAACCAATTTTCTGTTTCCTTGTGGCTTTGTTGCTGACTCCAAACACCATTACTTGTGCAGTTTGACATGCAGTATTTTCTTGAAAACTCATTAGCCAAGATGCAAACTCTTATTAAACTCACTTTTATCACTGTTACATCCACAGAAGAAATCAGACTTTCCTTCTAATTTATGGAAAGAAAAAATAGGGGGGGGGGGAAATCTCATGAAGATAACTTGTTGCCATGAGCAATTACTTCAAATTTTTTTTCTGTATTAGGAAGGAGCAACTGCATTTCTTGAGATTTTTTATTTTAATTAAAAAGCCACAAGAAATGAAGTAAATGTTTGATATCCTGCAATTCCATTGTTAGAAAATACAGGAAAAACAGCCTTGTGCAATCAGTAGTAGGGGAGGGCTAACCTAGAAGAGCATAATCCTTGAAACTCTTGTTTCAGGAAATAAAAACAGACCAGTAAGTCCTGCACTTCTCCTTGGGCTAGAATTTCACCTAAAGTTTTGCCATTTGTCTCTTTTGGCAAAATTACTAGTTAGCTAATCTAGGTTGTAAATGTGGTGGAAACTGGCATATGTCTGTTACCATCTGCTCTTGTATTCCTGTTTTATTAGCCCCATCATCTAGTGAGGTTTTACTGACTCCTTAATTCCTCTGGCCCCTGAAGAACCACAAATGTCAACCTTTGTTCAAAACAAACTTTCATTCAGTTACCCCTTGGCTCCAGCTGCGCAGCAGTAGCTGGGGGCCAAGTTTGGCCAAAAAACTTGCTCTCTTTTGACTTGAAACTGGGACTCCTCCAAGAATTCTTACTGAAACTTGGCATTTCCAAAGCATGGCTGCTACTTTCACCCACGTCTACTCCAGCTGGTAACACGCAACCACGTTACTGGGGAGTCTGGAGAACGGTGATGGATCTGGTATAAGCTCCTTATCTGCAACTCTCAGTTCTTCATTACAAGGAATATAGTGCAACTAATTCAAGCTTCTGGGGAACTGAACTGCACTCTCATGCAGATCAGGTTCAGGGTGCTCAAAAATCTCTCTACAGAGCTGCATCTAACTTTTGTTTTAGGTGGGTTTCCCTCCTGGTGTGGTGAACATTGTGCCAGGCTATGGCCCCACAGCTGGAGCTGCCATTTCTACCCATCACAGCATTGATAAAATTGCTTTTACCGGATCAACAAAGGTGGGTGATGGATTTTTTTATAAAACACCTCCTCTTCCTCTTGGCATTCTCTTCTAAAACTCCCACCTGCATAAGACCAGAGCAGTGATTTCTATATAACCAACATCATTTTCCATCATATTCCACGTAGCAGGATTTCTTGGGAATGTTTGGGATTGTTCTAATTCAGGTCCTTGTGCTGGGTTTTGCCAAACTGCCACATTTCTGCAAGAGCTGTAATAGATGCTCTGACGTGAGGTAAGACAGTCTACAGGGGAGGCAAGCAGCGACTTAACGTCATGTCATTGACCCAGTGGACCTTCTGGGCAAGTTTGTCTGTCAGTCCTGCCCTGCAAACATGTGCAACTGGTAAACATGTCAGTCAGAGCCATGAACAATTCTTCCTTGGCTTTAGTTACCTCTGAGGAACTAGGACTTAAATAAAAACATGGCCCTGTGCCTGAGGCTTCCTCTGCTGACGTGGACAGGATTAACATCTGAGCTTCTTTTGAGACCGGCACAGGAAGGCACCTTCGATTCAGTTGTTGTTTTCCCTGCGAATAGCTACAGCTGCCTTGCTTAAGAGAGGGGTGGAAGTGAGACCTCTGCACTATCAGTCACCTACAGCCATCCTCTTCTGTACCTGCATAGGGGAAAGGAGTGCATGGCTTGGCCTGCTCTGCAAATTGAGCAGAGCTCTGACGTGCAAACATATTTGTGTCCAGTAATGGCTGGTGAAAATTCTCAAACTAAAGCTTGGTTAGAAACGTGAACGTTTTTCCACTCACTGCTCTAGATTTTTCTTGCTATGTGTGGGAGACAAAGGGAAATGGCCAGCCTCTTCTCAGTGTCTGTGGGGACAGGACAAGGGGCGATGGCCTCAAGTTGGAGCACAGGAAGCTCCACACCAATATGTGGAAGAACTTCTTCCCAGTGAGGGTGAGGGAGCCCTGGGACAGGCTGCCCAGGAGGGTGTGGAGTCTCCTTCTCTGGAGAGATTCCAGCCCCATCTGGATGCCGACCTGTGTGCCCTGTCCTAGGGACCCTGCTTTGGCAGGGGGTTGGACTCAATGATCTCTGGAGGTCCCTTCCAACCCCTGTGATTCTGTGAATCTGTGATTTGCCGAATTCATCCATTCTCAGGTCTATTTTCATAATTGCAGAGTGTAATCTAATTGTATAACGATGACAAACTACCTTGTCTGGTATTCTTGGTACAGGTAACTCTCTAACCGCTCAGAAGCTGCTGCATTTAACAACAGTACCATCTAGTGGTTTTGTGTACGTCCGAACTGCTTTGCTTATCCCACAGGAGAAGGTGTGCTAAGCCTCTGTTTCTGTACAGGGATCATGGGAACAAAACACCAACGCGATAAAGGAAAAGTTCACAATGAGCTTTTATTCTCTTGATAGTTGGTCTAATCTAGGAGTTTACCCAGTTACATGTTTCTTCTCCAAATCCTAGATCAGAAACTTTTAGCCCAGATGAGATGCTGGCTGTGTGAAAACAAAAGAGCTTATAGTCTCATCCAGCCCACATGGATCTGTTTGGGTTTTTAATGAAAAAGGAATATCCAGTGGATTAGGGCCAGAAGGAAAGTCTCAGCTGCTGGAGCCTGTAGGCAAAAAAATCCTATAGATGCTGTGCCTGACTTCCTTAATCCATGGGTGTGTGGGACACACCGAGGGAGACAGATTCTTTGCTAATGCATGTGTGATTTAGAAGTGTTTTCTTCCCCCTCCACCCATCTGCGAATTCAGCTGCATCTCTGCAGTATTTGCAGCATAATGCTACTGTTTCTGAGCCAGGAAGTGAAGCTAATTCAAAATACATTTTGACTTAGTATTTAAGCCCCAGCTTGGGCTCAGTGCCAGCCTGGAAATACTAATCTTAAACTCCATGAGAATTTTCCCATCTAGATTTCTTGCTTTCCCTTATTTTATGAACTTACTCCTCTTTAGCCAGCTAGCTTGGAGCGATGCCTCTTGTAAAGCTGTGTGTATCTGCAGCAGGATGCATCACTTAATTCTGCTGTTGCTAGGACTAGGCTGCTGAATAACTAGAGGTGATCTGTTCAGACAACTTGCTCAATTTACAAAGGCAAACCATGAGAAATACAGACCTATAACTGCCAGCAAGCTGCTTGATGATTTCCTTACAGTTCCATTCCAGGAAACCAGTGGTTTTAGAGAGAAATGAACTTCAGGTTACCATATGTAGTGGTAAAATATGAGAAAACAGTTGAAAAATGAGGAAATTCACATGTACTAAGGTCATGCTTAGAAAAATAACCTGCCTTAACAATGGAAGCTGCTAAATAGCTTTAACTCATACTGTTTCTAACAAAAATAGATAGTTAAATGCTCTTATGGGTAGCAGATAACTTCAAGGATACAGCTCCTGCAGCTCTCCCACATAGCTTGTCCTTCCAGATCTGGCTAAACCAGACATGAATTCTGGGGCTGGTTTTGTCCTGACTTCTACATGCTTCAGCTACCCACCAGGCTCTTCTACCCTTGTTAGCATCCCACTTGACACACTGAGGTAAGACTGTTGGGGAATACAGCTCGTGTCCTCTTTGTGTCTCAATGCTACAGGTTGGAAAACTGATCAAGGAAGCTGCTTCTAAAAGCAACCTCAAAAGGGTGACATTAGAGCTTGGAGGGAAAAACCCCTGCATTGTGTGTGCAGATGCAGACTGTAAGTATTTGCTGCTCGGTTTATTTGCTGTAAGAGGCTATGAGCGTGGTGCTTTCTGCATGCCTCTGCTGTCCCCTGGCAGCTAGCAGGCCTGGTGTCAGTGGGAGTGCTGCTGTATCTACCTGGATGGAGGAAATCCATGTCTAGATCTGCATTGCTGGTACCCAGCACAGGGACCATTCCCATGGCAAACAAGCAAACCATTGCCCTGTTGCCTTCCTGAAGGATGGCTACAGTTGTGATTAAATCTCGCATGTGTCTGTGCTGCTTTCTTTTTGGCTGGTGGTACTGCAGAGCCAGAACCAAGCAGAGGGGAAAGTGTTTTCCTAAAACACAGCCCCTCTGCAGGCATTCCAGTGACAGGAGAGTTTTGTAGGACCTGATCTAATCCAGCCTTCACCTCTGTCCTGAGGATCTGCAGGTTGCATGTTCCGTTGTGACTTCATTGCATCAGTGAGTAGTGCTAGGAGATGGAGATAACCTGTGACCACCAAAGTGACTGGCAAATCTTGTTTGGCTTGGGGAAAATACTCTCCACTCTCTGGCACAGCACAGTAGAGGTGAAAGGTGTTTGTGTCATCTGCTAACAATGAGCATTGCAAGGACCTGGTCTGAGCACACTGCCTTCTGAACAGTCAGTACTCAAAGTAGCCTTCAGGAACCAGTGCAAGAATCCACATCTGAATTCCTAAGGCAAGAAAAACTGGTTACTGCCCTCTGTGAATCCTTGTGGAATAAAGTATCAGGAGCTATGGCAGACTAGACCTGGAGACAAAAGGCAAGACAGGGGTGGAAATAAGAAGAGATCTAGTTTGAGGGCAGTATGAGGCCTTGTGAGTGCCTTGTATGGGTGTGGACCCTTGTCAGCATTTTTTCAGGAGGCTTTCAAAAGAGAAGGGAAAAAACAAGTCTGGAAACACTGGAAGACTGAATCTGTGCATGTGGTAACACTTTTCCCTCCTGGGCCATGTTGCAGTGGACTTGGCAGTGGAATGTGCCCATCAAGGCGTGTTCTTCAATCAAGGGCAGTGCTGCACGGCCGCCTCGCGAGTGTTTGTGGAGGAGCAGATCTATCCCGAGTTTGTCAAGCGCAGTGTGGAGTATGCCAAGAAGCGACTTGTTGGAGACCCCTTTGATGCCAGAACTGAACAAGGGCCCCAGGTAACTGTGTGCCTGAGAACAGTTGTTCTTTGGTTTTTGGTTGTGTTTTTTGTTTAATTTTCCTTGTGTAAATATTATCCTTACAAATATGGTCCCAGCAGAAGCGCTGAGGGGTGAGTAATGTATCATGGCTTTATTTTTCTCTCTATTTTAAATACCAATTAATCACAACTGTTGAAATGTTATGTTGTAATTTTTTTTAAACACAAATGTATTTAATTCACTTCTTATCCAGCTTTATGGAAGGGGCTGTCTCCCTGGTACCGTAACACAAAGCATGTTGCAGTGAGCAATTGCGACGCGCAGAAGAGTGCAGCTGCAGAAACGGCCATTCAGCTACTTGGCTCTGTTGGTGATGACAAGTATTAGAGCCCAGGGAGTCCTGAGTCCCCACTTCCCCTCTCCTCCCCTGCCCCCCTTTCTGATCCTTTGGAGAGATTTCAGCTGAATCAGGAGGAAGAACCATGCCAAGCTGCTGTCATGACCAGCCTTGTCAATGCTTCCAGATCCTTCCTCTTATTTTTTCCTTCCAAAGCAATCTCATCTGTAGTGGAGAGCTCTGGAGTAGGATGATCCTCAGGTCAGATCTTCTTAAAGGGCCACTGCTTGCTATCAAAAATAAAGGGGGACTTCCAGAAATCTGATGCCTACATCTCCTGGTCTCAGTACTGAACTGTGTGCTTTACTTGATGCTGTATAGGATCGCTCAGAGAAGGGATGTCTGTGGGGACATCTGCCTCCCCTTATGTGGATCTAGGCCCATTTACACAATTCATGCATGCCAACCTCATTTCATATCTTCGTGCATGGGGAATAGGATAATGTACTGTTAGTGCTGGGGCTATGTCTGTCCCTGTAACTTGCCTAGAATGAGGTTTTAAACTGCTCAGCAGCCTTGGGAAAATAATCCTGTGCTGGAACTTGCTTCAACAAAGCTGAGCCGACCCTCAAACTGTTTCAAGCTCTGCTCTTACCTTCTATTAAGGGTCATAAGTTTTACAGGGTTATTTATTGTTTGTTTGTTTATTTGGGGGGTTTTTTGATTGGTTGATTTTGGGGGTTGTTTTTTATTCTTAATACACCATCATCACAGAATGACTAGGTTGGGAAAATCCTTTAAGATCACTGAGTCCAACCATTCCTGTCCTCTACTAAACCATATCCCTGAGCACCTCATCGACCCACCTGTTAAACACACCCAGGGATGGTGACTTCACCCCCTCCCTGGGCAGCCTGTGCCACAGCCCCACAGCTCTTTCAGGGAAGAACTTTTCCCTCACATCTGATCTGACCCTGCCCTGGCACAGCTTGAGGCCATTTCCCCGTGTCCTGTCTTCCTGTCCCCTGGCTGAAGATACCATCACCCACCTCTCTACAACCTTCTTTGAGATAATTATATGAATGATAGTTATAATCATCCTAATCCTTATTCAGACGTAGCAGTAAGTGAGCTGCTTTTATAGTCAGTCCCATGTTAGGACCACGTTCACCTGGCTGCTCTGACAGAGACCATTGATTCTGTGATTCTGTGATTTCAGCCCCAGAAACCTCTGGGAGTAGTTGGGAGGTTTTAAAGGGTGAAACACTCTGCAGTGAGCAGAGTTTAGAAGAGCTCCTTGTTTCAGTTCATCCATGCTCCCAGCTCTTCCCAGGCCATCAGAACACTTCCCAGTGAGCACAGCGGCAGAGCACCGTGTTCTGGTATCACTGCTGTGGCGTAAGGGAGATTCTTTGCCTGCAGAGCTATAATTAAGAGTAACAGTAAGCCAGCATAGCAGCATCTGGTCAGATCTTAAATGTGGCCCATCTGTCCTCTTTCCTGTGCTGGGTTACCTGTTAGGCTTGTAGGGAGGAGAGAGAACACCCCCACACACACCTGAACTTCTGTGCACGCAACCGTCAAACCCAAGATGGGAAGGTGTTGAGAAAGTGGGAGGAAACTGTTAATCCCAAAGCTTTCATGTGGCTGCCAGTGCAAAGGAACAACCACTTCCTCTGCAGATATAGTGGTTTGCTGTCTGGAGCCTGTGCTGTAAGAGGCAGTGTGCAGAAATTCAAGCAGAAGAGCAAACTAATGTAGTGTCACAAGGGCTTAAAATGCCTGCAAAAATAGCAGATTCACACCTGCCCACACGTTACTGTCCAAATTTTTCCTGTTCCTGAGGTAACCTGCTCTGCTGTGAGGTTTGGAGGTTTTTTACCCCAAACTGATAAGGGAATAATCACCAGGAAAAATAACCTTTCTCCTTCTTTCTTTATTTCTCCTTATCAGGTCTCAGTTGCTTCAGATCCACATCACTCTTTTATTCTCCTGTGGGTCAGGTTGAACATAAGCAATGGCATTACAAAGCTGTCCACGTGCTGCTATGTAGACCCCATTCTGGGATGACCACTGGCTCAGAAACCATGAGTGGGAAGGAGTTGGAGCCAGACCTTGGTCTGGTGGTGGTCGTGGCCCATAATCTTTTAGTCTTACATCAGCCTCAAGTACTTGTAGCCAGACAACAGGACCAGCAACTCCTACAGAGTTCAGAAAGCATAAAATAGGAGCAACTCTGCAGTCTGGACTTTGAGCTGGTGCTCTGTGAAATCAAGCTGCACCGCAGCAGAGTGTGGTGCTCCAAGAAGCTGCTGAGATACCCCATGCTGTCCTGCTCCAGGTTGACAGGCAATACTCTTCCACTAGAAGTTAAAAGTTGATGTAAGCTAGGACTGGAGAAGTGGTTCTGTCTGCAGCTGCCTGTTCCTGTGTTGCACTGCACATACTAACTAAATTGGGGAACTGGATGATTCGGGTGTAAGTCAGCCTTCTTATAAGTGAGGAAGAAAGGTTTTACTCATGTCAGTTCCCTGATGTGAATTACCGTCCCCTGGCATGGGTGCTCATGGTCTACATGTGAGGAAAAGACTGTCAGCTGCAGTGTTGGGTTATGCTGATAAAACTGTCTCTGCTCTGATCAAAAGTAGGTCAAATTTGAAGAGTATTAAAGAGAAATAAGGCATGCTTCTGATGAGACTTCTCCAAAACTCAGATGTGTCTGACTCTGTTGGCTGGCTGGAATTCAAAGGACACCACAAGAAACCTGAGGGATGATCAGGGCTTTTTGAGTAGAGTGCCAACCTCAAATGCAGACCAAGGGCATTTCTTAACTTTAATTCATGTGAGCTGCATCACAGGAAGTAATAAAATAAATCAGCACAGATGGCAAACTGGTTAACCAGTTACAGAACTGTAACAGCACACTGCATTAGATGAGGCTGAGGTCATGGTGGACTAGAGCAAGGATTCTATTAGAACAAGACAAGAGTGGTGTTTTTACTACAGAATCCCAAATACTGGGATTTGTGGTCTATAAGACCTGGTCTACAGGAATAAAATAAGCTCTAAGGCTGCCTCACAGCATTTGCTAGCCAGTAGTTACTCACTCCAAAGCTTATTGTTTGATTTTTAAGATGATGAATCTTTTCCTCACACTGTAGACATTTGTATACTTTAGGATTAAAGCTTGAAAGTAAAATACGTACATAGAAAGAGGCTGTGTCCAACAGTCTGTTGGACACAGTTGTGGGGTTATTCTGTGGGATCACAAATGCTAGGTTTGGAACAGGGCAAAATGCAGTCTTGACTTCAATGAAGCAAGATACAAAGATCTGTGGATTCTCAGATTTTCAGCATTGCATCCTTAGAAGCCTCCTTCTCTTTTCATTTAGATGGGCAAATAGTAGATTTTTTTTTCTACCAGATCGTGTGTTTTTAATAGAAGTCAATGCTCAAACCATAAATAATAGTGGAGTAGGGGACAGAATTTAAACAAGCCTTACAAGCTCTAGTTACAATGACAAACAGTTCCACCCTTGCATGTCATTTTTACAAATGTTTTCTTTCCCCAGTGTCTTTTCATCTAACTATAGTTTGCCTTGCAACACGTTACAGCTGTATAAATATCCTTGTTTTGTTTTCTGTGATGTGAAGTGGATGAACTGGATTGGTCTGGATCACAGACATGCCAGGATGGAAAGCACTTGCAGATTTTTTTCAGGTTATTTACATTTGGCAACTAAGCAACCAGAAAAATAGACAATATACATGACACCTGCCAAACTTAGGATGTGACACTCTGTATCTGACACAAGGGCACACATTTCCTCCTGCAGTAGCATGTATCCAGTGGGTTTTTGGGTAGCATCTTAACACATGAGAGAACATGAGCACTTAGTACAAGCTGTCCACAGCGTGTGACACACACATCTGTGTTGCAGGACATGAGTTGTTCTCTGGTTTTACTGTGTACCAGAAGTACCCCAAGGACACCCTCCTGAAGCTTTGATATTTGTCTAAAAGCATAAAAACTTGGATTGTGTGTGGTCAGGATTAATAGGGACAGGATATAGTCTGTAATCTGGAGGACTGGAGTGTGGAACACTCCATGTAAACAGTCCCAACTGGCAACTGGCCCTGCTGAAATAAAACCAGATGCCTAGGGAGGGGTACTGAACCAGTACAAGCATCTGGAGTTACCTGGCGTCCGGAACGATCTCCCATGCTGCCAGGGCACCTTGAACGAGTGGGTGGGGTCTTTTATTTAATCCCCCCAATGAATTTGTCAAGGTTTTGGTTAGTTTTACCTTTTTAAACTTTTCCATATGTCTTTTACCATCTGCAGCGTGCTGGGCTGAGGTGTCTCATCGCTTAATTACACATCATGGCAGGGGGGTTGGACCCAATGATCTCTTGAGGTCCCTTCCACCCCCTAAGATTCTGTGATTCTGTGATCATGCCAATAACCACATCTTTTGGAAACCTGACGGTGCCTGCAGAGCACTGCTGCATGTGGAGCACAAAAGAAGGACCAGTACTGATCAGAAATGCTGTGGCCTTCTGCACCTCTTCCCAGCACATGACCCACCATGCTTCTGGAGTGCACGGTGTCTCCTCCAAGTCCTGGTGCAGGGCTGTACTGTTGTGCAACTCTAGTGTCCCTGTAACTGGACTGTTCTTTCTTCACCTCGCTGAAACCCCTCGTTTAAAGGCTGGTACCACAGCAGCACTCACTGTTTGAGATTACTGTGTGTTTAGGTGTGGGTGGGGAGGACTTAGACAAGGTTGGTAGTTAATGAGGATGTGGCTTCCAGTCCAGGGAACAAAAAGTGCTGGTCTCTAAAGTGATTCTTTAAAAAAACTTCAGTCTTAGGTGTTCTGAATCACCCACTAATGGGGATTATCTTCGAGGCTGTTTCCATAGCACGTGTGAGTGGAAAGATAAGGAGGCAGAGCCCACTGGCTTCTTCCAGCTGGGAACAGATACTGTGGGTGAAACTGCACATTACAGCAAAATCAGCTAAATAGTTTCTACACCGTGAATCTCCCTCCCTTGCACCAATTCTGTTTCTGGTCACATTCTGAGGGATCACTGAGCTGACTGAGGTTGCTAACCCAGTAAAACACATCTCAAGCTGTTCTTGTGGTTCTACTGAGCTAAATCAGTGTATGGAGGAGGCAGGTAAGACCCAGAGCTGGAGTGAAATGAGTCACAGGACTGTGTATCAGGATGCAGAGGAAGAAGTGAGGAGACCCCTCCGTGTGGCAGCAACTGTTAGATCAGATTGAACTATCACATGCAACTTCACCTTGTGTTTTCCTGTGGCTCGGGGCTGTGTCTCAGCCTGCTTATTGCCTGACTGCCATACCACAGAATGAGATGTACACTTACCTGGTCTGACAGCACCCTGCAAGTGTGCCCCTGGGCTAACTACCATCACTCCAGTCTCTGGAACCGTGATAATAAAGGTGCTGCCTTCTGTTTCTTTTCCTTTTGTGTCTAACAGATTGACCAAAACCAGTTTGATAAAATCCTGGAGCTCATTGAAAGTGGGAAGAAAGAAGGGGCTAAGCTGGAGTGTGGGGGCTTTGCCATTGAAGACAGAGGCCTGTTTATAAAACCCACTGTGTTTTCGGAGGTGACCGACAACATGCGTATCGCCAAAGAAGAGGTACAGTACAAGTCACCTGAACCTTGGTGTATATATATATTGGCTGCTGTAAGTGGGAAAGAAAAGAGGTATGGTCGTGGTTTGAAGTGAAAACCTGAGAGAAGACAACAGCAAATTCACTTATTTCAGTGTCCTAACAACTGCCTGATGCTGAAATCTGTTCTACTAGTGATGTAACTGCAAGGGGAGCTTCAGTTTTGGGGGAGCACATTGTGAGAGGAGGAGGAGGAAGAGGGCAGAACAGGCAATAAACCTGTCAACGTGTTTTAGTGGCGATTTTTATGCACCTAATCGATGTTTGTGTGCCAGCCCTTTCTAATGCCTTGCTGCTTTCCTCCATTTTATTTGGTTTTCCAAATGGGAAGGAGCTCTGTGAGTGTACTCCCTGGACATAACAAACCCTTAGTGACTAAGACCACCCTCAAGTTTCTCAGGAGAACTTGATACAGTGCAGAATGCAAGCACATGCCTTACCTAGACACAGCTGCTGTAAATGCTGCTTCTGAGTAAGGAACAGTGGTGATGGAGGGAATCCTGTCTGAATCCTTGAGTTTAAATATAAATAACTAATAAAAACAACTGAAACTGTGGCAAGCTGGAGTAGTTCTACATATTCTTTGCCCTGAAATTTGCACGTTTTCTGAAGAGACAGTTAAGCTCTCCTACTCTACGCAGATGGGTGGTTGTATGTGCCCTGCGCTCTTACACACCTCCTGCTGAGTGGACTTGAAATTACTCAGCTGTGGTTCATGTGGATTCAAAGTGACAGAGTATAATGTGTGTTCTTGCTCTGCCACTGTGTAAGAAAGGAGTTGCTTCCATGCAGAAAAGTGGGACAAAAACTCTGGGACCTAAAGCTGGTTGGGAGGGAAGAAATGGTCCTGCTATACTGCCGCTGAAGAACTTTTCTCAAGTAGCTTTAACATCTGAAATAATCCTGGATTTTGTTCTCATGGTGAAATCCCCTGAGGCTGACTGGTTTTTTCCTATATGAAAACATTGTCAAAGCCAGCAAAGTACAGATCTAATACTTGGCTTTCGTTATCCCTATGCAGAAAAAAACGAACAGGCTGCATGTGATTAGATCCTGTGATATTCCTTTGAAATAGAAGTTAATCTACTTTTCAGCATGTTCCCTGTGGAAAATAAGTAGTTGCCAAAGTCTTGCATTTGTATTTTATAGTTTAGCCTAGCTCTTTTTTATGAGTCTGCTTACTGTTCACTTCTGGCAAAATGTTTAGATGTCTCAGATCTGCCACAGCATCTCTAAGGAACCTGGGGAAGATATCAGTCACTCTGGGCATGAGTTTCAGTCTAAAAATAGAGGGGAAGAAAGCTGAAAATCTTATGACAGCCCCTTTTTTAATGAACTGATTCCAAATGCCAAGTCATGATTCATGAAGCTTAGCCAGTTTCATTCATTTGCAGCTTTGTTGTGAATACACGTTCACCCTTTGCCTGGGATCAAGGCTCCAGTTCAGCACCTGGATCTCACAAAACAAAGGAATTTAGAAACTTGTTTTAGGCCAGGCAAACTGCTTGGTGTGGCTGTCAAGGTGGCATGAGTGAGACTGCACCTCACTTTTGGTGGGCTTTTATTGTACTGTAAGGCCATGCAGGGTGAAAAAAGAACCTACCTTTGATACTGTACTTGAAGAAAAACTCCATCCCACAAGCTGGGAAGCAGGGAAGCATTGTGTTTGCCTGCTGCCTTTTTACTGGCAACCTGGGAAGCCAAGTTTCCAAGTCTGTGGTCAAGCACATCCTCAGTAAATGCATGGCATGCAAATAAACTGCATACAGGGACAGTATCAGAGTTGGAACTGAGGAAGAAAACTTGCAGTCCTTGAAATATTAATTACTTCTTGAGTATACAGAACTTCTGAGTTCAAAAGGAGAGTCGTAAATGGAGTAAGGATGAATCATTTGAAACTTGTCCAGATCTAGCTCTGCTTGTTTGGAGTGTTACAGATGATCTGTTAGCTGTTGGATCTTGGTGTACATTCACTACTACAGCACATCACTCTGCTTCCTTTGAAGTCACTTTAATTAGCAGTTTTTAAGAGGTTCTGTCAGCGACTTCTAGAAGGCTAGGATGCAAGGTTTTAAATACAGTATCCAAAAAAAGCATCTGATTCTGATTACTTCAAAACTGCCATGATTAGCAAAGGCTTTTGCTTAAACATACTAATGTTTAATTGATCTGTGCAGATTTTTGGGCCAGTTCAGCCAATTATGAAGTTCAAGAGTATAGAAGAGGTCATCAGAAGAGCCAACAGTACCGAGTATGGACTTACAGCTGCAGTGTTCACAAAGAACCTGGACAGAGCATTAACACTAGCTTCTGCACTGCAGTCAGGAACTGTCTGGTAAGCAGCATGGGACCAGAGTGTGGGCTGGGATTTTGTTTCCTGGGAGGGGAGAAGGATGTGTAACTGCTGGAGGTAAGGTGTATTAATAGTCCGCTTAATTCTTGAGATTCTGCTCAGAAGCAACATCCCTTCACCAAAATAAGGTGGTGAGTACCATACAGTCTGGTGAGGAGCAAGACAAGTTTGTTCAATCGGTATAGTTCATTGGAAAGCTGCAAACGCAGGGATTGTTTTAGGTGCACAAATCGGCATGGACAGTAGATGGCACCACACACTGTTAAAAAGATAAGTAGCTATTTTTGCTTCCAAAATTTCCTTTTTTAATATCAGACTAAAGATGGAATCCTGAGATCTTTCCCCCCTCCCCACTAAAGACAGGAATTTGATCCAGTATCTGGTTTTGATGCGTACAGAGGATTAATTTCAAGAGTTGATGCCAGAAAAATCTGCCTCTGAGTAATATTTGCATAAAAATTGGCTTTGAAGGATACATGTGCTGTACATGTGTGAAGGGACAGTCCTTCAGCACAAGCCACACCAGTCTCTCTCAGTCATTCCACCTTTCTGACATGCTGAGGAAGTGTCTACATTAAGCTTTTCAGAGTGAAGTGCCTCCAGAAACAGGGATAGCTGCAACACAACTCTCTAATACAGCCCAGCTTTTTCCTACAGCTGGAAGTGGATGGTGGGGCCTGTTGGTGTTTAGACATCTCTGAGTAAGCATGTTGATTTCAGAACATGCTCTGTGAAAGTAGGGAATAGGATGGGCTGTTTATTTTAAGCACAGCTCTGAACACAGCATAAATGCCAGCTCAAGCATGAATGGCTTAGCCAGTAGAGATGCTGAAGTGAGATGTAGGTCAGACTCTGTACCACTCAAATGCTTTCTGTTTCTGTAGCAAAATAAGATTTTAGTGCTAAAATCTGATTTCTCCAGTGAATGAACTGTACAAAGAGAAAACTGACAGATTTCAGCCCTTTTTATATTGTTGTTCTCATCACCTGGTATTGAATTGTCTTTTAAAAATGGATGTTTTCATTGTAGGATCAACTGTTACAACGCGCTCTACGCACAGGCTCCCTTTGGTGGCTTTAAAATGTCAGGCAATGGCAGAGAACTGTAAGTTTTGCTCAATGTTGTGTTTATACGTGGATGGTGAATGCAACAACAATTGTGACTCACTTTAAATATTGTTGAATTTGCTTTTAAACTGTCAGGCTTGCAGAATGCTGCGCAGGGAGGTGTTAAGCCAGTACAGTGTGGATGTAAAGCACAGATGTGAGAATGTCAGCAGTACCTTCAGGAGTACCTTCCTCTGCTTTATAAGCTCTGAACAACTCCAGTTTGGTCTATTCCACTTGCAAGTGGTTTTCCTTACTAGTCAGATTTTTAGATCAAGGGAGAAGTCTGGCACCTTGGCTGGGGACACCGGTACCCACCCAAAACTCCTCCACCTGTATATGGCTGTATCTGGGCCTCCCTTGACTGCTCCACCATTGCTCCTAGTTGGACCTACTTCTGACTTTCTAATGTTGGAGCTAGACCCACAAGGAATGATCCCCAAGATCATTCTATCTCTTACCATCCAAGGTTGCTATTAAATTACAGAAAGACCTGACCTGTTACACCATGGCTACCAGGGATTCCAACTCTAATTAGTTACTAACACAGAAACTTTTAAACCCTCCAAGTTAGAGAAAGAGCTGAGGAATTGACTTAGTGTTTTTCATCATGTATAGGAGAGGGGCAGGTTTTATTGCACCATTTGGAGGACTCTTCAGAGGAATCTAATGCACCTACTCTTTTATAAGCCAGATTTATTTCTGGGAACCACTTCCAGTAGCTGTTCTGCTGCTCTGAAACGTTCAGATGCCTCACTGGCTAAGCACAGCAAATGAATGAATCCTCAGTTGGGACATATATATTGAGACCTTATGGTTTACTTAGCCTGACTGCCTGGCTAATTAAAGGATGTCAGGGGTTTATCCCTTGAGCAAGGCATGGGAATAGAGCCAGATTCCACCATCCGAGACATAATGCAGTGGGGTCTGTTGTCAGTATGTCTCTGGAGCAACAGTGCCCTCTTGATTATGTGGTATCTCATAGATAGAAGCTTGCTTTCAATGAAAAGATAACTTTAACTACTGTCTAAGCCCTGATAACTATGTTTACCTGCATGTTTCTTCTACAGGGTCTCACAGTAGGACTTGGTTTTCACCAGGCTGATAGTCACAAGGGGTGTCTTGGGGGTTACTGTGACCAGAAGCTTTCCACTTTTCCTTTACAAAAGGGTGTAGCTGTGTGTAGCTATGTGTATGCACTTAGTGATGATTAGAAGTGGTGGGCTGATAGAGGGTATAAGTTAGTTCAGGTCTGGTTTTAATGGCCTGATGTCAGGTCCAGCAGCTGTCCATCAGTGGCTAAAATGCAGTTGTGTAGAAATCTCTTATCTTAGGGAAGCACATGCTAATGTGCTACAATTGTTTGTCCCTTTCCCTTCTCTCTCTTCTCTTCCAGTGGTGAATATGCTTTGGCAGAATATACTGAAGTGAAAACAGTCACTATTAAAGTCTCCCAGAAGAGTCCATGAGAACAGAAGGCCTAAAATGCTGACACTCTGAATGTGACACATGGGGGATGTGTTCAGAGCAGGGGCGGGGGGTGTGGGGGGGTGTAGGAAGGACGTGGAAACACCTAACTTTATTCCTCTAGAAACACTGAATCTACTGGACTCTATTTTGTCAACTGGCTCTTCGAAAACTGATCCAACTGACCCTGCTGGCATCATTGCTCACACTTGTACCAGTTCCCAGCTGTGCATCTGTCTGCTACCTGTGACTGAAATGCTGGTCAGTCACAGTGTTTGCAAGACATCTGCTTTCAAACTGTACCCCTGAAGGACTTGGACATCAATGGCATGTTAGAAAGTCTTCTGGTACTAGTAGCATGGACACTTAAACACCTTCAGAGGCATATGGGTCTCACCTCACTTGGCTTAAATGGACTTGAGTGGTAAGGCTAATACACCTTGACTGAAGTTGACAGAGTTTGTGTGAAGATTGCAACTGGAGTTTGGAATGGGAGTGCAAGCTTTCATGGAAGGATCTGTAAAGAAATTCTCTTTGAAAGAGCTATCTTGGTCTCTCTAAAGATACATGTGTTCCCTGAACTGGTGATATTCTGGCCCTGAATGAGGTTTGTGGTAGTTTCCTAGAGGACTCCTTTGGGGACAGTATTTCACCCAACAGAGCTAGACTTCAAAGTGTCCTTTGAACCCAACATTTTGGTATGCACACATTCCACATGCTGCAAATGCAAGTTCCTGACTTGCTAACCCTTTTGGCTCCAAATGAGTCACAGTTGTTTCTCAAACCTTCACTGTAGCACTTTTTGCAAGAGGATTTTGCACTGTACTTACCGTGATGACACAGAGTTGAATGCTAAGCATGTAGCATGGTAGATACCACAGAAAACATCCCATGCTAGTCCTTCTGATCTGGGGACAGGAGCAGCAGAGCTGCAAGAAGCTTTCCTGCTCTCTCTTCCTCTGTAACTTTCAGGCTGTATGGACATCTCTTCATTTTTTTGAGCCAGAGCTGTTATTATGAGAGTAAAACTCATATGCTCTTCTCACTGCTTCTTTATCCCGTATGAATGTAGCTTAAAATTAATTTCTGGAAGTACAGTATGAAAAGGCAGGTGTTCCCAAGCACACCCCGAGTGCTAAAGGTGTGGGTGTACAAACCAGTTACCATGGAACAAGCTATGGCTGGGCTTAAATGTGTCATCAGCTTTGCAGTAATTGTCCTTGTGAGTGCTGTCATCTTGTGGCAAGCACAGAGGAGCTGATCCTTCACCAAGAAGGAACTGCCTTAGATTGTCTCTTGCTTGTGTAAGTATGCACAGACACGAAGAGCATCCATGGAACAGCTGTCACACCATGTTCTGCCTTAGCATCTCCTGCAGTAACTTCTTTGCATGCCCAGACATCCCTATGAGATTGATGACAAGCCATATGCTGTCTTCAGCTCCTCAGTTCACTGCTCTCCCTCCTCCTCCCGATTCTGTACTGGAGAACCACTGGCAAATGTATGGGAAGTTCCATGTCCACAAGAGCTGTAAGTACACAGGAGTTAGTTGTGTCAGCTTGTTAGGAGGTTTACCTGATCTTGCTGGGATTGTCCCAAGAGCAAACAGAGGTTCCTCATGGCATATCAACAGGTAAAGACTGGGGCACTGGCAAAAATTGCTGCCTGGAGTTTTCCAGAGATAAAGCAGAAATGCTAACCTCTGTTCTTTGATGCAAGCAGAGACTTAACCAGTACCTTCCTTTGCTCAAAGATACACCCAGTCAGTAACAAGTTCTATTGTGGGAGTTGACCTTTTTTCAGAGGGGGAAGGAAAGTGGGTGGCAGTAAGTAAGGATAAAGTTTGCATGAGCCTAAACTTCCTTATTAGTGAACATTGAAATTGTACTTCGATACTGCTTAACTCCTTAAATGACAGACATACCTCCAACAGGGGTGGACAACTACGTGCCTGTCCTCCTGTGGGGATGTGAGACAGGTAAACCTCCCCATCCAGTCAAGAAAACGTCCTCCCTTCCCTATGAAAGGCCAAATGGGAACATTGTAAATAAGTTTCTATTTTTGTAAAACACTTTAGAGTGCAAACATCTTCTCAGACAAACGTTTTGCTTTTGCCGACTCGACAGTTTTCTAGGGCTGCAGTCAGACAGTAGGGAGGTAAGGCAAAGAGTAAAAGGCTGGTTATCTTGATTTATCTCTCTATTTTTGATAAACAGTGGTTAAAACTGAAATCATCTGAAATGCTTAAAATCCTAGTATTCCAGCTTTATATGTATGATATATATTTCACCTCTTTGTTTTTTATTTTTTCCTTATCAAGTTTTTAAAAAGTCAATGTATCTCTTATTGTATAAATCAGGGTTTGACTCTACACACTGAATTTTCTAAGTTATATAACATTAGACACTAACTTTAAAATAACCCCTTAGAGGGTATATATTCTTTCATTGCACAGTAAGGCTTTCATATGAAATACTACTTTTTTTTTTTTTAAAGAACTATATTTATAAATTAGGCTACAGTTAACCTAATGTATTTTTATAGCTAAGGGTACATGAAAATGCTATGTTTAAACCTCATGTATATATTTAGACTATGGGTATCTTTTTGTAATAGTTCTTGTTCCTAATAAATGTTTCACTTTGTGAAATGGTTTCTAAATGCTACAGGTTGATATTGCTCAGAAAAGAAGGTGGAGGAGCAGGAAACTTCTATTTACTTAGTTTAACAGAAGAATATTTTGAATGCTTTTTTTATTCACACTGCTTATTGCTTTAAGATAATTCCACCCCCTGTAATGCACGTTAAGGCCCCTTCCCTACACAAACAGCTTCCACTCAACTCAATCCTCCTGTCACTGTTTCTTATTTCACTCTGAATTCAACCCATGTCATGGATGGAGAGCTAAGAGGGGTGCACTTCACTCTTGAGAAAGAGGCAACAATATGTTTATTGATATGAAACAAAAGGTGTAACAGTGTTTGCTAATAAACGCGACTGATTAAGGTTTGATGGTAAGGTAATCTTGATTGTTTAGTGTGTAGAGAGCAGAGTCAGGTGAAGCTGTCAGGGAGATCATCCCACTGAGTCCTGAGGTTCAGAAAGGACACCCTTGCTTTCTAAACTCTTCAGAGAGGAACTTAGTCACAGCTGGATCCAGTCTTGGTCAACAGTTTATGTCTAAAGGGTTATATATATATGCACAATCAATCCTTTATACTTTTTAGCTAAGATCACAAAGTTTTGGTGCACTTATTCCCAATTCACTTAGCAAGGATCTGTTGTGGATCTGTTGCAGCAAGGATTCTCTCAACCTTGAGGAGTAACCTTGAGAGGTGTCCCTTTCAGGGGGAGCTCTTGTGCAGCCCACCCTTGTTTCAGGAGAGCTCAAAGGGCTCTTGGGCTGCTCAGTCTTCATGGAGTAAGATGACTGGTTCATAATCATATTTACATCCCACCCACAGGTGCCAGGGGACACTGCCCAGCGTTCTCTCCAGGTGGGCACATTAGCAGAGAGAGTCCCTGGCTATTATGTTATCTGTCTTCCCAAAATCACCATGAGGTGGCTGCAGACATCACGACCATCAGCCAAAGTTATTGCTTAATCCAGATTTACAGGAAAAAGTCAGGCAAAGATGAGGGTGAGGGGGGGAAGCATGCAGTCACAGCCTGCCGTGTCAGTAAAAGGAATAATATCCAGGAAAGGTTTCCAGTTTCATGCTTCTAAACCAAATTGGCCCTGTGTTGCTGTAGGTAACGGGCTCTTCCTAGAACGGTGTTGTGTCTGTTCCCCCATGCAGTGACCCAGCAGCAGCCCCCAGCAGAAACGTGCACTGGGCTCACCAGAGATGTTGACTCCAGGTACCTTTTCCACACGGCAGAACTGAATGTGCAGCACCTGCACGTATGTAGCTGGGGTTTCACTGTCTCACAGGGGGGCTGTGAAGGAACCTGGACTTGGGTTCAGCTCTGTGATTAGTGAAGAATCAGCCTATTTTTAAAAAGTGCTGAAGCACTGGCAGCACTCTACACGCAGCAGCCGGAGCGTGTGCCTGATAGTTACCCTTTAAGCAGTCACTTTTCTGAGTCGTGCCATTTACAGTAAGCAGAGGGAGGAGGAGAGCAGATGCACGGCTGGCAGGGGCAAGCACAGTTTCTTCCAGATCAAAGTCAGATGGATCCTTTTTGCCTTCTGAGGTGAGCCTCAAAATGGAAAATCTGGAGAAATCATGGACCACGCTGCCTGATGGGGCTTCCCACCTTGGTCTGGCTGCTTCCTAATCCCCTTCGAGGCCCATCCAGCACCAGCACACCTCTGCTACCTTCCTCCTGTTCCTGTCTTGCTTCCCTCATCTGCAGTGTAGGTAGAGAACAAGAACATGCTGGTACTGTTGTCTTTTAACTCTCACCCCACCCAATGCATGTGTGAGGACTACCTGTCACCTCCCCATGCTGGCCACACCCAGCTCCTTGAATTTTCCACTTGCTAAAATCATTGCTCAGAAGCTTTGAGACTTTAGAAGGGGGCAGGCTGGAGGCACAAAGGAATCACTGTCAGCAGCATGATCAATGGAGACGTAAGCCAGGAAGAGTGGGATGAGACTGGGGGAGGGAAGAAGAAGAAAAAAAATTAGCTTGAAAATGTGGAGAAATTCTTGCTAGGGGAAGTCTCTATCAAAGGAAAAAAAGTTATTTTAGTGGGTTTTCAAACAATTGTGCTAAAAAAACCTGTAAGAAAGGTCTGGGTAAGAGCCAGGCTGTGAGGTGTAAGAGATAGGAGGCTGGATAGGAGATGGAAAGGGTGCTAAACCCAGGTAATGCTACTGTGGCTGCAGCTAAAAGCTGATCAGTGGGGATCTGAACACAGGTAAAAGCACCACTGAAGACCCATCCTCTCTGTCTCCATAATCACATCAAAGAAACACCATGGGCCAATCTCAGCCTACAGCATCTGTTCGGTGAGTGGATATGGCTTTTTCCATCCTCAATCACCAGAGGCCCATTTCTTGGGGGAAGAAAAAAAAAGTGCACGTAATTTCTGGAATAATCACAAATAACAAAAAAAAAGGCATGCAGAATGCAGAAATTATCTTCCATTAGAAGGGCCAATGGGTGGGGAAAATAAAAGCAGCACCAGGCTTAGAGGTTCCTGGTACCTGGACACGAACTGTTTTGTGATGGGGAAAACCACTGTGCAGTGGGAGTGCAGCATGTCCAACATCAGCAGAAGGGGACAAACTCGCTTTGCTCTTCCGAAGTGGAGCAAGCTTGCAATCTGGGGAAGGAGCAAGCTTCAAAGAAAGAAATGCCGGATCAGGTCTGTGATGATGGGTAAGAACTGTCAGATCAGCTCTGTGACGGGTAAGGCCAGGCCCCATCGAGCAGTGATCCAGAGGACACGGGTAGCAGTGCTGGCTCCCTCCATGCCAGCCTGGTGCCTGGGAGCTGGAGCAAAGGGTGACCCCAGCCTGCTGTACCTGAGAGCAGGGGCCCCGCTTCAGTCCCCACAACTCCACAGGCTGTGTTTTTCCTTAAAAAAACGCAAAACCCACCAACAAACATCCAGCCCCAAAGCGCTGGAGCCCACTTAGGGACGCCCTGGGAGCCGGCTGATGGCCAGGGGTTCCCGGCTGGGGAAGGAGCCCCGCAGAGAGGCTGCCCTGCGCCCTTCCTGTGCCATCACTCCCCGCAGCGGGGCCGGCTCCCTGCCCAGGGCACAGCGGCGGGCAACGGGAGAGGTCTGTCCTCGGGAGCGCGGCGAGGGGCCGTGCGAGGCCCGCGGCCCGTCACCCGCAGCCGGCCCCGGCAAGACGCAGCCCCTCACCGCGCCCAGGGACCGCCGGGGCCCCGTGAGGCGCCTGAGCTGGCCGAAGGGCCCGGTGGCGGAGGAGGCGCCGAGCCGCTGCCCCTTCCTTCCTCCCTCCCTCCGCCTCCCGCGCCGCAGAGTGAGGCGGGCGGACGGCCGGCTGGCGTCGGAGGAGGAGGCGGAGGCGGCGCGGCCGCAGGGACCCCGCCAGCCCCGGGACTCAGGAGGTACCGTGGCTCTGCTGCAGCTTCGGCCCGGCCGCCCCGCGGGCACCTGCCCGGCCGTGAGGGGAGGCGGGGGGGGGGGGGGACGGGCGGCTGCTGGGGCACGCCGGGGCTTGTCGTGCGGGGAGAGGGGCGGGGGGCAAGTGGGGCTTCTAAAAGTAAAAGTTCGGAGGAAACTTTGCGGGGCGGCGGCGGGCGCTGCCTTCCCCAGAGCGGCTGCCCCGGCTCGGCGAGGGGAGGAAACCCTCGAGACTCGCCTAAGGAAAGCTCGGGTTCATGCAAACCGGACCGCGGGCTGGGTCGGACCGAGCTGGGCTCATCCGGCCTCATCCCGACCCCGGCTGCGGGCGGCTCTCTCGGCTCTGGCCCGGAGCCCCTTGGCCGAGAGGACGGGCGGCAGCCGAAAGGTGCCTGGGGAGGCTTGTGAGCCACCCCGAGTCGGGGCGTGATGACTTGTTTCCCCTCGGCTGGAGGCTCTGGCGTGGGGAGCCCGGGGCTGGTTTGCCGCTCCCTGCACAGAGCTCACCGGAGGATGAAGGACGCGTGTCCCACCAGACAGGGTGTCCCCAGGTGAGCTGGGTGTTTGGCTTCCAGGGCTGGCTTCACCCTGCTTTATGCCATGGCAGGCAGATGAACCCACGGCAGTTTCCCATCCCGATGGTGTCGTGGGCCTCTCCAGACCCGTGGTGATGCCCATCACCCTGCCCAGCCCCAGGTGGGCTTCTCAGGAACAGCAGGTGTTTTGAGGCAAAAAAAACCCCCTGATTTAGCATATTTCTTGTGAATTGGGAAGAGATCTTGGGCAAACTGTGGTGCTTCTGGGTGTCTTGCTGCAGTGGTGCGTGGGGTGGGACTGGGCAGGCTGGCAAAGTGGAGAGGAGATGCTCAGGGTGGGGCAGGCGCAGTCGAATGTGCTGGGATGCTGTAGCAGTTCTCAGGAGAGAAACTGGGAGTGTGTGAAACGAGAGGTAAATCAGTCTTCAGGTGGATTCTGTGGGGTCCTGCTTCTGAAAGAGATTCTGCAGAGCCCACAGGATCCCTAGGAACCCTGCTTTGGGAGGGGGGTTGGACTTGATCTCTGGAGGTCCTTTCAACCCCTATGGTTCTGTGAGTCTGTGAACCCCTCTGCCTAACTCAAATCAAAGTGTTTGCACGTGTTGAGTGTATCTTGCTTAAGACAAAAGCACTGTAGCTTTTGGGGTTGTTTTTACACAAAGGTCCTGAAATGAATAATACCACTTACACGAGTGCTATGTAGGAGTAACACAGGTGGCTAGACTCCTGCTTGCAGTTAAAGTGAACTGATTAGCAAAACCCCACTGTTGGTTTTTTTTCCTTTCACTGTGTATGAGGTGAGTTTCAGCCTGGGGAATAAGCTGAGCACAAAGCTAGACATCAGCAGTGGGATAGTTTTCAACCCTCTGTGGTCCCCACACTCCCCTTCAGTGGTTCTGGTACAGTTGATGTGAGTGCACAAGGTGTCGTCCCCCCCATTGTACAGCAAGGAAATGCCTCAGAAACCAGCATCTGCTAAAGAGAGCCAGTCTGCTGGTCTCTGTGTGGGGAGCTGTTTACTCTTACTGTAGCTGCTCAGTGCACTTGTAGTGAGGGTTGCAGGGGGGGCGGCTGCTGGAAGCATTGCATCCCCTCCATTTTCTCACTTAACAACAGAGACAGCTTTTGGGAGGCATGAGAGCCTCCCCAACACCTCTGCCTGGGGTAACTCGCCCGCAGTGCGGCAGAGATGTGGGGTCCAGTGCAGCATCCATGCCTGCCAGCATGGCCAAGGGAAGCTGGCTCTGGTGGGAACTCTGCACATTCCAGGGCAGAATCCAGTCCTGCTCCAATATGGTCCAGTTCAGCAGTTCATGGGCTTAGGGACCACCTCCATCTCAGCCTCCTGCAGCAGCACACTGCCTCCCCTCCTCGGGTGGGATAAACTACCAAATCCAGCCTCTTAGATGTGCAAAACGGCTGCAAAGGCTGCCGGGCCCTGACCTGGGAGACAAGCTGCCTCTGCAGCCTGTGGCATGGAGAGAGGGATGGATGGATGCTTAACAGCTCAGGGATCTGCATCCTTCTGGACTTGTAGCCACCCTGCTGGCAAAGAGGTGTTTAGCTTTGGGGTGTGTGTGGAAGTGCTTGCATGTAGCCTGGCCCAGGTTTCTCAGTCCATACTGTTATTTGCCATATGGCACCCAAATTGTTTTTCCCACCTCTGAAAAGCTCCAAGAACCAAACTGCAGCAGTCTGTGGCAGCACCCAGCACCTGGATTGCAGGGCACAGGGGTGTGAGTTTTGGCACCTGCTGCCAGGGACCACAAAGTAGGGATCATCAGAAGATGAGTCTTGCTGTAGGCACATCTGAAACTCAAATATTTACCTGGAAACAACTGATGCAGGAATTTTTAAGACTTTTGGCTGGTTAAAACCCTGTGTAATGAGGAAGGAGCAGAAAGCTTCCCAGAGAGTGGTGATGGATCAGTGTGTTTTTATATTCCCCTCAGTCTTTGATCCCAACTCAGGAAATCATCTTGGCTCAGGGAGAATTAGGGATACTCTGGGGTCTTGCTGGCCAAAGCAAGGGGGTGGGTTACGTGCTTTACCAAATGAGAGCCTCCAATCAAAACTTCAGTGTCACACACCAGACACGAGAAAAGCTGTTAAGAGTCAAAGGTGAGGGACATCATGTTACATCTGGGAGGCGTTTACTGACTGAAAGTGAAAGCAGAAAGTGGAGGAGCGCTGATGCTCGCTGGGCACACGCTGCAAATTCCCCCCTAGTTTTAACCCCTGTGGAAGATGCTTTGAAAGAGAGAAGTTTACTGGTGTGCAGCTTTGAAGAGGTAAGGAGCTGGAAATGCCTCAGGGGACCGAGCGGTGCTGTTTTCTGCTGGCTGTTAGGCAAGACAGTTCAGAAGAAGCCAACCTTTAAGAGCTCCTAAGGGCCTGATCTGCCTTCCTGAACATGTTTGAAGAAGCCTGATGCTTTTAGGGTGGTCAAGTTCTCCAAAAGGACCAGGAAGGGAGCTGGAGTGTTTATCTTAGCCCTCTTTTCTACAGAGGATTCTCTCAGCAACCACATAGTATTTTTCAGTTTCTCACAGCCACAATCTTCTTTGTGGAAGGGAAAGGTTTTGAGGTTGCATTTAGGATTTTTCCAGCTGCATTGCATGGTTTCAATACTCTACTTTTACACTCACTTGTGGAGAATCTGAAACTGCAGCTGTGACTTCTGCCCACTCCCCAACACCCTCTGCCCAGACACCAAACAGCCTTGGGAACATTGTCTTTCTATAGTGGAGACATTGTTAGTCTCCCCTTGTTAATTCATGTTAAGCTCTTAACAAAGGTATTATGAAAATAATTGTATTTATGGGATAAGTGCATTTCTGCAGAGTAATATTTAGACATCTGTGCTAGAGTGCAGAGAAAGAAGCACCTTGCAATTTCTATAGGAGAAGGATTAATTTGTTTTCCTGTTTGTCTTTAAACAGGGGGAATTATGTTTCTTCAGGATGGTGCCTACTTGCAGCCGCTCTCCTCCTGCATTTGATTGATGGAAATCATTCAGCTCTGGCAACAGTATTGAGTTTGAAGTGCTGAGGAAAGTTTGTCTGTTGGATGTTCACAACCACGACCCAGAATGTACTGGTGTGTGGGAACTGAGGAAGCCGCTGTTTGCAGAGAGGGCAGCATGGATCCACAACATGGTAAACAGAAACCAATGCTTTTCTTTCCTCTTCAGACTGGGAGCAGAAGGTTTTAAGAGAACTCAGTGGCCAGCTGCCACTGAGTTGTGATGAAATTCAAATATCTGAGAGATCTTTGAGTGATTTGAGTCCTAATCCTTGAAAATCTCCAGTACAGAACAAGGAATTTTTTTTTAGAAGGAGAAAGATGTTGAACTACTCGAGTGATAAGAATAGCATTCCCCTGAAGATCAATTTTTCTCCAAAAGCCCACAGAATTAGTCAATATATGTATCACGTCTCACCAGTTCCTAAATATGTTTTACAAGATCTCCACTTTCTCTGCGTGTGAATGCAAATATGTTCCCAGCCACTGATGCAGTGTGTATTCAGGGTATGAAAGCTGCTAAGAATCAGAGCATCATTTCTCAGGCTGAACAGACACTAACCTGCTCCAGTTTTACTGTCAGCTTTGCTTCAGTGGCTTGCAGTGATTTGTTGTTGGTCTAGATGAGATGGTCTGTGTTTATGTAATGTAATTAATCCATAGGTGGAAGTTTATCTTTCAGGGAGGACGCGTGCTTCAGGTTGCCTCCTGTTTCCATTTTTTAACAATTTTTTTTGTTTGTTTTTAATTTTCTGAGCAGCCAAATTATTTTTAGCTGATTTTTCTCTCTGAAACCCTCAGCTCCTAGGGACTGCTGTGTGTCTCTGAGTCAAACCCCAGTTCGGCTCCTGCGTGGAGAAATAGCCGCCTGGTTATTGTATAACGGTATTTCCCCCCTCGCAACAAGCGGTTCATTAGGAGGCAGCATCTGCGTTTTGAGTGTGGGATGAAGGTGTGTTTGACGCTTCGTAGTGAGTAAGCAGGCTTCAGTGGAAGCTAATGTTTTTGCAGGCTTATTTTGGATTTTATCAGCAACTATGAAGCAAAACCTGATACTTTATTCAGAGGCAGCCTTATCTTGTTTGAAGACATTCCTCACCAGCGTCACAGGGAGCTCTGGGAACTCTTTCCTTTCTCTGTATGTATTCTGCTTATTCTGTGTTACTTATTATTTTCTTGACGTTTGCTTTGGTTAATTAGCATTGTATCTTTCTATTATAATCAGGAGCATTTGATTATTGAATATTCTTGCAGTTGTTCAATTCTATCTTCTGAGTTTCTCTCTGGAATAAATTATCTCCACTTGAATACTAAGCTATGAACCACAAGAAGAATTTTAATCTGCTCTAATGATTCCAAAGTGTTAAGAATTGCTAAATTTTTTGTTCTGCAACGGTGATTTGACAAGATTTTCCTTGGTGTTTAAAGATACAGTGCAGAAACAAATGCACTAGTTTATGAGTGAATAAGGAAAAGTGGAAAAGGTAGATTTTTGACATTGTGAGTTCAGTTTTTCTTCTGAGAACTTTATTAGGTGTTTCTGTTGCATAAGTATATTCAGTTTAAACTGGTTAACTGGAAGCATACAAATCTTACTGGTGTAGCTCTTCTGTGCTTATATGTCTGGGTTATTTTATTTGTTGGAAGACTGGCAGAGGGATCCCAGGAAAGCTTAAGATCCAGTCCTGCCCTGTAGATTTGCTCTTTATGAGCATACTGTACATCCTTAAACTCATTTTTATTTTGGGACTCTTGGAGTCCTGCCAAGAATAATTGTCATTAGCTAGCCGGTCCACTCCCTAAGTTATCTGGCCCTTCTTCTACATTTGGATCGTTACACAGCTTGAAAGCAGGAACGTGGTGACTCATTCAGCCTCCACATTGGAGCCTATTGTTTACATGCATTTATTAACAATCTAGATGCAGCCTCCTGCTTCCATTCAGTGGGAACCACTGGGAAGGGAAGTGAGATCACAGAGAATTTGTTTAACACGGACAACCTCAGTGCTCACAGAGCTTGGGAGAGTTTTTTTAATGGATGGGACGGACAGGAGTGTGGATGTGAGGGGTTTAACAAGCAGCACAGTGGCATCTGGCCCCGTGATGGGTCAGTTGGATCAGCGCAGCATTACAGCTGGCACAGTGCTGGAAGCACCTTGCAGCTGGTACCACATGCACCCGGTGCCTTCATCCTGTGACAGCCTGAGGATTTCGGGGAGCTTTTTTAACCTGGCAGCTATATATTTGGCCAGGTGTTTATGTGGAGAACAGGTTTACAGCATCACTGACTCTAGTTAGGAAATGAAACATATGATGCAAGGACTCACCTTACTGCTTGTGTCTCCTCTGCTATTCCTCCTGGCTGCGGCAGTGATCTTCCCTGTATCCCATCAGGATTCCCACTTACCCTGAGAGCAGGCGAGCTGTGTTTCAGAGCTGGACCCTCCATACCCTCTGGACACGGTGCTGGGCTTGACTCGATGGTCCTGGTCGATCACTCACTGCTCCACAGAGAGATTTGTCACTGGAGTACAGAACAATGCTCCGTTTCAGGTGCAGTCAGCATCCCCTTTGCCTGCTGAAACACTGCGTCCCCTCTCCTAAATTTGTTCCTTGTGTGCTAATTAAAAGGAAGGAAGCAAGTGGAGATACAGGGGCGGCTGCAGTTTCTTGTGAAGCACAGGTTTGGTTTGTTGGGTTTTTTTTTAACTTGGTTAAGGAGCTCTGCATAACACAATGGAGGTTACATAATACAAATCTTGCAGGAATTACAATGGGAGCCCAAAGATATCGCTGGGTGAATGCCTAGAACAGAATAGGGATTCATCTCCTCTCTGCCAGCTGCTTGGAACCTTAGGAAATCTTACAGCTGGGATTTAATTCTTGTGTGAGTTTCAGGAAAGATGTAGAAAAGCAATCATTGTCTCCTGAGATGTAAGGGTACTGTCATTAAAGAGCTTATCACTCTCTCACTGAGAATTTTATTCAAAGTCCCAGAGTGTTCATATACCGTGTGTGTCTCAGAGGTGGAATGGGATTATCCTTCAAACACACCAGAGGGTGTCTCTTCTCTCCAGCAAAATCTAGAATGGAGCCTTTCAAAGGGGTGTCACATTGCAAAGTATGGGGTACTGCATCCTTAGGGACAGTGATACCAATGGGAGCCATTTGAAACCTTACAGTAGCTTTACAGGTATTAACTAAATGAAGCTTCACAACTTCTTTTGAGGGAAATTGTAGTAAACTGGTGACTTTCAGCTGTCCAGGGAAGCACAGACAGACACGTGCAGTATGCCTGGAAAAGATATGCTTGGAGAGCAGCATGGGGGAAAGGGACGTGGGTGTCCTGGAGGACAGCAGGATGACAATGACCAGCAATGTGCCTTCGTGGCTAAGAAAGCCAATGGCATCCTGTGGTGTATTAGACAGAGGGTGGTTAGTATGTGAAGAGAGGTCCTCTGCCCTCCTGAGACCACACCTGGAATATTTGGTCCAGCTCTGAGCCCCTCAGTTCAAGAAGGATATAGAACTCCTTGAAAGAGTCCAGCGTAGGGCCACTGAAATAATGAAGGGAGTGGGCCCCCTTCCTCATGAGGAGAGGCTGAGGGAGCTGGGCCTCTTTAGCTTGGAGAAGAGGAGACTGAGGGGTGACCTCATTCATGTCTACAAATATGTAAAGGGTGAGAGTCAGGAGGATGGAGCCAGGTTCTTCTCAGGAATGGCAGCGAGAGGACAAAGGGCAGCGGGTGCAAGCTGGAGCAGAGGAAGTTCCATGTGAGTGTAAGGAGGAACTTTGTCACTGTGAGGGTGATGGAGCCCTGGGACAGGCTGCCCAGAGAGGCTGGGGAGTCTCCTTCTCTGGAGCCATTCAAACCTGCCTGGATGTGTTCCTGTGGTGATCCTGCTCTGGCAAGGGGCGGGACTAGATGAGCTTTCGAGGTCCCTTCCAACTCCTAACGCTCTGTGGTTCTGTGAAAAGGGCCCTAAACATTAAAATGAGGGAGCAAACCAGTAGCCAGGATATAATGACCAGAATTGGCGTTTGAATTGGACCAGAGGCTTAAAGCTGTGCTTCAGAAGTGCCGTGGTGACCCTGCAGCTCATGGGGCATTGTATTTTCTCAGGAAGATCCTACCCATGATGGTAGTGACCTTTGCAACCCCATCTGGGCCACTGCTCAGCTCAGTACTGACTCAGAGGGAAAGCTGCTGCGGGCACTGCTGCTTCCTGAATTGTAGAAAAGTCTCCAGCACGAGTAGGAAGAGTTTAACTCGAAGAGTTAAAGGGTCATTTTAACAAGAGAGGCTGCTCAGGACCTAGATTGGTTTTATATGGAAAGTTTCACGAGGCCTTGAATGCTGACAGCTTGAGGTTAGCTAGCAGCAAATGAAGCAGCTTATTCTCCTGGGACATCGCTTTGTGCATCCAGCGTCGCTCCCCTGTTTGCATGAGGGCAGGACGTTTGCAAATGTGGCCGAGGCCTTCGTTGTGAGGCGGCAGTTTGAGGAGGTGATGGGTCCGTAGGTGGAGGGATGGAAACTTCCACACACTCCTCACTGCTCTCTGATTTGTGCTCACTGGGTAAGCTGAGCCTCGCAGGCTGTCATCCTGGCAGTGCAAAATCCACTTAAAAAATATAAGTCTATGGGAAGAATCCAACTTCTTTATAGCAGCAAGAGCCAGCAGAGCTCACCCTCTCCTGGGTGGGTGTGTGTGCATGGCCTCCAGATGAGGTCTGGGCACTTGTTTCCTCATTGTTCTGCACAGCTGAGTTTTTTTACCTTAAACATGAAGGGCAGGAACTTGCATTTGGTGGCATGAATATCTTTGCTTATGACACTTTCCTGCTGAATAGAGGAGGAAAGAGAAATCAGCGTTTGCAGCACCACTTTGTTCCTCTTGAAATCCCCATGAAGCTTTAAAACCTTCACATCAGCTGCGTGCATGGGGCTAAGGGCCAGCAGCCAGGTCCTGGGGTGCCTTGGCTTAGTCCCATCTGTGGCACGGTTCTCTGTGTAATGGGGAAAAAGAACTCACATCCCATATCCTGCTTTTTCCATCTGCGTAGTAGATCCTGAGTCTGCTGCGGCAGTGTGGCGGTGAGGACAAGGACAGCACTTTGGAGGTGCTGTAAGCACACGGAGCACTGGAGACCTTCAAAGCGTTGGTTGCTTGAAGTTCTGTATAGTCAGGCTTTGACTGGTTTTCTTCCTACTCATTAAACTGCAAGTTAATTTGGGTCCAAACAGGACATTGAAAGTGTTCCTGCAAGAAAAAAAACCCACCCCAAAACCCCCACAGGCAAAAAGTAACCCAGGTATCTTCTATGAGTTAGCCTTGCTGCGTAACACCCCGCAGAAGGAGAAGTAGGAAACGCTAGGCAGGAATAGGAAGTGCACTGGTAAGGCAGTAATAGGTCTGTATTTTTAAACATATTTAAATACACACTTCATACAGAAGTGGTTCAGTCTTGCATGGCACCAAGAGCTAATGCGGAAGGCGGGCCTGCAGCTGACAAGGCCTGCGGTTGGGCCTGCTCTCCTGTGCAGACTGTAGCAGAGCCACGTGTTGCACCATCTCACCAAACTTCACCTAGATTTCCAAGAAGACCACAAATGCTGGGGGCATGTACAATTAGGTGCCTGATTTATGGCACTCTGAGCTGATTTTCAGAGTCTGGATACTAAGCGCCGTTCTTCAGACGTGCCTTTAGAAGATGTCCCTTGTATTTAAAAACAGAGGGAACCAGAAGAATTGTTTATTTGTCTTTGAAAATGAGTTCTTGTGCATGTGGAAAGCAGTTGTTTGGCTTGTGGATGCTGTGTCACTCACACCTTAAGGAAATATAAGGGAGCACTTAGGTGTTAGCAGTGGTAGGACCAGCTTTTGCCCCTGTAAATACCATAAAAGCCAGCCTGCTCTTGGACTTGAGGTCTCTAGCAAGGAGCGCAGGGCTGCTGGGAGTGTCAGAGGTACAGTACAGACTTCGAGAAGCTAATTGAGCAGAGAGTCCAACCTGGAAGCCAGTTGGATTTACAGGCTCTTTATCTGAGCCATGTCTGGCATTATCTGCTGCTGTACAGCTTGGTTTGTTCACCTTTCAGTGAAAATGTATTGGTGGTGGATTACATTAAGATTTAATTTATGACAGCTCTATGAAGAAGCCTAGGAAAAAACCAAAGGTGAGGTGATAAGGAAGTAAAGAGATTCCTTTGTCCTTGCAGCCTGTAGCAAGGGATTCCATAGCACTGCTGTTAATGACAGTTACAAGGTTGCACTAAGGTGAAGGTTCATGCTGTGTTTATAGAGCCTTTATTTCAGTGGGGAAAGGCAATTGATAGTGCTCACACTGACCCTGGTCTTTACCAGGCCCGTGCTTGATTTATTGTTTTGTCAGTGATGTTGCAGGCAATTTTATGCTTGCATTAAAGAAAGTGCTGTGAATTTTATCATTTTTTATAATCCTCTCCAAAGCCTGTGAGGGCCTCATCCAAAACCCATTAAAGTCGTTTCACTGACACAACAGGGATCAGATCTTCAGGGATCCTTAGAGCATTAAGGCTGTGGTTTGTTTGTTTTTCATTTCTCTGATTGATAAAGGGGCTGCCAGGGCTCTGCTTGGCAGAGCCAGCTAACTGGGAGGAAATGTTTGCATTGCAGATGAGGATGTGGGGAGTGGGTTTTATACCATCCACCTCCCAGTCTGCTGCACAGGTGAAGTCTGGCCCTTAACAGGCTCTGTTTCAGGTTTTACATCAAGTTTAGCTGATCTTTAGTTCTTTTCCTCTATCCAAGTCTGTGTGCTTGTTAGTGGGTCAGCAATTGCTTATTTGCATGATTATGTATCACCACAGCAGCAGCCCTTTTATGTAAGCTGCTGATGGTTTCACAACAGTAGTGTATCCATGCTTTGGATTTGTGCCTTCCTTCCACTTAAAGGGATGACTTCTTCTCCTTACAAAAGAAGTCTTTAATTATTAGGGAAGACCCTCAGCATTCAAAAAGCCCTCCTGCAGTCAGCAGGGCTATGGAGGTTCAGCATTTCTGGGTGGTTTTTTTTTTAAAGTGTCCTTTCAGAGATTACAAGCGTACAGCTACGCACAGGCAAACTTGGGGAGGCTGGTCAGGAATCTGAAATGGAGTGAGCAAGGATGTACCATGTTAAAACGTGGCAGCTGGAGAAGATTCCCATTGAACAGCAGCAAAGCTGATGTCTCAGGGTTATGCTGCAGGTTTTGCAAATACCCAGTCCCTCCCAGTATGATGCTTAGCTGCCCTCTGCTTGTTGGTAGAGAGGGCAAAACCCAGGGATGGCTTTGTAGACACCTTCCTTAGCCTGAGCTCTCCCAGCACAGGTATTCATGGTGGTGGGACATGTTGCTCCGGCCAGGCTGGCAGGACTTGGGGTCTGCCATGGAGCTGCACAGAGCAGTGGGAAATCTGGTGCAGGTCCTCTCCACTGTTCCTTCTCTGGCTGTGGAGGGTGGCAGATCTGTGGTGAGCTTTGGAAACTTCTTGGCCACATAGACAAGCCCCATGTTGTGTCACCCAAGGGTGAGGGAAGGGGTCAGGCTGCTACAGGAAGGGTAGGAGGTCCAAGGATGAAAGGAGCATGGGTGAAAGGAGCAAGGACCTGGGGTTGGAAGCTGGAGGAGCAGCTTCATTTCATTTCTAATAGTCAGTATGTGGCTCCTAGGCTGAAAGGTTGGCATTTTGGCTACTGCTAAGTCCCAGGCTGTCCATAACTCCTTTTCTGTGCATAGTTGAAAATCATGGAAAAAATAATGAACCAAAGCAGTGATTCAAACAAGGAGCCTGGCTAAATTTAGCTCAAATATTCTCGGTATGTTTGTGGTCGCTGTGGAAATTACATCACTGCTTGTTTTAATGATCAGAATATTGCTTGGAAAACTGGCATGGCTACCAGACAAGAGCTCAAAATGAAATCTTTAAGAAGCATGTATGTCTTTGGAATCTCTTCACCCATAGATAGTTGCTTTTGGGGTTGTTTGTTTTATTCCCATCTTGGTTAAGGAGTACTTTGACTAGAGGTTATTGCTGCTTAATTGAAAAGCCACAAGGTTTAGAGTTGATACACTCTGCAGTGCGATTATCTGCTTCACATAAAAATTCTGTCTGGGGAATAAGATTCAAAAAGACTGCTGGTAATTGCTGAAGACAAGACCTCCTCCAGAATCTGCCTGCATGTCTTTCTGTCTTGAACATCAAAGAGCCTTTGAAAATGCTTTTATTTTTGCATCAAACAGGAACTTCTTTTTTTTCCCCCCTTGTAACGCTAATGGACAAGACCCCTTTTCACATTTCAAGTGGAGCCTGAAAACCAAACAAGGCTCACTCCTTAAGTGGGCTTTTAGTCATGCTCACAGCCCTGCAGTGTTTTGCACATTGGGACGTTGTGCACAATGGCAGGGTGGGAATAAATGCTGTCAAATCAAAGTCATTTGCATGGATTGGACCAGGTTCTCAGATGCAATGGATCCAGGTTCACCAGAGGTTGGGGGGAAGGGTACAAAATGCACCTTGCATAATTTTTCTACCTCTACCTTGCAGCAGCTGTCTGAAAATGCTGTGGGTGCAGCAGGGTTATGGGATGTACCTTTGTTTGAACATAGTATCCTCCCAGGCAGAGTCCTCCTCTTCCTTCCACTGAAACAAACACTGATGTTCCCAGACATCAGGAAAACAGAAGGGAACTATCTCTCCATCCCCCCTCTGCAAATGTGGGCACTTTGCTGCTGGGAGGTTTGTCACCAGCGAGGGAAGGTTTTAGTGTTACAGTAGCCCCCTGTTTCAAAGCTTTGGCAGCACATCTCTGCACAGCCTGATCCAGGACCAGCACTGTCTTAGCCAGAGCTCTTTTCATCAGGCTTTCTGTTCTGCTCCAGACCCAGCTGTTAATCTAATCTTCCCTCTCCAGTATTCCATCCCGGAAGCCAGCGTCTCAGAGGGTCTGCTCCTGCTCATATGGAAGCTGGTGGAAGCGCTCACACCGAGTTCAGTAGAAGCTGGAGTGGAGCCTCGTTCTCTGCAGCATAGTTTGGCTTTTTCTTTCCCAGACTATCCCATTCATCTCTTTTCTCTGATGCTCTTCCCAAGCTCTGCACTTCCTTTGGCTCTGCTGCTGCCAAATTACCGGTTCAACTCTCTTGGTGCCAACCACATACAATATCTTGACTGCATTTTCTTTTCCTCTGCATGCAATGCTTTTACCTAATCTAATCTAGAGCTGGTGTTGTCTTGGTGACAGAAGTGAGGATAGCATAGACCAAGGTGTTTTAAAGCAGTCCATTAAGCTGTACCTAACATGTACTAAGCTTGGATTTTGTTGCATGGGGATTTTACCCCCTCAAATCTCTTGAAGGGCTTCTTACCTTTGGTGTGTCTGTTTTTTTTTACAGATCTATCAGTTTGTTTAATAAAATGTATTCTCTCTTTCTGCAAACTTCCCTCAAAGTAGCCTGTGAAGCTGTTACCTCATGCGTTAGTGCCTGGTAGCTGAGTTAATGTCCATTCAAGCATGAAGTGGGAATGTGGGATGTAGGGCTGGAAGGAGTGGTGGGGTCAGTGTCCTGGTGTCACACTCCTAACCCTTATGTAAGGCCTGTTCTAAGTGAGTTGACTTGTCTGTTGCTGCTGCTTTTTCTAGAACACTGTTCCAAAGCTTCATTTCTCCAACATTTTAAACTTTCTTCTAATTGGCAGCCAGAATGTATTCGTACCCTGTTCATAAATAGCTCTTCTCCTTCCCTGGTGTCTCCCTCTGGAGGTATTTATAGACAGTACTCCCATCCCCACCCCGCCTTCGTTTCTCCAGGCTCAACAAGCCAAGTTCTTTTTATCTGTAGTCTTGTAATTAGGCTGCCCGTTCGTTCAATTTGTCTTCTCCACCTCTTCTAAATTCTTTTAATCTTCCTTGAAGATGATACACTGGAGTCATGTGAGGTATTTTTCTTACCTTTTTAATGTCGCCTTCCCTTTTTTTCCCCTCTTCTTTGGCCAGCCTTCCCAAAAATCTTCCTCTGTCCAGGTTCCCGAAGAGACCTACTCTGCTCCCTGGGGAAGGGACACTGATAGTCAAGCTGGTGACAGCAGCTACCCAGGTCCCCTTCCATGTGATGCAGGGATGGAGGTCTGGGCTTGTTGCTGTGGCCCAAGGGGACCTGATGGAGCAACGATGAGTTTCATCCTACCACTTCCATCAGCTTTCTCTGAAAGCCCCACGGGGGCTCGTCTTTCCTGGTAGCATGTGGGGAGTTGCAGGAGTTCAAAGAAACCAAAGTTAGCCATGAAATTTTATTTTATGAAGTTTCAACTGAGAACCGATCTTGGTCTGGTTTCGTGGCTTTAATGCTTGATTCAGTTGGACAGGAATGGTCCCACTAGAGACACCTTTCATCATTTAATAATCCTCTCTTTCCAGCCATGCCTGGAAATGAGCACGAAGCAAATCCAAGAGCCTAGTCCTACATTCTGCATGCTTAATGTATATCTTCCAATTTAAAATTTGGAAAGCAAGAGTGGCATAGCTGGCCTTGCATGCAAAAGCCTATTTCTGAATGATTCAAGCTGTAGGATTGGGACCAAATCACTGAGGCCAAAAGACAAAAATAGAAACTTTGACTTAGAGCTGAGTCACTCCTATTTTCAATACAGCAACTGGTGCTCTGGCTCTTTGAAGTTCTCTTGGTTCCCCCAACCTCTTTCCCTTGGGGTGGAAATTAATACCACTGCTGTTCTCTGTGGTGTTGGCTGATCCTTTGCACCTCTAAGAGAGCAGTACGGGAGGGATGGGGGGCATTCCCCTTTGCTGCAAGAGCCAGCCTTTGTCCTGTGCTTGCTGGAGCTTGGTCTCATCTTGTTGCTCCCTTGCCCAAAGTGTCTACCAGTGATGATGGTGCCTTCATGAGATGACTGAGAAATGTGTTGTGGCCACTGATGCTCTGAGTGCTCCAGTGGGTTGAAAAGGTCAAACGTGCACATGAAGCTGCTTAGGCCTGACTCTTGTACTTGAGGGAGAGGACAAACCCATCACTGTCACCAACAGTGGCCTAGTTGGTTGTGCTGGTGAGCTGGGGATGGCAGGATGAGCGAAGGGCTGCCTGCTTGTGTTCAGTACCCAGCGGCCTGGTGAAAAGGCAGAAGGAGAAGAGAGAGGAGGAAGCAGCAGCCCCGTGTTTGCTGTCAGTGCTGCGGTTCATTCAGGATGGGGAGGTTGTCTTGGTGTTCCCTACTGCAGCTCAGGAAGCTTTAACAGCAGAGAGGCTGAAAAGGTGGGGTGTTGAGCAACAGGCACCTTGTGTGCTGGTACGCACGGCTGGCTGGGGCTCTGTGTAAGGTTTGTCAGCACACAAGAGGCCGGCTGCAGCTCCTGGAGCCCAGCTGGGAGGAAGGGGTGCTGATGACATGCCTCCACTCTGATTCTGTGGTGAGGATCGAAGTCCCACTGCCCCTCTTCCATCAGGTATAGTCCAGGGCCTAGCCAGTGGGGAGCATCCTGTCTAAAGCAGAGCAAAATAGAAATAAACCCCTGTTTTCATTTGAACTTCTCAGGCAATTGAAATCATTTCCAGAGTCCCAGGGATGCAGGAGCTGTACATACAAGTGCAGGAGCCCACTCAGATCTGGTAGAGCTTTTTTGCCCCAGCTCAGTGCTGGCTGTGACTGACAGACAGACAGCTCCACACCGCCATTCAGGCATCTCTGATACTGCCCACTGAAGCCTGCTGAGCCTCTGTGTCATTAGTATTTGAGCCTTTTCTGTCCCTTCTTCCCCCATTATCCTGCATGACTGAGAAATGATCCTGTAAGTGTAGAGTTAGAGACGTCTGTTTTTCTGTAGTTCAGTTCTGGAGCCCCTTAAAAAGGCAGGAGTCCAGAGCATTTTTCCATCCAGCACTTAATATTTTCCTTTCAGGTTTGCATTGGCAAATCTTTTTATTTCCTCCTTGCAGGTCAAGAGCATTTCTAAATAGAAAATTTCCAATGGCTCTGGTCATAATCGGTCACTTTGCATTGCTATACCTAAAATTGCCAGTGTGCCCTTTATGAGATCCTGTATGTTTGCTGGAAGATGCTTAATGCAGAGAAACACTCTGTGTGCACGGTACTGGCATGTAAACAATGTAAAAATAATTCCAGATTATGCAATAACAGTGAAAAAGATCCTTTCAGTACTGAGTTGGAGTCTTTGCAGCATTCTTCTGTGTTTCAGATCTGTTTTTTTGTAGGATTACAAGTCTCCTTTTGGGGCAGCAAGCATTGATGATGTGTTTTAGATGTGGGGTTCTTTCACACTCAATACATCATCTTTTCCATTGCCTTGGTGGGCAGGTCTTAGTGTAGAGGCACTCTTTTAATTAGCTGAAATAATGGATGTTAGAGTGAAATGGAACCACAAAAAATAGGCAGAAAAACTGGGTGTGGGGTTCTCTCTGTGTCCTGAGAACCTGGCACGTCTCCCTCACAGATATTAATCTGGGTCGGAGGGACGTTGCCCAATCCCCCTGTCCTGTGGGGGTGCTGAATTTCCCAGATAAACCATCCTGTTACCCCTCAGTTGGATTTACCATGACTTTCTCTCCTTCCCTTCTCACAGTGGGGTTTATATGTGGTTCTGACCTTTTTTGAACCTTGCCATGGATATTTTATATCAGAGTCCATTTAGGTCTTTTACCTAAATCTGTGACCAAGGTGCAGTAGATTGTAGGGTTCTTGCTCCAGGACTCTCCTTTGAATGATCCTGGGCCATGTCCTGGCTATGAGGCCACATGGACCATGACTATATATTTTATTTCAATAAAAGTTTATTGAAATAAATTAGTGTAACCTTTTAACCTTTTTTTTTTTAAAGTCAACTATTTAGAGAAGGAACACAAAAGGTATCTTTATTTCCTAGAGCATTTTGACTGTACTGATTTAAACTTTTACATTTTATTGTTGGAAAAACCCAGGGTTTGGGGTTGTTTTTTTCCTGGTTTGGGAATTATTTTTCAGTATTTCAAAGATTTTCAGGGGATTGCAAAAATTTCTTCCCCATCTATGTGGAAAGCACAATGTAGGACAGATCCATCATCCTTTGAAATCACTGGAGGCTTCCTTTTGGCTGTTGTTCAGTTTATTAGCCTGAAGTTTTTCAAAGTAACAGAAAATACATGAGTCTCTTACAGAGACTCAGAAATAACACAGTTTTCCAGTAATTTTGCAAAACCAACTGGTCAAAGCTTCTATAGAGTCGTATTGAAAGATGTTCAGCGACACGTTGTGAGTTTCTAAGCATTTGGGGGGATTGGCTTTAAATATTCAACACATCTTAAACCTCATCTCTGTCCCATTTTTTATTTCCTCTGTGGCAGCACTCAGAAGTCAAAATGGCAAAAGATTAAGCTAGTAAAGGTTAGCTGTAACCATCTGGTGCTGTTGAGGAATTAATGTCTGAGCTCAGCCCAGAGAGGCAGCCTCCCTGCCCACCCCCATCCCCAGCTCCTCTCTGAACCAGAGGCTTGGATTTCGCTGTAATGGGACGTGGAGATGAAAATAACTGTCAGGGCTAAAATGTAGTAGTTAATTCAGACAAAGAAGCAGCCAGCCAGCCGAAAGACGTTACATCCAGCGACCGCTGTAGGAGCTGCTTGTGCTGAAGCAAAGGTGGGTGGCTAACAGTCCAGGGAATTAACAGCTTAACTGAGCATCACTCAACGGGATGCTGTGTTAAAAGTCATCATCTCGATTTGCTCCCATCTCTGGAAATACCTGCACCCATTATGACAAGGTCAGTAGCAGATTTCAAGTTTTATTACTCTGGTTGTTGTGTTTTGGAGGAAGTCAGCTTCCTGCCCTCTTTTATCCACCTTAAGCATCTCATTAACCATTCTGTGATGCCTTTATGTCTTTCTCTGCTAAATAAAAATATCCCAGTTAGTTGCCAGGGAACTCCTGGCTTATCAAATGGATTGATGTAGCACTTAGAAACCCTGTGAGTTAATGTGTGGGGGACAGGGATGCAGTGATTTGGGATATAAAGATAATAGTCATCTATAGTGTGCTGTTGTTACGCAGCTGTTCGTGGTTTCTCAGCACTGACCTGCAAACCCTCACCTTTTGGCTGGTAATGGCATCCTCTCAATTTTGAAATACTAGATTTTTTTTTTCACCTGCTCTAATAAAAAATCCTGAGATAGTGTATAACTACATTCATCTCTGAAATTTCCATCATGCCCTTTATTATAAGACTTGATTTTGGTTTGTTTCTTTGAGCTGGCCCAGCAGTCTGTTGCACTTTAAAAGTGATACTCTTGTAACCTTTGCATGGCAATAAAATAACACTGCTTTTTTTAATTGATAACCTGTTTCTTAGAATTTTCTTCAAAAGAAAATTTGCCTTCCCCCTAGCTCTTGTAAAAATCTGTTACTGGAAAGCCAAGGTTAAAGGCTACTTCTAAAGTATCAAACATTGAAATCAGGGTATGGAAATATTTCCTGAGTTAGTTGTTTTGGTACAAGCTGTTAAGTGGCATGAGGAATAGATGAAGGATGTGTTTTTGAGGTTGGCACATGCCTCACTTTTTTCCCTTGGTTTGCTTATAGTCATTAGAAAGCAAGGAAGGAAAAGAAGCCGTGGATCCACAGAGGAGCCAAATAGAGATGATGCAGGGATGATCTGAATGATGGGGAGTAAACCCCATGACCATATTTTCATTGAGATTCAAATGTCTTAGAGAAATGAGCCCACACCATACCACCTGAGCTCAAATAGGCTTCATTTATCAGCTTTCCTGCTGCAAGCTGACAACAGGGATGCTGATGCAAGGCTCTGGTTTTAGGGAAACCTGTCCCAACCCAGGAGGAGCCCTGTCCCAGAACTGTGTGCACCAAGTAAAAAGTAAAGGAAGTAGCAGCATGTGTATTAAGTTCCTGGACCTTCTAGTAGCCTTTTATTATAGAAATACCCTGGAAGTACTGCTAGGCTATCATAACTCACTATGCTGTTCTGCATATGGCAATGCACGGTTGTCGCATAGGAACATAGGACCCATTGTGCCAAATGCAGGAGCCAGTTGCTAAACCCATACAATCTAAGGAGTAAAAAGCACTTTGTTACATCCAGCCTTAAATGCTCAGCACATTGCATGATCAAGACCAAAAAAAAAATAGAGATTCATTGTTATTCAACTTCAGTATTGCTCTCATATGATGTTTGTCAAGGCTGAGACAAGGGAGGTGGGAAAGCCACTTCTAGAGCTCAGGTAAAGAGAGTGAGATTTGTAGGGTTAAAAACATAGGCAGAATTTCTTTGGATTTTGGCCCAGATTTTTGCTAAAATGGGCTCATGCATTTATTGGCAAAATTTTAGTCCCAGCCTACATGAATGGCAGTACTGATGATAGTACAGTCATGCATCTTGTGGGAATAAACCAGTCTTTAGTAAGTAGAATGTCATTTTCCTTGGGTTTTTTTCCTACTGGTGAGTATAAATTCTACTTATAAAACATGCTGCTGCGTATTTTCCACTTGTATTTCAGAAGTCAGTATATCATCTACCAGGAAATCTTCTGGAAATTGAGTCATTTGGTTGGTGAGATGCTTAGCTTTGAAATGGATGGGTTCTGGGTTTTTTTGGGGAATTTAGGAATGGATGACCCACCTTCTCTCATTTAACCTTTGAAAGCTCAAGTTAATTTTCACCGAATCGCACAAGTACAGCTGTTTGTTGAGGGCAAGCTTTTTATCACTCTCTCTCTCACCAGTTTTGCTCTTCCCAGGCTTGTAATTAGTTGAATTCCAAGGTCATTTTTTGCTGATGTCCTTTGGCTGCTTTTTTTCCTCAGGTCTTCATCAGGGATCAATTTACTCTGCAGAACGCGTTCATAGAAAGAGGTTTTGATGACAGTTAAATAAGAAACTTGAATGATGAGCAGCATTATCCTTCTGCCAAGAGTACTTAGATATAAATATATTGGTTTCAAACAGATTTCTTACATTCAATGAAGCTTTTATTGACTTGTACTTGATGAATGTTCAACTGTTCAAAACTGGGCAGTTTTAGTTAGATCAATAAAAAGTTCTTATTTGCCTAAGACTAGACTAAAATTGAGTTTAGGGACCTGAAAGGAGGATGTTGAGAGATGGGTGTTGGTCTCTTCACCCAAATCACAGTTGATAGGATGATGGGAAATGGGTTCAAGCTGTGCCAGGGCAGGTTCAGATTAGACATTAGGAAAAAGTTCTTCCCCAAAAAGGTTATTTGGCACTGGAACAGGCTGCTCAGGAAGGGGGTTGAGTCACTGGCCCTGGATGGATTTAAAAGGCAGGCAGATGAGGTGCTCAGGGGTATGGTTTAGTAGAGGCCGAGTATGGTTGGACTTGATATCTGAAAAGTCTTTTCCAACCTTGTGATTCTGTGATCCCAAAGACTCCAATGAAACTTCCAGCTATCTCCAGGAACATGGAAACTCCTCAAAGCCAGCCATCTGTGATCCTTCCATTCCTGGAGCACCCAGAAGTCTACACCTAACATAGACAAGCAGACTGTGATGGCTGATGGCCAGCGCATGTTCTCTAAGCAGTGGTGACAGTGGTTGTAACTAAACTATTACACTTGAAGAACATAAGAAATTTTGATGGGGGTGAAAATTTAAGAGGAAGCACGACACATTAGCCAAATAGTTTTGTGAAGCAGACACTGGGCAAAACACAGCAACAGTCTTGGGATTAGGGTCTAGCTTGTGGAATTCTTCCTTCCCTTAGTTACAACACCATGGTCCTTGTGCTCCCTGGCCAACCAATCTGTTCATCCTCCCTGTACAGTGGGGGGAAGTTCCAGTAGGAGAGATGGAAGATGCTCCTGTAAGAAGAGCTCTGGTGTGGAGGATGTGTGAGAGGATGGCTGGAGACTCTAATAGATGAGGAAGTGACAATGGGATCCCCCGATCTCAAATGAATCTCTGACCATGAGTTACCTGTACCTCTGCATTCCCTGGCCAATATTTAAAAAGAAAGAAGGATGGTCCTGATCAATTCTTGGGCAGAAACTATGGGCCTTTGCATGTTGAATCGGCTGTGCATGCTGGTTTTGAGGGATAGTCCCCAAAATCAGGATTGAAGCTGGAAGGGAGTAAAATTCTGTCCCTCCTTCCAGCATTTTTTTTTAGTAACTAGATTAAAGTTGCAGTGCTCAGTCAGCCCTGATTTGCAGGGCTTTCTGCTCAGCTTTCCAGCTGTTTTGTATCTCAGATGTGAGGCATTTTTTCCTCCAAGGGGAATTCCAGTGCTTCTCTCTAGGTTCAGGATTTCATCACAGGGTGCCAAGCAGAGGGAGGCTTGCGTGTTCCAGTAACTGCAATGTTTGCTTGGATCTGCACTTCTCCATTTTACTACTCCAGTTCTGAGCTGTTTAGATTGAAGAACTATTTCCCTGCAAAGTTCTCTCTCCTATCACCCTTTGAACCGTTACATGTCTAAGGGCCATTTGCACTTCCTACCTTTGGTATCCATGAAAAAGAGAATTAAATCCCATGCAGTATTCTTAGAGATCCATTCCAGGTGAGTTGTCTGCTTAGAAAGGCTGGACCAAGTGGTGGATGAATTTCTTTTCCCACATACTCCATAAAAACTGCAGGATTATGACAGCACTGCACTCATTAACATGAACTCAGAGGTGCTGTTTATTATGCTGTAATTTAACACCACACTCATCTCCCTCCATTTCTGCTGCTTGTCCTTCACACGTTCTGCATCATCTGAGAAAGGTTATTGATGTGGGCACGTTTTTAATGGCATCAATCTCTGGAGCCATCTCCAATGTCTTAGTGATTTGAGCTTCATTTAAATAATTGATGAGAAGTGTTAGTCAGAGTGTATCAGTGATTCAGACTGCATTGTTCCACGATGTTTACTGACAGTTATGTATTGATGCAAATTCACTTCTTTTTCCAGGCTGCATTAAAGTAGGCCCTGCATCACATAGATGTCTATTAATAAAATAAAATATATCCTTGTTAACATATGTGGCAATCTGTGGGCTTAAGGGTTTTACTTAACCAGTTGCAAATAATAAGGATTAATAATTAATAGGGAAAATTGAGAATGGAATGGTCGCTTTTCAAATGAAAAGTGCTTCTTTTCTCCATCCTGTGTGATGTTCAGGAGTGGATCTGAATGTCTTACTCATAATTCAGTGACTTTCCTGCAGCTTTCCCTGCCCTGGTAGTTGGGGAGGGTGGGTGGGTGGGAGGCTTCATGGTTTTCTCTTCGTTACCCATCTGCAAGCATCTTCACTAATGGTTTGCAGCTTTTAATCTTTGACATGTGAAAACTCTTCTGGCTCCTAAAGGCATTTTAAAAAAAAATGTCTAGCCTAGGAGACTCTCCAGGATTGATCAGAGTGATGCTGGGCATCTTGAATAACCTCCTTTCACTCGGCTTTCCTGGAGTAGAAATACTCCTGGTTTCTTTTCTTTCTCCTTCATTGAGGTGCATAAAGCTCTGGTTGAAAGCGCTGGAGAAGTACAGTATTTCTGAGACTGTTGTTAGGAGATGAATGAAGTGTGACTGAAGCAAAGCTAATGATGTGAGAGCCTTGGGAGGTGCTGCAGACACCTTGCTTCTTCAGAAGCCCGGTGGGTACCAGTCTCATGGTGCCCTTCCCTTCCCTGGTTCCTGCTGCAGAGCGTGTCTGTGTGTGTGAGCTTTCACACCGCCCTTTGGAAACCACCTGTGGGAGCAATTGGGGAACTCACTGTCCCTTCTAGTTTCACGTCCCTCTTGGAAAGTTCTTTAACATCTTATCACTTTCTTTTATCAGGCAGCTGCGTGCTGAGGTTTCTCCCTCTTTTTTTTATTTTCTTCATTCTGTGTGTAAATATTCCACTGAAAATAATTGAACCCCTCCTTCTGTTGCCAGGATGCACTGACATTGCAGCTGGGCACGAGTGATGAACAGGTCTTTTTTCCTCACCCCTCTTTTCTATTTCCATGGCAGGAACTGTGGACATGGGTGGCAAACAGTCCACAGTGGGCGAAGTCTCCATTATTCAGACACCTGTGACAGAAAGCATTCAGGATGCTTACAAAGCTGGAGACACCAGTAAGGCTCAAGAGTTGATTAAGCTGTCATGTGAGGAGACTGCACTGCAAGTGGAAAAGGTAGGGTTAGGTTACTACTCCTTTTATTGGGAAAGAAACCAAAACGCCACGCTGCTGCCTTCCATCCTTTCTTATGCAGGAAATCTGTTTGGTTAATTGTATTATGCTGGGTCTGCAGGGTCCCAGCAGCCCTGGCTGGCTGCGTGGGGTGCTTCAGAAATATATGCCCAGGGACAGTGTTTGCCCTTGAAAGCACCCATCAGAAAGATGAGACCTTAGGGAACAATGTATGTAGGAACAGGAGGCTGTGTGAGATGGGGCACTGGTGCTGTGGTCACTAAAACAGGGAAATACATTTTTCCCCATAAAAAGGAAGCGGTTTATAGACTTATCAAAAAATTTAGTCCCTCATCAGTACAAAGATGGTTAACAGCCTCCCCAGGAAGATTTTCTGCTTGTGTTTGGAACTATAGTTTCTTCACTATGAGGGTGGTGGGGCCGTGGAACAGGTTGCCCAGGGAGGTGGTGGATGCTCCATCCCTGGAGGTGTTCAAGGCCAGGTTGGATGGGGCTTTGGGCACCCTGGCCTAATGAAACTGTCCCTGCCCATGGCAGGGGGGTGGAACTGGATATCTTTGAGGTTCTTTCCAACCCAAAGCATTCTGTGATTCTATATCCTCTGCACCACCTTCTGCAGGGCACTGCCTTCAGCGTCCTCATTTTGGGCCTGCTCTTCATGTCTCATCTTCATTTAGGCCTGAGCTTGTCTTCATGTTTTGGGAGAGTACCTGCACATCGAGTCTGACTGTACTGGCCAACTCCAAAACAGGGACTGCTACACCTCATAGCAGAGCTGTGCTAACGCTTGTTCTGTCAATCCATGAGCAGTGGATTTACACTCACCATTCTGGGTTTGGGCACTTTTGTGGTAAAGCCTTAGAAAAAAACTATAAAGCAAAACCCCCCAGCAAATGAATATCATTAAATATCATTACCAATGATTATAATTGCTACTAGTGTTTATGATATTCTCAGTTAACCACAGTGGGTGTGCATCTGCGTGCACACAGATAAATACACAGCTCTAGAAATGTTCTCTTTGTCTGCCCACTCCCCTATTTTTTTTTAAATTTTGCTATATTTTCTTTGCCAGTGTCAGCTTTTAGGTATTGCAGCAGCATATGGAGATCTGCAGGCGGTGAGGTATCTACTGAAGGAAGCATTAGTGGTGTTACCAACAGAACCTAACGATGACAATGCAGCCGTGGTAGCTGCGTATTTTGGACATAAGGATGTTGTGAAAGAGCTGCTTGATTCCTTGCATGGTAAGCCTATTGCATTGCCTCTCCTCAGGTTTTTTGGTAGGTGTGTGCTCTAGCTTCAAGCAGGGTTTTTTGGTGGTGGTTTGTTGGGTTTTTTTCCAAATTCCTTCAAAGGGGAGGGACTTAGTCATGGGAAAGTGTGTGGAGAGATCTAATCTCCGCTGTGTTTGAAGAAAACTTCTCCCATGGGAGGAAAAACACATGCATAAAAATATTCCTTGTTTGCAATTAGGAAGTGGAGGAAGATGCCATTTAGACAATTCATTTACATCAGCCCTCAGAGCTGGATAACATCCTGGACCCTGCAGAGAAATTAGGGGATTTTCAGGAAACAGCATCATCCCACTCAGCAGACACAGTGGTGCTGGGAGTGAGAGTGCAGCATGACTGGCAAGTAATACTTTGGGTGCAGGTCTGGCAGTGTGCCCTGTGATCTCTTGTTGGCCTTTTGATTTTCAGGGGAATTCCTTATTTAGAATCTTCGTTACATTTTAGTTGTGGGGGTTTATTTTTCACGGTATTTTGTAGCAGAACAGAGAAAATTTAGACCCAGACACAATTCTAAAGGCATCTGCAAGGGGGGAAAAAAGAAGTATTACTCTGAATCAGGACTAGGAACTGCCTGTGTGTCCTCTGTTTCTCAGAGCAAGGTGCATGGCAGCTTCTTCTCACCGAGACCCTTTTTGGTGTCAGGGCTCAGCGGTCCTGCACAGCACCCCAGGGAGAACTGCTGTCTTGTCCTCAGACACTGCAGGAACACCAAAAGCCAAGCTAAGCCTCTGCAATATATCCCCTGAATATATCTCAGCTCCTCACTGGAGCTGTAGACTCACCAGAGACCTCAGTGAGAACGGGAATAACCTGTTGGGAAACCTGTTTGTTTGATGTTCTTCAACTGTCAGAGCACCAAGAAGCAAAAGGAAAAGTTCCACTTTGGAGGATGCAATTAAATGGAGTGTTTTCTTCAGCCAGAAAGGAGGTTGACGATGCTGGTTTTGTAACCTAGTACCAAAAATTATATTAATATAATACTCTCAGGAATGAAAAGTGACTTAAGTAGTTTCTGGAAGCTTAGTTTAGAACTGACCAAATTCCCTTAAACCCTTGCTGCTTTGGAGAGGGGAGGATCAGGTGATGTGCTCTATACAAACAGCAGCTCTCAGAAATTTTGATGCAGGACTCTCCAGTTATTTCCCTGGGAAGTTACACAGGGAAGTTATTTTCCTGGGATCACAGGGCTTAGGACTAAACTGCATGAATTTGCAGTTTGGCTAGTGCACTGCAGTGATTCTTTGGCTCAGCAGGAAGCTGTGTGGCTTGCAGCTGAAGCAGAGCCCGTTTTGTGCAGTGTGTGGGTGAGGGATTTAGTCAAGTTGTTGAGAGTGCAAAGAGCGTTGTGATTTCCATATGGAGAAGCTGCCAAAAAAAAAAAAGTTAACATGTAAACTTGGGCTTGTGGATGTTTCTGTAAGAGTTTCAAAGGGAATGTGAATTTGGTAAGGAAATGGAGGTGATACCATAAGTTGGGGAGGATTTGAGGACTGCTTTCAGCAGAAATAATCCTGTCACGGGCATTTAGTTACATGTGAAGGATTACACTAACCTAGAGGAAAGCAGGGTTCTACAGGTAAAACATTCATTTAGGGGAAAAAAAAAAACCCAAAAATCAGTTTGGGGGTGACTAAAATGTGTGCAAATTCATGCAGAAATCAGAAGGTGGTATTTTTTGTTTTAGCCTTTTTTGGCCTTTTTGATAGTAAGGAATACACCCAAAATGAAATGTTTCCAGGGCAAATAAATTCTTTTTTGTGGGAGACTTTAGCTTCCAGTGAAAACAAATTAAAACCATTATCTTGTGTTGTCTGAAACTTTTCTTTTTATTGATCCAGTAGCATGAAAAGTCAGCTGTTTTTCCCCATTCCTTATATCCCCTCTCATGAACTTGAAAGAAGTGGCTTGTCTTGGGTGTTTGGATAATAATTTCTGTTAGATCAGACCTATTGTCTCTGGATGCAGTGACAGCCCTGGCTATCCCTTACCCCCTCTACTTGGGACTAGGTATTTGATTTTTCTGCTGGCAGCCTAGCAGGCATTCTTGAAACCTTCTGCTGTTGCCAGTTTATGCATCATTAGATGAGAGACAGTGGAAAAAGTTCACCCATTAGCTGGGTTGTTAATGAAGAACAGTGAAACAAAGCTGAAAAAAATGTGCCTGACCAGCTTAGGGCTCTTCTGTAACACACTCTTGCAATACAGTCTGCTCCCTTGTCTTCAGAGGCTTCACCCAGGTGTCAGGGAAGACAGCAGGCCTGCTAGCGGCCTAGCTCTCTTCTCCCAAGATTTAGGCCCTGACAATATTCTTCTGTTCCCATGAGACAGGAAAAGTTCCTCATGCTGAGAGGATCCTAATCACATTCTCAAAACACAGTGGCCTTGTTGATAGGGGTACAGGCTGCCCTAAACCAAGAAGCAGTTATGGGAAGGGACTTGGGAGTAACAGAACATGTCAGGAACCAACCATAACAGGATGGTCAAGACCAGCAGGTGTGTGGATGCTTTTAGGTATTAAAGGTAAACTAAGAATATTTAGCTATAAGATAGGTTTATCAGAACTCGTTATAGTTACTAACCAATCAATATGGTGTGAACAGTGTGTGTAACCAATGAGCAGTTTTTTAGCTTGCCACATTTGCAGTAAGAAAGGTAGAGAATCTGGGTGATTTCACCTCATAAAATGGCTGGCTTCCTGGCTTCATGGCTTCACCTAAAATTCATATCGAATTGCGTGTTGCTCCCTGCTGGACACCACAACCCATAGCCATTATTTATCAATAACTCTTGCTCGAGTGGCATCAACTAAATCAATTGCTGTATCTTCTTGATAGGTCCCAGTACTTGCCAACAGCTCCTGAACTGGATGCTGGCCATAGCCTGCCAGCAGGGACATTTGGACATAGTAAAACTCCTCATCCGTGCATACAGTGCTGACCCAGAGAGCTGTGCAGTCAGGAGGAACGAGTTTCCCGTCCTTATCCGGCTGCCCCTGTACGCTGCTATAAAGGCAGGTATGTATTCACATGCTTCAGAACTTTACCCCTTTTGTGTGCTTTTAAACCAAGTCATTCCCATCTATGAAGATAATCGGTGTGGACTGACCTGCCTGGAATTGTTGTGGATTTCCCGTGGGATAAATTAAAATAAAATTGGCTCTGAATCTTTTGACTTAGCCAAATTTAAGTCAGGGCCTTCCTAAGGTAGATTACTGGCAATGCTGAGAGGCTGAACTTTCCTCTTTAAACTCTGAGGGAAAAGACCCTGCAAAAAAGAGAAACCCAGCAAGTAAAAGCATTATTGTTATGGACACTCTGGCACACATGCTTGGTTTAGGCTGAATAATTTACACTTCAAAGCACAGCTGTGTGTGTAGTTTAATAAGACAGGGGAAAAAAGAAACAAGAAAGAGCCTGGGCCAGTGCCTCTGCTGTCTCAGTTTCACCAAACTAAATCCTATAGCTGGAGGAAGCAGTCTTTATACAGTTCAGTTCCCTTTTTGCACACCCCATGGGTTTTTTTCAGAAGTGGTTATTTCCCAGGATTTCTGTTCAGCTCCTTGCTGGTTCATTGCTGGTGAGAAGGAGAGAACAGGCAATGTATCTTTTCTCTAAAGGCAATGAAGATGTAGCTGTGTTTTTATTACGGAATGGAGCTTTCTTTTGTTCCTACATCCTGATGGACAGTCCTGAATCCAGCAAACACCTTCTGAGGAAGTATTTCATTGAGACCAGCCCGCAGCCAGGTAGTGCTCCAGCAAAACCAGTAAGTAGCCATTTATCTGTCTGAAGAGATGTTCTTTTAAAGGAGCATCATGTTAGTAACTGCTACTTGTCTGTACATGCCATGTGGCTGGTGATTCTTCTTCTCACCTATGAGCCTTGTGGTTTGCTACCCATTTAGAGAACAAGTGGCTTTCATGCCAGCGCTGAATTGCTAAGTGTAAAGCAATTACACTTAGCAATTGTAAAGTGTTAGGCCTTGAAATGGCATCGTTGTGGAAAACACTGTGTGTCTAAATCACACTTGGTGATTTAACATCAGTGTATGAACCAGGCATGTGTTGTGGAAGAGAAACACTGACTTTGTGCTCAGAGTCATCCAGAGAAACAAGCACTACTGCAGGCTTCCTTGGAGACCCCAGCACGAGGGTTGGACCAAATGATCTCGTGAGGTCCCTTCCAACCCCTGTGATTCTGTGATTTGGTTTCTGTAGTGCATTTTGGCTGCAAGGCAATGCCACAAGTTCTCTGCTGTCCAGGAGCGTTGTTAGCATGGCACAGACCTGAGTGTGTAAATGCTTCTCTTCCCCCGTGTCTGTTCAGGTACAGTGTGTACAAATAGGCTCATGTGGCTTTTTGTTAGCATGGAGCATGAGTAGAAGATGCTGACATCTGCTCAAAACATATTCTCCTCTGCTTCAGATCCTCATGAGTAAAAGGTGGCTGATTGCCTTTACTGTCACTTGCTCAGGACAGCTCTGTCTTTCCAGAGCAGCATGGAGAATATCATGTGTGGTCAGGTTGAGCTGAAATGGTTTTTGATGGGTTACAGACACCAACAAAAAGCAATTGAAGCATTTTTAGGTTGGCAAGGACTCTGCTCACTACTTAGCCACTGACAGCCTCCTGACAATGTTGGTAACTCATTGGCCTCTCTATTTCTTCCTCTGTGAAATGCAGAGATTTAAACTCCTCCTATCTTCCAGCCACTGGAAAGTTTAATACATGGTGATGATGCTTTGAGATCTACAGATGAGTGGCATTGTTTTCATGCAGGGTATTATAACAGTTCACCATTAGCAGATATCTTTGTATAATTAGGCTGTAGTCTTCATTTTTGTAAGCTCTATTATTCAAGTCTCCTTTATTCAGAATTGAAAAACATCTCATAGCACACACTGCTTAATAGGGAAGCACATAGTATTCTGTATTACTTCTGCTGTTACCCAGCAATCTAGTTATCAGGCATTTTTTAGTTCTTCCCCTCAGTATGTAGATTAACTGACGCTGAATAGGAGCATCGCAGCCCTGAGCTTTCAATAGTTACAGCTTTCATCAGGTCATAAAAATTTTGCAGTGAAAAATTGTGAGGGAAATTTTTCGATCATGGCTCCATCTGTGTGAATCCCACTGCCAGCTGAGTATCTGTTTGCTCAGCTTGTAACGTTGTGGGGTGTTGATTCTGCTTTGGTGCTAAGTAAAAATAAGCAGGGAGGTTTTTATAGCGTTAGGAACTTCTCCCTTCTCTGTTTTCCTGCCAAAACCCTGTCTCACTGGATTCCTGACCATACTGCGAATGCTTGGGACTACAGTTCACATATGTGAGCTTGACTTCATGAGGTTCAATCAGCAGATTTTAGAGCCCTCCCTGTGGGATTCTTAGTTTTGTTGACAGGTAAACAAAAGCAAGCTGCATCCTAGGTGCTTCTGGATAAGAGTTGATAAAACTAGGTGCCTTTTAGGAGGGAAAAACGTCCAACTAAGTGGATAAGTCAGCTTGAATAAACTTGGAATAAATGTTTGAATCATAGGGAAGAGGTCTGTTTTCCATGTGAACTTGCTGGCAGCGTTTAACTTAGCTGCTGTAAAAATGACTCAGCTTTGCTGTTGTCACACCCTGAGCGAAGAAGAGAGCAGTCTTAAAGCATCAGCTAATAGCAATTAGCAATGCTAGAAGGGCCTGGTTTGAAAAAAGAAAAAAGGAAAACCAAAATAAAACCAGACCCAGAAACTTGACCTGGATTCTTCTAATACCTGTTTATTTTTAATGTGTTTGCTTGTTTATTGCTTTCCTCTTTGAATTCATTTTGGCAGTCTGGGCCAAGTTCAGAAAGATTTGTCCTAGTTTGTCTGCAGAGCTCAGGTCTCTGGGAAGTGATAAGCACGTGCCCTGGTGTTTTTCTTTAAAACACGACTTCATGGCAGCTGCAAACAAACTTCCCTCAGTGCTTTCTTCACATCTCTTAAGGCTGGTGAAGGTGAGTCTCCTCCTGTAAGTGCTGGGATGCATTTTGCACGGAGAGGAAGCGTTTGTGCGCAGACTGTGATGTGTATGGCAGCCAGCTGGATGTCAGAGAGTCACTCCTCTTGGACAGGGCAGACTGAGGACCCAACTTCAGAGTCAGTCCAGAACTTCAAAAGGGTTTGTCCCATCTGTGCTCTCTTTAAGTGAAAACACTGCACAGTTGACCTCACAGTAGTGAATGCTACCAGCTATGCATAAAATGTGGTTGGAGAGCTCGGTTTAGCTGCCACACCTTCCTGGGTGCGTAGTGCTGCCCTTGCTGAGACAAGAGAACTTACATCTCATTTTTCTAATACCTGTTTCTCCTTTTCTTTTTTTCCCCTGGCAGTTAGTCCCTTCAGCAAACCACTGTCTTGCTAAAGAGAGGAAGTGCCCTGTTCTTACAGGAACAGGAACCAAATGCCAGAAAGAGCCCCTGCAAGTAAAGTGGCTGGGAAGAGATTTCATACTTGGATAGGTGTAATCAGCATGGACATACATGTAATTTTCCAGTGTGCGTGGTGTTAGCTACATTTTTTTCCCCCATTACAGACCAGAAAAGATCTTAAACTGCTGCATTTACCCACGGAAATATTTTCCCAAGTATTTTATACACATCTATGCTTATGCATGTGATCCACCTCTGACTTTTTTTTGCCCATGGCTAATGGTTATAATAATAATATAATCTCAGTTTTTTACCATTGGTAAAAAAGATCTGCAGCAGTTTCACTCAAGCTTCACAGCAGCATTATTGATGAATATGATCACTGTCCTCAGACTATCCTATGGCAAGAGCGAGGTTCTGTTGAGACATGTCATGGCAGTTAGGAGGAATGCACAGCAGTCTTTTTTTATCACCTTACCAAAAGGTCTCAAATCTAAGTAAATAGGGGGAGGTTGTATCTGCAGTTCATTGCAGTGGAGTTTCTCGCTTCTGCACAATTTCCAGCCTCTCACCTTCCTCAGCACATCCCCTGACACCACAGCAGTAGGATTCCATTTAGTTTTCAGGACTCATATTGAGAAATTCTTTCCTTGGCAGGAGAGGAGACCTTACAGAGATTTTTGTTGCACGTCAGAAGAGCAGTAAGCCACCCAGTGTCAGGCTGTGCCTGAGAGTTGACAGTGTTTGAACATCATCATCATCATCCCTCTCTTGTCTGAGCACAGAGCTCACCAGCTGGGGCCAAATGCTGAAGGGTTGAGCTGATCACCGAGCTCTGTAAATTCAGCATCCCAAACATTTGGCAAACAAAGAAATGGGCTTCTCTGGGAAGCTAGTGGAGATGATTAAGCATGAGTTGGGGAGGAAATCCCCCTCTCTTCGTGGCACTGCTGTCAGACTTTCTTGCACTTGATTGCGTTTTCACTGCAGAGTGCTGAGCCAAGTAAATCTCAGAGGCAACTCCACTGACATCAGGTTACTAGCACCCAGGTGAATTTGGCCCACTGCCTCTGTGTCAGATGAAGGGGTTTAGCTGATCCTCCAGTTTGTAGCAGTCAGGCAGAAAAGAAACTATCAGTCCTGGGGCTCTGGATGAGGAGGAGGAGGACTGAGGGCAAGGAGATTCAAAAAGCTGCCTAGCAGATGGGGACACCCACCCCACCACATTCGTAGCAGGTTTTGGATTTCACAGTATGGTCTGTGGTTTTAGAAGTCACTATCTGAATTCTGCAGGTATCTTTCTATCACATTAAATATCCTGAGGCCATGGCTCTGCATTTTTGAGGTAAGTGATACATAGCAATCTAAATGCAAAATAGAGATGAGTATCAGTCTGAAATTAGACACATGGTCCTGCTTGCACCCAGTAAAAAACAGGCTGTAGATCTTATTATTAATGCATTTTTGGTGTACTCAAGGACAAGTACATTTTTGTACTGGAATAAGAGCCTGGGCTTGCTGTAAAGAGCATCATCTTAAAACAGAGCAGGAACTCAGAGAGGGATAAGCACCATCAGTCCTTTTTTCTATTTTAAATTTTTTAAAATTTATTTATTACTGCTTTCTTGGGAGCAGTTTAAGCAGGAAGAGAAAAAAGGGAGTTGAAGTCTGTAGTACATACTTCCTCACATTGGAAAGACCTTTCAGTCCCTTAACGGCACTACAACATCCCTACATCTCTCCTGAAGTGTGGGGTGGCTAGGGATGGAAAAGGGAATCTGGCCTGTGTGTTTATACTCCCTATTACCATAAATCACAACTGAGAGCTGTCCAGTGATGTAAACAAGCTCAGTCTTGTGCTGTTATGGCTGGGGAAAAAAAATTACAGAGAACTACATACAGAATTTAAAATAAGAGTTTATAAGCAGGAAGCTGTTAAATATACAGACTTGGAAGATCTAACAGTAGAGCAGAAGATGTTTAGTGCCAGCATGAAAGCTCTGCAGTGTAACTCCTATTAGGTACTGTGTATTTTGCAGTACCAGTGGATACTAGGCTTAATTTAATTTCTTGTTGCTACAGGCTTGCAGTGTTTTATATGGATGCCTTATGGTGTGGCAGTGAATGTTGCTTTAGACAAACAGCTTGTGCTTTCTGCCTCGGTTTCCCCAGCGTTACAGTGGGCATAGTGTTTCTGTTTGTATTTGCAGGGCTGTCCTGAGGCTTCTCTAGTGAACATTTGAAAAGCATTATGTCTACACTAAGTATTGCTGCTGTCAGTTTCTAAAACGTACAACTGCTCATGCTTACTCTGTGTTCCCTTCTCCTGAACATTGGAACTGTGAGATCTTCATTACTTCAAGTCTGAGCCTCAAATAAGCATTTGGGATAGAGCTTTGTTTCCCTTTTCTTCCTCTCCCTTCCCCAAATCTATTCCTTTTAATTTTGAATTCGGGGTTAAAAATCTTTAAGCACTAAACCCTGGGAATGGGAAAGGAAATTTGCTGTCGGGTCCTTGCTGCCTCCTGGTGGAGAATTAACGAGCCCTTCATCGACACGGTCTTTGAGATGAGTTACATCAAAAATGCAGAGTTGATGGAAATGTTTTGGGATTGACGTTTTAAGCATTTGAAAATTTTGAATGTAGATCTCGTTGGAATGCAACGAAGCCTTGGGTTGTTTGCTTGTGTTGATGCCCATGATGTGTTCGTGTTTTCTTCTGGACAAGCTGGAGCCTGAAATAAGGGGCTAGGCCTTTCACAACAGCTCCTGGGTTTTTTCTGAAAGAGGATAAAATTACTTCCTTGTCCTACTGTCCAAAGCAACAGAACATTATCTAGAAAGGAGGCAGTTGCCAAAAGCATGGTTCTCAGAAACAAAATACCTTCCAAAGTGATACTGAGCAGAGTTCCAGGTGCCAGATTCCCCATGGTGTAACACAGGCCGAGTGTGCTTGGGATGTCACTAACGTGGGTATCTCTTCTTTCTTCGTCATGTGAAGACTTTGTGTGTGAACTGGTCAAACCTCAAACTGCCCTGGGTGGATCTGGACTGGCTGATTGACATCTCCTGTCAGATAACTGAGCTGGATCTCTCCGCCAACTGCCTGGTCTCCCTTCCATCCGTGATCCCGTGGGGCCTGATAAACCTCAGGAAGCTCAGCCTGGTTGACAATCAGCTGACGGAGTTACCCAGCATACAGTCATCCGATGAGATTATATGTACAAGGTGTGTGCTAGATGCCTACACAAACCAAACTCGTACGCAGAGCAGGTGCCAGTGAGTCACTTGTGTGAAACTGCGCAAGTGAAGAGCACGTGCAGGAGCTTCTTGGTTTATTTTCTGTCTGCTGCAAGGTTTAACTTGAGATTTGCCCTTTTGCATTCTTACTGTTTCTAAATTAGTTGTCAGGACAGTTAAAGGGTCTTTTATTGTCTCACACTGCTTCTGCTTTCCTCTGGTTTGGTGAGCCCCACTCCTCTGACTGACATTTGTTGGCTGGTGTTAAGTACCTGTTCTGCTGTCTGTCCAGGCTGCATCTGTCTGCTCCCTGGAAGCATTTGTTTTCTAAATAGGGTTTTTTGCTTTGCCTTGTGAGAGCACATTCCAGATCTTCTCTGGAGATATTCAGGACCCATCTGGTCTCTGACCTGTGCGATCTGTCCTAACAAACCTGCTTTGGCAGGGGGATTGGACTTGATGATCTCTGGAGGTCCCTTCCAACCCCTGCAATTCTGTGATTCTGTGATCTAGAGCTGTCCTGGTAAAATAGATGCCAATGGCAACAGGAGCATTTTTGCATTTTATTGATACTGACTGAGTATTTTCTGTACTCACAGGTTACTCGAGATCGACGTATCCAGCAATAGGCTCTCTACTCTCCCTTCTGGATTCCTCCATCTTAAAAACCTTAAAAAGCTCATCGCTTCCAAAAACTATATGGAGAAGTTATTTGACGAGGAAAGCAGTACGTACAGTCCAGTGTTATGCTTACATTTCAAGGTTGGGACAACGCCAGACTGTTATAATAATGACTTAAAGACAGTATTAGCTAGAGATGTTTAGCATCTCTTAGTCCTTTGTCCAAACTACATGAACGGGCCTGGTTGTTTTTTAGCACTCATTAAAACCTTTGACTCTTACCTAGTGAGTAAGCAGCATCTGTCTGGATCAGACTGCTGTCATGCTTACACCAAATCCACAATGTTTCGTGTTTTCTAGCAACTAATTGGATTGGTTTAAGGAAGCTGCAGGAATTTGACGTCTCTGACAACAGGTTGGTGGAACTTCCAACGGTTTTTCTATACTGCTTCAAGTCCCTAAACATACTGAATGTTTCCAGAAATCAACTGAAAGTGTTTCCAGATCCCTGGGCCTGCCCCTTGGTAAGTCAAACTGCTCTGACAGTGTCAGAGGCTGAAAAAGCTGTTGAAACAATGCAAAAAATACACTGTGATGCTTAAAAAGCTGTCAGACATCTCAGGCTAAAAGGCTGCTCTGTTTCTGTAGGAGTGCCCCTGCCTGATTCAGTTTATGGGTCTCAGATCAAGTCTTTCTGAAGTTCTACCATGTTCTCACCATGTTGATGGCATTAGTGGAAAACTTTTAGAAGCATGTCTTACATGGATGTATTTGTTTTCTCTGTAGTTCATATGAGGATCATTTTAAAAACCACTCAGCATTCATTCAGAGTTAACTCTGCCCAGACTTGTTGCTAATTAGGTCTTCTGCATCAACCCATCACTTTGACTTTATTCTGCATTATTAGAGGGACAGCAGAACAGTGGTGAAGTGTTTGTGTAGGGTTGAAAAGCAAATGGGGATATTTTTTATAACAACTTTTGCAATACTTTTTGCCCACCAAAGAATTTGCCCATCCATTAAGTGGGCACATCACCTGAGCAAATCATACATGCCTGCATGTACAATGATTTATCTAGATCAAAATAGCTAAAGAGATCACCTAGGATGAATTTCTTAATGCTTTAAACGTGTGACAGCTCATTATTTAAAGGGGTGATTACTACTCTGTGGGTGTTTTTTCTTTTGTGTTTTCCAGAAATGTTGTAAAGCATCTAGAAACTTGCTGGAATTCCTACCTGACGCGCTGACTGTTTTCTGGAAAAATCACCTCAGAGAAGTGGATTTTTCTGAGAACTCACTAAAAGAAGTTCCACCAGGACTCTTTCAGCTTGAAGTAAGTGTAATTTCTTCCTACTTCATGGTACTTCTCTTAATACCTGCTGAGACCATGAAGTCGTAGCAGTGGCTGCCAGGTTAAGGTAGGATACTATGTGCTGTTTTGAGTTGGTGAACACTGAAATTGCACAGAACCTCTGAGCAGCTCCAACCAAATACAGGTATATACAAGTGTGCTCACATACAGGTATGTCTTCTTAATGTGGCACATCAGTGGTGTGTAATTAAGGATTAGTCTCTCTATGCTGAAAATAGCGTGTTTGAATGCCCTAAACAATGCAGGTTGGCATCTCTTACCTCTAAGCTCATAAATCATTCTTTGCCAGTGGACATCAAAGATCCATAGTTTTACTTCAAAATTCTTCAGAATTTGTGGCTTCGCATGGTTTCGTCATGAAACCAAGCAGAACTTGGGGGTTCCTCTGAGCTTCCCTTACAGATTGTGAAACTAAGGGTCAAGGAGATAGAAAGGGAGGTAAATCTTTGTGCAGGATTTTTATGATTTTCACTGCTGGGTCTGTGGGAAGGCTGCAGAAGTGATGGTTCGTATCTATGTCTCATTTGGACCTTAGGAGTCTACTGCAAAGGTGCCTCTTGCTCCTGCCTGGAAGAAGAGTGCTGAGAGTTGTTTGCTCCCTCATTTTTTTTAATGATCCCTGAAGATTTGGCTTTGCTTTCTGTTGACTTGTTTTTTCTGACTGCATTAAAAATAAACCCCGTGGATGGACGCTCCTATGACAGATATTAAACACTAGATGGTGCTTCAAGGGCACGGTGCTTTGCACGCCGCTGCTCTGAGGCAGCAGAGGGATGTGAAGGCACCAGTACAGGGTGTCAGTAGAGCAGACCTCAGCATCATCTCAGCTGATGATCTGTTTTCAAAATTAGCGAGCTTCATCTGCTTTAAAGAGAGCCCGTTCTTATAGATATCTCTTCAGTCTTACCCTCGTAAAGGAAATAAATAGCAGGTATTTTCAGTTTCCCAAGAGCTGGAGTGTGGTGAATCAAACAGAAGGTGAAAACCCATGTCTAGATCAGCCCTGGCCAGGTTGTAGAGTTTGTGTCAGTGATTAGGGCTGTACTCACTCTCCAGCCCTCTCCAGAAGGACATGTGGGAAGGGGAAAGAATGGGCAGTAACTTGTTCCTACATATATTATTATGTAGGAGCATCAGTGAACTGTCTTCTCCCTAGGAAAAGCTGAAAGCAGAGGAGGCCTGTGGCCTGAAAGCAGGTCTCTGACCTAGGCTGGTGGCTGTAGTTTATCACTGGCCTGGTTTGTGGAGGGGTCTGAAGATTAGGACCACCTCACAATCACTAATATGATGTATGTACTATAAATACCATGTTAGAAGTCGAGGCCTTTTCAAGCTTTCTTGTCCATTGCCTTCTAAAGAAAGATGCTCCAAGCCATGTGTCTTAGTTCTCTAGAGTAGTTTGCCTCTTTTGAAGAGACCTGACCCTCTCTGGGTGGAAGTACTCAGGTAAGACTCTGGTCAGCTTTCCCACATCATGAGCTGACTGAAGCAACCCAATCCAATGCTGTGGCTCCTTTCCTCTGGTGTAATCCAATGCACCAGAGGCCCTTTTTGTATACTGCAGCAGTAGGTTTGAAGGAAGTTGTCTACCATTGCCATTGTCTCACTTCTGGAGGTACCCATTCTCTTCCTGAAAGGCAGTAAAAATGGAGAAGTTAAGAGATGAGAGGCAAGAGGCAATTGTGAAACAAGTACTAGTGATCTCCAGAATTACAGTCATGAAGAGCCACCACCAGTTGAAAGTCACTAATTTTCCCCTTACAGAGCAGACATATGAGCATTGCATATAATCTCACTAGGCTTTCAGCTCTCCTGGAGAGTGGCCTTTGTCAGCCTTTGTGGGGGACATTAACATGGATACAGTTGACTGAAAATGAAGCACCCTGGCTAGACCACACAGAATAAAGTTTGTGGTAATTCTGGAACGTGTAGCCCCCTCTTCTCCCACCCCCGATCAATGATATTTGGGGGGAAAGGTCTGAAGCATTGTCATTGAGCAGCCCCATGCTGATAACTTGGAGAGAGCTCGATTCCAGGCGCCAAGGGAGTGCTGGGTCTTCCTTCCAAAGGGATGTTCAGACCAGTGGAAGACTATTTCTGGTGAAACCATTGGCAGTCAAGAGTGTCAGGGAAGGTTTTATACAGTTTTCCAGCCCTTACTTCTAGTGCTTCCCAATGTCTGCAGTTTTATGTTCTACTTTACCTTCCCCAAGTGCCAGCAAGGCCTAGTCCTGCCCTGCTCTTATCACTAGAGGGAGCGATTTGCATGATCATCACCGTTCCAGCCACTGCTGGTTCTCCCTCTACGTCTCATGGATACCTCATATTTTTCCAATCTGAGACAAGAGGAGGAAGGCCAACAGACTGGCTTCATGAGACATTGTTAATCCTGCTTGGTGAGAAGTGGCATAAACCTTTAACATTATGTGGAGCACATAAAACATTGAACACACTTGAAGGTGGTAAAACACAAGTTCCATGGGGTTTAATTCCTTAACACTGCTGTACTTGTGGCATGAGATAATCCAGCTGGCATTCAGCTTATCTCAGTGTTTATGGGGGGTACTTGCACGATAAACCTGGTTGGAAACTCAACACAGAAGACTGTTTTTCAGTGGGAAATTGGATTTTCAGCCAAATGAAAATGATCATTTCAACCTCAATGTTCTTTTTAAGGGCAGATGGAGGAACATGAACTTTACAAATCCGAATGGGAACTGTATTTTTCCTTTTCTACTTCAGTGAGGTTTAAAGGTGGTGTTTAGCCTTACTCATAGTATTTGTATGGCGTTAACTGTATGGTATGGTGTTAATCAGCTTCACTTCTTGCTTTTAAAATTTCTGCCTCTGGTATGAAGGGGGGAAAAAAAAAGGTAGAACATAGAATCATAGATAGTTAACTTGTATAAGTCTTGGAAAGTTAATATAAATCCTTTCCATTTTAACAGACATTTAATAACAAAGCAATTAAAAGCTTTCCTTGTGTGAAATCGTTCACATTTTACACCTTGACTTTATGCATGCCTGGCAGGTGTTAAGCCCGCTCTGACACTGGCTTGCACACATGTCTAAGGCTTCTCAGCTGTATGTGGCATACCATGTAGGTAAATCATACTGTTCTTTTCCATTTGGAAAGGTTTCCTCGCTAGAAGTAAAATGTCCTCTTCTATGGGTTGTTTCCAATTGCATCTGTCAGCAAGTAGACTAATAATCTCCCAGAACTAATAGTGGTGTTGTTTCGTGCAGAAAATATACTTGCTGGAGACAAGAAGGAAATGTTTGCATGCTAGGCAGCACGGACAGGATGTTCTGATGAATAAGATGTACTTTCTTGGTGTTTCTGTTATTTAATAGCCATGCTAGAAAACCTCTTTCTGTGTGTTTGACTCTGCCTTCTAACTCTAGGTTATTCCCTTCTTTTTTTTTTTTTTAAGGCTTTGGTGTCCCTGAAGCTGCTGGGAAATCAGTTAGTTACTTTGCCTTCACAAGATAAGTGGAATTGCAAACAACTTAAATCACTGGATCTTTCAAAAAACCAACTTGGAAAGTAAGTGTTTCTTTCGAATTTTGTCTGAGAAAACAAAAGCTGAAGAAATAATAGCAAACCCAATCCCTAGGGTAATACAAAGGGTGTCAGCAGTGAATTAATTACCTGCATCGAAGGCATTGATAGCCACATTCCATGTCTCTAAGTATATTGTGTGTCTGTGACAGTGATGAATTATCCTTTACTGATTCTTTGGGCATTTAGCACACAATATCATTTATTAAGTGGATAGATTACTGATAATGGCAGTCTAATTTCCAAGCGTGCAGAAATGTCTTTAACCCAGTGTGTGGTTCATTGCTACAAATGCCAGTTTGTGGAGAGCATCTCTTAACCATAAAGCATCTGGCTGGTCTGCAGTTTGTAGTTAGCGTGGGAGTATTGTTTTGGAAAAAATGAAAAATCTTTGTTTTTTAAATGGAAGTATAACCAGCTGCAAGTTCATAAAGAAGACTGATGTCCAAGTCCTCCAATAAAAGAGTGATGTTCTTCTATTTAGAAATTACAATAGAGGTGTTTGAGAGTTGCATGTCCCTTATTTTCTCCAGAACTGCACTGAATCGTGTCCTACATCTATATTTTCATTTGGGTACCTGTCCAGGAAATTTTCTGGAGTCCTTATGAGTTGCTAAGTCAGCTGCTAAAGACAAATTAGTATTTTTTCAAATGTCTCAGTACATTTCCAGAGTCATGTTGTTGGGTCACCTTGTCAGAGACTCTCTGGTGAGAGCAGGGAGTGGCAGCAGGTCGGTTCTCCAGTGCTTCTAACGAAGCTTGTTCAATTTGCTGTTTGACAGCCTACTTAACCTTGACACCCATAAAAGCCGGGGGTCAAGTGCTCTCACCCTGGGAGCTGAAAGTGCCGCCTCACAGAGCTCTCTTAATTTGCCAGAAGACAACCATTGGGCCTGGGCAAAGTGTTGGTGGAGTCTAGCTGTGTGATTGCACAGCAGGTTTGGAACCCATCTCTCAAAAGCAAACAGGAACCCATAAGATCTGTGCTGGGAATCCCACAGCCTCGAGCTAGGCCAGACTCTGCACCGCATTGTGTCCTGGGCAGCACAGTTCTCAACTCAGCTCTTCTCTCCAAAACATGACCATTTTGTTTTGCCCACAGGAGTGATGAGGGGTTTAAAACAAAACGGATTCCCTTTTTCACCACAAAGAGCAGGGCACGCTGTGGCCCAGAGGCAGGTAAGCTACACAACGAAGCGAGCGATGTGAATGCCAGGTGAGCTGTGAAGCAGCAGGAATCTAAGGGGTTTGTCCAGAGGGAAATGTTGCACTTAAAATTGCAGATGGATTTACACAGCATTTAAATTAAGGGGAAATATGTTTAGATAAATGTTTCTGAGGAAGTGGCGCAGTTGGTTGCTACCGTCAACATAAAAAGATGAACAATGAGGGAAAGCTGTGTCTTTCACTGAGCTTTATTTTCTCTTCATGAAGGTTATTCTTTTTAGCCGGTGTGCTAACTGGTATTTCAAAGGGAAATTAACTCATAATTAGTCTTATTACTCTTAGGATTGTTTCTGTTGCTGTTTTCCCCAGTCTGTGATTTGCACCCACGGTTTGGGGCAGAGTAGAAGAGATTCTCTGCACGTGAAATCCCAGAGTGAACAAAGGAATATCTGAAGATTTTTTTTGCTGCTTCCTGCTCTCTGTAGGATTCATATGCATTTCTTTTTGTTTGTTTGATTTTAAAGCACTCGGGGAGCTCTCTCATTCTCTGCTGCCTGAAGAATGGCTTTGCTCTAAAGCATTCTTTGCAAATCACAGAGTGGAATGGAGCTGGCGTCTTCATGACGCACATCCGAGCAGCCCTCAGCTGCTCACGGGAGGGAGAGAGGCCATTCTGCAGCAAATGCTTTCTTTGGGTTCCCTGAAATTTGTATGTGATCTTTAGGTTGAAGCAAATAGGTAAAATTGGTAAATGCATTTACAGCAGTAAACGTAAAAGCACAGCCAGAGCCCTAGTCTGCTTATCTCGGAGGCAGAAGCTCTGCCTGGATCTCCAGGTAAAGCTAATCCTGCATCATTTTTCCATCTGTGGAAGTGGAGGGTGCTGTGCAGCAAGTCCTGTGCGTGCACCCTGAGGAGGAGAAAAGATCAGGCTGCACTGTTCTGTGAGTAAGAAACTGAAATAGAAATGCCGTGGTATCAGTGAAATCCTGAGCATGGAAGAACTGGAAAAGGAGACTGAGTCTTGTGAATCTGTGTAGCCTGACATGTCCTCCGAGCTTCTTTGCGCAGTGCTGCAGCAGCAGTTCTGAGTGGGGAGAGAAGGGCAGGAGCAGTGGGCAAAGGGAGCTAAAACCAGCTATAAAAGTGAATTGCTGTCCTCATGGAAAGCCAGTATAACCCTTCAACAGAGGAGAGGGCGGGCTCTGCAATACTACTGTTTGCAAAGCCTTGGCATGTATACCCAGGCGCAAGGTCGAACTGCCTGAGGTTGCCTTGGGTTGCAGCAGGGCACAGAGTAGCCCACCTGGCTGGTGCCACGGTTGAACAACCCACAGAGACAGAGCAAAGCCAGCTCATCTTCGTCTCTCTGTTCCTCTGCCAAGTATAGCTTGGTGAGACTAGAGGATGTGGCCAAGAATTTAAAGAACATCATGAGAAAACAGAAGCTGGAGTACATCAGCTTCTCACAGGAGGCTCCTAGCGAGGTGGGGGGCAGGTTTTCATATGATTTTTACCAACAACTCTATTTACTTAAGTCTAGATTATTTAAAGCAAATCATTTATGGATGCTCACTATACTGGATTGATAAAGCTCAGAATAACTTCTTGCACACGCATGTGGTGTTGCTAGCGTTTACTCATCCAAAAATACATTTTCAAGATGGGATTTGTTTTATTTTTCCTACAGTTCTTTAAAAGAAAATTTGAGCTCCAGCCAGAGAAATCATAAATAACTCATGAATAAATAATTAGAATTCATAAACACCTCGAGCTTGCTTCCAATATAGTACAGTCCTTTCCGCCTTGGGACTCTTTGTTGAATTAAGAATATTGCTACTATTTCAGGTGTTTGCTCCTACGTGTCCAAGAGGGACTAAATCTGTCTGTGCTTAGGTGCACACTGAAGAGGAACAATGAAAAGTTTAAGTCCAGCGATGAGCCAGAAAGGAAGTGAATTGAATCCATGAATAAGCTTGCTGTTCTCCTAAAATAATCCCAAAGATGATTTTTTATTAGAAAACTCAAAGGAGGACTGTGACACCCTGCCCACACCAGACAGTCCTGTCACGTATATAAAACACCCCTGCAGACAGTGGGGCTCTATCTTACTCCTTTTCTGATCACAGCTCGGGCTTGAAATGCTGTTAATATTAGAACCAGGGAATTTTCTCCTGAGAAAACCTCTTCCATTTTCTTTTTTATTTTTTTTTCTTTCCATTTTCAGCTAAGTAAGTCTAGTTACAGTTCCTCAAGTATTCTCTGTAAGGGAAGAAGATCTTGATGGAAGCCCAACTGTCCTATCCTTGAGGAAGGGTCTGTCTCGCATCTCAGAGAGTTGTTTTTGTGGCCCATGGAGGCAGCAGATGGTGCTGGTTGTACTTTCCTAATCAGCTACTCAGAATCTTCTTGTCTCTGTGTGGCCTATTTTTCCTTGACTTCAGGATGCTTCTTGGTAGATGCATGTGACACTCTTAAGACAGCAAGACAATTCATGGCAGCTTTTCATGCTGCTATCCCGGGAGTAATTTGTGGAGCAAAATTATGCTCTTTGGAACCAGCTGAATTTCCCTTTGTTTGAACTTCTCCAGCAGCAGCAGCAGCAACTCAGCCATGTAGTTGTTGCTATTTTTGCTTGGGTTGCTCCCAAAATACGCTAGTTGCTGCTCAGACATGTAGGAAGTCTGAGAGTACCCTGAGACCCTGAAGTCTAAAACAGAATAGAGGGGCATCAGCTGCAGACTGAGTTTTCTTCTCTGTTGTTGTTGACTTTGTTTCACCCTAAATTGCTCCAGGGTGTAACGTGGGGCTATGAACATAAATTCTGAGTTGGCTTCTGGCTTTTCTCAAGCAACATGGAAAAAACATGTTGCAAACCACTTGTGCCCTTTCGCTGCCAGGAACAGGGGCAGTTCACAAGGTTCAACAGCAAGAAATAGAATGTCACCTGTCCTCTGATGTATAGTCATCTTGATAGGCCTGGAGTTCCTCCCTCATCACCCCAGGAGTCCTGGATTACTATCACTTTCAAACACATGCAACATCATGATTTTAAAAATCTGAGGTGTGAGCACTGATGATTGATGGCCATCAAAGGCTGTTCGCTCTTCTGCTGTTGCTTCACGGTAGCTCCTGCCAAGGAACATGACCTCATGTCCTGCCTAGAGAGTTAAAGTGAAGGCTTATAGGTCAGAGCCTTGCTGCCTGTTATGTTTTAAAGGTGCAATTTGTTTCCCGTCTTGTTCCAGGTCCTTTTTTGGAGTTTCCAGCATTTCTGAGTGATTCTCTGGAAGTCCTATATCTGAACGACAATCAACTGGACTCTGTCCCACAGTCTGTTTGCCTTCTGAAAGGTTTAACAGAACTTTATTTAGGAAAGTAAGTTCATGTCCTGAAAAAGCTATGCAGTATTATTTCCATGTTGCTTTAGTGACCAGTCTTCTGTGGAGCCCCACCCCAGATGTCCAGTGCTTTTGAAGTCAAAAAGTGGGAAAGAGCCAGCCCCTCGTTAGAACTGTGCCTATCATTTGCTTTAGATAAGGAGGAGGCCAGCCTTTTGAATTAGGGAAGATGATCTAATGCTTTGAACACAGGCCTGGTAATATAATGTGCCTCTAGTTCATTCTGGCTTTTGCTGTCAGCTTCTATAGTGTTTGAGTCAATAACTCATCATTTTTGCCTTTATTTCCTCAACTATCCAGTAAAGATGATTACACTTGTCTGCCCCAGAGGATGAATTGAGGTTATACATCACTTTTAGGATGGAAATTACTATTAAAGTGCTGAGTAGTCTTATTAAAATGTTAATGGAAGATTTCTGCAAGGAGAGAATAGTGTAATCTGAGAGGCTGTGAGAGCAGCTACTTACACACAAAGCCTGGTTGTTGGTAGATTTATTTGTTTTTGTACAGTAACCCTGGTATCCGAGAGCTTCCTCCAGAACTTGGACAGCTGGCTAATCTCTGGCAGCTGGATATCGAGGAACTAAATATCAGTAACGTTCCTGCAGAGATCAGAAAAGAGGGTAAGGCTGATCCTGTGTGTTCTTTATTAAATTGACTGAAGATATCATGAAAATCACTTTCTTTTAATGGTCCTGAACAGGAACAGAGACAGTGTGTACCCAAACCTTTGGTGCAATTAACTGGAATTGCATAGGGAAACCTCCCATGTGTGTTTCCAAGCTTGATAATCAGTGCTTAGCTCTGGCTGTAGGCTCAGTTTAAGAGAGATCACATCTTAAAATGATGACTTACAAACACAATATTTCATTTGCAGTATGCAATGCTGGGTGAATTCCACAGCTTGCTTTCCCAGTGTGTGTATTTTAGGGTATTGAGATGGTCTTTCTAAAAACTCCAATGTTTAGGATCAGCAGTCACAGTCACATTGAAGTGACTTTATTGTAAGCTGCCAGGGTTTTGGATCTATTACAATACTGTCTTCTTTTTTGTGTGTTTTAATAAGAAAATCCTGTGGGAACGAAGTTATTAGGAATTATTCCTTCTCCAGTGCACTATTGAAGCCTAAATCTAATTTTAACTGGAAACATAAAAGTAGAAGGAAAAACTGAGTATTTTCCAATACTAAATTAGTATTTTATGTTTCCTTTGAGCTTCTGAAGCATACGAGCCACAGCATTTGTTTCTTCTTTACAGTGCTCCATTGTGGAGTCTCAGCACAGTGACCTTTTTCTGGGGTCTCTGTCTCAGGTTTGTCCACTAGAGATTTCTTTGTTTATTCTCTGGGTTGTCTCAGCCCACAGCAAAGCTGCAGGGAAGATGTTAATTCAGCTGATGTAGCAGCAGCAGTAGGCTTTGTGCAGTCCTGCTGGACATATGTACGTTGGTAGCTGCTAACTGGGGGTAAAACCTCTTCATTTCCCCCCTCCTGCAGGCCCTAAAACGGTGCTGGCCTACTTAAGAGCGCAGCTACGCAAAGCAGAGAAGTGTAAGCTAATGAAGATGATCATCATCGGTCCTCCGCGGCAGGGAAAGTCGACGCTGATCGAGATCCTGCAGACAGGAAAAGTCCCTCAGATGATGCACAGCGATGCCACCATACGTACAACAAAATGGGAGCTCCCCAAGCCGGTGGGACACAAGGCAAAGGTGCAAAACTATCAAAGATCCTTAGCCCCAGGGGGATGTCTGAGCCCTGCAGTGTCCCTTTTGGGCTGATGCTGCCTGCCCTTTTACAAGGCGCAGTTTCCGTTATCTGACCTCACAAGTGATGTGGTTTTTAGACCCATCACAATTTCTGTTTCATTTCCAGTTGGGAATAGGGGACAGTTCTCTTTTCCTGAGCAATCAACTTTGTATTCTAAAGAGAGCGAGCAATGCGTAGATGACTGCCTAAATTCTGGCTTTCCCAGCTTGGGTGGTTTTTGGACACTGATTCTGAGGGAATGTTTTATATCAGCTTCTCTAAAGCAGATTGTCCTTTCATTTGAGGCCAGAAAATGGGACATCAGCACCTAAAGCTGGACTCCTTTGATATCAGAACTGTCCTAGGTGGGGAAGGTGGGTGGGAGGTAGGATGCCTGACCTCTGGTATGATTGAGTGATGTAAGGCATACCTTAAACACCCAAATCTCAGATGGCTTATTCACGGAGCATGTCAACCCATCCTGAAGTCATTTGGACAGCACTGGATTTATTTAAGCATTTGTAGGTCGCCCTGTCCACCACCTTTATAGTAACACAGAGATTAGGGGATGCAGATTTGGTCCTGAGGTCTTGTCAGAGCTGGGGGTGTGCAAATGCATGGCTCCCCCTTCCCGGGTGAGAAGCTGTGACCACCAGACTGTTTTGGAAAGGGTGAAGGAGCCTGCTGAGTTCAGCTATTCTGCAGCAGAGTGCCAGGCCAGAGACAGACAGAAAAAGAGCAGGAGTAGCCCAGCCAAGCCCAGGACTTTGGTGGGAGAAGGGATTTATGTGTTTTGTGTTGAAGAGCAACAGGATAAAACAAAAACCTAGGCAGCACTAGGGACCTGAAGTGGCATCCAGATGCAGAACGGGCTTTTTTTCCTGCCTCTTGTCTCTCCATACAAGTACCCACAGCTGAAGGGCTTTTGGATGAACAAGCAGTCCTGGTGCTAGCTAGGGCTTGGTTTCAACAATATAGAAGTTCTTCCAGCTGTTTTTGGGAGAATTCAAACTGGGACTGTGCTAGAAGATCAGAGCCCTACTTAGCTCCTTGCTGAAATCTCATGGGATAATTTCTCATGTGGGATCAATCAGCACTTGGACCTGAACCGGGAAGCAGAGCCCACTCAGTGCTACATGATGCTCTGAGGACAGTGGCTGAAGCACGGTTTGGTTTCCTGCTCAGTCACAGGCAGGGAGGCAGGGCCAGGTGATTTAGGGACAGAGCCTCCAAGGTACATAGCTGCTCCCTACTTCAAATAGGAGCCTGGATACCATTCAAGCAGGGAGCCACACTCCCTCTTAGTGCTGTTGGGGGGCTGCACGAAGGAAGGATGCTGAAATACTGGGAAGAGACTGAGAGCTAGAGAAGCCTCCATTCACACATCACCCCCAAAACAGAGTCTGATTTACAGTGGCTGTAATTCTGGCCCATCTGTGGTGTGACATACACACGTCAGAGGCCTCTGAGCAATGTGCAGGAGGTGGTGATGAAAGGCTCGAGAAGTTTCCCATCTTCTGAGCATCTATATTCTCTTTTGCTTAGTTAGGACTGGGCTCGGTGGAAGTGATTTCAGCAGGGGGTTTCCTGTTCCCCATAGCAGTGGCAGATAAGTAGCTTCAATGGTCCTGTCGACTGTGGCACGGACAAGGATGAAACGGTTTCTATTCAAGATGCAGTGAAATACAGGGCTCAGAATGAGACCCTTGTTTGTACTGGAGAATCCACAGCATTAACTGGAGATTTACCAGCATCAAGGGCACCTCTATCGTTTTAGCAGCAAGTAATTAGTCTTGATTTCCTGTGGGGAAGTGGTAGCCATGCTTAACAATTGCTTGTTGATTTTTCTTTCCTGGAGGCACAATTAGGACATTGAAGCCCTTCTTGTGTCATACATTATGCAGGCGTAGGTTTATACTTCAGCTATTATCTCCCTGTGATTTACTGCAACCGTTTGATTTGAACACTTCTCTTTGTCTAAGTAGGTTGATTCAGTGGAGTTCAATGTCTGGGATATCGGAGGCCCAGCAAGCATGTCTACAGTCAATCAGTGTTTCTTCACAGACAAAGCATTGTACATCGTGGTATGGAACTTGGCACTGGGGGAAGAGGCTGTGGCAAACTTACAGTTCTGGTTGCTGAACATTGAGGTAAGAAGTCACTGGTGGACTCCAGGGAATCTATTTATCGAGTAGGAGCTCAGCAAGCAGATATGTGATATTACAGATTCTTTTTGGTCTGCTTTTAAAAACTCTGCAAGCTATGAATTTTGCATGGCTTTTGGAATTAATTTTCCATTACGCTGTAGGCGTATCGCTATATTTAATGGTTTAAATTTATCATTTAGCTTTGTTCTCCCTCACACACATCAGAGAATGAAACAAAAGCTGATTTATAAACCCTGCCTAAGTAAGGCTGAACATACTTATTTTGGAATTAGTGTTTGACCACACTGTGCTCCGAGGGGGGTTTGAAGCATTTTATTTCTCATGTGTATTATGTTATGGGGTTATATTTTTAACACTTTAGTTTCAGGTAAGCTAAAGAGTATCTCCCAGCAGCTCTCAGCTGAGACTCAGAGCTGCAGTGAGTTCATTGGTGTGGATTGATTTTTACAATACCGTGTTCATAATATTTTGTACGTGTTCATTATTTGATATCTGTCTTAACATTAGGTACACAAAAATGGGCTGTGAGCTAGTGCCTCTCTAAGAAGAAACATCTTGATGTTAGAAAAATATTTGCTTAATGGTCAGGAGCCATCAAAACCACAAACTGGGTAAAAAAGTCCAAAGCATAATTACGGTATTTCAGAAACATATGACATGCCTGTGTCCTTAATGCCATCCCAGCAAGCACACAGTGGCATCAGAAAAGATACAGAGAAAGATGAACACAATGGTTAAAAGTATGGAAACTTTCTGAGTGCACAGCAATTAGACAAATTAAGCCTCAGCAGCTTGGGAAAGAAGCAAATGAGGGCTGCATGTAGACTTACCAGTGGTAAGGAGGAAACCACAGGGGAGTCTTTGTCCATGATGTTTTACAGTAGAAGAATTAGGGGAGACCAAATGAAATAGTGGGATTGTAGCTTTGAAACAACCCAGAGGAAGTAGATAGCTCAGCTGTGGAATTTGTGGGAACTGCAGTGTGCTGTGGGTGTCAGAAGTTGAAAAAACAGACTGGTGGAAGAAAAAAAATCCATCAAGTGCTATTTATGTAGAGGTACCATCTCATGCTCAGGAAGTTGGTGAGCTGGGGGCTGCTGGATACCGGGAGAACACAGCAGGGCAAATTTCTATATGCTTACCCCATGTCTCTACTCCTCGTCAGCCTCCAGGCAGAACAGTGGGCCTTTGGCAGAACAGTGGGCCTTTGGTCTGACCTGGTACAGCCATGGCTGTTTGGTGAACAGCTCATCTACAGCTGAAACTACAGCTGAAACTACAGCTCATCTAATCTAGTCCTTTACACTGTTTGAGGGTTAAGTAGGTTTAGACATTTCTAAGAGTTTCTCTCACCTCCCCATATACGTCCACTGAAAAGGTTTGCATAACTTCCCCAGGTATCCATTGTGGAGGTACCTGGCCATTTTTAGAGTATCAGACTTAGATCTTCTATGCTAAAGGTTAAGCTAACTTCTTTTCCTTTGTCTGGGTGGACATGGTTCCCATCATGTAGCTGATTCGTAGCAACTTAATACCAGAAGGCAACTCCCTTTATGTTAAGCCCTGATGTAACAAACCCAGACTGCAGGAGAACTTCCATAATACCCAGGTCACTTGTTGCTGTTGTCAAGCTGCCACACCAGGTTGCCTCCGTTTTATATATATTCCATTTGACTCATGTACATATCCATCCCCTCTTAACGTATTTATACATTTCTGATGCCCTCACTGAATTTACCACGATGTAATCTGGGTGAGGTCATTGTTGGTGTTTTCTCTTACAGGCCAAAGCTCCCAATTCAGTGGTGTTAGTGGTAGGAACACACCTTGATTTAATTGAAACTAAATTCCGCGTTGAGAGGATAGCGACGCTGAGGGCATACGTTTTGGCTCTCTGTCGGTCTCCCTCCGGATCCAGGGCAACTGGCTTCCCAGATATCACATTCAAGCACCTGCAGTAAGTACTTGTGCCTTTCTGAAGCTCAGTCACTCTGTTTTATGTCACTTTAAACAATTTTGTAATACTGGGTCTCCTTGGCAACAGGACTGATCTCAAGACTCGTCAGCATTGAATTTCATCTATTTTTGACTGACATAATGTAGTGAGATCGGGGAGAAGTCCCGTGTTGCTCAGGGTCTGATCATGGGCTGAGAGCCAGAAGCTCCAAAGTCACAGCCTTGGCCAGCCTGTTTTAGTTCTCCTGCTTCACTTGGGTTTCTCGCCATTAAATGGTTTATTAGTTTATTAGTAGCAAGGAGAAGAAGGCACAGATTGAGTAATTAATGCTGCAAAGCTCGAGGGCATGACTGTTACATGGTGGGTGCCACAGGGTGTGTTGTGTAGGAGCCTTTTGCTACCTGACATGAGAACACAGCTCACGTGGCAGCGTTGGCAGAGCGAGGAGTGATTCAGCCCTGAGAGCTCCCAGCAACCCAAACTTGGGCCATTTGAGTTCTCCCAGTGTGACAATGAAGGGGTGGTGCTGTCTGGAAGATCAGTGTCAGGCAGGCCTTGGTGTCTGACACTGCTCCCTGACTTCAGCTGATAGAGAATGCCCCTGGGGAGAGGAGTCTTCTCCAGCTGGGAAAGAAGCAGGTCTGTCAGCCAAGGGAGTGCACAGCACAGGGGGAGCGTGGATGCAGCAGCCTGGCACCAAACAGTGCGAAATTGCCAACGCCTGGGGCAAGAGCAGGTGGTGGCTGGCAAGTAGAGAAGGGTTCTGTGATGTCCCTTTTGCATCTGCTGCCTGGCAAAGTCATCAGGAGACCTCCCACACTCTGTTCTGCAGACGCAAGTGCTGTGCTGGGCATCCCAGCTGGCTTTTTCCTGTTAGCAGGAGTGTCAGGGACCCAGAGACTCATGGTGAGAAAGAAAGAGCTTTGTGGTTCTGTCTCCTCAGTCCTCTTTTTCCAACACTACAGAGCATCCTAACGAACTCAATCTTTCTCAATGGGACTTCCTTTCACCCTGCCACACACCCTGCAACACCCAGAGTTGTGTCTGCCTCCTTCACCTCTCCTTCTCACCCCATCATCCATGTGGATGGGGCTTCTCTGACCAGCGCTCCAGGCAGCCAGAAGGAGTGAGGAGTGTGAGTTCTGTGGGTGAGCCTGGTTGGCCCTCCAGCATCCCAGTGAGCATATGCTTCCCAGTGCCAAAGACAAAGCTTTAGGAAGGGATTTTCTTTCTGCCATGGGAACATGTGTAGGATCAGTTAGAAAGACCCTTTGTTGGGGAAAGTGGAAGAGTACCATTCTTATCCAGCCCACGACCAAAAATAGTAGGAGCTGGAGGGAGCAGGTTTTTAGCTGTTAAAGAGATGATGAAGGCCAGCTTTTAGGATCTAAGCATCAATTCCCAGATCACAGGATCCAGCCGGAATGAGGGTGGGAAAAGGTGTCTGGTAGTCATCATCGCGCCTCTTTGATCTGAGCCGGGGAGAACCGGACTCGTCTCCAGCGATTACCAGACCAGAATGTTTTCCTCCTTCCTGCAGCCCTTCCAGGATGTGTGCAGTGCTGAAGGAGAAGAGGGTGATGGCTTTGGTCAGCCTGCCAGGGAAGTCCCCAGACATCACAGTGCACAGGGAATGAAGCAGGCAGAGCAGAGGTTGGCCTAATATATACTTTGCCAGGCTTCTTTGTGGTTTTCTCCAAGGCTAAAAATGCTCACTGACAGCTTTCCACGCATTCATCTGACACAGGAAATTTAAAGTCATTGATAAGGGAAAGTGAGCCTGGAAAGGAAGCCAGTGTGCTGATAAGGTTTGATAATCTTCACCCTTGCATGACTCTTGCAGTGAGCTCTCGTGTAAGACTCTGGAAGGCCTCGATGGACTCCGGCAGCTGATTTTTCATGTCACTTGCAACATGAAGGACATTGGCAGCTCAATTTGCTCACAGAAACTTGCAGGGAGATTGGTGAGAACTGTGCTTTCCAGTTGTGACCTTTTACAGAGGGGGGGTTGTTATGGGGGCTTGGTTTTGGACTGGGAGATGAACTTTAGGAGTCATTGTTCATGTGGCTGTTGGGTTTGAGAAAAGACAGGACTGTAAGATCCCTGTAAATGGGAGATGACTTGGCCAGGTCATCTCCAGCAGAGTGATCATGGTCTGATGTTGATCGTGCTCTTTTTCCTGTGTGGCTTGCAGATACCAAGGAGTTACCTTAGTCTTCAAGAAGCCGTCCTTGCAGAACAGCACAGAAGAAGCCAGAATGATGATGTACAGTATTTAACAGACAGACAGATAGAACTGATCATTGAGCAAACACCTGGAAATGATATCAAAGACTATGAAGACTTGCAAACTGGTAGGTTGGAGTAGACCAGTGGTTTTTCAGAAATTGAGATGTGTGTCCAATTGAGATATTCCATGAATAACAAAAATGGGGGGAGGGGAAGTGCACCTGATAATTGCTGGGCAAAAAAGACCAGTTAGAGAGTGCTCTACTCCTGTGGAGAGGTCATTTTGGAAATTGGTAAGTTATAAAATTAGTAGTGGGGCTTTGGGGACAGGGACAGGAAGTTTCTAGGACAGTATGAGGCTACTACTTTTTAAAAAAATTTTTTAAACAAGGATTGTCACAGTTTCAAGGCTGTTGTCTCTGTAGGGCCCCAGTTACAGAGACCTCACAGTGCAGGAGCCAGGGAGAGCCCTTCCCCGTGAGGAGGGCAGAGGGGAGGTATGATGGGGACACAAATACTGACTTTGAGCACTGGAACAGGTTCCCTAGAGAGGTTGTAGAGTTTCCTTCTCTGGAAACATTCAAATCTGCCTGGATGCATTTCTGTGGGGTTTAGTCTGGGTGCTCCTGCTCTGGCAGGGGGTTGGACTAGATGGCCTTTCGAGGTCCCTTCCAACTCCTAATGTTCTGTGAGTCTGTGACTGTAAGGTGGTGAGCGGTGGGTTTTACGGGTGGAGCACCAGATAGCAACACTCCTCAGATAAACGTCAGTGCTGGCTCTACCTGGTATGCAAAAGCTGCACAGACTGTCTCACAATCTTACACATCTGCACTGTGGCTTCCTAATGCTGGTCTACGATTCTTTATGTCTTTGCAGCAATTAATTTTCTCATAGAGACTGGTACACTACTGCACTTCCCAGACACAAGCCACGGCCTGAGAAACCTCTACTTCCTTGACCCCGTCTGGCTCTCGGAGTGTCTGCAGAGGATTTTCAATATCAAGAGCTCCAAGTCTGTAGCTAAGAATGGAGTCATCAGAGCAGAGGATCTCAGGATGCTGCTGGTTGGGACGGGTTTCACTGAGCAAACCGAAGAGCAGTACTTCCAGTTCTTGGCCAAATTTGAAATTGCATTGCCTGTGGCCAACAACAGGTATGTTGATAATGAGAGAAGCTCAGCCAGGCTGGAGAAAAATAGCCATTTAATCAGCGGATATTAACAGGCTTTGTCACCACAAGCGGTTGTCTTGACAAGGATTCTGCTGTGAGAAAACATTTGAGTGTGTTAAGCAGCTTAATGTAAGGCACCCATCCGTTTGGGCTGGATTTCCTGGCGTGAGCGCCCTTTGGTCCAAACAAGTGTAGTTTGAACCTTTGCCAAAGCAGGTCTTTGTCCACTCAGTGTAGTGAGGCTGGTGACAGGCTCAGCCACCAGCGTGGAGAGGCAGTGACACGGCCAGGGACGTGGCAATGAGCAGGTGGAAGCTGTAAGCGCTCAGCCGGCGCAGCTGCAGCTGAGAGAGGATGTGAAGCTCATGGCTGCTGGGCCTTGAAATATAGATGGGCTGGAGTCATCTGTTCCCAGAGAAAGATCCTCACTCCAGAGTATGGCAGAAAACTTTGGGTAATCAATAATTATACCAGCCCTGAAAAGTAGTAGAATTTTATTTCTAGTGAAATCAGGAATGTTGTAGCTTCAGTAGCAATGTGATTTTCATCGGTTTTAGCCTCAGTAGGTGTTGATCAATAGTTTTTCTCAAAATAGTCTAGGAAACCTCATTCTCTTTAAATGTTAATGAGCCTTCCTCCCCCTTCAGCCCCGATCTCTTGTCCGCTGGGCAGAGTTCCCTGCTATTTTTCTCTCTCCCATCTGCTTGGCGACAGCCCCGTTGTTGCATTAACGGTGAAACCATGGCTGTATTGCACTTTTGATGTGGCATTTGCATTTCACTTCCTTGCCCTTCCAGGACAGCGCGGCTGCATCACCCTGAGCCTCTTGGGAGCTCTGAATGCCAGCACAAGTGCAGCATTCTCCGTGCTGTCATTATGCCTGTCACTTATCCAGTCCCGGATGCCAACAAATTTTCTCAGGCTTAACACAGATAAAGCAGCAATGTTTCTGCTTAGTCCAAAATGCCTTTTGGACTCCTTGTCACTATCTGCCATTTTTCTCCAAGGCAATTACATTGTCTGTGCCTCGGGAACAAGGAAACTGCTTTTTCATGGCCTGCCCAATCTTTTTTAGAGCGATCCAAGCCACATTAGCAGAATATTCTTCCCACTGATGGACTGTAGCTGTAGCAGGTTGGATTAATTTAATGTACTAGCCAGACACAGAGCAGTTATTTGTTACCATGCTTCTGCAGTTATTGTCTAGAATGCCAGATAGGGTTTCTGTGCAGTCAGTAGAGAAAGCAGCTGCCAGTTTCTGTTCTGAAAGGGTGGATGGGGGCATGTTTCACATATTTTCAAAATTTGCATTGGCTGTTGTTCAAGAGCATCGAATCACCATCTGTATTATAATCCACTATGTAGTTGTGGTGCAGAAGGGCCTCACTGGCCTTCTTAGACTCCTAGACCCTTTCTTGGATGTGCTGAGGAAAATGGATTGGCTATCACACGATGCGTTTGCTACTGCTACGGAGCAAGAGCCCTCAGTTTGATGTGCTCCACTTTTCTGCCCAAAGTGCATGTAATTTAGCTTTGTTCTGCATGTTAAAACAGGGTTGAAAATATGACCATTCTTGCCATAATTTGTAAGTGAAGAGAAATTTTTATCAGTTTTACATTCTGAAGATATTTCATCAGATGGGTCATTCAATTGTGTAAAATGTCATCAGATGTTATGGACTGTGACATATGGGGAAAGCTGTTGTCTAGTGATGCCTGTGTTTTCTGAGCTGATATTTCAGGTTTTGCAGTATACTGCAGCTGCTTAGAGAGAAAACATGATAAGCTTAAAGCATTGGATTTGAACCCAGTATTAGTTCTAATTGTGTGACTAGTCCTGCCACTGTTCTTTTGGCCATGTCCCTTGGCCATTTGCCTCACTGCTGTCGTTATGCCTGTCAGTGATGAGCCCCAGATGCTGACACATTCTCTCAGGCTCAGCACTGATAAACCAGCAGTGTTTCTTCTTATAAGCAAGTAAGATTTTTTTGATTGTATAGGCATCTTCAAATGTATTTGGTACAGAAGAGTATCACTGTCACGAGACTTGTTGGCAGGTATGGAAAGCCATGAGCTCATAGATTTCAAAACAGTTCCAGTGTTCCAAAAGCTTTTAGCTTCCCAGTTACTAAAGATCAGGACAAATTAATATTCTGTGTTTACTGGGAGATCTGAAAATAATTTGAAAACTCTGCGGTCCCCTACCTCAGCGTAGCTGTTACTTCTCTCCCATCAGATTCAGATAGCACTGAGTCTTCTCCACACTTGAGCAAAGACCCCGATAAACTGATTGAAGGAGGAGACTGAGCAGAGATATGTGATATCTTTGCTGGCATCTGTCTGGCAAATCGAGCTCTTCCCCTAGGTGTTTGTCAGAGGTGTGGTAGGGAATCCATCAGCTGCAGTACAGTGCAGCGGGAAACCCTGCCATGTAGACCAGGAGATGCTGTCATTCTGGGACTGGGATGAGAGCCAGCTCACTCCAGTCCCTGCACCTGGTAACTGCCTCATTGCCACCACCCCACCACACCTCCTCTCCCACCTTCTGGGCTTACTGAAGCTGAGCTGCTATAGGTTGTTTTTTGTGTTTATCTTCCATTCCACATAGGAGCACAGTTGCAACTCCCTGCTTCCTACCAGGGCAGAGTAGTAAAGATACCAAGAAATAAGTCCTAACATCACAGCTGTTCTAATGACTCTTATATTTTAATACATTTAATTTGCAATTACACAAATGTCCTGCTCATTGCATCAATTTTAGCCCTGTTCAACAGCCCTGGCTGAATTATGTAATGTCTGTTTTGCCTCTGCTTGCTTCCATAGTGTAAATGAATTTCTCCATGTATTGCTGCAGTGCCTTTAGTCTAAGAGCTTTTTTATATGCAGTAGGCTGTGCCATTAAAAATCTCTTTGGAGACTGAATCGCCTTATTATCCAGTAACAATGTACTCACTGTTACAAGCTGTAGCTAAAATCTGAGCTGTTGAATTTGATGTGTTTCAGCTACCTCCTCCCTCATCTGCTTCCCACCAAGCCAGCATTAGATATCCACGGGCTCTGCCACCAGACCACAAACACAGTCCAAAGGGTCTTCAAGATGAGTTTTGTTCCTGTTGGCTTTTGGCAAAGATTCATAGCCCGAATGTTAATTAGCCTGGCAGAGATGGACCTCCAGGTAGGTTACTGTGTCTATGTGTAAGCAGTGGACAACAGCTAGAAGTGGTCAGTGTAAGTGTCAGTGGGTGTCTCTTCCCATCCAGCCTGCTTCAGTCATCGACTTCAGTAACATCACTTGAGTAAAGAGGGTGAGATGAGAGGCTGCAATCAAAATCTGACTCTGTTTTCACAGCAGGTGTCGTTTCAAACAACAAATTGGCACTGGAGAAGGACGCCTGCATTCTCCACAGCCTCTTTATAACACCATTCCCTGGAAGGTCTCTGTACTTCCAGTGCCTTTCAATTACAAGTAATTGGAGTTCTGCCTGCAGCTCTTGTCCATGACCGTTCCTCTGGGCCAGACTCTGCTCACGTCGTTTGCCAGTGGAGATCTGGAATAGCTCCACCAGAGTCACCTATCTGAATCTGTGTGGGTTTAAATGAGAAGAAAATTACAGGACTGCTGCATTAATGGGATAATGAGTGCAAGCAGGCACCCTGTTAGTGCAAGTGGTATGCATATCATTAAAGTAGTGCCTGTAAGGCTCAGAAAGCTAAGGGAATTTTGATGTTCTTACAGACATATTTTTGCAGCAGCTTATGCTCAGAAGCATAGACCTGCTGGAACCCATAATAAATACCTGAAAAATATGTTTAGTGCTGCTGTGATAATCTTCTTAACAGCTATCCATCTAAACACCCTTCTGTCATTGATGTACAGAACATGGAAAACACAGTACTTGTTTTTGGAAGGTCCTTCACAAACCATGCCTTGTTTGCTGTTTTAGTGGGCTGTCTCAGCAACCCCTTGCTTCCTTCCTCCCAAGCATTACATAACCCTAGAGCACCTTTGCTAGAGACCTCATCCAGCCCTCACTGAAGTAAAGGAGAGGATCCCCGGCGTTAGAGCCATGAGTACAGTAGAGTTCTGCAGATCAAGTCTTTGGTTTTAAAGCAAAAATACATTTTGCTCTAAGTGCTGATTTGAAGTGTCTTGGAGAAAAGCCATCTTCCTCCCACTGAAACAGGTGGAAAAGTTAACTCTCCACGCTGAGGGCAGGCTTAATAATTCACTAGCACATTTAGCTCTTCTTCAGGTTTATAAGACTTTTCCAAATGCAGAATTTATATAACAAATGCCACAGCTAGAGAATTCACTTTTGGTGACTGATAGGAAATAGTTCCTTTCTGAGTGGTGTGAAAAATATTCTCATTGCTGCAAAAGCAACTTTCACTCTGTGTGTTTTCATTCCATTGCAAATTCTTTTATGAGCACAAGTGGCTTTTTAATGGAAAAGGTATGATTAACATCTGTGCAGGCCAAAAGAAGTCACCTTACTGCTCGACTAAAACAACATCCTCGTGAGAAATGTCAGGAATTTATTGTATTTTCCTGGTTTTCTGCTTCTTTCAGCTTTTTGAAAACAAGAAGAACACTAAGACAAGAAACAAAAAGGTGACCATCTACAGCTTCACAGGCAGCCAAAGGAACCGCTGCAGCACGTTCCGAGTCAAAAGGACTCACACTGTTTACTGGCAGGAAGGTCTGTTCGTTACCTTTGATGGAGGCTATCTTAGGTAATTTGTGTTTGTAATGCAGCATGCCTGACAGGGGATAATAGAGTGTGTGAAACACACCATCTGAATGGAGATGAATAGGCCTTACTCATGCTATATGCTCACTCATCAGTAGAAGAGGAGGCTCATCTAATAGACATAACTCTCCTGATGGCAACAGGGAATAACTGATTGTTCTGCGGTTTGGAATGTATCAATGTTAGCAGTTATTGCAGCCACAGATTTAAAGAGGCCTGAAAACAGAAAGAGATAGCTGGAGCAGAACTCTTTGCCAGGGGAAAGTCATGCATTTACATGCAAAGGTTTCCTTATGCCAATGAGTTTTCCATGGAAGCCTAAAACTTCACCCCTGTGTGGTAGCAATCCAGATGGATGAGTCTGCATGTGACAGGGACTATGGACAACTGGTTTAAACTGGCCAAGGCAGAGTGTCTGGAGGCTGCCAGCCTGGAGAAAGCCTGCTGTCCATGTTCTTCCAAATGCAGAGTAGCTGGTCCCTTAAAGACTTTCATCCCTGCAGTATCTGCAGATCCATTTGCTCTTCCAATCCCTGGCAAGACAGGGAGAAGCCATTGGTGGTGTTGCATGGTTGGAGACTAGAAGGGCACCGTGACTTTCCTGAATTCATCTAGGGAGTCTCTGCCTATGACTTGACTCAGACATTGCAAATCACAGGCTGGAATCCTTAATTCTAGACCATGATGGTAGTCATAGTCTGATCTCCATATGTACTCCAGGGAGTTACAGAACTCAGCTCTTTGTAGTAAAGCTTTTATTTTTTAATTGGTGGAATTGCACAGAAATTTTTATGTCCATTATTTTTTTCACATTTTTAAAAAAGTTTTATTATTATCAACACCATCATTATTAATATTATTAAGCCAACAGAGGTTTTTTTTCCCAATTTTTAACTCTCCTAACCCTCCATCTCTGTGTGGGCATTTCTGCCAAAACTCTCCATGAGACTTAGTTCAGATCTTTCTCAGAGTCTGACCTTCCATAGCCTTTACCCATTGTGAGCAAGAGGCATTTCCATGCAAGAATTCTCTTCTGAAAGTCATTTGTGGAGAAGCCTGAATTGAAAATCATCCTTAAAGGAGAATGCTTTTTATTTTAATTACTTACCAACTAGGAGTAATTATGCAACTCAGGTTTCTTTTGGCTTTCTTACAGCGTCGAGTCTTCTGATGTCAACTGGAAAAAGAAAAAAAGTGGTGGAATTAAAATCATCTGCCAGTCAGAAGTGAGAGACTTTTCAGCAATGGCATTCATCACAGATCATGTCAACTCTTTGATCGACCAGTGGTTCCCTGGTAAGAGAGCTGCTGTAATTTTCTGTGCAGTAATATATCTTTCTAACAGGAGGTTCTTTGACAGAGGTCTCCAGGCACACGATGTAGTGTGTTAAGATCCCTCAGGCTCTGATGGTCTCCAGCCAATAAAGTCTGAGAAAAGCTGATAACCTGCAGGTGGGCCAAGGTTCTTTGCCAGCACACCTTGGTCTAGATGTTGTGCTTTTCAGTCCATCAGTTACAGCAAGCATGGCTGAAACAGTTCAAACAGGACCTGCTTTCGTAGGAGTTCAAGAGACTCTTTCAAGGGACTCAGTGCTCATAGCAGGGACAGGATTTGGCCCAAACTACTTGGCACTGTCCCTTGATGGCAGAACTCATTTTGATATCAGCTGGGATCAGCATTTGCCCACCAATTCTAACACCCTATAATTTGTAAGATTGTGATGTGAGAGGCATGGGTGAATACGATACCGAGGACTCTGTGCCAAGGGAACTTCCTTGACTCCAGCAGTTGTTTTTCCTCTGATCAGCACAGATCCTGCTGCTACCCAGCAGGCTGTTTGCAACCCCAATACACTTTGTTTAAAACCAAAACAAAGTCCCACACTGGTCTAGAAAGCGGTGCCAAAATCTCTTAATTGGAGGCTCTCTGGAGGAAACAGTTGTGCACTCTCACATATTCATGTTCTGCATGTTACAAAGATAAGAGAAGATTTTATTTGCCTTTGGATTAAAATAATGATAACGTTGATCACTGAAGCTTGGGAAGAGCCATGACTTCAAAGGCAATGCCCTGTATTCACCCTGCCTAGTTGTAGGCATTTAATGGAGCCGGTCACCACAAAATCCCTCTGTACTCAGTGGGAGAGGCAGGAACCTCCCAGTGGTTTAATCTTGGTGGAATCCACGTTTCCCTCAGCCTTGCTTGTGAGGGAGCCCACAGTGACTGTGTTCCCAGCTTGGGTGCTACCAGTGAGTGCCTACTCCCAGCCTAAGCCTCAATCACAGTGTGTCATGCCTCCTGGTCCACTCCTGTTCCCATTCCCATGTCTGTTCTCCATCTGAAGCCATCTGGCAGCTTGCAGGCTGTGAAGCAGACATGGCTGGGCTTCCTGGGCAGCCTCACACCTGCCATCCTTCAACTGATGGTCATGCTCTTTAGTGTACACAGTGATCCCCATATGCAGCTCACACAGAGGCACCCAGCAAGTAGGGGTTTGTCTCCAAGGCTTTATTCATATACTTCTAATTTCTGCTGCTCCTGAGTGATTTTCTTTGCAGGCCTGTGTGTTACCTGTGACCAGAGCAGAGTAACTGTTTACTTGTGTGAACAGCCCTGTCTCCTCAGCACTGTCCCTTCTGTCTTTGTGTAATTTGCAAAAAGCTCCTGTCTTATTCCATCAAATAGACTGGGATAAACTGCTGCTCTCATGAGCATGGCTGTTTTCAGCCAGTGGAGCAGATAGTGACATTTGAACGCGTTAGCTGTTGTTCCTTCTCAGTTTGTGTGGGTTATGTTGTTTTCTCTTTGCCTGCTTGCTTTGAAGCGCTCACCGCCACTGAGAGCGATGGCACGCTGCTGATGGAGCAGTACGTGCCCTGCCACATCTGTGCAGCTTCCAAGCCTGAGGTGAATGAGTGTGGCGAGAAGGCAGAGGACGCGCAGTACTTTAACATGGAGGACTGCGTGCTGACTGCCATCGAACTGGACTACATCACCTGTCCTAACCACCCTGACATCCCCGTTTCTCTCCAAGAGCTGGTCCCAGAACTTTTCATGACTGATTTTCCTGCCAGGTAATGTTATTTGATAGCCTTTGGTTAAGTTTCAGTGCACCAGTCTAATTCGGTTGGATTTTTGTTCCTAAGCTGTCTCTGCTAGAGAAACACACTGACCGCAGGAAACAAATTCATCCACTCTCAATCTCTGCTCTGGTAATTCATCCTGAACTGCACTCCTGGTGTCAGCACACTTGCTTAGACAGTCACCATATGATGACCCGAGTCATCACTTTCAGAGAGTCCTTTGAGATCAGTGTGGTGCCATGTGAAAGTCCCTTTTTAAAGCTGCAGCTGTCCTGCATTGCCTGGTACTCTGGCCAGAGCTTTCTGTAGTTGGAGTCTTTCTGGGATTCCAGAAAGGAGATTTTAATGTGGCAAAACCACAAGGAAGTGCTGCTGCATCACAAGATTGGCACTGAAATCACCTTTAGTTTTGAGAAGTCTGTAGGTGAGTGAATTTGTATAGGCACCGCTAGAGAATCCACATTGAGCAGAGGCTCCTGCTTGGCTGAGGGCTGTTAGATGTGTTGTGGTGCTGGGGCAGCCCTGAACAGCTGAAACAGCTCTTCCTTACCCACAGCAGCACTGTCAGATCTTTAAGCTGCTTAACTGCATTCCCAGATGGGTTCAGTCTCATACCCCTTATTATTTAGTGTGTAGAGCAAGAGACCTCCTGACAGCAGGCAGGACAGTAGCCCTGTTCACACTCGGACCTTTCTGTGCGCGTTGCAGAGCCATGAGACCTTCAGACCAAACTGTGACCTGTTGGCTGCTCTCAGAGCTTTCTGTGCTCCCACTGGCCTCTGTTCCTTTCTTGGGGTCACTTTGCAGGATGTTCTGGGCAAACACCCCACAACAGCCCTCCTCACAGTGCTGTCTCCCAGAGATTTATTTGACTGGTGCGAGGCGAGTGGAGATGTTTGAAGTGTGAACAGCTGTGAAAGTAGTCTCTGGAAGAGCAGGGAAATGATGAATTGCAGCCTGGGAACAGTAAGCTGATTTAAATAATCAGGTTTCAGAGTGTGGGGCTGTTCGTAAACATCCTGTCCTGCCTCAGTGGAGAAAAGAGGAACAGGAGGTAAATGAAGCAAAAAAAATTCTTAATACAGATAAATGGTACAAATATCTGTACCTGTGTCATCTGCTTGGAAAAGGAGCTTATGTGCTTTCCAGACCTTTTGGGTACTTGTGGGATAAATTGCCACAGGAGAAAGCCTTCTTTTGCTTATTTGCCTGAGTCACTTTTCATCGTAAGAAATCTGTTGTATATGAGCTAGCATTTGAGATGGCCAAGATGGTTTAGGTGATCCAGTCGTCCCAGCAGATAAGACAAGAACCTATTAGGCATTTGTGAAAATGGAAACCTCGTTAAAACCATCCATTCACGGTGTCTTTGAAACTTCCCTTTTAATTAAAAAGCCCCAATCTCTTTTTGGCAGACTGTTCCTGGAAAATAGCAAACTGGAATGCAGTGAAAATGAAAACAACGTTCTTGGCCAGGGTGGAAGTGGGACTGTTATATATCGGGCACGATACCAAGGAAAACCGGTGGCTCTGAAGAGATTTCAGATTAAGAAATGCAAGGGTTCTCCCACTTCAGCTGCAGGTACAGTATACAGGGTCCGTGTTGGGAATTGTCTCTTGCAGCTGGTGATCCCAAGCTAAGACCAAAGAGCCTTCGCTCTCCAAAGCGCTGGCAGCACCTCTTTAAATGCCACTTTGAAATACATAGCAAAATTGTCGTGGAGGAGGAGGAGGATGTGTCTTAAAGAGTCCTTCATGAAAGCGCTTGTAGCGAGGAAGGTCACTGGCACTGCAGGAAGCTTCTCTCTTGCAGGTCAATGGATGGACTCACAGGGTGCCAAGGCAGAGCTCTTGATTGGGGTGGGAGGCAAGATTTTGTCTCCTGTTCCCAAGCTATTTGGCAATGAAAAGTGTGGATTTGCATGGGTTTGTACTAAGGACTTGTGGGTCTCCACCTCTGAATGAGTCTTTTACTCCATCTGTGCCAGCAGCTACAGAAAGCAAATTGGAAATCCTTCTCAGGCTGCCAGCTCCTCCAGGCAGGGACAGGCTCTCATACTGCACATGCTGGCTGTCGAGCACAGGTTTCCAGCAGAGCTTCTGTCTGCAGACAAAGGAAAGGGGAAAGTGCCTCGCTTCCCTCATTTTCTGTTGGGGAAGGATGCAGGGAGCTCCTGAGCTGTGGAGGAGGCCAGTTGCTGTCCCTTTGGAATGACCAGATGTACCAGTGATGTCCCGTGGCAGACGGACAGTTCCTGTGAGGTGTTCCTGAGAAAGGGTGGGGAAGACTCCTTCCACCAAAGGGGATGCAGTGTGACACCCTCACCCTGAGAGTCCCTGCTGTAAAGAGCTTTCCAAAATCATCCATGAGAAGAGTGTGTGCCAGGCACGCTTGCAGCTGGTGTTAGAGGACCGGGAACACTTGCTTCCCGAGGCAGCCGTGTGCATCCTGCATGTAGCCAGTGCCTGCTAGTAGCTCACGTATCAGCACGAGGACGCAGCCCAAAGCCCTGCTGTTGGCACAACCCCATTAGCTGCCTTCCTCCTGCAGCATTTGCTCAGTGATTAGCACCTTCCAACGAATTTCTAACTTGGTCTCTCAGCTGAGAAATAAGAAGGGGTTTGTGTGTCTTGCCAGATACCATGCTGAAACACCTGAGGGCCATGGATGCCATGAAGAACTTCTCTGAATTTCGCCAGGAGGCCAGCATGCTCCACTCACTGCAACACCCCTGCATCGTCTCCCTCATTGGCATCAGCATCCATCCTCTCTGCTTTGCCCTAGAGCTGGCCCCTCTGGGCAGCCTCACCACTGTATTGTCTGAGAACTCCAAAGGTAAAAGCAAGGTCTCCCTCCTGGGAGAGCTCACTCACGGTCAACAGTATTTAAATTGCTGCTTGATTTACTGAAGGGGATTTCTTATTTTCCAGGCTAGGGGGAGTGGGAGGGAGGGGATTGCTCTTAAACTGTGCCTTTGGGAGCCTAGTAAAAATTGATGCTAAGGATTTTCAAAGCTACTTTGGAGACCTGGATTTTCAATTTCTCTGCAAATTAATACATGTGTCGCACTCCAGTGCTGCATGGGTAATGGTGTGTTCTTCCCCCTGCAGATGGGTGTCTGGCACTCTAAATTCTCTCATAATTATCTGTATTTCTGTCACTGTCAAATAGACGACAGTAATTCTAAGGTAGGTTGAGGCCATCTGACCCTCCTGGCACCTTGGCTTTCTGTCAACTTTCAGTCAAACACTAATTTTCACCAGAAGATTTAGGAGTCTAGAAGTGAAAGCATTTTAAAAAAGAATCTAATAGAACTGTCAGGTGTGTATAGTAACACAAACAGTGTCATTTCAAAGCACGGTGCTGAGTGATGTTTTAAAAGGTTGGTAGTTATTGCTCTGGAGTTTAAAAGAGAAAGAGAAATTGTGAAAAAAAAAAACCCCAAAAACCAGTTATTGCAATTACAAGACAGGCTGTCTTTCTGCCAGGGTCTTCCTTTGTGCCACTGGGACACATGCTGACACACAAAATAGCCTATCAGATTGTAACAGGCCTTGCCTACCTGCATAAGAAGAACATCATCTTCTGCGACCTGAAGTCAGACAATATTTTGGTGTGGTCCCTGGACGTCAAGGAGCACATCAACATCAAACTCTCCGACTACGGCATCTCCCGGCAGTCGTTCCACGAAGGAGCGCTGGGTGTGGAAGGCACGCCGGGCTACCAAGCTCCTGAGATCAGGCCTCGCATAGTCTACGATGAGAAGGTATCCGTGGTGGTGTATCCATGGGTGCATCCCCTGTGTGATGGTGGTGGGTGGCTGCTTCATGCTTGGGGCTGAATTCCTTTCCATATCCATGGTGTGCAGCACTGGCTTTCCTTGCTCTCCTCTCCACCCAGCAAGGGAGGCTTACCTCTGGTTTTTCTCTCTGTTTCTGGCTTTAGGTCGACATGTTCTCATATGGGATGGTCCTCTACGAGCTGCTGTCCGGTCAGCGGCCTGTGCTAGGACAGCACCAGCTCCAGATTGCAAAGAAGCTCTCTAAAGGGATCCGTCCTGTTCTTGGGCAGCCAGAAGAGGTGCAGCTATACAGGATGCAGGCACTCATGATGGAGTGTTGGGACACTAAGCCAGAAAAGGTACAAGGCCACCCTCATGACCAGTGTCTTCTGATTGTGTAGCTGCAGGGATTTGGGAGCCCTCTTGACACAGGAAAGCCAGGCTTGCTTTCCACACAGCAGACCAGCTCACTTGCCCATTTACCCCTCCTGCTGATATGGCCCAGAACTTCAACTGAGAGTTTTCTGAATGAAACTATGGCAGATTGGTGGCCTTAGACAATTGACAGTGACATGAAGGTCCCTTGATGTCAGTGGCAGTTAAGCTATTGATTTCAGCAGGGCAAGACACTACCCATAATTTCTAGAAACAGCTACAGTATTGTGCTGTGAGTTCAACTACAAAAACCTCAAAACCCTGAAGATTATAAAAGGTGTCATGAGGAACGAAAGGGTTCAAAGTACAACAAAGGGGTTATGTTGCAGGACATTCTCCATTAATACAAGTTGGTGTTTCAGAGCTGCTGTCCTTCAAACAAAGGTCAGCTTGACTCAGAAACAGCTAGTTGCTGTCATGACAGTGGGTCAGCTTCCAAAATCCATAAACCTGGAGGAATTAATAACACATGTAAGAGAAACACAAACCAAACTATGGAAGCACAGAAGTTTGGCTTCAGTGGAGGATGCCAGGTGAAGTTTATGAGGACAGTTGGGTGTTGGTTTGAGAAAGTGGATTATTAAAGAAAACCTACTTCTTGGGTCTCTAGCTTTCGTAAATAATGATTATTAAGATTCTTTGATTTCATCTGGACCCCCAGCTGCCTTGTGTGACATGTCTTTCTCTTTTCCCTTTCCCACAGCGTCCGCTGGCCATTTCTGTGGTGGGACAGATGAAAGATCCTACCTTTGCAACATTTATGTACCTGCTGTCCTGTGGGAAGCAGTCTTCCTTCTTCTCCTCCCAAGGACAGGAGTACACTGTGGTGTTCTGGGATGGGAAGGAAGGCACCAGGTGAGACAGCTCATATTAGTCATCTCTTTCTTTTGTTCTTTTGTTCTTTTCAAGTAAAAATCCTTCAGTGTCTTCACTTATGCCTCTGGGAGGGAGGTAAAGAAGGTGAAAGTGAATTTGGGTGAATGCCAAGGATACGGTGAACACTGTTTTCCCAAACTCTTTTAATTGGGAACAGTGGTTGCTTTATAAAGGATATTTAATGAGCTTAACTCTGCTTCAGTTAATATGAGGAGAAGATTAGGGCAGGGTAATGATTCACACACACAGGATGAAGCATTTGCACATGAGAACAGACGTGTTCTGCCTTTCCTAATGAGGCCATTTAACATTAAACCTTTCCTAATTGAGACTGCAGTTCCATCTCTGTTCTGCAAAGCAATTAAGCACATGCTTAAATCCTATTGAAATCATCAGGAGTTTACCACATGCCCGAAGCTGTGTGTGCATCCAAGTGTATACTGCCAGTAAAATATGTGCTATCCAGAATGGGCCTGTGCTTTAAACATTATTAAATTGTGACTGAGATGATGGTATTTCTGCTCAGCCACACGTGACCCATGGCTGGTTAGGTTTATTTTTATGGATGTCCCTGATTTTTATAGCCTCAATCTTCATTCACAAACTGCTCTGAATTGGATATTAATGCGTTCGTTACTTGTAACCATTAACCTACTGGGAAAGGCACACCATTTGTTCATGAACAATTTGCTGTGCTGGTTGTGGTGCCTGGTCAGTCATTCAGCGCAGACAGCATAACTATTCCTGCAAAGGCTGGTGAAACACATGGGACTCACAGATGTAGTTTGAATACGTGGATGTTGTCCAAATATTCACGGCAATATATATATATCCCAGTGAATCTGCTTCCTGACTGGACAATCCACTTGCTGGAAACTGCTGAATAACAAATTACTTATATGTGACAGCTTTCAGGATGGGTAATTGCTTGTGCCACGGTTGGTAAAACATCTGGGGCTCACAGATGCAGTTGTGAATATCCAGTTATTGTTCAAACATCCATCGCCAATAAACTTCCCCAGACAAACAAAATCCCTTTATTTACAAAAGTATTAATTAGTCATATTTATAAATTATTTTATCAGCTCACTGATCTTTGCTCTTATTTGGAAGAATCATGCTCTTCTGTTTATGTACTAGAGTAAGTAACAAAGCCAGATAATCCTGAGGCAGAGAACTTGGGGAGCGAGCAGATAGTCTCTTGAGAACCTAATGGGCAAGATTAAGGAAGGGAGCTTATAAACAGGAGAGGAATCAACTTTTTAAAAGGGTAGATAATGGCAGGGTAAAGGGAAATGGATTAAAGCTAAAGGAGGGAAGGTTTAGATTAGTTCTTAGGGGGAAGTTTCTACAGAGAGAGTGGTGAGGGGCTGGAATGGGCTGCCCAGAGAGGGGGTGGGTGTTGCCCCATCCCTGGGGGTGTTCAAGGGCCGGTTGGATGTGACCCTGGGCAACCTTGTGTAGATCCAGGCCTGAAGGTTGGTGGCCCTGCCTGTGGCAGGGGGGTTGGAACTCTATGATCCTTGGGGTCCCTTCCAACCCAGACCAGTCTATGACTCTATGAAGATGGGCTGAGATCTCCTAGCTATTCCTTACTGCTATTCCACTGGAGCTATGTGTCTCACTGCTGAATTCTAGTAACAGACCATGCAAGTTCTAATCCTTTTCCACACAAAGTCAGATAGCTGAGCTCAAATCTTCACAGGAGTGATTGCATATCTGCACCCTGACAACGAGCCATGGGGTGTCTGTATTTCTCTTCCTTTACAACGACCATTTGTGGGGTTGTAGAGCCTTGCAGCGTTGTCCATGCCTGGGCAGTTATGTCACTTTTGGCTTGGCCAAAAGTACCAAGTACTGTCCTGCAGCAGTGTACCAGCTGAATGTTGGCTACAGGAAATTGTTATTTACTCCTTACAGAAACTACACGGTGGTGAATCCGGAGAAAGGAGTCATAGAAGTGGAGAGGATGAGCTGCCCTGGGATGAAGCTCTGCTGCCAACTCAAATTTCAGAACGCCCTCTGGGCTGCCACCGAGGTGAGTGCTGCCTGAGCTTCAGTGCCCCACTCAAGAAGGTGCCTCGTTAGATGAGACACAAATGAAGAGAAAGAGCCTATTAAATTAGTAAAGCTGAGAGCGTTTGAGACAATGGGCGTCTCAGATGAGCAGCGTGACTTCCCTGTCTCCGGGTGTATTGTTTCTGCCTGTTACTTAGCTGATACCTAGATCAAAATCAAGCCTTCTGGTGTTCCAAGCGATCGTGGGAACCTCCACTTTCCAAGGCAAAACTCTCCGGGTTGGAGCCTATCTGTACCCAGTGTTTCATCTGGGAAATGTCCTTATCTGTAAGCGATAAAGGGAAGCAGTGAAAGAAACCACTCGCTGAAGGGTGGGGTTTTGAAAGAGGCCCAAGGGATTGGAAAGTTGGTGGGAAACGGGTACCCAAGTTTTGTGTTCACGGTGGAAAACTGCAGCTAAAAAAAAGATAAGAGTGAGAGACTATGACTGGTTTATACCTCAGAGCCCCTGCCCACCCATCAGAAGGGGCTGTATTAAGCATCAGCCCATTCTGACACAATCATTTGACACAAACCAAACAAAAAAATAGCTGAAACAAATTAAAATGTTCCTGGAGTTCAGTGTTTCAGAGCAGGAGGTGAAAAAAGGCCAAGCTTCCTGACTGAATAATTTGTGGTAGTTAACTCACTCCACCCTAGCATGGATGAGAATATAGATCTTTTTTTCCCTGTAGGAAAATAAGATCTTTTTAATTTTTCTGTTCCTAAATAGACACAAAAATCAAATATTCCATTTTTTATTACTTTTTCCATAACAGGAAGTATAGAAAAAATAAAATTGAGAAACCTTAAAGCATTTTATTTCTACCTTTTTGAAAAAATAAATCTTAAAGCATTTTATTTCTACCCTTTTGATCCAGGTGAAATGTGTTGCTGTTCCCTGAACTGTGTGCTCTGTGTCAGTACAGTAGATTAACGAGGTGCAGAGCAAGTGTAATTCCCCAAACAGCGTAACACTACCTTTCCTCCAAGTGATGGATTAATGCAAAATAACAAACAACATGTTTCACTTGTCCTCCTGGGTTTGGGATTTGTGCAGAGTCAGGCAGAATTGTCAAATGCTACTTTTAGATGCGGTGATAGAACACCTGTAGTGGTGATTTTGGTGGATCCTGGGATTCCTTGCTCTCTGGGGAAAAACAAAGAGAAATCTGTGCTTTGGAGTTTGAAAAATACAAGTTAAAACTGGGGTTTGGAACCAGTTTGAAAATGGAAATAAGTGAAATTTATAGAATTTTATTTCCTCTTTCACAGGACCAGAAGATTTCTGTGTATGGCTTGCAGGGCATGTGTCCTCTAAAGACTCCACAGAAGAGTTTAGACACTCCTGCTACTGTGAGCTGCTTTCTAGTAATGCCTGTTGTCAAAAAGGTAAGGAGGAACCTAAAGGAAAAGGGACATCAGTGAGACTTACCTGTCTCCTGCTGGACCAAGCTGCCAGAGCTTGCACAGCATGTCACTAGGCTAGTGTTTGAAGGACTTTGCAATGCCCAGGAACATTTTGGCAGTGCAAAGAGAAGGTTTCCAGGTCTTTGTCCCTCTGCCAGAGGACAGAGGTGTGGGCAAGAACCTGAGTCAGGGGACCAAAGCTGGCACTTCCAAGCCTGCTGGGAAAACAGTCAAAATAGATCAAATTCCTCTGCAAGGAAGTTTTCCAGCTGCGTTTCCACATCATTGGAAGACGGGGTTTAGGCTGATCAAGCAAAGTAGAGGGGACATGAAACAATAATTAGAGAAAAGCTTTGTTAACTGCTAATGCAGGACGTGGGTGTCTCCCAGTTCTGTACCCATTCTCCTGCTGCTGTGTGCATGCTGCTGTTTGCACACACAATCACCTTCAAACATTTCCAAGGCCCAACCACACTTCCTTCTGGTTCTGAATGTGACCGCTTCAATCATACAGGCACTCCAAGAACCACTTCTTATGGGTAATAACAAAACTTATATACTCTCTGTCTAGTTTTGCAGTTGCTGGTGTCCTGTTGCCAGCAAGAGGAACCTGACGTGACTGCCTGTTGTGGGCGAGTCTTGGGAGATGTATAAAAACTGTTTTCAGGCCAAATTACCTCCGGTTTGCTTACAGCCACCTCAAGTAAAAACATATAATTATGTTCCAATGTTATTGGTAGCTGTGTAGCTTTTTGCAAGTGCCAGCAGACTGGTGTGTCTCAAACCTCAGTATGGAGCAGCTCTCGGAGCGACAGCAGAGCTGGTTTATACCACATCCCTGTTCTGCGTTTATTGTCCATTTCTGGCTCATTTGCTCGCGCTGCTGAAGCCGAGGCAGATGGTTAGTGTAAGGTGTGACTCTTCACTTCCAAACATGGTGTAAGTCGGGCTAAAGTAGGCCTTAGATGTAAAGCTGGCACGGGGATGAATTTCCCCTGCCTGGAGGCTGCATCCGTCGGCTTGCTTTGGCTCCCAGTCCCGCGGCGTTTCTCCGCCGTGGAGTTTCATTTCTGATGGGTAGGGCAAATGTCTTTTTCATGCTGCCTGAGGTTTTGTCCAGGACAGTCGAAGGAGCCTTTCGCTTTCAGCTTTTCCACTGTCACACAGCTTGTGAAGCCATTCCTCAGGGCTTACGAGTGGCTTTATGTCTCCTGGTTTCTATTTTCAGTTTGTGGCTTGCCTAGAAAATGTCATAAATAATGCCAGGCCCTACAATAGTAATATTGAGTCTAGACACCTCCTTTCCTCCCCCGACCCTACCCAACCTTCCAGAAATCCACATCCCTTCGGCGCACTCCTTCTTTAGTTTATTGGACTTAACTTTTTCCTCTCTCCTTTCTATGAATGAGTTTGGCAGTGAAATAGCCAGAGCAGCAGCCGTAGGGATGTGCAGACCAGGTTGGCATGAAACTAACCCCGTTTTAGACACAGCCAGTCCTTCCAACAAAGCTAAGTGGAAAGCTTACACTTGTCGAACTCACTGTACGGAGCAGCGAGCTGCATCAGAGTTATCACATCGTCATTATTGTCCAGTGGAAAAGAGAATTGCTCACGTTTCCCTGGGAAGAAAGCCTTTAGCTGATGAGATGTGAGGTAACTAGCAGTCAGAGAATTGCCGAGGGATGTTGCTGGGAAGGGGAATTCTTTACAACCGCCTTGGGAAGACTGATCCAAAAGAAATAATTTCCAAAACTTGGTTTCTCATCCAAAGGAAGCATCATGGAAATTTAAAAGCAGCAAAGAGGGGCCCAGAATCCAAACCTTGCCCGCCAAGGAAAAGTCTTGTACAATTGAAGCTTTTTTTTGTTGCATGCTTTCTGTCACCACCATCATTGTATTTGGCAAACAATAAAATTGTCAGTAAATTTCCTTTCAGAAAAAAAACCAAAACCAAACAAACCCTTAACCAAACAGGTTAAAAAGAGCAAAATAGGATGTTTGCTGTATTGGTTTGCAGCATTCTTACATGGAGAAAGAAAATTTAAACCAGTGCAACCCTCTGGCCTCTTGCAAAAACCTGGAACACACGAAAACAAAAGCTACATTTAAAGGCTGCAGCCTGCCGCGGCGTTCACTGCCAGCAGTGCCAGACCCTGCAGGGAGGAGAGGAGGAGGTGACCAAGGCTGTAATGTCAGGGGGCTGTATTTCTTCTTCTGAACCTGCTTGAAACAGCCGTCCCGACGGCTCCGAGCCGCGTGCTGTCCTCAGCTGGTGAGGACAGGACGTCTGGAGCCAGCTCATCTCCTGCACATCGCATACCGTCACAAGCCCTGCTCAGAGGCCTTCCTCCCTGGCACAGCAGGACTCCTGGCAGGACGGAGACTTCAAATGCAGTTTTGTTGCTGTGTGTTTTTGTTGGCTCTTCGTGGAGCCCAAATGTTGAAAATGAATTCTGAGAAAGTTACTTAAGGTTTCTGGAGCCTGCTGCCCTGCCTGCCTTTGGTCACTGTCATAATACCCTGATTCGGAGAGGTTTGCCTTGCTGCCCAGCTGCACCAGCACCTAATAAAGCCTGGTGAGTCGATGGCACCTGTGGGTGGGTGGCCTTTACTGTGTTCTTCTGTGAAACGGGTCCCTCCCTCATCTCGGCTGGGCGAGGAATGGAAGGTTGAGGGCATCACGCAGCATTTGTGTTCCCACTTCTCATTCTTAAACAAAGAGATGACAACAGTGGTTGGATAGAGGCAGGTCCTGATAGCCAAGGCAGTGAGTAATAAATGCCCCAAAGCATAAAATATCTTCCAGATTTGCTTCCACCATTGTCCTATTCCAGGCAGGCTCGAATTTGGCAGAGTTGGTAGTAACGGTAAAGCTGGGTGGGGATGGTTGACGCAGCTCTGCCCGGGTACGGTGCCGATCGCTCAGCGCTGAGGAAATTTGGCCAAGGAACCCAAAAGGCAATCTGGATTCTGTTCTGCAGTAGCTGACACTAATCAAAGAAATGAAAATATTTTTTAGGAAGGCTATGCTTGGATAACTCAGCGTTTCCAAATCAAGTGAGACAACATTATAGAGATCTCTGAAGCCTTCACTCATGTCCTGTGTCAGGCTGGGAGCAGTTTGGGCTGACTTTCCCACATTATAGTTAACTTCAGACATTCCCATTTCAATTTAAATTTTCCATTTTTAGGAAGAAACACCTATTGGGCAGGGGCCTTTGTATTGAAAGAAGCTTGACCATTTTCACCAGAGAAATGTGGGCTCTTCATTGTTTCGTTCTGCTTTAAATAACCAAACTCCTTTCCAAAGACAAAGTAACCCAAAACCCAGCTTGTGCAAAGCATCCTGCTGTGTTCCAACATGCTGATGCAACTCTGGCAAAACCCGCATCCAGGAGCCTTTGCACCAGATCCACATGGCAGCAGGGACATGGCACCGAATGCTCCAGGCCATTTGGGTTTCTTTTTAATTAGTGGTTAGAGAGTTGGGACTGGACTGTGTTAAAGTCCAAGTCCCGTTTCACAACTTTCCGCTTGCTTCCCTAGTTTTTCCCATTACAGTACAGTTCTGCTCTGAGTTGGATTAGTCATACAGCTCAGCACGCCCGTGGTTTTACTCATACTTTGTGTGCAGATAGCATCTTTTTTGCCCAGCACTCTTAATAAGCCTTGCAAACAGTGCTAGCAATTAAACTAATATGCCACCTGCCCCCCTGGCCCATACTTGAAAGTAATTCAAGACCCTGATTTTGGCTGATACAGGTGTAGGCAGCCTGGGATTTACCTTCCAGGGCTGGCCTAGCCAAGATGCCTACGAGGGCACAGGCTTTCCCCTAATTTATGGGCAGCAAGGGGTGATGCTGAGCCCCTGTCCCATCTCGCAGAGGCGGGAAGTGTCACTGGTAGCCCGGGCACAGTGAGGCTCTTGAGGGGTGAGGTTCAGCTGGAGGTGCTCTGTGTGGTTCTGTTCGCTTTGCTTTAGTCTGGCAGGATTGTAACAGCTCCAAAAAAGCCCAGGGCAAAGGGTCTTTTTTAGAATTTATTGCTCCATGGGGAGGAAATAAAAAGGCCTTTGAGGTAGGTATTGTTCTATCTGCTTCACAGATGGGGGAGTTTCTGGGGCGTACCCAGGGTCACAGGGAGTTTTATTCCATTTCCCAGTGAGTTTCCCAGTGGTTTGTGCTGCTGTGATGAGCTGGGGGAGTGGGAGACCCAGTGAGCCACGGCCTTCTCACCATGGGGCAGGATGGGATCCATCGCAGCCGTGCCGCGCCAGCGCGTGACGCCAGCTGTGGCTGCCGCAGCCAGCACATCTGTACATTCAGGGGCAGAGTTTTTAACTACCTGCAGGATTGTTCGTGGCACTTGGCAGCTGCTTTGCTGAACTGCTGCTGCTTCCGTGCCTTCCGCTGGGATGTCTGTGAGCTGCCAGGGGTCCCAGAGCACGGCCCTGGGAGAAGCGGTGCTGTTAGAGCAGCAGACGGTGGATATGGAGCGGTTGCTGAATGCTCTTTTTTTTCCAGGAGGATTGTCTCCCTCTCTGTTTTTACTGCATCTCTTCCATTCTTCCCCTACCTAGCAATAGCTGTACTCCTTTCTGGAAACGAGCCGGCTTTCTACAGCTGGATTCCTAGGATCACGATGGCTGTCTGTGAACATACTCCAGCTTGAGTTTGTTAACCTTCGGGGCAGGCTGCCAGATCTGTCTGTCCTCCCTTGCCAGTAACGAGAGAGGTAATGCTGGGTGAGAGGAGTGTAGCTCTGCAGCAGCTTCTACGTAATGACTTCTTTTTATGTTGCTGTTATCACTGAGAGACTTGGGGTAAGGTACTAGAATGGTGAGAGGCAGCCAGAGCCTCTGGGATCGGAAGCTCACGTATCGCAGAGGAGTAAAAGATCCAGATAGTGAATCTGTTGCCTGTTCCTTGCCCAGATAGAGAATCTGTTGTCTCTTTCTTGCAGAACTCTTACGTGGTGCTGGCCGGCTTGTCGGATGGACTTGTAGCAGTATTTTCAGTGTGCCAAGGCATCCCAGAGGACAGCTGCTCCTACCTGTGCTCCCACACAGCAAACAGGTCCAAATTCAACATTTCTGATGGTGACCCTCGGCAGAACCCGTACCCGGTGAAGGCCATGGAGATCACCAACAGCGGAGCAGAGGTCTGGTACAGCAACGGGCCCGGCATCCTCATCATAGACGGCGGCACCATGGAGATCAGCAGGAGGCTGGAGCCCTTCAGCCCGCCCTCCGTCATCACATCCATCGCCTGCAACTCGGAGTGTCACGGGGAGGAGGTGGTGTGGTGTCTGGATGATAAAAGCAACTTCCTGGTGATGTATCATGTTACCACCTACCAGCTCTGTGCACGCTACTTCTGTGGAGACTGCAGCCCCCTCAGAGACATGTTTACAATCCAGCAGCCTTCGGCAGCCATCCCAGCTACTGCACCCATAAACCATAAAGCAGTGGAGAGTAACCCACTGGGGGACATGAGCATTATCTACAGCCCTGAGGTTGGCACCCAGATACTAAACCACCAGGACTCCCTCACGGATTATTGCTCCGTGTCTTCCTATTCCTCCTCACCTCCCAACAGGATAACCCGGTGCCCCTCCAGCCTACCCAGCTCACCCCTGAGCTCTTCCAGTGCACCACTCTCCACAGATTTTGAGGACTCAGACAAATTTCATGAGTTGAAGCCTTCTGTAGATCACGATGCTGTGCCTGCAGGTGACAACGTGAAGCATCTCCAAGCTGTCAAGATTCTTCCAGTAAAGGACCTCATATGGATCCCCAGGTAAAATTGGTAACTTAACAAAAGAGCTTTGTCAGAATCTCTCCCAGGCTGAGCATGAGATTAGCTCAGGCTCACTCAGGAACTTTTGCACTCCCAATATGATTCCCCTCCCCAGAAAGTCAAGTTGTCATTAAGGAATTTTATTCCCAGAATGTCAGTTCTTCTGCTCCTTCCAAACGCTACATGGTGTTGGGCAGAATGGCCACTTCTAAGGGTCCAAGGCCCTGTGGGATCAATTGTGACCAGAAAGAAATGTGGGTGGGCAGATGCAAAGCCCTGATTCTCCAGCTCCTGAGAAAACAGCAGCAGGCAGCTCCCTTGCTCAGATGCAAACCTGGCAAATCCTCTTCTCTCCTGCTGAGCTGAGGGAAACCCCAGGGGACGTGGCTTTGCCTGTCAGGGAGCTCTCTCTCACTGCTGTGGGTTCAGGATGCCAGAATCACAGATCGTAGGGATTGGAAGGGACCTTCAGAGATCATCAGGTCCAACCCCCCTGCTAAAGCAGGGTCCCTCAGACAGGTTGCACAGGTTGGCATCCAGATGGGTCTTGAATATCTCCAGAGAAGGAGATTCCACACCCCCCTGGGCAGCCTGTCCCAGGGCTTCATCACCCCCACCAGGAAGAAGTTCTTCCCCATATTGGTGCAGAACTTCCTGTGCTCCAGCTTGAGGCCATTGCCCCTTGTCCTGTCCCCACAGAGCACTGAGAAGAGGCTGGCCATTTCCCCCTGTGTCCCACCCTTCAGATATTTATAACCATTGATCAGATCCCCTCTCAGTCTCTTTTCTCAAGGCTGAACAGCCCCAGCTCACTCAGCCTCTCCTCACATGGTAGATGCTCCAGGCCCTTCATCATCTCCGTAGCCTCTGCTGGACTTTCTCCAGGAGATCCCTGGTTTTTTTATACTGGAGAGCCCAGAACTGGACACAATACTCCAGGTGGGGCCTGACCAGGGCATAGTAGAGGGGGAGGATCACCTTTGACCTCCTGGCCATGGTCCTCTTAATGCCCCCAGGATCCTAATGGCCTTCCCTGCCCCCAGGGCACACTGCTGGCTCATGGCCACCCTGCTGCCCAACAAAACACTGTCACTGACACCGAAGTGCAGAAGGCTGTGGCACTGCAGGAGGGAGTGCAGCAGGGAGGATGGGTGTCCAGCATGTATCTTCCTTGGCTGCCTCTAGTCATGTGGAGTACGTGTGATGTCTCCTTGTTTCTCTTCTAGGAGGGGAGGGGACATCATTGTTATTGGACTGGAGAAGGAGTCTGGCACCCAGCGGGGCAGAGTGATCGCTGTGCTGAAGGCTGGAGAACTGGCTCCCTATGGGTGAGACTGACTCGGGCACCTGTTATGGGGGGGCACCAGGGGGACTGGGTACAGAGGGGGGCTCTGGGGGCTCTCAGGAGCTTCCAGCAGCATCTGAGAGGCTCCTGGGTAAAGAAGACACAGTTGCTTGTTGCGCATTGGGGCATGTGCATGCTCCTACAGGCGGCGAGGGGGAGGCACCATGGCCCCAGCCTGGTCTCCCAAAGCCAGAGACCAAGTACCCCCGTAATGAGACAGACAGGACTGTTGCACAATGCGATAAAGGTCAGTCTGATCCTGCCTGGTGCTGGCTCCCTGTGCTCTGAGGGCACCTGGCAGAAGATCTCCAGAGCTTGGCAGGCTGCGGCCCCGCGTGAGGAACAAGAGGTGTATTTATGCAGAGCGCGATGCTTGTCTGGGGCCACATTCACGTGGCTCAGGTTGACGTTCTGGCTCTAAATGAGCACCTTTGTGCTGCCAGCAGCGCCGGGCCGGGGCAAGGCTCCCAGAGCACAGGGGAGAGCAGTTCCATACCTTAATTCCAAACGTTTCACACAGCGAACCAGAGTCCGAGTAAATAAATAGCTGCTAGAGAGAGACAGGGGCATTTCTGCTGATGGCTGAAATACCGAGCTGGGATTGTGCTCTCCATGGCCAAACAAGTGGAGGGTGAGCAGCACTGAGGATTATAAACCATCCTTTATTACTGGTGGCAAACACAGGAGATCAAAGCATTCCTGCCTTTCCCTTCAAGTGCTCGCTGCATGTCGTTATCACCTGTTAGGAGTGGCGTTATCTTTAGTGTTCATGTTACTCTGAGGTTGATTTTAGCTTTGCTTAAAGGAAGCATGGAGTTAGGGCAGGGTGATGTGGTTGTCTCGAGCTCGCCCTGCTCTGCCATCTCCCAGCCTGGCTGGTGCAGGTGGCCGGGGGCTCGCTCTGTGTTACACAAAACCAGCCTGAGTGCCTGCCACCCACAGGACCCTCCTTGTGCAGAGTGGGACAGGCTGGTGAGGAAAGGGAGGTGGCTTCCTGGGACATTGTGCCCCTGTACTTGGCATTGGTGAGGCTGCTTCTCAAGTGCTGTGTCCAGTTCTGAGCCCCTCACTACAAGAAGGACATTGAGGTCCTGGAGCACATCCAGAGAAGGGCAACCAGGCTGGGGAAGGGGCTGGAGGGCAAATCCTGTGAGGAGTGGCTGAATGAGCTGGGGGTGTTCAGCCTGGAGAAAAGGCTGAGGGGAGACCTTATCACCACCTACGCTGACCTGCCAGGAGGGTGCAGAGAGGTGGGCGATGGTCTCTGCAGCCAGGGGACAGGAGATGGGACAAGGGGCAATGGGCTCAAGCTGTGCCAGGGCAGGGTCAGCTCAGATGGGAGGGGAAAGTTCTTCCCTGGCAGAGTTGTGGGGCTGTGGCACAGGCTGCCCAGGGAGGGGGTTGAGTCACCAACCCTGGGTGTGTTTAACAGACAGGTAGATGAGGTACTTAAGGATATGGTTTAGCACAGGACAGGAACGGTTGGACTTGGTGATCTTAAAGGTCTTTTCCAACCCTGTGATCCTGTGAAAAGCCAGCTGCCCAGGACAGCGGTCCCCATCTAGGGGCTTTTGGGAAAGAGTTCAGGGCCAGTCTTCCCCCACTGAGTTGTAGATGGAGCCTGGCAAGATTCCCTGCAAGGACACACGTGTGTCCCTCTGGATGTCTTCAGCTGCCCTCGTCTGATCAGCTAACGCACTGAGAGATCAGGAAGGGGAGCACACACAGCACGGTGCTGTCCCGCAGAGCTCCCTCCCACACGAGCCTTGTGAGTCCGTGGGCTGCTGCCATGGCTGTGCCTGCTGGTCTGGACTGGGGGCTCCTGCCCTGGGCTGGCAGAGCTGGGCTCCAGCCCTCTCCCACACCACAATCCAACCTGTGGAGACGTTCAGCAGCCTGCTAGCTGTGGCATGATGCCGGCTGTTTTGAAAATGCCCAGCTGGCAGCAGGCAAAAGAGCCTGTGGATTTAGCAAATCAGGAGATTAACGGCAACTTCAAAATGTCACAGCAGACTTACGCACCCACCTGCATGTTTAGGCACCGGAATCCCTTTAAAAACCTTTTCCTGTGTCACTGAGCCGCTTGCTTGTACTGTGACATCGTTCCTGATCCCTCTCTTTGTGAAGTTCCCCTTTCTTGAGGATTTGCAGCTTATAAAAGGCGACTGGGTAGCTGGAAAGGAAAGCTTGTGAGTCAGTGCCTCCCGGGCGAGCGGCGGTGTGCTGCTCTCTGCTGTAATGCCCTTCTCTGCTCTGTTCTTCCTTTCCCAGGGCGCTGGTGGATGCCGCTCTCATCGGGAAGGACACAGTTGTGTGCTGCTTTGAGAATGAAAACACAGAGTGGTGCCTGGCTGTCTGGAGGGGTTGGAGTGCCAGAGACTTTGACGTTTTCTACCAGGCCTATGAAGAGCTGGGAAGGCTGGAAACCTGCATGCGAAAGAGGAGGTAGTGCTTGTGGCACTGAGAAGATGGAAGCATCCTGCTCTGAGCACACCTGGACTGCGAGACCTGGCCCCGGAGAGAGGGGGAACGAGGGGTGCGTGGAGGGAACCACGTGTCTGGTTTGCTGCTAAGGAGCACTGCAGGGGGGTTCCCCTGCTGCTGGAACCCCCTTGGGGCTTTTGGGGACAAAAGAAACCTGAAGGTGGGAGCAGGGCAGGGAGCTGGGCCACCTCTCCCCATGTCGTGCTCCATCACAGTAGTGGAGGGCAGGAGATGGAGGTGGCTGTGGTTCTGCTCTGCTCCAGTTTCTTCTTTCCCATTTTAAATTCCTTCCTCACTGTCAGCATGCCCTGGCTGCTGCTGCTGCTGCTGCTGCTTTCATAGTGCACGTTGTCAGCCAGGAGTGCTCCACCATCCTTATCCTCAGCCCTGTCCTAGGAACCTGGGCACATACTGATCCCCACTGCCCCAGCTCACTGGGTGCGAATTCATCCCTCTTTGGGGCAGGATGGAGCTGCGGGAAGCCCTGTGCTGTGGGGCTGCGAGTTTGTTAGAGGCTACTTCAGGCGTAGCCCCTGTTGTGACTGCTGTGTAGCGACACCCAGGTGTAATAACCAGCAATAAGCTTTGGCTGGCCACTGTGTTTCTGGCTCCTAAAAGCTATTGTGGTACAGCAGCATTACTGTGAGAGAGCCCAGAATAATCTGCACGGTCTCGGCGAGCAAGGTCGGTTCTAACTAGAGCTGATACAAAGCAAAGCCACTCGCCCTTCTTGGTGTAGGAGAAGGGAGCCCCCAGACCAGGAAGGTTTTTCCTCTTCTACTCTTTCTCTTGGTAAATACACCCTGGGGTGGGGGTGGGGGCACAATAAGCTTAATTTGCCTGTGTATCTGTGCAGCTTCTGCTCACCACAGCTTGTATGTTATCTTCATTAGTGGCCGGGGATGATGTATTGGCTCAGATACAGTTGCACTTTGTTATCCCAAGCATGTACAGCAGTGTAAAAAGCAAGTCTGACTAAGCACCCTGTAAAAAGGTGTACAGTTTGAATTTTGGACTTTTTTTGGGTTTGTTTGGAGTTTTTCTATCCCTGAAACTTGTGTGAGCATCGGCAAGGCTGGCCAAGGCCGAACGGGCAGGTTAACCCTCTGGTTCACATTTCTGTTGCAGGCTGCTAAAATACCCTTCATCAGAAAGAGAGTGTATCTTAAAATAAACCTGTTTCTCCCCACAATGTCCCTGTGTGAGTGGCGCTTCTTACAGCCATCCCACGCCTGCATCAGCTGCGCTGTGCTCAGGAGGTGTGGTGCCTGGTTAAAACATGCAGCCTCCTGGTGAGCATGGGCTTGGGTTTGCATTATGGTCTGTCCCCTTACCTGGTCTTACCCATCTCTGTACCCCAATGCTCCTCCAGCAGCTCAGGGAGCAGATCCAGCCACATCCCTGCACCCCAGTTCCAAGGACAAGCTGTCCTGCCTGTTGCCTCAGAATGGGGGGAGAGGGGGTTCAGCCCTTTGCTCACACCATGGTCTGACGGGTGTTTTCCTCCTCTTGACTCCAGCTCAGTTTGGGTATCTGTGTCAGGGCTGATTAACTGTGTTTCCCCAAAAACGTGTCACTGGCCCCCCAGCCTGCATGTGCACCCCTTGTGCACCTTGTGCTGTCCATGAGCCTTGGGGCCCTAACCACCTCAGCTTTCTGTGAGTAAGCACTGGCTGGAAAAGCTGCCCCAGCTCCTTGGCATCCCTCTTGAGCAGAGCACCTCAGGTACTGCACTGCTTCCAAAGGCTTCCCACCACCCAAGGGGGTTAGCTGGAGCCTCTCCCAAACCTTCGGTGGGCATCAGCCAAGGCCCCATCACAAAAGGGGCTTTGTTGTGCTCCCCACTACCCCCGGAGCTGTTCCTGCACACCTTCCTCAGACCCACCGGGACGTCCCAGCTCTGACATCCCAGCTGCTGCCCTCGCTGGGCACCTCAGGGTGGTCGGCTGGAGGGCACATGAGGCTGTGGTGGGAGGATGGCAGATGGGTGTTTTTGGACACACAGAGAATCAGGAGGGGTGCAGGGACAGTAGAGAGTGTGTCCCCAACCCTGTTGGGAACAGGATGGTAGCTCCTAAAAGCAGAAGGAAGCCTGAATGCTGCTACCTTGGAGTCAGGACCACGTCCCCCCTTAGGCAAACCTGACCCCACTGTAGCACAGGTCCAGGGAGTGAGCAGCACATGTGCTGCAAGAATAAATCCCAAACCCCTCCAGTTCCAACAGTTTAAGGGAGATGCCAATGTTTGTTCCCAGCCCTCCCCCCATCCTGGTCCCAGTGGGACTGACACTGGGTATGGGTGAGTGGCATGACAGAATCACAGACTGTTCTGGGTTGGAAGGGACCCCAAGGATCATACTGTTCCAAAACCCCTGCCACAGGCAGGGCCACCAACCCCCAGGCCTGGAGCTACACAAGGTTGCCCAGGGCCCCATCCAACCTGACCTTGAACACTCCCAGGGATGGGGCACCCACCCCCTCTCTGGGCAGCCTGTTCCAGCACCTTACCATCATCCACCCACCATCATCTATCCCTGGGAAAGGGAAGGGGGGGGTCGAAGGCCAAAGGCAGGAAAAGCCCCAAATGCCCAGAGCAGGGGGCTGCCTGAGCCCCCATTGCTGCTGAGAAAATCCCCAGGGGAGCTGTGGCTACCACAGTCCTCACTGGTTCCTATCAGCTTCTAAAAATAAGCCCAAGCAGGGGCCTGGGGGGTTTAATTCCTTCAGCTGCTGGAGGAGAGATGAGAAAACAGCTTATTTTTATTTTGTCCATGTCAGGTTTCCCCCAGCCCGTCTCGGAGCATGGAAATGGCTCAGCACTGGCAGGGAAGTGGATGGGATTAACCCCCCACTCTGGCAGGGGGGGAGGCGGGTGCTGAGGCCATTAATTACTGGCCAAGGAGGCAGGAAGACGCTGGGGACCTGTCGCCATGGGGATTAACGGAGTTGGCAGCCTGGACCACCCTCCCCCCAGCTTTGCCTCCTCACCCAGCTGCCTCCTGTGAGTGGGGACCCCCACCCCATTTCCTGCTTTGAGAGACACAAACATCATCACCATTCGGCGACTGGTGCTGCTGTGGGCTGGTTCCTTGCTGGGCCAGGCCCTGGCTGGAGAATGGCAGCTGTGCCCAGCACCCGCGTCCTGGTGGAGCTCAGGGCTGGGGCTGAGCTTTGGTTTTGGGGGGGGGGGGGAGGTGTGGCAGGGGTGCAAACTGATCGTAGTGGATCTCTGAAGCCCCACATCCTGGTGCTCGCACGGGATGCTTTGGGGACCCAGCACAATGTCCCTGCGGCTGCACTGATGCTGCCAGCCCAGGGCTGGCCAAAGCCAACCGGCTGCTCTGCGCACCCAAAAACAGGGTGGCGTTAAACCCCATTCTGCTAGAGGAAAGGAGGGCTAGCACCCTCCCCTGCTGCCCTGGGCACTGGGGCAGGATTGGGCCCAAATGCTGGTGGCAGCTCCCAGAGCAGCCTGGTCCCAGCCTGCTGCTTGCAGCCTGGCTGCTGGGATTGCAGCACTGCGCAGTGCCCATGAAGGCAGCCCCAGAAAGTGGTACTGGACTTTTCCCCAGTCCTGGCCAGGTAAAATAACCCCAACAGAAGAGGCTGCCCTGTGCAGTGCTGCCCCAGTGTCACCCACCCATCCCAGCCATATAGCATCCATGGGACCCAACCCCATGCCTGGGCAGCTCTTCATGCTTTTGAGGCTTAAAAATTCCACTTTCAGCTTCATTTCTCCAAGAGCTGGGTGACCTGAGCGTGGGATGGGTTTTTTTTCCTTCTCTGTCACCTTCAACACACAGACAGTCATCAGTTTAGTGTCTCAGAGCAAAGCCCAACCTCTCATGCCCCATGACAGGTGTGGGGGAGGGCTCCGCAGGCTCCAGGCTTTAGCACAAGGAACCAATGTGGTGATTTTGTTTTAAGGGCCATGGGGAAAGGGGCAGTGCTGGCTGTTTTGTATTCTGCTACTGGAAAGCCAGAGGAAATTAGTTTTCTTTAAGCAAACTTTAAAAGGACAGGAAATAGCGTGGCTATTTCAGGCCGCCAGCCTGTCCTTGGCTTACCCCAGGCCTGCAGCAGTGGGACGGGCAGCACCACTGGGCTCTGGTGGCTTCACCAGCACCTCGGCGCCGGCTTTGTTGGGCTGGAGGCAGGAGAAGGCTGCTGTGCTGCTGGGATGGGTGACTCCTCCATCGCCAAAGCACAAAGCCCCAGGAAAGAGTCTTTCCCACAGGTTTGCACCATCCGATCCTGCGCCCTCCCATCCCAGCACTGGCATCCCCAGGAAGATGCTTCTTCCTGCCCACACTGAGCCCTTCCCAGATGTTTCATTCCCTGTTGAGTTTGTGCTTTACTCTTTAGCATCGGGCTCCCCCAAGCCCTGGTCCTGGGGCTGACCCTTTGCTGGGCGGGGGGGGTGTCCACAGCCCCTGAACTGGACGGGTCCTGCCCAGCCCTGTGCGTGCTGGGGCTGGAGGGAGGTTTGGAGGTTTGGCAAGACGGCTGTCCCAGAGACACTGCAGGTGTGTTCCCCCTCCCCCCCACCCCCCCCCCACCCCTCCCACTCCCCCCCAATAACCCTACACCAGGACTTGGTGGGGATGCTGAAGGGAGCAGTGAGGTCATGGCAGACACGTTCCTTCATGGGCTTGCACTTCCTGTAAAAAGTATCAGATGCTGGATGCTCTTCTACACCATTTCATCCTGGGTTTTGGTTGTTCCCTTCCCCACCTCCCACCCCCACCCTTTTTCTGGTGTTTTTGACAACAGGCTGTGTTACACGGTGTATTCAAGGAAGGGGCTTTGCTGGGTAGAAAGCTGGTGGGGTCCTGGCTTAGGAACTACAGCTCTGGAGCTGAGCCCCCACCCCAGGCGCAGGACAGGAACCCCCAAACCCACATGTGGTCACCCCCAGGTCTGGTTATGGCAATTTAACCTGATTTCTACATTATTAAACACCTCAGCATGATCTTTCAGCCCTAATAAACCTTCCTATGGGGATGTGTTGGTCTGACCTCTGGAAAAGGGGTTCCACCATGCCCATGATCTCACACTCGAGGCTGCAGCAAGTGGACCCTGTGTGAGAACAGGAGTTTTTAAATTGTGCTGAATTTAAAGCAAACATCCCCAAACACCCGGTCTCCTGCCCAGCTCTCGTTCTACCTGGCTGCCTGTGTCTTGGGAGGCAGCAGTAACCATCAGTCAGCTCTGTGCACACACCACAGCACTGGAAGGCAACAGCAATGTGAAACCCAGCTTGGCTTTGGCCAAAAACCATCCTGAGAGCTTCACTGACTCCAGGAGCACCTTCTGTCCCCGGCAGCAGGATCCAACCCAAGTCACTGCTGAGCATCTCCCTCAGCTGCCCCTCGGGAAGTCCCAGTGCCAGAGAAGTCATGAGGGGGCTTTTCTGGGATGGACAGGGGTATTGCTCAGATTTGGGGGCTGGTGAGTAGAAGAGAGTCTCTCTCTCACTCACACACACACACACACACTCCCCACTCCCCCCCCACCCCCCCCCACACTCCCACACCCACCCCCCCCCACACTCCCACACCCACACCCACCCACACAGACACACACACACACTCCCCCTTCCTTCCCCCAGTCGCAGAGATGTTGCTGAGTCTGCTGGGGACCAGCCAAAGCCATCTCCCATGTCCCTGGGTTTGGATGGGGCTGGGGCCAGGGAAGGGATGGGGATGGGGAAGGGATGCAGATGGGGATGGGGCCAGGGAAGAGATGCAGATGGGGCTGGAGCTGGGGACTGAGCTTGCCTGGGGCAGGTGCTCAGCCCCAGGGAATCGCAGAAAAGCAGGTTTTTGGCAGTGGGCAGCCAAGCTTTTTTTTAACCTTTCATTTTCTAAAGAACCCATCAGCAAGAGACATAGAAGGAGCCAGGCAAAGTCCTCCCAGCACCCCCAGCCCTGTGGTGGGGACCCCCAGTTTCTGAGACACTCGAGCCCAGCATGCTGGAAATGTTGGAGCTAATTCAGGTCAATTAAAGTCAAAAGATTTTTATTGAATTAAAGTGTGAAAATAAATACAGCCAGCCCAGTATTTGGTCTGTTGGGGTTTTTTTTTTAATGTTAATTCAATTTTTTTTTCACCCTGTTCATAAACGTGATTTAAAAGGTGATAGAGATTCCTGGGCTGGAGGAGAGCTGGGAGATGGGTTTAGGAGCTTGGAAAGGACATGCTGGGTTTCTTGCACCTGGGAAAGTGTGAGGAGCAGCCTGGATGTGAGGAATGAAAGCGCTTCTGGCAGCAGCAACCAGGTGAAAGCCAGTGAAAGAACTGGGGAAAGAAACCTCATGGGATGAAGCTGTGCTGAAGCCCAAATGTGTCTCAGCCCAGCAGGCTGTGAAGGCTCTGAGGCTGCCAGTGCACCACAAAGGAGACGGTATTTGAGCTCCATTTGGCCCCTCCAAAAAAATAGCCACCCCCAAATTTGCTCCAGGCAGTGCACGAGCTCACGCAGGGGGAGCCCAGCCCTGGGTACAAAGCCATGTGCTTGGAACAGACCCGAACGTGGGCACGAATCACCACGTCCCAGAGCAGGGGAACCCAGCAGGACCTGGTGGCATCTGCCCCCCAGGGAAGGGGGGACCTGCTCCCCAGTTTTAAAGCCTCTGAAAGCTTTGCTTCCCAGGGAGCTCTCATGTGAGGCCAGCAGTGTGAGCAGAGGATTTTGGGTGAGTGTTCAGGCAGAACGACTCGGGCTCATGATGTGCAGAGTAAAGATGGAGCTCCAGCCAAAGCTCAGGCTGGTTTTGGGGCAGCCACAACCCCCACCCAACATCCCACCCCATCCCTCACCCTAAACCCCGGGAAGATGGGAATGGGGAAGTGTTCCTGAGCTTTGACTCGCATTCATGCTCATGTGCAGGACACAGCTGGCACCCATGGGAGTCCAGAAAAGGTGCAGAGCTCTGCTGGGGCAGGAGCTTTATTGCACCCAACATTGGTTGGAAGAGTGAGGGGAATTAGGGTCTCACATTTTAATTGCTTTAATGAAGAAGAGAAGCATCTGAGCACAGAGCAAACCTCAGCAAAGGACTCTGGGGCTCCACGTTCTTCAATGTCAGGGTGACACCACTTTTATTTTCTCATCCCTTGGTTTGTCTTACCGGACTGGAAGCAAAGTGTCATGGGTTTCCCAGCCTTAACTGGCTTCTCAGCATGATGCAAACTTCCCTTGGGCCAGGGTGAACTGGCAATGACCTGTGCCAGCCCCAGCCAGGGAGGGGTTTCTCAGGGGCTGGTCAGCAGTTACCTGTTGGTAATGGCACCTGATCCAGCTCTGTACAACTCGGGCAGCAAATACAGCTCATTTTGGTGCAAAATGGGTTCTGCAAGGAGAAGGAGGGCTTTTTCAGAGAGAGGTGACTGTTAAATGAATGACCTTTAAGCTGGGAGTTCATCAAATACATGGTCAGTTAAGAAGTGGGGGCCTCAAGAGCTGTCAACAAGCTTGGGGTGACCCTCACCTGTAACACTGCTTGGGGACATTTGGGAACTGGGTCAGGACTGCAGCACTGGAGCCAAACCCTGATACCAACCAGGTGCTTTTCATTAAATGGCCCCTTCCATTTCCCTGCATTCAGCTTTTAGGGGCTAAGGAAAGTCCTAATCACAGACATTAATTAGCACAGTGTGAGTACAGGGCTCACTTCCCCCTGCCCCCCGTCTCTTGGTGCTGCTCTTCAGGACTTGTATTCTCCACACTCTTTCCCACAGCCACACAGATGAGTCGCTTTTCCCTTTCCCTTCCCTAGTGTGAAGAAACCCTCTGTAATCCCTCAGATTCCTGCTTTGGGACTGCAGCTTCCCATCAAAAAGCCTCACACCAATATTGAGCAATTGGGATAAAACTGGCAGAGCCAGGAAAAACCAGTAAGTGCTCAACACACAGTATCATTTTTACTGGGTTCTGAATACACAAACCATTTCTCAATTATTCAGCCTTGTCATCGTGCACATTTTAAATGTATTGTTAAGGATGTTTTCATACAGCAAAAGCACTTTTAATCTTTTGAGGAGGAAGAAGATGGAGCCCCTGGGTAGAGGAGCAGCCCCAGGACGTTGCAGAGCTCCTCAGGGGCAGCAGCAGTGGGAGCATCCCTACACCAGAGTCTGATGAGCAGATGTTGTCCCCTTCCCCAGAGCCATGGCATTATGTTTTATTCCAGGTCAAAAACCCAACAGAGAGGTGAAAACCCTTTGTAAAGTAAGAGGGAGATCCTTCTACCTGGGCTTACTTCCCCAAACTGCTTTAGGTGGTGGCTGCGCCCACGGGGCGTGGGAAGATGTGGACTGAGGCAGACGACATGAGGAGCTCCAGTTGCAGATAAAAAAGAATCTTTATTGCATCTTAGAAGCCAGTCTTTAAAAAAAAAAAAAAAGGAAAAAAAAAGAAAAGAAGAAGAAAGAGAAAAAAAAGAAAAAAAAAAAAAGGAAAGATTTTTCCATGCACTGAATCCATCCAAGTACCTACATCCTTGGGACTGTCACCAAAAAACGCTGAGCATTATAAGACATCAACTCTACGCTAAGTTGCAGTTCATGTTCCATACACGTGTAAACAATGGTTATTTCTCCTACCAGAGTAGCAATTACTCCATATGATCCCTTCAAACACAGCAACAACCTCGGTAGCGGTTCTGCTCCGTTCCTTCACCAGGCTCCCCTTCCCCAGAGTAGGCAAAGTGGAGCTGAGAGCAATGGAATGGGGCTGGAGGAGACGCTAGAAAAATACATCGTTGGCTGGTTTTTATCTTCTGTTTCTGCTGAGCAGGGTATTTACAGGTCCCAACAGATCATCTGCTGCAGTGACAACATCCATTCACGGTCTGTCTTGGTGTAAAAGGTTCCCTTTCTGGCTTTAAGGCACTTTATTTTCTCTATTTTCCTCTTACCTTGCTAGGTGTTAATTCATAGGGATCACGGTTTTCCTTGTGTTCAGCCTCTCTCCATCCCTGGTTCCTCTTGGAATACCAGAAAAAAAAAAAACCAGCCCTAAGCTTCCCAAAGCCATTCAATGTTAAAAAAGAAACTTTTGGGGAGGAGAAAAAAAAAGAAGATTTGTGAAAAAGTATCTTAGAAAGTAATCTTTGGAGATCATTTACTGCAAGTATGATGTACACTACCTTATCAGTGAGAAGATGCAATACATTCCTAATATATATATATATATTTACACACACATATATATATATATAATATTAAAATGACTAACAGATATTCAAGGAAAGGTCAAGAACCTAAACCAATGGATATTAAATAAATTAACAGTCTATCAGATACTGGAAAAAAAAAAGAATCCCGAAACAAAACTAGTAATCAAAGGTAATAATTGTTCCCATTAACATCACGTAACTGGCTGAATAAAATCAACGCCACCAGGTGCAGCACACACTGGGTATGGAGTAATTCTCCAAAGTTCTCATTAGGGATCTTCAATCATTCGTTGCGCCCCATCACTCTGCTGCAAGGGATTCGTGCTTCCCATCCTCTTCCCCTCATGATGCTTCAGTGTTTCTTGCTCATGTTGTCTCAGCTCCAGGCAGGCAAGAGGTTGAGGTTGTTACACAGAACCCACCGCGGATCCTTAAACCATCATGTCTGTATAGGGACTGAATACAGGAGACACTGATTTCTAGGAGGACTGATCAGACAGTGGGCTGTGCTTACTCTCTTCCCTCCCTTGAAGCTGTCTGGCTGCAATAAGTGGATGTCTATTTTTAAACTGAAGTACTCAGCCAAAAAAACCACACACACACCCCCCCCAACCCTCCTGCGATTGACACCCCTTCTCTCATCGCCACCCCTTCTCTCACCGCCACCCTTTCTCTCATTGCCACACCAGAGGTGTTTTGTTCTACTGCAATTTAAAACCCAATGGTTATCCTTAAGAAGAGCAGTGGAATCTTTGCACAGAATCATTGCACAGAATCACTGCACAGAATCTTTCCAGGAATCTTTGCACAGCAGCAGTCACAACAAAACCACCGGTACAGCGTTGTGTCACTTGGCTTGCACGCTCAGGTCCCAACTGACAGACTCCCAGCAACGAAGACAGCAATGGAAAAAGGGAGGAAACCTTCTTTTGTTTCATAAGGAAATTGTAATTGGAGTCAGATTTCCGCTGATCAGTCAGGTAACTCTTAAAACAAATTTGTTTTGTTTGTTTGTCTGAAGGCAAATATTGATCACAAACTGGTCAAAACCAAAACCACAACGACACAAAAAGCCCAAGGGCCTTGTACTCTGCAAAAGGAGCGCTTTGTAAGAAAACAACGATGATTTCTAAAATATATCCTGTGTGGTCTTTTAAAAGTGAATTATCAAAAAACATTTTCCCAAAAAATAAATTAGATAATTAAAAAAAAAGTCTTTTCCAGCATAGCTGGATATTAGGCTGTCCTCACCGAGCCATTAGTATTGCTGCTTTTCCCAAAATTTGGGTCATTTTTCTCAAACCATATTTCAGCCAGCTGTTGTGTGGACCCATAAGTTGAAGCCTTGGACCCCAAGCACATTTTATATTGTTTTGGATCAAGATTAGGGTCACAAAAAACAGGGTGATGCACATGGACTACTCCAATTTCCTGGCTTCGGAAAGTTTTTAAGCCAACTTGAATGACTTTGTTAAATAGATCTACGTCTTCAAGGCCCCAACCTTGGATGGAGACATCAAAGCCACCTGCTCGAAGAAGATCGCCTTTGTAAATACAGGTAATACCAAAGCCATAGTTCCTCCAGAAACCTGTTTTCTGGGTGAAGGCAAAATGATTGTCACTAGGAACCTTTCCACTATAAACAATCTTTGGATCGTACTGGCTAAAAATGATGGGGAAGTATACTTGTTGACCCAAAACTGTATTGGCTCTACACCGCTGGAGGAACTCGGTGGTAATCAGTAAGTCAACATCACAGAAGAAAAGTAAAGACTCATTCTGGAACTGAGAAGATCCGACTTCCAGAGCCAGAGCCCTGGAGAACTCCCCTGACACGGGTAAAACCTGCATGTCAGCCTTGGGGTACTTGGAGCGGTAATCTCTCATCAGCTCGATCTGTTTCACCTTGTCAGGGTTGGAGTTGGAATTGAAAAGCAGGACAACCAGCTTGACATTCTGGTTTGGAATGAGGCACGTCTTTTCAAAATTCCCCATGAACCTTGCAAACATGTCAAAACGTCCAGAGAGAGGAATCAAGATGTTGATCTTCTGGTCTTGGAGTTCCTTCCTCTCTACTTTTGATCTACTGAGCTGGAAGGGAACAAACATCTTCAGTGAGTTGGAGAGGAAAGACAAGGATCCGGAATCCTGGTTGATTTTGCTGGCCAACTCTTTGGCATCCATCTCTTCATGTTCCATAAACTGGATCTTGCTGAAGGTCTGCTGCAGGTATGCGTGCCTCCTGACTGGGACGGTCATCTTCTTCCCCTTATGCTTTTTGTAGAGGAGCAACAAGTCAAGAACATACTCTGCTCCGTACATGGGATTTACTCTGCGATAGCCATACTGTATTTCCTTGAAATCTATGATTCTCCCCCGGGTCTTAGCATTGGCATTGATCATCTCCATGACCTGCATCACAATGTCTTCCAACGCTTCCCGCTGAGAAGAGTCCATTCCTCTCCGAGGCGGCTGCCCGTCGGCACCCGAATACAAATACTTCCCTGTCAGAAACTCCCACTCCAAGATTTCTTCCCGGTGCCGGGGCTGGAATCTCATGAAGGAAGGTGGCATTCCCAGCTGCAGGTCATCTTTGTGGATCTCTGTGTTGCTGTACTTGCTCATGAGGACGATTTCCCGGTGCAGCTGTACGGTCCGGTGACGCAGCTCTGCGATCTTGCGGCTCAACATGTAGCTGTGAAGTCTGTACTGGTAGGGGGGGTTCTTATTGGGGTGCAGCGTTATAGCTCTGTGTATTTTGCTGTTCCTCAGGTCTCGGATGTAGCCTTTCTTGTTCTGCTCATAGTTTTCATAAAACAGTTGCTGCATCTGGAAGAGAGAAAGGAGGAGTTAGCGGTGCTGCCCATGGGACCCCCGCTGAGGGAGGATTCCTCCTCGCTCGCAGGGCCAGGCAGCTTTCTGAATAAGCTGTTCTTGGTTTAGGCACAGGTTGTGGCAATACCAGCTGCCCTTCGAGGAAATGAAGAGGATTATTCATTGTAAACCGGTGAGAGAAACATCTAACGTGGATTTGGGATTATTACAGCCCGTTGTAGAGATACGACCATTGGCCAAACTGAGCAGTAACTGGGCTGCAAGCTTGTTTTTTCCCAACAATCCACCATCACCAGGGAAAAAAACCCACTAAGCGTCTGCTACAAAACTCTTACCACTCTTTGTCTTCCCTTGGGCCTCATGAAGAATAATAATAATGATGATGTTGATGATGAAGAACTGGGCAATACTGTTGGCCAAGAAGGCCAATGGGATCCTGGGGAACATTAAGAGGACCATGGCAAGAATGTCAAAGGAGGTGATCCTCCCCCTCTGCTCTGCCCTGGTCAGGCCCCACCTGGAGTGTTGTGTCCAGTTCTGGCCTCCCCAGTATAAAAAAGACAGGGATCCTGGAGAGAGTCCAGCAGAGGCTACAGAGATGATTAAAGGCCTGGAGCATCACCCCTATGAGGAAAGGCTGAGTGAGCTGGGGCTGTTCAGCCTTGAGAAAATAGAGAGAGAGGGGATCTGATCAATGGTTATCAATATCTGAAGGGTGGGACACAGGGGAAAATGGCCAGCCTCTTCTCAGTGCTCTGTGGGGACAGGACAAGGGGCGATGGCCTCAAGTTGGAGCACAGGAAGTTCCCCACCAACTGCCACACCTTCCTGAGAAGCCTATTTCTCCACTCACCCAAAGACTGTTCCCCATCTCCATCACTATATTGTTTCCTCTACCAAGAACACTTGTGTGTTATGTGTTCATACTTTATGTGTTCATTCTGTTTTACGGCTCCAGGAGACCTCAAATCACTTATGGCCAGTCCTGTAAGGACAACTGATGACAACGGAGAACACGACCAGTCCAGCACTGCAGGACCCACATGTGTATTTTTACTGCCTCCACTGATCTGTCCTCCCCAACACTATTTATATGTGAAGAACCAGAAGTATTTAAAGCACATGGTAACAGATTTCCCTGATTTTTTAACCGTGGTGCATCCATAGGCACAGGCTTTCCCAGGAGTATTGTGCCATGAGATAGAAATTCTTAACACATGTCATTAGGCCACTATTATTGAAAGGAAAATTGACAATAGGATTTCATTTCAAATCTTGTTTTGAATTTGTATGAAAACAAAATCAAGGCCATGCAGCCTGAATGCATTTATTCCAAAACTGCCATTTAGGGCATTCCGAATTAGCTACAAGAGGAAACCATGAGAAGAAGAAGAAAGGCTTTTAGATTACACAACGGAGTTTTAATAGAATACCGATGGGTAGGAAAATGTTATGAAACTTCCCAATGGAAGTAAAGCTTAGGAACCCCTGAATAAAACAAACAAGAGTATTTTAAAGCTCTGGTTTGCCACGCAGGAGTAACCTCTCAGCGAGGCTGGTTAAGTCCTGAACTTTTACTACTACCATTCGCCTCTTCCCAAGCTAGCTAAACTTTGAAAACTGAGCTGAAAATAAAGTCTTTGCTGGTGCTCCAACACAAAGCAATTTACAACCAAAATGTCTATTAACTGCCACCCTGTTCCAGCCAAAAAGGTGACAACTGTAACAAACCCCGCGCTCCGGCCAACCCCGCAGTGCAGCTAATGAGAAGCACCACAGTAGCCAGGCTTTTATATAATCCTGTTTTTCCAGAAGAATGCCTTGCAAGGCTGGCACTTTCATTGTTCCTCCCATGAAGTCTGTCCCTCTCCTGCTCCAGCGTCCTTCTTGTCTCCTCGCATTTGGCAAGCTGCAGCAGGCAGGGGATGTGCCAGCATCCTGCAGTGCACCACCTAGGAACGGAGAGACACCCCGCTCCGCTGGGAAGCACACGGAGGGGTATCAGAAGGGGTTGATTAATTCCCTACAGAGAGTATAATGACTTGCACACTATTTTTGCACAGTGGCATGCAGTGCTGCAAATGAAGTCTAAGTGGCCAGCAGCCAACAGAGCAGTTTAACTCTTCCAGGGCTGAGGCAGAAGCACTGTGAATCCCAGGGGCTTTCTTTCATGATAAGGTCCCACCTGGACTGCATTTCCTCACCCTTATGTACAAAACTCGAAATAAAATCAGTGGTTCCCTCCATACAGCTCAAGAGCTCCACCAACATTAACTTGCTTCAATCATTAAGGCAGCGCTCAGCACTGAGTGCAATGACTATCAAGGCAATGCCCACCACTGCTAACGCGGTTTACACCTCATTCAGGTCCAAAACGCTATGCTAAATGTTATTTTTGACTCTAAAAGCCACAAGGAAGACAAAAAAGCCTAATTATCTCTCATGTACGTCATTAATAGGTGGGTGGGAAAAGATGATGGAGGAGTAATACCTGCCATGTATCTGTTCCTCCCACGTAGTGGCCGTTACACAGACGTGGGGAGCGACACGAGGCCAGAACGTCTGCATCCCTCACAGGCTTTACGTGCCAACTTCCCCACGCCTGCTGCCAGGCCCTTGCGAGCTGAACTCTTGCAAACTCTTCTTCTAATGAAACAGGTTTCTCTCTGATTCTTTTCAAAAAAAGAGAACCTTTCATGGATATTAATTTTGCAATGATTATATTCTAAGCATGCTTTATTCTAGCGCGGAGCACTGAGAGCACAGGGATACAAAGAAGAGCTACTCTTTATTGACCACTATTTACTCTAGACCTGTTGAAGCCTTAAAAACCCTAATGTTCCCCAAACCATTAGAGACTGAATGTTTAAACTGTGGTACAGCTGTTGTGGGCACTACTGGCTCATGTCCAAAAGACCAAGTGAAAGGAGAGAGTGTTACGTTCTTCGTTTTAAATGAAGAAGTCTTTTGCAGGCCAAAAAAAGTGTACTGGAGAAAATGGACTTTAAAAATAAGACCAGTTTATGCAGAAACTGGCCCACAGCCACGGATTAGCCCCTGAGGGCTTTCTCTCACAGCTCCAGATTGTACTACCAACAGCCCAGAAAACGCAGCCCCACAAGTCTCATGAAAAGCAATCGTGGACAAGACATGTTGTATGGCAGGCTTCGAAATGCCCAAGATGTGCTTTAAATACAAAGCCAAGCTAATTAAAAGCTCCAAAGATGGCTAATGTCACCTAGCACACGAGCTCACTTGGGAGGAGATGGGTAGAGCTGTTCTCCTATGGGAATAATATGGGTGCTGGGACAGCCCTTACCTTGCACCACAGCTCTGCTGCCAAAACTACACAGGATGTTCACCCATCTCCTCCTTCCAAAACTATGTACGATCCTCGCCCCATCTCCTCCTCACTCCTTCCAGAGGTACACGTGGTGGTGCAAGGGGGCAGTTCAGTTGGTCGGCTGACGTGAAATGAAAGGAGTTTTGCACCCACATCCCAAAGTAAATGTGTGAAATAACTGTAGCTGCACCACCAGAGCTTTGCTGCTTCAGAGGGATTAAATTCAACAAACCAATGACTCTTCTGTGGTTCCTATCACCAGTATAGCTAAACTGATTAAGTACTCTGTGCCCAGACCCAATGGAAAGGAGCGGTGGGTCTTTCTCCACTGCTATGGTGAAGGCAGGCAGAGCACTGACCTCCCTGGATACCCCTCTGTGTATGCAGGGTTCTTATTAACAGCAATCTTTCCGTTTTAAATCCCGACGCTTTATGTGCGATCCCACAGCTAACCACTGACAGGACTGAAGCTGCTCCCAGGCAGAGTTATTATGGTGGAGACAAACACAGGGAAGCGATGGATAAACACTCATTTCCAGTGAACTTGGCCGCTCGTTCATGCCTGCAACCTCCCAAGCTGCCACGACAGGAAAGGACGCAGGAAGCAGCACTCGGCGCTGCGTGATCAGACTTCCCTCCCTGCTGACAAGGGAAGCCCCAAAAGCCCCAAGCCTGGGAGCACAATTAAATAATGTGATTCCTCAGACACACTGCTTCTTGTACATATTCCATCATGTACCCCTGGTCTGCATTTGCTTTGTTTCTTAAAGAAGGGCAAGAAAATCAGCTGAACATCCTCAACAGCCAGTATTCAATGTTTCCAGAACAGACCACTAGAGAAGCGGAGGCAGATCCAGCTGTGATACACTACAGCTTCTACATGCAGGAGCCTGCTCTGAAGCAAGAGGTGTATTTTGTACAACACAATTGCCTCCTCTTATGTGATACCAAGTGAAACAGCATCTGTCTCACTCAAGGGCCTCGCAGTGCCTTCCACACTCCAAAGTATTCAGCAAAGGATGCCAAGTATCGAAGGCAAGTTTCAAGCACAGCAAACTCAAGGTCACTGAATTCCCAAAGAATCTGTGAATTGCTGGAGTTGGATTTTTTGTTAGCAATACCAAGTAACTGTTAATTAAACAACTGTCCCAATCCCTTCTTGTTTAAGCAACTAGAACAGCTTAAAATTACTTATTCATTTACAATGTCTCAAACTAAGTTGTCTTTAAAGTATCTGCAGATTCACAACAGAAAGAAGAAAACCTGCAAAACTGAATGTGTCTTCCAAACTGGCACTGGATGTTTCACCTCCCATTGTGACCTTGACAAATCTCATTACCCAAAATCTACACGTGGGAGCAATCCACAGCACTTGGGAATTGAGATCCTCTAGCCACGAAGCAGAGAACTTCCCTCTGCCTGAGCCTGCATTAAAGTGAACTTCATCCTCCTGGTCTAAAAGAGGATACAGGATTCTAGTCTCCTCTTAGGAATAACGTGAGGATTCCTTCCTCGTGTCTCCTCTGCTTTGGATAGTGAGGAGGACTTGAATCAGACCTGCTGTGTAAAGAAAAGAAAGAGGAGTGCAATTGCATAACACTCTCAAGAGAAGATAGTTGCTTATTTAATGAAACATCCTTCCCTTTGGGCGTATCTCGCACACAAACTATGCAGGGGCCACCATGCACTCCATAAAGCCTGGAATTGCTTCTCTACAGACACAGATTTCTAAAGCATAAATCAGAATATAACCTGAAAGCACTCTGTACCTTAGGAGTAAACCAGATAAATAGATATTTAGATGTAACTGTGCAAACCTCAGGAGAATTGGATGTAATTACAGGGTTTCCTTCCAAAAAGTTACAATTTAAGAGACACAAAACCCAATAAAGCACCACTAAATATTAACAAATGTTCTGTGGTATGGTGATTAACGAAGCAGAACATGATAGGTGCTAACGACTATCATTGCAATTGCTTGAGAAAGTGTGCTCAAAATTTGTTTCTAGCATAATTTCCACATTACAAGTCCTGGTGCAAACATGGCTCTCTCTCCTCCTTGCTCAAGTCAAGGCTCTGACCCACAGGGCAAATGATTCAGCTCTCCCTCTCCAGCAGAGGAGGACTGCCTCTGTCCCAGATCCAAACAAAACCAGGGATACAGTGACTCGCTGCTGATTCGTTCATTTAGAGGCCAGACTCAGAGATGATGCCAAATTGCTTGCCCACCAAATATACTGCGTCCTGCGTCCCGGGATTTCTTTTCCTTGTTGTCAACTCTACACTTACAGACTCTGCAGTACAGGCAGACTAGAAGAAAAACTTGGTTTTCATTATGAATTTCAACAGGCCTGTGAAAGAAAGAGTTGCAGCCTTGGAAGTCTGCATCTGCTCTTTCTCATGCAAAGCGTTAGGATTCCAGAGGAGCAGCACATGACCCTTGGAGGGTGATTTCTTGGAGATGATGAGCAGAAAGCTTCTGACACCCTGGCAAATATTTCTTTGGATGCTGGAAACAGAGTTAGAGGGATGCAGTTGCCTCTAAGGAGGGACTACAGAAGAGAAGACCTCTTCTGGACCACTGCGTGATTTTCCACCATGTGTTCTCAAGAGGCAGTAATGTAATCATTTAGAAATAGTTTTGTCCATGGAATTCAAAGATTCCTATTTGGGAGCTACTTTCCACATTCAGTGGTTTTGTAGAGGTTGCAAGCCATGATAGATGATGAGCCTTTTCAGTCCTGAAACACTTGGCAAGACCACCGAAGCTGCTGCTTACAGGGGGGTGGAAAAGAAACCCTCTCCTTGGAGAAATTTCAGCTGCAGCACAGGCATCCAACGCATCATCTCAACATCAGTCCAACACCGCTAATAAAGCCAAAGCAGTGTAGCCTCTCTGCCAGACTGGCTGGGGACAGTGGTGATTTTGTAGCACACACTGGACCAGGTCTCCAGGTCTCTGCCAACACCAGATTCTGCAAGAACCCTGGGGGAAAATATCATCCCCAGCAGATCTGGTTGTAGGATCCAGCCCCTTCAGCCTTCCCCACATCACCAGCACAGCTTTCCTTTCATGCAATATGGTTGAGGAGCCCCCACCCTGGAGTAGGTACACGGAGAGGATGTCACGGTAACAGGTCTGGGCCGAAGGACAGGGCTGAAACAGTCCCATCAGCACAAAGCTCTAAATCTCCCAGAGCCTTTGCAGGAGATTACTGTGAATTTAATTAGGCCATGATTTGGCCTCACGGTAGCTACTGCTGCAGTTCTTCCCTGGGTGTAAAGAGGCAGGGGTGTCTTTTAAAAAGCAGATTCATTTTCAAGACTTTTGGCACTTAAGCAGCGCTGCTTTAGACGAGGAGAGACGCAGCTCCCTCCTTTGTGGCAAGAGGCCACGCTTGCTGCTTCTGATCCCTCGCAGACTCGTGGCAGGAATAGAGCTTTCAGAAAGGGGTGAGAGAGGAGGTGGGAAAGCTGAACAAAGTCCCCAAGACAAGGCCAACTGCAGAACTGCCTGTGCCTTCAAACCAGCGGTGCCAGTAACAGCCTCAAAGTGACAGAGCATCTTTCATAACAGCGTTTAGAAATCTGTCTGCTCTGTGCTTACCTAACAACCGAGGGTACAACCGCTTCTCTGCCAGTGGCATCAGCATTGGCTAATGAAAACTGACATAAAACCAGGAATTGATTAGGTTTCTGATTTCTCTGCTAGCGAGCCTTCCTCCCAGCTGCCACAACAGCCATTCCTGGGGGTACTGCTGCCTTGCCCCTCTGCCAGGCAAACAGCTGGAAAAAGGGACATTGTTCATACTTTTGAAACCTTAGCTCCTTCCAAAGCAGTGGTGATGTCCCTAGGAGGTGGCAGCTGGGATGTCTGAAACAAAAAGCCAGCCAGTATTCAAATAAACTGTGAGAGTAGACTCATTCCATTGCTTGGCTTTGCTGCATCCACGTGGACACGGTGGATCAACACACTCATCTCGCTGGTGTTGCCTGGGTTTGCAACAGCACAGAGGAAGAGGTGACAGCTGAATCGTTGTGGTGTTAACCACACGGCACATCTCCCTCGCTTCTCCAGGCTTAGAGTTTAAGGAGTGCTCCAGCATGGTTTCAGCAGCGGCTTTTTCTAGGGCCATGCTGAAGACCCCCAATATTTAAGGGGATTTAATACCCACAGCCCTTCAGCAAAAGGAGCATACAACAACTCCAAGCTCACAGGTGATGGGGAGCTCTGTGGGGACAGCCAGCACTGTAATTCAGCACAGCCTGAAGGCCACTGGCCATCCCAAGTGTCCCCACTTACAGGAGCAAGCTTACAGGAGCCACTGTGGCTGAGCACAAGGCACCAGGGCCTGCAATTAATTACCTATCAGCCTCCCAAAGGCAGAAAGCCTCCCAGCAAGGACCACAATCCCACTCTGCTCAACACAGCGAGGCTGCCTGTCTCTGCTGGCCACTGAAGGCTGGCCTTCTCCGAATGGGAGGGCAGCCAGCAGCACCAGGCAGCACTGAGTTTCTTGCCTGGGACCCATATTAGCAGGACACTCCTCTAAGGCACCCACCGCCCTCTACAATCCTCTGTCTGCTTCTCCTAAATTATGCTGGATTTAAAAGAACATCTACTTTTATTCCTGTTGGTGAAAGTAAGAACAAGTTATGAAGTTCCTCACAAGCCCCCACAGAACCGATGCCCAACACAGAGCTAACATTTGTGAGGAAGGCAGACGGCTTCACTGACCCTCCTTCACCAGCCTACGAGCTCGTCTTGGTTCTTCATCTTCAATCTGGTTTTTCAGCCAGAGCCACCATTTCTGGAGCTCGTTTGAAGACCGTCTACAAGGGCCTGGACTCAATCACCAGCTTCTTTCACAGGGGGAGCAGTGCAGGATGACAGCTTCCAGGGTTCACTAAAGCCGCACTGCATTGTTCTGAAGTGTGTGTTTTAAACGCGTGAAGTTCGGGGAGGGGGGGTGGGGGTTTGCCAAAAAAATTGTTTAAAAATTGCCAGGGGGAAGGAAATAAAGCCACAAACCCTTGTTTTATGTGGAGAAGCCACATGTTCCAGTCAGTCCATGAGGATCCTACAGCAGAGCCCTGGCTCTGGGATAAGGCAGCTGTAGAAGGCTGTGATGGTGAAGAGCATCGTGCGGTAACACCACCGCTGCAGACAGAATTTCCAGAGTGAGATGCCACGATTGCAGAATTGTTTTTCTTGCACTTGTATCATCACCACACAGAACTTAAAAAGCCTGCCTGCTGTTCAGCACTGAGTTTAAAAGCAAAATCTGCCCTTTGTCTCATCACTGGAAAACATACGTACACCATCCAGCACAGAAGGGGCACTGCCAAAACCATACAGTGACCATTTCTCTCCCTCAAAAAGTTCTGCCATCTAAAATACGTGCAAAACAGGGTGGTTTGGTGCTAAAAGCTACAGCTCCACGATCAACAGGGGAATCAGCAGAGGAAGTTTGCCCATCCAGAGGGCTCCTGATCTCTCAGGAATTTGACTATCGTGCCCTGTACAATCAAAACCCCCATAAATTGTGCGTTAATAGCTCAAACTCCAAAGGTCACTTCTTTTTATTACCTGTTTCACTGAAGGATGGGGGATAGTATATTTAAAATAAAGCACGTTTTAGGAGAAAGTAGTGATTTACTGATGCAAACTGGAGCCTCAGTTGGATAGGGCTGGCAGGCTGGGTGCAGATTCAACACCCTGAAAAGAAAAACGGTTAAAGAGGAGAAAAGCAGGGAAAAGAAAGCAAAAGCAGGGAAAAGAAGGGAAAAGAAAGGAAAAGCATAGTTGCACGTGCACAGGTTTGGGACCAGCCCACTCCTCTGCAGTTCCATGTATGTTCTGGACTAGGAGAAAGGCAACAGCTTTCTACAGAGCCATAGCTTTTATTGTGCTCCTGTCAGTGGAACAACTTTCTCATTATTAAAACGAGCTGTCAGGCAGACTGGCATTTCCCTCCTTGCGGTGTCCAAGTTCGCCCGTTTGTTCAAATATGGTTAAAGATTTCACATAGTGTTGCTGGCTAACTGTATATGGTCTGAGGTTTTCTGGAAGTTTGCTATCTGGCAGAGTTTGGAAAAGGAACAAGCGGTGTAACTCTGCAGTGCTGTGTAACCAAGTGCCTCTTGCATTACACACGGGCTGTCAAACCGAGGGGCTCACCTCTGAACGGGTGTGTTTAAGCTTCACTGACGTATGCCATCCATCATCTAGCTTTGGCAAAAAGAATATTCGGACTCCTGGCTTTGTAATGCCCCAAATTAAAGCTGGAGATGTGGATACTGATAAAGGCAGCTATGCTGAACGCAAATGCCACCATCAGAAGCGTAAAGGGAAAACATAAATGGAACACTGCCTCAAATACTGCCAAGCCTGGGGAAGGATTTGCTATTCACACAGCACACTGAGCTCCAGTCTGAACATTAACCACACACACATGAAGAGATTTTTGGACCTTTCTTAGGGTTTTCTTTGTTCCTCTGGATCTGACCTGGAGGATCCTTCGTTCTGCTGGTTGCAACCAAGCTGCCACAGGTACAGTTTTGGGAAAGCAGACTGGGCTCCAAAACTTGTTCCCCTTAGCTGCAGTCACTGCTGCTTGCGCCCTCATTCCCTTCAGCAGCCCCCGAGTCTCCACTCCCATCAGCTTGTGCTTTCTTTCTCTTCCATCCCCCTTTGAAGGCTGCAGCCCCTCTGGATTTGCAAACTGATCAGCCTGGACATACTTAAACATTTCCATTACCGACTTTCCTTTATCCCATCAATACTTTTCACTCTTCAAGGAGACAGGGGCCATGGGAGGAGCAGGGAAACATAGAGATCTTCTGGGTAGGTTTGACCACTGGGTCAAAGTCCCATTGCTTTGGGAAACCTTGAGGGTGCCTGACACTACTGAGCACAACAGAGAACGGTACAGAGGGAGGGAAAGCCACGGGTGAGAAAGCAGAAACAGCTTTAACCAACAGATGGAGAAGGCTGGTGGAGTTAGCAGCTTCATTCACCAAACAGCGATGCCTTGTCTTCTTATGACCCATTTTTAGTTGTTGATCGAGGACGTTTCGGGGATTTGCCTCATGAATAGCTAATGACTTGGGCTGAGTTTGCCAGAAAGCCTTCTCCTTGCTGCAGGAAGGCAGAAACGCTTTGAAGTAGCTCCTGAACCAAGACAATTTACAGCCTGACAGCTTAAAGCTGCATTGACATGGGTACTCATTTCCTCTGGGCGTTATAAATCGCCGCGGTTCAGACACAGGCGTGCCACCAGCCCGGGAGGGCAGGGTGCATGGATGGGGACTGTGTTCTTCTGCTGTCCCACCAAGGCACGTCCACGAGGGAGCCAGAGCCCTTCAATGGGGCTTTCAGAGGGACACACAGGACTACTTTCTGCTGCGTTTGCCTTAGTACTCTTCTGAGATACACTTGTATCATCTGAACTGCAGGTTGTTCTGGCTTCAGTGCGGTTTCGAGCTGGAGCTAATAAGGGCTCTGACGTGAACCCGATGAGCAAATAGGTGCACTCTCAACTCCTAGCTGGCTTTAAAACTGCTACTGAGAGCAAGTTTTAACAAACAGGATCAGCTGGCGGCCGCAGGACACACGTTCCCCATCGCTGACTCAGCCTGGGGGTAAGCACTTCGTGTCAGAAAGCAAGGTGGGCACAGACACACTATCTGCACCTTAAAATAGCAGTACCATTCAACACAGTTCACCTGGCAGGGCCTGGAGCACCCTGAGCTCAGTGTGGGAGGAAGGCTCTCATTCCCCTCAAGGACATTTACAAGGGGAAATGGCCTCAAACTGCACCAGGGCAGAGTCAGATCAGATGTTAGGAAATAATTCTTCACTGAAAGAGTTGTGGGGATGTGGAACAGGCCGCTCAAGGAGGGGGTTCAGTCATCATCCCTGGATATGTTTAAAATACAGGCAGATGAGGTACTTAGAGATATGGTTTAGTAGAGGACAGGTATGGTTGGACTTGATAATCTTAAAGGTCTTTTCCAACCCAGTGATTCAGTTATATCTCTGCCAAGACGGTGCTCTGAATCAGCAACCTCATTTGCGACACCGAATCCAGTGTTAACGATGTTTTTTCTCTAAAGCCCACAGAGCGAGCTGTGTGTGTACCCCAGGATTCTCACCCCCCATTTCACTGCTGTTTTCACCATCGCTGTTCATGGCTCTGAGCTCAAAGCACCAGCGAGGCAGCGGGCAGGGTGCTGGACCAAGCGTTGCATCCAGCCGTGCCCCTGCTGCCTTGTCCTCGCCTTGATGCGAAGGCCAAAGTCAAATACAATCCACCCACCCGAAACAGATGTCAGAAACCTGTCTGTCTGTCTCTCTCCAGCTGTCCTCTGAGGTCTGGCCTCCTGTCAAATGCCTGAAGGGATAGCTTTCTTTTTTATTTTTAAGGCAATGGTAATACGTTCAAAGGCTTTTTTGTGTTTGGAGAAGGCAAATCTACACCTGGTCCAGAACTGCCTCAATACACACCAGTGACTAACAGCCGCCCATCTCTGAGAGCAGTCTGACCTCTCAACTTGCAAAACAGTTGTTTTCTATCAGAAACGTTAACAGCTAATTCACCAGTGCCACAGGAGCACTGGTGACAAATCGAGCCCCATCTATTCAGCGTGCCATCTTTTTTATTCTGCAAACTGTCAGAAGAGAACTTTTCTTTCCCCTCTTTTCCCCCAGTATGACATTTGTTTCTATAGGTCTTTAAGGCAGAAGAATACTGGGATGATCTCCCATGCGTTTTGTTCTCCATGGAAACAGTGCCCCATTATGATATCTCCCACAGATAAAAAAGGTGAGGAGCAAAGAATAGGCAGACAGAGGGAGAGTAGAAAGGAGAAGGTACAACAGCAGACCAGAAGAGCCAAGCTTACAGCATCACTGCATTGTCTTCTAATATGTTTTAAGCAAGATGCTCCTTTTGGGTACTTTATGTCCTAAAAAAACTCCAAAACACAACAGCAGCCTGTGTTGTGCAAAGATGAAAGATGGAAAGCATTATGCTAACCTTAAAACGTAGCTCGGGGGCCTGGTGCATCACAGACTGTTCAGCATTAGCATTAGCCAGAAGAGCACTGAGAAATGCATTGCAGGATATTGAAGAAATCTATATCCGGATATTAAAACTAGTATTCAGTAACCTGCTAGGAGTGACTACCACAACATGGTCTGACCACAAGCTTAATGAAGCCTAGGACATAAAGCACCGTGGCTAATTTGGAGCATATTAAAAGAAATCACATACAAATTCCACTAAATCCATCAACTCATAAAGGACACTTCTCTGCCTGCCTTAGGACGGGCAAGGGGATGGACTTGTGTGATTTACACAACATGTCGTGTTGCTCATTGCTGTCTGTTGATTTGCAACAGGAACACTGCCTGTTCCTGAGGTCTGGGATTTCACACTCAGGACATTTTGAAGGAAAACATATTATGGCTGGAACCAAAGTGACGTGGCCCAAATCTGAAGAGCCAGCATGTGCCCACTGCTGCCTCCCTGTTACGTAAAGCACTGTCCTCTTTGGCAACAAGGATAAGTGTCCAGGTTTTGTGGACCACAAGCAGAGTAACAGTATCATCTTTGCTGCTGTGGCATGTTATTTGCAATAAGTCAAGCAGTGGGTCAAAGCACGACATCTTCCTGGCCCAGAAAGTGGGGCATTGTGAGCTCCAGGTTGGGTTTCTCTGTGGTGTAGCCCTCTCCACTTTTAATGGGAAAGAAATTATCCCAACTCATTTCATGTCTGCATTTTGTTAAAGGGCTAAAATACACTGGGAAGGTCAAACAACACCACAAGATCAAAGCACACATCAAAACCCAACCTTATCCAAAACACCCTTCTCATCTTCATCCTTGAGATAACATCCTCTTGGGCCTGAGATGGGAAACTGTCTTGGAAAGACGTTTACCTGAGCTGGTCTGCTCTGGTTTTGCTTTATATGTTTTACAAGAGAGCAACTAGCCAAGCTCCAGAGGGTTCACAGGCATGAGAGTGCAGTAATGATAGCTGGTGACCCGCTGAAGGCGGCAGCTGGAGCTTTATGAGCCACAGGGGATCATACAGGTACCATGTTAGATGGAAAGTTGTGTGATAAATACCAGTACTGAAGACTTGAAAAGAGCAGAACACAGTGAGGGGTCATATTTTATGAGAGCAGTTGGAACTACTGCTTGTAATATGTGCCCTGAGTGCTGCAAAATGCCAGAAAGACAACTATTTGAACTCAGCAAGATGCAGGTTTGTGAGAGGTGCACCAATTCGTGTCATTGCTGAGTGATGGCAAATCCAAATGTCAAACTGACTCCACTGGTGAGTTAGTCAGCTCTATATTAGCTGTCTTTCTTCACTGGCAAGTTACAGAAACCATTACCCTGACCTAACGGTTAGGGTTTTAATAGCATGAATCTTTTGGTCATAAACCATGAAGAAAAATAATGACCTGTAAGCCTCAGTGGCAAACAAAAGAATGTAATATTTATTCTTTTACCCATTAAATAATTAGGCTTACATCAAGCTAAAATAAAAGTCTAGGTTGTGCTTTCTGCTATAAAAAAAGAAACCAAACAAAGAAGAGATCAAACCATTCATATATACAGAATTATAAATCCAAGTCATATATAACCCAGACCAAAGTATGTAATCAGGACATAACAAATGGAGATTAATACTCAGAGGAAACCACAGCTCTGGAAGACATTTAAAGGAATATTTCCATTTTCCTAGGTACCATATCAGGTTCTTGGCCAGACATTTTTGATTGAACTGTACTAAAAATATAGTCCTAGTTTCAGAAGACAAAAATTTTAGAAGCATGACGAAATGTGAAAGGTAATTGCAGTGCACCACTGAGCTATTTTACTACATTATCTAACATCTTTAAAGAGTAGATTAGCTCACAGTGCAAACATTCTGGTTTCCCTGATGTTTAAGTCCTGGCATCATCACAAGCAGCAGAAACACCCGTGCCCAAAGATGGGGGAGCGGTGCTAGCGAGCTTCTGGAGCAGGTTTCCTAAGCAGAACAGGCAACGCTTTCCATCCAAAAAACTATGTGGAAGAGCTACAGGCCCTTTGTGAATGCAGTCTGGGAAGAAGGCTGAGAGAGGCGTGTGATCGTCTGCCAAGCCCTCCTCAGCAAAACTGAAACAGCCAAACAGTTATCGGCATCACACGGGTCCCACCGCAGACACAAACGATACGACAGGCTGTCAGACAGCCCACAAAGCCCACTCACTGCTGGCAAGAACTGCCTGCCCCCTCACCTTCCTCCATTTAATCCTACCTTCCCAGAAAGACAGGGCACAGTATTAATGTGATAATGTCTTAAGGACTAAAGGTGCCTCAAATTAGAGGTATTTAACTCCTAAGAAAAGGTAGAAAGCACAATTAGACACACCAGCTGTGGGCGTACCAGAAGGGACTCCCTGTGCCTGCAATACCTAACACAATTCAGTGGGTGAGATCTCCCTGTTTACCTAGGAACTGTATTTACAGGGGCTGTGGCTACGTTTTTCTTCTGCTCTCTTTGCCCTCCCACTAGGTACAAGAAGAAGTGGTGGGAACCCTGCCACAGCTGCTCCAGTATTCACAGCTACTTCCTCTGCACCCTCAGTCCAAGAAATGGATCAAAAATTGGATAAAAAGCATTTAGTCTCTGTTGAGGGAAAGGAGAATTGTTGCTACGTAAACTCGCACTGCCTTTTGTGACTCAAAAACTAACTTACCGCTCCTGTCCTCAAGCACAGGGTATACAGACCATAGAATCTACTGCACAGAATGGTCTGGTTTGGAAGGGACCCCAAGGATCATAGAGCTCCAAGCCCCTGCCACAGGCAGGGACACCAACCTTCAGGCCTGGATCTACACAAGGTTGCCCAGGGCCTCGTCCAACCTGACCTTGAACACCCCCAGGGATGGGGCACCCACCCCCTCTCTGGGCAGCCCGTTCCAGCCCGTCACCACTCTCTCTGTAAAGAACTTCCCCCTAATATCTCATCTAACCCTTCCCTCCTTCAGCTGTGATCCATCCCCCTTGTCCTGCCATTGCCTACCCTTTGAAAAAGCTGATTCTCCTGTTTCTCTGCTCCTTTAAGGTATACGCATCCAGGAAACCTGGATGCAGGCAGATCCAGCATGGCATGGGATGCTGGGAATAAGCAAGCACCTCTCAAGAAAGGGAAATGGAAGAGAAACATCAAGGTCTTTAGTTAAAAGTACACAGTAGCTATTTGTTCCTACCATCCAGCCTATAGCAGTGTGGTTTATTGCTCTGTAAAAGCCAGCTTTAATCCCGAAGGCTGTCTTCAAGCAGCAATTTAAAGGAGGGGTTGCAAAGTGGTATTACCAAGATGAAGACTCCTTTTAGACCGGATTGAACCAATTGGATTCTGAATATTATTTTCCTAAAAACCATGCAGTCTGCCATAAAAACTGTAGTTGGAGAAACTACATCCAGAATACGAGGTGTCAATGGTCAAGCGTGTCCTCATTAGACAGTGGCCAAGTGGTATTTATTTAAAGCATTATGCACTATGAATTAAACATTTATTTTGTATCAACCAATAAAATATCTGAAGTTCATTTTGGCAGCCATGCAAATTCTACCCCAGCTGCATTGATGACTGACTGTACTTCCTTTGACTTCCACACAGTCTCTCTTCTCGTTTTAAGAGAAAAACCTAAAAATCCAGAATGCCAAAAATGCAAACATTCATTTTGTCAGCCCACGGTATGCAAAAGGAGGAGGATGAAAGCAGATCACCCCTCAAGACATCATCTTTATTTAGGCTGTTAGATGGAATTACAGTTTGATAATTAAAAGTCTTCAAAGACTTGGCAACCTCATCCTGTAAGAGTGATGCCTCCAAGTGATCCGGGAACACAGACTTTCCACTCCCGGATCAGTGGCTTAAGCAGGGACCATATTAAACATGATCTTGGAGCTCTGGCCATAGGTTCCTTTTCCCTCTAAGGAGAGAAGGAGCCTCACAGAGTTTGGCCAGATACCTGCCGCAGATCCTCCTGCCCAAGGTGGCTAAAGCTAGAGATGACAGCCTGTAAGAAACTCCTGTCAGCCTGCTATTAATATTTACCCAGTCAGAAAAGTGTTTTGGCATGACTGTAACAGGATTGCAAGATTTATTCCATTTCAAATGCTCTTTGGACCAGAAAGCTGAGCAACGCTGCTGCGTGTCACTGTTTGGTTGAATCAGCAGTAGGAACGTGCCACTTTTTCTACCTCAGAACAGGCCCAGAGGGCAGAATTAGCTTCCACTACCCGAGGGAATGAGGAAACTGGGAGATGCAGAAACTCTTAACAACCAGAAGCTGAAATTGGAGCTGTTGACACCTATTTCTCTTGGGCAAAACAAATCCAAAAGGCACGTTCTGACAGACCAGTGTTACTTCAGCGCCTGGCGCGCAGGAGGATCACCACCACACCACTTGTACTGCCCATTGTTGGGTGGTTTATGAGGAGGAAGCAGAAGTAACAGGGTGGGATGTTCCTAAAAAGCACAGGAATGGGAAAGAGCAGGGTGCAAGAGACACTGCTGGGATTTGCTTTGTTTTCTTTGATTGAAAAGGCGTTAGCTTAAGAAGAAATGGAATTTACAGAGGTCAAGGCACAATTAGAACATGAGGTGTGGGCAGTTACTATCTGACAATATGGAAATGGAGTTTTATTACTGATTTAAAGGTGTAACAAGATCCTAGAGGTGAAAGCAGGGGCACCAAGCTGTCAAGGTGGCTAAACTTTTGAACAGCTTCAGCAAAATGGGTTAAGTGGGCAAGATAATATACTACCACCCAACTAGCCAGACCTCAAAACTGTAAATAAACCCCACACTTTAAAAAAACCCCAAACAAACCAACTTTAAATACAGTTTCATGGAGCTGTTGCACAGCCTCTATGCACAGAGCATTCCAGCTGCTTAGATGTGACTATCCCATCTGGACTGGTACCCACAAATTCTCTCTATATCTCATGACACAACTGCCTTTATCCTGCTCAGCTTGTTCCTACCACTCACACCTCTGAGTTAAGAAAAATCTTTATTACTAGAGCTGATATTTTGGACCTTCAGCAGCTGTCTCCTAGGATCAGGGAAGATTTTGTGGTGTTAAATGCATTTGTAGGAGCACGAGTTATCAGTGGGGGGAGATCAGAGGGGTGCGGGTGCTTTGCTCTGAAAAGCTGCTGAGCATCCCACACCAGACCAAGTCCAATGTAAGATACAGTCATTTTTTTAAGAGGTCTGGCTAGTTACCCATGATGAAGGTCACTGCTGGTCACTAGAGCTAGTGTCAGGAATAATTACTACCCAGGACAGATGGGAGAATAAATCCCTCCCTCAGAGCTACTGCAGCATGGGATATGCCTGCATCTCTTCAGACCACTTAAGTACCTCCCACATAATCAATCACCTGCCTGGGGAAAAGCTCAGCAATTAGCATCTCTCTTGTCTCTCCTGAGCAAAATTGGATTAGGCTGAAATTCTTGAGTTAATACAGATACCTGGGTGAAACTTAATGGCCTGTGATGCACACAAGATGAAGCCAGCCAAGTCCAGCAGTGGACATGACTCCAGTGCTCTACAAGCTATGGCTCCAAAGCACAAGCACCACTTGCTTTTCCTTATGCTCTGCAGAGAAAAAGGGGATTTAGAGCTGTGGCTCCAAGGCTGCAGATCTGTATCCAGCAGAGTTTTGTTCTGCTTGTCTCCCCACCATGGGAAGCATGGTGTGGCGGTGCCAACCCCAAGCATCCAATTTCATAACGAGTAAGGGCAAGGCAGCAGCCAGCTCTGGGCACTGCCGTGTGCTGCACCTCGTGGAAAAACCATTGTCACACAATACGTGAAGGCAGTTAGGTAACTGCTGCCAAGAACTGGCTGAAAGCAGTCACAGTCTCCCCATCAACGTGGACAGGCGACTCCCATGAACCTGCAAGGACACAATATTCCTCCAGACACCAGCAAGCCCAGTTGCACATTTTACGCCGCTTCGGTAATGACATGGGTTTGAAGCAATCCAAAGGGTAAGTACTTGAGAGCAGGAACTCCAAGTTAAACTGTGGACACAAATTGTGACTTGGGATTAAGTCTCATTTTGCTTTGCTTAGACTATTACCCTGGGTGGAGCCCAGCAGCTGGTCCAGACATCCCTGAAAGGCACTTTGCGGCGCAGTACAGCTGTGTCCTCTGCGTTCTGTCACTGCTGGAGACCAAAATATTCCTGGTTTGTTTTTAAAAGAGCAGCGGGTAGGGAATGCTGACTCAGGATTTTACCTTTTCCCCCTGATGTTCCCCCCTACATCCTAGTAGTGACAGAAAGGGGCTGTGTTCCCACAGCCAAAGCGAGAGGATAAGGAAGGAAATAATTCTTTGTGCTCTTTCAACGGATAGCAAAAGATGCTCAGTGAGAGCTGCACCAAAACTCAACAGACTGTCATGAAAATGCAGCCTGATTTGTGTGCAGAGATCCCCTCCCAAGACCTGCCAGCAGCACACGATGCCCCAGCTGCACTGCGATGCGGGGAAGCCCGGCCAACAGTGGGATGAGCCTGGATAAATGGGAAGCAGCAGGTTCAGAACAGGGGGGAAGGGAAGGGATGACAGAAGGAAGCAGATTACTGGCCGTGGCCAAGGATATACTCATTATATAGAAAGGAGATGAAAGGCTTTACTTAAAAGTGCCAACGTCAGTTCAATGTATTTATAAGGATTCAAGCAAGTCCCACCAGTGCAGAACAGCCCGAAGGAGCCTCGTGTTCCTGTCATTTAATGGCTCTTTGTTCACTGAAGTCAAAAAGCAGTGGTGGATTTCAACGAGTCACAGCTTCCAGGACTAAAACAGACATCACTGCAGAGTGCCCCGAAATACAGTGGAGCAGCTTGAATTAAAAGGCTGTTGTAAACTAAAGCCTCTGATAAGAGCGATTAATGCTATCCTAATTATGCCTTTTCCTATACTCTCCACCACTCCTGCTGGCTGCTGACTCCTGCAGCCACGAAGGCACTCCTCCCAGGCAAAAATAAGAAGCTACAAGCAAGGTGGGGACTTTAAAAACAGACTTTTGCCAATTTTTCAATCCAGAGTACTGAAGACAAGATGTAAAAAAACCCACCCCTCTGCAGCCTTTTGTTCTGTGATGTATTTTTATTACTGGCAAAACCATTAAGCTTGAGGTTTTTCCTATTTTATCTCTGCATTCAGTTTTTGGGGTGGGTTGGGTGGGTGGTTGGTTGGGTTTTTTTCTGGTAATCAAAATGGCAATAGTTTATTATATGCTTTGAGGTTTCCTGCACACAAGAAGAAGGGAAAAAAAAAAGGCTGTGCTGCTATTCTTGTCTTTAATTCATCCCTTTTGCTTGCTCTGCTGTGGGCAAGACATCAAATCATAACCAGCAATTTTGCCTGCCTCCTAGTTACCAAAAATTACTGCTGTACCCACTGGTGATTCACCAGAGCAAGCACGACACACGTGCATACACACTGGGTACCAGGACATCCATCTGAACTAGCAGATGCCTGACAGCTCTATTGTTCCTTCATTAAAACATGAAAGCAAGCCAGCCTACAGAGTTTCCCTGATAAACTGGTGGGAAACACACACACACACACACTTTCAAAGGGGGTTTAAGATGATTAGTTGGAATAATATTTTCAAGGCAAGAGGGTGATACTGGAGTATTACACATCCTTGAGAGAGGTTATCATCTGAAACGTACCGTTCTTTGTCAAAATGGATCTGTTTAAAAGCAAAAAACACAGAAGTGAGAAATAGATCTGCCCGAATATCTGTTTATTTCTGAGAGAGACACTGAAAGGGAGAGAAAAACCCCTCCAGCATCAGTGTCTTTAAACAAAACTCCAGCTTCCAGCCAGCCAGGATGTCCCTCAACCTGCCTGGAAGATGAACCCTGCAGTAAGGGTCAGCATCCATGCTGAACCTGTGGGTCAGCATCCCCCTGATGCTGCCAAGGATTGCCTAACGCCCAACTGCACCACTCCCGCTTCCATACAGTTATCTGCAGAAGGACACACTCATTTGCATCCCCAGAACAATAGAGAAATTAACGGGGATGACTGCAATTCATACAGCCTTGTGTCTGCAGCAGTGGAAAGGTCAAACAAATTAAGGCTCTGAATTCTGGGCAGATTTCAAGCTGGCTCTCTAACATTTACAACACAAGGGAATAATTAGAAAACATCCATCAGCTCCATTTCCGTTAGAAAGCCCATTTCTGTTAACACGGTGATGAGCTGTCCTCTGCATAGCTAGATCTGCTGTCAGATTATGGTCAATTATTCCTCCTCAAGCATTTCAACTCACAAACACAAGCTTGACTTTCTTCAGCTCTCAGATATGCCAGCCACACACAATAACCCCTCACAGAAAATCACCTCTGCTCCAAGGGACATCAAGGAGGGGAAGATGGTACCTGCATTAAAAACCTACCTAGATACTTAAGAAAAATATAAATAATAATAAAAAAAAACCCACAGGATTTCACACAGAACACACAAAACCTGCAGCACCTCCCTCCTCATAACTGTGAAGCCTTATTCAAACGCTGTTCTCTTTTACAAGGAAGGATCCTGCTGAGCCCATAAGATGTTTTTAGATCAGGGAAGAGGAGAAATACAGGACACTGCAGCTTAAAAAGCACACTGTATACGAGCTGTTGCACCTGAGAGCTTGCACACCCAGATGTTTCGATCCCCACAGAGCTTGCGTGAGCTTATTTTTAACAGACCAAACCAACCTGTCCCCCCCTGGGACACAGAAGGCTGCTCAGAAAAGATCTGCTGTTTTGGCACTGCCTTGGGAATCCAGGCTTTTGTATCTCACAGCCGAGGAGGAGACTGCCAGTTTCTGGAAATTTGGGTAAGGATCCATAACCCTGAGCCAGCTACAGCGCAAGCAAGGTGCCAGGAGAGATTCAATGCAGGAGCCTCAGCAGCGTTACCAAAAGGAGACAAAGATCCTTTGCCACCCACCCTGGCAAGGAGAAAAACACAATCTGAAGAGATGACAGTATCACAGAATCAAAGAACGCTTTGGACTGGAAGAGACCTCAAAGATCATTTACTTTCAGCCCCCTGCCATGGGTGGGGACACCCTCACTAGACCAGAGTGCCCAAAGCTGGCCCTGAACCCTGCCAGGGATCCATGGGCTTCCACAGCCTCTCTGGGCACCCTGTGCCAGGGCCCGCACACTCTCAAAGTGAAGAATTTCTTCCTAACATCTCACCTAACCCTGCCCTCTGTCAGCTTGAAGCCCTCGCCCCTTGTCCTGTCCCTGCACTCCCTGGTCACCAGCCCCTCTCCCACTTGCCTGTAGGACCCCTTTCAGTATTGGTATGCTGTAATTAGGTCTCCCCTGGAGCCTTCTCTTCTCCAGGCTGAACAAGCCCAACTCTCTCAGCCTGTCTTCACAGGAGAGGTGCTCCAGCCCCTTGATCCCATGGGTCTGCCCACTTGCTTTCCAGAAGAGACTAGGGAGCCACTCTTCCAGGCAGTGGGGTGGCACTTGTCTCTGGTACCCAATGCATTGCTCTCACTGCATCCGTGGTTCCTACCGCTGTCAGGAGCAACATGTGGGACACCACATGGGATCAGGAGGAAGGTGTCAGCATCTCCACCTGTTTCCAGAGCTAACAGGAGAGCCTGCAGCCTCACAGAGCTAAACATACGACATCAACTGTCCAGCAGCACCCTTGAGCCCAGGACCAAGCTAAAGGGGAAGGCACAAACAGCATGGACAGATGGGAGTGTATCAAAGTTTCTGCCCTACAAGAGCTCTCAGAGAGAAATCATGAGGGGAAAAAGCAGACAGGAGGACCCCACGTGAACAACTTCCCTGCTGTGCTGCTGCTGTATGGGCAGCAAGAGAGCACGTGTACCTGCTCGTTACAGGGCTGACCTGGGTGAGGGGCAGAGCTGCATTCCGTGGGGTCTCTGTGTGGATCTGAACCAGCATCGCCCACGATGCCCCTTTACTCCCACACAATGAACAGACACTGGAATCAGCAGCATTCCTTTTCCCTGCCAGCTCCTCAGGTCCCACCTGGAGCACCAAGCAGTGGTCAGGTCCAGATCTCCTTGAATCCAGGATTCCAAGGAATGGACACTTCCACTCAGCATCAGTCCTGTGCCAAAAGAAGCCACTCTGAAGCCCACTTACTCATTCACTTATTCCCTGGCATGGGGAAGCTTACAACCAATGCATGTGGGGAGGGGGGGTTGTTGTAGCATGGCTGCCAAGGCTAATACTGATATCTGGCCATAATCCTTCCTAACTCCACAGAGAGCTTTGGCAGATCAACACATTGCAGCAACGAGGTTTGGGGGTCAGTGGGTGCTATATAAAAAATGTGCCCTTGGAAGCTTTAAAATGTGTAAGAAACGTGTAAGAAACTCAAATGTGTAAGAAACTCAAATGTTATGATGACACCTCCCACCGTGCTGGGCTGCTGGGCTGAGCAGCCAGCTCCAGCACTGCCCTTGTACCACTCTCCCAGTTGGCATTTGTGTCCCTTTTTCCCCTCAAAATTTTTGGGTTTTAATATTTGTTTTTTAAATTTCATGTAAAATCTTTGCAAATGCAGGGTTACTTGAAGCTCCATTACCTAGAAATGGCAACCAAAAAAGAGAAACCCAGACCTTTTCTGCCTCTGGAAATAAAAATGTTTTGGCTGCCAAAGAAAAGAAAGAGTTACACCCATGTAAAGCTTTCACTTAGGAAGAATTAATACAGCCAACTGGTTTGGGACTGACTGCCAGCTAACTACAGTATTAAAGGGAAAAAGAAAAAAAAAAGAAGAAAAGAGGCCCAAGCCCGGTCCTCTCCCATTAAACTCAGTCCAGTTGTAGTTCTGCTGGGTTCCTGGTCAGAGGGAAAACCTTCGTCACCTCTGTCTAGACTGCTCACCTGATTTTTTTACTGGAAGAAGAAGTGCTGAAAATTTATATTCTCAAGAAGCTGAGGTGCAGCTTCCAGAACCATAAGCCTTTCAAAGCACACATGCTAGAACACACATACAAGCTCTATTTATATACACTTAGAATCTTTTATACACACGTCTCTGCAGCATCAACCTCGGCGAAATTCCCTTCTATGCCATTTCCTTGCTCACCCTCAGTTCAAACATTCCCACCCATAAAATCCTTCAGGAGAAGCCCCCTTTAAAACAGTTTGGAGTTGTGTGTGCAATTCCCAGCATGATTTACTCTATATACAGCAGGATTCAAGCTTGATCCCGGATGCCTCCCACAGAGCCCGTTAAGCTAAAGATCTGTCCAGAAGGACGTGTAATCTTGCATATAATCACTGCTGAATACATGGCTATGCTATCACAGCTAAATTCCCAGCCTGGATAATTAGAGATTTTATTCCTCTATTGTCCAACTGCAGATTTCATTACAGACTCTATTAATGCCTCTCCTTTAACTTCCCCGATAATCATTAGCAATAATTAAGCAATGATGATGCAGAAGACAGAAATTAGGTTAATCAGAAGGGAGTGATTATTTTTTTTCCCTCCTTTTAAACGAGCCTGGTGCCAGTGTTCATACACATGAGCTGTATTTTCCCAACTGCCCAGCAAAAACACGTGGAAGAGGGGAAAAAAACCCAGGAGAAATCAGGCTTTGCTGTGGCCCTTGGCTTTAACACTGAGAAGCAATGCTCAGTGCACATCTCATTAGCTTGCTTTAGCCCATGCTACGTAAGAGGATCTGCTCCAACACCTCTCCTTATGTCAACTCACAGTGTAATAGGAACAGGAGGTTTTGCAACCTCAACATAAACGACTTGAATAACTGACTACACAGCACTGGGCTGGTTGTCAGAGGGGCTGACAGTGGATGGACTTCATTACTCATTTCACACACTCACTTTCCTGGGGCACTGAACACCCCTTGCCTTGGCACTGAAAGGATCACATCGCCTTGTGCTTTCTGCCTGAGAGCTAAAGGATTTCAACAGGAACCAGATCAGCTACTCAACCCTTTCTTCTGGGCAAAGTGGGTGAGATAAAGAGGATTCTCTGTACTGGATGTAATTCTCTTCAGCGATGCCAGGTGTAACAGACATTAAAATATCTCCCTTGCAATGAGAAGCAAGCTGGCTAGAATTTTTCCACTGAAAAATGAAAAAAAAACCCCAGCTCCTGCTTGCTTTACTTCCTCCCTGATTTAGAAATTTCAAGTTCTGAATAATCATTACTCTGAGTAATTCACCCACAGGCAGGCACAGCTCCGAAACTTCCCAAACCGCCACATCTCAACCTCTATCCACAATTCCCAAGCATCGCTCTTAACTCGCTTATCAAATGCCTGCTTAAGGCAGGAGAGGAGACAATCAGTCTGCGTGCTGGTAGCTCAAATATATCACCCACTGTTGCTCAATTTTATCCTAGGTTTTGAAGGGGTTTTTTTTTCCCCAGTTTCCTTCAAAAAAAAAAAGGGCAAGCAGCTGTTCCAGCAGACAGCTCCCGGATTTCCCTCCATGTGCGTCAGTGGTATGATGCATGCTACTTCACAATCTGGCAGCCATCCTTCAGACAGAAGGAAGTAAAACCACGGTCATATCTAAGCTACTGAAAATCTTGGGACATAATCTGTAAAGTAAGCCAGACAGACAGCTTTCCGTGCTTGAACTTTCTAAAAATGAATCACGAAAAGCCACGACAGTAGATGGAATAGTTGAAGCCAAGGCAGAACCGTACTGCCAACGTTGCTCCACTGTGGCATTTAACATTCAGAAAGGTCTTACAAGCATTTGCAGAGTCCTAAATTAAGTCATCAACACCAAACCGGACAGCGTGTAGACATTTACCAACACTGCCCGGTGAAGCAGCAAGGCAAGCCTCCAAGCTTTGCCCTCCTACAGCCATTTTCTCCTCAGTGTCTTTGAAATGTGTATTTTCAAACACGGTTTCACCTTTAATTAATGCAAGATGTAGCAACTGTGCAATAATTCTGCATCCTCTTCCCTCCCAGAAACATTCAGCCTTAAGGTCAGCTTATCTGTTTCATATTGAAAACCCAAGACACAGCCAAGAGTCCAAGATATAACTTAGCTCAGGCTTCCTACGTAAGGGAATCGGGCTCGCAATGACATGACTAAGGCCACAGCAAAGAGTGGAAACGCTTCAAAATCATCTTGCACATCTTTGCTGGAAAATCTCAAGAGCAGCAGTATCTGTTCTGGGCCCACTCCTTCCCACTGGGTATGACAAACTCAGGCTGAAGTCAATGGAAATTTGTCATATCCTGAGAGGGAAGAATTTACCCCAGGAGCCAAGAGGGGAGATGTAGCTGTCAGTCTGCCCTGACAAGGTGCAGCTGACTCAGGAAAGGAGACAGACCCCCACATATCCTGACATCAGCTGATAAACCCTGAATGACGTTATTCTGTCCCAAGCAGTACTCTGACAGGGCAAAAACACATGGTTAGCAGACACTTTCTTTACCACAGGCACTGCTGGCATGTTAACGTGCATGGGTGTTAACCCAAAAACCCGGTAGGTGTTAATTGGACACATGAAAGAGTTTCTGCCTAGTAGTACTACAGGGTCAACTTCACTATTGCTCCAGAAATTTCTACCAGGACTGCAATGGTGTATCTATGTCATGTGTGAGAACAAGATCTGTTCCATTTCCTTGCCACCTCCTGCCAACAAGTCCAACCCAGATCACAACATCCTAAAGCTGTCCCCAGGGCAGGCAAGCCCGGGGAGCGTCTTGCTTTGATCCCTCATGCACCAGTTCCTGCCTGACATGCCTTCAGATCAGGATTCAAAACAACACCACGCTACCTACGTACAGAATGCTCACCATGATTTCAACAAAATACAACATTAAACCCACCACAACCAGAGTGACACTGAATAGGTGCAAGCAGCCAAACAGAACGCCAAAGTTGTAGGCGATTTGGCCATGTAGTGACAACCCAGATGTTCCCTGTCCGTGCCTGCCTCCCACCTCCCACCAGCATTAGTCACTCAGAAGACATCAGAACAAAGCCACATTCAGGCTTGCCAGATCAGGTTTTGTTTGTTTGAAGACCACAGCGGTAGACAGCTGTTGCACATTTTGCCCTAAAGTTTGAGTGAGCTCTTCACAAGATTATAGCAGCTTTGATTATTATGAAGGACTTCTGAGGACCTCCAGCCTAACCTCCTGCTTGAGCTGTTGGCACAGCTTTGAATCCCATGATCTTCATTATGTGGCCATTGCTCCTTGTATCATGAGGCACTACCAAAGAGTTTGGTTCCATCATCTTAACACCTGCCCTTCAAATAGTTGTAATTAGGTGACTCCTTAGTTTCTTCACCAGAGGAAACAAGTGCAGCTCCCTCAGCTCCTCCTTGGAGGACATCCCTAACTCACGGGTCTCTGACCATCTTGGTGGCCTTCTACTAAACCCATCTGCAGTTTCTCCATGACCCTCTGGAGCTGAGGGATAGTATTTTTGGTTTTATCTCACCAGTGTCAAGCAGAGGGAGCAAGAACTTCCCTTATCCTGCTGGCCAGGTTTCTAACATAAATAATACACACTTTGCTTTATTTGTGATAGTTGCACTGCAGGCTTCTACTCAACCTAGTGCACACCACAGGCCCATGTCCTTTTCAGCCAGTACTGACACAGGCATCATTCCAGAGTTTAATATTTTCTCCTCCTAAGTCCCCCCAACATTTCTGTAGGCCCAACCCTGAGCTGACCGAAGTCCCTACATACTCTCTAAATAAAACAAGAACAGTCTGCTCCAAAATACATTTTTCACATGATCCCACTCTTGGCCTGAAAGGATTCTCCCACACATTAAATCCCCCAGTGATATCCTGTGACACCAGAAGGAAGTATTTCTCCTCTAACATCCACTTTTCCCCAGTTAAAAAGTGATAGATACACAGATACCTGAATCAAAATCTGGGTGACATGGCACTTGCCTGCCTTGAAGGTGTTACCTTTATTGGTAGGCAGCCATTAAAGATGCAAAGTAACCTGACAATATGAATACACGTCCCTTGCTGTGAAACAGCATTGTTCCCTGCTTAAAACAAACTGTAAAGGTATTAAACATACTTAAAGCATAAGGGTTTTAAACAATTCAGAACATTTTTACTTTTAGACTATATATAAATCAGCCCTTATGTAATCAAGAGAAAAAACAGGGCAGTTTAATCCATAATGTTTTTCTCCCCTGTAAATAGGCATTTAATCAACAGAAGACAAAACACAGCGTCCTGGAAAACCACTTAAATTATCAGATTTGGCAAGCTAAGCCCTGGGTTTCCTTACAGGCTCTATTACTTAAGGGAAAAGGGAAGGAGCACCAGATTTTGAGCCCAGCTGTTCATCCTAAGGGGGATGTAAAGAGCTGCTGTTCCACATCACACCCTCTCTTGTGCGGTGGGGTACTGAAGCGCTTCACACTAGGCCGCACAGCTAGGCCACGGGTCACCCTGCAGCCCCTCTGCTTTCATGGGCTGCTTCATCTGCTGGGAAAAGAGGGGGCAACCCCCAAAACTGGAACAGGAAGGGTTGTGAGCTGCCTCTGCACCCCACCATGCAATTGCAACCACACACCACATCCTGCCTTTTCGGCTCAAGACTCTGAGCAACGTCCTACAAAAGGGCCACTGAGGAGAGGAGCAGAGTCTATGTGTACATGTGTCCCAACTCCCCAAAACCAGGGGATCCCACAGCTGGAGAAGAGGTGGGCAGAAGACATCTTTTTCCCTCCTCCATGGTGAAGATATATCTGTATGTTTTTTTCTGCAGCTTCTCCTATGCTCCTCTAAAGCAGCCACGTTTCTGAGCTGCACAGCCTGTGCTTGGGAGCTGCAGGCTGAAGGCTGGTGCCCTTGAGGTCTGTAGCCCTGTCACCCTGCCATGGATCCTGCCATCCAGGAAGGGTCAACAGGCTGGGAAGGCTCAAGCCACAGAAGGCAAAATCCTAGAGTCTGCCCAGCAGTGCCAGCCCCAGTGCAGGAACACCTTCCCTAAGCGTGCTCCTGGTGTTCATGGTGCTGGCTGAGTGCCCCAAAGTGACATGTTTTGACTCAAAGTTCACCCCAGTGCCCTCAGGACATCACCTCTGAGGGCTCCCAGGTCCAGGCACTAACCACCGTGCCTCACAGAGTGCTTTGTTCTTGCTTATGGCCTCCTGGACTGACAGCTGTTTAGAAGGTCTTCCACCTGCCTCCCCCTCTTTTATTTTTTAAAAAAAGGGGATGGGAGGGAGATGCTGACACTGCAAGTGACCACCCAGGCTTTCAAAGCACTGCAGGAGGCCAAAAAGGAAAGTCACCCATCAAACTGCTGGTTATCCTGACCTGTCTCTCCAAGAAAGGCAGTTCCCACAATCACTCCTATCTAGTGCAGGCTGCAGTTTTGCCAGGATGGCAGGACAAACCCCTCTGGTACTGCTCTAGGTGTGGATGACTGCTTTTGAGGCAAGATTTAAGGTTAATGAAGACAGGTTTTGTGTCTCCCCTCTGCAAACGCTCAATGTCCACGTGCTACTGGTTTTAACAGCCTCATGTGATGCTTGTTGGTGCAGACCATGCAAATAGCCAGCCTGATGGGGAAAATATATGTGTATAATGGTGCTGAGTGACAGATCTGTAACTTTTAACGCCTCAGCCTCTATCTCAAGATCACAGGTCCCAAGAACAAGTGCAATTTTCCTTGGCACCAAAAGGGATGACTAAGATGACACATACAAGGAAGCCAAATGTTTCATTTGCTTCTGAAAAATCTCTGCCATAGCAAGCCAATGGCAGGGAACATATGGCTCACAGCCATGTTATTTGTTTTAGTTTATTATGCATAGCACAATATACACAGAAACAAGTGTGTGTAAAAGATGTGGCCTGTCAAATGTGTTGAGTACACTTACTGGGCAATTAGCAATGTAGAAGTGTCCTGCTCTTGTATTACACAGATAGAGGTTTTACCACATGCAACCCAAATTTGAATGCATTGCCCAATTTGTAGCCAACAGCCTCAAGTCTCAAATGTCTTATGAGCAACCAACTTGGACTCCTCTTAGTTACATATGAGCAATTTCAAATGGAGTTGTGTTGGCACCTCCAGGAGGCAACTGCTGATAGCAGGAGGATTGAGTTTTCCAGAGGCTTGCCAAGTGGTAGACGCAGGTCCAAAGGCCACTGAAGGAGCTTCAGTAACTGCAACAGAATGGACAAGGCAGGGAGGGACCTCTAAAAATCACCCAGTCTCACCATTCTGCTCAAAGGAGGATGACTAAAGCAGGTCCCTGCCCAGTCCAGTGTTGACTGTCTCCATGGATGGAGACTCCCCAGCCTCTCTGGGTACCCAGTTCCTACATCCAACCACCCCCCCCAGTGACGAAGTTTTATCTTATGTTTCAGTTTGGACCCACTGCCTCTCATCCCATCACTGAGCACCACTGAGGAGAAGCTGGGTCCAACTTCCTTGCCACCCCAACACATCCCAGGATGCTGTTGGCCTCTCTTTACCCCAAAAGGCATATTGATGTCTCACATGCAACTCTCTGCCCACCAGAACCCCTCATTCCTTTCCTGCAATGCTGCTTGCCACCCAGCTCATCCCCAAACTATTACCTCTATAAAGTCAGGAAGCTGCTAGGCTTCTTTCAGATCACCCACCCTGCCCTGGTCATTATTTATGCTTACATAGTCAGAAAATCCAAATGCAAACAGCTGACTCACTGAATGCACGTGCCAAAACCCCAAGTGTGCCCAGAGCCTCACCCATCATGTTGAACTGACAGAAAAGGCCACCAGCACAGACAGCTGAAAAGTCCTTTTTCTTGGTGTGAACAAAGTACAATGCTTGGATCGGGTATGGATCAGGAAATCAGCCTGACATAGTCATCAGTGTAATTAAAAGGGCTTTGAACCATTGAAGGAAGAGCACGTGAGGAAATAACACCATAAAACAACCTGTATTATGTGCTGGCACAGCAATTACTGTTGTCAGACTTAAAAGGGAACAGCCAGGCAATGAAGAGCAGACCAGGCAAATCAAAGCTTGAGACAGCGTATTAAAGAAAACCCTCAACCAATCTTCAAATTGTCTCACTATGAATGTGCAGTCTCTCTCCCTGAGAAGATGATTACAACCTTTTGATCTCTGCAAGCCAGACAAATTATATTATGATGATTAAAAATTCAGGTCCTTCTGTTGCACCAGTAAGTAGGACGCACGTGGTACAGCACTGCGCTGGCTCCTGCTACAAAGGTGCTGGAGATCTAGAGGCTGGCACAGCAGCACTTCTTCCCTGAGGTATCTCAGCTTCTGGTCACAGGAGAGTTAAAAGTCCTAGCTGATGAGGGTGCTGAGAAGGATGCTGAGCTGAAAGGATGCTCAGCTCCTTCACCCAGAGCACCGTGCTGACTGAGGAAATCCAGAAGCAGCTCTCAGAGGTGAAATTGAGTTTCATGCAGCCATTATTTGATTTCTAGCTGCAAGTGTAAGAAATTAGAAGGGGAGGGGGGAAATCAAGTTAATTTCACCAAACCTAGTTTGTTTGGCTACCCTTCCCAACTACCACACCTCTCCTTTTCCTTTCAATAAAGGCACCCTCTGTCAAAGCCTTAACAACTTGTCAGTGCATGCCAGCAAATCCATTTAAAGCTCAAACAACAGAATTTTATTCCTCTGTGCCCACATAGCAAAAGACATCATTCTTCCTTTGTTGTGCTGGAAGGATTTGGGCTGAAAACTGGCAAGAACCAAATTTTAAAGCCAGGCGACTACTTCCCCCTGCCTTTTTCATCCTCGTAGAGTCTCAGTAGAAACGTTTGGTTTCAGTCAAAGCAGATTAGGGAGAGGTTCAGAAGCAGCACAGTGAGAAAACTGGAAGTGTTACCTTTAATAATTACCAAGAAAGACTTTGATGGTGTTACCATAGGAATTAATCCTTATATTAATATTGAAAGCATGAACAAAGGAAGGACTCTGGAAGAAATTAAGGGGGGGGGGGGGGGGGGGAAGTGCTAGCAGTTTGCTCTGCAATGCACTAATGGAACAAGGGAAAAAGGAAAGAAGAAAGATTGAGACCCCTAAGGAAATTGTGCTGTCTGGATGACAGGCTGAGCTCAAAACCAGAACCACTTGCTTCCCCTAGACATCTTCAAGTGAGCAGCAAAGCCTACCTCAATTTTTACAAGTCTCCAGAACTGTACTTCTCTCTGTACAGCTTTTTGGAACCACAGGCCAGGAGCACAGAGCACTCTTAGGCAAACCATATAAATTATGAGGCAATGAGACACAAAGAAAAGAGTTCCTTCAGAAATTCTGCAGGGTTGTTCTGAGTAAAGACAAAGTTTGGCACCATACCAAGTCCTCAAAAAAGCAGGAAGGTGTCAGATCAAATTTATAACTGTATCTTAACCAAGGATTAGAAATATTAGGCATCCCCTTTGGATCATTGCTTCACAACAAGTCTGAACAGCACCTTCTAAAAATGAAGTTGGGTAAACCTCAAACAGGCACAAAAGCCAGACCTTAAAGGATGCAGCCAGGATGATGAAACACAGTCGGTCCAACACGTGTGCAGAAAGAGCTGTGCCACACTGCACATGGGTTTGGTTGGCTCTCTATTCCACTCAGCTCTCTCTTAAACCAAGAGGCAGGCAAAAGCAAGCAAAGGATTCTTCTTGTGGTGGTGTTATGTCAACTTGACTGCTTCCAGCAGAACAAAATCCAACCTAAGTGCTCTGACATGGCAAGAGGACTAAAAATATAGGTCGTGCAAGACGCACAACCATCAGAAATGTGGGGGGGCAGGAGTAAGTCTCCCTCTAAAGCCCATTATTTCAGGAGAGCTTGGAGGTTTCAACACCCCTCCATGCAGGATCTGTGATTTTCAGTCTCATTTCCCCTGCCAAATTCTCCTCAGTCTTTTGTGTTGGTTTGGGGTTTTTTTTTAAAAAAAGAAAACTTTACACCAAATGCTGCCTTTCTAAACATTGCACATTTATTCTCTCCTCTATCAGTCTGTTATAAGGCTCCTTCTAGATTCATTCTCAAACTATCTTTCATGTTTGGAATATTTCCCATGTGGGGGAAGAACACAGCGCTCCTGGTCCCTCCACAGACAGCTCAGAATTAGGAAAAAAACCCCTCTAAGCAGCTATCTGGGTATTAAAGAACAGGCCAGGGAGCAGAACACCTTAATCCCTTCAACTCCCAACAGAAGGTGAATGTTTCTTTGTCCCAGCATCTTGGAAACTATCTCAATTCTGGAGGCTGTATGGTGGCTTTGAGACATAAAAACAGGTTGCTCAAGGAGAGAAATAAGATTTTTAGCTCTTCTGGATATAAGTTCATTTAAATCAGTTACTGTGGTTAAAGTGAATAATCAAATGCTTGAAACTTCATGCTGCAGAATACCGTGAAGAACTTTGGTGAAGCATGCATGAGGAAGACAGGAAGACTAATAGCTAATAAGAAAGCTCTCCAGTTCCAATTTCCTTAAGCTGATGTCCCAAGTATTGCTATGACAGCAAAAATAACAAGTCTTTTTTTTTTTTTGCCCTTTCCCTGTTAGCAACAGCTATAAATGTCATCAACAGCACCAGCAGGAAACCTCCACAGAGGGTAGGATGTGAAGAAATAAGATGCTTGCTTGTTTTAGAAGCCATTAAATTTGCCATTTCCACTGAACTCCTACAGTCACTTCTTCCTGAGAAGTTCAGGGATTCAACAAATAAAAAAAGAAAGAGGCAGAAAAAGAATGTGCCTCTGCAGCAGAGGAGTGAGCAGTGATGGTCCTATCCATCTCCTGTGGAGTCCTACGCATCCGATGGGACTGTGGCTGGCCCTTGCAGGCAGCAAAAAAGGCCAAATTCCTCTGGGTTAAGAGGTTCAGAAACAAAAGACTGAGCCCTCTGTCCTCACCAAAGAAATTCAAGATCATTTCACAGGAAGGACCTCACACAGCAAAGGGTCCTGCCCTCAAATTCCCATGAAAAGTCTCCCTACTCCATCTAGATGCCAAAGAGGAGGGAGTGCCTTTTTGGCCATCTCTTCTTTCTACTGTCAAATAGACATTTAGCATCACTGAATTCAGCCTACTTCCTATTTTTCTTCAGAGACACCAGGTAAGGTTTATAAACCCCTTTATATTTAACTTGCAAACCTGTGCAAACTGGAGTCAACAGGGCACAGAAGCTAAGCAAAAGAAGCACCCAGGATAGTTCTAAGCGTGCATCTTCAAGGTTTCAGGATCAAGCAAATCTACTAAGCACAGGAGAAGTACAATTAAAACCAATTCCAGAGGCCAAACCTACTGCTGGAAACCAGCAGCACTCAAAAGTTTAAGCCTGTACAAGCAGCACAAGAAAAATCCTATGGCTCCAGCTTCTTCAAACACCAACCCTGTTCTATCACAGCTTGCTGTGATCATGCAGTGTCCTCCCCTGAGGGTGGGATGGGTACAAGCAAAGCCCCGCAGAACAAGCAGGGGTATTTACAGCCTAGTGTAGCAACACCTGGACCATCTTGAAATGCCCCAGCTTGGGTATCAGGAGCAGTTTTGCTCTGGGAAGAAGGGTTGGTGCAGACGCAGGCGACTGTTTCTCGTCCCTTCCTGCGTTCACACCGCCCCGCAGCCCGCGCTGCAGATGCACCCACAGGAGACATTATTTGTGAGGCTGTAGCCACCCACTTGCAGGGCAAAATTAGATCTGTCAGTGGGCTGCCAAGGATTCAGAGGAATTTTATGAGGCAGTGGTGTCAGTAATGCCACTGAAAAGCAGACTATGGCATGCATGAGAGGCAGACCTTCACAAACACCCCCCCACAGGCAGATCCAGCTATTACATGCCTTCATTTCACAGGTTAAAATAATAAAAATAATAATCATCTAAAAAAAAATATCAGCTGACCTGTCTCATACACCACAGATCTGGTTACACCATCACCTCAACAAGGACTGCATTTATGAACAAACCCAGGGCTGCGCCAACCTTTCCATTTTCTCCCTTCCCTGCACATTGTGAATAGGACCAAGTGCCTTTTGTTTTAAAGGTCAGAATTTATCACAAGGATGTTAACACCTTCCCAAGGTTTATAGCAGCACTCCTACACTCACCTGCTGAAAGTGTCTGAGAAGCAGTGGTCAAGAAGATGAGTTCTCAGTGAATACTCAAAACCCAATAGCCAAGAAGCTGAACATTTCACAGCATCCTTGTATCAGGAGGGAGGGATGACCACAACACCCCAGAACAGTCCCTCTTCCCACAGACAACAGAGCCAAAGCAGCCCCAGGCCTGGCAGGGGCTGGACTCACATCCCTTGCACAAAGTCCAGGGTATTTTGGGAGGTATTTTATTGATGTGTCTGTTCTGGAGGGATTATCGAGTCTGCTGGCAGCCAACACTCATCAGGACACAACACCTTGTAAAGCTGAGAAGTATCTGGTGCTATGTTACATTTGGAGCTGCTGGGTAAAATAATGTTTCAGTGCTTCCAGAAGACAGAAACATGCAGCTATCTAGCAGAAAATAAAAGAGTTTGGGGAGTGTGGTGGAGAACAGCACTAAATAAAGCAAAGATACCTGCAGAAATGCAAGGCAAGAGCTGCAGGTAACGTTACCTGATGATGCAGCAGAAGTTCCAGTTACTGAAAAGCCCAGCTGGATCAGAAGGGAGAAAGGCAAAGCAAACATTTGCTGCAGGACTGTGTTTAAAGAGACTCTACCTAGACTTCAAAATGAGAGAAGTTTTCACTAACTGAAACATTAAAGGCCTCAGTATTGTCCATACTGCTTTACCACCCACTTAAAAAAAAAAGTTGGGTAACATTTCCAAATCCATCTTCATGATTTAAATGCTGCTCAGGAGCGTTATGGAAACCTGCCTAATTCTCCTAGACAGTTCTGACAAATCCAAAGCAGTGTGTTTAAATGTTTAGTGAGGAAACATTTTTCAGGAGATGTAATACCTTTTATTAGAGCCACAGATACAAATAAGGAGTCTGGGGGGCTGGGAGGGCAAAGAAGCTGACAAGCTTTCAGCATCCAAGTCTTCTTTTCCAGCCTGAAGAAGGGCTGTTGGCCTGAAAACCTTTCTGCTCAGACTAAATAATGTTTTAAAAAAATTAGAAAACTTGGCTCCTCCTCTAAACTTCACTTTGTTTGTACCCTTAAACTGTCATGGCTTCAGCATCACATTGGTAAATGATGAATACACCTTCAGACAGCATATTTGAGTATACCAAAAGGCTTGCAAATCCCTTCTTTATGCAACTTAAATGCACGTATGGAAGCGTAGTGTCATCTTCTGACCAAGCTCTGCTTCCCCATCCCACATGTCAGCCCTAATGTCCTGCACCAGCACATTTTAAACTGTGCCCCAAGCTGTTTGTGTGCTGAAGTGCCAATCACTGCCCAGCTAAGAAGCCACCAAATGCTGAGATGATGCATGTTCCTCCAGACATCCTCTGTGAAACCTTCACAGGAAGGGACCTTTTCTGTTGCCTTGTTGGAAGGACACAGTGCTTACGACAGCTTGTCACCACCACACACCACGCACTAGGGCTGTCCCTAGAGAGCCTGAGAGAGAGAACACACAACGTCATTCCACATCTGTGCTGGGATAACCACCACAGTGTAGCCTGTCCCAGGCCTGGAATACCCTGGCTGCAGCTGGGGGCTGCAGCATGTGAGAGCAGATGCCAGCTGTGTGCCCTTCCCACAGCAGGACCATGAGCTGCACTCTGGGCAGCAAACCTCTCTGTTGGCTTTCTGAATGATCTGGATACAGCACCCAGCCTCTTAGAGGAGCCAGATGTCTGATCATTGGAGATGCCTGAATTGCTGTAACCTAATCACAACCAAGGACAGGCAGCAGTGCTCCCGTGAGCTGTGCTAAGGACAGTGCTAGATAGGAGAAGCTCACAAGGATCTTCACCACACATCACTTTTAATGGCTTGATATGTTCTGGTTGGGTTTCACATCACAGCCCCCAACACCACAGACGCTCTGCTGGCAGGAACTCCCTCCTGACTTCAGGAGAACCTGTGAGGGTGATGGAGCACTGGGACAGGCTGCCCAGAGAGGTTGGGGAGTCTCCTTCTCTGGAGACAGGATGCGTTCCTGCATGCATTCCTGTGTGATCCTGCTCTGGAAGGGGGGTTGGACTGGATGAGCTTTTGAGGTCCCTTCCAACTCCTAACACTCTGTGATTCTGACCAGGATTTAGTAACCTAACCCAAGGAAAGCAAATTATGATACTGCCAGGAGATCCTCTCCAACAAGCACGTTTGGACAGCTTAAGCAAGCAAGAAGATAAAAACACCAGTTCTGTGACAACTGACTTCTGTGATTTCCCAGCTGAAGGAGCAGAAACCACAGCAAGCTACAGCTGAGGGACAGAGAAGGAAACCCAGAACTGTGCCCATCCTTATGTCTGGTCTCACACCCATGCAGTTCTCAGAAGAGAGTCTGATCTGCCTGCCAAGCAGGAGCCTCAGCTTCCAAGCCTGGACACAGAGAGGCTGCCCAGCGTTACGTGGTTAGGCACTCAGCCTGACTACGTGCCACACAAAGCCACAAAAGGAGGACCACAGCACTCTAGGCCCTGCAAAAAGGCATGGCTGCAGCAGACCTCACTCTAAGCAACACCACTGAGGGTCCCTACCCATTCAAATGCACCCCTCAGAAGGATCTGAAGAGTCAGAACTAGCCACGCTGGAAACTTGTGCCAGGTAAAGACAACCCACAGCAAGACTTATCAGTGTTGAATGCCTGGAAGACACCCAGAAATAAGAGACACTCAGATATTTTAAACACCAGCTCTTCCCCCACCCTCCTTTAAAAAATGAAGCAAAACCAATTCCAAATATAAGCAACCTACTGCCTAGTCTAGTACCTTAAATAACAGTGGTCAATTTAGCATTTGACTCTTATTTTAATAGTGTATTAAATTATATATATTTTTTGCTGTATCCCACAGTGAAAAAGCCTTAAAAAGATGCCTGAGGTCTTCTGGGCTGTTATTAACAGCAGAGACAAGAGTCTCTGAAACATACACCCTGCAGGGATCTCTGTGCACTCATCCAATTACCTACATTTCTATTTCCAAAGTTCTTTTCCCAGGAAGTGCCTAGAATAATGTGAAATTTCTGCTGGATGCAGAACTTCTGGGATGGGTGCAAATGAGCATCTCCAGCATTTTATGAATAATGCCCTAGAAAGAGGAAAGCTGAAGGCTGAGGGAGCTGGGCTTGTTCAGTGAAGAGAAGGCTGCAGGGGGACCTCATTGCAGCCTGCCCACCCCTGAAGGGAGCAGAGAAATAGGAGGGGAATCAGCTTGTTAAAAGGGTAGATAATGGCAGGACGAGGGGGATGGATCACAGCTGAAGGAGGGAAGGCTTAGATTAGATATTAGGGGAAAGTTCTTTAGAGAGAGAATTGTGAGGGGCTGGAACAGGCTGCCCAGAGAGGTGGTGGGTGCCCCGTGTCTGGGGGTGTTCAAGGCCAGGTTGGATGGGGCCCTGGGCAACCTTGTGTAGCTCCAGGCCTGAGGTTGGTGGCCCTGCCTGTGGCAGGGGGGTTGGAGCTCTATGATCCTTGGGGTTCCTTCCAACCCAGACCAGTCTATGATTCTATGAAGACAAGGCCCATAGTCCAAAGCAGGTTCTAGGCAAGGTTTTGCCATAAAATTCTTGTAGGACTTTTGGGAAATGTCCATTCCATCGAATGGAAACTGGAAATGGAAACTGGACAGGTAAAAGAAACTCTTCTAATAGCCAGATAAAGATTAAGTGGTGTTACAGGTTGGGCAGAGCCACCACTAACCAGGCAAGCTCTGCCTGCCTGGGGGAGAGCAGGAAGTTTGGGGAGCACAAGCACCCTTCATGATCATGTAAGCAGGACCTGAGATCATGGGCTGGAGAGAAAAAAAACGTGAAATTAAAAAAAAAAAAAAAGAAAAGAAAAAAGGAAAGAAAAGTAGTAAAAAGCACTTGTCAAAAGTTACTTTAATACCATGGAGCCAGAGCCAACTGTACAAGAAGGAATTGCAGGAAGCAGACAGGTCTGCCAGACAGCTGGGAGAACTTCAGGCTCATCAGACAGCCAACCTCATCTCTAATCACCACCTCCACTGCTACTCCAATAAAGATTTGCTCAAAATCTGCCAGTTAAAGACAATTCTGTTTATAATTTATCTTTTAAAAGATGGCCAAGAGCTCTCTTTTAGTCCTATGAGAACCCATCAGGCTTGCTAACACCATGAGAAGAACAAGAAAAGGCAAATACCACAAAATCCCCAACCTTTCTTTGACCTCCAAGCTTAACAACCCAAAAGTAAGGTGACACACAACAGGCAAGTACCAGCAGAGCAGAGAGAGCAAGACAAAAAGGTGAGGTAATACCTCAGCATCACAGGGCAGTGGTGTCAATAAACCAAATGCAAATCTGGAAAGGACACACAGAGGAAATAGGGCTACAGACTGATAATAAACAGATGAAATCTAATCCAGAGGACACAGCTCCTTCCATCATAATTTACCCTTTAATGAGGTGGTCTTGCAGACTAATTATTCTAAACATACACCCTTATGCACAACACTGCTGTTTACAAATATGGAGCCCAGGTAAAGTGATTTTTCCCTAAGATTGACCCCTACAGAGCCATTTTTGTGCACCTGCTTTAACCAAACCACCCACAGGAACAATTATCTACAGCAGCACGAGTTCAAGGCTGGAAAGGGAAAAAAAGAGGTTCCTGCCAGGAAAACACCCATCAGCATTTACTGCTTGGTGCAGCATGTCACCCTTCACTGCCCCAAGCACTGCATTTCAGCTGGGGCAAAACACAAGGGCAGAGAGGAAGGATACCACCCCACCTTGGTGCACATCCTTAGGGGGTTTTGTAGGCTGAGGGTTTAGCAATCCTACCTCTTTTAATCCCACCTGTGGTGAAAGGTGATGTATTTGCCCGTTACAACTTACAACTAGGAAATATTTATGGAATGAGCAGCATGTTAGAGCATCTTCATTTCCAGCAGTTAAATGAGGCTTCTGAGAGCCCTCCCTATGGCTGTGGCCATTTGTTTCATTGCATGAGACTCTGTGCTCCAGTTCAGGATTAAACTGTCATAGGGGGATTTACTGATTTAACTGAATACTTGCTTTCTGAGAGAGAAATTCCAGTTGTCTGCTTCTCAGCTCTATCTAGCCACCAATACAAGCCAATTTCAATCTCAGGTTTCCTGAATGCCTGGATTAAAAGAAAAAGAGGTGAAAATAAAAATCCATTTTTTTTTCTCCCCCCACAAACAAAATATCATCCAAGACAACCAAATAATTAAGCAACTTTTAAAAAAAGAAGAAAACCCCCAAAAAAACAGCGTATGGGTCTTCCTAAAGAGATTGAGAAGTCTCTTCTGCTCAGTCTTTATTACTTCCAGCTTCCTCAAGCACACAAACTTGTCAAAGTCTGACATGCAGAAGGGACTATTGCAGGCCTGCCTTTTGTCTGCTGTCCAAACTTGTTCGATCCTCTGAGTTGCTGCAGGAATGGAAATGAGGGAGAAGCTTTAGTAGCTCAGCCTTCACTGCCCCGGGCAGATGAACACCCATAAAGCACAGGAAGGCAAAGCTCTGTCTCAATAGAGCTAATCAGATCAACAATTACTTTCCACGGTGTCGTCATGTTCAAGCATAAACATGCTTATCTTTGTGCTTAAGATACAGAAAAGACAAAAAAAACCCGCTGCAAAAAATCCCTTTGCCATGTCTGATTCTGTTGTGAGGGCTATAATCCTGAATAGGGGAAAAAAAAGGATTAAGAACAAGGAGTCACTTCATTCTCCCTGTGCTTAAAAAGCTCCAGTGTTCTGACAGGTCTATGGGATCAGTCACATTTGGGGTTTGGGTATTTTTGCTCTTTACCTTTTCATAAGGCAGAGTAATACTATTTATTTTAAGGGATGCAGGCAAAGGAAAAGCCAATACTATAAAAATATCATGTTCCTGCTAGAGAAATCCTTATCAACAACGGTTTTTTTCAGAGAACAACTCCTAAGCCATTCACTTTTCAAAGCCATATTTCACCAAAAACACTTTCACCTTCAATTCAAACATTCACTTCCATGACACCGACCTAACAGATGTGATGAGCTACCAACCCTTCCCCTTAACTCCACAGGAGAAACAGAACAAAACCCAGCACACAACCAGGATGGGCAGTACACAGCTGGAATGAACACCAGGCTGTCTTCCTCAGAAATGCCTATAGCTTTGAAGACAAGATGTTCTGAACAATATTGGAGGTAGAAAGGACCCCAAAAGATGTACTGATTACCTTCTGAAATAAGTTATGGCCAAGTGTCTATAGAATTTTTTGAAAATTAGTAACAACTACAGGAGTGTTGAGATGACAAAAGCTTTTGCCTCTATCAAGAGCTTCATTAATTTTGGGCTGTTGTTTTAAAAGTAAATCCTATTACAGACTCACACCAAAGAAATCACTTTCTGAAGCAAGGGAAGTGTCAAGGAGCCTGGGTGACTGCCCGAGCTTTCTGGCCATGCCAGATTTAAGGGCTATCTAGCTTATAAAGAGCAACCATTCCAAGTTAGATGGGTCCAGCAAGGTCAGGTCCATCACTGCTTTGGGGTAAGCGCAGCAGTGGGGAAAGGCCACTCAGATGGGTTCAGGAGCAGCCTGAGCCTATTTAAGATGGAGATGATGCTGCTGGAAGGAGCCCATCTTCCTTCTAGTGCTGACACAAGGAGCTGTGGGACCAGCCAACCTCAGAGACCTGATCCGGCTGAAAACCAATCACCTCGTGTGATAACTACCAAGCATTTCCTCTGAGACACTAGATATTCCTTCCACTCCTTGCATGTGTCTGCTATTTCAGAAGTGTCTTAAATTGCTGTCAGGTCACCCTTACACAAAGGGGAGGCCAGTTCATATGCAAGTGGGTTTCCAAGGGGTGATGGGAACACGAGAGTGGCTTTTACCCTGGCAGGGCCTGTCCAGACACCAACCAGGATTTTCCAACTAAGCATGGGGGTCAAAACCCATTGCTGCAGGTTAGGCACAGTTTAACCAGCCATGTGAGTGCTCAGAACATGGAAAGGTTTCCTATGGGAGGGAGAAGAAACACAAACCTGAGCCAGAAACCTCGGTTCATCATTACTAATGATCACCAGAAAAACAACCTAGGCACTGTTCTTAAACCATCAGAAACCAGCTTAAACCATCAGTAGAAAAAGCAGATGTGTCTCTTCTGTCTTTCCCACCTGCACACATGTGGCCCCAAGCCAAATTTCTTTAAGAAAGGATATTAACTCAATTAAATTGAAAAAGCCCTTGGCTTCACACTGCGCTGTTCAGGTGTTCCCTCTCTGCCGCAGTGCCCTTTAGAGTGCTGCTGTAAAGGACAGGGCAGATTTAAAGAGAAGGAAGAGGAGAGAAACAAGACAAGGCATTCTAATTAAAAACAACCCAGCCCCATCTATAAATTGAAAGTTCAACTGACAAGATTTAGCATTGCAGTCCGGTCAAGGAAGTTTTTCCCCTGAACACATCATGTTCCCAGGACACAGAGGAGGAAGAAAGTGTGAGATCCGTGGGTGAGAACCAGGAGGCAGCACACAAACTTGGTACTGGGTTTGGGTAATGAGGCAGAATACTGCTCACAAAATCTGCCAAGGTCCAGTGAACAGGTAAGAACTGAACCCACTGACTCAGCACAGGAGGGGAATCAACTTTTTTAAAGGGTAGGTAACGGCAGGACAAGGGGGAACAGACTAAAGCTAAAGGAGGGAAGGTTTAGAGGAGATATTAGGGAGAAGTTCTTTCCAGAGAGAGTGGTGAGGGGCTGGAACAGGCTGCCCAGAGAGGGGGTGGGTGCCCCGTGTCTGGGGGTGTTCAAGGCCAGGTTGGTTGGGGCCCTGGGCAACCTTGTGTGGATCCAGGCCTGGGGGTTGGTGGCCCTGCCTGTGGCAGGGGGGTTGGAGCTCTGTGACCATGGGGTCCCTTCCAACCCAGCCCAGTCTGTGATTCTGTGATTCCTGGTATTTCCTAACAAAGGAGGGTCCCTTTGGTCTATTGTCTCCATGCAATCTTTTCTCTCAAAGCAAATGAGAAGATACAATCACCAACATCCCAGAAGTGTTTGCCTAAGATTAAGACTGATATTACCTGAATACACACATTCAGATGCCCATTTCTTTTCCTAATATTGCCAATATGCCCATACCATGAAGCTTCATTAATCACCACCTTCAAATACGAAGCACTAACCTCTTTTAAAGTGTTGTCACAAACCAGCAGGAAGGGCAATACCTGAACTGGAATTATGCAAAGGGAGACACTACAGATACAACCCCCTCTCAGCAGGCATTGAAGAGGCTCTTCATAGAAAAGCTGCCCTTTACAATGTTTGCCCTACTTAGCATTAGCTCTCATTAGTAAGAGGCAATGCTCCAGGGGATGGTAGGAATCCAAAGGAAAATATTAACAGGTAGAGAGCAGAGGCTGAAGGCTGTTAACTGAGCTCACAAGATCCTCCAGATGGCAATAAGGGGAGGAAATGGGTTGAAGTAAGCTGAATGCCACTTCTCAGGTGCAAAGCAGAGAGGTGAAGCAGTGTAAATCCACTACAACCAAAAAGAAAATGACACACAAGTCATTTAGTTGCAGAGAAAGGCTGAAAAGCACTAGAAGTTAAAACCTGTGAGTTGCATTAGATGATCATGGTTGGACTTGATGATTTTGAAGGTTTTTTTACAACCATAACCATTCTATTCTATGATTCTGAATGGGTGCACAGGAGAAGATGAGCCCAGGACGCAGAGCAGCAGTACAATTTTTAAGAAGCAACACTTTTTAAAGACACCAACATCACAGTTTAAAGGGCAGCGGTGAGACAAAACCCACCTAGGGGATAGAAAGCTTTGGAGAGAGGCCCATCACTTAAATCCAGAGGAAGAAACCAAAAGGTGACACCGAGCTGGTGAAGCCTTCACTCAGATTTCTCATGAAACAGAGACGCTCACAGCGCTGGAAAAACAGGGTCAGAGGAACAGTTAATGTATTTCATCTCGTTTCATCCCGTTGACGCAGTGAAACCAGATGACATGCATCCAGAGTTTACAAGCCAGCTGGCAAACAATTTGGACAACTCAGTAAGAGAGAAAGAGGCAGCACCAGAAGGGACTTGAGGATATAAACATATAGGAGCCACGCTGCCGGATGAAAGGCCCACCTGGCTAACGTCTGCTCTGACAGCGGGCAGTTGTGGACTCCTCCGGGAAGCGTCCAGCAGCAGGGCAAGTACAGGATAGCTCCTGCTCTCATACTGCTTTCCAGCCTGCAGCAGACAGCAGCCCAAGAGTTTCCTGAGCTGGAGATTGCATTTGGACCATTAACATTTAACAGCCCCTGACAGACCTTTCCACAAAGGAGAGCTGTAGTGTTTTTACATCTAACAGCACAAGCTAGAAAGCAATTTAATTGCCAGCACAGCAAAACGACTATTGCTTTGGGATATATTAATGGCATATCCCCACGTTCAGGGCTGGGGAGCTAAAAATCATCCATTTATTCCAATCCTGCACCTTCTGCAGATGCTCCTGCCAGAAAGCTGGCTGCAAAACTGGAAGAATTAGGGAGAAACCCAGCACAGTAACAACATACCCAAGCATATGGCAGACTGTGGACATATGGACAAAGGACAGAGTAATGTCATTACTTGAAAGGAGCCAAGGGATGATCTACTAAAATGTTCACAAATATTTATAATGCAGTAACCTAAATGTGAAGGGATAGGTTAATAGAGTATATATTCTTCTCTGATCCCAAGGCTAATTTATAACTGGTTATAAATTAAAAGGAAAAAACCAGATCTCAGAAGTGATTACTGAAGAAGTGGTCGAGATGCACAGAAATGGCTAGAACACAGCACTCAGGGGACTAGCAAGGAGGAAGTCTTGGGTTCTCCCTTGAGATTTCAAGGGAGAGGAAAAATGAAGTTTACAGACGTCATCTCAAGTCCCATTACTCTTTCCTATTACAAAAACACCCTGCCCCATTCCGTTGAGGAAATTTCTCTTTTATGGTGTAATTATTTTGTCCTGTTTCTTTTCCCATCTGGAGGTCAAAGCCCATACAAGATGCCCAGTGCTTTACCTAGCCTTCAGCAGAATGGTATTTCATACAAGTAATGCATGCTTAAAACTCTACAGTGTTAGACCTCAATTTACCTGACAATGTGCACAAGATAATAGCTAATTTCTTTAATTGTGTATGTACCAAACCAATACAGAATGACTGTGTGGCCCACAGCTATGTTTTCATGTACACCTGCCTTGTAACACCTGAAACACCTAAAAACCAACAATGCTTAAAGCCAACATATAATACCCCTAAATTGCTGTATTAATAATGGGAAAAAATATCCATAGACTGCAGTTCTTGGAGTATTAAGACCTCCTGAAAAAAAAAGGAAAAATATTTAAAATTGAGTAGAGGAACCAGAAGATTTTCAGTTGGAGCCAGTTTATTCATCAAAAAAGGATGTTCAAAGGGTATGTCTGTGTTCGAATCAGCAATACCACACTGGTACAAGTGAGGGTTCTTGTACTTCACAAAATTCTTCCAGTGCTACGGAACTAAGGTTCTTCAGTCATTATTTGCATGTCTGTATGCAAATAATGCATGGCAGACAATGCAGAAAAACTCAATGTCTTTAGCAAGGGGTTGCAGGAAACTATTTCTTCAAGTTAGTCATCTTGGAGACTTTCACGTTACACGTGTATCTTATAAGCAACGACATTTATTAATGCACAGAATAACTTCAGTGGTTTTATGTATGTAAATTTTCACATCTGTAATTCCTCATTTCTTCCCCCAACACAATTTAAGGTCCAAACACCAGATCTGATGTCCAAATGACGCCACAACAATGCTAATCCTTCTCCTGCCAACGGAGACAGCAGGCAAAACAGGTAACAGCCTGTAATAAAACTGCTTCTCCTCCCTCTCCAAACACAAAATTTGCTCCCTAAGTTGCACTCCTTCCCAAGCCACAGTATAAGCAAGTACTTCCTGACATCATCTACCAACAGCAGATCTTAGATAGTTAATAAAAATGGGATGTTTTACAGCTCGATGCCTCCCCCCACCTTTATTTATAAAGCACCTTCTGAATTTCAAAGGGAGATTCCCAGCTAGATAAGGGAAGAGTTAGTACTGGAGCTCAGTCCTGTAAAAAGCCCAAGACACTCAGCTTTAAACCCATGCCAGCCTTATGTACTGAACAGCTATTTTGGGTAATTACAGAAGTTGTAATCATGCCTTTGGAGTCCAATGGAGCTGAGCTCACTGTAACTAAGTCATGTCGTCTTGCAGGCAGGAGCTTTTTCAAAAGGGATGCAATTCGTTTTCATGTAATACTGAACAAAAACATCCTTTAGACTGTACTGTTTTCTTGTAGTACTTGTATAAAGTCACATACAAGATCTCTTAAGCCTAACCTTGAGCTGATGGAAATCAGCACAAGCTCCCTATCTGATCGAATTACACCCATTTACATCAGAGGAAAATTCAACCTTATGCCAGGTCTTATGTAGAAGTAACTCTTCTAACTCATCTGCATTTCACTTTTAATATTTTTTTTTAAAAATCATCTTAAATTCTACCTGATACAGCACTTGCTGTTTTGAACAGAGCTATTATATCAGAATTAATTGTCTACTGGTATACATTAAAGACAGTTCAATCCAAATTGAGGTCTGTATTCTGTAGGAAGTGCAAGAGAACCACAAGGCTCATTTTACACACAGAATCAGAGTGCAAAACCAGCTCTTTGCTGCGGAACAGGTGAAGGACAAGAACCTCACGAGCAGCAGGGCTACAAGATCAGAGCTCTTCATGTACACAGAAGACATCTCTGCACCCAAATCTATAGAGAGGTTGTGGACTGCATTTTAATTTCTGAGAAGCAACACAAGGACGTGGGGCACATCAGCACATCTCTGTCCATGGATGTCCCTGTGCTGGTACGTGAATTTTCACAAGTTCACTCAAAAGCCCAGAGGCTCCAGCCTCCGAGCCAGCGCTCTCCAGAGACGAGAAGACTTTGCTCTCTTCTTGGGAGGGAACAGCCTGTTCTTCAAGCAGGCAAAAAGCAGTGAGAGCCAGCAAGAAATCAAAAAAAGAAAGGCCTTAAGTATGATAAAATACTAAAAGCTTGTTAGCTACCGTGCACCTCGGTTTTCACTGACGTCTTTAGTGCAGCCTCCACGTTTTCAAGTCCCTTTCTGTTAAGCGGGCATGATTAATTCCCCTTCAGTTTTCCAAGCCTGCTTCTGCTTAGAAGCCAATTTAGCAATTAAATTAATCGTCAAATATTTCTTGCCAGAGAATAAAAACGGAGTTTCACCTCGCCTGGGCAAAAGGCAATTCCCAAAGGATTGGAGAAGTTAATGAGCGGAACAGCTACAAGGAAAAAAAAAAAAAGTAAAAACTGGCAAATCGGCCAAGAAAGAGACAGGAAGTGACAGATTTAAGAAAATACCTCTAAAGTAGAGGAAATGAGTCGTCCTTTAAGAAGAAATCATACATATAAAGCACATAAAACAGAGTATTCTTTGTCGACTTGACTGAAGAAGGCAAAAAAAAAATGAAGAGAGGGACACATCCTGAACAGCACTAAAAGCAAGAGACAGCTTCAGTGGTTAGCCTCATCTAGTTAAGATGGAAATCTGAATAATTTTAAAAGCAGGGGCCAAAAATTTATCTGTACATGAAAAAAAGGGAAAGGTTAAAAAATACTCCAATTAAATTCATGGAGTGACTCAAGCCAGTAAGCAGCCACAGAGTGGCTCGCGTTAAGGGAGTATGTCACAGCATCCTGTCTACTCCAGGCACTGCAAGTAAAGTCCCAAGGGTGATACTTCTGAATGGTTAAAAGGGGTTTGGTGGGGGTTTTTTAAAATATAACATGCATACATAGGCCTCTCCTGGGAGATATGCTGAGAAAAGCCTTGGGTTGAGGTTCTTCTCCAATGAAATTCTCCTTTGGTGATTACAAACCGGAGGCCTTGGCTGCAGTGAAGGGGATATGATGCCCAACTTGGGGAGTACATGGAGTACACCTTTATAACACGCATGACAGGCAGTTCCCAAACTCCCAACATGAAGAATTGCCTGGCAGCATCCCCCAAGCTCACAGATACCTCCTGTACCAGGTCCAGGAAGGGACTGGCAGCAGTGCTGAAGAAGGCATTAAGGGCTTTGTTAAGTGACACTGACATTTTAAAAAGGAAGCTCAAGCTAAGTGCAGCCTTGTTTATGTGAAGTTAAATCTTCCTTAAACACTTATTTTTAAAACTAGTTGCTATAATGCAGGAAATGTCATGTATAAAAGAGCTTTATCTGAGTGCAAACACCTTACACAGCAAGTTTAACCTCAGAGGTGGCGTGTTCATCCCTACAAAAGAACATTCATTGTCCAGACATGTCCATCAAGGTTTTGCTGGGGGAAGAAGGGGAACAAAATGCAAAAGACAAAAAATATAACCCTTCACTCCATTTTATGACTGCAAAAGGCATTGCTAAGACAATTCTGCATAGCTACAACGTTCTCTTTCATAATAATATTATCTCATTAAATGTAAGTTTACCTGGACCCGATTCTTTCCTTTTAGAATGATTTAAGACTTTTTTCATTATGTAGAGGAATTAGACCAATTAATAAACCTGAAAGCCTTCTGCCACGAGGATTTCCCCTGAAAGGGCTTTAAGAGCAAACTTAGCACTAAACTGCTTCAAGCAAGCTCACTGCCTGGTTTTCCCTGGCTCTAAAGCCAGCAGCAGCTTCACCGAGTAACAAGCCTGCTACTGTAATACATCACCCAGCACAGCCTAACTGGTGTGATAAAGTGGTTGCTAGTGAGGGGACTGTGTGGCCAGTCCAAACAAAGACCACCATCTTGCATTTCCTAGGAATCTTTTTTATTTTTTAAATAAAAAGAAAAAAAAGCTTATATCCTGAGCTGTGCCTACAGAGAGCACGGAGAAGCCTGAGTCCTTCCCCCACCAAGCAGAGAGCCTCCTGCCTGCCCTTTCATACAATTGCTCTGTTGCAGCCATCCCTTATGTATTTTATTCAGTTATAAATTAAATAATATTATTATCACTTGGGGTTTTATTACTGTTACCTGGAGGCATTGCCAGCAGTTTCCTCCAGCAGCCTGCTGAGTGGATGACATTTGCAGCAAACCTAAACCAATCAAGCCAGCAAGGTCACATCTTTATTGCAGGGTGAGATATAAAAGTCTGGATCAGCCTCACACATTATTTCGCTCCTCACCCCCCTCACTTTCCTGCTCGCTCCCAATAGCTCTAGTTCCCAAATGCTCCCAGGGAGAAGATGTAGAGGAACTGCTGGGAGAGCACCTCCCCACCACCAAATGCAGTGCAGCTTCTCCCTTCAGCGAGCAGGGGGTGCATGTGTCTCACACGCACGCCCCAAAATCCCTCATTGCTCCAACATCTCCCCACAAACAGAATTCTGAGAGTGATCTATCATCTCTTCAAACTGTTCTTCTGTTAAATTTGCTATGGCTTGGACAAGTGGGGATTTACCCACCAGATGAAGTCCTGTGCTGTGGTAGCTGTGTTTTGAAATGTACCGTCCACACCTGAGCGTGCCCCAGGGCTCTCTGTGTGCCCTTATGTTTCCATTCCCCTTCAGATCTTACCAATTTCCTACTTCCCCTGACATTACACGGCAATGAGCTTCCCAGGTTATCCTGGCACAAAAAGCAGATCTCAGCCTTACCTTCATCCGAAGTGCCAGGGGGCAGAAGGGAAGGTGTGTTTGGCCACCCAACGCCCATCCTTCCTCATGCCCTTTCACGAGACCAGCGTGACATTTGCTGTACCTTACACCCAGGAAGTTTGCCATTCCAGCCTGGTTAACCAGTACCTTTGTGTCCCCACTCTTAAAGACTAAAGGGCAACTGTCAAAAGGTGAGGACTTACAGCAAAGGCATAGGATGGAAGGTGCCAGCCTTACCCATGCTACATGCCTTCAAGTATCTTCTTATCCCCAAGGGCCAAAGGACAGCTTATCCCCAACTCCTAAGAGCCTGGTGGGTACTGGTTTGCCTGCTCTTGGGGCTGGGGTTTCAAGTGAGCCAGGGCTCAGCCCCAGCTGAACTCCTACAGGGAACCCACCCTTGATCCCATGGGAGAACCAAAGCAGCCACTCCACAGCAGCACACGTTGGAGGTGACAAGAAAAAAGGGGCAGAGGGCAGCTAAGGGGAACCCAAAGAAGGTCTGACCAGGAAGGCCTGACCAGAAGGACAGCCAGGAAGTTCTCCTAAAGCACAGACAAGTTCTCTTTTTACCAAGTTGCTTCTCTTAATTACATTAAATTTAATTTAAGCATAATGAAAAACATCTGCACCTATTCTTGCTCACTCACTGCTGCCCATGGTACTGCACAGTGTCCTGCTATTTACTGTGCCTCTCTTAAATCTCTTGGCACATGAGCTTTCCAAGGCAAAGGCTGCAGCACTGGGCCCTCTGCACTTTCTGCACAACACACAGATCCCAGCAGGGACACAGCAACCGTATGGGATTACAGACTCCGTGTCGCAGCGGGTCAAACACAGAAGAAACTCAGCTCCATGCTGTCAGTCTGTCACCTTCAGCCCCAGGAGCACTCTCTGGGAATGAAAAACAACCCAAATCGGATCATAAATATAACCACAGCACCACAGGCCAACACGAATACTGCCCTAACAGGATATGGCACCAGCAACTTCTCTGGCAGGATGGGCTCAAATCCACCGGGCAACTGGATCTAAGAAGAATGGACAATCCCATGGTTTGTTTGAAACGTTATAGAAGACACAGGTTGAATGCTAATCAGAAAGAAAAAAGTACTGATCATCAACATATCAATGGGCTCAGTTTAGCTTTCAGTGCTCATTATTGTCTGGTGTGAGATGAGGGACTGAAGCCGTGTGGTATTTCCAAGTTTCGAAGTTATAGCTCTGGTTTTCTTCCCAAAGGCTGATGTAGAAAGAGGACTGCAGCAACTCTACAAAACACTTGAATATTTAAAAATAAAGGGGGGGAAAAAAAAATCCCAAACAACTGTGATAGCATCATCCACGTGACAATCCCTAGGAACAGGGTCTGGAATATTTTACAGTGATTCTGTTATATTCCAGCACACACACGGATGTGAACATTTACTTTAGCTAACCACAGAGTGCATAAGCACACACAACTACATGAAAAGGGGTGTTTTCCAATGTGTGGCAATCAGGAGAGCCTAACCAGAATATTAAGAGACACACATATTTTACTATTATTTACCATTGAGGCCCCACAAGAACCACTGCAGCTCCTTTCTTCTGCGTATAGTCATCGCTGATAGAACTGGCACCAACCCCAAGCTGGACACGGCTTTTTTTGTCCCACCACACAAAGAGAGGCAGACACAAAGACAACCAGTGACGTTATATTGGCTACCAAAGAAAACAAAACCCAAGCCACTGTTCTTCATTGCACATTCTGCTTGGACAGGAAGAAAACATAACTCTAAGAAGTCACTTTCAGACCTCGGTTTTGGATAAAGAATGGACTGCTTTGCATGGTAACTAGGCATGAAATTATACCCACTACAATGCAGGCTGCTTGGTGGTTTTTCTCTGTTGGCCATCAGTCAGGTGGATGAGTGTTCCCACTTAGATTTAACTCGAGTTGCTACACCAGAACGTGTCCCATCAGCATCACACTTGTCACTTTAGCACAGGCTGGTTTTGCTGGCACGCCAAAGCAGCTGACTCTCAGAGTGCTTTCTTGGCAGGTACTCCTCCTTGCCTAGGGGAGACAGGCATAGGGGAGTTCTACATCTAGAAAAAAATAAGATTATCATAGCCCATCAGATATGATTTCCGGCTTTAAGGATTAGAGCTGTGTCAGAGCCAGAGCAAACAGCAGGTTGCTCCTCAGCTAGCACCTTGTAACATTTCAATGTTTTCTTGCACTTTGTTTACGCTGATTTCCCCTCTGAAAGCCTATCTCCGTCCTTCCCTGCCTACCCTGCCACAAGCCCCAGCTCCCCTGGTCTCATTAGAGAAACTGTCAGTAGCTAAGGTTAAGAAAACTGAAGAGTTTACATTGTCCTCACGCTCCTTATGGAGACAGTTTCTTCAGTGCCTGCTTCTCCTCCGGTCTCAACACTTCTGACCTCACCTTTTTATCACTGTGTTGACCCTTTGCAAAGGTGAGCACCAGTAAAACAGCTCCCTGATTTACAGGGGCAGCCAGACTCTCCCCCATGGCATGAAACCGGTTCACTTTGAGCAGCAGTTACAAAAGGAACAACATCTGGTCCATAACCACTCGGCTCAGCGTTGCACAAGAGCTGTTACTCCGGCCAGCCTGATATTGCAAATGCCAAAGGAATTTGGTTCCCCTGTATCTCTACTCACGGGACCTCTGTTTAGAATAGTTGAAATTACTGGGACTCCACCACACTAAGATGACCCCCCAAGGGTTTCACTTTGGCTCTTCTGCTTTCACCACCTTTCACCTTTGGGAGGGAACCTTCTCCATTTCCCCCACTTTGCTCCCCAGGGCCAGCAAAAAGTCTCATCTGCATCCCTGCTAGCTTGTTTTCTCCCAGCTTTACTAAGAAATCATGTTCAGTGAGTGCTCTGGGCCATGGTTCAGAAAGGGTGGTGGAGAAATGCAGGTTTGTCTCTGCTGGGGGTCTTCCCTTCCAGCTCAATTAATTCACTCTTGGATGCCCTCTGGGAACTGAACCAGCCTGCTTGGTCTTTCAATTTCTACCTGTGACTTCTCTGCATCTAACTGGTAAGGAAGGGATGTTTCCTGAGCCCATGCTGGGAAATGGCCTGTTCAGTCAGAAAATTCAGTTCTCCCTCTCCCTCCTGAAAACAAGTCCTCTCCTGCCTCCCCTCACTTCAGCCCTGATGGTGGAATTTTAATTGAAGTGACTGGTGAAAGAGGGGAGGGAAGGTGTGGTTTGGCTGCAGGACACAGTCAGGACTCCTTATGCTCTACAGTTGCCCTGACAGTACCTCCTCCGGTGCCCTGGGGATAACCCCATGCCATGAGGGGAGATCTATTGTTCCACAGGGTGGAAAGAGCATGGGAAAGGTTTACAAAGCACTTTGATGCTGAAGCACAAAATTCTCGACCCAAGGTAACAGTTCCCTCAATGTAGTGGGAAATCAGGTTCTTCCAAGTTTCCCTTCAGAGCAGGGTCAAAACCACACTTCTTCAAGCTTGCTGGAGAATAACAGTCAGTCTAAAATTAAGTTGAAAAGTAACTTCTCACCCTCTTGTGAAAGAGGCCACAAAAAGCCTAAATGCATCTTCAAAGCCAAAACAGATCTTCAACAAAAAACACTCCCCAGAGAGGAGAGCAAGTATGGGCACATGTTCACAGGCCTAAGCTGGGCCCTGATGCCAGGGCATGGGCAGGGCAGAGCTGCTGCTCTCGAGGGACAGAGACTCAGTGGCGGAAAATACCATGGACCTGTCCCAAGTCACCTCTTGCCACACTCAGCTACCAGATTTCACTATTTACCCATGCTAATGAAACAGAAGAGAACATCAATGTCAAAACAAAAAAGGCTTAACGTGGAACAGGGCACATGCCTCTGGTGCTCTTCCTTCATCCCAGGAGACTCATCTCATGGTAATTTGAGGAAAAGCTGTTTTTTCCACCCAAGCTCAACTTTTGAGTCAAGAAGCTAGCAGTGACAGCATCAGAATGCTATTTGGGAATGGAACTGAAGAGCTGTCAGCTAGTTTTGTGGGGTTAAGAAAAACCCAACATAGAAAACCAAACACAGGAGATGGCAAACCGTAAGATGCCTGAAAGCCAAAGGAGTGAAACATCAGAGAGTCAGAACTCACCGGAACTTTGCCAGCTTCCAGACCCTCCTCTCACTCCCTCCCCTACATTTCAAAAGATGAGTGTGCATTTCTGGGCAGGACTGGTTTCAGCAAAGCCTCTGTGTGAAACAAGCATGAGGACATGGTGGGGTGGGGGGGAGAAGGTGGGGAAGTTAATCTGCAGGCTGCAATAAAGTTCATAAAGTTTAGGAAGTCAGGGGGTTTCCCAGTTGTTAAGTGGCCACTAAAGGACAAGAGTCCTTCTGTGGTGCCCACACTTTCAAGCCAGGTATGTCTCTAGAGCAGAAATTCAACATACTTATCCCCAGAGAAAGTTCTATTGTCCTGAAGTCACGATGCCAAATTCAGACATTTAAATTGGCGTGAAACAGAAGGATTCCAGTTCTGCTTTTAAAGAGAGAATCTCCAGGCTCCATTGCATAGCTAACACCAGCTTTGTTCAGGGCAGGCCACAGCACAGCTCCTTATCCTCAAAAGGAAAGGGAGGAAACATATAAACAACATATCACTGTACATCACAGCTCCAGAGCCTGCATACCTCAAACAGTAACCAGTGCTAACAGTCTGAGGCACCTCAGCAGATGTATAGCCAGGCAGCTATAAAAGAGCCTTTGTGCTGGCTGAAGAGAAACAAGGCATTTTCTGTACAGGAGACAGCCTTGACCACCTAGCAGAATAAACGGGGTTACACATTTCACACTTCCTCTGCACCAGGAACTGTGAGGGCAGATGGCACAAAGCAGATGCCGTGGGCTGGAGAAACGGCCTGTTTGCTTCTGCAGAGCCACAGCGGGGATCTGGAGGAGCCACGTTACAGCCAGAAGGCAGATGACATTGCCCTCACCTTCCATCTTCCTTTCCTTGCCTGCAGTGCCTGAATCAAAACTGCACTGCTTGACATAAATTTGAGCAGACCCACAGTTCAGCAGAGACTTGCCCCCGTGGTTGTGTCCATGCAAAAGATCATCACAAATACTTCTGACTCACCATCCAGAGCTCCAAACCCTTGGCATCCTAACGCCTAGACACCCAGCTCCTATTTTATGTATTTTGAAATATACTCTTCACCTTCACCCTGGTTTCCAGTTCTGAAATGAGACTAATTCTTAAAGGCTGCAGGAGCTGTGTTGTTATTTTTGGCCTAGAAAAGATAAGAAACCACGTGAACGGTTTCTCCTCTGTACAAGCACACACAGAAGCCATGCTACCATCACTTCAGGATTTGGTAAAACACATTATTCTATAGGATCTGATGCAGCTTCCAGTCAGTCCCAGTCAAACACAGCAAGAAGACAAAAGCACAACTGCAAAAGGCTCTCCTGATGACTACAGCATTTCAGGTCTGAGTCAGAGAGGGGGGAGAGGGAGGGGAAAGATTATTTGAAAAAGTCACAGACAAATTGCTCTGTCCAAAACCTGGAAAAGCCACAACTTGCCAACATTCCCACGGAAGCAAAAGCCCTGATGCTTTATGAAGATTAAATCTCCCATTGTCCCTCAGTTGTTAGTTGTTTGATTTTTTTTTTTAATACAAGTTCCCCTTGGCCAAAGATGTTAGAAGTGTCTTCAGTAAGAGAAGGATATAAACCCAAGTATGTCAGTTAAGTAATCTGTGAGAAGGTTAAACAAATAAGGTAAGGTGAGGTGAAAGCAAGGTTTCTGATAAATCATCTGTGATAAGGTTAAGCAAATTTCTCTTTTGTCAGGACAGCAAAGATATGCATGCAAAGGGAACAATATTTTTGCTGAGTTGGACAAGGAACACGAGAGGCATACGGTCTGGAGTCACTCTAGTTGGACAAGACTGCTTTTAGAGAAGCATCTGGTCTGAAGGCTATATGAAACCATTATAAAACTGGGTGAGGCATTATATCCACTCTGTGTCCACAGGCTAAGGGGGACTGGAAAGAAAATTCTTTATGAAAACCTCAAACCCAAGGCACAGTTTCCCAGTGAGTATTCATGCACATAGTATTAGTTCTCAGCACCCACTTCCAAAGAACTTCCTTAGTGAGGACAAAGAACGTTGCCCTTACACAGAGATGCTGATGAGTGAACTCTGCTCTCCCTTGGGCAAATGTTTTCTCTCACTGTAAGACAGTAACACATATTAAAAAGTATGGTTACAAAGGATTAAGCCAGCTCAGTTAATGCAAACTAGCACTCTCCCTCGCATTCCTCACTAATACAGCAGTGACATAACCAGCCAAAACATGTAGCTTTAATTCAAATAAGGTTTAAAGAAGTTACTGCCAAGTAATTACACCCATTGAAGGCCCATGAGCAGAAGAACCTTCATTAACACTCTGCTGCTATTCTCAGAGCACTTTTCTAACCAGTTGCGCCGATCTGAAGTGGCAACCATGAACAAGAGCAGGCAACAGGTTGTCATGAACAAACTTGTGCTTGCCTTCCAGAAAGTGCAGTGACTAAAGGTCTGAGCATGGCCAAGAGGACAGTGGGGAAGGATGCAGCCTCCAAACAGAAAGGCTGGGGCAAGCTGAAGGTCAGAGAGTTTTCTGAGCTTCTCCCTTGCAGCAGGAAGAAGGTGGCAGCAGCAAGCTGCTTTCTACTACCCTTCTGCTTTCTAATGAACCACTGGCTGAGTCCAAACTATGGGTTCCCATTTATTTCATTACTAATCCTAGCCTCTGTCTAAGAACCTGTGCTTAATCCACAAAGAGTGCCGGATGCTTCTGAAGACTTCTTCCAAGAACAAAAATACAGCACTCAGCTGGAGGTCCCTAAAGCCATTCAGTAGGAAGTATTAAACCCAGAGACTTGGACGAGGCTTAGATCCAGTGGACATGACCCTACCTGTGCTCATTTCATTACACAAGAGCATGTGGTGCCTGTTCCTAAACCTCTTTCTATACTAATGACTGTAAAGCACTGGCTGCAGGAGCCTCATCTCACAGCTCCAAATAAACATTTACAGCTCCCATCCTGTATGGACACATGGCTCTTAGCTATAAACCAGAGTAGACACTAAATGAAGCAGTTTGCTCTATCCCAGCAATGCTCCCAGGACTTTAGACCACCAAGCACAGAAGCTCATCACTGGTGCTTCATCTACATTGTAGCCCTGGGAGGAAATCCTTGCCAGCAGCACAGGTCAGTGTTAGGCAGACTGGAAAGTTTCCCATGAAGCAGAAAAGCTGCTGGGGTGCTTACTGGGAAAGGAGAGCTTGCTGTGGTGGTTCTCCTTTTATCAGCAATGCTCCATGTGAAGATAGGACACTGCAGTGTGGGCAAGGTACAAATGGATAAATGGGTATTTCTAATTCAGTCTTAAAATACACTCTGAGTCCCTAATAGCAATTTAAATTACACACAGACTTTGACTCATACTGGTAAGTCATCATTACCACACAAGCTGCAAGTAACTGGAATTATGTTCAGTTGGTTCTCAAGAATCCTGCTGATAAAAAGCAGCCAAAACTTGTACCTTTGCTTCATTCTTGTCACAGCATTTTAACCTTGTGCAAACCCCATCTGAAAGAATCACTGACAGCTGATTTGCTTTCACTGAGGACATCAGCAGAAATTCGCTTTTATGTAAGGAACTAAACAGAAATAACCAGAACTCAACTTTCAAGCCTGCACATTTTCCTCCTGGAACTTCAGGATTTAAGAAAACAAACCCAGTTAGTTCCCCAAACCCTTCCAATTACGTTCCCAACTTCTTTGTGACACATAAAGGTCATTTTGGTCTAGGCATGCAGGAAGATAATCCCCAACCTTCAGGCAATCAGGATTTCTGGCAAGATGTTAAGAGGTCTCCAGCTGATAACCATGAAAGTTCACACCACCAGGAGTCCAGATAAGCTTTTAACACAGGAAATTAGTGCTAAGATGTTTTAAGCATTTGAAGGATCAATTAAGGATGGCACAACAGTCCAGCAAAGCAGAACTAAGTTTTCTGCTCCAAATCAGATGGTTTTAGGACACAAAGCAGCAGCAGCTCTTCAGCTGGGAGGTGCCTACAGGAAATGAGGTTTGACAAATCCCAGGCAATTAATCCCCTGCACAGTCTGATTACATACCCACACTATCCACAGAGCCATCAAAGTCGCAGAGCACAGAGTTAAACTGCTATGTGCCTGCTGCAAGGACTGGGCATTGCAGGTTGTCATCTTGCATCTTCCCCCTTCACCCAGGAACTAATGGTTCTCCCATCATAGTCCAGAAAAGCCAACCTCCTTACTGACACTTGGGTACAATACATGGGAAGGCTTAAGATGCAGTTCTCATCAGTTAATGCAGCTGCAAGCTGTAAGAAAAGTCACACTACATGCCATCTTTTTGCCTTGCCAGCACCAGGACACCACAGAGTCCATCAAGGACAGCGACTTCAGAGTCAGCAACTGGGAAGCAAAAGAGGAATCAGTGGTTCAGGAGCTGAGGTGAGGAGTGTTGTGCCCTGCACTTTGGTCATAACAACCCCAGGCAACGCTCCAGGCTTGGGGCAGGGGTTGCTGGAGAGCTGCACAGAGGAAAAGGATCTGGGGGTGTTGGCTGACACCTGACTGAACAAGAGCCAGCAGTGTGCCCGGGCGGCCCAGAAGGCCAACGGCATCCTGGCTTGTGTCAGGAATAGCGTAGCCAGCAGGACCAGGGAGGTGATCACACCCCTGTACTCAGCTCTGGTGAGGCTGCACCTCCAGTGCTGGGTTTGGTTTTGGGCCCCTCACTACAAGACAGACATTGAGGCCCTGGAGTGTGTCCAGAAAAGGGCAGCCAGGCTGGGGAAGGGGCTGGGACACAAGTCTGATGAGGAGCGGCTGAGGGAGCTGGGACTGTTTAGCCTGGAGAAAAGGAGGCTCAGAGGAGACCTTATTGCTCTGTCCAGCTCCCTGAAAGGAGGCTGTGGTGGGCTGTGAGCTGGGGGTCAGCCTCTTCACACAGATAAGTAGTATCAGGACGAGGGAATCACTGCAAGTTGTGACAGGAGAGGCTCAGAATAGAAATGAGGAGAAATTTCTTCTCAGAAGGAGTGGTTGGGTATTGGAACAGGCTGCCCAGGGAGGTGGTGGAGTCACTGTCCCTCAGGGTGTTCAAGGAAAGGTTAGATGAGGTACTTAGGGACATGGTTTAGTTAGTAATAGAGGGGGGTGATCGGACTAGATGATCTTGGGGGTCTTTTCCACCCTTAATGATTCTGTGAGTCACCTGGTGTTAGCAGCTCTTTTCAACAGCATCCCCCAGCACCACCAGCAGCTGCAGACATGGTGAACTGGCAAAACATAACTGTACAGATTACAGATGTGCCCTCAGAGCCTGCCCTAGTACACTGCCAGCACAGGGAGCACCAGGAAATGCTCTCAGAGCAGAGCTAACTCACCAGGTACTATTTTCTCCAAAAGCATTTAAAAAAGTCTTCACAGCAGGTTGGTGTCACACACAGGCACAGATGGCTATCACCAGCTAAAGCCACCACAGATAAGACTCTGCATACATTCACTCATAGTTCAGAAGGAAATTATGCTTTACACTAAACTTTTTACAGAAATAATAAATAGATAATATGTCAAAACCCATCATATCCATCTATTTAAAAGATCAACCTTTCGTTGGTCAGGCCCCACCTGGAGTATTGTGTCCAGTTCTGGGCTCCACGGTTTAAAAAGGACAGGGATCTCTTGGAGAGAGTCCAAAGAAGGGCTACCAAGATGATTAGGGGCCTGGAGCATCTCCCCTATGAGGATAGGCTGAGTAAGTTGGGACTCTTCAGCCCTGAGAAGACTGAGGGGGGACCTAATTAAAGTCTATAATTATCTGAAGCAGGGGATGCAGGGGGAATTGGCCAGCCCCTTTTCAGTGTCTGTGGGGACAGGACAAGGGGCAATGGCTGCAAACTGGAGCACAGGAAGTTCCACACCAACATGGGGAGGAACTTTTCCCCAGTGAGGGTGAGGGAGCCCTGGGACAGGCTGCCCAGGGGGTGTGGAGTCTCCTTCTCTGAAGAGATTCAAGACCCATCTGGACGCCTGTCTGTGCAGTATGAGCTGGGGAGCTGCTTTGGCAGGGGGGTTGGACCCGATGATCTCTCAAGGTCCCTTCCAACCCCTACAATTCTGTGATTCTATGTTTCTTCCCTGTAATAATTCAATTGTTTTCATTTTTTAAAACACCCCATTTCCCCAAAACACCATACTCCAAGTATAATACAGCTAACACTGCAAGCAGCTGAGCTGAATGTGTTTCTCCCACCCCTTCGGTGACCTCAGCTAGTTTATATTAAGCCCCTTCCCCACATCAGCACTTCACTTCTATTTCTCATCGCCAAACAAGCCTGGCTTTTCTCTCCCATACTTACAGGCTCTGACACCTCTGTGCTGCTGGTTCTTTAAGCTGTGCACAGAACTCAGCTTTAATAGATTGAGGGGAGAAAAGCAAATACTCTCTCCAAATTTGCACTGTCAACCCCCACCCATACACATCCCAGTCACAGTCACCCTCAAACATGCAGACCAGCTAAAAACCTCCATACCAAGAGCCCCAGCAGAAGACTCTTTATGTTCACTTCTGCTGAGAAAGACTATTTTTTCAATTACTTTTGTTTTACTCTCTGGTCACATAGGACATTTCACAGAGATTCTATTTATACTGAGGTAGCCATTAGGCGGTTTATTTTCATCTTTTATCCACAGAGATAAGCACTAAATAAAATGGAAAAGAAAACTTTCCAACTCAAGGTCTTATCAGGCACAATTGATCCACAGGAGATAAACTGACTCCATAGGTACTGCTGGGTTTTATATTTATTAGGTTTGGAATTTAACTTTGTCCTTCCAAGGTCTCCAGTCAGGTGGGGTTTACCTACAAGAGGCAATACAACACGCAGCTCTGATCACAGCACAATGTCATTTCCTCCAAGTCCTGAGCCTCAGAGCTACAGCAGGCTGTAAGGCAAGAATCTCCCCTGCAAGAGACAGATGGCTTTCCCATCAGTTCTGAAGAGAAAAATCCATTAGCAAGCTTCTGGTCTCAGGCCCACCTCCCTCTGCCTATCCCCCCAGAACAAACTCAAATCCTCAAGTATCTCCTGCACACTTTAATTAAGGAACTGGGATGATGAGTTACTTTATTAGAGTTCATTGTCCTGTCGTGCGAGGATGGATTAGCCTTTCCTGCATTGTCCTCAAGATAAAGACTAACCCTGACAGCTCCCTAAACCCAACAGGCTGCACAGAGCCTCATTTCTAACCAAACTGCTGCACTTCAAGATGACAACAGGGGGGAAAAAGCAATACTTCTGTGTGCTGGATTCATGGCTGAAGCTTCCTTAAGAGTCTGCACAACACCAAAGTCCTCATTCAGCAAGCCTCAGCTTAGGCATTAGATCAAGTCATCCAGCTAACTAGGGTCAGATTAACCATGTGCTCACAGAAACTAGGTCAGCCTCCACATCCCTATAGCCTGGCAAGGCATGTATGTGTAAGCACAAATCACACAGCCTTCCTCTGCTAAAACAATGGCCAGCAGAAAGCCAGCAAGACCCAGGCTTGAGTGTTGGTACAGCACTTACAACCTATATACAAAGTTGTTCTTGATCTCTACAGCAAACAAAAACCATTTCTGAGTTCAGAAGTCACTAAGAAATGACTTACTGATGCCAAGTCAGTTTTCCCTCTTTGAAATATTGGTTCTCAAATATTTAATTCCCTTCTGAAGTGAGGGAGCTAGGTCAGGACTTGGGTGCAGATCTGAGATCTGTCTCCTATTCCAAACCCTCCTAACCCACGCCTTGGTCTCACAGACACAAACCACAGTGTCTATGCTCTCTCCTTTGACCTCTCTGCCCTCCTCCTCAGCAAACATTGCTACTAAAATTAGACCACAGTGGTCATACCGTGCTGCTTCCCCCACTGTCATCACAGACTCGCTGTCACCTCAGTCATGTATTTTAGTCTCACACTGAGCCCCACGCATCACCTTCCCTGCCCAGATAATGCTCTTCTCTGATCTAACCTGTCTGTCCCCTGACAAAATGCCATTCTTTATTAGCTTTGTGAAGTTCAATCTCCATCCATCCCTGGAATGGCTGGCGGTACCCACTTCCAACTTACTCTGAAACCAAAAAGACATCTCTGAAGTGTTTCAAAGATAAAAATTAGTGCTTGAGAATAGCTAATTTATAAGCATTCACCCTAGACCACTGGGCATGCTTCTATCCTCCCTTTTACACACACAAACAGTTTGTTCACTGGAGAGAATGCAGGAAACCGAGGTGCTTCCTCAGTCTGCTGCATTTGAGCACACTGACCAAAGCACCTCCTCTCACAGACCCCATCCTGCCCTGCTCCAGGATGTATAGCTCGCTCTGCTGAAGACACTGCATATCACCTGTCCGTTTTCAGTACCGAAGGAAGGTTCTTTCTCAGTGGACAAAGCAAGGGGACAGAAGGCTAGCAGTTAGCAGTTGCATCTGTCCCCAGAATTCCAGTTCTGATCAACAGCTGCAGGACTTTTATCCTTTTTTGGCTTCTGAGTCTTTTAAAGAAAACTATAAACTACAGTTTTGTCCACAGGAGAGTCCATTCCAGAAACGGTACATTCCAGCACTGACAATGTACTTGGAGATATAACAAGCACTTTAAGGGTATTCCTAACTCCAGTGAATTTCAGAGCAGTAATTATCTCCAAAGAAAGACCACACAAAATGTTAATTCAAATCCCCCTTCTCCCAGAAGCCCCTCGGTATCCCTCGTCACCACAGCCTGACTTTTTCCCCTTATCAACACCCAGAAGGTTAGACCTACTCTTCATATAATCATAGAATGGTATGGGTTGGAAGGGACCCCAAGGATCATAGAGCTCCAACCCCCCTGCCACATCTTCCTTGATGCTCCTATTTCCTGATGTGACACAACTTCTTTTCCATGTCTGTTATTCAAAATCCCATCTCACTTCAGGGCTTTCAAGAGTAGAAGCACAGAATCACAGACTGGTCTGGGTTGGAAGGGACCCCAAGGATCACAGAGCTCCAACCCCCCTGCCACAGGCAGGGACACCAACCTCAGGCCTGGAGCTACACAAAGTTGCCCAGGGCCCCATCCAACCTGGCCTTGAACACTTCCAGGGACGGAGCATTTCAAGTGTGAAGGAAAGCACACAGACAGACTTGCTGCTTCTTACCTATTTTCTCCCACTACCACTGGCAGAACAGAAGGAAAACCAGACTAAACACCCAGGCATTAGCACCAGCAGTTAGAAGAAGCATAAGCTGCTCCATTCGATCCTGCTGTTTCTATCACACTGTAGAACAAGAAGCAGTGAGCATCTCCTGAAAGCAGTGTGTGTCAGAAGGGTTTCAGTACTGAAGAAATTAATGGTGTGTACATATATATATAAAATCAACATCAGTGCCCTGATTTCTAGCAGCTACCAAGAGCTTGTATTAAAGTTACCAGCTCTCTTAAGGTGAGGATACTCAGGAGCAGCCACAAAACAAGGCTGAAGCAACACCAAGCTTGTTAATTCAGGTGGGTTTAAAGGAAACATTAGACTCAAAATGAAAACTGAGATCAACAATACGTTGGGATCATTTAAATCACAAATAAGACAGCTTGTCATCCAAGCTGAAACCTGGACTGAGGCTGAACAGGCCAAGACCACACGTGGCCCTGTGTGGCAGTGCCTGAGAAAATAAAACTAGCACTTCTCTGTGATCCACTCCAGTCAAACTGAAAGAACTACCCAGGGGGGGAGGAAGGAAACGAAAGGAGGAAGGAGAGTTTGGTATGTAAACTCTTCCTGAAAAACACATCTATGGGTGAGCCAGAAATCCAAACTACCAATTTTCACTAAAAATGCAGAATCACTTCCTAGCAAGTTCAGTACGTGCCCTTTGTCCTCTTCAAGAGGAAAAACTGTGCTCTGGTATCTCTTTATAAATGGTCAAGCTCCCATCTGTAAGCTTCTGAGGTTTCACAGCTCCATTCTTTACAGGCTTTTTTTTTTTTTTCTTCCAGTTTGCTGTGTAAAATGCGACGTTTTGGCTGCTCTACCCCATAGAGGACTGAGTTTTACAGCTATTTGTCAAATAGCAATAACAGTCTCAGTTTTGTTTTTACAGTGATGATAATCCTTGCCATAAAGAACTTTAAGAGGCATGTCTCATCTGTGACTCACTCGACCTGCCTCAAGCAGGGCAGCAGCAGCTACAAGCCTGGTCACAGGAGTCTAAAATCCATCACAGGCTGCAAACTGCTCTGGAAGCAGCAGCCTGGGTGGGTGAGATGAAGTTCCCCGGAGCCCAGGGAGCTTCATTTCTCCTCAAGCTTGCAAATACTGTTGCTGCCTGTTGTCTGGGGTGAGATGAAACAGGAAGTCCAAAGAAATCGTGGTGGCAGTTCTTTCACTGTATTTGCTGAAAGGATCCTGACAGCAGGAAGAGCACAAGCGAATCTTTACAAGCCTGGAAACGGGCTGTAACTGGTGCCACTAATGAAGTGGTCTGAGAGGCACCACAGAGAGCGGCGAAGCGACAGAAATGCAGGAAGGGGGAAAAAAGGCTTCTGAGACAGACTGCTGAGAGCAGAAAAAACCCCACAGAGCCAGGCCTGGAGATGTGTTTGGGCACCCCACCAGAGCCAGGGCCAGGGAAGATGAGCAGCACAGTAAAGATATTGTGGGATCCTAAAATCAGAGAAAAGGGGCAGTGACAATCACTGGAGATGAGTAAAATGACTCTGGGCATAAAGCCCACTGCAAGAACAGTGCAGGGGGAAAAAAAACAACCCACCCCCACTGAGGTCCAGCAGGGCTCTAGCCACGTCCAAGAAGCCAAGCAAACCAAAGAGCTGGGGGGGTGATGCAATTGAAGACCTCAGCTCCTCGCTCACCCAGCCACTTGAGACTCTCCAGAATAGGAAGCACAGGAAGCAAAGGAGAAGTCTGAGGTCTGGGTTTTCTGAAGCCAACACCATTTCGTCTGCTGAGCGTCATGCTGTTGCTGCTTCCCCTTTGACAGGAATCATGAAGAACATGGTGGCTGTGTCCCAGCAGGCCAGGCACAGATAAACCTTTTCCTCTGTCAGAAGCTTGCTGAAATACAATCCTTTGCACTTCACCTACAGCAGCCTGTTACTTGATGATCGTGAATGTACAAGACATGGAAAATGTCGCTTTCACACCAAGCTTTCCTAACACAGCTGCTTTAACAGCCGTGTTGTTTCACACAGCTATTGCTTTATCTTAAATAAAATACCAGGGACATTCAATCCCGTTGTCTGGGCAATGAGAGGACAAGATCAAACAAAAAAAAAAAAAAGAAAAAAAGAAAAAAAAGGAAAAGATGACAGATTTTTAAGTGGAAAACCCCCAATTAAATGAGAGTGGACTCAGTCCTTGCAGAAGCAACGTGCTGTCATCATCAAAACTCTTCCATCTCTCCAAAACAGCTTAGTCTTAACATCTCACACCCAGGGCTCTCTGCTGAACATCTTACAGTTTATCCACTTCACATAAGCCAAGTTTAAGTACGTCAGGGCACATGGGAGAATCCAGCACTACAGATAATTTAACAGAAGCTGATCAAACAAAACTGATTTTGAGAAAAGCCCCATCTAATTCTGTTGGATAGCATTCCTAGTGCTGCCTTTAGCTATTTCAAGTCAAAATTTGATCCTATTGAATTTAGGAGGTCTTTGCCAGTTTCTGTAAGGACCAAAATACTAACCTTCAGGAAATTATCAAATGTCACAGGGTACAGGCATTCACCCCATAAATTATTTCCACTCAGGATATCTAGAGTAAAATTTTTACGCTGATAAATATTGCAGAAACAAGTTACTGACTCCTTATGAGTGGCAAACCACAATGCTGGCAGTACTAGTTCCAGGTCTGTAAGCAGGGAACATGGAAAGCCACTGTTAATCCAGCAAGTCTTTATGCAGGGAAGGTCTGAATAAGTTACTGCTGCTGGAAACCTCCTTCCCCTTCCTCAGAGGCTGTGAGCCTCTGAACTGTGAGCTGAAAAAAAGAGTTTTGGGGGGCAGAAATTCAGTGTCAAAGGTTTAACACAAGTCTGCCAGTGGAAGAGCAGGTCAGCAACAGTATCTGTCATCATCCGTGACCAACTGCAGCTCCTCTGTCATGCAGGCAGAAGAACCCCACTCTCTTCACCACATCTCATAAAAGGACTAAAGCAATAGCAGCATACAGGTCATAAGTGTTTGTGTAAAGAGACAAACTGTTGACTTTCTCTTCTGCTCACAGCTTCTCCCTTGGTTCTAAGGCAGACCCACCAGCATTCTTCCTGGTATCAGAAGAGAAACTGCAGCTCAAGCCCAGCAGGTGTTTTCAGTCAGTTTGTAGAAACACCCAGGACTCTTTTCAGAGAGCACAGCACACAGGGGCAGGAGAAGCCCCCCCTGGCCCTGGGAGGAGCCACCCGCCCTCAGCATGCAGCAGCAGGAAACTGCCACGAACAGGCTGGGGATTCTCTTGGTTTTCTCCCCTCCAAGATGCCAAATTTGCAGCCACATCAGCGTGGGCACAATCAGAGTTTTGATGCAAGAGTGGCAGCTTGTCCCTGTTGACACCAAGAACCTGATGACACCAGGGACCTGCTGAACAGGCATCTGAAGAAGGGGAGAAACCACGACAGGCCACCATCGAGTTCCCCAAGCAGCAGTGGATTTGTGCTGTGGGCAGGCTGGGAGGCGGTTCAGCACATGGTGTGACAGTGCCAGCCACCATGAGACATCACTGCCATGGCTGTAGTTTGTGAAAAAGCGGTCACTATCAGGGCAAACACGTGTCAGCCTTGCACATTTCAACTGCAGCACGTTGCACGGTAATCGTGTCATCTATTTTCCACACTGACACCACAACATACCCAGCTCAAGAAGATAAAAGAGGCTTGGACAGTCAAGACTGCAGTGCCACTCTGATTTAAGCTTTTTCCCTTTTTGTCCACATAAAAACATCTTTTATGAGCAATGAATGTTTCTCCCCCCATCCCAACGTGCCTAATGTCAGGCTCCATTTCTCCCCTTACTGTTGCACTTCCATATTTGTGTAGGTCTCTTCAAGGGTGACACTTGAAGGAACAGTACAGCTGGATGGTACAGTTGCAAAGGGAAGTGAGCTCTGGAAGAACTGCTGCACAGCCATACAACAGCAACACCCCCCCCACCGTTGGCAGCCCCTCCTACCCTCTCCCCCAAAACACACACTTGGCTGTGCGTGCCCCTGTCCTTACCTCGTAGGACCACACACACTGCACTCCCGCAAACCTCCGCACGCATCTCCCCACTTCCACATCCTCGTGGGTGGTGTAGAGCTCTCGCAGGCACTCGCCGATGTGTGGCACCATCCTCCGCAGCACCTCCCTGCTCATGATCACTCCTGGTCCCCCCATGCAGAAGTTCTCACCCGGTTCCAACGCCAACTTCCCCATCTCCTCCGTGGTGCCAAGGCCGGTCTGCCCAAGAAAGAGGGGCTCACTGCTGTTCAAACTCCTGAGGAAGTTCTCCAGTTTGTCCCCTTTGATGTAAACGTCGTCATCAGCTCTCATAAACCATTCGTATTTGTCCAAGTAGTGGTCATGCATATATTTGAGCATCATGAAAGATTTCTTCTGGGGTGGGTAAGTGTCATCTACACCTGGAAGCGGCACGACAGGGATGGGAATTGAGGTGTCCGAACCCTCACTGGAGAAGAATTCAACCTTGCCAGGAATGGTTTTGGACCAGGTTCTAGATTGAAAAAGACAATAAGGACTAATTAAGTATGCAAACCAAGGTAGGCAGAGCGCTACCAGAGACAACTCAAAGGAACTCCACCTCATCTGCTTCACAAATTTTCTTTTTTAATGCCTTGAAGGGTTATTTTTTTCCCTGCAAATGAGGACATTCAACTTGCACACAGAGCAACCGATATAACACAAAAAATTCTGCCTTGACAAGCATAGAATCATAGAATGGCAAGGGTTGGAAGGGACCCCAAGGATCATAAAGCTCCAACCCCCCTGCCACAGGCAGGGACACCAACCTCAGGCCTGGAGCTACACAAGGTTGCCCAGGGCCCCATCCAACCTGGCCTTGAACACCCCCAGGGATGGGGCACCCACCCCCTCTCTGGGCAGCCTGTTCCAGGACCTCACCACTCTCTGTAAAAAACTTTCCCCTAATATCCAATCTAACCCTTCCCTCCTTCAGCTTTAATCCATTCCCCCTTGTCCTGCCATTATCTGCCCTGTTAAAAAGTTGATTCCCCTCCTGTTTCTCTGCTCCCTTCAGGTACTTGAAGGCTGCAATGAGGTCCCCCCACAGCCTTCTCTTCTCCAGACTGAACAAGCCCAGCTCCCTCAACCTCTCCTTGTAGGGCAGCTGCTCCAGCCCTCTAATCATCCTTGTGGCTCCTCTGACCCCTCTCCAACAGTTCTACATCCTTCTTGTATTGGGGGCCCCAGATCTGGACACAGTATTCCAGGTGGGGCCTCACGAGGGCAGAGTAGAGAGGGACAATCACCTCCCTGTCCCTGCTGCCACCCCTCTGCTGATGGAGCCCAGGATCCCATTGGCCTTGCGAGCTGCAAGAGCCACTGCTGGCTCATGTTCAGTTTCTCATCCACGGTGACACCGTGGCATCTGAATGTAATTTTTACAGTATCTGATAGAAAAGTAACCCAATAGCAGTAGTTCACCAGTGGCAGGCAGGGTTTCTTAAGCACACTCACATTGGTCTAACAGCTGTTGGGCACAAGACACAGAGCGGAGCCAAAATGGGCAAACAATTCACATACAACTGGATTTAATGACTCCAAAGCTTCCCTGCAGGTTATTCAGTGTTGTATCCATCTCCCAATCCCCCTAAGCACCCACCCAGCCAAAAACTCAAAGGTGCATTCAGAAGTACTGACTTCCAAATAGTAAACAGTTCCAATTACACATGAACTTGTAGGGAATCAGTATCCTGTGAGAAACCAACCAAACAGCAACTTCTCTAGATCCTATGTGGAGAAGGAAAGAGGGCTTTGCCAGAAATAAACCACTCCTGCCTGTCTGCAACAGTTGGGGAGGCACAGAGCATGGTGGCAACAGTAGCCCCATTGGGTCTGCCCACCCCAGCTAAGGACTAGTAGAAAAGTAGACCTAAGAGCTGCATGCAAAACATGTTATCCCAACACACGACTGGTGCTACCAACACCTGCACCTCCAGCAGCTTTCCACACACATCTCACCACTTTTAGTAGGGAGAAACATCACAAAAGAGGAGCCTTTTCTGTGTGAAACAGCACAGCAATGACATCTGCTCCACACCTTCCCTGCTCCTCTGCCAAACCCAACCCATCCGGCATGGGTAAAGTGGGTCACTTCCATTGCAGGAAGAGATGCAGGAGGATTCCTCAAGGCAGACTGCAGAACACAAACTCCACCAGGGAGGGTTTTCAATCCCATAACCACTACAGCCTTACCCCAAAAAATACAAATTTTAAGCTTTTCAGTACCATTTTCTCAAATTCTACCTGGAAAAAGCCGAGTTCACATACCCTTCAGGAAAAAAACCCCTAGATTCTTCAGTAAACCAAGAGGTTTTCCCCTTTTTGTATAAGGGGAGAAGCGTTTCTACTTCTTTTTGGCAAGTATCCTCAGAATATAACTTCTATTCAAAGCTGAATGTGAAAACACTCTCAAGGTAAAGGACACAGCATCCCCTCAGTGCATCACTGGCACTTTTACCAGCTGCCTCTCAACGGAGGCTTCTTGCCAAAAGCAGTGCAGGTTTTGTGCAGCACAGACTATGCAAAATTGGAAATCTCCAGAATTAGCTACCATACAGAGTCTGAAATGTAAAAACATTTCAGGATTATTCTTTGAGTTCCATCAAGTACCTTCAAAAGGTATTTGAGCAGTACTAACTAAACATCAACTTCGACACCTTAACAGTTACATGCTAATTTGGTTCTGTGTAACTGGTATCACCCAATTACTTTATAAGCTTTGTCTTCTGGATTTGTTACTGCCATGGGTAGTGTTTCATAGGAAAACTTCAGATCCAAGTTTCCCAGGAGAGGAACATTCCTGATGACCTCACAGCAGAGGTGAGGAGACCTCTGATCATCGGTGATGCAATTAATGAGTGCTACTACTGGATATGAAGTCACATCCTGTTAAAGTACTGATAACCCCCGTTTAAAAATGAGACAACTCTCACACTTAGACCTTTTGGCAACTATGAAGGAAGCTCTGCTGATGCCCACACCCCACCTACAAATCATCTGGTCTTGGATGAAAAGACTACACAGTAAATTGCTCTTCCCATGACACCTCCTAATCTAACGGTTTCCCCATCAAAGGCCATTGATGCATTTGAATTATAATCTCACAGAAGGAAAAGGCAGAAGGAGCTACTAAGAAACGCAGCTCATCTCATCCACTGTGACTGGTTCCCTGTGCAGCCTTGGGTGGACCCAGGATGCTTACCCACACAATCACCAGGCAAAGCAATGAGCTGAAGTCTTTTGGAAATTTCTGCTTAGTGATTTTTTTTTTATTCAAAAGCAAACAATTTTTGGACTTGCTGTGGATATCCTGAAAGATCTATCTTGGTAATGATTACAAAGCATGGACAATGCAGGATGCCTTCTGTTACTCCAAGCTTCAGCTCCTTGCTAGACTCATGAGGAGCAGTCTTCAACTCTCTGGGGTTTTTGTTTGTTTTATGTGGTTTGTATTTATTTTTTTATATTTCTGTTGATTTCCAGCTTGAAATTACTCCCTGCTCTCCAACCAAGTATCCTCACCTCAGGACCCCCTTAAATACTGTCAAGAGAAGAATTCCCATTCACTGGAGAGGGAACAAAATGCATGTACATCCACAAACCTTGGCACGTCCCATTCACCACGCTGCATTAAACCACTCAGCACAAAGCCAGTTTGACCCCACATTTTCATGGGTCTGGGTTGTTGAAGTTTCCTACTAAAATAGCAGTAAACCAGAGACATATCCCTGCATAAATGGAGGGGCACAATGAAGAGTGTGCCCTCATGATAACCACATCCCAAGGATCTGTGCGCGACTTGGATCAGCACCACAGCATTACTTCAGCCTTGGGATCTCACGTCAACCATGTCCCAGCACAGGTTGACTAACCCTTTGTTCATTTCCTGCACCACCACAACTTCTGGAATGAGACAACTCGTGGGGTTATTTGTGGCTTGGAGGGTTTGTTCGGACTCAGACAGATGAAACACACTCCCACATCGAAAAAGGGCCTGGGTGTCCATGTCAATGCAAGCCCTGCTCAGCAGAGGCTGAAACAATGGGAGACACCATGTGCTGCTCCTTATGTCTGAGCCACAGCTCACTGCTCCACACAGCCCTTTTTTGGGGAGAGAATACAAGAGAATTTGCTCAGGAAACCCGTTGATGCACTCAGCTGAAGAAGCCAAACCACAGTTCCTAACTGGAAGTACTTTCCATAAGATGAACTCTGAGTACTTTTTTCTCACCCCAGCTATCAGCATGAGGACGGACTGGTAAACGCAGGGATGAATGCTGATCAAAGCTACATTCAACTTGTTTTATCTGACACAGCGACGAACCAGACCTGGCTCAATCACAAGCAATTCTGCAGATGAGTGTGGTAACAGCTACATTTCTTGCCTGTCCTCCCACCTCCGGCCTGGTTTACCCTGCGTGTGTTCTCAGGTTATGGGCAGCAATCTAATCCCTTCAGCTCTTGTCACAACACCTTCCTACTCCTGTGGCCCCAATACACACACTTCCCACCTGTGGACATGGTTTTCCTGGTCAAGGCTTCTCTAATACAAGGCAGGCAGACTGCATCAGGAAACTGATTGTTAGGTTTGATAATTTAAAAAAAAAGAACCAAAACAACCCAAGATAAAATCTTTTCAGCAAAACCTGATGCCATCCTTCCACCCAGCAGGACTCCTTTACTCTCAATTGTTTAGAGGAAACGTGATCACAGTGTTTCTGCCACCAGACTCCTGTAGAGACCACCTCCCCTGCAGCGATCGCTGGTGGCCTCCATCAGCTTAAGGCCATTTTGGCTCTGTCCAGAGAGAAATATCAGGTTCTGGACACAAATGATACACGTACTGAACCCATCATTTAAAAAGCCAGCAGCTGAACTGCTCTGACAGATCCCAACCTTATCTCCTTCGTGTAATCTGAATCCACTCAGTTAAAGAGGAGGATGTGCATGAATCAGGACAGTGGGGCTCTCTATTACCTTCCTGGGGAGCAGCACTGAAAGCAATGCATGACGGTGCGCGACCTGGTTTCTCTGGGTGTACAACACACCTTAACGCCAACACAGGGCTGACAAAGGAATCAAAGCACAATTCAAACACAAAGTTAAGAAGATTGGATAATGCTTCCTTAGAAGAAGCCTCTTAGCAGAGGACAGTAGGACTGCTCCACTATTGGTGGCCTGGAGTTTGGTGGCCCAGAGGTTGGTGTCCCTGCCTGAGGCAGGGGGGTTGGAACTCTCTGATCCTTGGGGTCCCTTCCAATCCAGACCATTCTATGACTGGTGGCTACCAAGTCCATTTTACCAGCTCTTAGCTGGTTTTGCACACTAGATATCCTACACACGCTAATCCATGCAAACCATAAGCAAAATGGGTGCAAAGACTGTGACCACTGGTACAGGTATCCACACAATACAGAAAACCTGTGTGCACAGAGTGCTAAAAAACCTCAGGACTTTCTTAAAAGTGACAACTCCCATAGTCACCAAGTGCTGTCATAAGTCAATCCTCCATTTTAAGTTTTAAAAGCATAGCTTAGAGCAGGAGGGGCACAGATCTGAAATGTTTTATCCTCTGTTTCCAGGGTTTATTATTTATTTGTATTACCTTACTTTGTTATCAGCTCTGCAGACTCAGCAGAAGCACAGTCGGTGTTACACAGACAGTGCTCTCTTTGTAAAGACCCAAACTGGAGATGATTACAAAAAGTGTATTTGTTTTTTTGTCTGCAGCTTGGGAACCTCCCTTAGAGGAGATCAGAGAATCCATTTAAAGTTTTGAGAAATGGCCAGCTTGCATAATTACACCAAAGAAACTCATAATCTGTGAAGAACCCAGCAACGTGACAGACCTAAAAGACTGATTGTGTGAATACACAGTTGGGCTGAATTTCATTGTGGGTTTAGGGCTGGTTTTGTGTAACTGTTCTTCAAGGTCCCATCTTTCCAGCAACATTTACTGGGAGGGGGGAGCAACAAAACACAGCTTAGACAGGAGAACAGAGCATGGAAACCAGTGCACGGCTCCCACACGTGGTACTGCAGATGACCATCATGAGAGGCATGAAAACTGAAGACTTCTTTATTTTTCAATTTCCAGAGAGGTTTAGAAGCGCCCATTAGTTAAGGCCTGTCTTAAAATTTTTGCAGGACAGCTGTTGGTAGCTAGCTTCAATGGATAACCCAAGCATCTTCCACAGCTCCTCAAGAGTCCTCTGAAGTAAGCTCCTACAGTTTTAAAGCAATGCCAGTTTTCTGTCCATGGATATCCATCCACCTTCCCAGTGGAAACAATGACAGCAATAAATCCATCACCCCTGGGCACACAGATACTCAGTGGGTAACAAAGCCCCCATCTCCCAGGGGCATCAGTGCCAGCTGCTCTCACTGTATTTGTCTCACACTGCTCCTTAAACATTCTTGCAAGTTTTAGGTGACCTCTTAGTGCTCAGAAGGCCCAAGCATGTCACACTAAGGATACACAAGCAGGACAGGTACCGCAGTATTGCAGTAGTGAGAACCTGACAATCGTTCCATTAGGCAAAACATGTCCCATGCTGTCACAATGTTCAGTCACTTCACACAACATCTTCTCCAGAGCCAAGCCCACACACCCCACAACCCACTGTATGACCCCACTAGCGATGAGAAAAGCCCACAACTGAATACCACCCACCAGCTTCAACCTAGGCTCCCAATTTAAAAGCAGCGCAAAAATGTGGTTTGTATTACACTTCTGCAGCAGCTAGCACAGGCTCAGACAGATAATACAAACCCCTTAGACCCCAAATCCTTCTGGCTGCCTTTCCCTTCAGCTTTTCCAAGCACTCAGGTATTTAGATTCCAGCACAGTCTGTTTCCTATAAGCCACCACCAACAGTAAGGATGGCAGCACATCTGAAACAGAGCATCCCAAAGGGCACCCTTCTGCTACGGGAGGGGACAGCTTAGCATGAGCCCCCCAGCATTGCTGCCCTCACACACGTGGCCTCACAGTCCTTCAAGGTGCCCTGCTGGGACCATCCCAAACTGAGAAGTCCTGCTGGCAATACTGCCAAAGGCCAACCTCAGGCAGCTAGGCAGCTCACCATTGACTACACTCACGCTAGTCTCCTGCCACGTTTCCCAGGAAATCTAGTTGCTATGCAAAAAGAAAGGGACAAAAAGAGGAGGGGGGGGGGGGTGGAAGCGTGTGTAACTGCCTGATATTTCTGTTCTGAGACAGCAGACGTATCTTCTGGGAGACTGCTCTCTTCTCCCTCTCCTTCCTGCAGCTCTTTTAGGACAACTCCCTGCAACTGCAAAAGCATTAGCGCATTTCGTTGCACTTTCCCTGAACCCCAGCCGTACTTTAACTCCTTCTGCACGCTCTTTCCTTGACTATTCCTCCTCCTTTGATGTGACACCGCAGCTTCTGCTGCTGCACTTCACCAGCCTCCTGGAAGGGAAGCTCTGCTAACCTGGCTGTCAGAGGCAATAAGTGCCGAAGCTACAGATCTGCCCTCTGCAAACCTGTAGATCTAAAGCTTATTCTCTGCCTCGCAGACTACAAAAGCCCAACTGTTTCAAAGAGCCATCGCCTCCTGAAAATCCAGCAGGCCCCGTTCTGCCTTGCAGTGGTCATTCTGCCCGTGATTGATGTTCAGGAAGTGGATTGCTTCCCCTCTTGTTAGACCCTATCTGGATTCACAACAGCAAGGATAAGCAACCGCTTTCCGCTCGGGTCCCTTTTTAGCCGTGCCTGTAAACGGCCTTTGAGCCACATCAATTTGGAGGTATTCAGCCTCTGAATCCCTAATTCCTTTCCAGGCTCTGGGTAGCACGGTATCAAGGCTCTGCACACGCTGCCACCCCGGGAATGCCTTGCTAGCAGCTTCCCATTTCCCTCCCCGTGCCAGCGATTCAGCTCACCAGGATGCTTTGTCAATGTAGTAATCCCAGCAATTGTCTGCTTGAGTACTTCATGGCAATCAAAAGCCATTTAAAATTTCAGGTTGGTCTTTCTCTCCTTCCCCACCTTCCCCCAAAGACGCCTTCCCATCCCCAGGACATTAGCTTATATTTTTTTTTACCCATGGAAGGGAGAAAAATGCATTCAGCCCTACCACAACATTAAGAGGTCACTTTATTCATCCCTTCTGAGAGCAGACATCATCTCTAGTGGTTAAGCCAAAATAGCTGTGCAGTAAAAGGCGATACTCAGATCTCCTTCAGAGGGCTAGAGGAGCCCTGTTCCATTAGCTGGATGTCTTAAATTGCATTTCTAGCCTCTTTTTTTCTTTCTTTCTTTAATTTTTTTGGCCCGTGAGCAGATGTTGCAGATCTGGTTCTGTAAACCCAGCTCTCCCACAGCATGGGACCGTTCTGCAAGCACGGGCAAAGCCAGGGACAAGAATCCTCCCCACACCGGCACAGTGAAACGCTGCACAACGAACACCCACCTCTGCACAGTGCATATCCCTCCCCTGAATTCTCAGTACAAACCCTGATGGATGCTAGACCAACCATTCTGCCGTACAGAACCTGTTCCGGGATGTCCCAACACGACTCCAGCCTCTCTGTATGTGAAGGTAAATGATGTGGCTCATGAGATTTGCAATCCAAAACGCTCCATCCCACACGGTGAAGAATACGTAACCCTGAAGTAACAGATTCCTTCACCCATTTCAAAGCACCAATCACACACCCTCTGTAACTTAATTACGAGTCTACTGCTGAAAGAAGGAATTAAGTTTCCATTTAAACCATCACCCATGGACAATATGCTTCAGATTGCCCAAATTAAGTGATTTTGCTGCATTTAATGCTGATATAAAGAGTCACTCCTTCCGAAACCCAGGCTAAGCAGGGGGAGGAGGAAAATCTGCTCCATCATACATGGTCCTGCCATCCTTTTCTTACTGGCCAACAGGGCCAAGTACTTTTCAACCTGGGCAGGCAGGAGATGGAGGGTTTGTTCCAGTCCAAGACTAAAGGGGATGTTTTATTAGAGAAAGATCCACCCCAGAGCAGCTCCTGGCTGCTCCTCTGACAGCACTGGCTGTTTGGCACTCCGTCGGAGCTGTGCTATACCAGAGCTGACATTTTAGCTCTTAACTCTTTCAGATTTGCCGAGCGAGCTTCCCGCACAGCCTCCCAGCACTGCCTGCTGGCGCGAACGCCGGAGCAAGAAGCATGTTTCTCCAAAGCCGCAGACACGTCTCTCACAGAAGAGATGATTATTCTGCTGCTGCCGAGGCTTTGGACAGAAGTCCCATTAGCACGCGGCGCTCAGGGTCACATCCAGCTAGGGCTGGAGAGCACGGCACCGGCTATGCCGAGCGGCACGCCGTGCGAAGCGCAAGGAGTGTCCCTGCTGCAAAAAGAGGTGTACTGAGTGAATAAGCACACAGCTCAGAGAACCCCCAGGCCCTGCGCTAGCTTCACCAGCTAGGAGTGTCTGCCCAAGCTGGCTTTCCCCATCCGAGTGGTTCCCTACCTGGTCCAGCCTCAGCAGCAGCTGGGGCGAGCACAGGGCGATCTTACTCTTTGTTCCCAGATGCTTTTCCCGAGTCTCGTTCCTAAGCACGCACGCTCAGCTGGGCGCAGTGGTCTTTTCTTCCCTACCCAGGGGGTTACAGCCACCCCCAAACTTGATTATTATCATTATTATTACCATCAGGCCACTGCCTCTCTTCGGAAGCACCAGCCAAGGGCTGCACCAACGTGCCATGGCCATGCCCAAGGTGGAAGCTTCGAGGAAAGCAAGTGCTCTGATGACCGTGTCTCACTCGGTGACCGGCAGCAAGTGCCCCTGCGCTACGGAGGGGCTGCTGACCCTGGGGCGAGACCACCGGCTCTGCCCGCGGGTACCGGCACCGCGTGAGAGCGGCGATCGATTCGACTCGCCCCCTCACGCCTCAACCTGCCCAAGCAGCAAGGACGGCTGGGGGTGCCGCTCTCCCCTCACCCCACAGCCTCCCCGGAGAGCGCCCCAGGGCTGCCCTAGCTAGGGCGAGGGGAGCCGGGTCTGAGCGTGCCCTGAGGGGCCCCTTCGGCTCCTCACACCTGCCCGGGGAAGGGCGAGCAGGAGGATGCCGTCCTTAACGGCATGCCGGCCGCGGGAGACCTCCGGCCCGGGGGCTCTTAACAGCCGCTCCTCCCGGGGAACGACCGCGCCGAGCCCAGCCGAGCCCGGCCGGACCGAACCGAGCCCAGCCGAGCCCGGCCGGACCGAACCGAGCCCAGCCGAGCCCGGCCGGACCGAGCCGAGCCCAGCCAAACGCGACAAGACAGAGCCCACCCGAACCGAGCCGAGTCGAACCGAGCCCAGCCGAACCAACCCGGACGGACACGAGCCCCGCCGAACGCAGCCACCCCGAGCCCGACCCACCGAGCCGACCCCAGCCCCGCCACCCCGCCCCGCGCTCAGCCGACGGCAGCCGAGCAGAGCCGCCCCGCTGCCCGCTCACCGGTGAGCGGCCACGGCGCGGGTCCGCAGGTACTTCTGCGCCGTCATGACCCCCACGAAGAGAAAGCTCTGGTCCGGAGAGCCGGGGCGGCGCGGCGGGGCGGCGGCGGCGGCGGCAGGCGGCGGGCGGCAGCCCTGCGGGCGGGCTCGGCGGGGCCGCGCCGCCGCCGCCAGCTCGGAGGCGCGGGGCAGGACGAGGCGCGACGCGAGCACGAAGCCCAGCACCAGCCCCAGCAGGACGCTGAGCCAGGCGCGGCGGCCGCGGCCCGCCATGCCCGCCCGGCGCCGCGCCGCGCAGGCCCCGCGCGGCTCCTCACAGCGCCGCCGCCCCGCGCTGCGCCGCCGCCGCCAGCCGCGCCGTGTCGCCCAGCGCCGCCATGGGGGAAGGGGCAGGGACGGGAAGCGAAGAGGAGGGAGGGGAGGGGAAGGGAAAGGGGCGCCCGCCTCCCCGGCCCTGCCCCTCGGCACAGGCGCCGTGTGCGGCCCGCGCCGCGCTGCCCGCCGCCCCTGGCCCCGCCCGGAGGGGGCGGTGGAGGAGCCCCTCGCTGCCGGCGGAGGGGAGGGGGAGGGGATCGGCCCGGCCCCCGCGCAGCCCCCGCGCCTGTCGCCTCCCGCTGCGCTGGCGAACCGGGCCGCGGGCCCCGCACGGGTCGGGATGAGCGACGGGGTGGGAAGGGGTCCCGGGATGTGACCCCGGGACCGGGACCGGCTCCTAAGGCACCGCCCTGCAGCGGGACCACGGGGCGGGGACTGGCACCTCGACCCAGCATCGCCCCCGGGGGACGTGGGCCCCGACCCCGCATCCCACCCGCGGGATGTGGACCCCCACCCTGCATCCCACCCGGGGGATGTGGACCCCGACCCCGCATCCCACCCGCGGGATGTGGGCCCCGACCCCGCATCCCACCCGCGGGATGTGGACCCCCACCCTGCATCCCACCCGGGGGATGTGGACCCCGACCCCGCATCCCACCCGGGGGACGTGGGCCCCGACCCCGCATCCCACCCGCGGGATGTGGACTCTGACCCTGCATCCCACCCCAGAACCTCAGCCCAGTTGCCCAGACCAAGAGGCTGGGGCAGCAGCACAAGAGAGCGTGGATGCTGGGATCCAGGGCTGTGGACTGAGAGCCCAGACATGACCCCAGGACAGGACCCCACAGCCCAGCCCTTCTGACCAGGATGGGAAAGCACTGGGACACTGGTACCCTCGGCCCAGGACAGGCAGTAGGTGCCCATGCCTGCTGGCAGAGCTCCCTCACCCGTCCCTGCAGAGACCCAGCGCACATCATGCCAAGCCTGTGCAGCCAGAAACGTGCCATTTCCATCTCCATGGAGGGTCCTGCCTGCCCAAACTCCAGACCTGCCCTGCCTTGGCCCGGGGTGCATGCAGAGCTCCAGCCCTGATCTCGCCTGGTGCTGAAGCATCCATGCAGCTCGTGCTGTGGTGCCAGGGGGGAGCGAAAGCACAGGCAGCTCTCCAATTTTTTTCCCACCTTCCTAATTAAACCAACCAGAAATAGGTCACTCTGTTTCCATCCGGAGGCTATAATGACTGCTTGGTGGAGTGAAGACCTGAGCTGTACCGATTGAAGATTTCTCTTTCCTTTGTCCACACTAACTCTCCGTGTGTGTTTCATCTCCAACCTGTTCAGTTTCAAACACCACAGCCCCAAACCTTTGACATGTTACAGTAAAAAAACCCCTCCAGTCCCTACATACCCAGCACAACCCACTGACCTCTTGCTTATCAGAGCGGTTTCTTTAATTTCCTACCCACTTCTGTATCTCCAATTGCCAGTCTTTCCCAGTCTAAAGTGTACATTGTGGTGTCATCCACAGTGAGCTGAGAAGAGGAAAGTGTTGGCATAACGGCAGCCTGCTCTTGGGCAAGGATGGTTGCAAAAGAGGGTGATGGAGGAAAGCAGTAAGTCAGAGCCATACGTAACGGACTCTTAACGACCCTTGTAGGGTGAGTAACTGTCACGCTTCTGGGTGACACCAGTGGGTAACATCACAATCTGCTTATCAAACTCGATGACCCATCTTAAAACACTGCTTTTGGGGGGGGGGGGGGGGGTGTTTGTTGTGACAGCAGAGCTCCCTCATGCAGCAGTCAGCACCCGTGAGCTCTTGTGCCATCAGGAGCAAGGAATAAATCAAGGGAAGTGCCACCATTATTTATGGGATCGAACAAAAATAAACCTAAAGAGAAACTGGAGAAGAAATATGAACAGTGACTGGGAAAGAGGAGGGGGAACTCTCCCTTTTGGTTGCCTGCAGGCAGAACACAGAAGTATTGGGTGAGATACATGCTTGTGGGAAGAGGAAGAGAGGTAGTAAATGGTGGAAGAGTGAAAAGGAAGAAAAGACCAGGCTGGGATAAATGGAGGGCAGGTGAAGCCAGGGAAAGGCAGGAGCACTGTCACTCAGCAAACACCCACTGGAAGAGTCGCTGAGGCTGGGATTCAAGGTTGGATGGGGCTTCAGGCACCCTGGGCTAGTGGAGGGTGCCCCTGCCCATGGCAGGGGGTGGCACTGGGGGGGCTTTGAGGTTCCTTCCAAGCCAAGCCAATCCAGGATTCTGTGATCATTTCCACTCTTTTCAAAAGCTGCTTCAAAGGGGATCTCATCAGAGGTGTTGTTCCCCTCTCCCCACAGGCCCAGCCATCAGGCCCTGAGATACAGGACACCAGCAGACACTGAAGTAAAAGGCCACTCCTTTCCAAAAGAGGGAGATGTGGCAAGTCCACGAGCAGGAACGGGATTACTCTCAGCGTGCTCCAAATCAGCAATAAAAATCTCCTGATTCAAGGGAAAGCCGCTGTGGCCTATGAATTACAGGAAAAGGCAGAGCTAGCGTGGTTAAACGGCAATAAAAGAGAGGAGGGTTGGGGCTGAGGAGCTGTCAGTTGGCTTCTTCCCATGAAAAAAAGCAGCTAGTCATCAGAATCGAAGCCTTCAGCACACATGGAAACGATGAAGCGGAGCAGCACACTCCCGTGTTGGATCTCCATGGCCCTGAGTCTGCGTTTGGCACGTTCCCACCTCCCTGCACCTCCAGAGCAATTACAGACCTGGACCTTGCTGCAGGGAAGGGGCAGGAGAAGGAAGGGGCAAGAGAAGGAAGGGGTGCTTGCTTGGTGCCAGGATTTCACTCCCAAACGCCAAGAGAGGAGGCACGGTCAGAGCTCACGCTGTCACTGATGACACCGTGAAGGCCGAGGCGTCTGGCTGTGAAGGGGGAATGGGAGCACTGCAGCGCTCACACAGAGTCACAGAGTCACAGAGCTGTAGGGGTTGGAAGGGACCTCGAGAGATCATGGGGTCCAACCCCCCTGCCAAAGCAGCTCCCCAGCTCATACTGCACAGACAGGTGTCCAGATGGGTCTTGGATCTCTCCAGAGAAGGAGACTCCACCACCTCCCTGGGCAGCCTGTCCCAGGGCTCCCTCACCCTCACTGGGGAAAAGTTCCTCCCCATGTTGGTGTGGAACTTCCTGTGCTCCAATTTGCAGCCATTGCCCCTTGTCCTGTCCCCACAGACACAGAAAAGGGGCTGGCCAATTCCCCCTGCACCCCATGCTTAAGATACTGATAAACATTGATTAGGTCCCCCCTCAGTCTTCTTTTCTCCAGGCTGAACAGCCCCAGCTCTCTCAGCCTTTCCTCACAGGGGAGATGCTCCAGGCCCTTCATCATCTTCATAGCCCTTCTCTGGACTCTCTCCAGGAGATCCCTGTCTTTTTTATCCACAACCTCCCCAAGCTCCTCAAAGCACTTCACTTCCTTTCCTTCATTAAGCCAAACTCACGTGCAGAAGTGTTGGGTGGGCAGGTGCCCCTTTCACTTCTCCTGCCCCTTCCCCCTGTTCTTGCACAGAGCAGCTGCTGTTTCTGCTGTAGGGAAAAGAGGGAGGGGGAAGGGAAATGAAGGGAAAACTTGCAGTGGCCAGTTTGGTTCTTCCAGCTGAATCATTACCCTGCCTTTACCTGCCTGCAGCACGGGTTTAATCCGGTTGGCAGAGAAAGGGCATGCTGCATAATCACATTTCAGAGCCTTATTAATACAGCTCTTGGTCCCAGTGAGCAGGTGAGGCTATAAATGATGGTTACTGTGTATTAAAAGGCGTGGTATTTTCCTCACATTACACTGTATGTGGGCATCGACACCTTTTTATGCAGCACATTTTCTCCCCTCTGTGAAATGGCTTGTGGAGGTATTCTGAGGGCTCACAAAAAACCTGGTGTGCTCCATCTCAGTGAGATGAGCACCATCTCAGTGAGTTGATCACCATCTCAGTGAGATGAGCACCCAGACCAGCCAGGGAGAGCCCACTTGGCAGCCCCACCGAGTTCAGATTCATAATCAGATTAACCAAGCAGTAATCCTATTTTTACCCAATGAAAAAGCCAAGCTCTTGAAGCAGCAAGATGGTTTGTGTGCCTACAGAATAGAGACCATCCTTTTGGAATAAAGCAGCTTAAGACCAAAGGAAGAAAGTCTCCTCCACGTAGGGGGGGGACCCTGGAGAGGAAGGAGGGATATCTCACACTATAACCACTTTTTTTTCCCCTGTGATTTTTCATCTCCAGTTTTTCCACAGCGATGAGCCTGCTCTAATACTTCCAGGATGTGCCTGCCACATCCTATGTTCCTTACCCTATTTTAAAAGGATAGTTTTAAGTGAACTACTTCCCAACCACTCCAGAAACTTTCATTATGAATGTTCCAGTACTTAAACCCATACTTTAAAAAAACTACCCAGGCATTGGAAAATGAGCCAGCTTCATATATTCAAGGTAACAGACTCATGGTGGAAAAAATCTAGCTGGGCAACCAGCAGCATCTGTCTCTGTCACAGTATTTCCAGCTCCATTGCATTTTCCCCAGTGATGCAGAAGCTCCTTCCCCAGCTCCAGCACCCACTGTGCTTTGCTTTTATTTTTCTCCACCTCCCCGTTCTCTTTTGGTTCTGACCAGTCCCAACCTTTTCCTCCTGCTTGAAGCACTCAGAAGATAACCCACTCGAGGGGAGGGGAGGGGAGGGGAGGGGAGGGGAAAGGGGGAAATGTAAAAGGGAAGGGGGAAAATGTAGAAGGGAAAGGGAAGAAGGGAAGGGAGAAGGGAAGGGGGAAGGGAGAAGGGAGAAGGGAGAAGGGGGAAGGGGGAAGGGGGAAGGGGGAAGGGGGAAGGGGGAAGGGGGAAGGGGGAAGGGGGAAGGGGGAAGGGGGAAGGGGGAAGGGGGAAGGGGGAAGGGGGAAGGGGGAAGGGAAGGGAAGGGAAGGGAAGGGAAGGGAAGGGAAGGGAAGGGAAGGGAAGGGAAGGGAAGGGAAGGGAAGGGAAGGGAAGGGACGGGAAGGGACGGGAGAGGGGAAGGGGGAAGGGAAGGGAAGGGGGAAGGGAAGGGGGAAGGGAAGGGGGAAGGGAAGGGGGAAGGGAAGGGGGAAGGGAAGGGGGAAGGGAAGGGGGAAGGGAAGGGGGAAGGGAAGGGGGAAGGGAAGGGGGAAGGGAAGGGGGAAGGGAAGGGGGAAGGGAAGGGGGAAGGGAAGGGGGAAAGGAAGAGGGAAAGGAAGAGGGAAGGGAAGAGGGAAGGGAAGAGGGAAGGGAAGAGGGAAGGGAAGAGGGAAGGGAAGCTGGTCGCTCCTGGCTGGAAAGCCAGCCCAACATTGCCATCCTACGGCCCCGCTCCGCAGTGCAGCGGCCGCACCGCGCCGGGGGCTGCTCCGGGTCACCTCTGCCCCCCCCTCACAGCCAGGGACCCCCGATCAGGGCTTCGGGGGATGCGTGGGGCTGGTGGGAAACCCTCCTGCTCCCACCCAGCCCCTCAGCCGCCCGCTCACGGCTCCAGTGCTGCCCGGGGCGGGGGTCAGGGCTCTGTTCTGCAGCACGGGGAGGGGGGTGTAGGGGGGGTGTGATGTGTTTTTAACGTGCTACAGCCCGACTGGGTTCAACAAGCCACTGAAAAAGCCTGGAACGTGTATTTCAAAAGCAAGGACAGCCAAGGAAGGGGCAGTTCCCTTATGGAAGCAGCAGGAAGAGGGGTTTGGGGGGAGCCATACCCCCGCCTGTCCATGCCAAAACTTCAGGACCCGGGTTGGGGGTGGTTTTCTTTGACAGTGTAGACAGTAGGCTGGCTTAAGAGCAGCTCCCCGATTTAATGCACACCCCAGAGCAGCAGAACTACCCTGGGAGGCCAGGTATTTCCATCTATCCCTTTTCCTTCCGTTCTCTTTAAATAGACCTTTCTAAGTCCTTTTCCTTGCTCTCCCTACGCTCACGTTACCCCCAGACCCACCTCCTGGGCTGAGCTCAATAGAGAGCTCAAAGAATCACAGAATGGCAAGGGTTGGAAGGGACCCCAAGGATCACAGAGCTCCAACCCCCCTGCCACAGGCAGGGACACCAACCTCAGGCCTGGAGCTACACAAGGTTGCCCAGGGCCCCATCCAACCTGGCCTTGAACACCCCCAGGGACGGGGCACCCACCCCCTCTCTGGGCAGCCTGTTCCAGCCCCTCACCACTCTTTGTGTAAAAAACTTCCCCCTAATATCTCATCTAACCCTTCCCTCCTTCAGCTTCACTCCATCCCCCTTGTCCTGCCATTATCTACCCTGTTAAAAAGTTGATTCCCCTCCTGTTCCTCTGCTCCCTTCAGGGACTTGAAGGCTGCAATGAGGTCCCCCCACAGCCTTCTCTTCTCCAGGCTGAACCAGCCCAGCTCCCCCAGCCTCTCTTTGTAGGGCAGCTGCTCCAGCCCTCTGAGCATCTTCGTGGCTCCTCTGACCCCTCTCCAACAGCCCCACATCTTTCTTGTATTGGGGGCCCCAGCTCTGGACACAG